>CM077668.1:275484383-276831883 GCA_039707655.1 Elymus sibiricus
ATGTACCAATACTGTGTAAAAATTTCAGATTTTTCTGACGCTCCAGTACAGAAACAAAATTCGGGCACTGGACGCAAAACTTTCTGTTTTCCAAACAACATCAATTATACTATCTTCCAAATCACCCTAAAGGTTTTACTTGGCCCAAACACTAATTAAAAACACAAAAACACAATCATAACAGTAGCATAATTGTGAAAACACACAAGAACAGTAGGTAAAGGTAAAAATTTATTTTATTCATTGGGTTGCCTCCCAAGAAGCTCTTTCTTTATAGCCATTAAGATAGGATTTGATATTTCAATGATGCTCACATGAAAGATAATAATTGAAACACGAAGAGAGTGTTAGCACTCATTTTTGGCAGAAGGCGACTCAAGGCTGATGACTCGCCCCAGAGGGTGACCCGGTGTGATGATGACTCGGCTAGCGATGGCTCGAGGATCACTGCTGGAAAGGCGCCAATGTGAAGGAGATACAGCCGCCCAGAGAGGCAGGTTATCGGCTCAATGACTCAGTAACCCGGCTACAGAAATCAGCTCAAGGTCAAAGCCAGCTCATCATGGATTCAGCTTCACAGTACCGGCGGCTCTGACAAAGACGATGAGCCGCCGCTATCATAGTGAGCCGGCGTTGTTCAAGGGCTGTTGATCATGTATGTCTCAGTTCTTAAAAGCTGGCAAGACCGGGACTCGGCAGATAACGATGATCCAGCACGAACATGACTCGTAGTACGGCACTTAGCCGTGCCCAGAGCGGTGGTAACGTGCCCATCGAGACCCGGCAAGGCGGCTAACTAGCAAAGCGGCGGGTTATGAAGCAAGGTGAACTGGCATCAACACAAAAGAGCTACGGGCGACTCAGGAAGCCGAGAGCAAAGGGCGATTCAGGAAGTCGAGAGCCACGGGCGACTCAGGAAGCCAAGAGCAAAGGGCGACTCAGAAAGCCGGCTCTATAAGCCGGCTCTATGGCTCAGGAGAAGGAAAGCTGACAGCGAGGAGCTAAGGATGGACTCAGAAGAACAAGGCCGGCCCATGCTTTCGGCGGCTCACACTGTAAGCCGGCCCAACAGAGAGTCCGAGCCCAAGACGGCCCTGGCGGGTGCCTTACCTAGTTAAGGCTAGAAACCGACTCTGATTGTAACTTGTAATCCGTGTAGGAGTCTCTTACTTGCACGGGAAGTCCAGCCGCCTCATATATATGTGAGAGGTGATGGCCGATTGAATTAAGCAAACAATCGACATATCAATACAACCTACTTTTTACCCCTTAACCCTTGTTCATGCTTCCGTTATTCGGCGACTTCGCGTAAGTTCATCGGATATCGACAACCGAGCCGGGGACGAGCGAATCGACCCGGTTCAGCCAATCGTCGCCGGCTTCCTCCGACGGGGTCCCTCCCGAGGAACTGGGGCGTCTGGTCTCAAAAGCGCCGGCTTACTGTCTTACGTATCGCGCTGTGAGCCGGCCTCCCGCGGGGCGAGTTGCGGTGCATCACCCCCGGCTCTGCGGGTACACGTTGACGTGTTCGTGTGCGAACACACTTTTTGGCGACTCCGCTGGGGACGATTCGATCTAAAAATTGGACAGCAATGACCAATTCTAAGACTGACTCTGCTGGCATCAGCACTGACAACATCATCAAACTGGCTCTTGAAGAGCTGTCAGAAGCACAACGCCAAGGCTTGGCGGCTTGGGAGAAGAAACGTGACGAGGAGTTCAAGGTGCTGCGGCAGAAGCAAGTTGAGGCAGATCGGGAGCTATATCTGGCGAGTCTCAAGAAAGATCGGCAAGGAGTCATCTCGCCGATCAGAGAGCCGGAATACGTGCCTTTAAGCATCAAGGTCAGCCAACCCGTCGTAAGCAATAGCCTCTTTACTCCTGAACAATTAGCCGAAATCCAGTATTACGTTGGACAAAGCACAAATAGTATGTATGATCTAATGCTGGAACATGATAAGGCTAAAGAAAACACGCCGCTAAGCCGGCCATCGGAGTTACAGCCGATGAGCCAGAATAGAGATAACCGACTTGTGCCTATGCTGCCAAGTCCGACTCCTAACCAGAGCATGCCTTATTCGGCTAGACAGCCGGATCAAGCAGTACGCTTTGGAGATGAGACGGCGCCGACTCAGAATTCGGCTCTTTGGACACAAGCCGCCCCTGTGACCAACTCATCCACTGTGCCGGCTCAATCGCTCAATGTGGACGATGTGATGGCCAAGTTAAGGAGTGAGTTGGACCAGATGGCTTACGATAAATTCGGGGTGACGCTAAAACCTAGAAATTATACTAAACCCTATCCCGAATATTTTGACTTACAACCTTATCCCCCTGGTTACCGAGTTCCAGAATTTTCTAAGTTTAATGGGGTGGATAATAAATCAACATGGGAACATATTAGTCAATATTTGGCTCAACTAGGTGAAGCCAATCATGAGCATCATAAAGTTCGCTTGTTCTCATTATCTTTAACCGGCACTGCTTTTTCATGGTTTTCTGCTTTAGCTCCTAACTCCATACATACTTGGTTTCATTTAGAGCGGAAGTTTCATGAACACTTTTTTGCCGGAGAAATTGAGTTAAAGTTGTCCCACCTTACATCGGTTAAGCAAAAGCATGACGAGTCGGTATCCGACTATGTTAAAAGATTTAGGAACACGAGAAACCGGTGCTATAGCTTAGCTATAACTGAAAGAGATATGTCCGACTTAGTACTTAATGGTTTACGATCCCACTTAAAGGAGAAACTAGAGGGGTATGAGTTCTTAAGTGTCGGCCAAGTGCAAGAAAAGGCTCTGGTTCAGGAGAGCCGGGCCAATGAGATGAAAGACTCACATCGGGTGAGCCGGAGCCGGCTTAACACCATTGAGGGAAGTGCCGGCTCAGACGAGGAAACCGATATTTACACTGCTGAGTTTGTTTGGCCGGGTAAAGCCAAACCTTATGTGTGTGATGATCTTAAGCCGGTTCGTAAGAATCGGGAAGATGAGTTTAAATGCACTTTCGACGTAGGCAAGTGTGATAGAATATTTGATGCCTTGTTGAAGGACAAAATTATAAAGATCAATCATGTCATACCACCGCTTGAAGAGATAAGGCGGCGGGTTTATTGCAAATATCATCATTCTTTTTCTCATGCCACTAACGATTGTAATGTTTTTCGTCGACAGATCCAATCGGCCCTTAATGACGGACGATTGTGCTTTGCTAGCATGGCAATTGATCAACAGCCGTTCCCAATGAACGCGCTAGACCTGGAGGGTAAGAAGGTACTCATTCGGCCAGAGACGGCCGGATCATCTAACAAAGCTAACGTTGTTGTTGGTGAGCCCAGGAACACGCAAGCCGGCAACATGGTGTCTGGGAGGAAGGCGACTATAAGTCGAGAACCCGGCGGCAAGGAGGTTATCAAGATTACCATCAGCAATCCTACGCTCGGGGGGCAACAGGAAGAGTCGCCCAGATCACCGCAAAGGTTCATTAAGTCGAAGAGCCCGGAAGTCGGCCAGTGGCGGGTTAATACAGCTAATGCTAAGTACAAACGCATTAAGACGACTTTCGACATGGTAATGAGCAAGTATGTCAGACAAGCCGGCGCAAGCACAAGCCGGCCCTATGGAAAGCGTTCAAGGTCACCGGCAGAGTTCAGTCGGTATTTTAAGCTGGTTATAGCAAAGACGCCACCTCTGAAAAGCACTTTTGACAAAAGCCGGCTAGGGCCAGCAAGCCGGCTCAAGGAGCATATGCCAAGTCCAGAGAGAGGAAAGGTGTGGCGTGTCAAGCCGCAAGCTGCTAGGGCTGGTGAGCCGGAAAGCATGACAGGCAGGACATTTGGCGGTTCACTTACCATTGGCAGCCAGATACTAAAGATGAAGGAACCGGTTACAGAACCGGCGAGAGGCAGACCGATACTTGTTATTGGGCCTAACGGCGCGGCGAATGACCATGAAGCTAGTTCCAGTCAGGTTAAGCCGCGAGACCCAAAATACACTCAACCAAGATGGTGCCCTGCCGGGTTAACCAAGACGCAGAAGAGAAAACTACAAAGGCTGAGGAATCAAGAAAAGGCTGCAGAAGAGGCTGAACGGCTCAGAGATACAGGTTTTAACAAGGATCGCCCAATGATACATTCTCAAGTCTGGGTGCCTAAGCCGACGGAGCTGATAAATCAAGCACCCAGCGTACCAGTCTCTGCGCTGGAGAAGGGCAAAAAGCCGGTTGAAATACCGGCTGTTACTTATTCATCGTGGGCTGATGAGGTTGAAGCTGCGGACCTAGCAAGAGATAAGCCGGCAGCTGATGAGTCGGTAATGTCACAACTCACCTCAGAGGATTCAGCGGTGAATGAGTCAGCAATGACAGGACCAATGCTGAGAGAGCCGGTAATCATAGACTCAGCCATTGATGACCTGTCTGGCGAGTCAGCCGCTGACGAAGAGCTTCCAAGTCTCGAGACAGACGAGCCGCCAGTCCCAGGAGAGTCGGCCATTGATGACCCGCCAGGCGAGTCAGCAGATGATGAAGAGCTTCTAAACTATGAAGGAACACTGACTCACATGAGCATGGACATCAACATGGTATACTATCCGCCTGATGAGTTTCGCGCTGTTGACGAGACCGGCTCAGTCGCCCAGATTAACTTTGGACCCAAGAACGTCACCTTCGAGAAGCCGGAGGAACCGGTTAAGCATCTCAAGCCTTTGTATATCAAAGGGCACATCAATGGGAAGCCGGTTACCAGGATGATGGTTGATGGCGGTGCTGTGGTTAATCTGATGCCTTATTCAGTCTTCAAAAAGTTACAACTTGATGATGATGATTTGATGAAGACGAACATGGTACTCAATGGGTTCGAAGGCGGAGAAGGAGTGGAAGCTAAAGGGGTTATCAGTCTAGAGCTTACAGTCGGAAGCAAGACCCTGGCTACTGCCTTCTTCGTTGCTGAGGTGCAACGGAACTACAATGTGTTGCTAGGACAAGATTGGTTGCATGCAAACCAGTGCGTTCCATCTACTCTGCACCAACAGCTGGTTTAGTGGGTCGACGATGAAGTAGAAGTCATCCCTGCAGATAACTCGGCCTGCATTGCATTGGCTGAGTCATTAGTTGACTGGCAACACTCCACTGCTACATGTCTCTCGGGGCGTGACTTGTCCGGGTTTGACTTCCTGAGTGCAACCCGGAATGGATTCGTGCCAGTATCTCTAAAGCCGGTTGGTGAAAACCGGCTCAGACTCAAGTGAATGGATAACAACGATGAGTGGCTCCAAAGCCGGCTTGACAAGTATCGGGCCAACAGGAACGATATGTTTGAGACTATTGAAGAACCTGGAGACTTAGACAAATTGGGGCAAGGCTTTACGTCGGCTGACCCACTTGAAGAGGTGGACCTTGGAGATGGCACGGTGCTAAGGCCGACGTTTGTAAGTCAGAATCTGGAAGCCGGCTATAAGCAAGAGTTAGTCGCCCTAATCAAAGAGTATGCAGACTGCTTCGCGTGGGAGTATCATGAGATGCCCGGGTTAAGCCGCCAGCTCGTTGAGCATCGGTTGCCCATCAAAGCGGGCTTTAGACCGTATAAGCAGCCGGCTCGAAAGTTCAACCCACAGATATATGGCCGGGTCAAGGAAGAGATTGGCCGGCTTATAAAAGCTAAGTTCATCCGGCCCTGTAAGTATGCTGAATGGGTCTCAAACATTGTCCCAATTGAGAAGAAGGGGTCAGGAAAGATAAGGGTATGCATAGACTTCAGAGATTTAAATCGAGCTATGCCCAAAGACGAATATCCTATGCCAATAGCTGATATGCTTATCAACGAAGCCTCAGGACACAAGATCATCAGCTTCTTGGACGGTAACGCAGGGTATAACCAGATATTCATGGCCGAAGAAGATTCGGCTAAGACGGCATTTCGCTGCCCCGGTTTTGTTGGTCTATTTGAGTGGGTAGTGATGACCTTCGGATTAAAGAACGCTGGTGCTACTTATCAAAGAGCGATGAACTTAATATTTCATGACCTTCTTGGAGTCGTACTGGAAGTCTACATTGACGACGTGGTAGTCAAGTCGGACGGCGAGTTAGATCATTTGGCCGACTTACGACTTACGTTTGAAAGGATGAGGAAGTATGGGCTCAAGATGAATCCATTGAAGTGTGCCTTTGGCGTGTCAGCTAGAAAGTTTCTGGGTTTCATAATACATGAGCATGGCATAGAGGTTGACCCGGAAAAGGTTAGAGCTATTCAAAAGGTGCAGGCGCCGGCTTGCAAAAGAGACATGCAGAAGTTCCTCGGCAAGGTCAATTATTTGAGGCGGTTTATTGCTAACCTGTCTGGGAAAGTCGATGCATTTACTCAAATTCTTCGGCTTAAGAACGATGATGAATTTACTTGGGGGGCAGAACAGCAAGAGGCATTTGAAAGGATAAAGACGTGCTTATCAACCCCTCCGGTTCTGAGGGCGCCGGCTCACGGTCAGCCATGCCGGCTCTACATTGCTGCTGAAGAGAGAGTAATAGGAGCCGCCTTAACCCAAGAAGCCGAAGGGAAAGAGTATGTCATCGCATACCTAAGCCGCCGTTTGATAGACACCGAGTCAAGATACAACTCTGTGGAAAAATTGTGCTTATCCCTTTATTATGCCTGCACTAAGCTACGCCACTACCTCTTATCTAGTGAGTGTAAGGTGGTGGGTCAGACCGATGTTCTCAGACACATGATTCAAAGGCCGATTCTCAGCGGGCGAATCGGCAAGTGGGCATATGGGTTAATTGAGTATGACTTGGCTTATGAACCTCTCAAATCTGTGAAAGGCCAGGTCGTAGCTGATTTTATTGTTGAGCATCGGATTGACCCGGAGCAAGAAGCCGGCTTACACGTTGTGTCGGCTAAGCCGTGGCGGCTCTATTTTGACGGCTCAGTTTGCAAGAATGGGCAGGGAGCCGGCGTTGCATACATCTCGCCCCACGGTACTGTATTTGAGGCCTCCTGCCGGCTTAACTACTTTTGTACTAACAATCAAGCCGAATATGAAGCACTTCTATTCGGGCTCGAACTTTTAGTCAATACAGGGGTCTCTCATATCAAGGCATACGGTGATTCGTTACTAGTTGTTCAACAAGTGGCAAAGGTGTTTCAGTGCAATGACGAATCACTCAATATGTACCTTGACAGATGCTTAGACATTATAGCAAGTTTGGATTATTTTTCTATCTCTCACATGTCTAGGCAGGATAATTGGCTCGCCAATGAGTTAGCGCAACATGCATCAGGCTATCATGTCGACAGAGGCATGTTCTTCATAGCAGAAAAGCCGATGCTGATTGCTGCTGACTCAGAGAAGGCCGGCTCAGGTGAGTCGGCTGGCGAAGGAAAAGCCGGCTCAGGCGAGCCGGCTGATAAGGGAGACGCCGGCCTAGATAAGCCGGCTGATAGAGAAGAAGCCGGCTCAGATGAATCGGCTACTGAGGAAGGGGCAACCCGGATTTCTGACTGGAGAGCACCTATTGTGAGTTATCTGAAGAACCTGAGTCAGAAAACAGACAGAACCATTCGGCGACTTGCTCTCAAGTATACACTGGATAATGGCGACTTATGCCGCCGAAGGGCTGATGGTCTTCTGCTTAAGTGCTTAGACGAGGATCAAGCTAGAGTCGCCATGGGAGAGGTACATGACGGCTTATGTGGAACACATCAGTCGGCCCACAAGATGAAGTGGATGCTTCGGCGAGCCGGATTTTATTGGCCGACGATGATCAATGACTGCTTCAAGTACTACAAGGGGTGCGAAGCTTGCCAGAAGTTTGGGGATATCCAGCTAGTTCCGGCTTCCAAGCTCAATCCTATCATAAAACCGTGGCCCTTCCGGGGTTGGGAACTTGACTTTATCGGTATGATTCACCCGGCTTCATCAAAAGGGCATCGATTTGTGTTGGTTGCCACAGATTATTTCACCAAGTGGTCTGAAGCAGTACCTCTCAGGAACATGACTCACAAGGAGGTAATTCAATTCATTACTGAGCATATTGTTCACAGATTCGGTATTCCACAGACTCTCACTACGGATCAAGGAACTTCCTTCATGGCAAAGGAGGTTAAACAGTTTGCCGAATCACTTGGGATCAAGATGCTCAGTTCATCTCCGTATTATGCTCAAGCCAATGGACAGGCTGAGTCTAGCAATAAGATCTTGATCAAATTGATTAAGAAAAAGATCAAAGACCATCCAAGGCGGTGGCATGAGGTACTGTCCGAAGCATTATGGGCTCACGGGGTCTCAAGGCACGGGGCTACCAAGGTGACTCCTTTTGAGTTGGTATATGGGCAAGAGGCCGTCTTACCAGTAGAGGTGAATCTGGCCGCCTTAAGGTTTGCTAAGCAGAACGATTTGTCGGCCGAAGACTACTACGGCTTAATGATGGATAACCTAGACGATGTTGCCGACAAACGATTAAAGGCTCTAAGGGACATTGAGAAAGAGAAGTTGCGGGTGGCAAAGAATTACAACAAGAGAGTCCGGCTCAAGGATTTTCAAGTTGGCGACTTAGTGTGGAAAGTTATACTACCAGTCGGCTCCAGAAGCCGGAAATTTGGCAAGTGGTCACCAAGTTGGGAAGGACCATTGCGGGTCGCCAGAATAACACCCGGTAACTCTTATCTGGTTGAGACTTTGGAGGGCGACTTACTACCTCGAGCTATCAACGGGAAATACTTAAAGAAGTTCCACCCAAGTGTGTGGCAATCCGCCTGAGATCATGCTAATGGCCGATGAGCATAAACATCGCCCTTAGACCACATGGCCAATGAACATAAGCATCGCCCTTAGTAAAAAATCCTACATGGAATATTTTCTAGCACGCAAGCTCTGCTAGAAAACATGGGGGCATATGTTAGCACTCATTTTTGGCAGAAGGCGACTCAAGGCTGATGACTCGCCCCAGAGGGTGACCCGGTGTGACGATGACTCGGCTAGCGACGGCTCGAGGATCACTGCTGGAAAGGCGCCAATGTGAAGGAGATACAGCCGCCCAGAGAGGCAGGTTATCGGCTCAATGACTCAGTAACCCGGCTACAGAAATCAGCTCAAGGTCAAAGCCGGCTCATCATGGATTCAGCTTCACAGTACCGGCGGCTCTGACAAAGACGATGAGCCGCCGCTATCATAGTGAGCCGGCGTTGTTCAAGGGCTGTTGATCATGTATGTCTCAGTTCTTAAAAGCTGGCAAGACCGGGACTCGGCAGATAACGATGACCCAGCACGAAGACGACTCGTAGTACGGCACTTAGCCGTGCCCAGAGCGGTGGTAACGTGCCCATCGAGACCCGGCAAGGTGGCTAACTAGCAAAGCGGCGGGTTATGAAGCAAGGTGAACTGGCATCAACACAGAAGAGCTACGGGCGACTCAGGAAGCCGAGAGCAAAGGGCGATTCAGGAAGCCGAGAGCCACGGGCGACTCAGGAAGCCAAGAGCAAAGGGCGACTCAGAAAGCCGGCTCTATGGCTCAGGAGAAGGAAAGCCGACTGCGAGGAGCTAAGGATGGACTCAGAAGAACAAGGCCGGCCCATGCTTTCGGCGGCTCACACTGTAAGCCGGCCCAACAGAGAGTCCGAGCCCAAGATGGCCCTGGCGGGTGCCTTACCTAGTTAAGGCAAGAAACCGACTCTGATTGTAACTTGTAATCCGTGTAGGAGTCTCTTACTTGCACGGGAAGTCCAGTCGCCTCATATATATGTGAGAGGTGATGGCCGATTGAATTAAGCAAACAATCGACATATCAACACAACCTACTTTTTACCCCTTAACCCTTGTTCATGCTTCCGTTATTCGGCGACTTCGCGTAAGTTCATCGGATATCGACAACCGAGCCGGGGGCGAGCGAATCGACCCGGTTCAGCCAATCGTCGCCGGCTTCCTCCGACGGGGTCCCTCCCGAGGAACTGGGGCGTCTGGTCTCAAAAGCGTCGGCTTACTGTCTTGCGTATCGCGCTGTGAGCCGGCCTCCCGCGGGGCGAGTTGCGGTGCATCACCCCCGGCCCTGCGGGTACACGTTGACGTGTTCGTGTGCGAACAGAGAGCATCATGAAGCATGTGAAAAACAAGTTTAAGTCTAACATACTTCCTATGCATAGGAATTTTATAGGAAAACAAATTATCAAGACAAGATATATCTAGCATATGCAAAGGAGAGGAATAAAACATTGACAATCTCAACATAACGAGAGGTAATTTAGTAATATGAAAATTTCTAAAACCATATTTTCCTCTCTCATAATAATTACATGTAGGATCATAATCAAATTCAACAATATAGCTATCATATAAAATTTTCTCTCCATGATCCACATGCATAAGATTCTTATAATCTTCCAAAATAGTGGGATTATTATTACCTAAAGTTGACGCTCTTCCAAACCCACTTTTAATAGTATTGCAAATTTTATTATCAATTACATATTCGTCATGATGTTTAAATAAATTTTCAAGATCATAAGAAACATTATCACCCCAATCATGATCATTGTAATAAGTGGTGGACATAACAAAATTATCATCCCCAAGCTTGTAGTTTTGCATATGATTAACACAATTCATATTAATAGTATTTATGATAACATTATTGCAATCATGCTTTTCATTCAAGGAGCTATCATGAATCACTTTATAAATTTCTTCTTTCAGCACTTCATCACAATTTTCAGGTTCATCAATTTCAAGCAAAACTTCATAAAGATAATCTAGTGCACTCAACTCACTAGCAATTGGTTCATTATAATTGGATCTTTTGAAAAGATTAGCAAGTGGATGAGGATCCATATCAATAATTTTTTAGCAAGCGAAGATGCAAGCAAATAGAAGGCACATGGCAACACAAGCAAAGATAGCAAACAAGCAAAAAGGAAAATGGAAAATATTTTTGTATTTTTGTCAAAGCTTTTTAGAAGTGGGGGAGATGAAAATGAGAGGCAAATAAAATAAATCAAGTAGATCAGAGTTTATGCAAAGGTACTTGATAAATGTTAATGATGTCTCCCCGGCAACGGCGCTAGAAATTCTTCCTACTACTTGTAGCTTGCGTTGGTATTATCCCCGAAGAGGAAGGGATGATGCAGCACAGCAGAGGTAAGTATTTCCCTCAGTTATGAAATCAAGGTTATCAATCCAGTAGGAGAACCACGCAACACCTCGTTAGCAGTACCTGCACACACACAACAAATCCTTGCACCCAACGCAAACGAGGGGTTGTCAATCCCTCGGCGGTAAATTGCAAGATTAAATTGTATGTGATAGATAGATAGATTGAAACAAAAAGACAAAATAAAATAAATAAAAGAAAAGTGCAGCAATATTTTTAGGGTTTTTGTAATATGATTTAGATAGACCCAGGGGCCATAGTTTTCACTAGAGGCTTCTCTCAAGAAAATAGCATACAATGGGTAGACAAATTACTGTTGGGCAATTGATAGAAAAGCAAATAATCATGACGATATCCATGGCAATGATCATGTATATAGGCATCATGTCCGAGAAAAGTAGACCGACTCCTGCCTACATCTACTTCTATTACTCCACACATCGACCGCTATCCAGCATGCATCTAGTGTATTAAGTCCATAAAGAACGGAGTAACGCCTTAAGAACGATGACATGATGTAGACAAGATAAACTCACGTATGAATAAACCCCATCTTTTTACCCTTAATAGCAATGATACATATGTGTCATGTCCCTTTCTGTCACTGGGATTGAGCACCGCAAGATCGAACCCATTACAAAGCACCTCTTCCCATGGCAAGATAAATCAATCTAGTTGTCCAAACCAAATCAATAGATCGGAGAAGAAATACGAGGCTATAATAATCATGCATAAAATAGACCAGAGAAGACTCAAATAATATTCATGGATAATCTGATCATAAACTCACAATTCATCGGATCCCAACAAACACACCGCAAAAAGTGATTACATCGGATAGAACTCCAAGAACATCGAGGAGAACATTGTATTGGAGATCAAAAAGAGAGAAGAAGCCATCTAGGAGAGCGAGCGTCCTGCAGGTCGTGATCAGATCAAGGGTGACCTGATCGAATAGTGCCTCTTGCGCTCTCAGGTAGCGCACCAGATGCACCAGGGTAGGATCCGTCTCATGGTCCCCGTTGGTGACTTGGGTCGGGCTACCATAGCCTTCACGGCTAGGGTAGTAGTAGAAAGGGCGGATGTTAACCCTCGGCGATAAATGCCGGAGATTAACTATACCCTCTCGGGCTGCAAGTTGGATGGCTTGGGGCTCGTCGGAGGTCGTCCTCCCGGTGAACCGGTAGGGGCGTTCTGGTGGAGTGCCCCTCCCGTAGATGTGCACCGTGGCCCAGAAGTGGTGGATGGCATCACTCGTGTGCTCCTGGTACACAACATACTCCGAGGGCTCCTTTGTGCCAAAAGCACGATGGGTGAGATTGGCAAGGATGGCTACAAAGTCTCCCAGCTCGGCTGCGGTGGTCTCGTTGCGAACGATGGGGCCAGGCATCTTGGTGGTTGGATATTGAATTGAGAGTGAGGCTGTGGGGTGCTGAGTTGGGGCAAGGCTCCCTTTATAAGCCAGCAGAGTCTTCCATCGCACGCTTGTGGATGGGACAACTCATGTGTCGGCCACAGGCACACGACCTATGGGCAGGGCTGATAGGTTGGGCACCGACTGTCAAAAGATGTCGGCTGGTCACTGTGTAGGCTTATCGGATGAGATCGGTTTAGCTACGGACAAGAAAGATTTGGACTATGTGGAAACCTAAGGATAATGACCAGGCTAAGATAGGATTAGCTAGTGGTCAGCCTGGCTCTGATACCAAGTCTGTTGGGGCCGGATTTCCGGGACATGATATCCCAGAAATTGACCCCTCGTGTCGTCACCAGCCCCAGGATTACTGTTACTGGTGGACATGTCCTTGACACAGATTACCAAGATATTACAAGAATTGGATACAAGACCATAAAGGTCTAATGATACAACAATGATTTCTGGTGACGGGTGACGGAAGCGACTTGTGGTTCTCCCACGTCGATGGGGCTCCATTCCCACAGGAACAGCTGACCTGGATAATTCCAATCTCGCGTGGCTGCTATCATAAGCTCCTAGTCCGCATGGACGTCACTGGGGTACTCCTTGTTGAAATCCTGACCTGGCCAATTAAATAGCCAGGGACAAGCCAGTGAGTACATTTGAATGTACACGCAAACATCAGGCACAAAAGATATACCGAATGCAACATAGAGCATATGATCATGATGAACTAAATTATATGCATATGCTGACTGAATTTAAAGCAGGGCATGATAAATATTAATACAGTGTAGAAGAATAAATATACTATCTTAGTAATAAACCAAGAAAATTAAATGAAACATCGGGCGCTGGACCGCCCGAGGAATTCCAAGGAAAATGCCAAACGGGTGTCTGATAGCGACGCCTCGAGAGGTCTTGAAAAGAAATGCCAAACAGGTGTCTAAAAGCGACGCCTCGAGAGGTCTTGGAAAGAAATGTCAAACGGGTGTCTAAAAGCGACGCCTCGAGAGGTCTTGAAAAGAAATGCCAAACGGGTGTCTAAAGGCGATGCCTCGAGAGGTCTTGAAAAGAAATGCCAAACGGGTGTCTAAAAGCAACGCCTCGAGAGGTCTTGAAAAGAAATGAGTATCCAGGTGGACTAGCCATCCCAAGTGATACCTAGAAAAGAAAGTAAAACTGAGTATCCAGGTGGACTAGCCATCCCAAGTGATACCTAGAAAAGAAAGTAAAACTGAGTATCCAGGTGGTCTAGCCATCCCAAGTGATACTCAGAAAAGAAAAATAAAACTGAGTATCCAGGTGGTCTAGCCATCCCAAGTGATACTCAGAAAAGAAAAATAAAACTGAGTATCCAGGTGGTCTAGCCATCCCAAGTGATACTCAGAATTTCACACCGAAGAAATGGGTTAGTCCACAATAATATTCATGTCAACAATAATATTCATAATAGCATCAGTAGTGACAATAATTATCCAGCAAAATGAATCATGCTCAATTTTAATTATTTCCTCCGGAGACCGACAGTAAGACCGACACTTGACCAACCCAGACTGTAGTACTTAACTGCAGACATGGCTATTCGAATAGGTATAACTCTGCAGAGGGTGTACTCTTTACCCACAAGTAAAGGATTTCTTTAGCCAACACCGAGATGCTAACTAATTCCCATTACGGCCTTTGGGTTGAAAACACACCTGACCCGCACACACCAGATTAACTTACCAAAGCCAGGAATCACCCAAGGCAGTGATAAGTAAAACTCTAAGTGGGAAGCTTCTCACCTCCAATAGCATGGGATCAAAATATTTATACCGCGCGCAAACAGGGGTGCTACCCCTCTCCGGCTACAACCGGAGACACCCATGCCCCCGGACCAAGTGACATGCCTACTGGTGATCGGATGGTATCTTTCACTATGGCCTCTCTGTACGATGTGTGCATGGAAAGGGGTTAACAACTTACTGAACCATACCCTGCCTGTGGCAGGGACAAGTGGCAGCACGAAACAAGTATGGGGGTTACCGGAACAAGACTCGATCTACGGTCGACTCAGGAGGTTCAAGTTTTTGTGCAGTGGTTAGCACAATATATTTCCTTGGTAGTACCCAATAGGGTCACCAACTGGCATGTCCCAACATGCCCTCACTGATCATTCTCGTCTCAATGAGAATTCAGTCTCACGGTCACTTTTCTCGTGACTGATTCTTTCCTGGAGATTAGCTCGGACCAACATATGCATATGTGACATGTGAAAATGACCATATTCACTCTTACTTAAATGAAGATCAAATATTATCAGGGGATCATGCATGCATAGCTAGCAATATGCAAATTTTATTTGAATTCAACATATCCATGATTCACTTATTCTCGCAAACAATTAACCATGCATTCACCATATCAAGTGTTCAAGATGCTTGCCTTGAGCATGCAGAAGTGTTGGGTGCACTCCAAAACTTTGAAAATGTTATCTTCCCTCCGTTTCCTATTTTCAAAAATATTGCAATTACCACATAAAGCCAAAACAGTGCTAAAAAGTTGTTTGGAAATTTTTAAAATAAATCCTAAAATAAACTAGATGAAAATTGAGGAATATCTGAAAAAAGAATTAATTAATTTGGACTCCAGATGATTTTCCTAGGGAATTTCTAAGCTGAACTAAATAAAGAAAATAGACTATTTAATAAATCCAACAGAGACGAAGCTTAGGAAAAATGTTCACCCAAGCTGGATTAATAGAGCATGATTTTAGGGGTATGCAGAAATTTGAATCATCAAATTTGGTTTTGAAATGAGTGCTGTGGGATTATTTGAAATCTAGAAAAGAAAAAGGAGAAAAGGCAGAAGTGCGCCATGGGCGTAGTTTAGCCGCGTGGTGCCATTGGGCCGGGCCCAGCCGTTCAGCCGCGCGGGGAAGCTGTCGACGTCGAAGGCGTACTTGTGGGGATACGTCTTCCCCGCATGAAGACGGCCTCAGGGAAAACCCGTCTCCACTTACAGACGGCGCTGGGTCACCGACAGTGGGTCCCGCGGACCCACTGGTCAGGTTTGACCAGGTCAGCGGGCGCCCTCTCTCCTCTGACCGAACGGAGGCGCGGCTCCGGCGATCCTCGCCAGTGATTGGGGGCGCCCCTCGGCGAGCTGAGCTTATCATCGAGATCAGGAGGTTTGTGCGGTCCCGCCGGTGGGCGGCACGTTCTCCGGGGAGCCCCAGGTCGTCGGCGACGAGCTCACCCGAAGAGCTCCGGCGGAAGCGAATTGGGCGTTTCGCCCACGGTGGCTCCCGAGAAAAATTGAGCGCGGGGATGGATTCAAGGGACCGCGGGGAGGCTTCTGGTGCAGAGAGTGGAGAAGGGGAGGCACTGGTGACGCCGGAATCAACAAGAGGATGGCGGCGGTAGAAGCTGCCGGAGACGAGGGAGACGGCTATCTCTGGTCGTTCTAGCTGCTTGGGGAGGTCTACAAAGGGTGAGAGAAGGCTGCCGTGTAGAGAGGCGAGCTCGAGGAAGCTTTTTATAGGGAGGAGGAGGTCGGTTTGCGGCGCCCAAAGATAAGCATGGCGGCGATCGCCATTGATGGTGCCGCTGGGGCCGGTGAGGGGTCGGTGGTGGTCAGCGTGGTAGGAGAGGCCGGTAAGGTGGTCGGCGTGCTGCAGATGGACTTCACTCGTTGGCAATTAAGGCAGGAGGCACTGGCGGAGACGTGGCCGAACGGGACTCGTCGGGCGGCCCGCTTGGTTGCCGTGGACGGCGGTGGCCGGTGCTAGCAGACGCGAAGGAGTGTCAGGATGATCCAGATGGAGGCTAGGGCGAGCAAGGGCAGCAGCAGGAGCGTGGCAGCTGCGCGATGCCAGTGGCTGCAACGCATGCGCTCTGGCCGCGCCCAGTGCATGCACACCTTGTGCTCGAACAAATGCCAATGGCACCTACAGGGACCCAAACAAGTTACAACTTAACAGGATGGTGCTAGTGTGGATGGTGGTGATGATAGACAAGCTGGTCTAGCCATAGGATCCAGTGGCACATGGAGTTCAGAAAAGATGCCAAAATCTGTCATGCCCACAATGTGCTTGGTGAAATGTTATGGCTATTTAGGAATCTTTGTTGGCTGTGAAAATTATCAGGATGGTGTCTCCTTAGATGATAAAGATGATGGTGTAGTTGGATGGACAGAATGAAAAACTTGCAAGTGCAAGTTTTACCAGAATTCAGTTCTGAAAAGAAACTTGGAGGATTTATTTGGTGGGTCTGCAAGATGCAAATGGAGTTGATCTTCTGGATTTAGGGGTTTTGTTGGAAGGACTATAAGGTGGAATAATTTCAGATTTTTTTTGAGCAAGGAATATTAGGGTTGTAGTTATAACCTAGGAATGGAACATAATTGAAAAGAGGAAGTTTGACTCAAAATTTTCAAATGACCGTGTTGGGTTTTTACATAAAAGTGATATATAGGCATCACATGAACCCTCATAATTTTTGTGGAATTTTTAAAGAATTATTAAAAATAGATGTAGTGCAACAGAAGTATTTCAAAGGTTGAAAATGCTATTAAAAGAATTATTTTGGGCAATTTTTTTTTGAAAATATTTCCTACTATTATTTAAATTATAAATGAAATGATTTAAGAACACTACCAAAGCCCACAATGTTTTCCAAAAATCTATATGGAGGGAAGAATTTTGGAAAACAGAGAACAAAAAATACTCTAAAATTAATCAAAGACCTAATATAATTCAAAAATTTTGTTTCTGGCCAAATTTTACTTAATAACAATGTGGTTAAATTTTTGGGGTGTTACAACACCCGAGTAAGGGGGTTGTTGCGTATGGGAGTAAAGAGGACTTGTTACTTAATGCTATGGTTGGGTTTTACCTTAATGATCTTTGGTACTTGCGGATGCTTGCTAGAGTTCCAATCATAAGTGCATATGATCCAAGTACGGAAAGTATGTTAGCTCATGCCTCTCCCTCATATAAAATTGCAATAATGATTACCGATCTAGTTATCGATTGCCTAGGGAGAAATCTTTCTCTTGTGTTACAAAAGCTTTGTACTAAACAACTAACTTTTATTATCTTGCAAATTACTCATAGTTTTATTCTCACAAAGTACTCCTAGTTTTATTCTTGCAAAGTAGTTCTGGCATTACACCTACAAAGTACTTCTAGTTTCATACTTGTTCTAGGTAAAGCAAACATTGAGTGTGCGTAGAGTTGTATCGGTGGTCGATAGAACTTGAAGGGAATATTGATTCTACCTTTAGCTCCTAGTTGGGTTCGACACTCTTATTTATCGAAAAATCTACAATTGATCCCCTATACTTGTGGGTTATCACCTCACCACGAGTCCACGGCCACTGACAACGACGCCAAGATCACATGAAGCTGGACCAGGAGCTGGGCATGGTGGAGGATGACTCATCTTCCTCTGCAGGTGTGCAGAGTCCTTGAGCACGCAGATCTGCAGCTTCGCCTTGAACAGTGATGCTTTGCGGAGAGTGCCATCACCCGCTGACCACCACTCTCACTGGTAGGTAGCGGCGTCAGGGCCTCAGTTTACTATATCCATGGATCCAGAGTTCCAGACCGATGCCAAGCCTGGACATGTGTGTTGCATACCAATCAAAGTAGCACCTCGGTCGCCAAGGTAGGAGCAGGAAGATGAGGTCGTTCCCTATATATTTGTCCAAATCTTTACGCCCGTGTTGTTTCTTAAGTGATTAAATTAGATGAAGTGGATGTTAATTGTTGTTTCCCCTATATCTAATCTTAGGACTGATGAAGAACAGTACCAGTATGCGTACACATCACACCAATCTGCTTCATGATGATTGACGCCAATTCAAGCCAGTAAGTAGCAACCATAGCCTTACACATGCTTTTTTGGGTTCATATATATTAGATCACTTGAAGCTATATATTGATGACTTCAATTTCTACCTTCGGTTCACGTACTATACTACGCAGCTAAATTACTCTGCATATTTTTTTTGTATCTGAACATGGATGAATTGCCTGTATATGAATTTGATTGCCATGGATCTTTAACCTAGACTTGAGGTAGTTAATTTTTCTGTCTCTGTTTCATTTGCAATTATAATTTGTTGCTTCTTAACATTCAGATGTACTATTCCTATGTTTGATCCTTTGTGCAAAAATACATATTTGATTTATTGCTTGGTAGGAGCAGGAAGTTGAGGTTGTACTCGTCGTAAATCTGTCCAGCTCTTTACCCCTGTGTTGTTCCCCTCAAGGCATGTGCTTTATAGTGGAAGAGATACATACTTAGTGTAGATGCAGATGAGGTCGTTCCTAATGTATATTTATCTAGAACCTCTTTTTAGGGAATGTCCAAAACTTTGTTTTTTTTGACAGGTAATCCAGAACTTTGTTGTATGAGCCTGATGTGTACTGTAAATGCACCTTACCCTTTCCTTTTTTTCATTGATCGGTATCTGGCTTGTGGTCATATACCCTGTCGTATATGGATGTGTTGTTGGATTTTTTTATATTTTGTGCTTTCTCTTTTGAAGGGCTTCCGTTCCTATTACAAATAACTCAAAATGATTAGCGTTAGTGGTTTTGTGTTGTCTAGGTTCAGACTGGGCTTGGGCATGTTTTTTGTAATTTTCATGAACGCTATGTCCTCTTTTTTCATGTTAGTGATGCATTTAAATTCTGCCCAAAAAGCAATGCATTCTAATTACATAAATATGGTATACTACTCTTGATATACTAATTTTATGACTTTTCGCATAGCACCATTAAAGGCTCAAACAATTTTTTTTAAATATCTTACTTATTTTCACTCCCTATACCATCAAAGGTTTGCAATAACATTTTTTCGTTCTTTAAACTTATTTTCACTCCATAATCTTCCATGTGGAGTGTTACAAGTTCCCGCAGCAACGCGCAGGGTATCATCTAGTTCACTAGATTTTTTAGGACTATTTGCTAGGGGATGAACTAGGGTTTTCTAGGGTTAGGATTTGATACTTACCGGGTGGCCATGGGCCTCGTGCTCCTTGAATCGATGGGTCAAAGGGCGACGCTGATGCACAAGGTACCTCCGTCATCGAGCTGTCCTCAAGAAGGCAGACGGAGTGGGTGGCGGGGGAACGACAACTGCGGCAACTGCATGGGGGCTGTGTGGGGGCGGCGGCTAAATGGGGGTCGGGCGTGTGGGTTGGGCTACTTTAGGCGAGAGACGGTGATAGCCCAGCCCTAGGTCCCACTCGTCAGAAACTGCCTCGGCCCACCTGCCATAAGCGGCCACAGCCCACCTGTCATAAGAGCCCCGGTCCCACTCGTCAGTAATTGCGCTAGGTAACGGTCAACTGCTTTGATCCGACGGCAAGGCTCCGCTTGGGAAATTGTGAGAATGGGCCGAGTGGTGGAGGGGGAAAGTGAGGAATGTTTGCTGCCATGGGCAAAACTGAGTAGAACTAAGGAATCGAGGGCACAGAAATAGAAATCCCTTAATATTTTCATAATATTTTAAAAGCCTGATGTGATGTTGGAGGAAAGCTCGCCTTTGAAGCTGGGTGGCTAGTCCATATTCGAACCAGAACTACGTCTGATATACTTTTACACGCATATTTTCCTCCTTGCTGAGACGTGGGACGCCCTACCACGCGGTTTCTAGCTCCTCCTTGGTCATACTCCTAGCAGGCATATTTTCATCCTTGCTGAGATGTGGGACGCCCTACCGCGCGGTTTTTGGCTCCTCCTCAGTCGTATCACTGAAGTAGTAATGAGCCGTCAATCACAAAACCCCACATTTCCCGCCGAGTACGCCTGTGAAGCACGGTGGCTAGTTGGGCTAGTGCGACCGATCAACTAGTGGTCTGGGGTTCATATCGCAACCACCACATTTCTTTTTTCATGCATTTTTTTCCCTCCTTGCTGAGACATCGACAACAGGTTGCCCTGTACAATGTGGTGGCATGGGATGGGAGCCACGTACACGCAGGGGACCCACCAGGACCCGATGACTACTACGCAACTTTTATTCATGTAGACTCTGTTGGGCCTCTAGGCACAGAGTTTTGTACGACAGCAGCAAATTTCCCTCAAGTGGATGACCTAAGGTTTATCAATCCGTGGGAGGTGTAGGATGAAGATGGTCTCTCTCAAACAACCCTGCAATCAAATACAAGAAATCTCTTGTGTCCCCAACACACCCAATACAATGGTAAATTGTATAGGTGCACTAGTTCGGCGAAGAGATGGTGATACAAGTGTAGTATGGATAGTAGATATAGGTTTTTGTAATCTGAAATCATAAAAACAGCAAGGTAGCTATTAACACAAGTGAGCACAAACGGTATTGCAATGCTTGGAAACAAGGCCTAGGGTTCATATTTTCACTAGTGCAATCTCTCAACAATTCTAACATAATTGAACCATATAACAATCCCACAACATGCAACAAAGAATCACTCCAAAGGTCCTTGCAAATGGAGAACATAAGAAGAACTTATTGTAGGTAGCAAAACCACGTCAAAGTTATCCTTTCCGATTAAGCTATTGAGCCATCCCTATAAGTGTCGCAAACAGCCCTAGAGTTCGTACTAAAATAACACCATATGATTGTCGGTGTATAAAACGTGGGTATTTTATACCCTGACTAATGCACAGACAGTAGCAGCCTCCTTGCCGGCCAAAGCCTTGCCGGGAACCGCCAAGACCAAGATTCGGAGCCCAGCCACAGAAGCTACCATAAAGAAGCTCAAAGCACAACACACAACTAGTACCGAAGATGAAGACATTCCTTGCCGGCAAGGTTGAACCGGCAAGGTGAGGACCCGGCAAGCTCCGTGCCGGCAAGCTTTTGCCAGCCCTCCAGCGCTCCACCTCACCGCACAGGTGTTCGCTGAATGTGTGAGGTGTCGACCGCGCAGGTTGGTTGGTGAGACTTGTCGGGCACGTGTCAGCACGCTGGAACAAGATTTGTCCCTAACGACACCCGTCCAAGAGGCATGTCAGGATAATACGAGGTAGCTGGGCAAGCGGTGCAGAAACCTTGCCGGGACTACCTCTCCACTTGACACCTAACGGCGCATTTAATGCCTTTGTCCTAAATTGGCAGAGTTAGGTATGATAGCACTGTTTGCTATCTAATCGCTATGTAATTACTGTTTTGCCACTATGGTAACCCCTTGAGCTATAAAAGGAGGGCCAAGGCAACAGTTTAGGGGATTCGGATCCCTTTTCAAACACAAGCATGTCTCGCGTAGCTGCTCTCTCCGCGCCTTGCCGGGACAAGCGCTCCTTGTACTGTGCTTCTGCACCATTAATACACCAAAAGCAGGAGTAGGGTTTTACACTTCTCAGCGGCCCGAACCTGGATAAATTCCTTGCGCTTCCCATTGTCCATGCTCTTTGTGCACGTCGACCTCCCCCGCCGAACCACAAGGGGCTGCATGGCCCCATAGATGGTCGTACCCCGACATCTTTGGCGCGCCAGGTAGGGGGAGCGTCGCTTGCGCGAACCTTGACCAGTGGGTTGCGCGTCTTCTTCATCATCTTCATCGACTTCATCGTCATCCTTCTCGTCGTAGATGGCGCCCAAGAAGAAGGGCATAACGATGACGGCCACCCCGCACGCATCCGTAGGCGGCACAGGCGGCGCGGCCAATGCGGGCGGCGCGGATATCGCGGTTGGCATGACCAGCGCAGGCGGCGTGGTCGCTATGCCCACCATGGTCGGCGCAGGGGACGAGCACGCCGGAGGCAGTCGACCCCCTCGGTCCTCTGACGGACGGAGCCACGACGGCGCGGGCAGAGCGGATGGACGACCTCCTCCTCCTCCTCCTCGCTGTGTAGATGAACGCAGCCACCGGAGCAGCAATACCCGGGCCGGCGCGAGCCGAGATCCCGCTGTGGCGGCTTCCAAGGATGCTGCTTCGGGACAGATGCCGCGCCCCCTCACACAATGGGCACGATGCAGCTCCGAGCAGCGCCAACGACTCCGAGTAGCAGCGACCTCACGTCAAGACTCCTGTGGATCAAATCCCAGATCCTCAGGCACCGCCTCCGCCACGGTGACCCGCTGCTGACATGTGCCACGACGGCAAGACCGCGATGGCGCTCCTGCTGGCTCTGCCAGGAGTAGAGTGACGTCGTGGTCTTCGCTCCCGGCCATGCCAGCCACGGCAGCGGAAGCAATGGCGCGAGCTCAGATGCTGCTGAACTTTCCTACAGCGGCAGAGAAGATGGATGAGTGGAGAGCCACCATCCAAAGCTTGATTGGATTTGCCGAAGCCAGTAAATCTCAGCAAGCGGAGCCCTCACAGTGTCCGCAAGCAGCACCGGCATCTCCAGTCGGTGGCCGCGTTGACGGTACTACACTAACGGTGCAATCGCCACCACGACAACCGCCTCAACAGCAGCAACGCCAACAGCCGCAACAAGCCCAACAATCTCTTGGACCCGACGAGATGTCGATAGCTTCTTCAGATCCACGGGCGTGGCAAGATCAGAGGCAACTACTGCGAGACAGGCGGGCAGAAGACGCCCGCACCACCATCGAACGGCGCCGAGAGGCGCGCCATCAATCCGACGCGCGCAACGGCCCCGTCATTGATGAGCCTGCGCCAGGGGTTGGCGGATATCTACCTTACGAGGTTGGATGTCCTGCCTTCACCCGCGAGCTGCGGTAAGTCCGATGGCCGTCCGTTTGAGCCTTCAAGCCAGAAGTGCCGGAAAAATATGACGGCAAGCTGAACCCGGCAGAGTTTCTAGGCATCTACACTATTGCCGTGCAAGCTGCCGGAGGAAGAGACGAGAAGATCCCCGCCAACTACTTCCCGTTGGTACTAAAACCCAACGTGAGGTCTTGGCTGATGAACTTGCCGGATAACTCCATCTCTTCGTGGTCAGTTCTCTGCAACGAATTTGTCGGTGCCTTTATCGGAGGCCACAAGGCCCCTGGACAGCCCAGCGACCTGCAAGTGATCCCGAAAAGAGATGGCGAAACTTTACGCAAGTACATCCAGAGATTCAGCCGTGTGCACCGCAACATTCCAGATGTACACCCCGCAGCCGTTATTGCCGACTTTCACATGAATGTGCGCAATCGAAGAATGCGGGAGAAAATGAACGTCAAGTTACCCAAGACCGTCATGAGCTCTATACGTTGGCAGATAAGTGTGCACGGGCTGAGGAAGGAAGAAGGTTTCTCGGGGAGGACGCTGGCGCCGAAGTAGATTCTGAGGATGACGACGCTGCCACCCCGAGGAAGAAGGGCCGGAAGCGCAACAGGAAGCGCAAGGGCAAAACTGTTATGGCTGTCGAAGGCTCCGGCAACTCCGAGTCTGCCAAGAAAGCCAAGACTGAGAACTCCGGCAAGGAGGCTGCTGTCTGCGCCGCTTGCCAAGAGGCGGCGGCAAATGAGAAGGCTGGCAAGTCAGATGGACCATACTGCAAGATTCACCGCACCAAAGGCCATGATCTCCAAGAGTGCCGACAAGTCGTACACCTTGTTGAGAAACAGAAGGCTGAATACGAGAAGCGCGATAAGGAAAAGGGCCAAGATGGTGCCGGTGGATCCGGCAAAAAGGGCCGTGGTGGTCGAGGAGGCCGCCGCGGCAAGGCCAAGCAACAGAAAGAAAAGCCTGCTAGAGGCCGTGAGAAGAAAGAGGGAGATGATGGGAGTGAAGAAGAAGAGGACGATGATGAGACCAGCGAACAAGAATTCTAAAAGGCAACTGAGGCCATGTGCGTTGACGGGGGCGCATCTTTGCACTCCTCTCACCACCAACTTAAACAGTGGGCTCGTGCGGTTAATGCGGCGGAACCGGCAATGGGCTCTCAAAAACCACTCAAATGGTCACACACGCCTATCATCTTTGATGCTGAGGACCACCCTGATCGCATGACTGCGGTCGGGTGTTTGCCGTTGTTGGTTTCTCCAACAATTCGCAACCTCCAAGTAACGAAGATGTTAGTTGACGGTGGGGCCGGTCCGAATCTGATCTCTTCGGAGGTAATCAAGAGGCTGCAGATTCCCGACGAGGAGCTCGAAAAGATAGGCTCCTTTCAAGGAGTGAACCCGGGAAGAAGCCAGCCCAAGGGAAAGATCACGTTGCCGGTAACGTTTGGCGGGGAACTGAACTACAGGACGGAAAAGATTGTCTTTGACGTCGTCAAGATCCCCTTGCCGTAGAATGGAATTCTTGGCCGCCCGGCCTTGGCAAAATTCATGGCAGCATCCCACTATGCTTATAATACGTTGAAGATGCCAGGGCCGATGGGTGTCATTTCCGTCAACTCCAACGAGAAAGATGCGGTCATCTGCGTCGACAAGATGTACAGAGATGCGGTTGCAGCAGAAGCCGCCAAGGCACCAGCTCCCGCCAAGAAAAAAGAAAGCAAGAAATCCGGCAAAGCCTCTAGCAAGGATTCCAGGAAGCGCACCTCTTCAGAGTGCTGCACACCTATTGAAGGCTTGCCGGAGTGCTCTGCCGGTAAGAAGTCCAAAGCTACCATTGACAACAAATAGGAAAGCGCGCTCATTGCCTTCCTGCGGGCGAATGTCGATGTGTTCACATGGCGGCCATCCGACATCCCCGGCGTTCCCAGGGAGGTAATTGAGCACCACCTTGCCGTTTGTCCCCACGCTCGGCCCGTCAAGCAAAAAGTCCGGAAGCAAGCTTTGGAGCGGCAGCAATTCATTGCTGAAGAAATCAAGAAACTCGAAGCAGCAGGCCTGGTCAGAGGAGTGCTACATCCCACTTGGTTGGCAAATCCAGTGGTGGTGTGCAAAGCAAACGGGAAGTGGAGACTTTGTATTGATTACACGGATATCAACAAAGCATGCCCGAAGGACCCTTTCCCTTTGGCGCGCATCAATCAAATCATAGACTCTACTTCCGGCTGTGATTTGCTCTCCTTCCTTGATGCATATTCTGGATACCATCAGATATTCATGGCCAAGGAGGATGAGGAGAAAACTGCATTCATTACTCCATGTGGCACGTACTGCTTCGTACGTATGCCCTTCGGATTAAAGAGTGCTGGTTCAACATTTGCAAGAGCGGTCCAAATCGGTTTTGAGCGCCAGCTGCACAGGAATGTAGAAGCATACATGGATGATATAGTGGTCAAAACCAAGGACAAATCTACCCTTATTCAAGACTTGGAAGTGACATTTGCGAACTTGAGCAAAATCAACTTGAAGCTCAATCCCGAGAAGTGTGTGTTTGGTGTTCCATCCGGCAAACTTCTCGGGTTCTTTGTATCTCAATGAGGAATTGAAGCAAATCCCGACAAGATCAAGGCGATTGAGCAGATTCAAGCACCAAAAAGCATCAAAGATGTGCGGCGCCTTGCCGGCTGTGTTGCTGCCTTAAGTAGGTTCATTTCAATATCTGTTGAGCGCGCCTTGCCGTTTTTCAAGATTTTGAAAAAGGCAGGACCGATGAAATGGACTCCGAAGGCGGAGGCCATGCTGCAGGACTTGAAAAGATACCTCTCCTCTGCGCCAACACTAATTGCGCCAAGACCACAAGAGCCGTTGCTGCTATACATAGCAGCAACGAATCAAGTGGCTACTGCTGCACTAGTGGTGTAGAGGGAACTCGAAGATGAGGAAGGAACCACAGTAAACCCATCCAATGACAAACCAGAGTCTTCTCCGGCAAGATCTGGTGCCGATAAGTCAAAAACAGAGCAAGCAAATAAAGTTGATCAACAAGCAGTGCCGAAGAAGAAAGTGGTGCAGCGACCAGTATATTTTGTTAGTTCCCTTCTGCAGGGGGCTAGATCGAGATACTCTGGGGTGCAGAAGTTGCTTTTCGGTCTCCTTATGGCCTCAAGAAAACTGCGCCACTACTTCCAAGCACACGAGATTACCGTCGTCACTCGCTTGCCGTTACAACGCATCTTGAGAAATCCAGAGGCAACCGGCAGGATAGTGGAGTGGGTGTTGGAATTGTTAAACTTTGCACTCAAGTTTGAAAGCACTTCAACCATTCAGAGCAGGGCTTTGGCGGAGTTCATCGCTGAATGGACACCAACACAAGACGAAGAAATTCAAGAGACAGCTCTCCCCGACAAAGAGACAGCAAAGGAATGGGTCATGTACTTTGATGGTGCCTTCTCGCTGCAGGGCACCGGTGCCGGAGTGCTGCTTATCGCACCCACCGGAGAGCACCTCAAGTATGTGGTCCAAATGCACTTTCCCAGGGAGCAAGCTACAAACAACACTGCTAAGTACGAAGGACTTCTTGCCGGTCTTAGGATCGCAGTAGACCTTGGAATCAAAAAATTGATCATCCACGGCGACTCGCAACTTGTTGTAAAGCAAGTGAACAAAGATTATCAGAGCCCGTTAATGGAGGTGTATGTGGAAGAAGTGAGGAAATTGGAAGAACACTTTGACGGGTTGCAAACAGAGCACATCCCTCGTGCGGAAAATAGCGTTGCTGATAGCCTGTCAAAGTGTGCCGCTCAAAAGCTTCCCGTGGAACCAGGAACTTTTGTGCACCATTTGAATCAACCAACGGTCGCCCCATCAACGCAGGCCAGCAAGAGAAGGAAGTTTAGTACCGGCAAGTATTTTCCGGCAGAGCTCCTGGAAGCCGCCGACAAGGATGTTGCCAGGAACAACAATACGGTTGCCGGTGAGCAGCCGCTTAGCGCAGAACCACAGGTTCTTGCCACAGAAGCAAGCGCTCCAGTAGCCGAAGAGATGCCTTTAGTACTTGTCATCGAGCCACATGCTCCGACATGGGCACAGCAGATAGTCTGTTTCCTTCAAACAGGAGAGCTTCCCGATGGGCAAGAAGAAGTAGAGAAAGTAGCCCATCAGTCAAGTATGTATCAGTTTGTGGATACCATCCTATACAGAAAGCGACCAAATGGTGTGAAATTGAAGTGCATTTGCCGGGAAGATGGACTAAAGCTGTTGGCGGAGATACACGGAGGCATATGTGGCTCTCACATAGGATCAAGGGCTCTTGTCGGCAAAACTTTCCGGCAAGGGTTCTATTGGCCCACTGCCCTCCAGGATGCGACTGAGCTAGTAACCAAATGTGAAGCATGCCAGTTCCATTCAAAGAGCATACATCAACCAGCTCAAGCTCTCCAAACAATCCCTCTCTCATAGCCCTTTTCGGTCTGGGGGCTCGACATCTTGGGCCCCTTTCCCCGTGCTGCCGGGGGCTTTGAGTTCTTGTACGTCGCCATCAACAAGTTCACAAAGTGGCCTGAAGTGGAGCCAGTGAGGAAGGTGACAGCGCAATCAGCCGTCAAGTTCTTCAAGGGATTAGTTTGCCGTTTTGGCGTTCCTAACAGGATCATCACCGACAACAGCACACAATTCACAAGCCACACCTTCATGCAGTATATCCAAGACCTCGGCAGCAAAATCTGTTTTGCATCTGTTGCTCACCCGAGGAGCAACGGCCAGGCGGAAAGGATGAACGCTGAAGTGCTGTGTGGCCTCAAGACAAGGACCTTTGACAAGCTACGCAAATGTGAAAGACACTGGATTGATGAGCTGCCGGCGGTTCTTTGGTAACTCAGAACGACACCAAATCGAGCTACCGGCCAAACACAATTCTCCCTAATCTATGGTGCAGAAGCGGTGCTCCCCATGAAACTCATATATGGGTCACCTCGAGTTCTCGCTTACGATGAAGTTGAGCAAGAGCAGCTGCGGCAAGATGACGGGTTGCTCCTCAAGGAAGATCGTCTTCGGGCGGCTGTGCGAGCTGCACGCTACCAGCAAGCCTTGCGCCTCTACCATAGCCGCAAAGTGCATGCCAGAAGCCTTGAGGAAGGCTACCTTGTTCTTCGGCATGTTCAGTCTGCCAAGGGATCAAACAAGTTGACGCCGAAGTGGGAAGGCCCTTACCGGGTAGTACGAGTCACCAGACCTGGCGCAGTCCGTCTGGAGACCGAAGATGGCACCTCAGTGCAGAACTCATGGAATATTGAGCATCTTCGCAAGTTCTACCCGTGAGGCGCAGTTGCCGGGTCATATCCCGGCAACACCTTTTGTACAAGCCTTGTCGACCAGACATGTAACCCTTTGTACAAAGCCAGGCGCAGATCCTGTGCACAATAAAGCTAAGTGTTTCGCAACTCCCCGTACATGTTCATTTATGTGTCGACGCATGCGATGTTGTGATTTACACTTTAGTTTGTATGAAATGAGTGATGGGCCGTCAAGGTTCCCAAACCGCTCTTTTCTCTTCTTTCTTTTTCTTAAAAGGATAAGAAGGATCCCTCGCATGCAAGTTTCCCGGAGGGAGTGGAGATGGGGGACCATTTTTAACGACGTTCAAGTGATCATTTTGTACAACGAGAGAAACGGCACAAGGAAAAGCTAAGTTGCAAAAACTTTGAAATTTTTTCCTTGTTACATTCATGTTCCCCCTTGAACAGTTTTGAGCTTTGTATGAGAAACCTGCACGCGAGAGGAACCTTGTCGCGATCAGTCCGCGCCCTAGGTTGCCTCGAGTCCGCTTGGCAAGCTTGGCGGCTGCGTTCTGGCCCGGCAAGTCACCTTGCCGGCAGTGGCACTTCCAGCAGGCTGCTAAGGACCCGTTCCTCGAAGCGCTCGCGGCAAGTGTGCGCACCGGCAAGCTTCCGATAAGCGTAGGGAACACAAATCATACAAAGGCAAAATAAAACTCGTGAGCCCGCCAAATCCCTGTGTATCCCACTAACGGAGGAGCCGCGATATGTGGCGATAAAGGTGGCGCGAGGATCGAGGAGCCATTTCCCCGTCGGTTGCGTCATCCCTGCTCGGCGCGCGTTCCCCGAAATTTCGAATCCCGTGAAATCCGGGCCGGACAGAGCGTCCTTTCACATCTGAAGATCCTGTTGACCATTCGGACTCGAACCTGCATCTGAATTCACTCGGAAGAGCTGACAAGCTGAATAAATCAAGGCAGAAGTTGGAAGGCCCAGTCGTCACAGGTATCGGAAAAATCTCGAAGCTCATTCGGAACGCTGAGTTCGGCAGAACCTGCACTGTCCCTTCTCCACTCGAGCCCTGATCCATTCGGGGGCTAATGACGAGGATATGTACCTAGGGTAGGGTATTAGGCCTGTCCTACATACCCCACCTAAGGACACCACATTGGAGAACTACAAGACTACAAGACTACAAGAGAGATTCCGACTGAACTAGCCATGGCATATGAGTCACTCGACATATGTTCACTCGGAAGACCCCCCTACACTCGACAGTAAACTCTCACTCGGAGCGGTCGCCAATCACTCGACTGTAGAAGACCGGGAGTCTCCCCAGGGAGGCCAACGGGCAGGCGTT
Organism: Elymus sibiricus; assembly: GCA_039707655.1. Classification (NCBI taxonomy): domain Eukaryota; kingdom Viridiplantae; phylum Streptophyta; class Magnoliopsida; order Poales; family Poaceae; genus Elymus; species Elymus sibiricus. The sequence continues at coordinate 275,514,225 of CM077668.1, forward strand.
ACGCTCGCCGCCTTAACTGGCATTTATTGTATACGTTACCAGTAACGTCCCTCTTTACTCCCCACAATCAATCCCTTAGATGCCGGACATTTATGAGGGGCAGCGCACTCTATATAAGCCACCCCTCCCCACTGGCACAAGGGTTCGCAATCCTTTGTAAATACAACGCACGTATCACTCGACAGAGTAAGCTCCCCGGAGCACCTGAGACGTAGGGTTGTTATCACTTCCGAGTGAGGCCTGAACTCATACATCTGTGTGTACACCCTCGCCGTAGCTAGGACTCTGCCCTCTCCTTTCGTACCCCTATCATCTACTGTCAGGCACGTTCCCACGACAGTTGGCGCCCACCGTGGGGCAGGCGTCTAAGCGACTTCCGGCGAGGTTGCAGTTTTTCATCTTCACCATGTCTCCCGACGACGGTTTGATCCTGGGCTGCGAGATCCGTCTCGGTGCGTTCACCTTCATCGCCGACGACTCCGCATGGCTCCAGGAAGCCCCTCTCGATGTTGAGGCTCTCCCCGTCCATGGGGCGACGCACTTCAGCGCGAGTTCATGCGGCGTTCTCCTTCGTCAGCCGTCGACTCCGTACATGTCGGCTCCAGCGTCGTCCACTCTCCCCGCTGTTCGTCGCCGCAAGCGATCCGGTCGTTCGCGGCTCCAGCGATGGGTGAGGCACACAGCGGCGCGCCAGGCGTCGACTCCGCAGATCGCGGCTATCGAGCCCGCTGAGCCACTTCACGGCGCGTTCGACTCGGCATCAGATTCATCCGAGCTCCCTTCCGAGTGTGAGAGCTGCGATCCTGCAACAGAAGTTTTCATGGCGGGTTCTCATCAGAGCCCACCCGGCTATGGCCGTGGCGGCCACGAGCGTGGCGGCACGACTGCACAAGCCCAGGCTCTGGAGGCTGCGCGTCTCGCCACCTTGGTAGAGTGCACGCGCCTCGAGGGGATGCAGAGGTCACTCGACGAGCGCACTCGACAGCGCCGCGAGCGTCAGTTGTTCCCTCCAGTCGACGACAATCGTCAGGTATACCGTACTCCGATTCAGAATGTTGCAGCGGCGGCTAGGATTGCAGATTCTATGCAGCCGTCCGATTCAGAGGCCGGCAGAGGACTCGAGCAGATCTGAACCCTGCTTGGGGCGGCTCGACAGCAGAACTCCGCTGTCTCTCAGTCGCGCAATAGGATTCACAGCGAATCAGTTAGAGCAGACACAGTCCAATCGGCCCACAGTCCAGGGTCACCTCAGCGTCGCAGAGGCAGAGATTACCGCAACGATCAGTACAGAGATCAGAGGCGAGATCAGTTTGCTCCTCGGCATCACCGTGATGACCACCGTCGAGTGCCTACTCCTCCGCGGAGTGGTCCATACGTGCCCCGGCACTATGATGACAGGCGCCCGTACGGTGATGAGCGGGACCCTGGGTTTGACGCGAGATCCGTTCTCGTTCAGAACCGGGTCGACAGAGGCAGATACAACAGAGGTGGCTATGACAGAGATTTTCCGAGTGGCAGTGGTACAGCTGTTTCTGGTCCAGAGTGTTTCAGCAGAGCCATCCGATCTGCTGAGATCCCCCCCAACTTCAGGTTGGCGGCTGGGATCACTGGCGAGTCGAAGCCGGAAACATGGCTAGACGATTACCGAGTGGCTGTTCAGATCGGCGGAGGCAACGACAACGTGGCTATGAAGCATCTGCCCCTGATGTTAGATGGTCCGGCCCGGGCGTGGCTTAATCAGTTGGCTCCTTCTAGCATCTATTACTGGGAGGATCTTGCCCGAGTGTTTGTCAAGACCTTCGAAGGCACCTGCAAGCGCCCTGCCGGTTTGCTCGAGTTGCAGCACTGTGTCCAGAAGCCGAATGAGGCCTTGAGGGATTACATTCAGCGGTGGACCACTCTTCATCACACGGTGGAAGGTGTTTCCGAGCACCAGGCTATTTGCGCCTTCAAGGCCGGAGTCAGATACAGAGAGCTCTATTTGAAGTTTGGTCGGACAGGAGATGTGTCCCTGAGCAAGATGATGGAGATTGCCACCCGATACGCCAACGGCGAGGAGGAGGATCGCCTCCGCAGTGGCATGGGTAAAGCAGTCGACAGTAATCCCGGCGGCGGAAATTCCAGTCGGAAGCAAAAGCGTAAAGCTGACGGCTCTGTCTAGGCAGAAGTAGCCGCTCTGGCGGCGAAAGGGAAAGTGAAGCCAAAGGGGCAGTTTGTTCAGAAGAAGTCCAAGAACCAGTCTACAGATGTCCTGGATATGCCATGTCCCATTCACTCACGGAAGGATGAAGAAGGCAACTTGATCCTGTCAAAGCATACCACTCGACAGTGCCGATTGCTGATCCAAGGGTTCAAGGGAGAGCAGTCGAGTGACAAAGATCCTGAGAAAGAAGAGGACGAAGATAAAGAAGACTTTCCTGAGATCAATGCCACATTGGTGATTTTTGCCGATGTAGAAAGCAAGAGTCGATTGAAGGTCATCAACAGGGAGGTCAACATGGCTGCTCCAGCTACCCCCGAGTACCTCAAGTGGTCCCAGACAGCTATCACCTTCGATCAGTCGGACCATCCCGCTCATGTCCCTACCCCAGGTCGACAGGCGCTGGTGGTGGATTCGGTGGTAGGAGGCACTCGGCTCCGCAAAGTTCTCATGGATGGAGGAAGTGGCCTGAATATTCTGTACACTGATACCCTCAAAGGGATGGGCATTCCGATGTCCAGGCTCAGCGAAAGCAATATGCAATTCCACGGGGTCATCCCTGGGAAGAAGGCCAAGTCACTCGGACAGATTGCGTTGGATGTGGTGTTCGGCACTGACAAGAACTTTCGCAAAGAGAAGCTGACATTTGAGGTTGTAGACTTCAAGAGTGCATATCATGCCATCCTTGGCCGTCCAGCGTATGCACGTTTCATGGCCCGCCCGTGTTACGTGTATCTCAAGCTGAAGATGCCCGGGCCCAAGGGTGTGATCACACTCACAGGCAATCGACAGAGGGCTGAGGAGTGCCTCCAACAGGGCTCCAAGATCGCCGACATGCAGATGGCTGTAGTCGAGTTAGAAGAGTACAAGAAGACTGCTGATCCCGCTGATCTGTCGCGTTCCAAGAAGCCCACCACCGAGTCAGCTTTTCAGTCAGCAGGAGACTTGAAGCAAGTGCACATTCACCCGACAGATCCTACTGCTGCTCCGACCAACATCTCAACCACACTCGACAGCAAATAGGAAGCCGAGCTCATCCAGTTCCTCCGTGAGAACTGGGACATCTTTGCATGGAAGCCCGCTGACATGCCTGGTGTACCCAGGGGACTGGCTGAGCACCGTCTGAGAGTTGATCCGAAGGCCAAGCCTGTAAAAGAACACTTACGCCGGTCGGCAACAGAGAAGCGGAAGGCAATCGGCGAGGAGGTGGCTCGACTCTTGGAGGCCAAATTCATTCGCGAGGTCTACCACTCCGAGTGGCTTGCGAATGTCATCATGGTCCCCAAGAAGGACAAGTCGCTCCGAATGTGTATAGACTTCAAGCATATCAATCGGGCCTGCCCGAAAGATCATTTCCCGCTCCCCCGCATCGACCAGATTGTAGACTCGACTGCGGGGTGCGAGCGTTTGTCTTTTCTCGATGCATACTCTGGCTATCATCAGATCCGTCTGTTTGGTCCAGATGAAATAAAAACGGCCTTCATCACCCCTTTCGGGTGTTTCTGTTACATCACCATGCCTTTTGGTCTGAAGAATGCTGGCGCTACTTTCATGCGCATGATTCAGAAGTGTCTCCTCGACCAGATCAGTCGGAATGTCGAGGCCTACATGGATGATATCGTAGTCAAGTCTCGCAAAGGTTCCGACCTGCTGACTGACTTGGCGGAAACATTCGCCAACTTAAGAAGATATGACCTCAAGCTGAATCCAACCAAGTGTACTTTTGGAGTTCCGGGTGGAAAGTTGCTCGGTTATCTCGTTTCCGAACGAGGAATCGACATCAACCCCGAGAAGATCGGTGCCATCGTCCGAATGAAACGCCCCGAGCGTATTCACGATGTCCAGAAGCTTACTGGTTGCCTGGCAGCGCTGAGCAGATTCATTTCTCGTCTCGGAGAGAAGGCACTCCCTTTGTACCGACTGATGAAGAAATCCGATATGTTCGAGTGGAATTCAGAGGCAGAAGCAGCGTTTGTCCAGCTCAAAGCCCTGCTCTCCACCCAGCCGGTGCTTGCCGCTCCACACAGCAAAGAACCCCTGCTCCTGTACATTGCAGCCACCAATCAGGTCGTCAGTACAGTTCTTACTGTCGAGCGAGAAGAAGAGGGCAAGGCCTACAAAGTCCAGCGCCCAGTTTATTACATCTTTGAAGTGTTGACTCCTTCTAAGCAAAGGTACCCACATTACCAGAAGCTTGTCTATGGTATATATCTATCAGTGAAGAAAGTGGCGCACTATTTTCAAGATCACTCAGTCTCAGTCGTCAGTGATGCACCTTTGAATGAAATCCTCAACAATCGAGACGCGACTGGTCGAGTGGCCAAATGGGCCATTGAACTTCTTTATTTTGATATCAAGTTTGAAGCGAAGAAAGCCATTAAATCTCAAGCACTTGCTGACTTCATGGCCGAGTGGATAGAACAGCAGCAGCCAGTCCGGATCCACTCGGAACACTGGACCATGTTCTTTGACGGCTCGAAGATGCTGAACGGTTCTGGTGCTGGTGTGGTATTGGTGTCTCCCAAGGGCGATAAACTCAGCTATGTCCTCCAGATTCTCTTTGATTCCTCCAATAATGAAGCTGAGTACGAAGCACTCCTTTACGGGTTGCGTATGGCCATCTCGCTCGGCGTCCGTCGCCTGATGGTATACGGTGACTCGGATTTGGTGGTCAATCAAGTGATGAAGGAGTGGGATGTCAGAAACCCCGCCATGACTGGATATTGCAATGCAGTAAGAAAGCTTGAGAAGAAGTTTGAGGGTTTGGAACTCCATCACGTTCCCCGAGTGAAGAATCAGGCAGCTGACGAACTGGCAAAAATCGGTTCCACTCGGAAGCCTGTGCCCAGCAATGTGTTCCTGGAGCATTTGCACTCTCCTTCGGTATAAGAGGACCCCTTCACCGAAGAGCCCCCGCAGCCTATAAGCGCCTCCAATCCGATTGAAGTTGATGTCCCAGCAGTCATAGATCTGGTCAGTGAGATTCTGGTGATAACTCCCAATTGGACGGTGCCCTACATCGCGTACATCCTCAGGCGAGAACTTCCAGAAGACGAAGTTGAAGCTCGACAAATTGTCCGCAGATCCAAAGCTTTCACTGTTATGAATTGGCAGCTCTACAGAGAGAGCGTAACCGGCGTGGCTCAGCGATGCATTTCTCCCGAAGAAGGTCGACTGACTCTGGAGGAAATTCACTCGGGAACTTGCGGCCATCATGCGTCCTCTCGGACGATTGTTGCCAAGGCCTACCGAGCTGGTTTCTTCTGGCCGCACGCCAATGAGATGGCTAAGGATATTGTGCAACACTGTGAAGGATGCCAATTCTATGCAAACTTGTCGCACAAGCCTGCGTCTGCCTTGAAGACCATCCCACTCGTCTGGCCGTTCGCTGTATGGGGATTGGATATGATCGAACCTCTCCGCACGGGCCAGAGTGGTTTCACGCACCTTCTGGTAGCAGTCGACAAGTTCACTAAATGGATTGAGGCCAAGCCTATCAGGAAGCTGAATTCTCGCAGCCATCAAATTCATGAGGGAAATAATATTCAGATACGGAGTTCCCCATAGTATCATCACGGACAATGGTTCTAATTTTGATTCGGAAGAGTTCAGAGCCTTTTGCTCCTCTCAAGGCACTCGGGTGGATTACGCATCCGTTGCGCACCCCCAGTCAAACGGTCAGGCCGAGCGAGCAAATGGCCTTATCCTTCAAGGGTTGAAGCCCCGACTCGTGCGCGAACTCGATCACGCAGCTGGAGCTTGGGTTACAGAATTACCGTCTGTTCTGTGGGGCTTGAGGACAACTCCAAATCGGTCAACTGATCGCACTCCTTTCTTCATGGTGTATGGGGCTGAAGCTGTCCTGCCGAGTGATGTTCTTCACAATTCTCCTCGGGTGGACCTTTACTCGGAGGTTGAAGCTGAGCAAGCACGCCAGGATGCTGTGGATCTCCTTGAAGAAGAGCGGGAAATGGCTTTGATCCGGTCGACTGCATACCAGCAAGATCTGCGTCGCTTTCATGCAAGGCACGTCAGGAGTCGGACCTTCCACGAAGGTGACCTCGTGCTCCGAGTGGATCAGCAGCGGCCTCACAAGCTAGCCCCCGCGTGGGAAGGCCCTTTCGTCGTCACCAAGGTGCTGAACAATGGAGCCTACCACCTCTTCAATCTCAAGAAGAACGCTGACGAGCCACGGGCCTGGAACGCGGATCTGCTTCGTCAGTTCTACACAAAAAGGTTGATCTGTCTGATGTAATAAGAGTAAACTGTTTTGATTATCAAGGATACGACTTCTGCAGTCTTTTGTCGATTCCGATCGCACAATTCTGAGTTCAAGAATACTCCGAGTGCGAGCGATTTTCCACTCGGGGGGCTTAGCCGCGATTCCGCATCGCCTAAGTTTAAATCTACTCCGTGTGATGGGCGATCCTCACACTCGGGGGCTTAGCTGCGACTCCGTGTCGCCTAAGTTCAGAACCTCGTCGAGTGAATAACATCACTCGAAAACTTAGCCGCGGTTCCGCATCGCCTAAGTTTAAATCTACTCCGAGTGATGGGCGATCCTCACACTCGGGGGCTTAGCTGCGACTCCGTGTCGCCTAAGTTCAGAACCTCGTCGAGTGAACAGCATCGCATTCACTCGAAAGCTTAGCCGCGATTCCGCATCGCCTAAGTTTAAATCTACTCCGAGTGATGGGCGATCCTCACACTCGGGGGCTTAGCTGCGACTCCGTGTCGCCTAAGTTCAGAACCTCGTCGAGTGAATAACATCACTCGAAAGCTTAGCCGCGGTTCCGCATCGCCTAAGTTTAAATCTACTCTGAGTGATGAGCGATCCTCACACTCGGGGGGCTTAGCTGCGACTCCGTGTCGCCTAAGTTCAGAACCTCGTCGGGTGAATATCATCGCATTCACTCGAGAGCTTGGCTGCAAATCCGCTTCGCCCAAGTTAAAACGCTACTCCGAGTGACGAGCGATCCTCTCACTCGGGGGCTTGGCTCCGAATCCGCTTCGCCCAAGTTAAATCGTACTCCGAGTGACGAGTGATCCTCTCACTCGGGGGCTTGGCTGCGAATCCGCTTCGCCCAAGTTAAAACGTTACTCCGAGTGATGAGCAATCCTCTCACTCGGGGGCTTGGCTGCGAATCCGCTTCGCCCAAGTTAAAAACATACTCCGAGTGACGAGCGATCCTCTCACTCAGGGGCTTGGCTGCGAATCCGCTTCGCCCAAGTTAAAAACATACTCCGAGTGACGAGCGATCCTCACACTCGGGGGCTTAGCTGCGACTCCGTGTCGCCTAAGTTCAGAACCTCGTCGAGTGAATAACATCACTCGAAAGCTTAGCCGCGGTTCCGCATCGCCTAAGTTTAAATCTACTCCGAGTGATGAGCGATCCTCACACTCGGGGGGCTTAGCTGCGACTCCGTGTCGCCTAAGTTCAGAACCTCGTCAGGTGAATATCATCACATTCACTCGAGAGCTTGGCTGCGAATCCGCTTCACCCAAGTTAAAACGCTACTCCGAGTGACGAGCGATCCTCTCACTCGGGGGCTTGACTGCGAATCCGCTTCGCCCAAGTTAAATCGTACTCCGAGTGACGAGCGATCCTCTCACTCAGGGGCTTGGCTGCGAATCCGCTTCGCCCAAGTTAAAACGTTACTCCGAGTGATGAGCGATCCTCTCACTCGGGGGCTTGGCTGCGAATCCGCTTCGCCCAAGTTAAAAACATACTCCGAGTGACGAGCGATCCTCTCACTCGGGGGCTTGGCTGCGAATCCGCTTCGCCCAAGTTAAAAACATACTCCGAGTGACGAGCGATCCTCTCACTCGGGGGCTTGGCTGCGAATCCGCTTCACCCAAGTTAAAACGCTACTCCGAGTGATGAGCGATCCTCTCACTCAGGGGCTTGGTTGCGAATCCGCTTCGCCCAAGTTAAAACGCTACTCCGAGTGATGAGCGATCCTCACACTCGGGGGTTAGCCGTGATTCCGCATCACCTAAGTTATAAACTACTCCGAGTGATGAGCGATCCTCACACTCGGGGGCTTAGCCGTGATTCCGCATCACCTAAGTTATAAACTACTCCGAGTGACGAGCAATCCTCTCACTCGGAGGCTATCTGCGAACCAGTCTTCGCCTAAGTTCTGATACTCACTCCCGAATGACGAGCGGTCCTCTCACTCGGGGGGCTTAGCTGCGAGTCAGTCCTCACCTAAGTCCGAAATCAATCAAACAAATTTAAGACCCCTGCCGATGTCGCCGCCACTCGACAGCGGTCTCGGGGACTACACCCAGTGGGTGCACTCCGCGTGCCCCCACTGGACCAGAAACCACTCGACAAGACCTGATCTACTCGAGAACAAATCAAGCAAAGTTGCCCATGCAAATGACGAAAGTACTCGGGCCCAAGACCCGAAAGAAGTTTTAACGACACACCACCACTCGGCACACCGAGGCAAATTAAAGTTTTTGATCACCAGCAAAGCTTTCTCAAGCTCCAGTGGGACTTGCAGGCTCGACGAAGGTGTCCAGGTCGATCCCGTCAGCGATCCGAGTGGCCGCTTCGATGAAGGTCTCCATGAAGTCCTGGAACTGGAGCTTCTTTGTGTTGGCCACCTGAAGTGCTTTCAGTTTGTCCTCCTTGACCTCCTTGCAATGGACCCTGACGAGTGAGAGCGCTATGTCAGCTCCGCAGCGTGCAGCAGATTTCTTCCATGCCTGCACTCGACCAGGGAGCTCGTCAAGCCGAGTCATCATTGACTCGAGGTCAGCCTGAAGTGAGTCTTCCGGCCACAGCTCCTTGTCGACCTTCTCCATTGCACCTCGCAGTCGAGCGACGTACTCCCGGACGCCTGCGACTCGAGCTTCAAGCCGGAACATGTTCATAGCCACAGCATCTCCGACAGGTGACTTGGAAGGGTCCTGATTGGGCTCGACCGCCTCGGTCTCCTTCTCGAAGTCCTTGCAGAATTCTACATGAAGAAGATGGAAAGAATTAGTCATGATACTGTTCCCTGAAAATCAACGGAATTCACTCGACTGGATGAAGTTGGGATTAACGGAATTCACTCGACTGGAGAAAATTACCTTCAAGAAAAACATACATCTTCTGGGCGTAATCCCCCAGATAGGTCTCCAAGCCCTTTGCTCCCTTGGTTGCATGGTCAAGCCTTTTGCTCCAGTCAGCTCGCTCCTGCTTCAGCTTCGTGTTCTCTTCCTCAAGCTTGCTGGCCGCGGCGAGCTTCTTCTCGGCAGCTTCAGTCTTCTCCCTCGCCGTCTTCTGAGCATCGGCGAGTGATCTGTCTTTGTCCTCCAGCGCCTTCTTCATGATATCTAAAGCAATAGCATTGTTGAGTCGCGCTCGGAGTCGATGGTTTTCAGCACTCACGTCTGCTCGAGTGGAGTCACTCGGTTCAAAGATAGAAGAAAAAAATAATGAAGTACTCGATCAACAAAGTTTACCTCCTGAAGCCTTCAGATCAGCTTGCGCACGCTCCAGGTCTCTCCTCGTCAGTTCCAAGTCGAGCTGAAGCTGAGTCTTCTCCTTCTCCAAATCAGCGTATCGAGTACCGAGCTCACAGGCCTTCTGAGATCAACGACAAAAACAATTCAGTCGACAGAAATATGGGCTTCAAGTCCAAGTTCTAAGACTCCCGCCGACTGCCCGCAGTCGACGGCAGTCTCAGGGACTACACCCAGTGGGTGCACTCAGCGTGCCCCCACCGGGATGGTATCCACTCGGAACGGTCCGCCCGATCCGAGTGACGGCCGAACAAAAAAAAAGAGATTGTCCACTCGACCAGGTCAGCCCTAGCCGAGTGCGTGACAAGTGATTACCAGTCGATAGACAGAAAACTCCCAGTGGCTGCAGAAGTCAAGTCATGGTAGACGGAAAACGACACAATCAAAAAGCGCACTTACAAGTGCACTTACTTGGACGTTCGCCCGAAGCGCTGAGGTAGCGTCGTAAGCCAGCTTGCTGGCCTCGTACGCCTCCTTCGTACGCTGCATCATATGTTCGGCCTGCATCATCGCCTCCTTAGCAGCTCCAGTCTGGTCTTCTGGAACACGGTGCAGAGAGAAGATGGTCTGTGAAGGGAGCGGCGATGTAGTCGGAAGGACTGGCGCTTGCGAGGCTGGCGCTTGGGAGACAGGCGCTTGTGGCGGACTGGCGAGCTCCACGGCCATCTGGGTCGGTGCTATAATCGGTACAGTCGGAGACGGGGCTGCGGGGTCGGTATCCATTGGCTCTGCATGTCACCAGTCGACATATCACATGACTGTCGAATGGTTTGAAAAGAATGTCAAATGACAATATGCCAGACCTTGGCGAGAAGTAGCTGCGTCCGGCGTGTCCTTCTCCGCGCTTTCCTCTCTTCGCCCCGGCGATGTCACCGAGGTAGCGGCCCTGACGATCAAGATCCACTCGGTCAGCAAAAATATGAAGTTCAGCAACAAGTTAAACGAAGAGCAAGGATACTTACGTTGAAGCAATCGGCACGTCAACCTTGATTCTGGAGAGAGCCTTCCGGGGCTTGGTGGTGGTGACCTTGGGCTGCTTGGCAACCTTTTCAATCGGCTCTGGCGTCGACATCTGACTGCGCTTGGAACTCCTGGTGGTCGACCCCCTGGCCCGACCCCGGTCGAGTGTTGGGTCGTGACGCTGCTTGGAACGCCCTTCAGTACGCGGAGGAGACACGACTTCAACTTCATCACTCCCCGACGAGTCATCACCATTGCCTTCGCTGTCCTCGGCGTAGCTGATGCTGTCACTGTCGCTCTCGCTCCCCGCTCCTTTAGGGCTCTGACCGCCATTCGACACGGGTGAATACATGTTCATGAGCTCCTGCAAAGATTCAAGTCAGTCCGCTGAAGACATATTCACTCGACAAGATACAAAAGCAATCGACAATGACATGACTCACCACATTCGGCGGGTTCGCAGCTGAGAAAGGCGATACTCTTTTGGAACCCCGGGGGTTGTCTCGCGCACCAGTGATGCCGCGCAGCCATAGCGTGATGGTTTCCCCTGAAACATCTTTCGGGTGGGTACGAGTGGTATCGTCGACTCCTGAGTAATGCCACATCGGATGGTCCCGCGCCTGGAGCGGCTGGATCCGTCGACCCAGGAACACCTCCAACAGATCCAAGCCGGACACTCCATCACGAATCAGATTCACGACACTGTTCATCAAGATCCCCACATTGGCCTTCTCTTCCTCGGCCACGGTCAGAGATGGGGGCGCAATGGGTCGATCCAGCGTGAAGGGAGGAAGGCCGGTCGACATGTTTGGAGACGCGACGTCGTGGCAGTAGAACCAGGTCGACTGCCAGCCCCGCACCGACTCCGGAAGGGTGAGCGCTGGGAATGCACTCCCCGTCCTCTTCTGAAGACCCAAACCCCCGCATAGCTGGATGACGTTGGTCCTATTATCACTAGCGTGGGCCTTCTTTACCGACTGAGAACGGATGGTAAAGATGTGCTTGAACAGACCCCAGTGGGCGGGACAACCCAAGAAACACTCACACATCGTCACGAACGCAGCGAGATACGCAATTGCGTTGGAGGAAAATGATGCAACTGAGCCCCGAAGAAATTCAGAAAACCGCGGAAGAAGGGATGCGGGGGCAGAGCGAAACCTCTCTCCAAATGGGTGGTCAGGAGGACCCGCTCGCCCTCGCGCGGCTCCGGCTCCGCTTCCGTCCCCGGCAACCTCCACGACCCGGCTGCAACCAGGCCGTCAGCGACGAGCTTCTCCACGTCCAACGCCGTCACGGTTGACGGCTGGAAATCGCCCTGCATCCATCCGGGTGGCGCTGCGGCCCGGGCGCTCGAGGGCTTCTTCCCCTTCGTTGTCTTCTTGGGCGCCATTGTCGCAGCGGCGAGCGGATTCGATCTGAGCAGCGCGGCGGCGGAGCAGAAGAAGCGGAGGAGACGAGGGGAAAATGAGCGCACTGTCGCAAATTCCCCTCCCCTCTCGTTTTTTATGTCCGTCGACCCGAGTCACTGACTCGTGAGCCCGCCAAATCCCTGTGTATCCCACTAACGGAGGAGCCGCGATATGTGGCGATAAAGGTGGCGTGAGGATCGAGGAGCCGTTTCCCCGTCGGTTGCGTCATCCCTGCTCGGCGCGCGTTCCCCGAAATTTCGAATCCCGCGAAATCCGGGCCGGACAGAGCGTCCTTTCACATCTGAAGATCCTGTTGACCATTCGGACTCGAACCTGCATCTGAATTCACTTGGAAGAGCTGACAAGCTGAATAGATCAAGGCAGAAGTTGGAAGGCCCAGTCGTCACAGGTATCGGAAAAATCTCGAAGATCATTCGGAACGCTGAGTTCGGCAGAACCTGCACTGTCCCTTCTCCACTCGAGCCCTGATCCATTCGGGGGCTAATGACGAGGATATGTACCTAGGGTAGGGTATTAGGCCTGTCCTACATACCCCACCTAAGGACACCACATTGGAGAACTACAAGACTACAAGACTACAAGAGAGATTCCGACTGAACTAGCCATGGCATATGAGTCACTCGACATATGTTCACTCGGAAGACCCCCCTACACTCGACAGTAAACTCTCACTCGGAGCGGTCGCCAATCACTCGACTGTAGAAGACCGGGAGTCTCCCCAGGGAGGCCAACGGGCAGGCGTTACGCTCGCCGCCTTAACTGGCATTTATTGTATACGTTACCAGTAACGTCCCTCTTTACTCCCCACAATCAATCCCTTAGATGCCGGACGTTTATGAGGGGCAGCGCACTCTATATAAGCCACCCCTCCCCACTGGCACAAGGGTTCGCAATCCTTTGTAAACACAACGCACGTATCACTCGACAGAGTAAGCTCCCCGGAGCACCTGAGACGTAGGGCTGTTATCACTTCCGAGTGAGGCCTGAACTCATACATCTGTGTGTACACCCTCGCCGTAGGTAGGACTCTGCCCTCTCCTTTCGTACCCCTATCATCTACTGTCAGGCACGTTCCCACGACAGCAAGATCCTTCTCCTTGGCATTGAGCAGCATTTCGCGCTCTGTCAGCTTGCTATCGCGGGTCGCCGCTCTTTCAGTGGCAGCATTGAGATTGTGGGTCTGCTGATTGTACCATGTTCGCAGCTCGTCCGCCTTCTCCCTCAGCTTCCAATCAACCAAATCCACAGCCTTGCGCTCTTTGTGCACCTTGTCCCACCTCCGACTGTACCGTTCCTGGACGCCCTTGAACCCGACGGCCATGATTCCATGAAAGCAAGGTCTTCGGCATTGTCGGCCATGTCGGTGGATTCATCGGTTCTTTGGACCAAGGGGAGCAGGATCTGAGCTATCTCTTCATCAAAGCTTGGCCCCGCGATGCCAGAGGAACTGGTGGCTCCAGACTCGTGCTGAGGGGCGATCAACGCCAAGTCACTTGATGGAGCTGGCGGGATTGGCACCACTAACTGATTGCCGGGAGTTGGCACATCGACATTGGCGGGCGTGTTCTCCGCGTCCATCCTGGCGAGGTCAGGCGTGCTGTCGGTAGCCCTCTCGGACTCGTCGGGGAGTGTTCCAGTTTCCTTGGCAACCTGTGTGGGGCCCTCTTCAGCGGCCATCTTGACGGCTTTCTCAGCGGCATCCCTTGCAATATCAGCCACCTCCACAAGAACTTCGCCTTCTTCAGAGGAGGTTTGAGCTGTGGATCAAGGCGAAAACAAGGGTGAGATAGAATTCGAAGTCACAAGTCAAGTTCAAGAAGACAAAAAGAAATCTTTCCCAGAAGAGGCGTACAAAGGCAAGAGGATTACCCGTTGGTGCTTGCTGAGGTAGGGCTCCTTCCCTAGCAACCTACATTGCCGGCGCTCGGTCGTCGGCAGCCCCGCTCGTCGGTGTAGCCCCCGTGTGGGCAAGCTCGTCGGTGGAGGCCCTTGTCGGGGAAGCGCCCCCCGGGATATTGGTGGATGGGGGAGCCACAGTTGGATCCGCTTCTTGGCGCTCCTCTTCTTGGCGGGCCTCCTCCGTCTCCACGACAGGCTCAGCAGTAGGGACTCCAGTACCGGCGCTAGTGGGAAGCACCTACACCGCGTCCCCACGCAGGGGCCTCGGCTGGGGGCTTGGCTGGGGGCTGGTAATGATGGCTTCAGCCATTGCAACTCCCTGCCCAGTGCTTGCCGCAAGGTCCTGTGCTACTGCAGACCTGGGCCGCTTCGATCGATGCACGAGCGGTTCTGGGTCCCTGTCAAGGCAGAAGGAATCAAGTTAAAATGACAATCAAGTGGAATCAAGACTTGGCGGGAATAAGCAAAGTACTTACTCCTCCTCCTCCTCGGACTGGCCAAGGACGTCGAAGTCGTACATCACTGGCGGGGGCGACTCCCTTGCCCTCTTGAGTGCCAGAGGAGGTGAACCCGTCAGCTGAAGGGGCTCGGCTTCCTCAGCAACCTCTTGCCGGGGAGATGAAGGCTGAGTTCGGGGACGCCGGGTAGACTGCTGGCGCACTTCTTCTTGGCGGCCGGCCTTCGTGGTCGTCTTCTTCACCGTGGGGCCAGCCCTCGGCGAAGAAGCGCGTACAGGCTCTTGGCTGACCGCCCTCCGAAGACGACGCCTCCTCATCGGGGCCCGAGGGCCCTCTTCTTCCTCGGGCTCTCTGGCGGCTTCAGTTCCGGCAACTTCATCCCCGACAGCCTCGGCCCCGACAACCTCAGCTTTGGCCGTCTCATCCACGGCAGGCTCCTCTTGATGCTCCTCGGCGGCCTCTTCATCAGACTGCTCCTCTTCTTCGTCCTCGGCTACCGCGGCACCGGAACTGCCTGCCGCGTTGATCCTCGCGATCTCTGCGACCCTGCTGGCGATGTTCGCCAGTTCCTCCTCGGTGGTGGCCGAATGAGATCCGTCTCTTTCCGGGAAGCTTTCTCCGTCAGGTTGGAGGCCCACTCCATCTCGAACTCCAAGGTGGGTAAATCCCAGCCTGCCTTTACTCCGTGAGCGTCACAATCCAGCATCACCGCCAAGATGGAGTCCTTGGTGGAGTTGATATGCAGCGGGACGATCTGGTCTGGCAAGTGGAATACGCCGGTTTTCCGGAACAGCTGCTCGCAGAGGCTGGCGTGCTCCATAACCGACAAATTGTTACCGGTCCCGGGATACAGCCGCATGACGTCGGCGGCGTTCTGGTACTCCCAAGCAAATCTCTCTCTCTCTTCTGCAGCGGCGCTATGCGTCGCCGGAGGAAATCAGCGCCAACCATCTCTATGGTCAGCTTGGCAGCCTTAAGGCGGGCGATCCTGTTCAGGGCTGGACGAAGCTTGGCGTCAGTATCACCCATGCTGCTCCAGTTCTTGCCGCACGTGACCCTCACTGTGCGCAGTATGCAGAATTGGGGGAAATCCTTCTCTTCGATCCAGCACCACTCGGCCCTCCACTCTTCCCACTTGAGGTGGAGCTGCCCGGCAAGGTACTCGCCCTTCGTCTTTGCCCTGGGAATCCAGGCCACGCTGCCGGAGAGTGACTTGTCTTCGATCCGGGGAATGAAAAAGTGGCGGAACAGATCCACGTTGGGAGCCACTCCGATGAAGTTCTCGCACAGATAAGCGAAAACCGCCATGCAAGTCATCGCATTCGGAGTGAAGTCCAGCAGTCTGAACCCGTAACTGAACATCATCGCACTAAAAAAATCTGAGTAGGGAGGGACCAAACCGCAGTAGAAGTACACGCAGAAGAACGGATAAGAATCTGCGGGATCTTTGTCGCCTTCAGGGAGCACCACGGGCGCCTTGTGATCCTTGGTGTCCCTCCCCCACATGTATGCGTACCTCCTGATCAGCTCATTGGCGTCCAAGGAGCATGGCGAGAAGATCGCATTCTCCCTCCGCCGCTTCTCTAGCTCTTCCAACGCCTTCTTCTTCTCCTCTGCCTTGGGATCAAGCGGCTTGGCGGGCTTCTTCTTCCCCGCCGCATTGGCTCTCTTGGGCGCCATCAGGGATCAAAGGGGAAGGAGATGGTCGATTGGGGATGCGGAGCAGCGGCGGCGGCGGCGGAAGCAGTTCTGGCTTGAGGAGGAAGATGAAGCAGGGGAAAGCAGGGGCGAAAGAGCCGCGGCTCCTCGTGGTTGCCTTTTTATGGGGAAGGCACGAGGGGAGGCTGGCTCTTCACTGTTTACCCCAGCCACGTTCTTTTACAGGTGCACTACCGCAAAATAACCGCAACAGTCCAAGTCCCCACGACCCACATTTAATGCGTGGATTGGACGTGCGTCAGGATAATCATCATGACCGAAAATTACAACGGCAATTTCTCGCCGCGTGTCTGTGCATTGTTTGGGCCTAGCCCAACGATGCTTCGGACGCGTGTTTGGCTCAGGCCCGGGGGCTCCTGTCGGTGTATAAAACGTGGGTATTTTATACCCTGACTTATGCACAGACAGTAGCAGCCTCCTTGCCGGCCAAAGCCTTGCCGGGAACCGCCAAGACCAAGATTTGGAGCCCAGCCGCAGAAGCTACCAGAAAGAATCTCAAAGCACAACACACAACTTGTACCGAAGATGAAGACATTCCTTTCCGGCAAGGTTGAACCGGCAAGGTGAGGACCCAGCAAGCTCCGTGCCGGCAAGCTTATGCCAGCCCTCCAGCGCTCCACCTCACCGCACAGGTGTTCGCTGAATGTGTGAGGTGTTGACCACGCAGGTTGGTTGGTGAGACTTGTCGGGCACGTGTCAGCACGCTGGAACAAGATTTGTCCCTAACGACACCCGTCCAAGAGGCGTGTCAGGATAATACGAGGTAGCTGGGCAAGCGGTGCAGAAACCTTGCCGGTACTACCTCTTCACTTGACACCTAACATCGCATTTAATGCATTTGTCCTAAATTGGCAGAGTTAGGTATGATAGCACTGTTTGCTATCTAATCGCTATGTAATTACTGTTTTGCCACTGTGGTAACCCCTTGAGCTATAAAAGGAGGGCCAAGGCAACAGTTTGGGGGATTCATATCCCTTTTCAAACACAAGCACGTCTCGCGTAGCTGCTCTCTCCGCGCCTTGCCGGGACAAGCGCTCCTTGTACTGTGCTTCTGCACCATTAATACACCAAAAGAAGTAGTAGGGTTTTACGCTTCTCAGTGGCCCAAACCTGGGTAAATCCCTTGCGCTTCCCATTGTCCATGCTCTTTGTGCACGTCGACCTCCCCCGCCGAACCACAAGGGGCTGCATGGCCCCATAGATGGTCGTACCCCGACAATGATACACATCAATCAACTCTAATGTAACCTAGATACTCCAATGTCACCACAAGTATCCGTGAGTCAATTATTTGATATGCATCAAGCAATTTCAGATTCATAATATTCAATCCAACACAAAGAACTTCAAAGAGTACCCCAAAGTTTCTATCGGTGAAAGTAGGACAAAAACATGCATCAACCCCTATGCCTAGATTACCCCAATGTTACCTCGGGAATCCGCAAGTGGATTACCAAAACATACATCAAGTGACTCAATAGAATACCCCATTGTCACCGCGGGTATCCACATGCAATACATACATCAAGTGTTCTCAAATCCAAAATATTCAATCCGATAACAATGAAACCTCAAAGGGAAAGACTCAATTCATCACAACAAGATAGAGAGGGAAGAACACCATATGATCCAACTATAATAACAAAGCTCGTGGTACATCAAGATCATGCCAAATCAAGAACACGAGAGAGAGAGAGAGAGAGAGAGAGAGAGATCAAACACATAGCTACGGGTACATACCCTCAGCCCCGAGGGTGAACTACTCCCTCCTCGTCAAGGAGACCGCCGGGATGATGAAGATGGCCTCCGGCGATGATTTCCCCCTCCAGCAGGGTGCTAGAATAGGGCTTCGGATGAGATCGCCTCGGAACAGAGGCTTGCGGTGGTGGCGTGGGAGTTCTAGGTTTCTTTCTTGGGGTTTCTAGATTCATAGGATTTTTCAGCGTTGGAATCACACCAGGGGGAGTCTCGAGGGTCCCACAAGCTCAGGGGGCTTGCCCCCCAGTCTTGTGGCTCCCCTGGCCACCCTCTAGTCCACCTCTGGCACTTCGTGGGTCTCTTTTGGTCCATAAAAAATCACCATAAATTTTCAGCCCAATCCGAGAACTTTTATTTCTGCACAAAAATAACACCATGGTAGTTCTGCTGAAAACAACGTCAGTCCAGGTTAGTTTCATTCAAATCATATAAAAGTGCACCAAAACCAGGTAAAACATAGGTAAATATTGCATGAATACTTCATAAATTATAGATATGTTGGAGACATATCAGCATCCCCAAGCTTAATTCCTGCTCATCCTCGAGTAGGTAAATGATAATAGAAATAATTTATGAAGTGTGAATTCTAGCATAGTGTATAAGTTTGATCAATGATAATTTCAATCACTTTTTCTAGCATCATAAACATCAACTTTTTCTCATAAAACTCATCATGAAAAGTAGCAATCAATTCACTTGTTTTGGTTCAAACAATGCATTCTCTTGAAACTTAACAACTTATGTTCTTAGTCACCAAATAATTTCAATGCATCTTATTTTCAACAAAGTCTAAGTAAGAGCTCCACATACTCAATTATCATATAGTCTTCTATGATTTCTAGTACTCAAAGCACATTTTTAGAACAAATAGCATCCATTGAACACAGAAGAAGCTAGGGGATTAATGTTTCGCCTCCCAACTTACTTATCATGGAGATAATTGCCAACAATAATAATTCATGATCAAATATATTTGACATGATATATGTGCCTGGATCTATCCCCACCACATGATGCTTGCAAAGTAGAGAATAATTGAGGTTGGAATAAGAAGTTAAATCAACAAAAATAAAATTGATAGAAAAAGTAAAAGATATGCCCTTCGCATAGGGAAGCAGGGATTTGCTTATGTGCCAGAGCTCATAGCTTAAAATAGATATGAATACATTTTGAGTGGTGTACTTCTCCTGTCCATGTCACAACAAAGGATTTCAATATCTTCCATGCTAAACACATTATTGGCGGTTCCCATGCGGAAATGACAAGTTTACTCCCCCTCAACCATACAAACACAAGCCATGGCTAGTCGAATTCACGGGTGCCCTCCAAACAATCAACTTTCCAGGGGGAGTTTGTTTTATTATATCTTTCTTTAATTTTTTTTGTTTAACAGGACTGGGCATCCCAATTACCGGTCTCTCTCGTGCAAAGACAAGTGAATAAACACCCATCATGAGAATAAATTATCCCACTTAGCATGGAAGATATTGACTGCCCCGTCGCTGCATGAGCGGTACGGGCACACAAAACAGATGTTTATTTGAAGATTTAGAGATGGGACATGCAAATTTACTTGGAACGGAAGGGTAATACCGCATATAGGTAGATATGGTGGACACTCATGGAAGAAACTTGGCTCAAGGATTTTGGATGCACAAGCAGTATTCCCGCTTAGTACAGAAATTTTTGGCTAGCAAATATTATAAACAAGCACCACATGTTGGAGGATCCATAACAATATAACTTCTATGTTAATATACCCAACCATAATTCATTACGTTGTCTTCCTTGTCCAACTTCAACTTATTTGATCAAGTTTGAAAATAACTAAAGAGTATTCACAATCATAAAAGATGTCCAAGATAATATATTTGTATGTGAAATTTATCTTCCTTATACTAATCATTCATGAATTGCTTGTATGACCAATATTGTGATTGTCAAACTTCAATAGATTTTACTTTCTGAACCCAATGTGAAATATTACTAAGCATGAGACAAGCATATGAAGCATATATAACTTTATATTTATGATATTCAATTCATTCAAACATTTACTCTTAGGATATAAGTGAAGCACGAGAGTAAATGACAAACTACAACAAAAGATATAAGTGAAGATCAATGAATAGTTAAACAATCAAGTAGCTATGTGAAGACTCTCTCCAATTCAAGATTTCAGAGCCAGGTATTTTATTCAAATGATGAGTGATATTTTTACACTCATTTCAACCTAGTTTAAACCGAATTATTTCATGAAAAGAGAGATATTCGCTCCGATATTGTCACTAATGACTAATAAGTGTGAGGGATTCCACAAATCCTCTCTTTGATATTTTTCCATAGGAAATGGGCTAAAAAGGGAAGAAATCATGTGGGAGAAAGGAAAGGAAGGAAATTGGAGAAGAGATAAGTCACCAGGAGGCGCTAGAAGGCCGCCAGATCAAAAGACGGCGTTCCATGCGACCGCAAGCGCTCGCATGAGCGGTCGTTTGGTGTGGAAACCAAGGCAGGTCGTCCAACTGAGCAACTTTTATAAAGGGGCCCCAGTCGAAATGTGAGCAGAGAGCGCGTCGGGAGAACATCCAGCACAACCACAACCCTTTCGTCATCTTCTTCATCCACAAACCCTAGCCGCCGCCATTTGCATCTCCATAGCCATCTCCACCACCGTAGTTCTCTTCCATCTAGTTCATACTTGTAATCGTGCATCGCACAAGGCATCCATTACAAGACATATTGCAGTCAATCAATCTCATGATGTGTTCTTCAATCTTTTCTTCTCGCGATCTGATCTCGATGTGTGAGTAGATCGGTAAGGTATGGGGTGAGGCATGAGCCTTGCAACCCCAGGTATTTGGTGAAGGGATCATTGGGAGTCTTTGACATAACGTCTTGTATGTGTGAAATAAAATTGTTTCGTGAAGTTTCTCTTGTCTTGCCCGCGATCTTCATCCCTGCAGGTACCCAGGATCATGGAGATCAAGCATCGGTGAGGCTAGGAGTAAGGAGACCGTGAAGTGTTACACCGAACACCGGTGACAGTAAGGATTAGTAGGGTAACATGGATCATAACCTTGGGGATTCATGAGGTGTAGTCATTGAACGCCCAAAGCTTTTGTCTGATATTATTATCTTAATTATCGGGGCAACCCCGCGAGATGGATAGGGCCTGCGGTAGGACAACTGATTCTTGATGCAGGACTCGTGCCAGTCAAGATGTTATTTGGACACATCCCCCATTCCGATACGAAGCAAGCACCTCTTGACGAGAGACTTCCCGCGCACAAACTCATATCATTTTTGCTCCCAACACCAATACATGGTTGTAAGCATTAAGACCTCATCCCCATACCTTCTTTTTTATTATAAGTGTTTGAATCACAATTTGCTTGCTGATCCGGTCAAAAGCTAGATTTGACACTTTAGCAAAAGCTTGCTAGAGACCATTGCTTCAAGGGGATCTTCCTCTCGTGGGTTCGATACCTAGGGTCACCTCTGGGGAAATAGGTGCGGGATACCCTTTCTTGTTCCAACACAGGATCAATAAAAAGGAGATATCAAGCCCTTTTTCTGGCGCCGTTGCCGGGGAGAAGTTTAGTATTCCTAGTCTTTGTGTTTGGAGTTTTTGTTAAAGTTAATTTTTAGTTTTTGTTATTTACTTTCAGTTTTTAGTTTAAGTTTTATTTTGTTGCAAGTCTTTTAGAGGAAAATACCAAAAAGTTACTATGGCTCATAATCTTGGGAGTTTTGCTAATCCTAGCAACAATTTTACACGTGAACCAATTGCACAACCTGATGTTGCAGCTGCAGAATATGATATTAAACCGAACTTAGTTTCCATGGTTCAACAGGACCAATTTGGAGGCTCTGCTTCAGAGGATGCAGGTATGCATTTACATAATTTTACTGAATTATGCAACATGACACGCATAAAAGATGATGACCCAGATGCTCTTAAACTTCGCTTGTTTCCTTTCTCTTTGAGAGGAAAAGCTAATGATTGGCTTTTAGCTTTACCGAAAGGAAGTATAACTTCTTGGGCTGCTTGTTGCAGCAAAATTTTATCTAAGTATTGTCCACCTACAAAAATTATGCAATTACATTTTCAGATTATAGATTTCAAGCAAGAAGAACGTGAGCCACTAGCGCTTGCGTGGGATAGAATGAAAGAAGCTATAAGAAATTGCACCAATCATGGAATGGAGGAGTGGTTAATCCTTCATATGTTTTATAATGGCTTGAATCACATGTTAAAAACTATGCTTGATACAGCTGTGATACGTCTCCAACGTATCTATAATTTTTGATTGTTCCATGCTATTATAGTATCAATCTTGAATGTTTTATATACATTTACAAGCAATTATATATCATTTTTTGGGACCAACCTATTAACTTAGTGCCCGGTGCCAGTTGCTGTTTTTGCCTGTTTTTGGTTTTCCAGGATATCAGTACCAAACGAAGTCCAAATGCTACGAAACTTTTTGGAGATTTTTTTCTGGACATAAGAGACACTAGAAGCTTCGGGAGAGCGCCAGAAGACAGAGGAGGTGGCCACGAGCCACCAGGGCGCGCCTGGGGGGGGGGGGGGCAGGCGCGCCCTAGTGCCTCGTGGGCCCACCTTTGCCCCTTTTCACCTAATTCCACCTCTATAAATTCTCTAAAATCAGGAAACCAATAGAGGAGTCCACGAAATACTTTTTCCGTCGCCGCAAGTTCCTGTTCTCGAGAGATCCCATCTGGGGGCCTTTTTCGGCACTCCGCCGGAGGGGGATTCGATCATGGAGGGGCTCTACATCAACCTTGCTGCACTTTCGATAATGCGTGAGTAGTTTACCACAGACCTGCGGGTCCATAGTTAGTAGCTAGATGGCTTCTTCTCTCTTTTTGATCTTCAATACAATGTTCTCCTCGATGTTCTTGGAGTTCTATCCGATGTAATCACTTTTTGCGGTGTGTTGTTGGGATCCGATGAATTGTGAGTTTATGATCAGATTATCCATGAATATTATTTGAGTTTCCTCTGAACTCTTTTATGCATGATTGTTATAGATTCGTATTTCTCTCTGATCTATTGATTTGGTTTGGCCAACTAGATTGATTTATCTTGCAATGGGAGAGGTGCTTTGTAATGGGTTCGATCTTGCGATGCTCAATCCCAGTGACAGAAAGGGACATGACACGTATGTATCATTGCTATTAGGGGTAAAAAGATGGGGTTTATTCATGCGTGAGTTTAGTTTGTCTACATCATGTCATCTTGCTTAAGGCGTTACTCTGTTCTTTATGAACTTAATACTTTAGATGCATGCTGGATAGCGGTCGATGGGTGGAGTAATAGTAGTAGATACAGAATCGTTTCGGTCTACTTGTCTTAGATGTGATGCCTATATACATGATCATTGCCTTGGATATCGTCATGATTATTTGCTTTTCTATCAATTGCCCAATTGTAATTTGTTTACCCACCGTATGCTATTTTCAAGAGAGAAGCCTCTAGTTAAAACTATGGCCCCCGTGTCTACTTTTATCATCTATTAAAAATCCTAAAAATACCTTGCTGCAATTTTACTTTATTTATTTTATTATCTATTTTAGTTTGATCTATCTATCTATCACCATACAATTTAATCTTGCAATATATCGCCAAGGGATTGACAACCCCTTGTTCGTGTTGGGTACGAGGATTTGTTGTTTTGTGTGCAGGTGCTGTTAATGAGTTGTTGCATGATTCTCCTACTGGATTGATAACCTTGGTTTCATAACTGAGGGAAATACTTATCTCTACTGTACTGCATCATCCCTTCCTCTTCGGGGGAAAACAAACACAGATCACAAGTAGCAGGAAGCATTTTTGGCGCCGTTGCCGGGGAGACATCATCAACATCTATCAAGTACCTACGCATAAACTTTCATCCCCTTGCATTTATTTTATTTGCATTTGCCTCTCGTTTTCATCTCCCCCACTTTTAAAATAATTTTACAAAAACACAAAAATATTTTTGATTGCTAGTTTGCTTGTGTTGCCATGTGCCTTCTATTTGCTTGCATCTTTGCTTGCTAAAAATTATTGATATGGATCCTCATCCACTTGCTAATCTTTTCAAAAGATCCAATTATAATGAACCAATTCTAGTGATTTGAGTACTCTTGATTTTCTCTATGATGTTTTTCTTGAATATCATGAATCTGAAAATTGTGATGAAGTGTTAGAAGAAGAAATTTATAAAGTGATTCATGATAGCTCCTTGATTGAAAAGCATGATTGCAATGATGTTACTATAAATTCTATTAATGTGAATTGTGCCAATAATATGCAAAACTACAAGCTTGGGGATGATAATTTTTATTATGTCCACTACTTATTGCAATGATCATGATTGGGGTGATAATGCTTCCTATGACCTTGGAAATTTATTTAAGCCTCATGATGAATATGATATTGATAATAATGTTTGCAAAAATATTGAAAGTGGGTTTGGAAGAGTGTTAACTTTAAGTAAAAAAGAATCCCACATATTCGGAGAGTGTTCAATCTCATGAAATTTTTGATGAAAGTGGGTATGGAGAGGTCATGACTTTAGTTGATGTTAATCCCACTATCTTGGAAGATTATAAATTTTTTATGCATGTGGATCATAGAGATAATATTGTTTATGATAGCTATGTTGTTGAGTTTGATTATGATCCTACATGTAATTATTATGAGAGAGGAAAATATGGTTGTAGAAATCTTCATGTTACTAAATTGCCTCTCGTTGTGTTGAAATTATTAATGCTCCATTCTTCCTATTGGCATATGCTAGATATTGCGTGTCTTGATAATTTGTTTGCTTATAAAATGCCTATGCATAGGAAGTATGTTAGACTTAAATGTATTTTTCACATGTTTCATGATGCTCTCTTCATGTTTCAATTACTATCTTTCATGTGAGCATCATTGAAATCTCAAGCCTATCTTAATGGCTATAAAAATAGCGCTTGTTGGGAGGCAACCCAATGAATAAAATAATTTTTTGCTTTTTGTTTCTGTTCTTGTGTGTTCACATAATTATAGCCTCTGTTATGATTGTGTTTTTATGTTTTAACTAGTGTTTGTGCCAAGTAAAGCCTTTGGGATGATTTGGAAGATAGTATAATTGATGCTGTTTGGAAAACAGAAAGTTTTGCGTCCAGTGCTGGAATTTTGGTTCTGTACTGGAGGGTCAGAAAAATCTTAAATTTTTACACAGTATTGGTGTATGAATTTCCCATGTTTTACTAATTTTTCAGAATTTTTAGAGTTACAGAAGTATAGATTTTAAATAGATATTTACAGACTGTTCTGTTTTAGACAGATTCTGTTTTTGTTGCATAGTTTGTTTATTTTGATGAATCTATGGATTGTATCGGGGGGTATAAGCCATGGAGAAGTTGGAGTACAGTAGCATTATGCCAATACTAAATATGAATCAATTTACTACAGTACTTAGAGTTAAAGATTTGTTTGTTATACTAACGGATATCATGAAGGTTTTGTTGAGTTTTGTGTGATTGAAGTTTTCAAGTTTTGAGTGAGATCACGATGGATGAAGATATAAGGAGTGGCAAGAGACTAAGCTTGGGGATGCCCGAGGCACCCCAAGGTAATATTCAAGGAAGACTCAAGCAACTAAGCTTGGGGATGCCCCGGAAGGCATCCCCTCTTTCTTCTACCAACTATTGGTAATTTTACTTGGAGCTATATTTTTATTCGTCACATATCATGAGTTTTGCTTGGAGCGTCATATATTATATGAGTCTTTGCTTTGTTTGCTTTTTAGTTTGTCACAATCATCTTTGCTTCACACACCTATTTGTGAGAGCCACACGTTTATCATGATTTATTAGAATACTCTATGTGCTTCACTTAAATTTTCTGAGCTAGGCAGTTGCTCTAGTGCTTCACTTAAATCTTTTTTAGCACGGCGGTTGCCATATTTTGAAGAAATATTTGAACTCTCATGCTTCACTTATATTATTTTGAGAGTTGATAAGATAAAATTTTGAAGAAATATTTGCACTCTCATGCTTCCCTTATATCTTTTTGAGAGTTGATAATGGTAATGGTAATTTGCACAAGATATGAATTTGGTCCCAAAGTGATGAATATTCAAGAGGGATATAATAAAAACTTTCATAATGATCATTGGATATGATAAGTTTGATTCTTTGCAATAGTTTTGCGATATGGAGATGATAATATGTGAGTCATGTTAGTGAGTAATTGTGATTTAGTAAGAATATTGGTGTTAAGGTTTGTGATTCTCTATGCATGCACATTAAGTCAATAGTTATGCAACGAAATTATATCCTACTTATGGTGCATTATTCAGTGTTAGTTATGTTCAATGCATGTTTATGACCGTTTTCGCTTTTTGGTTGGTCGCTTCTCAATCTATTTGCTAGCCTTCATTTGTACTAAGCGGGATTACTGCTTGTGTCCTTAAACCCAAGTTGTGCCAAATGAGTCCACTATACCTACCTATATGCGGTATTTCCATGCCGTTCCAAGTAAATTTGCATGTACCAACTCTAATTTTTCAAAATAATTTTTCCGTTTTGTGTGCCCGTACCGCTCATGAAGCGGCAGGGGGTGGCCAATATTTTCCATGCTAGGTGTGTTATTCTCATGATGAGTGTTTATTCACTTGTCATTGCATGAGAGAGTGGCAGGTAATAGGGATGCCCAGTCCCTAAATGAATTTTTTTTAATATGATGATAATAATAAATTCCTTGGAAAGTGTTGGTATGGAAGGCACCCGTGGATATGGCTAGCCATGGATTGTGAAAGAATGATGGAAAGGAAATAAACTTTATTTTCTATTTGGGAACCGCCTATAATGTGTCTAGCATGGAAGATATTGGGAATTCTTGGTCGTTTTCGTTGACAGGAAAAGCATGTCTCTCAAAATAATTTTATCTCTCTAATTTAAGCTTTGAGATCTGGCACCTCTGCAAATCTCTGCTTCCCTTTGCGAAGGGCCTATATATTTACTTTTATGCAATTTTTATTTTTATTTTGAGTGTCCATCTTCTCTTACAAAGCGGCAACTAGAGAGCACTATTGTCATACTTGTGCATTGGGTGTAGCTAATATTGAGTGTGTTTCATGAATGGATCAATGATTGAGCATAATGGGCTAGGGATAACTTTCTTTAGCGTTGATATTTTGAAAGACATGGTTGCTTGTTAGTATGCTTGAGTATTTATATCTTCATGTCAAATTATAGACTATTGCTTTGAATCATTCAAGTCCAAATGTCCATGCTACAAAAGAAAAGAGTATATGATGAATATGATAGGTAGCATTCCACATCAAAAATTCTGTTTTTATCATTTACCTACTCGAGGACGAGCAGGAATTAAGCTTGGGGATGCTTGATACGTCTCCAACGTATCTATAATTTTTTATTGTTCCATGCTATTATAGTATCAATCTTGGATGTTTTATATACATTTACAAGCAATTATATATCATTTTTTGGGACTAACCTATTAACTTAGTGCCCAGTGCCAGTTGCTATTTTTTGCCTGTTTTTGGTGTTCCAGGATATCAGTACCAAGCGAAGTCCAAATGCCACAAAACTTTTTGGAGATTTTTTCTCTGGACATAAGAGACACTAGAAGCTTCGGGAGAGGGCCAGAAATCAGAGGAGGTGGCCTCGAGCCACCAGGGCGTGCCTGGGGGGGGGGGGGGGGGAGGCGCGCCCTGGTGCCACGTGGGCCCACCTCTGCCCCTTTTGACCTAATTCCACCTCTATAAATTCTCTAAAATCGGGAAACCAACAGAGGAGTCCACGAAATACTTTTTCCGCCATCGCAAGTTCCTGTTCTCGAGAGATCCCATTTGGGGGCCTTTTCCGGCACTCCGCCGGAGGGGGATTCGATCACGGAGGGGCTCTACATCAACCTTGCTACCCTTCCGATTATGCGTGAGTAGTTTACCATAGACCTTCGGGTCCATAGTTAGTAGCTAGATGGCTTCTTCTCTCTTGTTGATCTTCAATACAATGTTCTCCTCGATGTTCTTGGAGTTCTATCCGATGTAATCACTTTTTGCGGTGTGTTTGTTGGGATCCGATGAATTGTGAGTTTATGATCAGATTATCCATGAATATTATTTGAGTTTCCTCTGAACTCTTTTATGCATGATTGTTATAGCTTTGTATTTCTCTCCGATCTATTGATTTGGTTTGGCCAACTAGATTGATTTATCTTGCAATGGGAGAAGTGCTTTGTAATGGGTTCGAGCTTGCGGTGCTCAATCCAAGTGACAGAAAGGGACATGACACATATGTATCATTGCTATTAAAGGTAAAAAGATGGGGTTTATTCATGCGTTAGTTTACTTTGTCTACATCATGTCATCTTGCTTAAGGCGTTACTCCGTTCTTTATGAACTTAATACTCTAGATGCATGCTGGATAGCGGTAGATGGGTGGAGTAATAGTAGTAGATGCAGAATCGTTTCAGTCTACTTGTCTTGGACGTGATGCCTTTATACATGATCATTGCCTTGGATATCGTCATGATTATTTGCTTTTCTATCAATTGCCCAACAGTAATTTGTTTACCCACCGTATGCTATTTTCAAGAGAGAAGCCTCTAGTGAAAACTATGGCCCCCGGGTCTACTTTTATCATCTATTAAAAATCCTAAAAATACCTTGCTGCAATTTTACTTTATTTATTTTATTTTTTATTTTAGTTTGATCTATCTATCTATCACCATACAATTTAATCTTGCAATCTATCGCCAAGGGATTGACAACCCCTTGTTCGCGTTGGGTGCGAGGATTTGTTGTTTTGTGTGCAGGTGTTATTAACGAGTTGTTGCATGATTCTCTTACTGGATTGATAACCTTGGTTTCATAACTGAGGGAAATACTTATCTCTACTGTACTGCATCATCCCTTCCTCTTCGGGGAAAAACCAACGCAGATCACAAGTAGCAAGCTGCAGGAGGAACCATCATGGGAAAGCCCATAGATGATGTCAAGTAGATACTAGATGATATGCAAGAGAACCATGCCCAATGGCATGTTGAGAGAACCACCACCAAGAAGGTGAATGTCATACAAGAAAATTGCTCAGAGTTGACAACAAAGCTAGAGGAACTTATCCTTTTAATGAAAGGTAAAGAAGAGGTAAATGTCAATGCCATCACTAATGAAGATACTAGTGATGTTAATTTCATTGCTCGTAATAGCTATAATCCCAATTGGAAAAATAGTGGATATGCTCCTAATCTTCCTTATCCAAATAATGGAGGTGCATCCAATAATTTTAATGGAGCTAATGGTAGCAATAGAAATACTCTTGAAGAAACTCTTAAAAGTTTTATTGCTAGCCAAACTGAGTAGAATGAAAATTTCAAGAATATCCTGAAGAATCATGATAACTTACTCGGTCAATTGACCGGTAAGGTTGTTGGACTAACGAATGATGTGCAGATACTTGAAGCCAGATCCAAGAATATGGAGGCACAAGTGGCAAAAATAGCAGAGAGCCAAAGCTTGATTTTGGCCAAGTTTGTAGGTAAACCAGAGCCTAACCCGGTTGAAGAAGTTAAAATGGTGAGAAGCAATGAAGCAAAAGATGAGGTGCTTGACACAAGCCATGTACCAGAATACAACTATACTGTTGCAGATTTTGTCAAGATGATATCCATGAAGTATCCACTACCGGAGGTAACTAACGATGAGGCATATAATGTCTTTGTTGAGCAAGTTGCAGCCAAGGTACATGAACTTGATGAGGAAAGAAAAAAGTTATTCAGTAAGTTACCAGCTAAGCAAGAAGATACTTTCGAACCTACTATAGAGATTGAGATAGGACTTAATAAGTTCAGTGCTTTATGTGATCTAGGGGCAAATGTTTCGACTATTGCCAAATTTGTTTATGATAGTCTCAATCTTGGTCCTTATGCTAATACTGAGATTATGTTGAATATGGCTAATTCTACTTTTACTCAGACAGTAGGCATTAAGCATGGAGTTATAGTTCAAATAAATGATTGCCCTGTCATGATGGATCTTGTTATAGTAGATATGCCTGAAGATCCTATTGCTCCTATAATTCTCGGTAGACCTTTTCTAAGGACTATCAAAGCTATGATAAATGTGTTTGAAGGAAATGTTCATTTTGATTTACCATCTAAAGATCCTTTTATAAGGCATTTCCCCAGGAAAAAGAAACTAAAGACCTATGCAGGAGGTGGCATCATTTTGAATGCCAGAAGTTATGGTCTCGGTGTTCTAGGACCACCTTGATTACCATTACGGTCGAGCTATCCGACCAAAAACAAGCGCTTCATGGGAGGCAACCCATGCAAATAAAGTAGACAAGTAAGTTTTTATTTTTGTTTTAATAAAGGAGTGATTGAAGTTTTGTGTGAAGAAGTGAGTTTGGGATTGTTGTTCTAATGAAGGCCTAGTCTTGTGCAAGATTTTTATACCTGGAAAGATGTCTATGTATTGTCTTGGAACTAGCCCCGCAGAAAGGCAAAGGAAAAGAAAAGTCTCGCAAGAGACAGATCAAAAGACGACATTCAATATGACCACGTGCGGTCATATGAACGGTCGCATGACCTGCCAGAGGTTCCAGCATAAAACATCAGAGACCGCAGGAGCAAAGAGGGCGTTTCAAACGGACGCGTGCTTCCATTCGAGCGGTCATTTAACTCTTTTGCAGAAAACAAAGAAAATCCCAGATCCAAAGACGGCGTTCCAAACAGGTGCACGCGCCCGTCCGAGCGGTCGTTTCACACCATCGACCAGAAGACGGAAAAAGACAGAATGAACGATGGCATTTTAAATGGGCACTGCCGGTCGTATGAGCGGTCGTATGAGGAGAGCAAAGACGCAGGTAAGTCATCAGGAAGAACGACGATGTTCCATGCGGGCGCTTGCGCTCATATGGGCGGTCGTTTGGTATCCTGGCAGCCCCAA
The DNA here is from genome assembly GCA_039707655.1 of Elymus sibiricus. Lineage (NCBI taxonomy): Eukaryota > Viridiplantae > Streptophyta > Magnoliopsida > Poales > Poaceae > Elymus > Elymus sibiricus. Next base: position 275,545,145 of record CM077668.1, read on the forward strand.
TAAGCCCGAGGAAGGAGTATTTTTCCCCTATCTCTCTCTTTTCTTCTTCTTGTTCCTCCAAACCTCTCCAAACCCTAGCAAAACTTCGCCCGATCTCTCTACTCGTTCGTTTTTAGTTCAAATCCTTCCGTGTGATCGATCTACGGTATGTTTCTCCTCCGATCCCCAATTTATTTTTCGTGAATCCGTGTTCTACATGCCTAACATTGCCATGTTTAGGATATGCACATTTTTGATTCAAACTTGAGTTTGGCATGGATTTGTTGATGTTTTTAGAGGAGTAAGATGATGTGAGTACCGTAGGATCATAATTGTCTCATTATATTGGACTATTTTTTTTATAGATGTTTACACGGAGGTCTTCTCGCGTACGCGGTGGTTCGAGTTCGTCCCCCGCACAACCGCAACAAGTCTTCACTCAGTGGATCGTCTTCACCGACCGTGGAGTAAGGAAGAAGTTCCAGAAGCTCACAACAAGGAAGATCAAAGCAACCAAATGGGCTTGTGCGAATACTCTCGCCAAGCTAGGTATCACCCATGATTTTAATTTGCTTTGTCATAATGCCGGGTTGCATCATTTTGTCTATCAGGGATGTGAGACTTATGAACGATTGACGCTTGAGTTTCTTAGTACTCTCTCGCACAATGTTGGTTTAATGCCAAATGCATATGAGGAGGAGAGGATCAATTTTCGTCTCCTTAACCAGGATTTTAACATCACTTTTGCTGAGTGGTGTAACTACTTTGGCTTCCCCAACAATGATGATGATATTAGATATGTTTATGATTTCACTGACCCACACCCGAGGCAATCCTTTCTTCAGATAAGTCACCATGGCTCTAGGCATAGAGCCAATTGCATTGAAAGTCCTGCTATACATTATGTCTACTATGTTATCACTAACTCATTGCAGGCACGAGGAGAAGTTTCCAAAGTGAATGAGGAGAACATGCTAGTTCTCGGGAAAGCAGCAAACTTGGACGTTGGTTATTCGCCCAATCTAGGGGCAATACTTTTGCTACACCTCGTGCATCAAGCAAACCATGCACAAGGAGATATCGTGTGTGGAGGAGTGATCACCATGTTGGCCAACTCCCTTGGCCTCAACTACAATCATCTCCGCCCCATTGTCGGTAACACCCTTGTAAACATTCGTGTTCTCACTAGTGCTGGTATGGTAGTAGTTCATAATGGCCGTCATTGTATCAAAATTCCTGGAGTGGCGTACTTGTTACCCACACCTATGCTTAATTGTTTCTCCATCAAGAATGGACAATTGCATTATGTTGCACAGGAAGGAGATGCAGCTTTGGACCAAGAAGGGCCAGAACCTGAACAAGTAGATGAAGAAGAACTCGCCACCGACGAAGAGGAAGAGCAGTCCCAACAAGACTACACCACCTACGCGGAGCTCAACAACCTTCAGGGCTCTATCCAAGATATGAGCAACCTCGCATCGTCCCTGAGAGGCACGGCCGCCTACATGAACATGATCTTCTCCAACGGAGGCAGGAGTGGGCTCCTGACCAACCGCCACAATGATCTCGCCGGTTTGGGCTTACAAGAGCCTAAGCTTGGGGGAGGTTATCACCACTTCTACATCAAGATGTGGCAGTATTTGAATAAATTGTAATGAGGTTGTACTTAAGCTCGTGGAGCTTCGAAACACTCGTGTTGGTTTGTTCCAACACTTTGCTTTTTATTTGCTTTTTCTTTTTATCTTTTTTTCCACCTTTTTGCGATTTTTCGGTTGCAAGTTAGTTTTCAAAAACTCAAAAACCCAAAAAATAGAATAAGCTTTGCTTTGCTCTTGTTCTTTATTTAGCCCCTTGGAGTTCGTTTGCATTTTGTTTTCAGAGGAGTTGATCTATGCCAGGACAATGAGGAATGCAAGAGTAAGGAAGAGAAGAGTGTAAATTCGCAACCGTGAAGGTATGTCCTACAACCCCCGTCTTTTGCACTTGAATACTTAAAGTAGATGTAGTAGTTGTACGTGTGATATGTGCAAATGGGAGTAAGTCTTGATAGTTGGTACAAAGGTTTTGCTTTAGTAGCTGAAATAATTTTGTAGCCTTTGTTTTCTTTAGTTTAGACAACTAAGACTTGCCGTGGGACAGTTTTTAAATGAAATGCCATTAAAAAAATATAAATGTGCACAAGAGAAAGTCTCTCAAGACTTGGGAGTTGAGAAATTGTAGTGGAAGTAATGTTTAATCATGCTCAACCCCATACCGTTAACTTTAATAGACTTGATAGCACTTGTGGATTGAATTGTCTAGAGGAACTTAGTTGAAAGGTGGGTGAGATTATGCCAAAAATCTGTGTTGTATATCTCAACATGGTGTTACAGCCACCGGCTGGTGCCATGGCCTTTGCTACTATATACGCGTTCATGTGTGTAAATGTGGCTTTGTCACCCTTCTTGATGTTATGCTGAGGACTCCGCTGGCCAATGAACGATCCACCAAGAGCGATAGCTCGGATTTCGGCTATTGAGTTTGTTACCGTACGTAGTGGCAACACTACAAACGAATATTATTCGGCTTTCTCTTGAGTGGGTGTGTATGTGGTAAATAAAGGGGACTGATCAAAAGAGCTCGAAAGAGACATTATTGCTAAAGGTCCATAGTTCCCAAACATTAAGCCACAGCGAAAACCTATGCATGATCACTTATTTGGCATAATCTCCTTCACATGACAATCAAAGTTCTAGCAAACAATGATTGAAACATAGTGTTTAAGAGCCTAGAGGAGGAGACAATTGTGGGTGTACTCATGAGCATTTGAACATTATATTTTACTACATGCTTTCTACTCCCTAACTTATGTTTTCAAAGCTCTATCTAAAGAAACTCTTCCGTGCATTCCTGGCAAGCAAGTGTTGTCTAGATTAAATGAAATGAAGTGTTGCAAAGTTGTTTTGTCTAGTGGATCAGAAACTTTGTGTTAATTATCTTTGCTTCACTAACACTTGCTCTATAACCATGCCACCGCTATATCTATGATAAGTTCTTAGGCCAAGAAGCGGAGGGCTATCTAGGCATACCGATCGTAAGTGAACCAGAACCTTCTCGTTATTTCGGTTTAAACAACTGAGTTCCTTATGCTTCTGATTTCTCTCTATGTGGCTCGAGGACGATCAAGTTTAAGCTTGGGGGAGTTGATGAGTGATATTTTTACACTCATTTCAAGCTAGTTTAAACCGAATTATTTCATGAAAAGAGAGATATTCGCTCCGATATTGTCACTAATGACTAATAAGTGTGAGGGATTCCACAAATCCTCTCTTTGATATTTTCCACAGGAAATGGGCTAAAAAGGGAAGAAATCACATGGGAGAAAGAAAAGGAAGGAAATTGGAGAAGAGATAAGTCACCAAGAGGCGCCATAAGGCCGCCAAATCAAAAGACAGCGTTCCATGCGATTGCGAGCGCTCGCATGAGCGGTTGTTTGGCGTGGAAACCAAGGCAGGTCGTCCACCTGAACAACTTTTATAAAGGGGACCCAGTCGAAATGTGAGCAGAGAGCGCGTCGGGAGAATGTCCAGCACAGCCACAACGCTTTCATCATCATCTTCATCCACAAACCCTAGCCGCTGCCATTTGCATCTCCATAGCCATCTCCACCACCGTAGTTCTCTTCCATCTAGTTCATACTTGTAATCGTGCATCGCACAAGGCATCCATTGTAAGACATATTGCAATCAATCAATCTCAAGATGTGTTCTTCAATGTTTTCTTCTCGTGATCTGATCTCGATGTGTGAGTAGATCGGTAAGGTATGGGGTGAGGCATGAGCCTTGCAACCCCAGGTATTTGGTGAAGGGATCATTGGGAGTCTTTGACATAACGTTTTGTATGTGTGAAATAAAATTGTTTCGTGAAGTTTCTCTTGTCTTACCCGCAATCTTCATCCCTGCAGGTACCCAGGATCATGGAGATCGAGCACCGGTGAGGCTAGGAGCAAGGAGACTGTGAAGTATTACACCGAACACCGGTGACAGTAAGGATTAGTAGGTTAACATGGATCATAACCTTGGGGATTCATGAGGTGGTGTCATTGAACGCCCAAAGCTTTTTTCTGATATTATTATCTTAATTGTCAGGGCAACCCTGCGAGACGGATAGGGCCTGTGGTAGGACAACTGATTCTTGATGCAAGACTCGTGCCGGTCAAGATGTTATTTGGACACATCCCCCATTCCGATACGAAGCAAGCACCTCTTGACGGGTGACTTCCCGCACAAACTCATATAATTTTTGATCCCAACACAATACATGGTTGTAAGCATTAAGACCTCATCCCCATACCTTCTTTTTATTATAAGTGTTTGAATCATAATTTGCTTGCTGATCTGGTCAAAAGCTGGATTTGACACTTTAGCAAGAGCTTGCTAGAGGCCATTGCTTCAAGGAGATCTTCCTCTCGTGGGTTTGATACCCAGGGTCACCTATGGGGAAATAGGTGCGGGATACCCTTTCTTGTTCCAACACCGGATCAATAAATAGGGGATATCATCAAATAGCAAACAAAACAAAAATAAAAGGACACTCCAAGAATAGCACATATCATGTGAACAGGTAAAAACTTAGGCTGAACCGAGACTAACCGATTGTTGTTGATGAAGAAAGGTGGGATGCCTACCGGGGCATCCCCAAGCTTAGTTGCTTGAGACTTCTTGGAATATTATCTTGGGGAGCCTTGGGCATCCCCAAGCTTGAGCTCTTGTGTCTCCTTAATTCCTCTCATATAACGGCTTCTCCTAAGTTTTAAAAACCTCATCCACACAAAACTCAACAAGAACTCGTGAGATAAGTTAGTATAAATTAACTCAAAACCTTAACTTTCTCTACTTTAGAAAATTACAAAATTATAATTAAACATTGCATACTAAATGCCTCTGCATATTTAATACTCCCATCACCAAATAAAAACATTAAACAAGCAAACATATGCAAACAATGCAACTATAACCGCAATCTGTCTAAACAGAACAGTCAGTAAAGGAGGAATAAAAATTCATATTTCCCTAACTCCAAAAATTCTGAAAAATTACCATGTGACAGAGAACTCATGCATGCTTACTGTGTAAAAATTTATATTTTTATCATTGTTAGGGCATATTTCTCCCTTAGTGGTGTTGGTGATTGATGGCAATGCTTTTGCGGACTAATCGTGTGCATTGAGCATTTCAGATAATCTATCATATGGCACAAGACGATTCATGCCCCTCGGAGTTTTAAAGCCAAGAAGATGATTTTTCCTGCTTTTCTTTTTCTATGGACTTGAGTCGTAGGGAAACCGTACTATTAAGAGGGGGTTCGCTTCGGAAAGGTTTGGGTGGAATCATCACGTACACATCTTCCATTTGCACCTACTTCCGTTCCCGCTTCTCTGGAGTTTATCCTCTGTTTCTTCTGAAAACAAGTCCCGAGGTAGCGGTAGTACCGCTCTGGTCAATGGTAGTACCACTTGCATGCGGTACTTCCGCTGATCCAGTTCCGCGCATAGTACCGCTTATTCGAAGGGTTCTGTTATCTACTCGCGCGCAGCGACAGTTGAGCGGAAGTAGAGCGGTAGTATCGCTTGCGGTACTTCTGTCTCTACTGCCGCCCCACCTCCGCGAGCTTCGCCGTAGCTCAGAACTGTAAGCGGAAGTGGATGATATGTCTCCAATGTATCTATAATTTATGAAGTATTCATGCCATGTTTACAACAATTTTATATGGTTTTGGTATGATTTGATTAGAACTAACCCGGACTGACGCTGTTTTCAGCAGAACTACCGTGGTGTTGTTTTTTGTGCGGAAATAAAAGTTCTCGGAATTGGCTGAAACTTTTTGGTGATTTTTTTTGGAACATAAGAGACCCCCGAAGCTTCGTGGAAGGACCAGAAGAGTCACGAGGAAGCGACAAGCCTGCTAGGCGCGCCCTGGGGGTAGGGAGGGCCTAGCGAGCTTGTCGCTCCCTCGTGGGCTCCCCTGGCGTGAATCCAACGCTGAAAAATCCTATAAATATAGAAAACCCCGAAACTAAACCTAGAACTCCCACGACGCCGCTGCAAGCCTTTGTTCCAAAGCGATCTCATCCGGAGCCCTGTTCTGGCACTCTGCCGGAGGGGGGGAATCATCACCGGAGGCCATCTTCATCATCGAGGCGGTCTCCATGACGAGGAGGGAGTAGTTCACCCTCGGGGCTGAGGGTATGTACCAGTAGCTATGTGTTTGATCTCTCTCTCGTGTTCTTGATTTGGCACGATCTTGATGTACCGCGAGCTTTGTTAATATAGTTGGATCATATGGTGTTTCTTCCCTCTCTATCGTCTTGTGATGAATTGAGTCTTTCCCTTTGAGGTTTCGTATTTGTTGTATTGAATATTTCAGATTTGAGAACACTTGATGTATGTCTTGCATGTGGATACCCGTGGTGACAATGGGGTATTCTATTGAGTCACTTGATGTATGTTTTGGTGATCAACTCACGGATTCCCGTGACCTTGGGGTGATCTAGGCATAGGGGTTGGTTGCACGTTTTCATTTTCTCTGATAAGAAACTTTGGGGTACTCTTTGAAGTTCTTTGTGTGGATTGAATATTATGAATTTGAAGTTGTTTGATGCATATCGAATAATCAACTCACGGATACTTGTGGTGACATTGGAGTATCTAGGTGACATTAGAGTTGGTTGATGCGTATCATATGGTGTTATTTTAGTATGAACTCTAGGGTTGTTTGTGACACTTATAGGGATGGCTCAATAGATTGATCGGAAAGGATAACTTTGTGGTGGTTTCGTACCCTACAACAGTTACTTTCTCATGTTCTCCGCTAATAGGAACTTTGGAGTGATTCTTTGTCGCACGTTGAGGGATTGTTATATGATTCAATTATGTTAGCATTGTTGAGAGATTGCACTAGTGAAAGTATGAACCCGAGGGCTTATTTTCAAGCATTGCAATACCGTTTGTGCTCCGTTTTGTCACTTGCTACCTTGCTGTTTTTTTTCAGATTACAAAAACTTATATCTACTATCCATACCACACTTGTATCACCATCTCTTCGTCGAACTAGTGCACCTATACAATTTACCCTTGTATTGGGTGTGTTGGGGACACACGAGATTTCTTGTATTTGATTGCAGGGTTGTTTGAGAGAGACCATCTTCATCCTATTCCTCCCATGGATTGATAAAACTTAGGTCATCCACTTGAGGGAAATTTGCTACTGTCCTGCAAAACTCTGCACTTGGAGGCCCAACAACGTCTACAAGAATAAAAGTTGCGTAGTAGACATCAAGGTCTTTTCTGGCACCGTTGCCGGGGAGGTGAGTGCTTGAAGGTATATCTTTAGATCTTGCAATTGAATCTTTTAGTTTCTTGTTTTATCACTAGTTTGGTTTATAAAATAAAACTACAAAAAAATGGAATTGAGGTTACTTCAAATGCTTTACCTCTATGATGTCTTTCTTTAAAATAAGGATTCCGATAATTGTGCTCAATTGTTAGAGGAAGAATTTAATAAAATATTTAATGTGAGTCCTTTGAGAGATGAGCATGATTGCAATGTTGTTAGTATGCTTTCTATGAATATCCATGATGCTAATGATATGCAAAGCCATAAGCTTGGGGATGCTATGTTTGATGAAGATGATATTTTTAGCCCCCCAAGTTTTGATGAGAAAATTTATTATGATGATAGCATGCCTCCTATATATGATGGTTATATTGATGAAAGTGGGTTTGGAAGAGTGCCAACTCTAGGTAATAATGATCCCACTATTTTGGAGGGTGTTGAATCTTATGGCAATAATTATGAAAGTGGATTTGGAGAGGTCATGACTTTATTTAATAATGATTCCACTATTTTGAAAGTGGTTTCAATTGATTATGACAACAAAGTTGCTATCTATGATGATTATTGTGATGACATGTATGCTATAAAGAATAATGATAAATATGAAACTTGTCATCATGATTTTAATTTTCAATTGGATTATGCCAATCAAGTATCTCAGGATAGTTATTTTGTTGAGTTTGCTCCCACTATTATGAATGAGAAGAAAATTGCTTATGTGGAGAGTAGTAAAAATTCTATGCTTGTGAATCATGAAAGGAATGCTTTGTGTGATGGATATATTGTTGAATTTCTTCATGATGCTACTGAAAATTATTTTGAGAGAGGAATATATGCTTCTACATATCTCAATAATATCAAGTTTCCCCTCTATGTGTTGAAAGTTTTGAAGTTATGCTTGTTTTGCCTTCCAATGCTCATTGATTCTTGCTCCCATAAATTGTTTGCTCACAAAATCCCTATGGATAGGAAGTGGGTTAGGCTTAAATGTGCTAGTCATAAGCTTCATGATGCTCTCTTTGTGTTTTAATTCTTTACTTTTATGCGAGCATCATTGAAATCATCATGCCTAGCTAAAAAAGGCATTAAAGAAAAGCGCTTGTTGGGAGGCAACCCAACACTTATACCTACTATTTTTGGGTGTCCACATGATTAAGCTACTGTAGTAATCATGTTTTATATGTTCTCTTTCAATAATGTGCCAAGTAAAGCCTTTGTGATAGTGTGGATACTTGTTGATTTGATTCTGTGCAAAAACAAAAACTTTTGCGTCCAGTGCTGGAATTTCTGTTCTGTACTGGGACGTGATAAAATTATGAATTTTTTCACATTATTGGATTGTAATTTTTTTACATTTTTCTAATTTTTCAGAATTTTTGGATGTACATAAGTATGGTTTTTAAATCGCTCACTACATGCTGTTCTGATTTTGACAGATTCTATTTTCGGTGCATAGTTTGCTTGTTTTAGTGTTTCCATAGCTTATATTGAGTAATATAAATTGTGGAAATGATGGAATACAGTAGGAATTATGTGAGAACAATTATGAATCTTGTCTTTACAGTACCTAAGTGGATGATTTATTTTTATCATACTAACCTATCTCACGAAGTTCCGTTAAGTTTTGTGTGATTGAAGTTTTCAAGTTTTGGGTGAGATATCGATATGAGGAGAATAAGGAGTGGCAAGACCCTAAGCTTGGGGATTCACAAGGCACCCCAAGGTAATATTCAAGGAATACTAAAGCGTCTAAGCTTGGGGATGCCCCGGAAGGCATCCCCTCTTTCGTCTTCAACACTATCGGTAACCTCACTCGGAGCTATATTTTTATTCGTCACATAATATGAGTTTTGCTTGGAGCATCATTTTATTTTGTTGAGATTTGCTTTTTGTTATCAATAATCATGTTTTGTATCTTTTAGTTCAATAAAATGCCAATTATAGCCTTTACCATGCTCCGTTTGCAAGTTTATGTGTTGCTGTTTGAAAACAGAAAGTTTTCTGTTATGTCCTGAATATTTGTGAATTGTAAGAACATGATAAAAGTCTGAAATTTTTACACAGTAAGAATGCATGAGTTCTCTGTCACATGGTAATTTTACAGAATTTTTGGAGGTAGGTAAAAATGAATTTTAATTCCCCCTTTGCAGACTGTTCTGTTTTGGCAGATTGCTGTTATAGTTGCATTGTTTGCATATGTTTGCCTATCTAATGTTTCTATTTGTGGATAGGAGTATTAAATATGCAGTGGTATTTAGTATGCAATGTTTAATTATAATTTTAGTGATTTGCTACATTAGAGAATGTTAAGGTTTTGAATTGATTTATACTAACTTATCTCACGGGTTCTTGTTGAGTTTTGCGTGGATGAAGTTTTCAAGATTTAGGAGAAGCTATGATATGAGAGGAATTAAGGAGACACAAGAGCTCAAGCTTGGGGATGCCCAAGGGTCCCCAAGATAACATTCCAAGATGTCTCAAGCAACCAAGCTTGGGGATGCCCCGGTAGGCATCCCACCTTGCTTCATCAACAACTATCGGTTAGCCTAAGTTTTTACTTATTCACTTGATATGTGCTATTCTTGGAGGGTCCTTTTATTTTCATTTTGTTTGCTGTTTGAATAAAATTATCAAGATATGAAATCTATATTTGGAGAGAGTCTTCACATAGCTACTTAATTGTTTAACTACTCATTATTCTTCACTTATATCTTTTGGAGTAGTTTGTCATTCACTCTTGTGCTTCACTTATATCCTATCAGTAAATTGTTGAATGAATTGAATATCATAAAGTTGAAATTATATGTGTTTCATATGCTTGTCTCATGCTTAGAAATATTTCACATTCGGTTTAGAAAGTAAAATCTATTGAAGTTTGGCAATCACAATCTTAGTCATACAGGCAATTCATGAATGATTAGTATATGGAAGAGAACTTTCACATACAAATATATTATCTTGGACATCTTTTATGATTATGAATACCCATTAATTATTTTCAAACTTGAGCAAATTAGTTGAAGTTGGACAAGGAACACAACGTAATGAGTTATGTTTGGGTATATTTGCATCGAAGTTATATTGTTATGGATCCTCTAACATGTGGTGCTTGTTTAGAATCTTTTGCTAGCCTAAATTTCTGTACTAAGCGGGAATACTGCTTGTGCATCCAAAATCCTTGATCCAAGTTTCTTCCATGAGTGTCCACCATAGCTACCTATATACTGTATTACCCTGCCGTCCAAGTAAATGTGCATGTGCCACCTCTAATCATTCAAATAAGCATATGTTTTGTGTGCCCGTACCGCTCATGAAGCGGCAGGGGGTGGTCAGTATCTTCCATGTTAAGTGGGTTATTCTCATGATGGGTGTTTATTCACTTGTCAATGCACAAGAGAGGGCGGTAATTGGGATGCCCAGTCCCACAAAACAAAAATATATAATTAAACAAACTCCCTCGGAAAGTTGATTGTATGGAGGGCCCCCGAGGATTCGGCTAGCCATGGCTTGTGTTTGAATGGTTGAGGGGGAGTAAAATTTACCTTTCCGCTTGGGAACCGCCTATAATGTGTTTAGCCTAGAAGATATTCAGAACTCTCAGTCGTGACGTTGACAGGAAAGGCACACCACTCAAAATGTATTCATCTCTGTTTTAAGCTATGAGCTCTGGCACCTCTGCAAATCCCTGCTTCCCTCTACGAAGGGACATTCCATTTACTTTTATGCTATTTACTTTCATGCTATTTATTTTTGTTGAGTCAACTTCTTATTCCAACCTATTCTATAGTTGGCAAGCATCATGTGGTGGGGATAGACCCAGGCACATATATCCATTCAAATATATTTGATCATGAATTATTATTGTTGACAATTATCTCTATGATAAATGAGTTGGGAGGCGAAACATTAAGCCCCTATCTTTCTCTGTGTTCGATGGATGCCATTTGTTCTAAAAATATGCTTTGAGTACTAGCAATCATAGAAGACTATATGATAATTGAGTATGTGGAGCTCTTACTTAGACTCTGTTGAAGATAAGTTGAATTGTAATTGTTTGGTGACTAAGAACATAGGTTGTTAAGTTTCAAGAGAATGCATTGTTTAAACCATAACATGTGAATTGATTGCTACTTGATCATGATGAGTTTTATGAGAAAGAGTTGCTGTTATGATGCTAGGAAAAGTGATTGAAATTATCTTTGATCAAACTTATGCACTATGCTAGCATTCACACTTCATAAATTATTTCTTTTATCATTTACCTACTTGAGGACGAGCAGGAATTAAGCTTGGGGATGCTGATACGTCTCCAACGTATCTATAATTTATGAAGTATTCTTGCCATGTTTACAACAATTTTATATGGTTTTGGTATGATTTGATTAGAACTAACCCGGACTGACGCTGTTTTCAGCAGAACTACCGTGGTGTTGTTTTTTGTGCAGAAATAAAAGTTCTCAGAATTGGCTGAAACTTTTTGGTGATTTTTTTTTGGAACATAAGAGACCCCCGAAGCTTCATGGATGGACCAGAAGAGTCACGAGGAAGCGACAAGCCTGCTAGGCGCGCCCTCGGGGTAGGGAGGGCCTAGCGAGCTTGTCGCTCCCTCGTGGCCCCCCCCCTGGCGTGAATCCAACGCTGAAAAATCCTATAAATATAGAAAACCCTGAAACTAAACCTAAAACTCCCACGCCACCGCCGCAAGCCTCTGTTCCGAAGTGATCTCATCTGGAGCCCTATTCCGACACTCTGCCAGAGGGGGGGAATCATCACCGGAGGCCATCTTCATCATCCCGACGGTCTCCATGACGAGGAGGGAGTAGTTCACCCTCGGGGCTAAGGGTATGTACCAGTAGCTATGTGTTTGATCTCTCTCTCGTGTTCTTGATTTGGCACAATCTTGATGTACTGCGAGCTTTGTTAATATAGTTGAATCATATGGTGTTTCTTCCCTCTCTATCTTCTAGTGATGAATTGAGTCTTTCCCTTTGAGGTTTCGTATTTATCGGATTGAATATTTCAGATTTGAGAACACTTGATGTATGTCTTGCATGTGGATACCCGTGGTGACAATGGGGTATTCTATTGAGTCACTTGATGTATGTTTTGGTGATCAACTTGCGGATTCCCGTGACCTTGGGGTGATCTAGGCATAGGGGTTGGTTGCACGTTTTCATTTTCTTCGATAAGAAACTTTGGGGTACTCGTTGAAGTTCTTTGTGTGGATTGAATATTATGAATCTGAAGTTGTTTTGATGCATATCAAATAATCAACTCACGGATACTTGTGGTGACATTGGAGTATCTAGGTGACATTAGAGTTGGTTGATGCGTATCATATGGTGTTATTTTAGTACGAACTCTAGGGTTGTTTGTGACACTTATAGGGATGGCTCAGTAGATTGATCGGAAAGGATAACTTTGAGGTGGTTTCATACCCTACAATAATTTCTTTCTTATGTTCTCCGCTAATAGGAACTTTGGAGTGATTCTTTGTCGCACGTTGAGGGATTGTTATATGATTCAATTATGTTAGCATTGTTGAGAGATTGCACTAGTGAAAGTATGAACCCTAGGCCTTGTTTTCAAGCATTGCAATACCATTTGTGCTCCGTTTTATCACTTGCTACCTTGCTGTTTTTTTTATTTTCAGATTACAAAAACCTATATCTACTATCCATACCACACTTGTATCACCATCTCTTCACCGAATTAGTGCACCTATACAATTGACCCTTGTATTGGGTGTGTTGGGGACACACGAGATTTCTTGTATTTGATTGCAGGGTTGTTTGAGAGAGACCATCTTCATCCTACACCTCCCATGGAATGATAAACCTTAGGTCATCCACTTGAGGGAAATTTGCTACTGTCCTACAAAACTCTGCACTTGGAGGCCCAACAACGTCTACAAGAATGAAAGTTGCATAGTAGACATCAGTGGAGCGGTAGTAGAGTGGTAGTACCGCTTGCGTGGCGGTACTACCACCCAAACACTATCGCTGCCACTACCGCTTATTCTTCTGCTTCTGGACTGGTTTGCCACATCGCGGTAGTAGGGCGGCAGTGAGGCAGCGGTAGTACCGCTGCTGCGGTACTGCCATCGCTCTGAGCCCTACCACCGCTAGCTCCTTCGTACTGCAACCTCAGCGGCAGTACCGCTGGGGCGAGCTGTAGTACCGCTTCGGCGGCACTACCATCTCGTGGCTCTTCGCCTTTTGCACTGTACTCCTGGAACTACCACCCGGGTGGTAGTACCACTCATGGAGCGGTAGTACGCTTGTGTGCGGGCTGTGGACAGAAAAGCGGTTGGATTTGTCCCCACTATATAAAGGGGGTCTTCTCCCCAAGAAGACTTGCCTCTTATCCTCCAAAGCTCCATTGTTTCTCCAAGCTCCATTTTCGCCCGATCTCTCTCCCTAGCCAACAACTCTTGTTGATTTTCTAGGGTTTGGTTGAGAGGGCCCCGATCTACACTTCCACCCAGAGGTATTTGATTCCCCCCACTAATCCCTTGCGGATCTTGTTACTCTTGGGTGTTTGAGCACCCTAGACGGAAGAGGTCACCTCAGAGCAAAATTCCATTGTGGTGAAGCTTCATGGTGGTGTTGGGAACCTCCAATTAAGTTGTGGAGAGAGCCCCAACCTTGTTTGTAAAGGTCCGGTTGCCGCCTTCAAGGGCACCACTAGTGGAATCACGTCATCTTGCATTGTGCAAGGGCGTGAGGAGAATACGGTGGCCCTAGTGGCTTCTTGGGGAGCATTGTGCCTCCACACTGCTCCAACGGAGATGTACTTTCCCCTAAACAGAAGGAACTTCGGTAACACATCCTCGTCTTCATCGGCTCCGCTTGTGGTTACTTCTTACCTTTACTTTGTGCAAGCTATTGTTGTGTTGTATCACTTGCTTGCTTGTGTTGTTGTTGTTAGCATCATATAGGTTGCTCACCTAGTTGCATATCTAGACAACCTATTTGTTGCTAAAACAAATTTGTTAAGAAAAGCTAAAAATTGGTAGTTGCCTATTCACCCCTCCCCCCTCTAGTCAACCATATCGATCCTTTCAATTGGTATCAGAGCCTCGTCTCTTTTTAAGGGCTTTACCGCCTAAAGAGTATGGTTGACGACGGGCCAAGGGTGGAGGAGTTACCCATGGCTGAGCGAGTGGCCACGGTCACACATGAGGATTTAAATGAGGTAATTGCCTCACTTAAAACCTCCGTGACGGCCGAGGTCAAATCCTTGTTTAAGGAACTTCTTGAGGGCCTCAAACTTTCCACCGATCCGTTGTAAGTGGTTAACCCCACCAATTCGGAGTCGGATGCCAACTCCGGTAAGGAGGGGGCTAGTAGTGATAAGGTTAATGCTCCTCAAGGAAAGAATGGGTCGGGCATCCATGCCGCGGTTGCCCCTCCCCCGATTTATAAAGGACCGGTACCATCACCTCATATTAACTCTCTTGGCCCTCCTCCTAAGCTTGATTTGAATAACTTTCATGATTGGGTTTTTCGTATAAAGTCTCATTTGAATCACAGCTCAACACAACTTTGGAAAGTCATTGAGCAAGGTTTCTACCCGCATGATCGAAACAACATGACGCCAAGAGAAGAAGTGGACAATCAACTCAATCACTCCGCTTTGTTCATTCTCCAAGCCGCAATGCCGCCAGAAGAACTCTCTCATTTGTGGCCATTCACCCGTGCCAAGGATGCTTGGGAGCACATTGTCTCATTGTACAAGGGAAGCTCAAGCATTCAACGGTCCAACTTTGAGGTCATACTTGATGAGGCCGATGAGTTCGTGATGAAAGATGATGAAGATCCTCGTGAGCTATACCGGAGATTGACTACTCTCGCGGTCTTACTCCGAGACCATGGGAGCAAGGATACAGATGACACATGGGTCAAGCGCAAGTTCCTAAAGGCCATCATGACATTCAACAAGGGCATGTCTTACGTGATCTGTCAAAGGCCGAACTTCCACACCTTGTCCTCAACTAAAGTGTTGGATGAATTCATTGCAATGAACATTTTTAACAAAATCACCGACGGCGCTCTAGCTCGTGTCCAACGGTCAAAGAAGACCAACCTTGCTTTGAAGGCCAAGGCCATTCCAGAAGAAGAAGAAGAAGAAGAAGAGGAGAGTTGCCCCGAAGACACCAAATATGCTTTCCACGAGAACATGGCTCTTGCGTCAAGGCAATTTTGGGGCAACAAGAGAAACTCAAGGCCCAATTTCTCCAAGAACAATTCAAGTGGCTCCAATGGCAAGCAACGTGTGAGAACTTGCTACAATTCTGGCAATGTGAGCTACTTCGTGCTGGATTGCCCCTACGAGAAGAGAGAAGACAATGGTGGCAAGCTCATCCGCAAAGACAAGGCCAAGTCCTTCCCCAACAGGAACAACTTCACAAAATAGATGCCACAAAAGGGGTTGGTGGCACAAGAAGAGTACAACTCCGATGATGATGATGATGACGCAAGTGGTGAAGGGTTCGCAACGGCCACCATGGCCATTGCCACCTCTTCCCCAACCTCGGTGTCTCTCTTCGATGCCCCCAACAAGAACCTCATCCCAAGTGCCTCATGGCAAGAGGCATCAACAAGGTAACCTCCAACATCAAAACTTCCTTCACTACTAATCCTCCTTTGCCGGATTGTGTGGATGAAAATGAGGAGGTTAAGGTGGATGAGAATGAGTTCGACAAGTTCTTGGGTAAGCTCAAAGGTGAGACCAAGAACCACTTTGTTGCTCTCTTGGAACAACTTGGTGAGGCCAATGATATCATTGAGTCTCACAAAGAGACTATCACTAACTTGTAAGGCCATAGTTGTGACTATGTGATGTCTACTACGCGACTTTATTCTTGTAGACTCTGTTGGGCTTCCAAGCGCAGAGTTTTGTAGGATAGTAGCAAATTTCCCTCAAGTGGATGACCTAAGGTTTATCAATCCGTGGGAGGCGTAGGATGAAGATGGTATCTCTCAAACAACCCTGCAATCAAATACAAAGAATCTCTTGTGTCCCCAACACACCCAATACAATGGTAAATTGTATAGGTGGACTAGTTCGGCGAAGAGATGGTGATACAAGTGTAGTATGGATAGTAGATATAGGTTTTTTTGTAATCTGAAAATATAAAAACAGCAAGGTAGCAAGTGATAAAACGGAGCACAAACGGTATTGCAATGCTTGAAAACATGGCCTAGGGTTCATACTTTCACTAGTGCAATCTCTCAACAGTGCTAACATAATTGAATCATATAACAATCCCTCAACGTGCGACAAAGAATCACTCCAAAGTTCCTATTAGCGGAGAACATAAGATGAAATTGATGTAGGGTATGAAACTACCTCAAAGTTATTCTTTCTGATCAATCTATTGAGCCATCGCTATAAGTGTCACAAACAACCCTAGAGTTCGTACTAAAATAACACCATATGATACGCATCAACCAACTCTAATGTCACCTAGATACTCCAATGTCACCACAAGTATCCGTGAGTTGATTATTCGATATGCATCAAAACAACTTCAGATTCATAATATTCAATCCACACAAAGAACTTCAAAGAGCACCCCAAAGTTTCTATCAGAGAAAAGAAGATGAAAACGTGCAATCAACCCCTATGCCTAGATTACCCCAAGGTCACAGGAATCCGCAAGTTGATTACCAAAACATACATCAAGTGACTCAATAGAATACCCCATTGTCACCACGGGTATCCACATGCAAGACATACATCAAGTGTTCTCAAATCCAAAGTATTCAATCCGACAATAATGAAACCTCAAAGGGAAAGACTCAATTCATCACAAGAAGATAGAGAGGGAAGAAACACCATATGATCCAACTATATTAACAAAGCTCGCGGTACATCAAGATCGTTCCAAATCAAGCTCGTCATGGAGACCGATGGGATGATGATGATGGCCTCCGGTGATGATTCCCCCCTCCGGCAGAGTGCCGGAAGAGGGCTCCGGATGAGATCGCTTCGGTACAGAGGCTTGCGGCGGCGGCGTGGGAGTTATAGGTTTCTTTCTGGGGTTTTCTATATTTATAGGAATTTTTGGCGTCGGTTTCACGTCAGGGGGGCCCACGAGGAAGCAACAAGATTGGTAGGCCCTTCCTACCCCCCAGGGCACGCCTACTGAGCTTGTCGTGTCCTCGTGGCTCTTCTGGTCCTTCCACGAAGCTTCGGGCGTCTCTTATGTTCCAAAAAAAATCACCAAAAAGTTTCTGCCCAATCCGAGAACTTTTATTTCTGCACAAAAAACAACACCATGGTAGTTCTGCTGAAAACAACGTCAGTCTGGGTTAGTTCCATTTAAATCATACCGAAACCATATAAAATTGTTGTAAACATGGCATGAATACTTCATAAATTATAGATATGTTGGAGACGTATCAGCATCCCCAAGCTTAATTCCTGCTCGTCCTCGAGTAGGTAAATGATAAAAGAAATAATTTATGAAGTGTGAATGCTAGCATAGTGTATAAGTTTGATCAATGATAATTTCAAACACTTTTTCTAGCATCATTATATATCATAAATAGTAGCTCATCTCATAAAACTTCTCATGATAAAGTAGCAATCAATTCACATGTTATGGTTTAAACAATATATTCTCTTGAAACTTAACAAGCTATGTTCTTAGTCACCAAACAATTTCAATGCATCTCATTTTCAACAAAGTCTAAGTAAGAGCTACACATACTCAATTATCATATAGTCTTCTATGATTGTTAATACTCAAAGCATACTTTTAGAACAAATTGTATCCATCGAACATAGAGAAAGATAGGGGCTTGATGTTTCGCCTCCCAACTCATTTATCATAGAGATAATTGTCAACAATAATAAATCATGATCAAATATATTTGAATGGCTATATGTGCCTGGATCTTTCCCCACCACATAATGCTTGCCAACTAGAGAATAGGTTCGAATAAGAAGTTGACTCGACAAAAATAAATAACATCAAAGTAAGTAGCATAAAAGTAAATAGAATGTCCCTTCGCAGAGGGAAGCAGGGATTTGCAGAGGTGCCAGAGCTCATTGCTTAAAATAGAGATGGATAGATTTTCAGTGGTGTGCCTTTCCTGTCAACGTCACGACTAAGGTATTCAATATCTTCCATGCTAAACACATTATTAGCGGTTCCCATGCAGAAATGAAAAGTTTAACTCCCCCTCAACCATTCAAACACAAGCCATGGCTAGCCGAATTCACGGGTGCCCTCCAAACTTTCAACTTTCCTGGGGGAGCTTTTGTTTTATTATATTTATTTATTTATTTATTTATTTAAGGGACTCGGCATCCTGATTACCAGCCTCTCTCGTGCAATGACAAGTGAATAAACACCCATCATGAGAATAAACCGCTTAACATGGAAGATATTGACCGCCCCGTCGCTCCATGAGTGGTACAGGCACACAAAATAGATGTTTATTTGAAGGTTTTAGAGATGGCACACGCAAATTTACTTGGAACGGCAGGGTAATACTGTATATAGGTAGGTATGGTGGACACTCATGGAAGAAACTTGGCTCAAGGATTTTAGATGCACAAGCAGTATTACCGCTTAGCACAGAAATTTTGGCTAGCAAAAGATTCTAAACAAGCACCACATGTTGGAGGATCCATAACAATATAACTTCTATGCAAATATACCCAAACATAACTCATTACGTTGTCTTCCTTGTCCAACTTCAACTAATCTACTCAAGTTTGAAAATAATTAATGGGTATTCACAATCATAAAATATGTCCAAGATAATATATTTGTATGTGAAATTTTTCTTCCATATACTAATCATTCATGAATTGCTCGTATGACCAATATTATGATTGTCAAATTTCAATAGATTTTACTTTCTAAACCCAATGTGAAATATTACTAAGCATATGGAACACAGATAATTTCAGATTTATGATATTCAATCCATTCAACAATTCACTCTTAGAATATATGTGAAGCACAAGAGTGAATGACAAACTACTCCAAAAATATAAGTGAAGATCAATGAGTAGTTAAATAATTAAGTAGCTATGTGAAGACTCTCTCCAAATAAAGATTTCAGATCTAATGAGTTTTATTAAACAGCAAACAAAATGAAAATAAAAGGACACTCCAAGAATAGCACATATCATGTGAACAAGTAAAAACTTAGTCTAACCGATAGGTGTTGATGAAGAAAGGTGGGATGCCTATTGGGGCATCCCCAAGCTTAGTTGCTTGAGACTTCTTGGAATGTTATCTTGGGGAGCCTTGGGCATCCCCAAGCTTGAGCTCTTGTGTCTCCTTAATTCCTCTCTTATCATGGCTTCTCCTAAATCTTAAAACTTCATCCACACAAAACTCAACAAGAACTCATGAGAAAAGTTAGTATAAATCAATTCGAAACCTCAATAGAAACATTAAACAAGCAAACATATGCAAACAATGCAACTATAATAGCAATCTGTCAAAACAGAACAGTCTGTAAAGGGGGAATAAAAATTCATACTTACCTAAATCCAAAAATTCTTAAAAATTACCATGTGACAGAGAACTCCCGCATGCTTACTGTGTAAAAATTTCAGATTTTTATCATGTTCTGACAATTCACATAAATTCCGTACATAACAGAAAACTTTCTATTTTCAAATAGCAACACATAAACTTGCAAACTGAGTATGGTAAAGGCTATAATTGGCATTTTATTGAAATAAAAGATTCAAAACATGATTTTTTATAACAGCAAGAAAATATCAACAAAATAAAATGACGCTCCAAGCAAAACACATATTATGTGACGAATAAAAATATAGTCCCAAGTGAGGTTACAGATAATGTTGAAGACGAAAGAGGGGATGCCTTCCGGGGCATCCCCAAGCTTAGACGCTTGAGTCTTCCTTCAATATTACCTTGGGGTGCCTTGGGCATCCCCAAGCTTAAGGTCTTGCCACTCCTTATTCTCCTCATATCGATATCTCGCCCAAAACTTGAAAACTTCAATCACACAAAACTTAACGAAACTTCGTGAGATGCGTTAGTATGATAATGGATAAATAATTCACTTTGGTACTGTAAAGACAAGATTCATAATTTTTCTCACATAGTTCCTACTGTACTCTACCATTTCCACAATTTATATTGACCAATATAAGCCATAGAAACTATAAAACAAGCAAACTATGCATCGAAAACAGAATCTGTCAAAACAGAACATTCTGTAATGATCTGAATTAAAGTCATACTTCTGTAACTCCAAAAATTCTGAAACATTAGGACAAAGTAATCAATTTATAACCCAATAATTTGAAAAAAAATCAGAATTTTATCACATTCCAGATCAGAACATAAATTCCATCATTGGACGGAAAAGTTTCTGTTTTTGCACAGAATCAAATCAACAAGTATCCACACTATCCCAAAGGCTTTACTTGGAACATTATTGAAAGAAAACATATAAAACATGATTATTACAGTAGCTTAATCATGTGGACACACAAAAACAGTAGGTATAAGTATTTGGTTGCCTCCCAACAAGCGCTTCTCTTTAAAGCCTTTTAGCTAGGCATGATGATTCCAATGATGCTCACATAAAAGTAAAGAACTGAAATACAAAGAGAGCATCATGAAACATATGACAAGCACATTTAAGCCTAATCCACTTCCTATGCATAGGGATTTTGTGAGGAAACAATTTATGGGAGCAAGAATCAGCTAGCATAAGAAGGCAAAACAAGCATGACTTCAAAACTTTCAACATAAAGAGAGGAAACTTGATATTATTGAGATATCTATAAGCATATGTTCCTCTCTCATAATAATTTTCAGTAGCATCATGAATGAATTAAACAATATAGCTATCACATAAAGCATTCTTTTCATGATCTACAAGCGTAAAAAATTTATTACTCTCCACATAAGCAATTTTGTTCTCATCAATAATAGTGGGAGCAAATTCAATGAAATAACTATCATATGATGTTTGGTTGACATAATCAATTTGAGCATTAAATTCATGATGACAAATTTCATAGTTATCATTATTCTTTATAGCATACATGTCATCACAATAATCATCATAGATAGCAATTTTGTTATCATAGTCAATGGAAACCTCTTCCAAAATAGTGGAATCATCATTAAATAAAGTCATGATGTCGGCCCAGTGGGAACCAGGGTACCACGGACCGTCTGCCTCTGGCCCAGGAGGCGACGCCGGGGCCGGCCCAGGCAAGGTGGCCTTGGCGTCATCGAGGAGGGAGTTGCCTCGCGACGGGCCGGCCTCACGAGGCCCCTCGCCTCCAGGCCTAGCCCTGGTGAGGCCGGCAAACCCCGGATCGCCTCGTGATGCAATCCCTCGGGAGGCCGCTTGGTGGGGCAGGGCGCAAGGCGCCAGCAGCGGGGCGGCCTGCCCGTCACGTGGGTGGCGTCCCGACATCATGGCAAGGACAGCAGAATACAGCTCGGGCAGGTTTCCATTCTGGTGAAAAGGGAGCAGAGGCATCAGCCTCCCCCAAAAAAGAAAGCAAGCCCCAAGGTATTTCCTCTTTGGTGAAAGAGGATCAGGACGGGTCGGCGCGTCAGGACGGAGGTCATCGCCGAGCCCGCCAACACGTCAGCAGGACTGCTTTACCAGGCGGAGACCGCCTTTAGTCAGGATAGGCCTGCGCGCCTGTTCCCCTTTGAATTGCCGCCCTGTGGCTACCCTTTCCCGCTCATATTTTCGGGGAAGAAGACCAAGGCACTACAAAAAGGACCGGGCCGCCTCCATGTAAGGGGATCGATTCATTCTCCCCCATCTCTTGTACCTCGAGCACAAGCTCTCCATCACAGAGCAATCCAAAACAGGCAGGAGTAGGGTATTACACCGCACGGTGGCCCGAACCTGGGTAGCTCGCACATCCCCTTCGTGTCCGGTGGGAGCCAGCGAGCTCGTCGCGTTTCCACCGTTGTTGCTGTCGTGTCGTAGGTTGCCAAGCAAAGTCCCCCAGAGTCCGAATCCTAAGTTCTTGGAGAAAAGTCTTGGACGCAGATCCAAGACTCCGACATTTGACGCGCCAGGTAGGGGGACTTGCCGTCTTCGCGCCTTCGGTCTTGACATCAGCATCGACATGGATGACGCCGCCGCGCGCTGGGAGCGCGCTGCACGCCGGACCGCCGTTAGGGTCCGCGCGACGCCCGCCATCCAAGGTGCCCCGGGGGACGCCCTCGCGCCGTCACCAAGCCCGTTGGGGGACGAGCGCCCTCCTCCGTCTGCCCGACGGTGAGCGAGCAGGAGCATGGTCTCTCCTCCACCGCGTCCTCGCCCGCAAGTCGTGGCCCGCTCGCTCCGCACATCGCACTGCTCATGGCGCGGGGGCTGCTGCGCTGTCGCCCCGCCAAGGACAGTCGCGACGCCTGGCTCGAGCGCATCACCGAGCTCGTCTCCACCGCCAGCGGCGGCCAGGCGCCCCCTCGCTCCTCTTCCGCTCCTCCGCGGCGCGTTAAGCAGCCCGGGTGCGCCGCTCCTCGTCTTCCCCCTCCTCCGGGCCTCAGCGGAGGCTCCCAGGGCCCCTGAGGGGTGGCCTGCATCCTGGGAGGAGCCCAGGCCCCTCCGTCCAGCCACCACCTCAAGCGCTTCTCGCGCGAAGTAAGCGTGGCCCTGCCGGCTCCCGAATCTGCTGGCCGCTTCAAGTGGCCCGAGTTCCCCGTCTCCTTCGATGCTAGCGACCATCCCAGGTCCGCCAGGGCTGCGGGGGCTGTCCCTCTGTTGTGTACTCCGACCATCGGCGGTGTGGCCACCACCAAGATGCTCATCGATGGCGGCGCTGGCCTCAACATGCTCTCTGTGGAGACTTTTGAGATGCTCCAGGCGCCAGGTGGGCGCCTGGTGCCCACCAGGCCCTTCTCGGGCGTCACCGGCGGCTCCACTGCCCCCCTGGGGCAGGTGCGCCTTCCCGTCACCTTCGGCACCAACGAGAACTACCGTACGGAGCTCGTCGACTTCGATGTGGCTCGCATCGGCCTGCCCTACAATGCCATCTTGGGCTACCCGGCGCTCTCCAAGTTCATGGCCGCGACACACCACGCCTACGGCCTCGTCAAGATGCCCAGCAGCAGCGGCACCCTCGCCGTCCGTTGCGATGTAAAGGACACGGTGTGCGCCCTCGCGCGTCCCCACAAGGCGGCTGCCGCCGCAGCCCAGGCTGAGGAGGACGCCCCAAAGCTTGCCGAGCCAGCGCCCGCGAAGAAGAACTGCTGTGCTCCCAGGAGGGGGCCGAGACCAAGAAAGTGTCGTTGGATGGGAATGGCGCGGGCCCCTTCCTCACCATCGGCAGCGGCCTTTCCCCCAAACAAGAAGGCGCCCTCGTCGACTTCCTTCGGGCGAATGCTGATATGTTCGCTTGGACGGCCTCAGACATGCCCGGCGTGCCAAGGGAGGTGATCGAGCACCACTTGGCGGTGTGCCCCAACGCACGCCCCATCAAGCAGAAAGTACGGCACCAGGCGCCTGAGAAGCAGGACTTCGTCATTGGGGAGGTCAAGAAGCTCCAAGATGCTGGAATCATCCGTGAAGTGCTCCACCCGGAGTGGATCGCCAACCCCGTTGTCGTCGCCCAGCCGCACAACGGCAAGCGCATGTGCATCGACTTCACCAACCTCAACAAGGCCTGCCCCAAGGACCACTTCCCGCTGCCCAGGAATGACCAGATAGTAGACTCCACCGCCGGGTGCGATCTCCTCTGCTTCCTGGACGCCTTCTCGGGCTATCATCAGATCAAGATGGCCAAGGAGGATGAGGAGAAAACCGCCTTCATCACCCCCTGCAGAGTGTTCTGCTACGTGTGCATGCCCTTCGGCCTGAAGAGCGCGGGGGCTACCTTCCAGAGGCTGATGCGCATCTGCCTAGGGTGCCAGATGGGGAGAAACGCGGAGGCATACGTCGACGACATCGTCATCAAAACGCGCGAGGCGCGCAACCTCATCGAGGACCTGAGGGAAACCTTCGCCAACCTGCGCAAGGTCAACCTCAAGCTCAACCCTGCCAAGTGTGTCTTCGGTGTCCCTTCTGGAAAACTCCTGGATTTCCTGGTCTCCCATCGCGGCATCAAGGCCAACTCTGAAAAGATAAAGGCTATCGAGGAGATGCGGCCGCCCCGCAACCTCAAGGAGATGCAGCTCCTGGCGGGATGCGTGGCCTCGCTCGGTCGCTTCATATCCAAGTTCGGCGAGCGGGCTCTACCTTTCTTCAAGCTCATGAAGAGGTCTAGCCCCTTCAAGTGGACCGCTGAGGCCGACGCGGCCTTTGAGGACCTCAAAAGGTACCCCACGAGCCCTCCCGTCATGGTCGCCCCGCGCCCACGCGAGCGCCTACTGTTATACTTGGCGGACACTCCCCAAACGGCCAGTGCGTCCCTTGTGGCAGAGCGGGAGGAGCGAGTCTACGTCAAGAAGAAGCCTGCCAAACCCGTGCCTGCGGATGCCGTGGAGACGTCACTGGGGCCCCTCAAGGCCCAGCCGGCGCCTGCCGAGGGCCCCCCTCCGGAGGCCCCTGCGCCCCCTCAGGAGGCCTCTGGAGCTCAGCCTCCGGAGGCCCCCGTGGCGCCAGCTCTGGAGGCCTCCGCGGCGCAGCAGCCTGAGCCCCTCGGTGAGGACGACTTGGATACCATGGTCACGCGCCTCATCAAGCACCCCGTCTACTTCGTTAGTATGGTGCTGCGAGATGCGCGTGAACGGTACCCCATGCAGCAGAAGCTCCTCCTGGCGCTCCTCATGGCCTCCAAGAAGCTACGCCACTACTTCCAGGGTCACCCAGTCAGAGTGATCTCCTCCTACCCGCTGGAGCAAGTCCTGCGGAGCCCAAATGCCACCAGCGGCATCGCCGAATGGAACATCGAGCTGCAGCCTTTCGAGCTGGAGTTCCTCACCACCAGGACCATCAAGGGCGTAGCCTTGGCGGACTTCGCGGCGGAGTGGACAGACACGCGTCAGGGCGAGCCGCAGGAGGAGTCCTTGCCCGAGGAGGCTACCTCCGGAGGCTGGAGCATGCACTTCGACGGGGCCTTCGTGCGCCAGGGCACAGGGGCTGGGGTGGTGCTCACTACACCCACAGGCGACAAGCTTTACTACGCAGTGCAGCTCTGCTTCGGGCGCACCGACAAGGTCTCCAACAACATCGCCAAGTATGAGGGACTCATCGCCGGGCTCAAGGCCGCCATTGCGCTTGGAGTCAGGCGCATCATCATCAAGGGCGACTCGCAGCTCCTCATTAACTTCTCCAACAAGAAGCACAAGCTGAAAGATGAGCACATGGCGGCCTACCTGGAGGAGGTGCGCAAGCTCGAGAAGCGCTTCATGGGCATGGAGCTACAGCACGTCCCTCGCAGTGACAACAGCGAGGCGGACGAAATCGCCAAGCGCGCTTCTCGCCACGAGCCCCAGAGCCCCGGCGTCTTCGAGGAGCGGCTCCTGAAACCTTCAGTGGCGCCCCTGATCGCCAGCATCCCGGCGCCTCACGAAGAGCTCCCTCCCACACCACCCATGGGCGCGCCAGACTGCAGACCAGCTTCAGGCGCTCGCCTGCTGCTGGTGCTCGAGCCGCAGCCTGAGAGCTGGACCGCGGAGATCAAGGCCTATCTGGAGGGCAGTGCCCTCCCGGAGATCGACGTGGAAGCAGAGCGTGTGGTCCGCCAGGCTGCGCTCTACCACTTGAGGGAGGGTGACTTGTACTGCCACCACCCGAACGGAGTCGCGCTGTGGTGCATCTCCAAGGAGCAAGGGCGCGAGCTGCTTGCTGACATCCATGGAGGCGACTGCGGCTACCATTCGTCCTCACGCACCCTCGCAGGTAAGGCATTCCGCAGCAGTTTCTACTGGCCCACAGCGCTCGAAGATGCCGCCGAGCTGGTCCAGGCATGCATGGCCTGCCAATTCCACGCCAAGTAGATCCACCAACCGGCACAAGGGCTCCAGACCATCCCTCTCTCGTGGCCTTTCGTGGTCCGGGGGCTGGATATCCTCGGGCCCTTCCCTCGCGTGACTGGCGGCTACCGCTACCTCTACGTCGCCATCGACAAGTTCACCAAGTGGGCAGAGGTGGAGCCTGTCCGGACCATTCCGGCAGGGTCAGCGGTCAAGTTCATCAAGGGCCTGATGTGCCGCTTTGGCGTCCCCAACCACATCATCACGGACAATGGCAAACAGTTCACCAATGGCCAATTCAAGACCTACTGCGCCAGCATCGGCACGCAGATCTGCATCGCCTCTGTGGCACACCCTCGAAGCATTGGCCAGGCCGAGCGCACCAACGCTGAGGTCCTCAAGGGCCTCAAGACTAGGAGCTTCAAGAAGCAGCTCACGGCCTGCGGCAAGGGCTGGCTGGAGGAGCTCCCTTCAGTGCTATGGTCCATCCGCACCACGGCGACCAAGCCCACCGGTGAGACACCTTTCTTCCTCGTCTACGGGGCAGAAGCGGTTCTCCCAGCCGAGGTCAAGCACCGGTCCCCGCGGGTCTTGGCTTTTGACGAGTCTCGTCAAGATGGCCTGCGGGAGGATGACCTGCTTTTCCTCGAAGGGGCACGCCGCTAGGCCGCCCTACGTATGCCCCCGCACCCTCGAGGCGGGCGACCTTGTCCTGCGCCGGATCCTCTCTAAAGAGGGACTACACAAACTCTCACCCATGTGGGAGGGCCCTTTCAGGGTCACGCACATCTCCCGGCCCGGCGGGGCACGGCTCGAAATGGAGGAGGGTGTTCCGGTACAAAACACATGGAACATCCAACATCTCCGCAAGTTCTATCCATGACCCCACGGATACAAACGAAATGGAGTTGTACACGCTCGAGAGCTCCCTCTACCGACGCTGCCTTTGGCACGCGGGAGCTCCCTCCCACTCTCGTGGAAGCCCCATGCTCCACGCTGGCGGACACCCCATACTCCGCGCTGACGGAAAGCCCCATGCTCCGCGCTGGCGGACACCCCATACTCCGCGCTGACGGAAAGCCCCATGCTCCATGCTGGCGGATACCCCATGCTCCGCGCTGGTGGATGCCCCATGCTCCGCACTGGCGGCCTACATACTTGAGGGGCCTACGGCCGTCACATCCTCAAGCTGACCCGTGTCGAACACGGCGGCACGCACCTTTCCTGTTGTGTAATGAGTTTATTTCATGCATCAGTAAAGTCTATTTCCTAATAACAACCGGTGTCCTTGCAGCTGATTTGCCTTCGGAGGTGCGCTCGCGATCTCTCCCCGTGTGTCTCACGCGAGCGGGGGCTGGGCACGGTGCCTGTGCTCGGGTCAGTCCCAGTAGCACTACAAAACCCAAGTGACTGAGCTCTGACTCGCGGGCCCGCTCCTACGCATGTCATCTCACCAAGTCCTTGGTGCTCTTGCCTCCTCGCGTAACACCCACTGGCGGCCTCGCAAGCGCGCCCCACTACATTTTTTGCAAAAACTTGGCAATTTCCCTGGTGCAGGGCCTCAGGAGCCCCCCTCGGGAGGACCCGCGATCGGCGTCCCGCGGGTAGAAGGCTTTGTGAGGGACCGTGCCTTACGTGCGGTGCCCCGCGAAGGGCTCCCTCCGAGCCACGAGTCTCCAAAAGAGC
The DNA here is from genome assembly GCA_039707655.1 of Elymus sibiricus. Taxonomy (NCBI): domain Eukaryota; kingdom Viridiplantae; phylum Streptophyta; class Magnoliopsida; order Poales; family Poaceae; genus Elymus; species Elymus sibiricus. Next base: position 275,573,085 of record CM077668.1, read on the forward strand.
TAAGTCTAAGCGCCTCTCGGGTTTCCCTCCTCTCGTTTTCCCCTCAAGGCACCTGATTTCCTTGGCACGAGCCGCCTGTGTGTCACGGGGGGGGGGACCCTGAGAATCGCGCCTCAGGGACTCCTACCGTCCTCAGGAGCCCTACACCCTCTGGCCTTGCTGAGCGCACGCTCCAAGCACACCAGCGACGGTCGTAGCTAGCTCGGGGGCTGGGTCCTGGTGACGCAGGGCACAAGGGCAGCGTAAGAAGGAAAGAAGGGTCTCGGGAAGAAAGCAAAAATGCGGGAGACATCAAGTACTTAGACATATGGTGCCATACAAGATGTTTTTACTCCCCCACGGGGCTACATCGATCCAATGCAGGAAAAAGAAAAAGAAGAAAGAGGGCCAGCCACAGCGCCATCATCCCAAGAGTCTGCATCGAGCACCGCCCGCGCCTAATCAGAGTCTTCGCCCTCGTCCTTGACACGGGGGGAGCTGTCGTCGCTCCCGCTTCCATCAGGGGAGGCGGCACTATCGTCGTTGCCATCCTCGCTGGAGGAGCCGCTATAGCTGCCGTCCTCGCTCTCCGCGCAGCACTCCAGGTGGCTGCCGGAAACCCTGAAGATCTTCGTGAAGAGGGTGGCGGCTCCGTCATACTTGAAGTGGAGAAGGTGCCCCCGCTTCAGGCCCCGGGCGAGGGCAAAGGACTTACATCCCTGCTTCAAGAACATGAAGCCAGAGGGGGTGAACTCCGCCGCCACCCAGGAAGGGCCGTTGCAGTAGCCGTCCGCCTGCAGCCACAGGCCCAGGGGCGCGCGCTCCTCCATCGCCCTCGCGAAGGAGTCCGGGAGCCGAAGCTAGGTGCAGGGCGAGCGGTGCATGTCCACGATGAACTCGTGGGCTGCCTCCGCCGAGTGCCTCCCCGCCTGGGGAGGAAGAGTGGCGGAACCGCCATGGCCGCCTCGGCCACGGCCGCCTCGGCCTTCGCCCCCGCGAGCAGCGCCTCTCCCGTGACCACAAGTCGTGCCCGTTCCGTGGGTGCTGGGGCCGGCCTCCGCACCGGCGGCCGTGGAGCACATCCAACCCCGAGGAGGAACCCTCGTCGCCGTGGCCAAACCACGGGCCCGGCCTCTACCCCTCACTACCGCCGGCTTCGGCGGCTCCACCTCCTCTGCCATCCTCTTCCCTTTCTCGGCCACGGAGAGCTTACTTGGGGGAGCCATGGCCACGGCGGTGATGGGCGGAGAGATTGGAAGTTGGAGAAAAATGGGGAGCCGAGGAGTTGGTCGCAAGGCAGGCGGGGGACGGAGTGAATGAGCAAAGAAATGCCCACACCCCGCGCGGGCCGGTTTTATTGCCGAGGCAGCGGTTATTGAGGCGTCGCAGGTAGTGGAGGCGCCGCGCCCACAAAGGCCGCCACGCGTCGCGCCTGGGCCCGGCGGCTCGATGGGCCCCGCAGCGCTTCGTCCCCAACGGGCGGGACGCGCGCGCCGCGGGCCCGGGGGCTACTATCGGCCCAGTGGGAACCAGGGTACAATGGACCGTCTGCCTCTGGCCCAGGAGGCGACGCCGGGGCCGGCCCAGGCAAGGTGGCCTTGGCATCGTCGAGGAGGGAGTTGCCTCGCGAGGCCCCTCGCCGCCAGGCCTAGCCCTGGTGAGGCCCGCAAACCCCGGATCACCTCGTGAGGCAATCCCTCGGGAGGCCGCTTGGTGGGGCAGGGCGCAAGGCGCCAGCAGCGGGGCGGCCTGCCCGTCACGTGGGTGGCGTCCCGACGTCAGGGCAAGGACATCAGAATATAGCTCGGGCAGGTTTCCATTCTGGTGATAAGGGAGGAGAGGCGTTAGCCCCCCCCCCCCCCCCCCCCAAAAAAAGAAAGCAAGCCCCAAGGTATTTCCTCTTTGGTGAAAGAGGATCAGGACGGGTCGGCGCGTCAGGACGAAGGTCATCGCCGAGCCCGCCAACACGTCAGGAGGACTACTTTACCAGGCAGAGACCGCCTTTAGTCAGGATAGGCTTGCGCGCGTGTTCCCCTTTGAATTGCCGCCCTGTGGCTACCCTTTCCCACTCATATTTTCGGGGAAGAGGACCAAGGCACTACAAAAGGGACAGGGCCACCTCCATGTAAGGGGATCGATTCATTCTCCCCCATCTCTTGTACCTCGAGCACAAGTTCTCCATCACAGAGCAATCCAACACAGGCAGGAGTAGGGTATTACACCGCACGGTGGCCCGAACCTGGGTAGCTCACGCGTCCCCTTCGTGTCCGGTGGGAGCCAGCGAGCTCGTCGTGTTCCCGCCGTAGTTGCCGTCGTGTCGTAGGTTGCCAAGCAAAGTCCCCCAGAGTTCGAATCCTAAGTTCTTGGAGAAAAGTCTTGAACGCGGATCCAAGACTCTGACACATGACCTCTCCAAATCCACTTTCATGATTATTACAATAAAATTAAACACCCTCCAAAATAGTGGGATCATTAGTACCTAGAATTTACACTCTTCCAAACCCACTTTCATGAATATAATCATCATAAACAGGAGGCATGCTTTCATCATAATAAATTTGCTCATTAAAAGTAGGGGGACTAAAAAGCTCATCTTCATCAAACATAGCATCCCCAAGCTTATGGCTTTGCATATCATTAGCATCATGAATATTCATAGAAAGCATAGTAATCATTCAATGATTTTATGCCAAATTTTTTATTGAATTCTTCTTCTAACACTTTGGCACAATTTTCTGATCCGTCATTTTCAAGGAATACATTATAAAGATAAAGCATTTGAGGCAACCACAATTCCATTTTTTTTGGAGTTTTCTTTTATAAACCAAACTAATGATAAAACAAGAAACTAAAAGATTAAATTGCAAGATCTAAAGATATACCTTCAAGCACTCACCTCCCCGGCAACGGCGCCAGAAATTAGCTTGATGTCTACTACGCAACATTATTCTTGTAGACTCTGTTGGGCCTCCAAGCGCTGAGTTTTGTAGGACAGTAGCAAATTCCCCACAAGTGGATGACCTAAGATTTATCAATCCGTGGGAGGCATAGGATGAAGATGGTCTCTCTCAAACAACCCTGCAATCACATAAAAAGAATCTCTTGTGTCCCCAACACACCCAATACAATGGTAAAATTTATAGGTGCACTAGTTCGGCGAAGAGATGGTGATACAAGTGTAGTATGGATAGTAGATATAGGTTTTTGTAATCTGAAAATATAAAAACAGCAAGGTACCAAGTGATAAAACGGAGCACAAACGGTATTGCAATGCTTGAAAACAAGGCCTAGGGTTCATACTTTCACTAGTGCAATCTCTCAACAGTGCTAGCATAATTGAATCATATAACAATCCCTCAACGTGCGACAAAGAATCACTCCAAAGTTCCTATTAGCGGAGAACATAAGATGAAATTGTTGTAGGGTACGAAACCACCTCAAAGTTATTCTTTCCGATCAATGTATTGAGCCATCCCTATAAGTGTCACAAACAGCCCTAGAGTTCATACTAAAATAACACCATATGATACGCATCAACCAACTCTAATGTCACCTAGATACTCCAATGTCACCACAAGTATCCGTGAGTTGATTATTCGATATGCATCAAAACAACTTCAGATTCATAATATTCAATCCACACAAAGAACTTCAAAGAGCACCCCAAAGTTTCTATCAGAGAAAAGAAGATGAAAACGTGCAATCAACCCCTATGCCTAGATTACCCCAAGGTCACGAGAATCCGCAAGTTGATTACCAAAACATACATCAAGTGACTCAATAGAATACCACATTGTCACCACGGGTATCCACATGCAAGACATACATCAAGTGTTCTCAAATCCAAAGTATTCAATCCGACAATAACGAAACCTCAAAGGGAAAGACTCAATTCATCACAGGAAGATAGAGAGGGAAGAAACACCATATGATCCAACTATATTAACAAAGCTCGCGGTACATCAAGATCATGCCAAATCAAGAACACGAGAGAGAGAGAGATCAAACACATAGCTACTGGTACATACCCTGAGCCCCGAGGGTGAACTACTCCCTTCTCATCATGGAGACCACCAGGATAATGAAGATGGCCTCCAGTGATGATTGCCCCCTCCGGCAGAGTGCCGGAATAGGGCTCCGGATGAGATCTCTTCGGTACAGAGGCTTGCGGCGGAGGCGTGGCAGTTCTAGGTTTCTTTCTGGGGTTTTCTATATTTATAGGAATTCTTGGCGTCGGTTTCACGTCAGGGGGACCCACGAGGAAGCGACAAGCTTGGTAGGCCCTCCCTACCCCCCAGGGCGCGCCTACTGAGCTTGTCGTGTCCTCATGGCTCTTCTGGTCCTTCCTCGAAGCTTCAGGGGTCTCTTATGTTCCAAAAAAATCACCAAAAAGTTTCAGCCCAACCCGAGAACTTTTATTTCTGCACAAAAAACAATACCACGGTAGTTCTGCTGAAAACAGCGTCGGTCCGGGTTAGTTCCATTTAAATTATACCGAAACCATATAAAATTGTTGTAAACAAGGCATGAGTACTTCATAAATTATAGATACGTTGGAGACATATCACTATGCCGATGAGATTGCAGATCTTTCCATTGCTCTTGAGGAAGAGCAAGGTCTTCGTTCGGCTCTTGAGGAGTCGCAAAACGTTCATGTCACTAAATTAAAGAAAAGGTCATGATCATGCTCAAGTTCTTGCTTGTGTGCTCAAGTCTAAAAATGTTGAGCTTGGGGTTGGCCATACTAGACTCAAAGAGGAGTTTGAGTTACTTGACAAGGCTCACAAGGCCTTGAAAAGTGCACATGCTACACTCAAGGAGTCTGATGATCAACTCCAAGTGAAACTCACTAGGAGATAGCCACATGTCCTCCTTTTATGCTAATTGATAATCCTCATACTACTAACCCATGTTGTGAGCATATTCATCTTGTGGAGGAGAATGCCAAGTTGAAGGAGCAACTTGAGAAGGGCCTTTGTATACAAGGCGAGAAGAACCTCAATGAACTTTTGAGCAATCAAAAGGAAGTTGTGGCCAAGAAGGGACTTGGGTTTGCACCCAAGACAAATAAGAAGAAGAAGAAAAACAAGACCAAGAAATCTCTCCCTCTCAAAGAGGTATTTGTCAAGGAGGGAGAGGGTGCTCATAAGGAGAAGAAGAGCAAGGTGGTGGATGGTGATGCCAAGAAGGGCAAAACCACTACTCCCAACAAAGCCGACAACTTTAACCCGTCTTATGTTTTATGCCGTGCTAGTGATGGGCATGTTTATGCCAAATTTGTTGGTTCTTCTCATGAGTACATTGAATGGTCTATTTGGGTTCCTAAGACCCTTGTTACTTATGTAGGAGTTTACTTCCCGTGGGGGATCAAGGTTGCTCGATAGTGGAGCAACAAATCATATGACCGTGTCGGAAGTCGGGCTCCGGGGACCCAAAGGTTCGAACACTGGGCTGAGCTCGTTCTACCACTTCGTCTCCTACCACGGCTAAGCGACGGCGAGGCTACGGCGAGAGCGCGCTAGCGAGGGACGGAGCGAGGACTCAGCGGTTTACCCAGGTTCGGGCCACCTTGCGGTGTAAGACCCTACTCCTGCTTGATTGGTATTGCTCTGGTGCGAGAGAGAGAGTATAGGGTTGAGGATGATGAGAACTAGGGTTCTCCCCGGCTCTCTCGGTGGGTTCGATCCCTCCCTTTCTCCAATGGCTGCTCTGCCCTTTATATCGGCCTTGGTCCTCTTCCCCCTAGAAACTTACGCGGGAATGGTTGGCACACTTGGCGATTTTGAAAGTGGATAGGCGCTCAGGCTATCCTGACTAAAGGTGGTCTTCGCCTGCCAAAGCATGATCCATGACGCGCTGGTGGGCTCGGTGATGACCTCCGCCCTGCGCGCCCGCCGTCTTGGTCTTCCTTCGCTAAACGGGCAACCTTTGGGGTTTCTTTGGGGAGTAGATAGCTGGCCCTGCTCCCTTAACACAGAAGAGGAAACCATCTTCATCCGCGCCTGCTGGTGCGGCTTCTGTCGCCGCTCGTCGCCACGCGCGTCACCCACGTGATGGGCCCCAGGCCGCGCGGCACACCGAACAACCTTCATCTCGAGCGCCTGCGGGAGGGGGCCTCGGGAGGCCACCTCGAAAAGCCGCCTCGCGAGGACACTTCGGGAAGCCGCCTCATGAGAGGACCTCGCGAGGCCATTGATGGAGGTGCTGAGCATTGCTCGCTACTTCCTGAGGAGGGGGCCTCAGGAGGCCAGGGCCTCATGAGGGGTCTTGGTGAGATGCTCGGTGGTGACGGCCCGCAGGGCCCGTGCCAGGTGTTGCGCCCTAGGCCAAAGGCAGACGGCATGGATACCCCAGGTTCCATGGGGCCAACAGCAGCCCCCAGGCCCGCGGCACGCAAGTTCCCGCCTACTGAGGGGCGAAACGGCGCGGGCCCTAACCGCCTGCGGCCAGGCGCGACGCGTGGCACACGATGTGACAGGGAATGCCCCCACTTCCCCACGACGCCTCGGTAACGGCCGCGCTGACATAAATCCTGGCGCGGGCGGCGCGAGTTCATCATTGCCTTCCTTCACACGTTCCATCTCCCTGCGCCTTCCTTCCCACGCACGGCTCCCTCTACCTCTCCCACAACTCCGTCACCCTAAACTCTTGCTGTGCCGCCATGTCGCCCCCGGAAGGGAGGAAGAGACGGCGGACACGGAGGTTGAAGGGGTGGTGGCTGAGCCCGCCCTGAGTAGGCCCACAATCGTCAACGCCGAGGGGCTCAGCAAGGTGCTCCCAATAACCGCGGCTGCTTCCAACGAATGGGGGGCCACTCGCATCTGGCCGGCTTCTCGCCCGGCCGCCGACCTCAACGCCACCTCTGCCGTCCTCTTTCTTCCGGCGCTCTTCGCGGGCCTGCTACCCCCATTCTCTGATTTCTTTAACGCCGCCCTTTCCCACTATCAAATCCATGCGCTGCATCTCGAGCCGAGCTCCGTCCTTCTTCTTTCTGCCTTTGCCTTTTTATGCGAGGCCTTCCTGGGCGTGACACCCTCGGTGGCGCTCTTCCGCCACTTCTTCAGCCTGCAGCTGACCGCGGCGAACCAATGTTCCGGATGCGTCTCGTTCAGCACCGCAGATGAGACGGCAGGCGACGGTATTGACATGATGCTTGCCAAAAGGGTCGAGGGCTTCAGGCGGCAATGGGTGTACGTGGACGCGGCCCAATTTAGGCCCCTGCTGCAGCTACCGTCGTCCCCGGCGGTGAGGAGCTCCGGGTGAGGGCACGAAAGGCTCGCCGACCCGAGGCTGGCGCGGGTATGGAAGAGGTTGGCCGAGCTGAGGGCCGCGAAAGTGACGGTGGTCATGGTCGTGAAGGAGTTCCTCCGGCGCCGCATTGCTCCCCTCCAGCGGCACTCCTGCCCGATGTGGGCCTTCACCGGCCCGGAGGAACCGATGCGGCTGAGCACGGACAGCTTGCTGCCGGAGGTGCTGAACGGGGTGCTCCAAACCCTGACCGGCGAAGAGACGAGCGAGCCACCCACGGGAAGGCTTCCCTTGTATCGCTACAAGAACAAGGAGGCGCTGGCCGGCTCAATGCCGCGTTTTGACCAGTGGGGGCCGCTTCCAGAGAGCCTCGAAGGGCCCCGGGACAACCCCTTTCTGGTGGTCTCTGGCTCAGGCAAGTACAGTGCGGGTGCTGCGGGGGGCGGAGGCAGCCCGGTTCGGCCGGCCCGCCGCCGACTCGGCCGCGAGCTTGAAAACGACAATGGCACCACCCCACCGAAAGCCACGCCTGCCGCGTCCGTCCGGGCAGAGGGCGCGGGAAGCCCCCGCGCGGCAGCTGCGAAGCTGCGGGCTCCGGAGGCGATGGCGAGGGCGGGTCCCGCGGCCCTCCCGAGAGGGGGGCCGATCGCGAGAGAGGGCTCTGTGAAGGCGACGGCAGCAACATTCCTCCATGGCCGCTGAAGAAGAGGAGGTGGTTTGCTAGGGACCAGTAAGCGCTTGCCTTCCTTTCTCCTGCGCCCGGCGTGTTGCGCGCGCCTGAGTCCTTGTTTCTCTTCCCCTTTCCAGGACCTCCTCGAGCAAGAAGAAGAAGAAGGAGGAGAGGTCCCCTGGCCTGGCGGGGGCTACACCGCCGGTTGCTAGGACCAAGGGGAATGAGGAGAGCACTAGCAGCCTCGCCGTTGAGGCTGGCCTCGCGAGGGCTGAGGGGGAGGCAGTCCCTTCTGACCCGCAGGAGGACGCGGCTCGGGGGACCCGAGCAGGCGAGCCTCGGGAGGCGTCGCCGAGGGGCGGCTCCGCAGCTCCTGGGGCGCCCACTGCCGGGGCGGAAATCGCGGCGACGGAGGCGGAGACGCCGGCTTCCACCCCCCGCACCACTGGCGACGGCGATGTCGCGGGGGGCCAGCCGGACTTGACCATGCGCGAGGCCCCACAGGCCGGGGGGTCGCCAAGCCCACGGGGTGCATCGCCCTGTCGGAACGAAGAGGGGACCCCCGCGAGCTCTTCGCTCCCGACCGGTAGCACCGGGCCCTCGTGAGAGGGCAGCGCTGGGACGTACACCGGTTGGGCCCTGCAGCTCGTGAGCGGCAGCGCCGTGCTCAAACGCGGGGACCTGCAAGGCGCCAAGGCTGCCGTTGACCAGCTGGAAGCTGACCTCCGGGCGGAAGAAGCGCGCATCATCGAGGAGCACCAGCGCCTCGCGGAGAAGTTGCGCCAGCTTGATGTGGCCATCAGACTGAGCCGCCGTCAAGACGACACCGCGTGGGAGAAGCGTGAGAAGGCCACCCTTGACGCGAAGGAGATCTTCGAGAACGCTGTCAGGGAGGCCGACGAGGCCGACAGGCGGCACGAGGCGGCGGAGGCCCGCGGGAAGGAGCTCCAGGACCAGAACGCCTTGCTGGAGCGACAACTCCAGGCAAGAAGAAGTGCCATCTCCGCCCTCAAAGAGGGGCTGGCGGCCCGCGAGGCGGATCTTGACATCTACGAGCGGGAGCTCGCGCGGTCGGCATCCACGCAGGACTTGGAGCGCGAGCGGCTGGAGACGTTGGAGCGAGAGGTGTCCGCTGCCCAAAGTTCCTACGCCGAGCGCCTAGACAAGGCCAACGCCAATCTGGCGGCTAAGGCGGAGAAGATATAGGAGGACGCCGACAGGAGGGTTGCCCAGAGCCGCGAAGCGCTTGCCAATGAGAACAGCAAGAAGCTGAAGTGGCAGGAGGACCGCTTCAAGGCCAAGCACGAGGAGTTCCAGCACGAGATCGCGGGCCTCAAGGAGATGCTAGCCGAAGCTGAAAGGCGGCGGGAGACCACGCTGAAGGCCCGGGCCGACGCCGAGGCCGAGCTGTCCTCCCTCCGGCAACAGGTGGGGGTGTCACCGTAGTCGTGGAGCAGGCGCGGGACGAGGCGGCCCGAGCGTGGGGGCGGCAACTCCAGCGCTCTAAGATGTTCCACGCCCTCGAGCTCCGGGCCCGCCGCGCCTTGGGCTCCATTTGCAAGGAGGACGTCAGCAGCCCCCTCGAGACCCATGACGGCAGCTACCTCGACTTCTTCACCAAGCTCGTGGAGCGGCTTGAGGTGGGCGCCAAGGAGGTAGGCGGAATCATCGAGGAGGAGAGCCGCGACCTCCTCACCCAGGCCGCGACGCGCATCTTCAGCCATCTTCTGGACGCCGACCCCAACTTTGACTTCGGCAAGGTGATAGCTCCCGTCCCGGAGGAGGTCTACGACACCCTTGAGAAGGCGGTGGAGGACCACGTGGACGCCTTGCACGAGCACTTCTCTCCTGGCGAGAGCTCGAGCGGAGTCGAGGGGGGTGACAATGACGGTGGCAGCATCGGTGATGGCGACATGTCTTCTTAGGTCCTTCCCATATCCTGCGTATAGCTGATCATGACCCCGTGGGGGCATGAGGACAATGCTTTTACATTTTAAGTGCTTTGCTCCTGACTGTATCGAATGCCCGTGCCCTCGTAACGCTTTCCCTCGAAGCTCGTTTTGCACTTTCTGCTTGTCATGGCGCTCTGCGTTGTTAGGACCTAGCCCCCGAGCGGGCCATAGCCATTGCTGGTATGACGAGTCGTGAGGGTTCTGCTCGCGCGATCTCCCGTGGCGGGGCCTGCTGGCTTCCTGGGGCCCTGATGGGGCCACCTCGCGAGGCACCCTTGCGAGGCCCTTCCATGAACCTGCTCCTGAGATCGCTGCATGTAGATTACTTAACGACAAGGGAGCAGCGCACGCTCGTCGATTCGCTCTTGGGCATCACGCGAGGAGACACAACACCAAGAACCTTGGTGGGGTGGCGTGCATGGGAGCAGGCCCGCGAGCCAGAGCTCGGCTACTTGGGTTTTTCAGCGCTGCTGGGACTAACCCGAGCACAAACACCGTGTCCAGCCCCCGCTCATGTGAGGCTCATGAGGGACGTCGTGAGCGCGCGAGGCTCGTGAGGCAATGACAAGACGAAATGCCATGTAAGAAACCAGGCTTACTGAAGTAAGATAGCGACCCATTACATAACTAAAACGAGATGCGGCTGCCGTGTCCGGCACGGGTCAGCTTGAGGTTGGTGCAGCCCGTGGGGAGCCCTCAATTACACATCGAAATGAGAGAAAGAGTGCTGCCGTGTCCGGCACGGGTCAGCTTGAGGTTGGTGCAGCCCATGGGGCACCCTCAGTTGATTGTTCCGCCAGCGCGGAGCATGGGGCTTCCACAGGGGTGTGGGTATGATCGCGGGTCGATCGTTCCGCCAGCGCGGAGCATGGGGCTTCCACTTGGGCGTGGGCAGGAGCTCTCGCGGGCCCATCAGGCGAACGCAATGAGAGGCTCCGGGGCGTGTACAGCCCCATTTCGTTCGTACGCGTGAGGGTCACGGGTAGAACTTGCGGAGGTGTTGGATGTTCCAGGCGTTAGGCACAGGAACTCCGTCCTCCGTCTCCAGCCGGGCTGAGCCGGGCCTGGAGACATGAGTAACCCGGAAAGATCCTTCCCACATGGGTGAGAGTTTGTGAAGTCCCTCTCGGGAGAGGATCATGCGTCGGACGAGGCTGCCGACCTCGAGAGTACGAGGGCGGATGCTACGGCTGTGGTAGCGACGCAAGGCCAGCTGGTACCTCGCGGCACAAAGGGCAGCCTGACGGCGGCCCTCCTCGAGGAGCAGCAGATCGATCTCTCGCGAGCCCTCCTGACGCACCTCGTCAAAGGCAAGGACTCGCGGGGAACTGTGCTTAAGCTCCAATGGGAGGACCGCTTCAGCGCCGTAGACGAGGAAGAAAAGCGTCTCGCCAATAGGCTTTCTTGCCGTCATGCGGATGGACACAGCACGAACCGCCACTCTTCGAGCCAGCCCTTGCCACTCCTGAGCCGCGCCCGCGAGGCGCGCTCGCGAGACATGCGCACGAGGCTTAGCGTTCGAAGTGTCTTCGCCTCGCGAGGCCGGCTCGCGAGAGGCCGCCCGCGAGGTCTTCGTGCAGCTCGACTCCTGAGGGGCTGCATGTCGAAATATTTCATGATAGGGGGAGCGGCACGCGCTCTCTAACTCACCCGTGGCCGTTGCGTGAGGAGATAAGGCACCAAGGACCTTGGTGAGGTGACGTGCGCGGGAGCAGGCCCGCGAGCCAGAGCTCAGTCACTTGGATTTTGCGGCGCTGCAGGGACGGACCCAAGCACAGGCGCCGTGCCTAGCCCCCGCTCACGAAATCGGCCAGGGGATGGGTCGCGAGCGTGCGGCGCTCTCGGGCGTCATCGAATTTAACATAGAAATTAGCAGGTAACATGACACATCAAGGTAAAATCAGCAAAATTCATTACACAACCAAAAGGATAGGGTTCCGGGAGCGAGGCTCGAGAGGCGCGGTGAGAGGGAGTGAGGGCCGCACGAGGCGACGCGCCGGGCGCACCTGGCAGAACCGCGCTGTAGTGACGTCAGACCGCTTGGCGAGGCGCGCCAAGGGAGTCTGCTCCTTCGGGGCCAGGGGGCTCGTGAGGCGCTGGGGGCTTGCGAGGAGCAGGAGGCTCACGAGGCCCTGGCCTGAAGGGCGCCAGCCTCTGGAAATAGGCACCGACGTTCCTCAGCCCGAAGGGCATGCGCGCGCTGCCGAAGGCGGGGCCAACGCCCTGGCCAACTCGCGGTAGCTGGAAGGGGTCATGAGGGCAGAGCTGGTTGAGGATGGTGAAGTCGACACACATGCACTCCTTGCCGCCCTTCTTGGGGACGACGACTGGGTTGGCGAGCCATTCGGGATGGCGCACCTCATGAACGACTCCGGCTTCCTGGAGCTTCTGAACTTCCTTGACGATGAAATCTTGCTTCTCTGGCGCCTGGCGCCGTGCTTTCTGCTTGACCGGGCGTGCATTGGGGCACACCACTAAGTGGTGCTCGATCACCTCCCTCGGCACACCGGACAAGTCAGATGCTTTCCAGGGGAAAACATCCGAGTTTGCCTGAAGGAAGGTGATGAGCGCGCTTTCCTATGCAGGAGGGAGGCCTATGCCGATGGTGAAGGCGGGGCCAGAGCCGCTGCCGTCCACCGACACCTTCTTCGTCTCGGCGCGGTCCTGAGAGAACAGTTGCTTCTTCTTCGCAGGCGCGGCCTCAGAAGGCTCGGCCTCGTACTCGTCGGCCGGGTGCGCGACAGCGGCAGCCTTGTAGGCACGCTCGAGGGTGCTGGCCACGTCCTTCTCGTCGCAGGCGACGGTGATGATGCCGCTGCAGCCGAGCATCTTGAGGACGTTGTAGGCGTGATGGGTGGCCGCCATGAACTTGGTGAGAGCTGGGTAGCCCAAGATGGCGTTATAAGGCAGGCCGATGTGTGCCACGTCGAAGTCGATGAGCTCGGTGTGGTAGTTCTTGCCGGTGCCGAAGGTGACGGGGAGGCGCACTTGCCCCAGCGGAATGGTGTAGCCATCAGTCACTCCGGAAAAGGGCCTGGTCGGCATCAGCTGGTCGTTGGGCACCTGAAGCGTCTCGAAGGTCTCGATGGAGAGTACGTTGAGGCCGGCACCCCCGTCGATGAGGGTCTTGGTGACCGCGACGTTGCTGATGGTGGGAGTGCACAGCATGGGGAGCGCGCCTGCGGAGGCCGTGGACTTGGGGTGGTCCTTGGAGTCGAAGGTGATGGCGTACTGCGACCACTTGAGGGGTCGCGAAGCCTCTGGCCTCGGGAGGGCGGCATACACCTCGCGAGAGAGTTGCTTGAAGTGGCGGATGGACGCGGGGGCTTGGGACCCGCTAAGGATGCAGGCGACCGCGCGAGGCTCCTGGTAGCCCCCAGCGCCCTCGTCAGGCTGGTTGACATCGTTCCTCCGGGGTGGCGGCGGCAGCGGCGGGAGAGCGGCATTGCCCTGAGGATTCGCCTCACGAGGCTGGTCGCGCCAGACGGCCTCATGAGGCTGGCCGCGCCAGCCCTGGTGGTAGTCGCCATTATTGTTGTGTCTGTCCCAGCGGTTGCCGCTGCGGCCACCTCCGCGGCTGGCAACGCGGCCATTGCGGTCGTCCCGGCGCCTCTGGCGCTCGTCGCGGAGCAGATTGAGCTCCTGACAGTCTTCGGTGCTGTGGGAGGGGACATTGTGAAAAGTGCAGAGTGGCCGGTTGTCCTTCCTGGGCTCGTCGTGGTCACGGCCGCGCTTCTACTCGGGCTCCGCCGCAAGCACGGCAGGGCCCTTGCGCTTGACGTCCTTGCTCTTGGCCTTGGCGGCGGCGAGCGCCGTGTCGGGGTCGTTGTGGACGAAGAGGCGGCCTTCTTCAGCCTTGGCGCACTTGTCGGCGAGGTCGAGCAGCTCTAGCATGGAGTCAAGCTCACCGTTGATGGCGAGCTTCTCGCGCATCTTGACATCCGTGACGCCGGTGGAGAACGCAGAGATGATGGCCGCGTCGGAGGCGCGCGGGATCTTGTTGCGCACTTGACTGAAGTGCTGGATGTACTTGTGGAGGGTCTCGTCTGGGCACTGCCGAACACGCCGCAGGTCGTTGATGGTGAGGGAGCGGTCATGTGTGCCCTTGAAGTTGGCGATGAACTGGCTGCAGAGCTCGGCCCACGACGAGAAGGAAGCCTCGGGGAGGTTCATGAGCCAGGAGCGCGGGCCGTCCTTGAGGGCCATTGGGAACCAGTTCGCCATGACCTTGTCGTCAGCACGTAGAGCTGGAGGAACTCCGTGGGGTTGGGGGTGCCATCGCAGCGCGGAGGCAGCTCAGGCTTGAACTTGGCAGGCCAGACCACACGGCGCAGCTCGCGGGTGAAGGCACGGCAGCCCACGCTGCTCGAGGGGACGCCGCCAGCGAGGGCGGCGCGGTTTTGGCACCCGGGCGCTGCAACATCCTGAACGGCCTGGTCCTGGCGCTGGCGCTGCCGCTCGAGGAGCACTCGCGCATCGGGGGGCACGCGGCGGATGATCTGGCAGCTGGCCTCGTCTCGGTCTGGCGAGGACGCGCCACGGGACGGCTCACGAACCCGCGCGCTGCGCTGGGGCCCGTCGCGCTCGTCGCGTAGAGGAGGCGGCGGGGGAGCACCGTGCGCCAGGTCCCCAGCGCGAGACGGCGGAGGGCGGAGCGAGTGGGAAGGTGCCGGAGCGTCCCTGGCGGCGTTGACGAGCTCGGTGATGCGGCCGAGCCAGGCGTCGTAGCCGGCATCAGCCGGACGGTAGTGGAGCAGCTCGCGCGCCATGAGCAGCGCGGCCTACGGGTTCGGCGGCCCACGGTGTGTGAGGGAGGAGGCCGTGGCGGTGTGGCCGTTTGCCTGCACGGAGGGGTGCAGGGAGAAGTCTTGCTGCTCGCGGGCAGTGGGGTCGGTGGCGGCAGCAGCCTCAGCTTCGGGATGGCGGCGATTGCCGCGGGCCACCGGCTCCGTCTGAGCCACGCGGCCAGCCCTGCGCTCGGCGCGCTCGCGACGTGCGTCGGCCATGGGGTCAGTGGAGCTAAGGGCGGAGCAGAAGAACAGTAGCGCACCCCTACCTGGCGCGCCAAATGTCGGAAGTCGGGCTCCGGGGACCCAAAGGTTCGAACACTGGGGTGAGCTCGTTCTACCACTTCATCTCCTACCACGGCTAAGCGATGGCGAGGCTACGACGAGAGCACGCTAGCGAAGGACAGAGCGAGGACTCAGCGGTTTACCCAGGTTCGGGCCACCTTGTGGTGTAAAACCCTACTCCTACTTGATTGGTATTGCTCTGGTGCGAGAGAGAGAGAGAGTACAAGGTTGAGGATGATGAGAACTAGGGTTCTCCCCGGCTCTCTCGGTGGGTTCGATCCCTCCCTTTCTCCAATGGCTGCTCTGCCCTTTATATCGGCCTTGGTCCTCTTCCCCCTGGAAACTTAGGCGGGAAGGGTTGGCACACTTGGCGATTTTGAAAGGGGACAGGCGCTCAGGCTATCCTGACTAAAGGTGGTCTTCGCCTGCCAAAGCATGATCCATGACGCGCCGGTGGCCTCGGTGATGGCCTCCGCCCTGCGCGCCCGCCGTCTTGGTCTTCCTTCGCCGAACGGGCAACCTTTGGGGTTGCTTTGGGTAGTAGATAGCTGGCCCTGCTCCCTTAACACAGAAGAGGAAACCATCTTCATCCGCGCCTGCTGGCGCGGCTTCTGTCGCCACTCGTCGCCGCGCGCGTCACCCATGTGATGGGCCCCAGGCCGCGCGGCACGCCGAACAACCTTCGTCTCGAGCGCCTGCGGGAGGGGGCCTCGGGAGGCCACCTCGGAAAGCCGCCTCGCGAGGCCACTTCGGGAAGCCGCCTCGTGAGAGGACCTCGCGAGGCCATTGATGGAGGTGCTGAGCATTGCTCGCTACTTCCTGAGGAGGGGGCCTCAGGAGGCCAGGGCCTCATGAGGGGTCTTGGTGAGATGCTCGGTGGTGACGGCCCGCAGGGCCCACACCAGGCGTTGCGCCCTGGGCCAAAGGCAGATGGCCTGGATACCCCGGGTTCCATGGGCCCGATAGACCGGGAGGAAGGACTTGGTGGTGGATGTGCAACCAAGCCCATCTATGCCCACCCATGTCCAATTCGGTGATACTTCAACATCTAAGGTATTTGGTCTTGGCAAGGTTGAGATTTCTCATGATTTAGCAATTGAGAAGGTCATGCTTGTTGAGACCCTTGCATACAATTTACTTTCCGTTCATCAACTTGCACTTATGGGCTTTTCTACATTCTTTGATCTTGATACCGTGGCCCTTTTGTGGAGCAAGACTCTTAAAGTAGCCTTTGTTGGGCATGTCGAGAACGGTCTCTATGTGGTTAACTTCTCGGAGCGACCCACTAAGACCGCGACTTGCCTAATGGCTAAAGTTGACATGGGGTGGCTTTGGCATCGCCGTTTAGCCCACGTCAATATGAGATCTTTGCAAAGTCTCCTCAAGGGGGACCATGTCCGTGGACTAACAAATGTTAGTTTTGCTAAAGATCGTGCTTGCAGTGCCTGTATCGAAGGAAAGCTTCATGAAACGGCTCACCGACCCATGACTATTATCTACTCGAAGAGGCCCTTGGAGCTCCTTCACATGGATCTCTTCGGTCCTCCATCTTTTGATAGTCTTGGGGGAACAAAGTATTGCTTGGTGATTGTGGATGATTACTCAAGATACACTTGGGTATACTTCTTCAAGAAGAAGAGCAAGACCCAACAAACCGTCATCGACTTTGCAAATGAAGCTCAACGTCAACATGATACAAAGATATTGATGATTAGAAGTCAGGGTGTTCAAAATCGAACTGAAAACCTAAAACCGAACCAAAAAAATCAAACCGAACCAAAATTTTGGGTTTTTCAGGTTTTGGTTTCAGTTTCAGTTTCCAAATTTGAAAACCATTTAACCTTCGGTTTTTTGGTTTAAAACCGAACAATTTCCGGTTAAACCAAAATAACCGAAAGTAGCATGTACTTTCCAAAACTCTACCATGTTTTGCGAAAAATGTGCGCGCACAGGGCAAATAGCAGAGAAAGATAAGAGTTGCCCTGCACCCACCCCTCCTTTTATAGCCCTCTGCCCACCGCGCTCTACCTCGATGGGCGATGTGGTACTAAACCAACCACGCTTCCTTCTCTCGTATGTAGCATGCGTGCTGTGCTCGACTCTGGTGCCTACTTTTTCAGGTCATGCTTCTGGGCTTGTGGGCTTAAGTGGCGGAGCTTGGGCTGGCCTATGCAGCTAAAAAAACAAAGTCCAAGTTTTATACTCACAAAAAGGAAAAATTCCACCGATAACGCCTACTCTGGCCAGTGGCCAGTGGCCGGCATTTTGAGTTGACAAAGGACATCTCAGTCCCATTGGAGATTCGTGGGAGAAGTACAAATGCATAGTTAGTGTTGAATGATTTGGGATTTACAACTTCGTTAATATTTAATACTTGACCAGGGGTAGGTCGTTTGTTTTAGTGCACTGGTGTAAGCCATACGTACACATGAATAGGACCAAATCATGTCTGCTATCTAATGGTCCAATCTACGTACGCAATTCTCACAAGAAAAATCTTACCTACATACACACACATAAATCATGTGACCAAAAAATTATGTGTTGTTCAAAAGTTCGCGTCAACTTTGGTTATTTTGGTTATTACTGAAACCGAACTGAAATTAAATGGTTATTACCAAAACCGAACCGTATCTATGTATAAAACCGTATAAACCGAAGTATAAAAACTTTATAAACCAAAAACCGTATAAACCGAACCGAATAAAACCGAAAAAACCGAATGCACACCCTGAATTAGAAGTGACAACGGCACCGAGTTCAAGAACTACACCTTGGATGAGTTCCTTAGTGATGAGGGGTCAAGCATCAATACTCTGCACCATATACCCCTCAACAAAATGGTGTTGCGGAGAGGAAGAACCGGACGTTGGTGGACGCGGCAAGGACCATGATGGTGGAATTCAAATCTCTGTACAACTTTTGGGCCGAAGCCATCAACACCGCATGTCATGCATCCAATCGGCTCTACCTCCGCAAAGGCTTGAACAAGACTCCATATGAGATACTTACCGATAACAAGACCAACCTCAAGTACTTCCGGGTGTTCGAGTCTAAGTGTTTCATTGCCAAGAAAGGTGTTCCTTTGTCTAAATTCGAACCTAGAGCTCAAGAGGGCATATTTGTTGGATATGCTACAAACTCTCATGCTTACCGTGTCCTCAACAAGTCCAATGGACTCATTGAGGAGATGTGTAATGTGGAGTTTGATGAAAATAATGGCTCCCAAGTGGAGAAAAGTGGTCTTTGTGATGTAGGTGATGAAATTCCTCCCCAAGCCATAAGAAGAATGGGGATTGGTCAATTCCTCCTCATTGAGGAACCCCTTGTGGCCGAAGGAGAAGGACAATGTTCTACGCAAGTGGAACCATCACCAACACTGGACCCACACGCTTCCGAAGAACAAAGTGAAGGCCCTCAATCAAATGAACAAGATCAAGGGCAAGATCAACCCCATGATGATGGTGATGCACCAACAGATGCCCAAGATCAAGTTCATGACTCCGCGCAAGCTCAAGACGATGCTCAAGATAATCAAGATAGTGCTCGTCAAATGTCAATGGAGGAGCTATTGGAGCATCATGCCGCCAAGATTGCTTCCAAACTCAAACAACAAGAACATGTCATGGAGAATGTGCTTGGAAGCTTAAGAAAGGGGGCAACCATTCGTAAACAATTGACAAATTTTTGTGAGCATCACGCATTTGTTTCTTGTATTGAACCCCAAAAGGTACATGAGGCGCTCGAGGACACGGATTGGCTATAAGCCATGCATGATGAACTCAACAACTTCAAGCGCAACAAGGTGTGGCAATTGGTGCCAAGGCCAAAGGAGAACCACAATGTCATTGGAACCAAATGGATCTTCAAGAACAAGCAAGATGCGAACGGTGTTGTCGTTCGAAACAAGGCAAGATTGGTGGCTCAAGGCTACTCCCAAGTCGAGGATATCGACTACGGTGAAACCTTTGCCCTCGTTGCTCACCTTGAATCTATTTGCATGTTGCTTGCATATGCATCTCATCATGATTTTAATTTGCAACAAATGGATGTGAAAAGTGCATTTCTTAATGGTCCTCTTAATGAGTTGGTATATGTCAAACAACCCCCGGAGTTCGAGGATCCCAAGTTCCCCAATCATGTATACAAGCACGATAAGGCACTCTATGGCCTTAAACAAGCCCCACGTGCATGGTATGATCACCTTACCGAGTTGTTGCAAGACCATGGGTTTAAATTGGGAAAATCGATCCCACTCTTTTTACTAAGAGGGTTAAAGGGGATTTGTTCATATGCCAACTATATGTTGATGGTATTATCTTTGGTTCTCCTAACAAAGCTTTCAATGATGAGTTTGCCGCACTCATGACCGAGAAGTTTGAGATGTTCATGATGGGAGAGTTGAAGTTCTTTCTCGGGTTCGAAGTCAAGCAAAGAAGAGAAGGAACCTTCATCAACCAAGCCAAATATACCCAAGACATGCTCAAGAGATTCAAGTTGGATGATGTCAAGCTGGCCAAGACTCTAATGCCCACCAAGTGCCAACTTGACATTGATCCCAATGATAAAGCGGTGGATCAAAAGGTATATCACTCCATGATTAGATCCTTGCTTTACCTTTGTGCATCTAGGCCGGATATCATGTTGAGTGTGGGAATGTGTGCAAGGTTTCAAGCCGCACCTAATGAAAGCCACTATGTGGCGGACAAGCAAATCTTTCGATATTTGGCTCATACCCCAAACTTTGGTTTATGGTACCCCAAAGGTGCAAGCTTTGATCTCATGGGATACTCGAACACGGATTGGGCGGGAGACCGTGTGGATAATAAGTTAATTTATGGAGGGTGCCAATTCCTTGGTCGCTCTTTGGTGAGTTGGTCTTCGAAGAAGCAAAATTGTGTGTCTCTCTCCACTACCGAGGCCGAGTATGTAGCCGCTGCAAGTTGTTGTGCACAATTGCTATGGATGAGGCAAACTTTGAAGTATTACGGTGTCACTTGTGACAAGGTGCCTCTTCTATGTGATAATGAAAGTGCGATCAAGATCTCCTACAATCCAGTGCAACAGAGCAAGACGAAGCATATTGAGATTCGTCATCATTTCATCCGGGATCACATCAAGCGTGAAGAGATTGATCTTATCTATGTAGGTACACAAGAGCAACTTGCGGATATATTCACGAAGCCTTTGGATGAAGCAAGATTTCACGAGTTAAGGCATGAGCTAAATATCATTGATTCGAGCAATGTGGCTTGAAACTAGGCACACCCCACCGCATTCATCGTGTTATCTTGTTCCAGATGTAGGCATGGACATAGGCAGAGTTTTGTTCTCTCAATGAACTCCCCCTCCCCCATTATGCATAAATAAATCAAATCTTTCACATTAGCCATTTTTTATGGTACTTGTGCTTCAAAGATGAGTTTTGGTCATGGGCCCAAGGTTAAAATCTTCGCGGTGCCATACCAATTGACTCAAACATAGGTGGCCTCGGCCACCGCCCTCTCCTTGAGAGGTGTTTGTTCGAGTTGTTCTATTTGGTTTTATCTAGTCTCTTAGGGCATTGTTTGTGCTTTGAGTCACTCCAAGTTTGCTCTCTTTTGTTTGTTCGTTTTTGAGCTTGGGGTGTCTCTTCCCATTTGCTGGTCTTTGTGTCTCCAACCCAAGCCTTCTCATCTACAACCTCTCATATTTGCATAAGCCACCATCCTTGTTCCTCTAGTGGCAAGTTCTGTCCCTAGGGCGGTACTACCACTGGGTCTGGGGTGGTACTACTGCTTATAAGCGGTACTACTGCTGCAGCCCATGGTACTACAGCTGGAGTGGCACTACCCGACCTCCTACCGCGCAGTAGTACCGGGGCGGTACTTGTCGGGCTCGTGGAACCCAGGGTATCCTGGCCTGTCTGCCTGCGGCCCAGAACGCAATGCCTGGCGGAGGCCCAATAGGCGGCCACCAGCGGGCGCCTCAAGCAAGACCCCTCACGAGGTTCGGGCCTCCCGAGGACCCCTCCTCAGGGAGCGGGCAAACAAGACTCAGCCATGACTGCATCGAGAGCCTCATGAGGTGGCCTCCTGAGGTTGCCTCCCGAGGCACCCTCCCGAAGGCGCGCAAGACAAGTGTTGTTTGGCACGGTCACGCGGTCTCGTGCCCACCACGTGGGTGACGCGCGCGGCGACGAACGGAGACAGAGGCCATGCCAGCCGGCGTGGATGAGGAGGTTTCCCCCTTTTGTGCTAAGGGAGAGAGGCCAGCAGTCCACTTCCCAAAGCAACCCCCAAAGGTTGCCCGATCGGTGAAAGAAGACCAAGACGGCGGGCGCGCAGGGCGAAGGTCATCCCCGAGCCCACCGGCACGTCATGGACGGTCGCTTTGCAGGCGAAGACCACCTTTTGTCAGGATAGACCGTGCTCCTGTCCCCCTTCAAACTTGCCGTTGTGTGGCAACCCTTCCTGCCAACGTTTTTTGGGGGAAGAGGACCAAGGCAGATATAAAAGGAGGGTAGGGTGCCGCTGTAGAGAGGATCGAGCCATCGACTCTAAAGCCCCAAACCTTGTACTCTCTTGCGCTAGAGCAATCACAACCAAGCAGGAGTAGGTTTTTACACCGCAAGGTGGCCCAAACCTGGGTAAACTGCTGTGTCTCCGGTCCGCTCCCGCTAGCACGCTCTCGCCGTAGCTTCGCTGTGGTTTTGCTGTGGTAGGGGACGAGGCGGTAGGAACGAGCTCACCCCAGTGTTCGAACCGTAGGGTCCCCGGAGCCCGACTTCCGACATTTGGCGCGCCAGGTAGGGGTGTGCTACTGTTCTTCCACTCCGTCCTCCACTCCACCAGCTTCATGGCCGACGCTCGCCATGAGCGCGCCGAGCGCAGGGCGGGTCGCGTGGCCCAGATGGAGCCGGTGGACCGCGGCAACCGCCGCCGTCCTGTCGAGGCCGCTGCCTCCACCGACCCCGCTGCCCGTGAGTAGCAGGACTCCTCCCTGCACCCCTCTGTGCAGGCAGACGACCGCACCGCCATGACCTCCTCCTCCCTCGCCCGCTGTGGGCCGCCGAATGCGCAGACCGCTTTACTCATGGTGCGCTAGCTGCTCCGCTACCGTCCAGCTGATGCCGGCTATGACGCTTGGCTTGGTCGCATCACCGACCTCGTCAATGCTGCCGGGGACGCTCCGGCACCTTCCCACTCGCTCCGCCCTCCACTGTCTTGCGCGAGGGACATAGCACATGGTGCACCCCCGCCACCTCCTCTGCGCGATGAGCTCACCGGGCCCCAGCGCAACACGCGGGCACATAAGCCGTCCCGCGGCGCGTCCTCGCTGGTCCGAGACGAGGCCAGCTGCCAGATCATCCGCCATGCCCCACCTGATGTGTGTGTGCTCCTCGAGCAGCAGCACCGGCGCCAAGACCGGGCGGTCCAGGAGGTCGTGGCGGCTGGGCGCCAGAACCGCGCCACCCTCGCCGGCAGTGTTCCTTCGAGTGGAGTGGGTTGCCTCGCCTTCACTCGCGAGCTGCGTCAGGTAGTGTGGCCCGCGAAGTTAAAGCCGGAACTGCCTCCACGCTATGATGGCACCCCTAACCCTGCAGAGTTCCTTCAGCTCAATGCGCTGAGTGTCGAGGCGGCGAACGGTGACGACAAGGTCGTGGTGAACTGGTTCCCCATGGCCCTCAAGGACGGCCCGCGCTCTTGGCTCATGAACCTCCCCGAGGCGTCGATCTCGTTGTGGGGCGAGCTCTGCAACCAGTTCATCGCCAACTTCAAGGGCATGCATGACCACTCCCTCACGATTAACGACCTGCGGCATGTGCGCCAGCACCCGGACGAGACCCTCTGCAAGTACATCCAGCGCTTCAGCCAGGTGCGCAGCAAGATTCCGCGTGCCTCCGACGCGGCCGCGATCTCTGCGTTCTCCACCGATGTCACAGACGTCAAGATGCGCGAGAAGCTCGCCGTCAATGATGAGTTGGACTCGGTGCTCGAGCTATTCGACCTTGCCAACAAATGCGCCAAGGTTGAAGAAGGTCGTCTCTTCATCCACAACGACCCCGATGCGGCGCCCGACGCCGCCAAGGCTAAAAGCAAGGACGTCAAGTGCAAGGGCCCTGCCGTGCTTGTGGCGGAGCCCGAGCAGAAGCACGGCCGTGACCGCGACGAGCCCAGGAAGGACAGTCGCCCGCTTTGTGTCTACCACAACGTGCACTCCCACAGCACTGAAGACTGCCAGGAGCTCAAGCTGCTCCGCGATGAGCGCCTGGGCCGCCGAGGCGACCACAATGACCGCGGCGCTGGCCGCGGAGGTGGCCACGGCGGCAACCGCTGTGACAGCCGCAACAGCAGCGGCAACTTCCACCAAGGCTGGCGCGACCAACCTCGTGAGGCAAACCCTCAGGCCAACGCCGCTCTCTCGCCACTGCCGCCGCCACCCCGGAGGAACGACACCAACCAGCCTGACAAGGGCGCCGGGGGCTACCAGGAGCCTCGCGCGGTTCCTTGCATCCTCGGCGGGGCTCAGGCTCCCGCGTCCAATCACCACTTCAAGCAGTTCTCTCGCGAGGTGAACGCCACCCTCCCGAGGCCTGAGGCAGCACGGCCCCTCAAGTGGTCACAGTACGCCATCACCTTCGACTCCAAGGACCACCCCAAGTCCACGGCCACCGCTGGCGCGCTCCCCATGATGTGCACTCCCACCATCAGCAACGTCGCGATCACCAAGACCCTCATCGACGGAGGCGCCGGCTGATGGGGATATCTACCTAGGGTAGGGTCATAGGCCTGACCTACATGCCCTACCTAAGGACACTGCCCCAGAAAGCTTAAGAGCTACAAGGAAGTCTCCGACTGAAATCGCCAAGATATACAAGTCACTCGACAATATACACTCAGAGGTACCTTTCACTCGACGCTTACCTTCCACTCGGAAGGACCAAAAGACAGTCGACCACAGAAGCCCAGAAGTCACCCCAGGGAGGCTAACGGGCGGGCGTTCATCAAGACCATTAGTAGCATTTATGTTGTACGTTACCAGTAACGTACGTCTTTATAGCCACGATCTGACCCTTAGATGCCGGACACTCATGAGGGGCAGCGCACTCTATATAAGCCACCCCTCCCCTCTTGCATAAGGGTTGGTTCGCACCCCCTGTAGCGATACTCCCATTACACTCGACAAAGAGCTCCCGAGCACCTGAGACGTAGGGCTATTACCTCCACGAGAGGGGCCTGAACTCATACATCTGTGTATACACCCTCGCCGTATCTAGGACTCTGCCCTCTCCTTAAGTACCCCTACCTTCTACTGTCAGACTCGTTCCCACGACAGTTGGTGCCCACCGTGGGGCAGGCGTCTAAGCGACTTCCGGCGAGGTTGCATTTTTTTCTCCTTTGTCATGTCTTCCGGCGGTGATTTGTTCCTGGGCCAAAAGATCCGTCTCGGAGCGCTCACCTTCATCGCCGACGATTCGGCATGGCTCCGGGAGGCGCCTCTGGACGTTGAGGCGCTCCCGAGTCGCGGGGCGACGCACTTTTGCGCAAGCTCCTGCGGTGTTCTTCTCCTTCAGCCGTCGACTCCGTACGTGTCGGCCCTCCATGCTGTTCATCGCCGCAAGCGATCCGGTCGTTCGCGGCTACAACGTTGGGTGCGACATGCGGCGGCCCGCCAAGCTTCGTCCCCGCAGATTGCGGCCATCGAGCCCGCGGAGTCACTTTTCGGCGTGTTCGACTCGGCGTCAGATCGGTCTGGCATTCCCTCCGAGTGCGAGAGCTGCGATCCTGCGGCTGAAGTTCTTATGGCTGGCTCTCATCAGAGTCCGCCGCCTGGCTTCAACCACGCCAGGCGCGAGATTGGTGGATCGTCGAATGATCAGCAGCGCCGGGATGAGGATGTTCTCCATACTCCCATCGTCGGCACGACTGCTGAGGCCCAGGCCATGGAGGCTACTCGCCTTCGACTCAAAGAGATGCAGGAAGCACTCGACGAGCGCGCTCGACAGCGTCCACCGCGTCCCAATCGACATCAGCGACAGTTGTTTCCGAGTGGATCTCGGAATAACGTCGAGGTATTCCGTACTCCAGTCTTGAATGTTGCAGCTGCTGCTAGGATTGCAGATTCTATCCAGCCGTCTCGGTCAGAGGCTGGTAGAGGTTTGCAGCAGATCAGAACGTTGCTCGAGGCAGCGCAATAGCAGAATGCGGCTGTTTCTCAGTCACAGAACAGATTACATAGTAATTCGACCGGGGCGGAGACAGCTCAGTCGGCCCACAGCCCTGGGTCACCTCTGCGCCACAGAGGCGGAGGTTACCGTGAAGATCGACACAGAGGTCAGAGGCGAGATCAGCTTGCTCCCCGTTATCACCGCGATGACTGCCGTCGTGTGCTTTCTTCTCCGTGGAGTGGTTCATATGTGCCCCGGCACAATGATGATAGGCACCCGTTCGGTGATGAGCGGAATCCTGGATTTGACGCAAGGGATGTCCTTGCTCAAAGGCGGGTCGATAGAGGCAGAGCCCACAGAGATGGTTATAACGGAGACTATCCGAGTGGAAGCAGTGCTGTTGTTTCTGGGCCCGAGTCTTTTAGCAGAGCCATTCGCTCTGCAGAAATTCCCCCTAACTTCAGGTTGGCGGCTGGAATTAGCAAGTTTTTTGGCGAGTCAAAGCCCGAGACATGGTTAGATGATTACCGAGTGGCTGTGCAGATTGGTGGAGGAAACGACAACATAGCCATGAAGCATTTGTCCCTGATGTTAGATGGTTCGGCCAGAGCTTGGTTGAATCGTTTGGATCCCTCTAGCATCTATTGCTGGGAGGACTTGGCCCGAGTGTTTATCAGAACCTTTGAAGGCACCTGTAAACGTCCGGCTGGTTTGATTGATTTGCAGCATTGTGTTCAGAAGCCCAATGAGACCTTGCGAGACTACATTCAGCGCTGGTCCACCCTGCATCACACGGTGGAGAATGTTTTCGAACACCAGGTTGTTTGTGCTTTCAAGGCTGGTGTTAGATACAGAGAGCTCTATCTGAAATTTGGCCGCTCTGGTGATATTTCTCTGAGCAAGATGATGGAGATTGCCACTCGGTACGCCAATGGTGAAGAAGAGGACCGCCTCCGATGCGGTAAAGCAAAAATAGTCGACAATGACGCAGGTGGAAATTCCAATCGGAAGCAGAAGCGCAAGGCAGATCCCCCTACTCCGGCAGAAGCGGCCGCTCTGGCGGCACAGGCCAAAAATAAAGGAAAATCCAAAGCTAAGTTCACCCCCAAGAAGTCAAAGAATCAGTCGGGTACAGATGTTATGGATTTACCGTGTGCAATCCACACGAGGAAAGATGAAGAGGGCAATTTAATATTGCCAAAGCATACCACTCGACAGTGCCGTATTTTTGCTGAACAGTTCAAAGAGAGCCAGTCGAGTGAAAAAGACCCTGAAAAGGGAGATGAAGAAGATAAGGAAGAGTTTCCTGAGATCAATGCCACTCTGTTGATTTTTGCTGATGTTGAGAGAAAGAGTCGACTGAAAGTTATCAACAGGGAGGTTAACATGGCAGTTCCCTCTACCCCCACATATCTCAAGTGGTCTCAGACTGCTATCACGTTTGATCAGTCAGATCACCCTGCGCATATCGCTACCCCCGGGTGGCAAGCGCTGGTGGTGGACCCAGTCGTGGGGGGCACTCGACTCCGCAAGGTTTTGATGGACGGTGGAGGTGGTCTGAACATCCTATATGCAGATACCCTCAAGGGGATGGGCATTCCGATGTCCCGACTCAGTGAAAGCAACATGCAGTTCCATGGCGTTATCCCTGGGAAAAAGGCCCGTTCACTCGGTCAAATAGCGTTGGATGTTGTGTTTGGTGACAATAAGCATTTTCGCAAGGAAAAATTGACATTTGAAGTGGTGGACTTCCAGAGTGCATACCACGCCACCCTTGGTCGTCCGGCTTATGCCCGTTTCATGGCCTGTCCATGTTACGTGTATCTCAAGCTGAAGATGCCCGGACCCAAAGGTGTGATCACAGTCACTGGCAATCGACAGAGGGCTGAGGAGTGCCTTCAGCAGGGCCCCAAGATCGCCGATCATCAGATGGCTATGGTCGAATTGGAAGAATACAAGAAAAACGCTGATCCTTCCGACCTGTTGCGCGCTAAGAAGCCCGCTTCTGAGTCAGCTTTTCAGTCGGCAGGAGAAGTGAAGAAAGTGAACATTCACCCGACAGATCCAACAGCTGCCCCGACCAACATCTCGACGACACTCGAGAGTAAATAGGAAGCCGAGCTCATCCAGTTCCTCCGTGAGAACTGGGACATCTTCGCATGGAAGCCTGCTGACATGCCTGGTGTACCCAGGGAACTGCTTGAGCACCGGTTGAGAGTTGACCCGAAGGCCAAGCCTGTGAAGGAGCATTTGCGTCGGTCGGCAACGGAGAAGCGAAAAGCAATCGGCGATGAGGTGGCTCGTCTCTTGGCGGCTAAGTTCATACGTGAGATTTACCACTCCGAGTGCTTATCGAACGTCGTTATGGTCCCTAAGAAGGACAAGTCACTCCGCATGTGTATTGATTTCAAACATATCAATCGGGTCTGCCCGAAAGATCATTTTCCACTCCCCCGCATTGATCAGATTGTCGACTCAAATGCGGGGTGTGAGCGTCTATCTTTTCTGGATGCTTACTCTGGTTACCATCAGATCCGTCTGTTTGGTCCGGATGAAATAAAGACAGCCTTCGTGACCCCTTTCGGGTGTTTCCGTTATATCACCATGCCTTTTGGTTTGAAGAACGCCGGCGCTACTTTCATGCGCATGATTCAAAAATGTTTACTCAATCAGATTCCTCAGAATGTTGAAGCCTACATGGATGACATTGTCGTCAAGTCTCGCAAAGGTTCTGACCTATTGTCTGACTTAGCTGAAACATTCGCCAATCAGAGGAGATATGATATCAAGCTAAATCCGACTAAGTGCACTTTCGGTGTTCCTGGCGGCAAATTACTCGGTTTTCTCATTTCTGAAAAGGGAATCGATGTTAATCCTGAAAAGATCGGTGCCATCACCCGAATGAAAAGCCCTGAGCGTGTGCACGATGTCCAGAAGCTCACAGGTTGCTTGGCAGCATTGAGTCGATTCATTTCTCGTCTTGGTGAAAAGGCATTGCCTTTATACCGACTGATGAAGAAATCCGATACATTCGAGTGGACTCCTGAAGCTGAAGCAGCGTTTGTCGAGCTCAAAGCTTTGCTTTCCACCCAGCCGGTGCTTGCTGCTCCGCACAGTAAGGAGCCATTGCTATTGTACATAGCGGCTACTAATCAGGTCATCAGTACAGTTCTCACTGTCGAGAGGGAAGAGGAAGGTAAAGCTTACAAAGTCCAGCGTCCTGTTTATTACGTCTCTGAAGTGTTGACTCCTTCAAAGCAAAGATATCCACATTACCAGAAGCTCGTGTACGGTATATATCTGTCAGCTAAGAAGGTGGCACATTATTTTCAAGATCACTCAATTTTAGTCGTCAGTGATGCTCCATTGTCTGAAATTTTCCACAATCGAGATGCGTCTGGTCGAGTGGCCAAATGGGCTATTGAGCTCCTTTATTTTGATATCAAGTTTGAAGCAAAGAAAGCAATCAAGTCTCAAGCCCTCGCTAATTTCCTGGCCGAGTGGACTGAACAGCAGCAACCGATCCAAGTTTACTCGGCACACTGGACCATGTTCTTTGATGGCTCGAAGATGCTGAATGGGTCTGGTGCTGGCGTAGTACTGGTGTCCCCAAAAGGCGACAAACTCAGTTATGTCTTGCAGATTCACTTCGATTCCTCCAACAATGAAGCTGAATATGAAGCACTCTTGTATGGGTTGCGTATGGCCATTTCACTCGGCGTCCGGCGCCTGATGGTATACGGCGACTCTGATTTGGTGGTCAATCAAGTGATGAAAGAGTGGGATGTCAGGAACCCCGCTATGACAGGGTACTACAATGCAGTAAGGAAACTTGAGAAGAAATTCGAAGGCTTGGAACTCCATCATGTTCCCCGAGTGAAGAATCAAGCAGCTGATGAGCTGGCAAAGATTGGATCCACTCGGAAACCTGTCCCCAGCAATGTATTTCTCGAGCACCTTTATTCTCCTTCGGTGCAGGAAGATCCTTTCACTGAAGAGCCCCCGCAAGCAAAGTGCGCCTCAGATCCGATTGAAGTCGACGTCCCAGCAGTTACTGATCTGGTTATGGAGGTTTTAGCGATCATCCCCGACTGGACTGTTCCTTATATTGCGTATATTCTGAGGCGAGAACTCCCAGATGATGAAGATGAAGCTCGACAGATAGTCCGCAGATCCAAGGCTTTTACTGTTATGGATGGACAACTCTACATAGAAAGTGTGACTGGCGTGATTCAGCGGTGTATTTCTCCTGAAGAAGGTCGACTGATTTTGGAGGAGATTCACTCGGGAACTTGTGGTCATCATGCGTCCTCTAGGAAAATTGTTGCCAAAGTTTACCGAGCGGGTTTCTTTTGGCCACGCGCCAATGAGATGGCTAAAGATATAGTCGATCACTGCGAAGGATGCCAGTTTTATTCGAACATGTCACACAAACCTGCGTCTGCCTTGAAGACTATTCCACTCGTCTGGCCATTTGCTGTATGGGGCTTGGATATGGTTGGACCCCTTAGAACAGGCCAGAGTGGATTCACTCACTTACTGGTTGCAGTCGACAAGTTCACTAAGTGGATTGAAGCTAAACCCATCAAGAAGCTGAACGCCCGCACTGCCATCAAATTCATGAAAGAAATAACCTTCAGATATGGAGTCCCCCACAGTATCATTACAGACAACGGCTCTAATTTTGACTCGGAAGAGTTCAGATACTTTTGCTCCTCTCAAGGCACTCGGGTGGACTACGCATCCGTTGCGCACCCCCAGTCTAACGGTCAAGCTGAGCGAGCGAATGGCCTTATCCTCCAAGGACTGAAGCCTCGGCTCATGCGAGATCTTGATCATGCTGCTGGAGCTTGGGTCACTGAATTGCCGTCTGTTCTGTGGGGCTTGAGGACGACTCCTAACCGGTCAACTGGACGCACTCCTTTCTTCCTTGTGTATGGAGCTGAAGCCGTTCTGCCAAGTGACGTCCTTCACAATTCCCCCCGAGTGGATCTATACTCTGAAGACGAAGCTGAGCAAGCTAGACAAGATGGTGTGGATCTCCTAGAGGAAGAACGAGAGATGGACCTGATCCGGTCGACTGTATATCAACAAGACCTTCGCCGCTTCCATGCGAGACACGTCAAGAGCCGTTCATTCCACGAAGGTGATCAGGTGCTCCGAGTGGATCAGCAGCGGCCCCACAAGTTGGCCCTAGCGTGGGAAGGCCCATTCGTTGTCACCAAGGTGCTGAACAATGGAGCGTATCATCTTTTCAACTTGAAGAAGAATATTGATGAGCCACGCGCCTGGAACGCGGATTTGCTTTGACGCTTTTATACTTGACGACTGAGTTGTTTTGATGTAATAAGAGTGCTCCAGACAATGTCGTTTGTTAAGTTATGACTTCCGCAGTCTATTGTCGATTCCGATCGCACAATTTCGCATTCAAAGACTTCTCCGAGTAAAGAGCAACCCTCTTGCTCGGGGGCTTAGCCGCGAATCTGTTTCGCCTAAGTTAAAAACCCTTCCGAGTGTATAACATTTAATACACTCGGAGACTTAGCCGCGAACCAGTCTTCGCCTAAGTTCAAAAAACCTCTCCGAGTGAAGAGAAACCCTCTTGCTCGGGGGCTTAGCTGCGAATCCGTTTCGCCTAAGTTAAAAACCTTTCCAGGTGTATAACATTCAATACACTCGGAGACTTAGCCGCGAACCAGTCTTCGCCTAAGTTAAAAAACTTTTCCGAGTAAAGAGCAATCCTCTTGCTCGGGGGCTTAGCTGCGAATCCGTTTCGCCTAAGTTAAAAACCCTTCCGAGTGTATAACATTCAATACACTCGGAGACTTAGCCGCGAACCAGTCTTCGCCTAAGTTAAAAAACTTTTCCGAGTAAAGAGCAATCCTCTTGCTCGGGGGCTTAGCTGCGAATCCGTTTCGCCTAAGTTAAAAACCCTTCCGAGTGTATAACATTCAATACACTCAGAGATTTAGCCGCGAACCAGTCTTCGCCTAAGTTCAGAAAACTTCTCCGAGTGAAGAGCAACCCTCTTGCTCGGGGACTTAGCTGCGAATCCCTTTCGCCTAAGTTAAAAACCCTTCCGAGCGTATAACATTCAATACACTCGGAGACTTAGCCGCAAACCAGTCTTCGCCTAAGTTCAGAAAACTTCTCCGAGTGAAGAGCAACCCTCTTGCTCGGGGGCTTAGCTGCGAATCCGTTCCGCCTAAGTTAAAAACCCTTCCGAGTGTATAACATTCAATACACTCGGAGACTTAGCCGCGAACCAGTCTTCGCCTAAGTTCAAAAAACCTCTCCGAGTGAAGAGCAACCCTCTTGCTCGGGGGCTTAGCTGCGAATCCGTTTCGCCTAAGTTAAAAACCCTTCCGAGTGTATAACATTCAATACACTCGGAGACTTAGCCGCGAACCAGTCTTCGCCTAAGTTAAAAAGCTTTTCCGAGTAAAGAGCAATCCTCTTGCTCGGGGGCTTAGCTGCGAACCCGTTTCGCCTAAGTTAAAAACCTTTCCGGGTGTATAACATTCAATACACTCGGAGACTTAGCCGCGAACCAGTCTTCGCCTAAGTTCAGAAAACTTCTCCGAGGGAAGAGCAACCCTCTTGTTTGGGGGCTTAGCTGTGAACCAGTTTTCACCTAAGTTAAAAAAAAATCCTTCCGAGTGTAAGGTATTCCTAACACTCGGAACTTAGCTGCGAACCAGTATTCGCCTAAGTTCCATTCGAGAATTAAATTCAGCCAAGCAAAACGTCGGAAAGCAAAATGCGATTAAGACTAGAATCTCTAGCGCAGCAAAAACATGTTCGCGCAAAGGGAAGTTCTCAGGCTTAGGGCCTGAACGAAGGTTTAATTAGTTACACCATCACTCGGCATACCGAGGCAAATGAAGTTTTTACTGAAAGCAAAGTACTTGTTCAAGCTCCAGTAGGGCTTGAGGGCTCGACAAAGGTGTCCAGGTCAATTCCGTCGGCGATCCGAGTGGCTGCTTCGATGAAAGTCTCCATGAAATCTTCAAACTGAAGTTTCTTTGTGTTGATCACTCGGAGGGCCTTCAGTTTGTCCTCCCTGGCCTCCTTGCAATGAACCTTGACGAGTGAAAGTGCCACATCAGCACCACAACTAGCAGCGGATTTCTTCCACGCCTGCACTCGACTGGGAATTTCGTTGAGGCAAGTCATCATAGACTCGAGGTTAGTCTGGAGAGAGTCTTCAGGCCACAACTCCTTGTCGACCTTCTCGAATGCAGCCTTCAGCCGAGTGACATATCCTTGGACACTCTTAAGACGAGCTTCGAGTCGAAACATATCCATGGCCACAGTGTCTCCGACGAGTGACTTCGTGGGGTCCAGTTTGGGCTCGATTTCTTCGGTTTCCTTCTCAAAGTCTTGACAGAATTCTGCGTGAAGAGAAAAGGAAAAGATGATCACAATACCGTTCTGAGGAAATCAAGGAAATTCATTCGACAGAAGAAAGTCACCTTCAAGCATGCTGAACATTTTCTTCGCAAAGTCTCCTAAGTGTTTTTCCAGAGCACTCTTTCCCTTGGTCTGCACTTCATGTTTTTTGATCCAGTCGGATCGTTCCTGCTTGAGTTTGGCGTTCTCTTCTTCCAGTTTACTGGCTGCAGCAAGTTTCTTCTCAGCAGCTTCTATTTTCTCCTTCGCTTCCTTCTAAGCATCAGCAAGTGATTTGTCCTTGTCCTCGAGCGCCTTCTTCATGGTATCTAAAGAAATAACATTGTTGAGTCGCGCTCGGAGACGACGGTTCTCATCACGTACGTCTGTTCGAGTGGATTCGCTCGGTTCAAAGGACGGAAGATGAAAGTGATAATGCAATTGGTTGACAAGGATTACCTCCCAAAGTCTTCAATTCTGTCTGTGCACGGTCAAGGTTGTTATTCGTCAGCTCCAGATTGAGCAGAAGTCTATTCTTCTCCTTCTCCAGCTCGACGTACTTGGTCCCGAGCCCACAGGCTTTCTGAAATTAGCAAAGAAGGGGTTCAGTCGACATGGATATTTCTCTACTCCCGAGTGGAAAAGTACAAGTGCAGTCGACTGAAAGGCGGCCCGCCGCCCCACCCCACAACCCTATACAGCGTCATATCATGGTTGATGGAAATGATGTCCATGAAACCTGGAGAATGGTTCTTAAGACTACTGCCCATCGTCAACGATTGACAGTAGTCTCGGGGACTACACCCAGTGGGTGCACTCAGTGTGCCCCCACTGGATAAAAAAACACTCGACCAGGTCTGGCCTGTCAGAGTATAAACAAAGAAGCAAGCAAGGGAACATTGTCTCTATCAGACCCCCGCCGATACAAGCACTCGACGGCGGTCTCGGGGACTACACCCAGTGGGTGCACTCAGCGTGCCCCCACTGGACCTACTATCACTCGACCAGGCCCGTCCTGTCGAGTGACAAGCAACTTTCAATCAACTCTAAAACCCCTGCCGATGCCTTCGTCATTCGACAGCGGTCTCGGGGACTACACCCAGTGAGTGCACTCAGCGTGCCCCCACTGGACCAGAAACTACCTGATCTACTTGTGAAGAAAACACCCAGTGGGTGTAAAATCAAGGTGGACGGGAATTCAATCGGATATGAACTTACAATAGCACTTACTCGGACGTTGGCTTGAAGCGCTGAGCTGGCATCATAGGCCAACTTGCTGGCTTCATACGCCTCCTTTGTTCGCAGCATCATCTGCCCAACCTGAATCATGGCTTCCTTGGCAGCTCCAGTTTGGTCCTCCGGGACGTGATACAAAGGATATGCGGACGTCGAATGAGTTGGTGCTATAGCTGAGGCAGCAGGAGGCGCTTCAGATTGTCCAATTGGTGCTGAAGCCACCAGAATTGAAGTGGCTGGCGGAGCACTCGACAGCGGGGCCACAAGGGCTGGAGGTGTCGCAGCAGTCGACCCATGGGGCGTCTGTCCTGACGATGTTCTCCGAGTGCGTACGTGTGGAGCCTCCAGAGGCACAGCCTCATCTTGCGTTCCTCGCTGCAGCTTCTCGTCATCTTCCAGTTCGATGACTTCGTCAGCTATCAATCGGCAATTTTAATCAAGTCACTCGACGGTTATTCTTCAAAAAACAGAGTAGAGTGTGGGTTTGTTATACCTCGTTGGGAGGTGGCCGCATCAGGAGTGTCCACTTCCATATGGTCCCCATCATTTCGCTGGGGCGACGTCACAGAGGTAGCAGCTCTGGCGGATAAACTCCACTCGGTCAGCAGAGATATGAAGTGCCACAATCACAATTGCGGGAAAATAAACACTCACATTGAGGCAACAGGCACAGCAATCTTGATACGAGGCAGGGCCTTCTGAGGTTTTGGCGCGTCCGGCTTGAGTTGTTTCGCAACTTTTTCAGTCGACCCTGATGTTGCAGCACGGTCACGCTTTGGGTTCCTTGTGCTCGACGCCACAGTTTTGCTCGGAGTAAACTCTGGGTCTTCTTGCTGCTTGGTGCGATGCCCGGTGTGCAGAGGGACCTGAGCTTCCACCTCGCCTTCCTCCAGGTCGTCATCGCTGCTCTCGCTGTCGTTGGCATAATCGCCGTCTACGCTGTCATCTACGCTCCCTTCTTCTTCGTCAGGCTGTTCTCCGTTTGGCACGGGCGAGTACATGTTTGTAAATTCCTACAAGATACAAGCTTCAAAGTCAATCGACTGAAGATCCAATTACTTGACAAATATTAAAACAATCGATAGAGGTATAACTCACCAGGTTCTTTGGTGGTTCAAAGCAGAAAAGGGTGGAATTCGCTTGGCTCCCTCGGGATTATCACAGGCTCCGGTGATGCTCCTGAGCCACTGAGAAACGGTCTCGTCGGAAACTTCTTCAGGATGAGTCCGAGTGGTATCCTCAGGGCCCGAGTAATGCCACATGGTGTGATCCCGGGCTTGGAGAGGCTGGATCCATCGACTGAGAAACGTTTCAAGGAGATCCAAGCCAGTCACTCCGCCGCGGATGAGATCAGATACAGCGTTCACTAGGATCCCTACCTGGATTTTCTCTACCTTTGTCACGTACAGTGGTTTGGGGGTGGTAGGTCAATCCAAGGTGAAAGGAGGAAGTCCAGTCGACATATTTGGTGGTGCAACATTCTTGCAATAGAACCAAGTCGACTGCCAACCCCGGACAGAATCAGGAAAGGTCATGGAGGGAAACGCACTCCTACCTCTCTTTTGGATCCCTAAGCCACCACACAGTTGGATTACGTGGGTTTTGCTATCACTGGGATTGGCTTTCTTGACAGATTGGGATCTAACAGAGAATATGTGTTTAAACAAACCCCAATGCGGAGGACAGCCCAGAAAGCATTCGCACAAAGTTATGAAACAATAAAGATAGGCGATTGCATTCGGAGGGAAATGATGGAGCTGCGCCCCGAAATAGTTCATGAAACTACGGACGAATGGGTGGGGTGGCATGGAGAAACCTCGTTCGACGTGGGTGAGAAGCAGAACTCGCTCGCCGTCGCGTGGCTCTGGCTCGGTCTCCCCCTTCGGCAATCTCCAGGAGTCCGCAGCAATCAACCCGTCGACGACGAGATTTTGCACATCCTCCGCCGTGACCGTCGATTGGAGGAAATCCCCCTGGATCCACCCCGGCGGCACCGTCGACCGGGCGCCCGACGGTTTCTTCGCCTTGGCTCCTCCCTTCTTGGTGCGCTCGGGCTTCTCCGTCTTGCCCTTCGTCATGGCGGCGGCGGTCGTTGGGGCGGAGTTGAGCAGAGGAGGAGGTGGAGAAGAGCAGATTTGGGGGAAGAATACTGTACCAGCACCGGCGTCGTCGCCCCTTATATCCGCCCGTGTGGGTCACTGACCTGCGGGCCCGCCAGATCTCTGAGTATCCCGAATTCAGAGGAGGCACATCACGTGGCGATTCTGGCGGCGCGATAATCGAGGCATCGTGTCCCCGCTTGCCTTTGCGGTTGCGTCATCCCCGCTCGGCGCGCGTTTATCCAATTTTCGGATCCCGTAAAATCCGGACCCGACGGAGCTAACCGTCACATCAGAAGACTCTGCAGACAACTCGAACCTGATTTCGAGCTCAGTTTCACTTGGACCTGATTTCGAGCTCAGTTTCACTCGGATATACTTCAAGACAGAATCGATCAGGGCGAACGATAAAAGTCCCAATCGACTCAGATTTCTAAGAAGCCTCAAAATGCACTCGGAATTTTTGTGTCTTGTCAGAACCTGCATTGACACTTTTTACACTCAAACCCCGATCCATTCGGGGGCTAATGATGGGGATATGTAGCTAGGGTAGGGTCATAGGCCTGACCTACATGCCCTACCTAAGGACACTGCCCCAGAAAGCTTAAGAGCTACAAGGAAGTCTCCGAC
This sequence comes from Elymus sibiricus, assembly GCA_039707655.1. Lineage (NCBI taxonomy): Eukaryota > Viridiplantae > Streptophyta > Magnoliopsida > Poales > Poaceae > Elymus > Elymus sibiricus. Next base: position 275,609,513 of record CM077668.1, read on the forward strand.
TGAAATCGCCAAGATATACAAGTCACTCGACAATATACACTCAGAGGTACCTTTCACTCGACACTTTCCTTCCACTCGGAAGGACCAGAAGACAGTCGACCACAGAAGCCCAGAAGTCACCCCAGGGAGGCTAACGGGCGGGCGTTCATCAAGACCATTAATAGCATTTATGTTGTACGTTACCAGTAACGTACGTCTTTATAGCCACGATCTGACCCTTAGATGCCGGACACTCATGAGGGGCAGCGCACTCTATATAAGCCACCCCTCCCCTCTGGCATAAGGGTTGGTTCGCACCCCCTGTAGCGATACTCCCATTACACTCGACAAAGAGCTCCCGAGCACCTGAGACGTAGGGCTATTACCTCCACGAGAGGGGCCTGAACTCATACATCTGTGTATACACCCTCGCCGTAGCTAGGACTCTGCCCTCTCCTTACGTACCCCTACCTTCTACTGTCAGACTAGTTCCCACGACACCGGCCTTAACCTGCTCTCCATCAAGACCTTCGAGCAGCTCCAGGTGCCTTACGAGCAGCTCATGCCGACAAGGCCCTTCTCGGGCGTGACCGATGGCTCCACACTGCCTCTGGGGCAGGTGCGCCTCCCTGTCACCTTCGGCACCCGCAAGAACTACCACACTGAGCTCATCGACTTCAACGTCGCCGACCTCGGCCTGCCCTACAACGCCATCTTGGGCTACCCCGTGCTCGCCAAGTTCATGGCGGTGTCTCATCACGCCTACAACGTACTAAAGAGGCCTAGCTGCAGCGGCATCATCACCGTCGCCTGCGACGAGAAGGATGCGATCTGGTCCCTTGAGCACGCCAACAAGGCTGCTGCCACCACACATCCGGCTGATGAGGACGCGGTTGAGCCTCCTGAGGCCGCGCCCACGAAGAAGAAGCAGTTGTTCTCTCAGGACCGCACCGAGATGAAGAAGGTGTCGGTTGACGGCAGCGGCTCAGGCCCTGCCTTCACCATCGGCACCTGCCTTTCTCCTGCATAGGAAGGCGCGCTCGTCACCTTCCTTCGGGCAAACTCGGATGTTTTCGCCTGGAAAGCATCTAACTTGTCCGGTGTGCCGAGGGAGGTGATCGGACACCACTTAGCGGTGTGCCCCAACGCACGCCCCATCCAGCAAAAAGCACGGCGCCAGGCGCCCGAGAAGCAAGAGTTCATTGTCCAAGAAGTGCACAAGTTGCAAGAAGCTGGAGTCGTCCGTGAGGTGCGCCATCCCGAACGGCTCGCCAACCCAGTCGTTGTCCCCAAGAAGGGTGGCATGGAACAAATGTGCGTTGACTTCACGAGCCTCAACAAGGCCTGCCCTCAGGACCCCTTTCTACTACCGCGAGTCAGTTAGGACGCGGGCTCCGCCGCCGGTTGCGCGCGCATGCCCTTCGGCCTGAGGAATGCTAGCGCCACCTTCCAGAGGCTAGCGCACATCGTGCCAGGGCCTCGCGAGCCCCCTGCTTCTCGCGAGCCCCCCGGGCGTCAGGAGCCCCTCGGCCCCTGAGGGGCGAGCTTCCGCGGCACACCTTGCCAGGCGATCTGACGCTTCTCCAGCACGGTTCTGCCAGGTGCGTTCGAGCGTTATCTCGCGCGGCCCGAGTTCTGTCTCGTCGCGCCTTCCGCACCATCACTTCCGGGATCCTCCTGCCAAGGTGATTTTGTTTTACGCAACTGAGGGCGCCCCACGGGCTGCGTCAACCTCAAGCTGACCCGTGCCGGACACGGCAGCCGCCTCTCTTTTGGTTGTGTAATGAATCTTATTGTCATGCCCTAGTAAGTTTATGTTGCCTACATGATTATGTATCTAGTACGATGCCGTCCCAAGAGCGCCGTGCGCTCGTGACCCCTCTCCCGACCGTTCCATGAACGGGGGCTAGGCACGGCGCCTGTGCTCAGGTCCGTCCCTATAGCGCCGCTAAATCCAAGTGACTGAGCTCTGGCTCGCGGGCCTGCTCCCATGCACGTCACCTCACCAAGGTCCTCGGTGCCTTATCTCCTCATGCAATGGCCACGAGCAAGCTAGCGAGTGCGCGTCGCTCCCCTATTGTGAAACTTGTCGACATGCAATTGTCTCAGGAGTAAGCCGCTCGGAAGCCTCGCGGGCGGCGTCTCGCGGGCCGGCCTGCGGCGGTCGCCTAATCGGAAGGCCTCGCGAGCACGAAACTTTGAGGGCCAAGCCTCATGAGGCACGCCTCATGAGCCGCATGCATTCCTCGTGAGCCGTGGCTCGCCCAATGCCACTCTCCACAAAGCTAAGTCTAACCACCTCGCGAGACGCCCTCACCATCACTCGAGCCCCCTCCTCTCACGATCTCGCTATGTGCTGGCATTTTTCTCCTTCGCGTACGCCACTTGCACGTCAAGGGGGGACTTCCTGAGCATCGCGCCTCAGGAGTCCTTACCACCTACCAGTGCCCCACACCTTCTGGACTTGTCTAGGCATCGCGACCTGACATACCAGCGACGGCTGTGGCCCGCTCGGGAGCTGGGTCCTGACGACGTAGAGCGCCATGGCAAACAAGAAGAGACAAATGAGGCCTCACGAGAGCGCCTCACGAGTAAATATACATCACGATAAATTATGCAGTACTTAAGCAAAAGGCACTATTTTCACACCCCCATGGGGCTACATCGATCCAGTGTAGGAGGAAAGAGAAAAAGAAGAAAGAGGCCTAGGCGGGGCGCTGTCATCCCCAAGACTCCGACCCGGACGCCGTCTGCACCTAGTCGGAGTCTTCATCTTCGCTCTTGACGCGGGGGGGAGCTGTCGTCGCTCCCGCTTCCACCGAAGGATGCAGCACCGTTGTCATTGTCATCCTCGCTGGAGGATGCTCCCGCTTCCATCGGAGGATGCAGCCACCTAGGAGGGGCCGTTGCAGCAGCCATCCGCCTGCACCCATAGACCCAAGGGCGCGCGGTCCACCATCGCCTCCGCGAAAGAGTCTGGAAGCCGAAGCCAGGTGCAGGCCGGCGATGCATGTTCACTATGAACTCGTGAGCCGCCTCCGCTGAGTGGCTCCCCGCCTGGGGAGGTAGGGCGGCTGCCCCGCCACGGCCACCTCGGCCGCGCGCACCGCGCCCACGGGCGGCGCCCCTTCCACAGCCGCTGGGACTGGCGCCGGTAGCCGCCGGAGAGCGCCCGCGCCCCTGGGGCGGAACCCTGGATGCTGCAGGAGAAGCACGAGTTCGGCCTCTTCCCCTCGCCATCGTCGCGGAGGTCCGCCTGGATCGTGGAGTAGGAGGGAGGAGCTGATGGAAGAAGATGGGCGGGGAAGTCCTTCCCCCTCGTCTTTATAACTCTCGAGGAAGGCGCGCTCCACGCCCTTCCACCTTCAACGCGCACGGCAAGACGGAGTGCGCGAAGGAAAGCAATGATGGTCTCGTGCCTTGCGCGGGCAGGCTTTATGTCCGCACGGGCAGTTATCGAGGCGTCGTGGGAGAAGTGGGGGCACCCCCCATCACATCGTGCGCCACGCATCGTGCCTGGCCTGCAGGTGGTTAGGCCCCGCGCCGTTTCGCCCCCGAATTGGTGGGAACGTGCACGCCATGGGCCCGGGGGCTATTATCGGGCCCGTGGAACCCAGGGTATCCCGGCCCGTCTGCCTGCAACGCAGAACGCAACACCTGGCGGAGGCCCAATAGGCGGCCACCAGGGGGCGCCTCAAGCAAGACCCCTCGCGAGGTTCGTGCCTCCCGAGGAACCCTCCTCAGGGAGCGGGAAAACAAGACGCAGCCATGACTTCATAGAGAGCCTCGCGAGGCGGCCTCCTGAGGTTGCCTCCCAAGGCTCCCTCCCGAAGGCGCACAAGACAAGTGATGTTCGGCTCGGTCGCGTGGTCTCGTGCCCACCACGTGGGTGATGCACGCGGCGACGAACGGCGACAGAGGCCGTGCCAGCAGGCGCGGATGAGGAGGTTTCCCCCTTTTGTGCTAAGGAAGCAAGGCCAGCAGTCTGCTTCCCACAGCAACCCCCAAAGGTTGCCCAATCGGTGAAAGAAGACCAAGACGGCGGGCACGCAAGGCGGAGGTCATCCCCGAGCCCACCGGCGCGTCATGGACGGTCGCTTTCCAGGTGAAGACCACCTTTTGTCAGGATAGACTGCGCTCCTGGCCCCCTTCAAACTTGCCGTTGTGTGCCAACCCTTCCCGCCAACATTTTTCGGGGGAAGAGGACCAAGGCAGATATAAAAGGAGGGTAGGGTGCCACTGTAGAGAGGATCGAGCCATCGACTCTGAAGCCCCAAACCTTGTACTCTCTCTCGCGCTAGAGCAATCACAACCAAGCATGAGTAGGCTTTTACACCGCAAGGTGGCCCGAACCTGGGTAAACCGCCGTGTCTCCGGTCCACTCCCGCTAGCGCGCTCTCACCGTAGCTTCGCCGTGGTTTTGCTGTGGTAGGGGACGAGGCGGTAGGAACGAGCTCACCCCAGTGTTCGAACCGTAGGGTCCCCGGAGCCCGACTTCCGATAGTACTACCGCTCCTCCGAGCGGTACTGGGGCTCAGCGGTGCGTGGGGGGGGGGGGTTATGAGTCGGGCCAGGGGAGTTCTAACTTCCCCATACCCATTCATCTCTCTCTCCTCACGCTCTCTCTCTCTCCAGGCGACGAACAAGCCCCGGTGGCCGCCGCCGGACCGCCGATTCTGGACCGTCTTCCATGATTTCGACCGGTGGGATCGATCCCCACCCTCTCCTCTTGCCATGGATGCCGGTATTGCCCCCATTTTCCTCTCCTACGGTTCTATCTTTTGAATCTAGGTTTTAGGGCAATAGTTGTTGCATTTGTTGATTTTTGGCTAAATCGGGGCATGAGTAGGACGTGGAAGACTGCTAGAGTAGGAGAATCGATGTTTGGTGGGAGAAAATTTGAATTTGATATCTCCGGTAGTACCGGATCTTGCCACCGTGGTTTTGGTCCTCCTCGAGTGGTACTACCGCTCCACCTGGAGCGGTACTACCGCTTATTGGTGGTACTACCGCTGCAAGGGGCGGTACCACCGCTTTGAGCTGTCAACTTCAACTTTCCTCACATCAAACTTCTATTCTTTTTGTTTACTCCTTTTTGGCTTATGCAATACTTTACACCTGCTTTTCCCTCGTTCTGTGTTGTGGGTTCGAGGTGGTAGTAGCTCCGCGCACCAGCTCGCCGCAAGAATCCAGACCGTCAAGGTGGCACCAAGTGCTTTCGCACCTCAGATGAGGCAGGTACCAGTTCCAGTGGTCCACCCAAGCAAAGTGTCAAGAAGATTATCAGCAAGCAGAAAGAGAAGGAGAAGTCCATGAATGAAGTGCCTGCCAAGGAGTTCTATGCTCTTCGCCGTCGCAATCCGTACCGCAATGCGCAAGACCCCACTCTCATCAACCGTCCCTTCTGGACCAAGCAACAAATGTCGATCTATCATGATGTGCTCAAGGGCAAGAAGAATCTGTTTGTGGATGTCAGGTCGGTGGATATCAGTCACTTAGAGAAGGATCCTATATACTTTGGAGAAGCTCTGGCTCTCTGTGCTCAGTTTGACATTTTCAGGATCATCTCTTTCAACAAACATTTCGATGCAGAGATTGTGTCCCAATTCTATGCCACGGTCCACTTTGGCACTGATGATGCGAGGCCCTCACCTGGATGACCAATGGAAGAGTTCTGAAAGTAACATGGAAGGATTTCATGGAGAGTTTGAGCTACAATGATGAGGGGATCGAGACACTACTGCAGGCGACCGCTAACGCGACACATGAATCAGAGACCCCGCGACCAAACTCTGTGCGCTACATGCATCGCAAACTGTGTAGTAATAAAACCGTTGCCAATAATATGAACTATTTGCGATGCCAGAGACATAAAAAATGATTCAGATTAGAGATGCGTGTGCGATACGTGGCATCCAGTTGGTCCATACGAACTGTTTGTGATAAGCCAGAACAACAAACACGGTCAACCAGTTCGAGGTGTGTGCGATACACGGCATACAGTTCACTCGGATGAACTGTTTGTGATTATCCAACACAATAGAAATAGTCAGACAGATCAAGGTGTGTGCGATGCACGGCATGCGGTTCACTCGGATGAACTGTTTGCGATTACCCAACACAACAAAAACTGTTCAACTTAATAAGGTGTGTGTGATACGCGGCAAACATGTCAGTAATCCGAAATGTGTGGGAAGACGGATAACAACACGGACGATTCCTGCTAATAACCCATGTGTGTTGTGGGCAAACCTTTGCTTGTATACAATTGTCAGCGATTGATGAAATCATCACCGACGGGTTCCCTAGTTTAGTCCGTCTGCGATGTAATTTGCTCAGTCTACAGAAGAACAACATATATAACCAAATTAAACATCCAATTACATAGGTGACTATACAAAACATTCGCACACACCTCAATAAACAATTACATGCATTCTAAACTAGGAGAAACGATCATCTAATCATCTACTTCTTGTGGCGCTGCCGCCACTACTCGTGGCTCGATCCCTCGTCGTCCACAGGAAGGAGGCACTCCCTCATGTCAACGATCCGCCTATACATCTCGTAGCTTGTGTACGCGTCCTTGGCCGCGTACTTGACGTGTTCTTCATCCAGTCTCCACACCCAGGCCTCGTGCCAGGCATCCTTGTTCTTTTTGCACTCATCCTTCATGCCTCTGTAGTAGGTGTCGATGATGGCCACAGCTAGGTCAACCAGGGAGTCCTTCGCCTTCTTTCTGCCCCAGACCCTGTGCTGGCCTTGGATGTCGTCAAGATTTTGGCAGGCCAAGCCCATAGTTTTGAGCACCTTTAGATCGTTCACGGTGTCCACCATTGCGAACCTGTAGTCGGTGCTATTGATAAACCTGGCCAAACGCTCGCAAGGCCTTGTGGCCAGGGAGTAGTGGTAGACGAGGATGTGATGGCGCACGCACAACTGAGCGACGGCAACCTTCTGATCATACCCGGTACGACCGCTGGTGAACTCAAGGTCGAAGCCGACCACTTGGTACTCATCCTTAGCAAGCAACTGCTCCATAGTGTGGATGGATCTCTCCACCGAGACCGGAACGCTTGCAGCGCGCGAGGAGGGACGTGGGCAGAGCGCGCGACAGGACATGAGCAGAGCGCGCGCGGCATGACATGAGGAGAGCGCACTGCGGCCGCCTCAACCGTGAGCAACCACACGCATAGAGCAGTTGAACACGCAGGGAATAGCCATCTACAAGCCGGCCGGCAGTTGTGAGCCGGCGGCGTGATGTGAAACTACGCCGCGTTCCACATCACACAGTGGGCAAACAATCGTTCGCGACACTGCGTAGAGAGTGGCCGTGTGCTAGGTAATTAAATCGCAAACATTTTTTTAACCGTTTGTGTACGTGTCATTTCGTCCACCTCTCGCACGTCTTGTCACCGCGCTGCCACAGAAGGCTAAGAGCACAAACTTGAGCACCGCACAGGCGTTCTTTTGGCCAAACGTTAGCTCGAAGAGGTGCCATTGAATCGTCGGTGAGCTCGTTCCCGCGCTACCGCGCAGGTTCCCGCACGGAACCGTGCAAGGTTCCCGCCCGACTCGGCGAAATCCCAAAAAACCCCAGTGCTTACCGGCCTGCTATATAAACAATCACGGTCGGCGAGTCGGCATCGCATTTTCCCCTCCCTCCCCGTAGCTTATCTCGTCTGCTTCTCCCACCATCACCAATGCCACCGGTCCGTCGTCGTCGCTTAGCCACTCCGCCGTCGTCTGAGGACAGCTCCAGCTGGGAGGCTACACTGCGGCGGCGGCGTAGTCCCCGGCGGCGTGTACTGCCCGTGGCGTCCCTATTGGGTGTGCGCCCAACACCCGCCACACGCTCCGCCGCCGCTGCCCGACGCCAGCTTTTGCCGGCCGCCGTTGCCGCCACCCCACCGTCGGCCGCCGTGGCCGCCATACCACCAAAGCCTGCGAGGACCATCGACCGCTCCGCCACCGCGGCCCGGAGGCGGGTGGTGGCCGTCGTGGCTGCCTCCTCACCGTCGGCCGTCGTGGCCATCACCCGCTCCGCCACCGCGGCCCGATGGCGGGAGGTGCCCGCCACCCCACCGTCGGCCGCTGTGGCCGCTACCCCACCATCGACCACCGGGGTCATCATCTGCTCCGCCACCGTGGCCCGGATGCAGGATGTGGAGGCCCACAAGAGCATCAGCCACCTTGCCGCGTGCTACATCGAGTTCCTACGGCAGGAGGAGGAGCGCCTGGTCGAGCACGCCAAGCGTCTTACCGCCACCATGGCCGCAGGAGAAGCCGTCGTAGTGGCACGGAATGCGGAGATATACGAGGAGTCCCGCCGCTTCAAGAGGGATCGTCTGGAGTGGCAGAGGGCGTTCGAGCTGGGCGTCGCTAAAGGTGCAGCAGCGGCAGGCGCCGGATTCCGCTTCTCCAGCTCGTCGGTAGGCTCCTCCTCCTCGGCCTCTTACTGAGCACGCTCAGCAGAGGAGAGGCTGCTAGAAGTAGTACAAAGCCCCTCTGTAGTAGTATTTAGGGGCTATTTTGTTCAGTTCATCTGACTATAGATATGGTTGAACTATACTACGTACTTAAATTTAGCTAGTATATATAGTTGAACTTGCTATTTCAGTACGTGATTGGCAACAATTGGGTAAAAGTTTGTTCGGTTCAGCTGTCGAGTTGAATTGTTTGTATAAAGAACGACTGCTTAATCTATGAATGAAATCTATGCTTACTGAATTTCATTTGCAAAAATTACAATACTAGTGATTTTTAGCTGCAAAATTTGACAAATGGCAGTGTTTTTTTTCTGAGGATCACAAATGGCAGTGTTACTAGGTTGACAAATGGCAATGTTACCAGATTGACAAATGGCAATGTTACTAGATTGACAAATGCCAATTTTTCCATTTTGACAATTGGCAAATATACCCAATATGGCAGATGCAAATCTTACCACATTGTTTGTACGTCATTGCACACGAGTCATCATGCAAAATCGTTTGCGATGAAGAGATGGACAAAACCTGCGCGCCACATTTTCCCTTGGCTTAGCTGCCAAGGAACCCAGCTCTCGCTTTGCATACGGGTGTTCAGTCTGAAACATTTGCGATGAAGAGATGCACAAAACCTGCGCGCCACATTTTTTCCTTGGCTTAGCTGCGAAGGAACCCAGCTCTCGCTTTGCATAAGGGTGTTCAGTCTGAAAACGATTGCGATGAGTGTTTTATTCAAAGAAAGGCGTTGATGTTTTTTTTTACTTTGGTAAGTCTGCACATTTAGAGAAAAACGCTAAGTAGATCAAAACCATAGATTTCATTTAGTAACACTCTGGTTTTACATCCATACGATCGGGATAAAATATTAAACAAAAAAACTAATTGCAGCGGCGGCGTGCTGCGCCGGTGTTGTCGTCGTTTGGGACGCCGTTGTTCAAGTCTTCAAGACATCCCAGAATGTTATGGACTTCTAAATCCAAGAGCCATTCATCGCGCGATCGATGGGCAGGGCGCAAGGGGACGGCGACTCGCGGCGCTTCAAGGTAGCGGTCGATGGCGGCGTCCCATGATGCTGAGGGGGGCATGCCGGGTGCAGGCGCGCACACGGGCACGGGCGTGGCTGGTGCAGGAAAGCGCACGGGGACCGGCGCCACGGGGGGTGCTGGGGCGCGCACGAGCACAGGCGGGGGCGCTGGTGCGGGTACGTATACGAGCTCGCGTGGGTCCGCGGGGACCTCACTGACGCCCGCGGCTTCCAGCTCTGCGATGGTGCTCGGCGACCAGCCCGTCAATGCCATAGGGATGGTCGCTGGCGCGGGCGCGGGGATGGGAGCTGGGACGGGCGTGGGAGCAGCATCCGCCGCGGCCAGCTCATTCAGGGCCATGTATCTGAGGTCCCATTCCTCCTTATTTTCTATCTCCTCCGGCTCAGAGTCGACTTCACCAAATCGGAAGACTAGTGGCAGATGATCCTTGTGCGCCATGGAGTAGGTGGAGCTCTGGAAGATAGGATTCGGGCGAGAGGGGAATGGGAGGCGAAGAGAGATCAGTAAGGCCGCCTATTAAACAGCGGCTCGGGCGCCATTAATGGAGAAGTTGAGAGCGAGGCGGGCGGCGATGGAGGTCAAAGGGATCGCTTCCCGGTGAGCCTGCACAGCGTACTGCTCGCATGCCTCCCAGTGAGCCTGCGTAGCGGAGGACTGGTTGCACGCCTCCCGGTCAGCCTGCGCAGCGCAGGACTGGTCGCACGCCTCCCGGTTAGCCTGCGCCGCGGAGTTCGCTCGCATGCCTCCCGTCTACTCAAACAGCTGCCCGGACGGCACCTCCTTGCCATTAAAAAAGTGGGACGCATGGCGGCACGTAAATGGTTAGTAGAACGCCCACGATTGAAATAATACTGTACAACCATTTGTGATGATAAGGTGACAGCTATTTGTTGGCTGTTAATGTGTGCGCCTTCTCTTATATTGGACAATTTTTTTACCACAGCATGTTGGTGCCATTCCATGACACCATACCAAGTTTCATGAATTTCAGACGAGTTTTGGATATACTAGAATTTCAAAACCAAGTTCTCAAGTTTGCGGCCGAGCCACGAAGAGCCTTGGTGTTTGAAATTCATTCCCATTTCTTGCATGGGACCTAAGCATGCACCCAAGGACACACATTTGATTTTTCAACCCATTTTGGTGCACCGGAGCATGTGCATGTAGTTCAAATTTGAATTATGCACATAAAATGCCTAGAAAACTTAGTTAATGTATAAAAATGTCCAAACGAACCCCGAATAATTCCAAAATTTAACACGACACTCTTGTTGGTCTATGTTGCCTCTAGAAAAAGAATGAAGACAAGAAGAGGCAACGAATGTCGTTTCGTCCATAAAGGTGACACGTTCCCCACCGGAACCATGAGGCTTCTTGTGAGAAGCTCTGCTTTGTGAGAAGCTTATACCAAAACCTGCCCCAAATGGGACAATTTTTTTACCATAACATGTTGGTGCCATTCCATGATAGCATGCCAAATTTAATGAATTTCTGACAAGATTTGGATTTACTAGAATTTCAGAACCAAGTATCTCAACATTTGCGGTGGAGCCACGATGCCGAGGTGTCTGAAATTCATTCCCATTTCTTGCATGGGACCTAAGCCTGCACCCAAGGACACATATATGATTTTTCAACCCATTTTTGTGCACCGGAGCATGTGCCTGTAGTTCAAATTTGAATTATGCCCATAAAATGCCTAGAATACTCAGTTAATGTATAAAAATGTCCACACGAACCCCGAATAATTCTAAAATTTAACATGACACTCCTATTGGTCTATGTTACCTCTAGAAAAAAAATTAAGGCAAGAAGAGGCAATGAATGTCGTTTTGTCCACAAAGGTGACACGTTCCCTACCGGAACCATGAGGCTTCTTGTGAGAAGCTCTGGTTTGTGAGAAGCTTATACCAAAACCTGCCCCAAATGTGACAAAAAATTTACCACAACATGTTGGTGTCATTCCATGACAGCATGCCAAGTTTCATGAATTTCAGATGAGTTTTGGATTTACTAGAATTTCAAAACCAAGTATCTCAGCCTTTGCGGCCGAGCCACGATGCCGAGGTGTTTGAAATTCATTCCCATTTCTTGCATGGGACCTAAGCATGCACCCAAGGACACACATATGACTTTTCAACCCATTTTGGTGCACCGGAGCATGTGCATGTAGTTCAAATTTGAATTATGTGCACGAAATGCCTAGAAAACTCAGTTAATGTATAAAAATGTCCAAATGAATCCCGAATAATTCCAAAATTTAACACGACACTTGTATAGTTTTATGTTCACTGCAGACAAATGTTCTAGCAATTGAAACACCGTCCTTTGCTGCTGTGACCCCATTTCGTATTTCAAATCAAGACGAAAAATCAAGTACATCACACACAGTTTGTTATCACCAACCGTGTGAGATGCAGGACAAAATATCTTGGTGCACCGTCATATATGGCTTATGCGAGAAGGTTCGTCGGCTACAGTCCACAGCCGGCACGTCAAGTAAACTAGCCCCCCAAATATCATTTCCCTGTTCAATCGTCGCCGGTCAAAGATGGGGATGTGGACCCGCATCGTGAGGGCAACTTACGCGGCCCACTCCGGTGAGAGCGCGGCCGCAGCCTCCATGAGCATGCTCACAACCTGCTTGAGCGCGGCTGCAATCTGCGACTGGGTGGCTGCGACAGCCGACATGGCTACTACTGCAGCTGAGATGGCGGCAGCAACATCTGCGATGTTGACAGCAGATGTCCATTTCGCGGCGGCCGCCTTAGCCCTGATGGAGGCCGCCCGCGCCCATGTCGAGGCCGCCCACGCCCAGCTCCTGGCGGTCACCGCATAAATCACACGAAGCTTCTCCGACAATGGTCGGCAACCCACGGCCGAAGAGTTGGCAATCGCCGAGAGCGTTCGAGCAGCCGTCCATTTGTTCGCGGCATACATTGCTGCGATGGAGCCCGTCCAAGCCCAGACCGCGACCGCCCACGCCCAGCTCGTGGCGGCCTTTTCCGAAGAGATGGCAGGCGCGGATGGCGAGATGCTTGCCGAGTATGGTGAGATGGATGCCATGGAGCCCCTTCCCCATGAGATCATCGGGCGCGAGCTGGACATGGAGGAGGCGGCGGAGATCGACGAGTGCCAGGCGGAGTAGTAGTCTTTGTTTAGAGCGCCGGTCTTTTGTTAGAGTAATGTTTAGGTCAGCTAGCTTTGTTTAATTGCTGAACTTGCTCGATTAAGAAGTGTGGGTGTGATGTAGGCTCTTTTGTGTACCCAAATTATGCAATGACGTGGATGACCATTGTAACCAGGGAAATTCGAACCAAAATTTGCACGTTCAAACTCATCACACATGGGGTAAGCCATATGAATCGTTTGTGATGTTCAGATATCATAGACAATGCTGAATAAGGGACCGTGTCTGATGACACTTCGCGCGCCAGTTTTTCGCTGCATGGAGCAAAAAATTTCGGCATCCGCGGAAATATCTACCTCCCATGGCCCCCTCCTCCTTACCAAAAGCCACATTTCCCCTATTTTTGCCTTCCATTCCAAGTTCAAACCTTCTCTGCTTGCTTGCAGCGTCGCCACCTCGCCGGCGACGCGCCTTCCTGCTGCTCGGCCTCGTCGATCTAGTCAGGTAATCCACATCTGACCGCCCATCCTCCACCTCCTTCTACATCCCACATGCCCCGACCGCCGGCACGACACCTTCCACCCAAATCACCGACCCGTCCTCCAAATAAGCGCCGCCCTAAGCCATGGTGCACGCAGTATAGCCAGGAGCTCAAGGAGCATCTGGCAGCGGAGAAGCAAATCGCGGCCGCACGCACGGATGAGGTCGCGATGGCTGCCATGCGTGCCGACCTCCAGATCTTGGAGGAGCACCTCACTGTCGAGGCCACCGTCAATGCCTCGCGCATGGATACCGCCACATGGTTGGCTGCTTTAAATGACAGTTCATGGCATTTTTCAAGGCCACCGTCGGTGCCTTTGACGAAGACTATGAGGTGTTTTCTCAGTGTGCCCGTGCTTACCTCAACTCCAGAGCCAGCGGGTTGGTGCCCGGAGCGGCTCAAGCAACTCACCACTACGAGGAGGGCACCCACGATGTGGAGGCCTCGACCTCTTCCAAGTCTAAGGAGCCCATCATCATCGATATCTCCGACGCTGAGGAGTAGCTTGTCTTTTTAGCTCACTGCAAGGACCAATGTTCAGCTAGCTATCTACGCCGGTTAAGCATGTTCAGTTTACCTGTTGCATGTGCTGCTCCTGCCTTTCCTTTACAAATTCTAGTGAATTGTCCTATTTACTCTTACTATGCAGTCTGATCCTCTAGTATATATGTTCTATATATTGTGCAATGTGGTGCTGACTTAACTGTTTGGTTATTTTGTTGTCATGTTCAGTTAACTATTTAGTTCAATTCTGCAATGTGATGCTCAATTCTTGTGGGTGCAATTTTGTATTCTCTTGCATGTGAGAAATAATCAAATTTGGCTATACAAAATACATGAGATACAAATACAATTGCTATATTTCCAAGTTGTTAAGCATACTAGGTTTGGTTACTGTCTGATCTTGTAGTATGTTCTCTTGTGCAATGTGGTGCTCTGTTAACTGTTTGGTTCATTTGTTGTGGTGCTTAGTTAACTGTTTGGTTCAATTCTGCAATGTGATGTTCAATGATCATGGGTACAATTTTGTATTGTTATGCACGTGAGAAATAAATCAAATTCGGCTGTACCAAAATACATGAGAAACATATACAATTGCTATATTTCCTAGTTCTTAAGCATGCTTGGTTTGGATAAATGGCTTTTCCATGTGGCTCGAATTAATCTGCTGAATCTGTAATGTGTGTATTTTTCATCAACATATTTTACTCATAGTATGCCAACCCTCACTTAACCTGATCAATAACTACCTTATATGTGTTGCAGGGAAACAATGGGAGGCACTGAGGTTTACCATCGAGGTTCGCACATGCATGGTCCTTTGTCCAATAGCACATTATTGTGCAATTGCAGGAACCATTCTAGTATTTAGGTTTTTAACAATTTGGTCTTGCACATGTAGGTCCTGCTGTCAGAGGTTTTGACCCACTGTTTGACCCATTTTGCATATGGGGAAATGAGATGTCCATGAATATCAGTCAAGTCAAGAAACTAAGAAAGATTGTGAGAATCAAGAAACGAGCGACAAAAAACAACAAGATCTTTGTCTGCACAATGAAGAAGACATCAGTGAACTACAGGATGGTACTAACTCTTATACTCCCTCCGGTCCTTTTTAGTCTGCATATAAGTTTTGTCCGAAGTCAAAGTATCTCTACTTTGACCAAAGTTATAGAAAAAAAGCATCAACATTCAAACTGCAAAATCATTATTTTTAGATGCATTATGAAATACAATTTTATAGTTTACATATTTGGTATCGTGGATGTTGATATTTTTTAAAATAAATTTGGTGAAACTTTACAAAGTTTGACTTGACACAAATCTAATGTGCGGAGTAAAAAGGACCGGAGGGAGTACCTTGTTTTTTTATTCCGTTGCGCCATTTCAAAATTCAGAGAAGATATTTATGCATATCTTTGTTTTCAGGCCTTTCCAAAGCAGTTCACAGATGATTACCTCTCAAACCACCTGTATGGTCAAGAGGCGAGGAAGGTGTTCATACAACACCCACGGTACAATATTGAAGTCTTCCTCAAGAGGACAAAGGATGGGCGGTCAATCATCCACAGGCACTGGCCTAAAGTTGCAAGGACCTTCAACATCATTGAAGGCTCAATATTCGCCTTCCACTTCAGCAGTTTTCCAGATGAGATTCATCTGTCTATCTACCATCTATGATGCTAATTTCCAAAGGTTTTAGATGTTGCATGTGAAACTTGGTGTTGTTGTGTAATGGGGTAGCTAGCTATATGCCTATATGGTGTGAGTGAGTACTTAAGCTATATGATGTTGTACTCTGATGTATTTCAATTATGAAATCCTGGTTCCGTAATACGAAAATGAAATATATTGTGTGTTCATTATGAAATGTAAATTTGATTACTAAATGGATTAATAATAATAGGCCAATTAGCCTGCTTATTGTGGCACCCCGATAGAGGGCCGACGCACGCCAGTCCCAGGATAAGACCTAGCGCACGTCTGAGACATGATACAACAATTCCAGGCACAAAAATGGCTTTATTATATGAAATGGAGTATTACAATACTGTTGCTTACAACAATATAACATGGCTCCAAGGCTAACTAAATGGCAGCGGAGGTCTTGGTTCAGCGGCAATGACATCTCTGGCTGGGCTCCACAATGCACAGGACTTGCTGGGTTACGATCTAGCCTGACATATCTTCTCCTGCAACTGGCCACTTGCAAGGCCAGGTGAGTACTTTGAATGTACTCGCAAGACAACCAAATACATAGCATCCAAACAAACAGATGACAAAGCAAGCCCTATGCTTATATAAGAATTTATTCTAAACATGGCATGGAATTAACAGGAAAACATGGATCAAGCATGGCATAACATGGATCAGGCATATCAATTACATATCATGGCATGGCATGGCTATTTCTACGAGGCATGGTATCCAAAATCAAACTGGAACCTACACTACACTTACCTCCCATGAAGCATTAAAGTAATATGTTGTGGCAACCATTCGGTTTTACTGCTCCTCTGGGCTATCTCGCGACTCACCGAGATCTTATTCCATGATCATGTCAGAATACATTGTGAACTCTTTTATCAGGTTTGTTATAACAGGTTTGTCCTCCAGATCGACCAAGACCAAATAGTGTGACCTAGTATGAATTGTGTCCAATACCGTGGATGCGGCTATTCGAATAGATTCTTACACTCTGCAGCGGTTGCGCACTTTACCCACACCATGGACGTTCATCCAACGAAACTCGCCTAACATGTGTCCCTTCTATCGTACCACCGACAATCATACCCCTTCCGGGTCATGTCCTGGGTGGCCCCTGTGTCACTCCTGACACCTGCCACCATCGTGGCTAAACTAAACTGTCCCAAACGGGGACCCCCGGGCTAAACAAACAACCGGCCCATTGATAAACATGGTACGAGATCAAAACATAGAATCCACATGGTAAAGTATCCTACTAACATGGTAAAACATAGTCTAAGAGCAGGTTAAGGCATCACATGATAAACAACACTAGCATCTAACACAGATGACATAACAGGTGTATGAAAGTGCAGACTAACAAGTGATCCGAATGTACAACAATAAAACACACAGGGTGCAAGCAGAGTCATCACGCAAGTCTGGGGCTCATGATAAGAGGTTGGCTTGCCTTGGGGTGGAGAAATACACCGGGAAACAGTGCGGCGATTCTCCGGATACGATGCGTCGGATTCGGCACTCTCGGGAGAGGCCTATATTAGGGAAAGTGCAAAAGTGGTATTTTCAGCATGTGAGAATGTTATAATAATAGCACCATCGGAACGGGCTCGACGCACTGAAAACGTGGGCGTTGGATTTACCTCAATCGGAGTTACGGTCGCAGAGAAATGGACGTTCGTTCGTTAAGCGATAAAACAAACAGAAATCTATCCGTTTTAGCCCTTAACGGGTGAATGTCCACTAAATAGCCATTTCAGCCGCGGGCCTGAGGCCGAAAGCGCATTCCGGCGTTTACACTTTCAATGTAGTGAAAACGTATTTCCTCCTCATACTGCAGCTGAGTACGCTTTAACCAAGGGAAAGCGTATTTTAGCAAATGCGCTTCGACTTAAATAGTCAACGGGCCCGGCTGAGTCAGCGCCAGAGGCTTACAGGTGGGGCCCAGCTTATCTCCTTCTCTTTCTCCTCCCCTGGTCATCCTCTTCCTCCCGTCATGACAGGAAATAGAGGAGGGCGCCCGGCAGTCAACGATGTCGTCGCCTGGCTGCTCCCGAGGGCCGGCCGACGAGCGCAACGGGACCGCTGGCCTGTGCCGCATCTAGCGGTGGTCTTGGCGCCTCCCACGGTGGCTGGCAGCGTCGCCACCCCTGACCGAGGCATGGCCGCGGTGAGGCTCCAGTGGGGATTCCCTCTTGTGAGGCTTCCCCGGCTGAACCGACGACAACGGCGGCTTCGAGGGCTCGAGGGGCTGCTGAGGCCGCGGACGGGAGGGGAGGGATGGCTACGAGGCCGAAGCTAGCTGAGGGGATCGAGCGGTGGGGTTCTGGCCATGGGAAGGGGAGGGAAGCTCCAGGAGCTCGACTGGAAAGGGGTTGGGCTTCCTGGGGAGGAGGGGAGCTCGAGGGCCACTTATATAGGCTCGGGGAGAGCTTCTCGGCGTCGACCGGAGCTTCGGGACGGCGATGCCGTGGCGGCGCGCTAGTGGAGCTCCCGCTGTCGACATGCTCGGCCAACGAGCAAGCCTCCAGGGCCAGCTAGGGATGGATAAGGAGCCGTATGTCGCCGCAGACATCGGCACAAGGAGACGGCGGGAAAGACATGGGAGGGTCGCGGCTGCGTACGGCAGAACACGGTTTCTGCCGACTACGCCGACGGTCACCACCGGCACCATGTGGCCTGGGCACAGAAATGATCTCAAATCATGTCTGCCGTGTGTGTCGATCCTCAAATAGATGAGTCATGCTAACAGACAACAACAGGGGGTTCTAGGGTGATCGATTTGGTCTCAAATGTGAAGTGGCAGCCAGGTGTTGGTGCTGTGGTGTGGCCACCACAGTGCTCCTCTTGGCATGATCTTTGGCTGACGTTGATCATCCACCAAGGTGGTCATCTTGGCCAAAATCCAGCTCAAATAGACAACTCTAGATGGCACCTCCTTTGCAAACTTGCCAGAAATGAAAATGAGGATGTTGGGAAAGAATGGCTAGATGAATTTGGCTGATTTTTGGTGTAGGGTGATTATTTGGATGCAAGAGTTCACTGGTAAAATCTCATACCATTTGGATACCTCTAAATGGTACTTCCTTCGCAGTGCTGTGATTTGGACAGAATCTTGGATAATTTCTTGAGGAAGATGGACACAATGGAATGAGCTGGTTTTTGGTTTGCATGAGTGATTTATCAAGGTAAATCACTCTGCAAAATTTCAGCTCAAAAAGATCAAAGGCTCAAGCACTTCCTTTGCAAATTGGAAATCTGGACAAAATTTGCAAATGGATGTTGTGCTCAAAATTTGAATTGTGGAACTTGAGATTTTGATGAAAATGGTGAATATCTGGGTAGGATAAGCTCCACAAATTATTTGGGATTTTTTCCTAGCTACCAAAATGGTAGTTCCTTTGGAAATGCCCCAAATTGAAATATTGGCTTTAAATAGGAAAATGCAATTTCCCTTATTTAATTGTGGCCAATATTTTTACCCGAGCTTGAGATAGGTACAAAGATCATCTCCACCAATTTTCATGAAATTCAGAGATGTCTACCTATCCCTCGGGATTTAATTCCTCAGAAAGGCAGAAAAAGGAATTAATCCTAGTTGAAAAATATTGCATATGACGTGGCAATATTTTTGCACATTTAGGGTTTATGAGTGAAGGAGGATCTTTGGAAATCTTTGGAGGATCAACAGAGCAAGGAAAATGATAGCTCCTTTGTAAGCACAAAGGCAGGATTTCCAGTTCCAATATTTTGGAACTAGGGTTTGAATGAGATTCGGGGTTTACTGACGGGAGCTTGGCTGGCACAAGAGCATGGGAAAGGCATTGAGAGGCTGAGGATTGTCTGGATTCACCTGGTCATTCACCAGATTCCAGAGGAAAAATTTGGGAGAGGAAAGCTAGGAAGGAATAACAGCACAAAAATCGATAACCCGATTTTTGGGGTGTTACACTTATTGGGTTTTTCTAGTGCAAATGGTTATTGAGACAACACGATGGGCGATGATCTGAGACAACCCACACAGTTTATAGGAAGTAAACGTGTTGGATCAATGAACAATCACACACGACTTCGTCTGGATAACTGTTTTCGTTAGGCCACCTAATACAAACGTTTTCCACATAAAAAGTGTGTGTGATGGACAGCCTATGCCACACAGTTTCTTCTAGACACCGTGCATGATGCATTCAATAACACAAACGATAAAATTATTACTATCGTCTGCAATGGCAACACTATCACAAACAATGTGATTCGGAAAACTGTGTGCTTTGTATATACGAATGGAAACGTTTGTCTGGGATTCATTGTGTGGGATATATATACGAACGGAAACGTTTATCTTGGATTCACTGTGTGGGATGTACATACAAACGGAAACAATTGGGCCAGTATAATTGTCTGCGATGGCTCACCCTATCGCACACGAGCTCTTTTTGCCCCGCGTGTGTGACCAGAGGCCCTATCGCGGACGGTTTCTGGGTCGTGTGGAAAGGACCCCCCCTATCGCACACACATGCAAGGCGACGGTTTAAAACTCTATCGCTGAAAGGGGGTAAAAACCGTTTGTATTGCAGCTCGCTATACTAGTGAGAACCCCCTCGGTTTGCGTCCTCACAGGGAGCAAGCGGCCATGCACAAGTCCAAGCTCTATCGTTACAGCAAGGAAAAGATTTCTCCAACCACCGGCAAGAAGTCATATGAGTTGTGCCCATTCCTGGACATTATGCATCGCATCTTCAGGAACACGCTTTTCCCTCGCATTGGGAATTTGGATCAGGTTCACTCCTACCTTGTGGACATGCTGCTCTTGTGCCAGAAGAAGAAGAACACGCAACAGGTGTTGGATGTTTCTCACATCATGTGGTTTGAGCTTCACTCAGCTGTGTCTGAGCGCAAGTGTCCCATTTATGGCCCCTATCTGATGAAGCTCATTGAGGAAACATGGGCTTCTACTTTTCCGGAGGAGATGTTCGTGTCTGGTGATCTCGTTTCGCATGAGGTTATCAAGCTGAGGCAGAAGGAGAACTGGGGCACTCCTGCCGCTCCTGAGGTTGAGGCCCATGCCTCTAAGTCTGAGGGAGGTGATGAGCCAGAGCATGTGCCTTCCACCGAGGAACCAACTTGGGCTTCTAAGCTCAAGAAGAAGATGAAGAGACTTTTCTGTATCCAGGCGCAAGGTCAGTACAAGGCTCACGTGGCAGAGAAGAAGGCTCGCAGTCATGACAAGACTATCATGAGGCACATTGGCCTGGAGGTCCTCAGCGGTTCTGAGGACAAGATCACGGACGAGGAGGAGTGGACCTCGAAGCATTGCAAGTGGACGGACTCAGAGGATGATCAGGCTGCTGCTGCAGATGAGGAGTCCGACGATCACAAGGAGTGGTGATGATGATCTAGTGTGTTGCTACCACCTTGGACCGTAGTAGTGCTCTTTGCCCTTTTGGTGTCTCGATGCCAAAGGGGGAGAGAGTTTAGGGATTTTCCGAGTCACAAGTGCGTCTTATTTGCCTTTGCTTTCTTCACGCGTGAACTCTTTTATCGTTTGCTTTGGTTTGTGTTTGTGAGACCTAGAGACCGCAGTCATATGGTGTGAGACATATGCTACCCTACTACTTATCTATTTATGTCTAAGTACTTTGTTAGTGTGTGAGATTTTGTCTATCTTGTGCCCTATCTTTATGCTCACATGCTATCTCTTGCATCCATGCTTATCTCTCATATTATGTTGTTGCAAGTGTTGCCTTGTCTATAAAATATAGGGGGAGTGTTGATCCTAGTGTGTGTGCTTTGCATTCCAAAAGCATACCTAAAATAGTGCACACATCTAGGGGGAGACCATCTATATTTTGTAGATGTTGGGTTTGCTAATTATCTTGTTATATCCTTTGTGCAAATCCCGTGTTGTCATCAATCCACCAAAAAGGGGGAGATTGTTAGGGCATATTTCCCCCTTAGTGGTTTTGGTGATTGATGACAATGCATTTGCGGACTAATCGTGTGTATTTAGCATTTTAGATAATCTATCATATGGCACAAGACGATTCATGCCCCTCGGAGTTTTAAAGCCAAGACGGTTATTTTTCCTGCGTTTCTTTTTTGGTGGACTTGAGTCGTAGGGAAACCGTACTATTAAGAGGGGGTCTGCTTCGGAAAGGTTTGGGTGGAATCATCACGTACACATCTTCCATTTGCACCTACTTCCGTTCCCGCTTCTCTAGAGTTCATCCTCTATTTCTTCTGAAAACAAGTCCTGAGGCAGCGGTAGTACCGCTCTGGTCAGCGGTAGTACCGCTTGCATACGGTACTTCCGCTGATCCAGTTCCGTGCATAGTACCGCTTATTCGAAGGGTTCTGTTGTCTATTGACGAGCAGCAGCAGTTGAGCGGAAGTAGAGCGGAAGTACCGCTTGCGGTACTTCCGTCTCTACTACCGCCCCACCTCCGCGGGCTTCGCTGTAGCTCAGAACTATAAGCGGAAGTGGAGCGGCAGTAGAACGGTAGTACCGCTTGCGTGGCGGTGCTACCACCCAAGCACTACCGTTGCCACTACCACTTATTCTTCTGCTTCTGGACTGGTTTGCCACATCGCGGTAGTAGGGCGGCAGTGTGGCAGCGGTAGTACCGCTGCTGCGGTACTGCCGTCGCTCTGAGACCTACCATCTCTAGCTCCATCGTACTGCAACCTCAGCGGCAGTACCGCTGGGGTGAGTGGTAGTACCGCTCTGGTGGCACTACCATCTTGTGGCTCTTCGCCTTTTGCATTGTACTCCTGGAACTACCGCCCGGGCGGTAGTACCGCTCGTGGAGCGGTAGTACCGCTTGTGTGCGGGATGTGGACAGAAAAATGGTTGGATTTGTCCCCACTATATAAAGGGGGTCTTCTTCCCCAAGAAGACTTGCCTCTTATCCTCCAAAGCTCCATTGTTGCTCCAAGCTCCATTTTCGCCTGATCTCTCTCCCTAGCCAACAACTCTTGTTGATTTTCTAGGGTTCGGTTGAGAGGGCCTCGATCTACTCTTCCACCAAGAGATATTTGATCCCCCCCCCACTAATCCCTTGCAAAATCTTGTTACTCTTGGGTGTTTGAGCACCTTGGACGGAAGAGGTCACCTCGGAGCCACATTCCATTGTGGTGAAGCTTCGTGGTGGTGTTGGGAGCCTCCAATTAAGTTGTGGAGAGATCCCCAACCTTGTTTGTAAAGGTCCGGTTGCCACCTTCAAGGGCACCACTAGTGGAATCACGGCATCTTGCATTGCGCGAGGGCGTGAGGAGAATAAGGTGGCCCTAGTGGCTTCTTGGGGAGCATTGTGCCTCCACACCGCTCCAACAGAGACGTACTTCCCCCTAAAGGGAAGGAACTTCGATAACACATCCCCGTCTTCACCGGTTCCACTTGTGGTTACTTCTCACCTTTACTTTGTGCAAGCTATTGTTGTGTTGTATCATTTGCTTGCTTGCTGGTGTTGTTGTTGTTGTTAGCATCATATAGGTTGGTCACCTAGTTGCATATCTAGACAAGCTATTTGTTGCTAAACCAAATTTGTTCAGAAAAGCTAAAAATTGGTAGTTGCCTATTCACCCCCCCTCTAGTCAACCATATCGATCCTTTCAATCATGTTCTGACAATTCACAAATATTCAGGAGATAACAGAAAACTTTCTGTTTTCAAACAGCAACTCATATACTTGCAAACAGAGCATGGTAAAGGCTATACTTGGCATTTTATTGAAATAAAAGATACAAACATGATTCTAAATAATAGCAAACAAATCCAAATAAAAGAAAATGACGCTCCAAGCAAAACACATATTATGTGACGAATAAAAATATAGTTCCGAGTGAGGTTATTGATACGTCTCCAACGTATCTATAATTTTTGATTGTTCCATGCTATTATAGTATCAATCTTGGATGTTTTATATGCAATTATATGCTATTTTATACCATTTTTTGGGACTAACCTATTAACCTAGTGCCCAGTGCCAGTTGCTATTTTCTGCCTGTTTTTGGTTTTTCAGGAAATCAGTACCAAACGGAGTCCAAACGCTACGAAACTTTTTAACGATTTTTTTCTGGACAAAAGAGACCCTAGAAGCTTCGGGAGGAGGCCAGAAGCCTCACGAGGAAGCCACAAGGCAACAGGGAGCGCCCCTAGGGGGCGCGCCAAGATGCCTTGTGGGCCCCTCGTGGCTCCTTTTGACCTAATTCCACCTCTATAAATTCTCAAATATTGGGAAACCAACAGAGAGCCTCAAGAAATAACTTTTCTGCCGCTGCAAGCTTCTGTTCTTCCGTGATCCCATCTGGAGGCCTTTTCCGGCACCCTGCCGGAGGGGGAATCGATCACGGAGAGCTTCTACATCAACCTTGCTGCCCCTCCGATGATGTGTGAGTAGTTTACCATATACCTACGGGTCCATAGATAGTAGCTAGATGGCTTCTTCTCTCTCTTTGATCTTCAATACAATGTTCTCCTCGATCTCCTTGGAGTTCTATCCGATGTAATCTTCTTTTGTGGTGTGTTTGTTGGGATCCGATGAATTGTGGGTTTATGATCAGATTATTCATGAGAAATATTTGAGTCTTTTCTGAATTCTTTTATGCATGATTGTTATAGCTTTGTATTTCTCTCCGATCTATCCGTTTGGTTTGGCCTACTAGATTGATTTATCTTGCAATGGGAGAGGTGCTTTGTGATGGGTTCAATCTTGCGGTGTTCTCTATCCCAGTGACAAAGTAGGGGACAAGCACGTATTTGTATTGTTGCCATTAAGGATAAAACAACAAGGTTTATTCATATTGATTGGGTTTACTTTGTCTACATCATGTCATCTTTCTTAAGGCGTTACTCTGTTTTTATTAACTTAACACCCTAGATGCATGATAGATAGCGGTCGATGGGTTGAGTAATAGTAGTAGATGCTGGCAGGAGTCGGTCTACTTGTCTCAGACGTGATGCCTATATACATGATCTTGCCATATCGTCATAACTATGCGCTTTTCTATCAATTGCCCAACAGTAATTTGTTTACCCACCCTATTCTATGTGCTCGAGAGAGAAGCCTCTAGTGAAAACTATGGCCCCCGGGTCTATTTAAATTATATAAAGAACCTAAAAATACCTTGCTGCAATTTTATTTCCTTTATTTTATTTTGCAATTTATTTTATCTATCTATCTATCACTATCATAATTAATCCTTGCAAATAACGAGTTCAAGGGGATTGACAACCCTCTTGCCCGCGTTGGGTGCAAGTATTTGCTTTTGTGTGTGTAGGTGTTGTTAATGAGGTTCTATGTGGTTCTCCTACTGGATTGATACCTTGGTTCTCACCGAGGGGAATACTTATCTCTACTGTGCTGCATCACCCCTCCTCTTCGGGGAAAATCCGAACGCAGTTTACAAGTAGCAGTTACCGATAGTGTTGAAGACGAAAGAGGGGATGCCATCCGGGGCATCCCCAAGCTTAGACGCTTGAGTCTTCCTTGAATATTACATTGGGGTTCCCTGGGAATCCCCAAGCTTAGGGTCTTGCCGCTCCTTATTCTCCTCATATCATTATCTCATCCAAAACTTGAAAACTTCAATCACATAAAACTTACCGAAACTCCGTGAGATAGGTTCGTATGAAAATAAATCATTCACTTAGGTACTGTCAATACAAGATTCATAATTGTTCTCACACAATACCTACTGTATTCTATCATTTCCACAATTTATATTACTCAATATAAGCTATGGAAACACTACAACAAGCAAACTATGCACAAAAAAAACAGAATCTGCCAAAAACAGAACAGAATGTAGTGAGCAAATTAAAAAGCATACTTATGTACCTCCAAAAATTCAGAGAAATTATGAAAACGTAAAGAATTTGTGTATCAGTACAGTGTATAAATTTCAGAATTTTCTCACGCTCCAGTACAGAATGTAAATTCATGCACTAGACACTAAACTTTCTGTTTTTGCACATAACCAAATAAACAAACATACACATCAACCTAAAGGCTTTACTTGGTACTTTATTGCAAGAAAAGATACAAAACATGATTACTACAATATATTAATCATGTTAACTCACGAAAACAGTAGGGATAAATATTGGGTTGCCTCCCAACAAGCACTTTTCTTTAAAGCCTTTTACCTATGCATGATGATTTCAATGATGCTTGCATAAGAATAGTAATTGCAACATATAAGAGAGCATCATGAATCATATGTAAACACATTTAAGCCTAACCCACTTCCTATGCATAGGGATCTTGTAAGCAAACAATTTATTGGAGCAAGAATCAACTAGCATAGGAAGGCAAAACAAGCACAACTTTAAGAGTTTCAACACGTAGACAAGAAACTTGATATTATTGAGATATCTATAAGCATACGTCCCTATATCATAATAATTTTTTGTACCATCATGAATGAATTAAACAATATAGCTATCACACAAAACATTCTTTTCACGATCTACAAGCATAGAAATTTTATTACTCTCCACATCAGCAAATTTCTTCTCATTCATAATAGTGGGAGCAAATTCAATGAAATAACTATCATGTGATACTTGATTGATAGGACCCAATTCATTAAAATCATGATGACAAGTTTCATGGTTATCATTACTCTTTATATCATACATGTCATCACAATAATCATCATAGATATCAACTTGGTTGTCATAATCAATTGAAACCTCTTCCAAAGTAGTGGATTCATCACTAAATGAAGTCATGACCTCTCCAAATCCACTTTCGTAATTATTACAATAAGATTCAACACCCTCCAAAATAGTGGGATCATTACTACTTAGAGTTGACACTCTTACAAACCCACTTTCATCATTGTAATCATCATAAGTAGGAGGCATGCTATCATCATAATAAATTTGCTCATCAAAACTTGGGGGACTAAAAATATCATCTTCATCAAACATAGCATCCCCAAGCTTGTAGCATTGAATATCATTAGCATCATGTATATTCATAGAAAGCATACAAACAACATTGCAATCATGCTTATCATTCAAGGATTTTATGCCAAACATTTTATTGAATTCTTCTTCTAACACTTTGGCACAATTTTCCGATCCATCATTTTCAAGAAAGACATTATAAAGATAAAGCATTTGAGGCAACCTGAATTCCATTTTTTTGTATTTTTCTTTTATAAAAACAAACTAGTGATAAAACAAGAAACTAAAAGATTCAATTGCAAGATCTAAAGATATACCTTCAAGCACTCACCTCCCCGGCAACGGCGCCAGAAAAGAGCTTGATGTCTACTACGCAACTTTTATTCTTGTAGACTTTGTTGGGCCTCCAAGCGCAGAGTTTTGTAGGACAGCAACAAATTTCCCTCAAGTGGATGACCTAAGGTTTATCAATCCGTGGGAGGTGTAGGATGAAGATGGTCTCTCTCAAACAACTCTGCAATCAAATACAAGAAATCTCTTGTGTCCCCAACACACCCAATACAATGGTAAATTTTATAGGTGCACTAGTTCAGCGAAGAGATGGTGATACAAGTGTAGTATGGATAGTAGATATAGGTTTTTGTAATCTATAATCATAAAAACAGCAAGGTGGATATTAACAAAAGTGAGCACAAATGGTATTGCAATGTTTGGAAACAAGGCCTAGGGTTCATATTTTCAGTAGTGCAATCTCTCAACAATGCTAACATAATTGAATCATATAACAATTCCTCAACGTGCAACAAAGAATCACTCCAAAGTTCCTAGCAAATGGAGAACTTAAGAAGAAATTATTGCAGGTAGCAAAACCACCTCAAAGTTATCCTTTCCGATCAATCTATTGAGCCATCCCTATAAGTGTCACAAACAGCCCTAGAGTTCGTACTAAAATAACACCATATGATACACATCAATCAACTCTAATGTCACCTAGATACTCCAATGTCACCACAAGTATCCGTGAGTCAATTATTCGATATGCATCAAGCAATTTCAGATTCATAATATTCAATCCAACACAAAGAACTTCAAAGAGTACCCCAAAGTTTCTATCGGAGAAATTAGGACAAAAACGTGCATCAACCCCTATGCCTAGATTACCCCAATGTCACCTCGGGAATCCGCAAGTTGATTACCAAAACATACATCAAGTGACTCAATAGAATACCCCATTGTCACCGCGGGTATCCACATGCAAGACATACATCAAGTGTTCTCAAATCCAAAATATTCAATTTGATAACAATGAAACCTCAAAGGGAAAGACTCAATTCATCACAACAAGATAGAGACGGAAGAACACCATATGATCCAACTATATTAACAAAGCTCGTGGTACATCAAGATCATGCCAAATCAAGAACATGCGAGAGAGAGAGATTAAACACATAGCTACTAGTACATACCCTCAGCCCCGAGGGTTAACTAATCCCTTCTCGTCATGGTGACCGCCGGGATGATGAAGATGGCCTCCGGCGATGATTTCCCCCTCCAGTAGGGTGCCGGAATAGGGCTCCGGATGAGATCCCTTCGGACAGAGGCTTGGGGCGGTAGCGTGGGAGTTCTAGGTTTCTTTCTGGGGGTTTCTGGATTTATAGGATTTTTCAGCGTTGGAATCACACCATGGGGAGTCCCGAGGGTCCCACAAGCTCAGGGGGAGCGCCCCCCAGGCTTGTGGCTCCCCTGGCCACCCTCTAGTCCACCTCCAGCACTTCGTGGGTCTCTTTTGGTCCATAAAAAATCACAGTAAATTTTCAGCCCAATCCGAGAACTTTTATTTCTGCACAAAAATAGCACCATGGTAGTTCTGCTGAAAACAGCGTCAGTCCTGGTTAGTTTCATTCAAATCATATAAAAGTGCACCAAAACCATGTAAAACTTAGGTAAATATTGCATGAATACTTCATAAATTATAGATACGTTGGAGGCGTATCAGGACCGTATTCATGAATACGAGTACATGTCAGCTCCAGACCGCCATGTAAACCAAAAATACGTTGAAACACTAGCAGCAATATCCCTCACAACAGATTTATTTATAATCAGTTACTTTTTTGGGTGGGGATAATCAGTTTACTATACATCATTTTTTTATCGTCATATCTTATTACACTAGCAACAAGATAAGACTGCCGTATGAACCACTGCACATGCCTACTAGTGTAAGTTCAAGTGGTTGCCGTGTTTTGTACTCCTCCATCGTAAGAGTGGAAACGCTTGCTGTCATCAATTTTTTTAAGAAAGAGTGGAGACGCTCTACCGTGCAGATCCTCCACCACGGTCGTCGGAAACCTTGCTACTCACTTTCGCCGATGTGTGTGGCATCCAGCATCCGGCTCCAGTTGCCATGCACCAAATTAGAGTGGACAACTGCACAGTAGACTCACCCCGGTCGTAGCACCGCATTAATAATACGTAATGAACCATCAAATCACAAAAGCCCACCTTTCCTGCAGTAAGTTGGACGGAAGAAGCAACCATCATTTCACTCTTCTCCCTCATATTTCTCTCTTCAAGAAAACCCCAACTCGCGTCTCCCTCATATTCTTCCTCATCTTCTTCAAGAAAAACCCAACTCGCATCTACCATTGTTCTTCTCTCCCAAAGAAGGAAAGGTGAGCGGATCAATGGTGTTGTTATACTTTCGTTCCCAATCATCTTTTGCAACCCTGCTACTTGTGAGCTGCATTGGGATTTCCCCCAAAGAGGAAGGGTGAAGCAATATAGTAGCAGATAAGTATTTCCCTCAGTAGAGAACCAAGGTTATCAAACCAATTAGAGAACCACGCAAACACCCGTCAACAGTACCTGCACACACAAAAGCAAATACTTGCACCCAACGCAAGCAAGAGGGTTGTCAATCCCCTTGTATTCGTTAATTGCAAGGATCAAATCTGGTAATGGTAGATAGATAAATTGCAAAGTAAATAAATTGCATCAAGGTATTTTTGGTTTTTGTAATATGATTAAAGTAGACCCGGGGGTCATAGTTTTCACTAGAATCATCTCTCTCATAAAAATAGCATATGGTGGATAGACAAATTACTGTTGGGCAATTGATAGAAAAGCGCATAGTTATGACGTTATTCATAGCATGATCATGTATATAGGCATTATGTCTGTGACAAGTAGACCGAAACGATTCTGCATCTACTACTGTTACTCCACTAATCAACCGACTCCTGCCTACATCTATGGTATTAAGTTCAGGATGAACAAAGCAACGCTTTAAGCAAGAGACATAATGTAGATAGAATAAAACCAATCAATATGATTAAACCCCATCGTTTTACCCTTAGTAGCAACAATAAAAATACGTGCCTCATTACCCCTTCTGTCACGATGTGAGGACACCGCAACATTGAACCTACTACTATGCACCACTTCCACTGAAGATTGATAGATCAACTTGGCCAAAGAAAACCCATAGATCGGAATGCATTACATAGCTATAACAATCATACATAATAAAGTACAACAAGGACTCAATTACTTTCAATGAATAATTTGATCATAAACCCACAATTCATCGGATCCCAACAAACACACCACAGAAAAGGATTACCTCGGATTGATCTCTGAAGAGAACATTGTATTGAAGATCAAAGAAAGAGAGGGAGCCATCTAGCTAATCACTATGGACCCGTAGGTCTGTGGTAAACTACTCACACATGATCGGAGGTGCAGCAAGGTTGATGTAGAAGCCCTCCGTGATCGATTCCCCCTTTGGCAGAGTACCGGAAAAGGCCTCTAGATGAGATCACGGAAGAACAAAAGCTTGCGGCGGCAGAAAAATTATTTCGGGTGGCTCTCTGTTGGTTTTGGGATTTTAGGGAATTTATAGCGCTAGAATTAGGTGAGGGGGGTCTACGGGGGGCCCACAAGCTCAGGTGGCGCCCCCCTAGGGGCGCGCCATGTGAGCTTGTGGCTCACCCGTAGGTCTTCTCGCCACCTCCCGAAGCTTCCTGGGTGTCTTCTGGTCCAGAAAAAATCACCGTAAAATTTTATTGTATTTGGGCTTCGTTTGATATAGTTTTTCCCTGAAACAAGAAAATAGGCAAAAACAGGAACTGGAACTGGGCACTAGGTTAATAGGTTAGTTCCCAAAAATGATATAAAATTGCATATAAAGTATGTAGAATTGATATAATAATAGCATGAACCTATCAAAAATTATAGATACGTCGGAGACGTGTCAGCATCCCCAAGCTTAATTCCTGTTCGTCCTCGAGTAGGTAAATGATAAAACAAAGATAATTTTTGATGTTGAATGCTACCTAGCATGTTTATCATGTAATCCTCTTGCGGTATAAATATTGAGAAACGATGAAGTAATTGATATAAACATAATAATATCCATGAATATAAGAACATAATCATTACTTTTCAAAATATACGATGCTCAACGAATGTTATCCCTACTCATTGAATTATGTAAGCATGTGAAAGCACATTTGCTCCCTTGGTGGTTTTGGTAATTAATGTCAACATACATGTTGTTGGACTAACATCTTTATCTAGTATATTTTAGATAAGTTCAAAAGTGGCATGGCAAGGACATGAGGATGTGGACCCCTTCAAAATGCTAAGGACAAGAATTGGCAAAGCTCCAAGGCTCTTCATTTTTGTTTAAGTGATCCAAGATCACATTGAGTCCATAGGAAAGCCAATAATATTAAAAGGGGATGAGGTTTCGATCATGAGTCAATTGCTCATGTGCTTAGTGATATTGCTCCAAAAATCCTCAAATACTTCTCCACATCACATCTATCCAAAACCCTAAAGTGTCATCTCGGTCCCACCAAAATTTTCTATCCCAGACTCACCGAGTTGATCACACACCACTGGTGCAGCGACCTGCTATACAAACGGTTTTTACCCCCTTTCCATGACAGAGTTTTAAACCGTCGCCTTGCCTGTGTGTGCGATAGGGGGGTACTTCCCACACGACCCAGAAACCGTCGGCGATAGGGAGCACACAAGCATACGTTTCGCAGATGAAAGATCGTGGATGTCGCCTAGAGGGGGGGGGTGAATAGGCGCTTTAAAATAATTACGGTTTAGGCCTGAACAAATGCGGAAAAAACCTAGCGGTTAATTTGTCAAGCACAAAACCTACAACAACTAGGCTCACCTATGTGCACTAACAACTTATGCTAAGCAAGATAAACAACTAAGTGATAGCAAGATATATAACATAAAACACTATGGCTATCACAAAGTAAAGTGCATAAGAAAAGGGCTCGGGTAAGAGATAACCGAGGCATGCGGAGACGACGATGTATCCCGAAGTTCACACCCTTGCGGATGCTAATCTCCGTTTGGAGCGGTGTGGAGGCACAATGCTCCCCAAGAAGCCACTAGGGCCACCATAATCTCCTCACGCCCTCGCACAATGCAAGATGCCGTGATTCCACTAAGGGACCCTTGAGGGCGGTCACCGAACCCGTACAAATGGCAACCCTTGGGGGCGGTCACCGAACCCGTACAATTGGCAACCCTTGGGGGCAGTCACCGGTACCCGTCAAATTGCTCGGGGCAATCTCCACAACCTAATTGGAGACCCCGATGCTTGTCCCGGAGCTTTACACAACAATGATTGAGCTCCGCAACACCAACCGTCTAGGGCACCAAAGCACCCAAGAACAACAAGCTCTAGGGTGCCCAAACACCCAAGAGTAATAAGCTTCTCAACTTTCACTTCCACGTATCACCGTGGAGAACTCAAACCGATGCATCAAATGCAATGGCAAGGGCACACGGAGTGCCCAAATCCCTCACTCCCAAATCCCACCAAAGCAACGAAAGCTATGGAGGAATATGAGAGGAAGAACAAGAAAGAGAACACAAAGAACTCCAAGATCTAGATCCAAGGGGTTCCCCTCACATAGAGGAGAAATTGATTGGTGGAGATGTGGATCTAGACCTCCTCTCTCTTTTCCCTCAAGAACTAGCAAGAATCATTGGAGGGATTGAGAGATAGCAAGCTCAAGGAAGGTCAACAATGGGGGAAGAACACGAGCTAGAAGGGATTCGGTTCAAGGGGGAAGAAGACGCCCTTTTATAGGAGCCCTCGAATCCAACCGTTATCTGCCCTGTGCCCGCATCCAAGCGGTACTACCGCTCCTAGGAGCGGTACTACCTCGCACAAGCCTGAAATACACTGAGTGTACAATGGTAGTGCCGCCGGAGCGGTACTACCGCTGCCCCTGGCGGTACTACCGCTTAGGGGGTTTTAGACCAGGAGAGGCAGCAGTAGTAGAGGCAGCCAGGGCGGCAGTACCGTGCGAAGCGGTACTACCGTCCTAGTGCTGCACTACTACCGCAAAGGGTAAAATGGAAACAGAAGCGCGCACGGAGGAAACCCCGCAAGCGGTAGTGGCGGCGGTAGTACGGGCGGTAGTACCGCCAGAGCGGTACTACCGTGCTACTACCGCGCTACTACCGTGAATTGCAGACCGGCAACAGAGAGTTGCACGCTCGGGGAAACCCCAAGCGGCAGTGCCACGGAAGTACCCAGCGGTACTACCGCATAAGCGGTACTACCGTGGGCACCAGCGGTACTACCGCTTGCATGCCACTGAATATCCACAGAAAACAGAGGATACAATAAAACCAGAACTGCCACAACTTCTACATATGAACTCCGAATCCAGCAAACTCAAGATCGTTATAATAAGAAGTGGCAGTAGAGATATGCCTAAGTTATAGAGATGTGAAACCTCTATGAATGAAGAACCGGCATAAACTCCAACAACGAAAACATCATAGAAGATGCATGTATGAACTCCGTTTTCGATGAACTCGAGCTTGTCATGAAGATGACCATAAGCTCAAAAACTCACAAAGAGAAACACCAAACAAGAACCAAGAAAGATGATGCAACGATGCAATGGTTTGAGCTCTCTACGAAAGATACGATCAAGCTACTCACTCGAGAGCCCCCCTTGATAGTACGGCTATCGATCCTATAACCCGGTCTCCCAACTACCACCATGAGACCGGAAAAATAGAAAACCTATTAAGGGCAAACATTTGCCTTGCGCATAGTCCACTTGAGCTAGATGATGACGATCTTGACTTCCTCAAGTTGGACCACCTTTCTTGATTGTGTTGGCTCGATGAAGACTAGTTGATTGCTCCCCCATACTCCACTATGGGTGAGACACTCTTCGGCACATCTTCACAAGTCCATTGTCACCACAATGGACGGCAAGCTTCAAGCATGTGATCTCTTCGTGATGCTCCACTTGAACTTGCAAACTGCACCCTTGATGACGATCACCACTTGATGTCATCCTCCATGGGTTGTATGATATCTTCCTTTTGATGCATGCCCATGGAAACATACCTAACCCCACAAACAACTCTCACAAAGACCAAGGGTTAGTACACAAAGCGTAATGGACAATGCTTACCATACCATGAGATCACTTGATCTCACTTGGTACATCTTCTACGCTTTGTGTGTGTTGATCAACTTGAATCACTCGTTGTACTTATTCTTGATCAACCTTGTATCTTTTCAACTCTCTTCTTTAGGATGATGTCTTGAAGGTAAACATGAATGTTCACACAATCTTCTTCTTCAAGACATGCTTGCAATAGGCTCAACTCTTACATGACCATTCTTTGGATAACTCCATGAATAACCCCTTGGTCAACACATATTCTTCTTCAAATCACCTTGAGACCAACAAATGGTCTACAAGCAAAGCCTATGGACAAACCCTTCAAATATAACTCAAGGCAACCATTAGTCCATAGGGATTGTCATCAATTACCAAAACCAAACATGGGGGCAGCACATTTTCTTTAAGCAGAACTAAGCATATGCAATGCCCGCATCTATCCCAAACACGAGTCGTCACACAATTGTTTGTGATATATCGAATATCCCAAATGCTCCATCCTTGCTACTCGTGTGTGCTTGCATTACCATCACACTCGGTATTCCGTGGTGCAATGTTTACGATGTGCGCCCCATCACAAACAGTTCATGATTGTAAAATGTGTATGATAAGGAGACTATCACACACATTCACTTCTCCCGAACCGTATGCGGTATATAATTAAGAAGATTAGTTAATCATCGTATGAGTGTCGGACAGGATTACAAAACGTCGGACTATCGTACCAGTGTCGTACAGGATAACTATTGCACACGCTATTCTGTGGTGCAAACGTTTACGATGCGTACAACATCAAAAACAGTTCATGATTGTAAAGTGTGTACGATAAGGCGACTATCACAAACATTTAGTTTGCTCGCACCGTTTTTGATATTGTCCGACATCACACAAGCTTTGCAAATGGCAACTGTGTGCATGGTCGCACACGTTTCCTCTCTGTGAACCGTGTCGGATTATGATGATGTATATCACACACGTTGTGCTTTACAGACCGTGTGTGCCGTAATGACCTGCAGAGCGTATTTTCACCCTAATTTAATCACTGCTATTTAAAATTGTACCGAATTTGAATTTGAAAATAGGCTATAACTTTATTCATATCCATCAGGTTCAACAACCAATGCATTATTTGATTCACAGGTACATATGTTCAAGAGTTACATAAAAAAAAGAATTACATATGCACCAAATAAAGAATGATGAACCAGGGTTGTATACTTGTACTATTAAAGACGATAAAGAAAGAGGCGAAAGACATTCTGGTTGCTGAACAAGGTGAAGCGGAATGCCTATATTGTGCCCTCCTCCATGCAGAAGGCACGCACGACTCTAGTACAACCCCTTGTGATGGCAAACCGCCCATCCTTCACTGTCTTCATGAGGACATCTAGATAGTCATTGTGTTCTGGTAGAAATACTTTAACATTTGCATGCCCACCAATCATGTAGTTTGAGAGGTAATCTTGAGTAAACTGCTTTGGGAACCACTACAGAGGAAAAAGATTCAGACATTGTCATCTAACACAACTCATTATGGGCAGTAAAAAGAAGGCTGCAGAGTTCTTACTTACCATCCTGCTGTTCACTGTTGTCTTGGATAAAGTGTAAACAAATAGTTTAATTGCCATCTTTCGACCCATTTTACTAACAATCTTTATCAGTTTCCTCACTTAATGCTGGTTCATGAATATCTCATTGCCCCATATGCAAAAAGGGTCGAAGCATGGATCTTTACCAATGACATATGTACCTAAAAGCACCAAGTTAACATTAGAAGCTAAACAACAATTGCACAATGATGTAGTACAACACTCCCTCCGTCCCATTATATAAGATCTTATTACACCCAATATACTCACATATTGGATGAATTAACATCTTATATTATGGGGCGGAGGGAGTTTATTACATTGTTACAAATACCGACCGATTAACTGCAGTTAACTGTTGATGTGTTGTTGTTGTTGCTGCTCTTCTATGTATATCTAGACATCATCAGAACATTAAGGTAACACTCTTCCTTGTTGCTATGTAGCCCAGGATTGCATATTTAGACATTCAGTACAATGCATGTTGCTATGTAGCCTCAGATATATTAGATATGGCCCTAGTTAACCTACTGATAAATGGGTTACAGATATATTCAGTTAAATGTCCGATTCGCCGATTAATCCCTTATCAGCCCCCGAACTATATGGTACCAGCTACCGATCTCCTAAACAGTGAGTATATATAAGCCATGGGATGAAACTAACCTCGATAGAAAACAGCAGTCGTTCTCAATATTGTCCTATGTAAGTACATTGAAAGGCATGTTAAGCACAACAGGCTAAACATCAACCAAATATATCCATGGTAGACAACATAATCTCCAAATGATAGCTTCAGTGTGCAGGTTTAAGCATGCTAGTTAAGCAAAACAAGAAGTGGAAAGGTGTGTTAACTGCACAGTTCATACTTGCACATATAGAACATCACATTGTGAATAACTGAAATAAACAAGGCATACTACAAACAACCAAAGATAGCAATTGAAACTGGACATATGCTAACTACAAACAACCGAACAACCAAAAACCGTTAAAAGAGGCATATGCTCGCTACAACAGGCTTAACATCAACCAAATATAGTCATTCATATTGGTATTGTTGAAACTGATATTGATGAAATTGAACTGCACAGTTCATACTTGCACATATAGAACATCACTTTGTGAATAACTGAAATAAACAAGGCATACTACGAACAACCAAAGATAGCAATTGAAACTGGACATATGCTAACTACAAACAATCAAACAACCAAAAACCGTAAAAGAGGCATATGCTCGCTACAACAGTCTTAACAGCAACCAAATATAGTCATTCATATTGGTATTGTTGAAGCTGGTATTGATGAAATTGAAATGCACAGTTCATACTTGCACATATAGAACATCACTTTGTGAATAACTGAAATAAACAAG
The DNA here is from genome assembly GCA_039707655.1 of Elymus sibiricus. NCBI lineage: Eukaryota > Viridiplantae > Streptophyta > Magnoliopsida > Poales > Poaceae > Elymus > Elymus sibiricus. The sequence continues at coordinate 275,646,256 of CM077668.1, forward strand.
GCATACTACGAACAACCAAAGATAGCAACTGAAACTGGACATATGCTAACTACAAACAACCGAACAACCAAAAAATGTTAAAAGAGGCATATGCTCGCTACAACAGGCTTAACATCAACCAAATATAGTCATTCATATTGGTATTGTTGAAGCTGGTATTGATGAAATTGAAATGCACAGTTCATACTTGCACATATAGAACATCACTTTGTGAATAACTGAAATAAACAAGGCATACTACGAACAACCAAAGATAGCAACTGAAACTGGACATATGCTAACTACAAACAACCGAACAACCAAAAAATGTTAAAAGAGGTATATGCTCGCTACAACAGGCTTAACATCAACCAAATATAGTCATTCATATTGGTATTGTTGAAACTTGGTATTGATGAAATTGAACTGCACAATTCATACTTGCACATATAGAACATCACTTTGTGAATAACTGAAATAAACAAGGCATACTATGAACAACCAAAGATAGAAATTGAAACTGGACATATGGTAACTACGAACAACCGAACAACCAAAAATTGTTAAAAGAGGCACAATTGCTAGCTATAACAGGCTTAACAACAAGCAAATATAGTCATTCGTATTGGTATTGTTGAAACTGGTATTGATGAAATTGTACTGCCCAATAAATAGTTCCACATATAGAGCATCACATTGTGAATAACTGAAATAAACAAGGCATACTACAAACAACCAAATATAGCAATTAAAACTGGACATATTCTCACTACAAAAGGGGCTCGATAAAACAAATCATGGGTTCCCACCTGTAAAGAGGCACGGCAAAACAAATCATGGGTTTCCTCACTTGTCTCAGATGGGCTCCTTCCCATGGGAAGAGCACGGACTCTGGGTGTGCTCCATGTTTTCGCAGATGGGCTCCTTCCCCTTGGAAGAGCACAGCTGTAGGGTGCCCTCCCTGATGTCGTAGATGGGCTCTTTCCCCTGGAAGAGCCGGAGAGGGTGCCCTCCTCATGGTCGCCATCGATGAGGTCTGACTTGGCAGCTGAGGGTCCCAAGCCAGCGTCGCAGAACGTGTCCTTCAGACATGACAAAAGGGGCTCGATGGCGATGTAGGATGACAAATTCTTGACAGCGAGCCAGAGGAGATCAGCGGCGGGGCCATGGATGAGATCGAAAGCGGTTGAACCCGAGGGGTTAGGGTGGGCCACTTAACCTATGACATAGCCCGCGTCAGGCCGTCGCTGTCGACCTCGATGTCGTAGCCGGCGTCCGCGACATACCAGCATACTCTAGCCCGCTGATTGAGAGCCTGCGGCCAGTAATCGTCGTCTGCTTCCTCGGCGGCCACCTCGCCGATGTCGGGCGAAGAGGCCGCGATAAACCTCTTTTGGGCCATTAGCTCCTGGAGCTCCATGGGAAGCGTAGCCGGGCTTAGGCTGCGACGCTCTGGAGTGGGGGAGGGGGATGGGGATGGGGATCTGTGGGAAAGGGGGCGTTTGGCAGGCGTCATCTAAGAAACTCAGGGCGGCTAGGGTATGGAGATCAGTGGGTAACCTACACAAGCAAACCGGCAGATGTTGACGATGGAGGCAGCCCGGCGGCGGCGACCTTGCTAGGGTTTCGAGCGAGGGAGGGGTGGTGTGTGTGTGTGTGTGTGTGTGTGTGTGCGTGCACGCGTGGAGTTTTTGGGGTGTGTGGGGGGGGGTGGTAAGGTGGTGTTTGAGGAAATGACGCGGCTACTGAAAATTTTACTAGGCGGGAGTAAAATGCCGGGGCTACTGAAAATTTGGATGAAGGGATTGAGTAACAAACATCGCACACGGTCCAAACATAAAAACCGTGTGCTATCAAACAGAAAAATCCTCTAGGCGGGTGGATATTTTTGAGGGATGCAGGCGGGAGCAGGAATAACAAACATCGCACACGGTCGAAACATAACAACCGTGTGCTATCAAACAGAAAAAAACCTCCAGGCAGCTAGATATTTTTGAGGGATGCAGGCGGGAGCGGGGGCAAACAACATCGCACACGGTCGAAACATAATAACCATGTGTTCTCAAATAGAAAAAACCTCCAAGCGGGTAGATATTTTTGAGGGATGCAGGCGGGAGCGGGGGCAAACAACATCGCACACGGTCGAAACATAATAACTGTGTGCTATCACACAGAAAAACCCTCCAGGCCGGTAGATATTTTTGAGATTGCGAGGGAAGCCTCGTGGAGCCCAATCTACTGTGCTGATGTGAGTGACAGGGGCACGACATGGCAGACGGGTATTCTGAGGGAACTGTGTCTGTTGCGTGGCCCAAAAAAATGCGGGAAAGGGTCAGAACACGAACACACTTGCATGTGGACCAAATATATGTATGAAAAGGCTGGTTTGATGTTCAAATACCCAATGCACAACTTTGATGTGGCACCTATCTCACAAAGTGCACAGTATTGCTAGTCCTCCACCCCCCACACTTCGTGTCGGCAGGAGGGGAATCCTAGCTATGAACGCATGCCCCCAAATAGCTAGGTCTGACATCTCACCCTACCGTAACACTAAACCTATAGGAGTCCATCATGGTCAAACCCCCTTTTCGCTTCTAGTCAAAGGTGGACCGTGTGCGGGCCCACAAATGTGTGCTTGTGGCGCGAGATGGGTGAGACCACATACGAACCACCTGCGAGTGGCCCAACTATAGCTATGAACGCATGTGCTCAAACATAGGTATGGAATCTCACCATGACCTACTATACGGTAACACGAACCAAAGAAGAAGAATCCACCCTGGTAACCTCTCTCATTGTCAGTCGAAGTGATGGACGTCCACGCAGGCCCACGAATATATAGGCTTGCCGCCAATAACCATGCGAGGGAGAGTACTGTCCGAAGACAACCACTGCATGCATGTGTCCCAAACATATGTATGGAGGTGATGCATGCATGTTTGAATACCATGCACAACATTAATGTGGCGCCTGCATCGAAAATTGTACAGTCCCCACACAGAGCGAGATCGGTTCATGGCGCGTCATGTGCTGCCCCCCCCCCACTTCGATCTGGTGGGAGGGATTCATGCGTACACATGCATGCGCTCAAACTATATTATGTAATCTCACAGCATGACCTATACCGTAAGACAAACCAAAAATTAATCCCCTCCTAAGTCAAATTAATCTCTCTCGCTGTCGGTCAAAGTGATGGACCAAGCGGGCCCACAGATGGAAAGCATCGATATCGCCGATAACCGCGTGAGTGAGTGCCAGAGGACAACCGCCATCGCTTGCATGTGGGCCAAACATATGTATGGAGGTGTGTGGTTGTTGTGATGTTTGAATACCCAAAATGCACAACTTTGATGTGGCACCTGCCTCAAAAACCATAAAGTCCCCACACGGAGCGAGGTTCATGATGCGTAGTATATGTTGGTCCCCTTCCCCCTCTTCAACGCGTACTATATACTCCTACCGTAACACAAACCAAAAATAATCCTCCTTGATGGTCAAATTAACCTCTCTCGTTGTAGGTCAAAGTGATGGATGACGACCTCGTGGGCCCACGGATGGAAGCGTCGCACGTGAGTGAGTGTCCTAGTGTGACACCCCAATTTTTGGCCCTTTCCTTTTCTTTTGGATTTCTTTGGATTTTTATTTGGAATTTCGTTTCTGTGGCTCTGTGGTCTTAAAACCTGGGAAGATCATCTCTTCTTCCTCCCCGAAGTGGCTTGTCACTCCCAAATCTTTCCCAATGCCATGTCATTTCCATCTTAGCCCAACCCTAAATTTTATTCCTTGGGAATATTCCTTTTTCTATTAAAGGAATAACCCTGTTTGCTCTGGGTTGTGAAGCAACCTATATTTCTGTCTTTCCTAAAATTCCCACAAAATTCTCATAAATTCTTTGGATCATATCCCCCACAAATATGTCAAAACTCTTCCTTGCCTAGTTCAAAAATAATTCAGGAATATTCATTTTCCTATTATGTCCAGAATGGCACTTTGTGAAGGAAGTGCTATTTATCTTTTCTTGATTGAATTCAAAAAATTTGGGCACTCTTTAATATTCAAATAATTACCTCATGACAAAATTCAGCTCCATTTGCCTAGTAAATCTTCCTCAACAAATTTCCAAAGTTTCTGGCCAGAGAGAAGCTTTGTCAAGGAAGTACTAGCTCGGATAATCCAAATGAGTTGAAATTTTGCCATATCCTTCATATGCTCAAATAATACCTTACTACAAAATCTGAGCTCCATCCAACAATCTATGTGAGCACACCTTCCAATCTTTGCTTCTGGTCATAATTTCAGTTTGTGAAGCATCTATATTTTATATGGCTTCATAAATTCTAAAATTTTACCAAGACATTATCCTACCTATATAACCTCCCTCCACCAAATTTGGGCTCATTTTATCTATCCAATATTTCTCAATAATTCCCCCAAGTTTCAGTCCAGTGGGAAGCATTGTGAAGGAAGTACCACTTTTATTTATCGAAATGGTATGAAATTTTAAAGTGCCTTATGTCTAAATCATCATGCTCTACCAAATTTCAGATCTATCCAACACTCTATGTGAGTGCAGCTTCAAATTTCATTTCCTGGACCAGATTGTTAGTTGTGAAGCAACTATGATAAATCTTTGTCCAAATCATCTCAAATTGCACCAGATCATAGTCCTTCCTACCCTAAACACCTGAGACATCTTCCTTGGCCCATTGGTCAAGTCTTTTGACCACAACTTCATGCCCAAGTTTACTACAGCAGACTTTAGATGATCCCTCCCATCAGCACACAGTTGCTTTCTTCGAACCATCACTTCAGAGGGTACCATTTGGGATGGACTACACGTTAGACACCTTTTGCCAGGCCTACGTGCCCTCCTCTCGCCAATGCACGCGGTGACCACGTGGGATGGCATGCATTTGGCGCACTCTGAGCATCGGCTAGCTCCGGGCACTGCCCTCCCAGCCGCTCCCGCGCGTCCCACCTTGTCCACAGCGTCGCCCGCACTCCCCTGCGTCCACGCGTACCCTGGCCCCCTCCTCTTTCTTCCTCCTCGTGCCATGGTGGCTCTGCCCGCGCTCTGTCCGCCGCCCCCACCACTATGGACGGTCGGCCACACAGCCCCGAGCCTTCTCGAGCACGCCCGAGCCTCTCTGCTCCTTCGTGAACCCTCTGGACGCGTTGCCCCCGCCCCTCCATGTGTCTCCGAGCTTCGGCGCGTGGCACACGCGTCGCCACGGCCACAAGCTCACCCCGCTATAAATAGCCATCCCCGAGGTCTCCCGAGTTCATTCTCCTCCTCCTCTACCTCCTAGCATCCTCCCAGACCTCTCCATCGAGCTCAAGGAGCCCCCATTCCTCCCCCACGGCTGCCATTGTTGCCTCGGACTCGGCTCAAATTGGAGCCACCCGAGCCCCCTCTCTCCCTCTAGCCCTCCCCAAGGTGCCCTCCTAGCCTCGGCGGAGCCCTCCCCAACTCTCTCCCCACCGTTCCACCACCGAAGCGCCCTGCCCATCACCGCCCGTCGCCGGTTGCCGCCGCGTCTGAAGGAGCGCTCAAGCCCGCCCTTCCCAGGGTCCGTGCTACCCCTAGATGGGTGTGGCTCGGCGCGATGAGCACGCCGGTATGCCGGCCAGCGAGAACGGTGGCCGGGGCCGCCCGGAATCCTCGTCGGGGCCTGCCGGCCTTGTCTCTTCTCTGCGTCGACGGGAGGAAGAAGAAGGAAGCCAGGAGGAGAGAGAGAGAGCGCGGTGGGTCCCACGTGTAAGTGATAGCTGGCCGGGCCCAGCCGTTTAAGTGGAGACGAATTTCAAGGAATACATTTTCCACTACGAAAAGCGTACTTCGCCGCTGCTTTGGGCCAGAATACATTTTCCAGAAGCGAACGCGTATTTTCAGAAATACGCTTTCAGCTTCTCAGCCCGGCGCCGAAACCTCTAAATAGCGGGCGTTCGTTTGTTAGCAGCAGAAAAACACAGTTTTTATTTGATTTTTGCCTAACGAACGAACGGTCGTATTTTCGCAACCGTAACTCCGAATCAGGTGATTCAAAAGCCCACGTTCTCTATTCGTCGAGCCTGTTCTATTGGTATCATTTTCATGATGTTGTCACACTCTGAAAATTACCATTTTGCCCTTGCTCTCTAATCAGCTCCGCCGGGAGAGAAACTTTTCTGGCAAAATTTTCCGCGAGCTCCTCGCACTTCTTCCCGACAAATCATTCATCCCCAGGCAAGCAACAACAGCCACTTGCATGATGGTCTTGCAATAGCCATGGTTTTCACTTGAATGTTTAAATAATTACTTTGAAACTATTTTGTAAATGTTATGCTATGCTTGTGGATTCATGCTCATCCCTATGCCATGTTCATGCGCATCCATATATTTACTTGCTAGTAGTAGTATTCTCATGTTCCATTCTTGTATTCAGTTCATATGCTAATGATCATGACATGCTTGCATGAATAGTTATGGTTTTTATGCAAATACGTGTGATATTCATGATCATCTCTATGCCATGCTTATTTGCATCCCGTAGACTAAATGATTTATTGTTGTTGATGTTATGATAAATGGTTATATTGACCATCCATGCTTATGTTGACATCATGCTCATATGCACTATTATTTCATCATGCCATTTTGTTATGACTCAGCGCATCACCATTCAAGTTAAACCTGACATTAATCGAACTTGAACAAATCTGTTGGCTGAGTCATGGTGCCACCGAATCGAGCTCACCGGTGCAACCACACTTTCCTGGATGGGGAGGCCCTAACTCGGTCTATTGTCATGCCTCTCGCTGGTGCCTCCAACTAGGGAAGGTTATGTGTGCGCGCTACCCTGATTAGGTTGGTGGCCATAGCCTTGTGTGCCCGACTTTTACGGTACCGATGTCCCCGTTTGGGACGATGTTGTCTTGTTTTGGCCACGATGATGGCAGCCACAAAGGTGGCGGATGTCATGAGTTGACATCGGGGCCACCCATGACATAGCCCAAAGGGGAATTTGTCAGAGTGGGCGGGAGAGTGTCATGCAATAGATTGGTTTTGTTGAAATGTCGTTGGTCCACCCGAATGGGAGCACGAGGCCATGAGTTCCGTGGTGTGGGTACAGTGTACTAACCTCTGCAGAGTGTATCGATAGTCGCGTCCTCAGTCATGGACACAGTTCGTAGTAGGTCACACTATGGGCTAACAGTAATATTAACCTGAATAATAAACAACCCCGGTTCCATGAGGAAAGAAGTTGGTTGATCTTTATGTGGTCATGCGATGATCATAGGTAGAGATCAAGCTCCGTGTGGTCATGTGATGATCACGATGGTATAGTTGATACCGAGCTTGGTTGATCCTGAGGTGATCGTGTGATGTTCACGACGGTAAGTTTGTTACATATGGTGGTTACGAGGTAACCCCGAGATGGTAAGTTGGTCCAAGGGACCACAGCAACAATCCACGTACACCTCATGTATGATAGCTTCATGCTCATGTTCATATCATGATTAACACGTACATGCCATACTCACTCTCATGTTGACTCTAGTAGTATCATGTTCAGCAATGATAATTAACCTGGAAATGCCATGCTGTTGTTTGTTTTGATTGCTTTGGTTGCTGTGAGCTTGCGAGTACATTCAAAGTACTCACCTGGTGTGTCATGCCAGATTGCAGGTCATGCCGTAATTGATTGCTTGTCGAGGATCCCGAGTTTGCGCTCTAGGACGTGTCCCAGCCAGAGTCCCTGCGGAGTGGAGTCCATCACCGTTGTCGTTGTTCCGCTGCTAGAAGCTATTCCGCTACGAGATGTTCCGCTGCTAGCATAGAGCTACCTTAGCAGGCGTAGTGTCGCCGTGCCGATGTAATCTTTTGTAATACTCGAACCCTTGTACCCATACTATTTGTAATAAAGAGCTGATTTGTTCTATGCCAAGTAGTGCCGTATTCCAGAAGACTTGATCTCTGGGCTGGAATACGGGGTGTTCCGGTTCTTCTGAGCCGGGGTGCCACACCTAGGATAACCACCGCCTGCATGTGTGGCCCAAAGAGGTGTTTGTGTGATGTTTGAATATACCCAATGCACAACTTTTATGTGGCACCTGCCTCGCAAATCGTAAAGTCCCCACACAGAGGTTCATGACGCGTAGTATATGCTAGTCCCCTCCCCCCTCTTCGATGCATACTATATACTCCTACCGTAACACAAACCAAAAAGAATCCTCCTTGTCGGTCAAATTAACCTCTCTCATTGGTTCAAAGTGATGGACGGCGACCTCGCGGACCCGCAGATGGAAGCGTCGTATGATACGTCTCCAACGTATCTATAATTTATGAAGTATTCATGCCATGTTTATAAGAATTCTATATGGTTTTGGCATGATTTGATTAGAACTAACCCGGACTGACGATGTTTTCAGCAGAACTACCGTGGTGTTGTTTTTTGTGCAGAAATCAAAGTTCTCCAAATGCAGTGAAACTTTTTGGAGATTTTTTATGGAACAAATAAAAAATACTGGAGCCAATACCTATCGGAGGGGGGCCACTAGCTGCCCACGAGGCACCATGGCGCGCCACCCCCCTAGGCATGCCCTGGTACCTCGTGGGGCCCACGTGGCTCCGTCTGACGTGATTCCAACGCTAAAAAATCCTATATATTCAGAAACCCCCGAAAGTTAACCTAGATGAGTTTTTACGCCACCGCAAGCCTCTGTACCAGAGAGATCCCATCTACAGCCCTTTTCCGGCACCCTGCCGGAGGGGGGAAGGCATCACCGGAGGCCATCTTCATCATCCCGGCGGTCTCCATGACGAGGAGGGAGTAGTTCACCCTCGGGGCTGAGGGTTTGTACCAGTAGCTATGTGTTTTATCTCTCTCTCTCTCTCGTGTTCTTGAGATGGCACAATCTTGATGTATCGCGAGCTTTGTTGATATAGATGAATCATATGGAGTTTTCCCCTCTCTATCTTCTTGTGATGAATTGAGTTTTTCCTTTGAAGTTTTCTTATCGGATTGAGTCTTTAAGGATTTGAGAACACTTGATGTATGTCTTGCATATGGATATCTGTGGTGACAATGGGATATTCACTTGAGTCACTTGATGTATGTTTTGGTGATCAACTTGCGGGGTCCGTGACCTTGGGGATTTATGCATAAGGGTTGGCACACGTTTTCGTCTTGACTTTCCGGTAGAAACTTTGGGGCACTCTTTGATGTTCTTTGTGTTGGTTTGAATAGATGAATCTAAGATTGTGTGATGCATATCATATAATCAAACCCGTGGGTACTCGTGGTGACATTGGAGTGCCTAGGTGACATTAGGGTTTTGGTTGATGTGTATCTTAAGGTGTTATTTTAGTACGATCTCTAGGGCTGTTCGTGACAATTAATGGGGATGGCTCATAAGATTGATCGGGAAGGATAACTTTGTGGTGGTTTCGTACCCTACAACAATTTCTTCGTTTGTTCTCCGCTATTTGTGACTTTGGAGTGAACTCTTTGTCGCACGTGAGGGATTTACATATGATTCAACTATGTCAACATTGTTGGGAGATCGCACTAGTGAAAGTACGAACCCTAGACCTTGTTTCTAAGCATTGCAATACCGTTTTTATGCCCGTTTACATTTTGCTACCTTGCTATTTTTATATATTCAGATTACAAAAACTTATATCTACTATCCATTCTACACTTTTATCACCATCTCTTCGCCGAACTAGTGCACCTATACAATTTACCATTGTATTGGGTGTGTTGGGGACACAAGAGATTTCTTGTATTTGGTTGCAGGGTTGCTTGAGAGATACCATCTTCAACCTACGCCTCCCACGGATTGATAAACCTTAGGTCATCCACTTGAGGGAAAATTGCTACTGTCCTACAAACCTCTGCGCTTGGAGGCCCAACACGAGTCTACAAGAACAAGTTGTGTAGTAGACATCAAGCTCTTTTCTGGCGCCGTTGCCGGGGAGGTGAGTGCTTGAAGGTATATGTTTAGATCTTGCAATCGAATCTTTTAGTTTCTTGTTTTATCACTAGTTTGGTTTATAAAAGAAAACTACAAAAAAAAATGGAATTGAGATTGCCTCATATTATTCATCTTTATCATGTCTTTCTTGAAAATGATGGATCAGAAAATTGTACTCAATTGATAGAAGAAGAATTCAATAAAATGTTTGGCATAAAATCTTTGAATGATGAGCATGATTGCAATGTTGCTAGTATGAATTCTCTAAATATCTATAATGCTAATGATATGCAAAACTACAAGCTTGGGGATGCTAGGTTTGATGAAGATGATATTTTTAGTCCCCCAAGTTTTGATGAGAATATTTATTATGATGATGGCATGCCTCCTATTTATGATGATTATAATGATAAAAGTGGATATAGAGAGGTCATGACTTTATTTAATGATGAATCCACTATTTTGGAAGAGGTTTCAATTGAGTATGACGACAAAGTTGCTATCTATGATGATTATTGTGATGACATGTATGCTATAAAGAATAATTATAACCATGAAACTTGTCATCATTTTAATTTTCAATTGGATTATGCTAATCAAATTTCCCATGATAGTTATTTTGTTGAGTTTGCTCCCACTATTATGGATGAGAAGAAAATTGCTTATGTGGGGAGTAATAAAAATTCTATGCTTGTAGGTCATGAAAAGAATGCTTTGTGTGACGGATATATTGTTGAATTTCTTCATGATGCTACTGAAAATTATTTTGAGAGAGGAATATATGCTTCTACATATTTTAATAATATCAAGTTTCCTCTCTATGTGTTGAAAGTTTTGAAGTCATGCTTGTTTTGCCTTCCTATGCTAGTTGATTCTTGCTCCCATAAACTATTTGCTCACAAAATCCCTATGCATAGGAAGTGGGTTAGGCTTAAATGTGCTAGTCATATGCTTCATGATGCTCTCTTCATGTTTCAATTCTTTACTTTTATGCGAGCATCATTGAAATCATCATGCCTAGCTAAAAGGCTTTAAAGAAAAGCGCTTGTTGGGAGACAACCCAATATGTATCCTTTCTGTTTTAGTGTGTTCACATGATTAATCTACTGTAATAATCATGTTTTATATGTTTTCTTTCAATAAAGTTCCAAGCAAAACCTTTGGAATAGTGTGGATACTTGTTGATTCAATTCTGTGCAAAAACAGAAACTTTTGCCTCCGGTGTTTAATTTCCCAGATTTTACTGGAGCGTCAAAAATTCTGAAATTTTTACACAGTATTTATATGCAAATTTTTGATGTTGTCCTAATTTTTAATAATTTTTAGAGTTACAGAAGTATGGTATTTGCTCTGATCATTACAGACTGTTCTGTTTTTGACAGATTCTGTTTTCAATGCATAGTTTGCTTGTTTTAATGTTTCCATAGCTTATATTATGAGATATAAATTGTGGAAATGATAGAATACAGTACGAATTATATGGGAACAATTGTGAATCTTGTCTTGTACAGTACCTAAGTGATGGTTTATTCTTTATCATACTAACCGTTCTCACGAAGTTCCGTTAAGTTTTGTGTGATTGAAGTTTTCAAGTTTTGGGTGAGATATTGATATGAGGAGAATAAGGAGCGGCAAGACCCTAAGCTTGGGGATTCCCAAGGCACCCCAAGGTAATATTCAAGGAAGAACCAAGCAACTAAGCTTGGGGATGCCCCGGAAGGCACCCCCTCTTTCGTCTTCAACATTATCGGTAACCTCACTTTGAGCTATATTTTTATTCGTCACATAATATGAGTTTTGCTTGGAGCGTCATTTTATTCTGTTGATATTTGTTTTCTGCTACCAATAATCATGTTTTGTATCTTTTAGTTCAATAAAATGCCAATTATAGCCTTTACCATGCTCAGTTTGCAAGTTCATGTGTTGCTGTTTGAAAACAGAAAGTTTTCTGTTATGTCCAGAATAGTCCTGAATAGTCAGAACATGATAAAAATCTGAATTTTTTACACAGTAAGAATTCATGAGTTCTCTGTCACGTGGTAATTTTTCAGAATTTTTGGAGTTAGGGAAGTATGGATTCTTATTCACCCTTTACAGACTGTTCTGTTTTGGCAGATTGCTATTATAGTTGCATTGTTTGCATATGTTTGCGTGTTTAATGTTTCTATTTGAGGATAGGAGTATTAAATATGAAAAGGCATTTAGTACGCAATGTTTAATTATAATTTTTGTGATTTGCTACAGTAGAGAATGTTAAGGTTTTGAGTTGATTTATACTAACTTATCTCACGAGTTCTTGTTGAGTTTTGTGTGAATGAAATATTTAAGATTTATAGAAACCGTGATATGAGAGGAATTAAGGAGACACAAAAGCTCAAGCTTGGGGATGCCCAAGGCATCCCAATATAATATTTCAAGAAGTCTCAAGCATCTAAGCTTGGGGATGCCCCGGTAGGCATCCCACCTTTCTTCTTCAACAACTATCGGTCAGTTTTGGTTGAGCCCAAGTTTTTGCTTCTTCAAATGATATGTGCTATTCTTGGAATGTCATTTTATTTTGTTTTTCTTGCTGTTTGAATAAAATATCAAGATCTGAAACTTTTTAAATGAGAGAGAGTCCTTACATAGCTACTTAATGGTTTCACTAGTCATTGATCTTCACTTATATATTTTGGAGTAGTTTGTCATTAATTCTCATGCTGCACTTATATCTTTTTGAGAGTTAATAATAGTAATGGTAATTTGCACAAGATATGAATTCGGTTCCAAGATGATGAATATTCGAGAGGGATATAATAAAAACTTTCAATTAGATCATTGGATATGATAAGTGTGATTCCTTGCCATGAAAATAATGAAAGAGATCATATGCTAATCCTATGGAAAGTAATGACATTACATAAAGAAAAGTATAAGTGGTAAAATTTATTGGAGGTTAACAAGCATAGCATTAGTCAATGATGCAATTCATGAAAAATTTAATAAGGGAAGAGAAGATTCACATGCAAATATACTATCTTAGACATCTTTTATGATTGTGAGCCCCCATTAAGTATTTTATGTCAAAGTGTTGACGTTGGACAAGGAAGACAACATAATGAATTATGTTTGTTCATATTCACATAGAAGTTATATTGTTATAGATCCTCCAACATGTGGTGCTTGCCCAATATCTTTGCTAGTCAAAAATCCGCACCAAGTAGAGATACTACTTGTGCATCCAAAACCCTTAAACCCAGTTTCTTGCCATGAGAGTTCACTATATCTACCTATGGATTGAATAAGATCCTTCAAGTAAGTTGTCATCGGTGCAAAAAGCAATAAAAATTGCTCCTAAAATATGTATGATCTTTTATTGTAAGGGAAATAAGCGTTGTACGAACTTGTGATGGTAAGGAAATAAAAGCGACGGACTGCATAATAAAGGTTGCTATCACAAGGGGAAATATAACGTGACGTTCCTTTGCATTAAGGGCTTGTGCATCCAAAAATAAAAAGTGCATGACAACCTCTGCTTCCCTCTACGAAGGGCCTATCTTTTACTTTTATGCATTTACTTTTATGTATTTACTTTTTATGCAAGAGTCAATAGTGTTCTCCTCTACTTCCTTTTTATTTTTCTCTTTTGCAAGCATCATGTGGTGGGGAAAGATCTAGGCACATATATCCAGTTGGATATGAGTGATCATGAGTTATTATTGTTGACATCACCCTTGAGGTGAATAAGTTGGGAGGTGAAATCACAAGCCCCTATCTTTCTATGTGTCTGGCTGAAACTTTTGCTCCATATATATGTCGTGAGTGTTAGCAATCATAGAAGACTAAATGATGGTTGAGTATGTGGACTTGCTAAAAAGCTCCTACATGAGACCCTTCCTGAAAATATGAAGAATTGTAATTGCATTGTTGACTAGAATAGTTTGTTAGTTTCCAAGAAAGTTTATGCCTTATACTTCATTGTTGTGATGAATTGTTACTTGCTCATGAGAAGTTTTATGATAATAAATATTGCTGCTATAATAATTATTTTGCTTTGAATCATTCAAGTCCAATGTCAATGCAACAAAAGAAAAGATTATATGATGATTATGATAGATAGCATTCGACATCAAAATTTCTGTTTTTAATTGCTACTTTATCATGATGACTTTTATGAGAAAAAGTTGATGTTATGATGCTAGGAAAAGTGATTGAAATTATCATTGATCAAACTTATGCACTATGCTAGCATTCACACTTCATAAATTATTTCTTTTATCATTTACCTACTCGAGGACGAGCAGGAATTAAGCTTGGGGATGCTGATACGTCTCCAACGTATCGATAATTTATGAAGTATTCATGCCATGTTTATGACAATTCTATATGGTTTTGGTATGATTTGATTAGAATTAACCCGGACTTACGCATTTTTCAGCAGAACTACCGTGGTGTTGTTTTTTGTGCAAAAATCAAAGTTCTCCAAATGCAGTGAAACTTTTTGGAGATTTTTTATGGAATAAATAAAAAATACTGGAGCCAATACCTACTGGAGGGGGGCCACTGGCTGCCCACGAGGCACCAGGGCGCGCCACCCCCCCAGGCGCGCCCTGGTACCTCGTGGGGCCCACGTGGCTCCGTCTGGCGTGATTCCAACGCTGAAAAATCCTATATATTCAGAAACCCCCGAAAGTTAACCTAGATGAGTTTTTACACCGCGGCAAGCCTCTGTACCAGAGAGATCACATCTACAGCCCTTTTTCGGCACCCTACCGGAGGGGGGAAGGCATCACCAGAGGCCATCTTCATCATCCCGGCGGTCTCCATGCCGAGGAGGGAGTAGTTCACCCTCGGGGCTGAGGGTTTGTACCAGTAGCTATGTATTTGATCTCTCTCTCGTCTTCTTGAGATGGCACGATCTTGATGTATCGCGAGCTTTGTTGATATAGATGAATCATATGGAGTTTTCCCCTCTCTATCTTCTTGTGATGAATTGAGTTTTCCATTTGAACTTTTCTTATCGGATTGAGTCTTTAAGGATTTGAGAACCCTTGATGTATGTCTTGCATATGGATATCTGTGGTGACCATGGGATATTCACTTGAGTCACTTGATGTATGTTTTGGTGATCAACTTGCGGGTTCCGTGACCTTGGGGATTTATGCATAAGGGTTGGCACACGTTTTTGTCTTTCTTTCCGGTAGAAACTTTGGGGCACTCTTTGAAGTTCTTTGTGTTGGTTTGAATAGATGAATCTGAGATTGTGTGATGCATATCGTATAATCAAACCCGTGGGTACTCGTGGTGACATTGGAGTGCCTAGGTGACATTAGGGTTTTGGTTGATGTGTATCTTAAGGTGTTATTTTAGTACGATCTCTAGGGCTGTTCGTGACAATTAATGGGGATGTCTCATAAGATTGATCGGGAAGGATAACTTTGAGGTGGTTTCATACCCTACAACAATTTCTTCGTTTGTTCTCCGCTATTTGTGACTTTGGAGTGAACTCTTTGTCGCACGTGAGGGATTTACATATGATTCGACTATGTCAACATTGTTGGGAGATCGCACTAGTGAAAGTATGAACCCTAGGCCTTGTTTCTAAGCATTGCAATACCGTTTTTATGCCCGTTTACTTTTTGCTACCTAGCTATTTTTATATTTTCAGATTACAAAAACTGATATCTACTATCCATACTACACTTTTATCACCATCTCTTCGCTGAACTAGTGCACCTATACAATTTACCATTGTATTGGGTGTGTTGGGGACACAAGAGATTTCTTGTATTTCATTGCAGGGTTGCTTGAGAGATACCATCTTCAACCTACGCCTCCCACGGATTGATAAACCTTAGGTCATCCACTTGAGTGAAAATTGCTACTGTCCTACAAACCTCTGCGCTTGGAGGCCCAACACGAGTCTACAAGAACAAGTTGTGTAGTAGACATCATCGCACATGAGTGAGTGTCCTGTAGGACAACCACCGCCTGCATGTGGCCCAAAGTGGTGTTGTGTGATGTTTGAATACCCAATGCACAACTTTGATGTGGCACCTCCCTCGGAAACCGGAAAGTCCCCACACAGAGCGAGGTTCATGACGCATAGTCTATGTTGGTCACCTCCCCCCTCTTCAACGAATACTATATACTCCTACTGTAACACAATCCAAAAAGAATCATCCTTGTTGGTCAAATTAACCTCTCTCGCTGTAGGTTAAAGTGATGGACGACGACCTCGCGGGCCCATAGAAAGCGTCACACGCGAGTGAGTGTCCTAGGACAACCACCGCCTGCATGTGGCCCAAAGAGGTGTTGTGTGATGTTTGAATACCCACTGCACAACTTTGATGTGGCACATGCTTCGCAAACCGGAAATGCCCTACACAGAGGTTCACGACGTGTCGTAGTCCCCCTCACTTCGAGCCGATGGGAGGGATTCATGTGTACGCACGCGCTCGAACTTTGATCTGGAATCTCACCATCATTCACACTGTAACACATCCCAAGATGAATCCACCTTTGGTCAAATGCCTCTCGATGTCGATGAAAAGTGATAACCTTCATGGGCTAATGAATGGGCGCATCGCTGATAACCGCACGAGGGAGTGTCCGAGGACCACCATGCATGCATGTGGCCCAAACATGTATGTATGAAAGGATTGTGTAATGTTTTAAATAACCAATTCATGACTTTGATGTGGCACCTGCCTCACAAAACGGTCAATCCCACACGGTGGCTCATGACTCATAGTGTACTATCGGACCCCCCCCCCCCCCCGCGCGACTCACACACACACACCGCACCACCACCGCCACTATGAGGCATGTTAAACTTTTTCCACGGTGAACATATGTGACCAAAGGAGTGTCTTGTTAAAATTTGGAAAAAAAATCAGAGATCATTTGGACGTTTTTATACATTGATTGATTTCCTAGGTATATAATGTGCAAAAATCAAATTTGAGCTACATGCACACATGATAGTGCACCAAAATGGATTGGAAAATCATATGTGTGTCCCTAGGTGCATGTTTAGTCCCCATGCAAGAAATTTCAAACATTGAGAATCATGATTTTTAAAATCCAGTAAATCCAAAACTTAGTTGAAATTCATGAAACTTATTGTGGTGTCATATGGACACCAATAGACTGTGATATTGTATTCTTTTGTCAAATTTGAGACAAGTTTTGATATATTCTTCTTACAAACGGGAGATTATTAATAATTGGCAACCAATATCGCAAATGGATTATTTATTATTCGTACTGTGGGCGTTAGACCAACAATGTACGTTCCATGCTTCGGTTAAGTAATAAAGCGGCAGAATTAATCATCAAAAAATAAAAACAATATACGTGCCGCCACGCGTCCCGTGTGCCGTACGAGCAGGCGTGAGTTGACGGGACGCATGCGAGCAGTCCGCCGCGCAGGGCAGACCAGGAGGCGTGCGGGCAGGTGTGTGAATTGACGGGAGGCGTGTTCGCTGCGCAGTGTCACCAGGAGGTGTGCGAGTAGCTGTGTGAAATGACGGTAGGCATGCCAACAGTCCGCTGCGCAGGCTCACCGGGAGGCGAGCCAGCCCTTTGACCGCCGCCCGCCTCGCTCCCACTGCTCTATATTAATGGCGCGCCCAAGCCGCTGGTCATAATAGGTGGACGCACCCCCCTTCTCGCTACACACACAATCCTCTCTCTCCGCCTGCATCCTCGATGCCGCTCTTAGTCGTCACCGCCGTCAGTCTATGAGGATGCCGCCAAAGCGCACCATCAGAGGGAGTGGTGACGCCGGGGCTGCTGAAGCACCTGAGCACGGCATGAAGCTGGAGACAGAGGTTGCTGTCACCGCCGACGAGGTCTCGC
This sequence comes from Elymus sibiricus, assembly GCA_039707655.1. Lineage (NCBI taxonomy): Eukaryota > Viridiplantae > Streptophyta > Magnoliopsida > Poales > Poaceae > Elymus > Elymus sibiricus. Next base: position 275,664,040 of record CM077668.1, read on the forward strand.
GCGGGCAGAAGCATGACGTTAACATCGTCGACGGCGTCGTGCTTCCACAGCCGGAGCCGGAGGTCCACAGCAACTCCGACGACGACTCCGACGACCACTCCAGCGACGACTCCAATGACGACGGAGAACCGGTTAGTCATCTATACCCATTTATGTGGAAAATATATCCTAGGGTTTCTCTGGTTAGTCCTGCCTCCCCCTTTTTGGAATAGAAATCCTATGGTTATGTTCTCTTAATCCATGAAATCCGAGTTAAGTTCGATAGATCCGTGTAGTGTATTGATTGTTTGAATGGTACAAATGATAAGTGATTAATTGTTTCTCCTGTACAAATGATTTTTGCTAATAATCTGACTAGGGACCCCTTTGGGGCGCAGGATAACTCGTAATCCTCATACTTCTGTTGTTGTGTATTTCCCTTTAGCTGTTGCTTTCGAACTGCTCCTCTTAGTGAACTGATGTATGACCCTATAAGGGTTTCATTCGAGTAATGGAACCGGGGAGGAGCCTCCCCGTTCTTCTAAAATAATAATCCGACTAGGGTTAGTCTTGCTAATAATTCCTAGCCAGATCTTGACAATTGAGTTTGAATGTCGTACATATATGCTTGTGCCAATTTTTTTTCTAGATTGGTATGTACATAGATGATTGTGCTAAAAAAATCGAACCAAAATCTTTGGATCTGTCTAAAAAAATAGCCATAAAATCCTAATCCTACTTTACGGCATGTAAATTGCTTTGATGCCAAAAGTCGTTGGCATGCCAAATTTTGGCAACCCCCAAATGTTCGCTAGAGATTAGTTTGCATTCCATTGTTCATTGCCAATCTCACAAAAGGTTGCCAAGTGTTGGCAAATTTTGATTTTGCGAAATGTCGGTAGCAAACCAAACTTTTGATTCTGCCAAATGTTGGTAGCAAACCAATCAGACTCTTAATTTAGTTGCACTAAGTTGTGTGCTCTCTGTTTATGCATTTCTTTCATCAAGATCACTTGATGATTTTGGGTTCACGCTGTCACAGGATATATTATGTTTCATAAACTCTGCCTGTTGAATTCACATTATTATAAAATATACTGACGCCACATTTTATTACTATATGTATAGGTGCTATCTGACGATGTCGACAGCGAGGACGAAGATGGCCAGAGGAGGTTCAAGAGGCAAAAGCTCAGGGAGCTTTATGTGGGACTGCATAACAGGCGTGTGATGGCCTGGAATAGGGGCTTTGGATGCCTGTTTTGCAACCAAAAGCTTCATCACGAGTATGAAAGTGTTCTGGCGCATGCAAGAGGACGGGCCATTGGCTCCTTCAAGCAGAAGTATCCTCGCAGGGTGGCACACGCCGCGTACTGTGGCACCCCGGCTCAGAGCAACCAGTTTACCTTGCATTGCCAGCCCAGAGATCAAGTCTTCTGGCAACACACAACAACTTGGTACAGAAAATAACCACTTTATTGATCTCTAGCGGATACATAGGTTCGAATATTACAAGATAAGCGAGGCCAAGCGGCACCCACGGTGCGGCTGCACTTATGTACATTATTTAGTAGACATCTTAGGGGCCTCGACGATAAAGGAAACTACTACGCGGCAGAGGAATGATGAGGTAGTGGAACTCCACTCCACAGGGACACTGCTGGGACACGGCCTAGATCGCGACGGTCAGGTCGACATCAATTCCTTGCGTAGCTTCTCCTGCATCTGGCATGACACGCCAGGTGAGTACTTTGAATGTACTCGCAAGCTCACAGCAAACAAAGCAAATACGACAATTAATAACAAGGCATTTAACAAGTTTAATGCATGAACATGAACATGATACTACCAGTCATGATGTGTACATGGATTGTTGCCGTGGTCCCTTGGACCAACTTACCATCTCGGGGTTACCTCGTAACCATCGTCAACATCTTACCATCGTGATCCTCCCTTGATCATAACAATACCAACCATAGTGATCCTCACACGATCACCAACTTTTGCATGTGCCATCTTGTTGTTCTTAGTGTGCAGGTTTATTATTTCTGTTGACCCTACGAACCATGTCCATATCCGAGGATGCGGCTATCGATAGATTATATACTCAGCAGAGGTTAGTACAATGTACCCACACCACGGAACTCATGGCCTCGTGCTCCCATTCGGGTGGACCAACGACATTCCGACAAAACCAATCTATTGCATGACACTCTCCCGGCCACTCCGACAGACTCCCCTTTGGGCTATGTCATGGGTGGCCCCGATGTCAACTTGTGACATCCGCCACCTTTGTGGCTGCCACCGTCGTGGCCAAAACAAAAAAGAGTCGTCCCAAACAGGGACATCGGTACCTTAAAACTCGGGCACACAAGGTTATGACTGCCTACCGGGCCAGGGAAGCGCAAGCGCACAACCTTCCCTAGTAGGAGGCACCAGCGAGAGGCATGACAATAGACCGAATTAGGGCCTCCCCATCCAGGCAAGTGTGGTTGCACTGGTGAGCTCGATTCGGTGGCACCATGACTCGATCAATAGTTGTTCAAGTTGGATTAACACCAGGTTTAACTTGAAGGAATGTGATTCGAGCCATAGTATGCAATGAGGTGCACAGGTCATGATAATACGAAAATGAGTAACGAATGCATCATGCTACCATGAGAGTATATGACATGATCTCTACTGGACACAATAACAAGATGACATATTCTCTACTGCATAATAACAATATGACATGTAACAACTATAATGCAATAGGTTATATATAGCAAATCATTTTAATAGTGAAGCATATAATGAATTTAATTCAAATAAAACCATTGTCATTGAAATGCCATCCTTGCATATGAATGTTGTGGCTTGCCTTGATTCAGAGGAGTGTCACACCACTCCTGGTCTTCTCCAACACAACTAGGACCTTCTGAAAATAATTTAAATGCAAAAAGAAAATGTCACATAAAGCATTTTATTTCACCATAAATTCCAAACAGCAAGGAAAATTCTAAATCTTTGCAAACAGAAACTTTAGCTCAAGACAAAACTGTAGCAAAAAGTTTCAACTCATTTGGACTTATAGTTTAAAAGATATAGCTGGTCAAAGTTCTGGTCAAAATATGAATTTAAATGAATTTACAGAAAATCCTGGGAGGGCCACGTCGAAGGCGTATTCTCAGAATACGCCTCCACTCATACCGCTTCGGGTGAGAGAGAGAGAGAGGCTGACAGGTGGGGCCATCCTGTCGGGTTTGAGAGAGAGAGAGAGAGGGAAACAGAAGAGGCGGCGCTGTCGCCGGTGGTTCTCCGGCGAGGAGACCACGGCGGTGACCGGAGAGGAGGGGGATGGATCCAGCGCATCGAGAGGGGCACGAGCGTACCCGAAATTACGGCAGGGATGGACGGATGGTGTCGGGGCATTCTTCTCCAGAGACGGCGGGCGGCGGAGCTCGTCTGAGTTGAGGGTTCCGACGCCAATCCGACGAACTAGCGTCACCGTCGTGCTCAGGAGGTCACCACAAACACGCCTGAGGAGGAGGGTGAAGGCGAGGAGCACGGGAGAGAGCAGGCAGCCGAGGGGTATCCGCGGCCAAATTCTAGCGAGGATCAGGGGTTGGAGGCCCTCCCGGCCTTGCCCCGAGCTACTTCGGTCGATTTGTGGCCAGATGAAGAGGTGGTGATGGCTAGAATTGATCGGGAGGGGCTCTATTTATAGATGGAGAGGTGACTGAGCTCGAGCTCCGCCAGAGACAAGGTGCAAAAGAAAAGGGAGGGGGAGGAGCTCGAGCGCGACGCGGAGACGAAGAGGAACAGGCCAAGGAGCAGTGCGAGCACGCGGGCAAGGCTGCAGCGCACTAAGTGGGGCAGAGGCTCACGCGTGCTCACTGTTCCAAATGGTAGGACCATGGCCGTGCCAGGCGTGCTGCCTGCCGGCGTTGGGGAGGAGCAGAGAAGTGCTAGGTGGAAGGAGAGGAGCAGGCTGAGTGGGGCGGGCAAGCTGCGGTGGCGTGCGGAGGACGAACGGGCGGCGGCAGAGGGCCCCGATGCCCAGAGCGTGGCGACTGCATGCCGAACCCCTCGCACACACGTGGTCACCACGTGCACTAGCACACGTGGGACTTTAGGAAAGTGCAAACCGTGTCTGGTGTGTAGTCCCTTCAACGCGGTGCCGAAATGTGCGCTAAGATTGCCACCTAGCTCCATGGACACGACGTGAGATGGCTGCAAAGTTTCTGTACAGAAACTTGGTCGGCAAGCTGGGCTCAAATGGCTTGGTGAAAAAGTCTGAATTTTGGTGGTTAAGCATCTCCTAGGAAGGTAGTCATGTGGTAAAAATTTCAGCCTCAACAGATCAAGGAAAAATACACTTGCTTCACGAAGTGCCATTTCTGACCAGAAGCAAAAATAGTTTTCCTAGCTGAAATTTTACAAATGACTATGGAATATTTTTGCATGGGGAGGTGATACATGATCCAAAGAATATTTGGGAATTTTCTTGGAATTTTCTGAGTAAAGAAAATGGTGGTTGCTTCATGGCATTAAGTGAAAATATTCATTTTCAGGGAGAAAATGAATATTATGCCATGAAAGAAAATTATGGCATAGCAACCTAGTGAGGTTGATGAAGTTTTGAGAGGGTTTTAGAGTGATAGGCTTCACTTGGAAGAAAGCCAAAAATAATTCCAAGTGATAAGTCCAAAAGAATTGACAGAAAAACCCATTTGCAAAAATAAATATACAATAAATCCAAATAAAAAGAAAAGAAAAACCCAGGGTGTTACACGTACACTGAGTACCTGGAGAAACTTCACCCTTTGTGCAGGCCTGTCGGCAGATGAGATGTGGGATTGAACTATATATGGCTATGTAGTGTCTTTATTATAACTATGCTTGAGTATGCTTAATATCGGTTGAACTATGCTTGAGTACGCTTATTATCTATGCCTGAGTATGCTTATATCTATGCTTACTTATGTCTACATGTGGGATGAGTATGCAATCAGTTTGGTTGATGGAATTTTATGCATATTAGGGTGAATTTTTAGCGCGGGTAAAAAATTCAGATTCAACCAACGAAGGAAATGTGGACCCACCCTAAAAATTGGTGATTTTCCCAGATTGGAACCATGTGTGATGAATTTCATTGTGCCGCGGCATGTGTGTTCTGATTGGCTAGAATGCATCCCCACGGATCGCACTTCTGCACCGTAGGATGTACACAGATCGAACGGCACTCCGTATCACCCTCACACCAGACTGATGTTTTTTTTTTTGAAAATACACCGGAGTGATGTTAATCACACACGATTGGCTCTACCAAACCGTTGCCTCTGAAATGCTTTGTGGGACAGAAAACCCTCACCACCCAATTCAAAAAGGAAAAAAGAAAACCCTCACCATCCCCACGTCACAAAATCCTCACCCCGCCCGCCACCCCCCGGTCCCCATTCGCACTTGCACTCCTCCGCGACTTTGCATGTCATCGCGTATCGCCGCGACAACCACGTAGCTCGATGCCTGTCGCCGCCGCCGGTTGCCGGCAAACCCCACCGCATTTCGCCATTGCCGCTTGCCACCGCCTATCGGCATTGACTTTCTCGACGCTGCTCGCCGTCGACCCAGCTCCGCTCGATTCGGGAATCTTCGGTATTGGATTTTTTTGCTCATGGAGAACCAGGTAACTAATTTACTGAAATATTCACTCAACTCTTATCCCAGTCCATCTGCCCCTTTTAATCTCCCGGCTGAAATCACCATGAATTCTTTTTTCTTCTAGCTGGTTCGAGGGTTTTCTTTCATTCATAGAGTGTATAGTGCACGGAGACATCAGGCATTTGCGGACTCAGCCAGGCAGCCAAGGAGTTCCATCTCACCGTACCAGATGACTTCAGGAGGCGCATGGTATGTTCAATCTCACCCTACCTCGGTTGGCATGATCTACTTTTCTAAACATATACTATATATTGCCGCATTTGGATAAAAGGTGCCACATGCAGCATATACGTCAAAGGGGATTTTTCTTCTTTCTATATTAGGCATATTAATGCTGTAATGTTCTTTCGATTACTCTCATATTTGCATGACATCATGGTTACACTATCTGTTTAATTATAAATTTGTGTCCTTTGATTTCAACTACTGTGTACTGTTCTTTCAATTACTCCCATATTTGCATGTTACCCTATTCTTTAACAATCTTATCATTTCCTGCAGTACATCCCTTGCTTTGCAATAGCAACTGTAGTACACAATCTTGGCCTTTACAAAACTAAAGACTCCAGGAATGTCATATTGAACACAAACCATGGATTTACAATCATTGTTTCCGTAAAACTTGATGAACATGGTCACTCCTATTTTGGCACGGGCCTTTGGACAGAAATTTCTAAGTTTTATGTAGTGAAAGCTGGCACTAACATTGCACTGCACCTAAAAGACCCTGGTCATATGATATATGCTAACTTCCCCGATGATATCATCCGTACAGACTTTGTTTGAAGTAAGTGTTCTTTTCAAGTATCTGCGTGTTGACTTACCTAGCAATATCAAAGTAATTGTGTACTATTTAAGCAACCAATAGGGATTCCATTTTTAGACTCTGTTAAGTCTGTTCCTACCTAGTAACTTCTAGTTACCAATACACTTTTCTTCTGCCCTATTCTAACTAAATAATCCCTATCCTCCCACTCCTCCACTCCTATCAGATAGCGTCGCCACCGAGGAGACTCCAGAGGTGGAGGACGAGGCTACCAACAAGCGGAGGCGGGTTGAGCAAGAACCACAAGCGACTCCGGCGGGCCTAAACTTCATCAGCAGCCTCCCCGATGATATGTTGATCGTCATCATCTCCCTTCTCCCAATCAAAAATGGCGCGCGGACAACCGTCTTTTCCCGGCATTGGCGCCCTCTATGGCACTCCACCCCTCTCGACCTCATCGACGTCCACAAGCTCTGCCATGGCTATCGCAAAAGCTTGGACGCATTGTCCCAGATCCTTGGCAGGCACCCTGGCCCAATCAGAGGCCTTATCACGGGCAAGTTCCATTCCAATCGCAAGGACCGAGCCAAGCTTGACGAGTGGTTCCGATCCCCCACCCTAGATCACCTCGAGGAGCTCAATTTTAATGATGGGCATATGCGTTTGCTGCCACCGTCCGCTCTCCGCCTCGCGCCCACGCTGTGGCTCGCCAGGTTCATGAACTGCCATTTGCCCCCGATTAATGACGTGCCCGCTCTTTTTCTCCCTCGACTAAAGCATCTCGAGCTCGTCGTCATCTACATCCCCAAGGATGACATGGAGCGCCTGCTCCGCGGCTGTACTGCACTCGAGTACCTTTGTCTTCAGGTGATCAATGGGTTGAGTAGCTTCCACATCACCTCCATGACTCTTCGGACAATTTATGTGTGTTGCTGGTGCTGCAACAAGAGATCACAGAAGGTGTATCACAATATGGTCATTGATGACATACCTTTACTTGAGAGATTACTTGTAGTTGATCAACAAGGTCCAATAAGAATCAGTGTCATTTCTGTGCCAAAATTGACAGTGGTGGGCTACTCGTCTGTCAAATTCTTCGAACTTATTATTGGATCCACACCCGTTTAGGTACAACAGTCATCTTCTTCTTCTCCTTCTTGAAATTAACATTTTTCCTAATTTTGAAGATGTATGTTCGTCTGTCATCCAGAAAATGAACCCGACAAGCTTGACCCCATATCTGCACACAGTGAAGGTCTTCGCACTAGAATCTATCGGCCCCAACCTGGACGAAGTTGTCAGTTTCCTGAGATGCTTTCCGTGACTAGAGAAGCTATATATCGAGGTGATGCTCCTTTCCTATTAAATGTTAACCATAAGGGAGTTCAATTTTTTGGTATGTTTTCTCAAGTTTACAATGACGAATGTACTACGATTTCTGAAGGAATTTCGGAGGATTTTAGTACATAGATTTTTTTCCCTATAGTGGTTGCTTGGTTCATAAGGTTACAATCCATATGCATTTCTCCTTTGGATTCATCTGTACTAGTTTTCGTAGGGAAATTTCCATCCACTCCAACCTCTTGGGAAGAAGCTACATTTTTCTAGATTGTAATCAAATGCCCATGTTAATCATGTAGGATCGACGATGGCATGTCACTCTACTCGTGTATTTTAGAAATCCTGCAAATCAAAGAGGCCTGTAGTAGTGTTCAAAACTACATGTAGGCACTAATAAGTTCTCTTCTTTTGTAGATAAGATTAGGCCCGGTAGTGGATAATGTGATACAATATAACAACCACATCAAATGCCTTGATCTGCATCTCTCAGAAATTACTTTGAACTCCTACCGAGGGACCTTACCGGAGATTATATTCGCCAGGTTCTTTGTTGTGAGAGCAAGGTTGCTAAAGGTAATGAGGTTTCCCTACATTTGCTTCGCAAAACTAAATGGTTTGCTGATCAATGCACGTGGCTATGGCAGAATGGAAAAGGCTCTGCAGAAGCTGAATTTCATTTTGGAAGTTCAGTTGACAGAGTAATCGGAAGTCATTATGTCAAGCCCATAGATGACTTGTCAGTGGTTGATCCCTTTGCAGAAATTTTGAGGTTTTGAAAAGGGTGTTACAAGTTTTAATATTAGTTTGAACCTCTCATATGTCCATGTTCAGCTGATCAGCGCGGGCGTCTGCAGTTGCATGAGCTGAATTTCATTTCTAATGTCAGTTTGAACCTTGTAATCTTCGAATTTGAGCCTTCTAACTCTGGAATTTGAACCTTGTAATATTTAAGGCTTTTGTGTTACAATCATTGAAATGGCAGCGTATGAGACTTGTATATTGGTAGTACTATTTTGACCTTCATATGCAATGGACGATTAATATTTGGACCTCAATGGACTTGATTTTATTTACCATTCTTGAATGTGTTTCCCCTGTCGATCTCATCACAAACGATCTATGTTGCGTACTCGACAGCGATTGATACGTCCATTTTGCATCATGTTTTCCTACTGTTAATTATTGTGTTTTTAATCAATATAACATTTTGTGGAGCAATTCTAATGCCTTTTCTCTCTTAATATGCAAGATTTACATAAGGAGGGAGATTGCCGGCACCTGGAATTCTGGACCTGAAAAAGCAATGTCAGAGATACCTATTCTGCACATCTCCAAATGAGCTGAAATTTCACAGAGATTTATTTTGGAATAAATAAAAAATACTGGAGAAAAGAAGTACCAGAGAGGGCCACCCAGGTGCCCACGAGGCACCAGGGCACGCCACCCCCCCAGGCGCGTCCTAGTGGCTTGTGGGGCCCCTGGCCAGCCTCCGGTGCCCATTTTCTTTTATATAAGCCCATTTGCCCTAGAAAAAATAAGGAGAAGGTTTTTGGGATGGAGCGCCGCCGTCTCAAGGCGGAACTTGGGTAGGAGCACTTTTGCTCTCTGGCGGAGCGATTCCACCGGGGATACTTCCCTCCGGGAGGAGGAAATAGAAGCCATCGGCATCACCAAGCATCCTCTCATCGTGGGAGGACCAATATTCATTAACATCTTAAACAGAACCATCTCATCTCAACCAATAGTTCATCTCTTGTATTCAATCTTTGTCTCAAAACCTCACATTGGTACCTGTGGGTTGCTAGTAGTGTTGATTACATCTTGTAGTTGATGCTAGTTGGTTTATTTGGTGGAAGATTATATGTTCAAATCCATTATGCTATTCAATACCCCTCTGATCTTGGACATGAATATGATGTGTGAGTAGTTACTTTTGTTCTTGAGGACATGGGAGAAGTCTTGTCATAAGTAATCATGTGAATTTGGTATTCGTTCGATATTTTGATGATATGTATGTTGTTGATTCTCTTAGTGGTGTCATGTGAACGTCGACTACATGACACTTCACCATCTTTGGGCCTAAGGGAATGCATTATGGAGTAGTAATTAGATGATGGATTGCTAGAGTGACAGAGGCTTAAACCCTTGTTTATGCGCTATTCCGTAAGGGGCTGATTTGGATCCATATGTTTAATGCTATGGTTAGATTTATCTTAATTCTTCTTTCGTAGTTGCGGATGCTTGCGAGAGGGGTTAATCATAAGTGGGAGGTTTGTTCAAGTAAGAATAGCACCCAAGCACCGGTCCACCCACATATCAAATTATCAAAGTAGCGAACGTGAATCAAACAAACATGATGAAAGTGACTAGATGAAATTCCCATGTGTCCTCGAGAACGTTTAGCTTATTATAAGAGATCGTTCTGGCCTGTCCTTTGCAACAAAAGGATTGGGCTACCTTGCTGCACTTTAGTTACTATTGCTACTTGTCACTTGTTACAAATTATCTTGCTATCAAACTACTTGTTACCGATAATTTCTGTGCCTGCAGAAAATACCTTGTTGAAAACCACTTGTCATTTCCTTCTGCTCCTCGTTGGGTTTGACACTCTTACTTATCGAAAGGACTACGATTGATCCCCTATACTTGTGGGTCATCAAGACTCTTTTCTGGCGCCGTTGCCCGGGAGTGATGCGCCTTTGGTGAGTGGAATTTGGTTAGGAAACATTTATATTACGTGCTGAAATTTATTGTCACTTGTCACTATGGAAAGTAATCCTTTGAGGGGCTTGTTCGGGGTATCTTCACCTCGACCGGAAGCAATAAGAGTTGCTCCTCAACCTATTGAACCTACTAAAAATATCTATTATGAAATTCCTTCGAGTATGATAGAGAAACTGCTAGCTAATCCATATGCTGGAGATGGAACCGTACATCCCGATATGCACTTGATCTATGTGGATGAAATTTGTGGATTGTTTATGCTTGCAGGTTTATCCGGAGATGGAGTTAAGAAGAAAGTATTCCCTTTATCTTTGGAGGGAAAGGCATTGACATGGTATAGGCTATGTGATGATACTGACACATGGGATTGGAACTGGTTGAAGCTGGAATTCCACCAGAAATTTTATCCTATGCATTTGGTTCATCGTGATCGGAATTATATATATAATTTTTGGCCTCATGAAGGAGAAAGTATCGCTCAAGCTTTAGGGGGGGGGCTTAAGTATATGTTGCACACATGCCCCAATCATGAGCTCTCAAGAGAAATAATTCTTCAAAACTTTTATGCTCGGCTCTATCATAATGATCGATCCATGCTCGATACTTCTTCTACTGGTTCCTTTATGAAGAAAACTATTGAATCCAGATGGGAACTTCTTGGAAGAATTAAACGCAATTATGAAAATTGGGAAATCGACAAAGGTAACGATTCAGGTATAAATCTTGAGTTTGATCGTGTTAAATCTTTTATGGAAACTGATGCTTTTCGAAAGTTTAGCACTAATTATGGACTTGACTCTGAGATAGTAGCTTCCTTTTGTGAATCATTTGCTACTCATGTTGATCTCCCTAAGGACAATTGTTTACCATGTTGATCTAGTTGTGCCCACTGCTTATATTGAGAAACCACCTTTTCCTGTTAGGATTAAGGAGCATGCTAAAGTTTCAACTGTGGTTAACAAAAGTAATATTAGAGCACCTAGACCCTTGGAACAAATTAACGTTGAACCTAGTGTTGCAATAGTTAAAGATCTTTTGGTTGATAATATTGATGGACATGTCATATATTTCTGTGATGAAGCAACTAGAATTGCTAAGCCAGACCCTAAAGATAAAAATAAACCTATAGTTGGCATGCCTGTTATTTCTGTTAAAATTGTAGATCATTGCTATCATGGTTTATGTGATATTGGTGCTAGTGTGAGTGCTATTCCGTTTACTCTCTATCAAGAAGTCATGAATGATATTGCACCTATTGAGATTGAAGATATTGATGTTACTATTAAGCTCGCAAATAGAGATACTATTTCTCCGCTTGGAATTGTTAGAGATGTTGAAGTCTTGTGTGGTAAGATCAAATACCCTACTGATTTTCTTGTTCTTGGATCACCACAAGATGAGTTTTGTCCAATTATATTTGGTAGACCCTTCCTGAATACTGTTAATGCTAAGATTGATTGCACTAAAGAAATTGTTAGTGTTAATTTTGGTGAGATGTCTCCTGAGTTTAATTTCTCTAAGTTTCGTTGACAACCTCAAGATAAAGAATTGCCTAGTAAAGATGAAATTATTGGTCTTGCTTCTATTGCCGTACCTCCTACTGGTCCGTTAGAACAATATTTGCTAGACCATGAAAATGATATGCACATGAATGAAAGAAATGAAATAGATAAGATGTTCTTTGATCAACAACCTATCCTTAAACACAATTTGCTTGTTGAAACTCTGGGAGGTCCTCCTCCACCTAAGGGTGACCCTGTATTTGAATTGAAACAATTGTCTGATACATTGAAATATGCTTATCTAGACGAAAAGAAGATATATCCTGTTATTATTAGTGCTAACCTTTCAGAGCATGAAGAAAAGAGATTACTAAAAACTCTGAGGAAGCACCGTGCTGCTATTGGATATACTCTTGATGATCTTAAGGGCATTAGTCCCACTCTATGTCAGCACAAAATTAATATGGAGCCTGATGCTAAACCAGTTGTCGACCGTCAACAACGATTAAATCCTAAGATGAAGGAGGTGGTAAGAACTGAAATATTAAAGCTCCTCGAAGAAGGTATAATCTATCCCATAGCTGATAGTAGATGGGTAAGTCCCGTTCATTGTGTCCCTAAGAAAGGAGGCATTACTGTTGTTCCTAACGATAAAAATGAACTCATTCCACAAAGAATTGTAACTGGTTATAGGATGGTAATTGATTTTAGAGAATTAAACAAAGCCACTAGAAAAGATCATTACCCCTTACCTTTTATTGATCAAATGTTAGAAAGATTGTCCAAGCATACACACTTTTGCTTTCTTGATGGATATTCTGGTTTCTCTCAAATACCTGTATCACAAGCCGACCAAGAGAAAACCACCTTTACTTGTCCTTTTGGAACTTATGCTTATAGACGTATGCCTTTTGGTTTATGCAATGCACCTGCTACCTTTCAAAGATGTATGACTGCTATATTCTCTGACTTTTGTGAAAAGATTGTTGAGGTCTTCATGGATGATTTTTCCGTTTACGGAACTTCCTTTGATGGTTGCTTAAGCAACCTTGATCGAGTTTTGCAGAGATGTGAACAAACTAATCTTGTCTTGAATTGGGAGAAGTGCCACTTTATGGTGAATGAAGGTATTGTCTTGGGGCATAAAATTTCTGAACGAGGTATTGAAGTAGATAAGGCTAAAGTTGATGCAATTGACAAAATGCATGTCCTAAAGATATTAAAGGTATAAGAAGTTTCCTTGGTCATGTTGGTTTCTATAGAAGGTTTATTAAAGACTTCTCTAAAATTTCTAAGCCTCTTACTAATCTCTTGCAAAAAGTTGTTCCATTTGTTTTTGATGATGATTGTGTAGAAGCCTTTGAAACATTTAAGAAAGCCTTAACCTCTGCACCTATTGTTCAACCACCTGATTGCAACTTGCCCTTTGAAATTATGTGTGATGCTAGTGATTATGCTATTGGTGTTGTTCTAGGACAAAGAGTTGATAAGAAATTAAATGTTATCCATTATGCTAGTAAAACTCTAGACAGTGCTCAAAGAAATTATGCTACTACTGAGAAAGAATTTCTAGCAATTGTGTTTGCATGTGATAAATTCAGATCTTACATAGTTGATTCTATAGTAATTGTTCACACCGATCATGCTGCTATTAAATACCTTATGGAAAAGAAAGATGCTAAACCTAGACTCATTAGGTGGGTTCTATTGCTATAAGAATTTGATTTGCATATTACTGATAGAAAGGGAGCTGAGAACCCCGTAGCTGATAACTTGTCTAGGTCGGAAAATATCCTTGATGACCCACTGCCTATTGATGATAGTTTTCCCGATGAGCAATTAGCTGTCATAAATGCTTCTCGTAACACTCCTTGGTATGCAGGCTATGCGAATTATATTGTTGCTAAATTTATACCACCTAGTTTCACATACCAACAAAAGAAAAATTTGTTCTTTGATTTAAGACATTACTTCTGGGATGACCCACATCTGTATAAAGAAGGAGTAGATGGTATTATTAGACGTTGTATACCTGAGCATGAACAGGAACAAATCCTATGGATGTGTCATTCCGAGGCTTACGGAGGACACCATGCGGGAGACAGAACTACACATAAGGTACTACAATCTGGTTTTTATTGGCCTACTCTTTTCAAGGATGCTCGTAAGTTTGTCTTATCTTGTGATGAATGTCAAAGAATTGGTAATATTAGTAGACGTCAGGAAATGCCTATGAATTATTCACTTGTTATTGAACCATTTGATGTTTGGGGATTTGATTATATGGGACCTTTTCCTTCCTCTAATGGGTATACACATATTTTAGTTGCTGTTGATTACGTTACTAAGTGGGTAGAAGTGTAACACCCTGGATTTTGCCATTTTCTTTTATTGGGATTTATTGAATATTTTAATTTGCATTTGAGTTTTTCAGTCAATTCTTTTGAACTTACCACTTGGATTTATTTTTAATTTTCTTCCAAGTGGGTTCTACCATCCTTAAACCCTCCCTAGACCTTATCCCTCTCACCATAATGCCATTGGATATTTTTATTTAATGGCATTATATTCTTTTTCCTACTGAAAATGCCTATTTTCTCACTAAGCTATGAAGCAACCCTCATTTTTATTACTCCAAAAATTCCAAGAAAATTCCCAAATATTCTTTGGATCATGCCTCACCTCCCTATGCAAAAATATCCCATAGTCATTTGGAAATTTTCAGCTAAGGAAAATGTTTTTGCTTCTGGACAGAATGAGCACTTTGTGAAGCAAGTACATTTTTCCTTGATCTGTTGGAGCTGAAATTTTTACCACATGACTATCCTCCTAAGTAATGCTTAACCCCAAAATTTCAGCTCTAAACTCCTAGCCATTTGTCCCTAGCACTTGGCACACGTTTCTGTCCAAAAACTTTGCAGCTAGCTCATGTCACCTCCACTACGCCAGATGGCAAGCCAAGCGCAGTTCTAGGCACCGCGTTGAAGGGACTACTCGAATGACATGGTTGGGCAGCACCGAAAGCACCGCGTGTGCCAGTGCACGTGGTGACCGCGTGAGAGCGCGGTGCATTGCATGCGCTCGCCGCTCTCTATGCATCGGGGCCCTCTGCCGCCGTCCATTCCCTCTCCTCTCGACACCGCAGCGTGTCCCAGCTCGCCAGCAACTCCCAACGCGCCACCTAAGCCTCGCCCTGCCCCTCCCCGACGCCGGCAAGCCACTCGCCGGAAACGGCTGAACGCTACGTGGCGGAACAGTGAGCGCGCATGCTCCGTTTTCTCCACGTAGTGCGCGCCACTATGCTCGCACGCGTGCACCGCGTAGCCTGTGCACCACTGCTCCTCCCCACGCCGCGCCCGAGCTTATCTCCTCCTTTCCTCTTCTACAGCTCGTCGCCAGCGGAGTCCCAAACGCGGCCACCCTCCATCTATAAATAGAGGCATCCCCGACTCCTCCTAGCCATCGCCCTCACTCCACTTGGCCACAAATGACTCCCCCATGAGCGAGGCAAGGCTGGGAAGGCCTCATGCCGCCGTTGATCGCCGGAATCCGCCGCGGATCCCCCTTGAATGTGCACTCATCCTAGCCACTCCCAGCTTCATCCACTGCTTCCCTCAAGACCGTGGTGACCTCCTGAGCTCGACGGTGCCACTAGCTCGCCGGATCATCGCCGGAATCGACGAATCCGACAAGCTCCACCGCCGCCGTCTCTGGAGAAGAAGCTTCCGACGCCGTCCGTCCAGCCCAGCCATCGCCTCGGGTACGTGCGTGCTCGCCGTGCTTCACTGAGTCCATCCCACCCAACTCCGGCGATCGTCGTGGCCTCCTCGCCGGAGAACCACCGGTGACAGCGCCGCCTCCACTGTTCCCTCCCTCTCTCTCTCTTTTAATCCTGACAGTGGGACCCACCTATCAGCCTCTCTCTCTCTCCCCCGAAGCGGTATAAGTGGAGGCGTAAACCAGAAATACGCCTTCGACGTGGCCGTTTCTGGAAATTCGTTTAAATCATTTAAATAAATAGTTTGACCAGCTTCTAACCCCAACTTTGACCAGCTCTAACTTTTATTCTATAAGTCCAATTGAGTTGATTCTTTTTGCTACTGGTTTGTATTGAGCCAAAGTTTATGCATGCCAAATTTCAGAATTTTTCTTGCTGTTGAGAATTTCTGGTGAAATAAAATGTGTTATGTGACATTTTCTTTTTGCATTTTAAAATATTTTCAGAAGCTCCTAATTGTGTTGGAGAAGACCAGGAGTATTGTGACACTCCTCTGAACCAAGGCAAGCCACAACATTCATATGCAAGGATGGCATGGCAATGACATTGGTTTATTTGAATTAAATTCATCATATAATTCACTATTAAAATGATTTGCTATATAGGACTTATTGCATAGAATTTGTCCATGCCATTTTGATAGTATGCAGTAGGGTACATGCTTTCTTGCTAAAGTGTGCTTTAGGAATCATGTCATATACTCTTATGGTAGCATAATGCATTCGTTATTCATGATCGTGACCCGTGCATCCATTCACACTATGGCTCGAATCATTTTATTTCAAGTTAAACTTGATGTTAATTCAACTTGAACATGCTGTTGATCGGGTCATGGTGCCACCGAATCGAGCTCACCAGTGCAACCACACTTGCCTGGATGGGGAGGCCCTAATGCGGTCTATTGTCATGCCTCTCGCCGGTGCCTCCTACGAGGGAAGGTTGTGCTCTGGTGCTACCCTGGCCCGGTAGGCAGTCATAACCTTGAGTGCCCGAGTTTTACGGTACCGAGGTCCCCGTTTGGGACGATGTTTATGTTTGGCCATGACGGTGGCGGCCACAAAGGTGGCGGATGTCACGAGTTGACATCGGGGCAACCCAGGACATAGCCCAAAGGGGAGTTTGTCGGAGTTGCCGGGAGAGTGTCATGCAATGGATTGGTTTTGTCGGAATGTCATTGGTCGAGCCGAATGGGAGCACGAGGCCATGAGTTCCATAGTGTGGGTACAGTGTACTAACCTCTGTAGAGTGTATAATCTATCGATAGCCACGTCCTCGGATATGGACATAGTTCATAGTAGGTCACACCGTGGGTCAACAGATATAATTAACTTGCACACTAAGACTCACAAGATGGCACATGCAGAAGTGGTGATCGAGTGAGGATCACTATGAAAGGTATGGATGTGATCAAGTGAGGATCACGTTGGTAAGTTATGAACGGTGGTTACATGGTAACCCCAAAGGGTAAGTTGGTCCCAGGGACCACGGCAAATGTTTCACGCACACCTCATGTTGAGTAGTATCATGCTCATGCATTAAACTTGTTAAATGCCTGGTTATTGTTTGTCGCACTTGTTTTGTTTGCTGTGAGCTTGCGAGTACATTCAAAGTACTCACCTGGCTTATCATGCCAGATGCTGGAGAAGCCGTGCATGGTGTGGATGTCGAGCAGTATGTCGCGCTCTAGGTCGTGTCCCAGCAGTGTCCCTGTGGAGTGGAGTTCCGCTACCTCGTCATTCCGCTGCCGCGTAGTAGTTCCCTTATCATCGAGGCCCCGGAAATGTCTACTAAATAATGTACATAAGTGCAGCCGCACCGTGAGTGCCGCTTGGCCTCGTGTATCATGTAATATGTGAACCTATGTGTCCGCTAAGAGATCAATAAAGCGATTGTTTTCTGTACCAAGTTGTTGTGTATTGCCAGAAGACTTGATCTCTGGGTTGGCAATGCAAGGTAAACCGGTTGCTCTGAGCCGGGGTGCCACAAGAAGCTATTCCAACTAGTAGTGCTGATCATAACACTTCTATTAAAATGCTTAAAGAAGTCATTTTCCCGAGGTTCGGAGTCCCTTGATATTTAATGACTGATGGTGGTTCACATTTTATTCATGGTGCATTCCGTAAACTGCTTGCTAAATATGATGTCAACCATAGAATTGCATCTCCCTATCACCCTCAATATAGTGGTCAAGTTGAATTGAGAAATAGAGAAATAAAGTTAATTTTGCAAAACACCGTCAATAGATCTAGAAAGAATTGGTCTAAGAAACTTGACGATGCATTATGGGCTTATAGAACTGCTTATAAAAATCCTATGGGCATGTCTCCTTATAAAATGGTTTATGGAAAAGCATGCCATTTACCTCTTGAGTTAGAACATAAAGCATATTGGGCAATTAAAGAACTCAATTATGATTTTAAACTTGCCGGTGAAAAGAGGTTATTTGATATTAGCTCGCTAGATGAATGGAGAACCCAAGCTTATGAAAATGCCAAATTGTTTAAATAAAAAGTTAAAAGATGGCATGATAAAAGAATTCAAAAACGGGAATTCATAGTAGGTGATCATGTTCTATTATATAATTCTCGTTTGAGATTCTTTGCAGGAAAACTTCTCTCTAAATGGGAAGGGCCGTATATCATCGAAGAAGTTTATCGCTCCGGAGCCATCAAAATAAATAATTCCGAAGGCAATAACCCGTGAGTGGTGAATGGGCAAAGAATTAAGCATTATGTTTCAGGTACTCCCATTAATGTTGAAACTAATATTATTGAAATAATTACACCGGAAGAGCACATCAAAGAGTCCTTTCGGAACGCTCCAGAACCCTGAAAAGGAAGAGATATGTGATACGGTAAGAAAATCGACTCCAAAAATTCCATAAAAATACTTTCTGTAAGTTTTGGAATATTAGAAAAAATACAGAAATAAGAAATAGCCGAGGGGACCCACGAGGTGCACAAGAGGCACCAGGGCGCGCCACCCCCCCCAGGCGCATCCTGGTGGCTCGTGGGCCCCTCGTGAGCCTTCCCGACTCCGTTTTCTTCTGGAATACTTGTTTTGCAAGATAAAAATTATTTATATATACTCCTGGACGTTTTGACCACCGTATCGCAGAAATATCCTCTGTTCTTGTTTCATGCTATTTTTCTGACAGATCCGAAAGTATGTCGTCTCAAGACTCAGATGGAGAGAGCTTCATATCACACTATGTTACAGATCCAAGGATCTATGGGGATATAGGCCCCTATGGATGGTCCACGGAGGAGGAGCGAGATGTCAACTTGAAGGGAATGGAAGACGCGAGCTTGGATGAAGACGATGCCCCTCTACCTCAACCGGGAGATATGCATGTGGAGTTCAAGAAGTCGAGCCTCCCAAACACAGTAAACAAATCTAAGATCCAATTTATCCCTTTCCGTCTTCTACAGGAAAACAAGAATGATTGTGTGAGAAGATAGTGGAGCTTGAGCAAGAAATTAGCAAGTTGAAAGAAGAAAACCATGTTCTCAAGCAGAAACTGAAGGACAAGCCCACCACTTCATCATCACCATCATCACCCAAGAAAGAAACTTGAGTACATGGGTATGGGCACTCCCCTTGGCTTGTGCCAAGCTTGGGGAGGTGCCCCGGTATCGTATCACCATCACTTTTATTATCTTTACCTATTTTTAGTTCAATCCTTAGTTATTTCATGATTTAGTTGAATAAAAGTTTAGTATGATCTATTTTCGAGTGCTAGTTTCGTGATCTATCTATCTATGTAATTGAGTTGAAAGTTATATAATAAAGAGTAGTTTGAGTTTTTGCTTCTTTACTTTTATGTTTCAATCCTAACAATGAAAATAATGAAAAAGATCATATGCTAATCTTATGGGAAGTAATGACATTACATAAAGAAGAGTATAAGTGGTAAAATTTATTGAAAGTTAACAAGCATAGCATTGGTCGATGATGCAATTCATGAAAAATTTAATAAGGGAAGAGAAGATTCACATGCAAATACACTATCTTGGACATCTTTTATGATTGTGAGCCCCCATTAAGTATTTTATGTCAAATTGTTGACGTTGTACAAGGAAGACCACGTAATGAATTATGTTTTCTTATATTCACATAGAAGTTATATTGTCATAGATCCTCCAACATGTGGTGCTTGCCCAATATCTTTGCTAGCCAAAATTCCGCACCAAGTAGAGATACTACTTCTGCATCCAAAACCCTTAAACCTAGTTTCATGTCATGAGAGTCCACTATATCTACCTATGGATTGAATAAGATCCTTCAAGTAAGTTGTCATCGGTGCAAAAAGCAATAAAAATTGCCTCTAAATATGTATGGACTTTTATTGTAAGGGAAAATAAGCTTTGTACGAAATTGTGATGGTAAAGAAATAAAAGTGACGGACTGCATAATAAAGGTTGCTATCACAAGGGGCAATACAAAGTGATGTTCCTTTGCATTAAGAGATTGTGCATCCAAAAACAAAAAGCGCATGACAACCTCTGCTTCCCTCTGTGAAAGGCCTATCTTTTACTTTTATGTATTTACTTTTTATGCAAGAGTCAATAGCGTTCTCCTCTATTCCTTTTATTTTTTTCTTTTGCAAGCATCATGTGGTGGGGAAAGATCTAGGCACATATATCCAGATGGATATGAGTGATCATGAGTTATTATTGTTGACATTACCCTTGAGGTGAATAAGTTGGGAGGCAAAATTATAAGTCCCTATCTTTCTATGTGTCTGGCTGAAACTTTTTGCTCCATATATATGTTGTGAGTGTTAGCAATCATAGAAGACTAAATGATGGTTCAGTATGTGGACTTGCTAAAAAGCTCCTACATGAGACCCTTCCTGAAAATATGATGAATTGCAATTGCATTGTTGACTAAGAACATAGTTTGTTAGTTTTAAAGAAAGTTTATGTCTTATACTTCGTTGTTGTGATGAATTATTACTTGCTCATGAGAAGTTCTATGATAATGAATATTGTTGTTATAATAATGATCATTATGCTACTATGTCTGTATTTTGTTTTTATCGACACCTCTCTCTCTCTAAACATGTGGACAAGATTATCGATATCGTCTTTCGCTTGAGGACAAGCGAGGTCTAAGCTTGGGGGAGTTGATACGTCCATTTTGCATCATGTTTTCCTACTATTATTTATAGTGTTTTTAATCAATATAACATTTTGTGGAGCAATTCTAATGCCTTTTCTCTCTTAATATGCAAGATTTACATAAGGAGGGAGATTGCCGGCAGCTGGAATTCTGGACCTGAAAAAGCTATGTCAGAGATACCTATTTCTGCACATCTCCAAATGAGCTGAAATTTCACAGAGATTTATTTTGGAATAAATAAAAAATACTGGAGAAAATAAGTACCAGAGGGGGCCACCCAGGTGCCCATGAGGCACCAGGGCGCGCCACCCCCCCCCCCCCCCCCCACAGGCGCGCCCTGGTGGCTTGTGGGGCCCCTGGCCAGCCTCCGGTGCCCATTTTCTGGTATATAAGCCCATTTGCCCTAGAAAAAATAAGGAGAAGGTTTTTGGGACGGAGTGCCACCGTCTCGAGGCGGAACTTGGGCAGGAGCACTTTTGCTCTCCGGCGGAGCGATTCCGCCGGGGATACTTCCCTCCGGGAGGGGGAAATCGAAGCCATCGACATCACCAATGATCCTCTCATTGTGGGAGGACCAATCTTCATTAACATCTTCAACAGCACCATCTCATCTCAAACCCAAGTTCATCTCTTGTACTCAATCTTTGTCTCAAAACCTCACATTGGTACCTGTGGGTTGCTAGTAGTGTTGATTACATCTTGTAGTTGATGCTAGTTGGTTTATTTGGTGGAAGATTATATGTTTAGATCCATTATGCTATTAAATACCCCTCTGATCTTGGACATGGGAGAAGTCTTGTCATAAGTAATCATGTGAATTTGGTATTCGTTCGATATTTTGATGATATGTATGTTGTTGATTCTCTTAGTGGTGTCATGTGAACGTCGACTACATGATACTTCACCATCTTTGGGCCTAAGGGAATGCATTGTGGAGTAGTAATTAGATGATGGGTTGCTAGAGTGACAGAATCTTAAACCCTAGTTTATGCGCTATTCCGTAAGGGGTTGATTTGGATCCATATGTTTAATGCTATGGTTAGATTTATCTTAATTCTTCTTTCGTAGTTGCAGATGCTTGCGAGAGGGGTTAATCATAAGTGGGAGGTTTGTTCAAGTAAGAACAGCACCCAAGCACCGGTCCACCCACATATCAAATTATCAAAGTAGCGAATGCGAATCAAACAAACATGATGAAAGTGACTAGATGAAATTCCCATGTGTCCTCGAGAACGTTTAGCTTATTATAAGAGATCGTTCCGGCCTGTCCTTTGAAACAAAAGGATTGGGCTACCTTGCTGCACTTTAGTTACTATTGCTACTTGTCACTTGTTACAAATTATCTTGCTATCAAACTACTTATTACTGATAATTTTAGTGCCTGCGGAAAATACCTTGCTGAAAACCGCTTGTCATTTCCTTCTGCTCCTCGTTGGGTTCGACACTCTTACTTATCAAAAGGACTATGATTGATCCCCTATACTTGTGGGTCATCAGCGATCTTCGACATTATTGTACACAGTTGGTTTCTTCAACTGTGTGCCCAGAATTATCGCACTCGAGTGTCCATCATTACCCGTCTATGTAACTTTGACCTCATCACCCATGGGTAAACTTGGCGCGTCTTCGAGCCCACGCGTGGTCAAACAAAATGCGTGCGGGGTGCTCAAGCGTGCACTAGAATCCTCCGCTAGGAACGCGGTGACAAGACGTGATGATTACAGGCCGTCCGGCCCCCATTTATTACATCGGCCATTTAACCCTTGTGTCTCTTCAACCTTTCGATCGCGGCTAGTATTGCAAGAAGCACACCCACGATGACAAATACAGAGAGGGTATCCTACGCGGTGATACGTCTCCAATGTATCTATAATTTATGAAGTATTCATGCCATGTTTATTATAGTTTTGTATGATTTTGGTGCACTTTTATATGGATTTTATATGATTTTGAAGGACTAACATATTGACCTAGTGCCAAGTGCCAGTTGCTGTTTTCTGCTTGTTTTTGGTTTTCCAGAAAATCCATATCAAATGAACTCCAAATGCAGCGAAACTTTTTGACGATTTTTTCTGGAACATAAGAGACACTAGAAGCTTCGGGAGGTGGCCAGAAGACCCACAGGGGCCCCACGAGCCACCAGGGCATGCCACCCCCCCAGGTGTGCCCTGGTGCCTCGTGGGCCCCCTGTGGCACCTCTTCACGTGATTCCAAAGCTGAAAAATCATATATATTCAGAAACCCCCGAAAGTTAACCTAGATGAGTTTTTACGCTACCGCAAGTCTCTGTACATCCACGATATCATCTACAGCCCTTTTTCGGCACCCTACCGGAGGGGGGAAAGCATCACCAGAGGCCATCTTCATCATCCCGGCGGTCTCCATGACGAGGAGGCAGTAGTTCACCCTCGGGGCTGAGGGTTTGTACCAGTAGCTATGTGTTTTATCTCTCTCTCTCTCTCTCTCGTGTTCTTGATTTGGCACAATCTTGATGTATCGCGAGCTTTGTTAATATAGTTGGATCATATGGTGTTTCTTCCCTCTCTATCTTTGTTGTGATGAATCGAATCTTTTCCCTTTGAGGTTTCGTTATTGTCGGATTGAATATTTCAGATTTGAGAACACTTGATGTATGTTTTGCATATGAATACCCGTGGTGACAATGGGGTATTATATTGATTCACTTGATATATGTTTTGGCATTCAACTCGCGGATTCCCGCGGTGACATTGGGGTAATATATGCATAGGGGTTGATGCACGTTTTCATTATATTTTCTCAGATAGAAACTTTGGGGTGCTCCTTGGAGTTCTTTGTGTGGATTGAATATTATGATTATGAAGTTGTTTGATGCATATCGTATAATCAACTCACGGATACTTGTGGTGACATTGGAGTATCTAGGTGACATTAGAGTTGGTTGATGTGTATCATATGGTGTTATTTTAGTACGAACTCTAGGGCTATTTGTGACACTTATAGGAATAGCTCAATAGATCGATCGGAAAGGATAACTTTGAGGTGGTTTCGTACCCTACAAACAATTTATATCTTATGTTCTCCGCTAATAGGAATTTGGGAGTGATTCTTTATCGCACGTTGAGGGATGATTATATGATCCAATTATATTAGCATTGTTGAGAGATTGCACTAGTGAAAGTATGAACCCTAGGCCTTGTTTTTAAGCATTGCAATACCGTTTGTGCTCACTTTTCTTACTTGCTACCTTGCTGTTTTTATATTTTCAGATTAGAAAAACCTATATCTACTATCCATACTACACTTGTATCACCATCTCTTCGCCGAACTAGTGCACCTATACAATTTACCATTGTATTGGGTGTGTTGGGGACACAAGAGACTCATTGTTATTTGGTTGCAGGGTTGTTTGAGGGTTACCATCTTCATCCTACGCCTCCCATGGATTGATAAACCTTAGGTCATCCACTTGAGGGAAAATTGCTACTGTCCTACAAACCTCTGCGCTTGGAGGCCCAACACGAGTCTATAAGAACAAGTTGTGTAGTAGACATCAAGCTCTTTTCTGGCGCCGTTGCCGGGGAGGTGAGTGCTTGAAGGTATATCTTTAGATCTTGCAATCGAATCTTTTAGTTTCTTGTTTTATCACAAGTTTGGTTTATGAAAGAAAACTACAAAAAATTATGGAATTGAGGTTGCCTCATATTATTCGTCTTTATCATGTCTTTCTTGAAAATGATGGATCGGAAAATTGTGCTCAATTGATAGAAGAAGAATTCAATAAAATGTTTGGCATAAATTTTTTGAATGATGAGCATGATTGCAATGTTGCTAGTATGAATTCCTTGAATATCTATGATGCTAATGATATGCAAAGCCATAAGCTTGGGGATGCTATGTTTGATGAAGATGATATTTTTAGTCCCCCAAGTTTTGATGAGAAAAATTATTATGATGATTGCATGCCTCCTATCTATGATGATTATTGTGATGACATGTATGCTATAACAAATAATAATAAATATGAAACTTGTCATCATGATTTTAATTTTCAATTGGATTATGCCAATCAAGTATCTCATGATAGTTATTTTGTTGAGTTTGCTCCCACTATTATGAATGAGAAGAAATTTGCTTATGTGGAGAGTAATAAATTTTCTATGCTTGTGGATCATGAAAATAATGCTTTATGTGATAGCTATATTGTTGAATTTCTTCATGATGCTACTGAAAATTATTTTGAGAGAGGAATATATGCTTCTGCATATTTCAACAACATCAAGTTTCCTCTCTTTATGTTGAAAGTTTTGAAGTCATGCTTGTTTTGCCTTCCTATGCTAGTTGATTCTTGCTCCCATAAACTATTTGCTCACAAAATCCCTATGCATAGGAAGTGTGTTAGGCTTAAATGTGCTTGTCATATGATTCATGATGCTCTCTTTGTGTTTCAATTCTTCACTTTTTATGCGAGCATCATTGAAATCATCATGCCCAGCCAAAAAGGCATTAAAGAAAAGCGCTTGTTGGGAGACAACCCAATATTTACCCTTACTGTTTTTGTGTGTTCACATGATTAATATACTGTATTAATCATGTTTTATATGTTTTTTTTCAATAATGTGCCAAGTAAAGCCTTTGGCATAGTGTGGATGCTTGTTGATTTGATTCTGTGCAAAAACAGAAACTTTTGCGTCCAGTGCTGGAATTTCTATTCTGTACTGGAGTGTGAGAAAATTCTGAAATTTTTACACAGTATTGGATTAAAAAAAAATTACGTTTTGATAATTTTTCAGAATTTTTGGAGTTACATAAGTATGGTGTTTAAATCGCTCACTACATGCTGTTCTGTTTTTGACAGATTCTGTTTTCGGTGCATAGTTTGCTTGTTTTAGTGTTTCCATAGCTTATATTGAGCAATATAAATTGTGGAAATGATAGACTACAGTAGGAATTATGTGAGAACAATTATGAATCTTGTCTTGACAGTACCTAAGTGGATGATTTATTTTTATCATACTAACCTATCTCACAAGTTCCGTTAAGTTTTGCGTGATTGAAGTTTTCAAGTTTTGGGTGAGATATCGATATAAGGAGAATAAGGAGTGGCAAGACCCTAAGCTTGGGGATGCCCAAGGAACCCCAAGGTAATATTCAAGGAAGACTCAAGCGTCTAAGCTTGGGTATGCCCCGGAAGGCATCCCCTCTTTCGTCTTCAACACTATCGGTAACCTCACTCGGAGCTATATTTTTATTCGTCACGTAATATGAGTTTTGCTTGGAGCATCATTTTCTTCTGTTGATATTTGCTTGGTTTTATAAATAATCATGTTTTGCATCTTTTAGTTCAATAAAAGGCCAATTATAGCCTTTACCATGCTCAGTTTGCAAGTTTATGTGTTGCTGTTTGAAAACAGAAAGTTTTATGTTATGTCTGGAATATTCCTGAATAGTCAGAACATGATAAAAATCTGAAATATTTACATAGTAAGAATGAATGAGTTCTCTATCACGTGGTAATTGTTCAGAATTTTTGGAGTTAGGGAAGTATGGATTCTTATTCCCCTTTTACAGACTGTTCTGTTTTGGCAGATTGCTGTTATAGTTGCATTGTTTGCATATGTTTGCATGTTTAATGTTTCTATTTGAGGATAGGAGTATTAAATATGAAGAGGCATTTAGTATGCAATGTTTAATTATAATTTTTGTGATTTTCTACAGTAGATAATGTTAAGGTTTTGAGTTGATTTATACTAACTTATCTTACGAGTTCTTGTTGAGTTTTGTGTGGATGAAGTTTTTAAGATTTAGGGAAACCGTGATATGAGAGGAATTAAGGAGACACAAAAGCTCAAGCTTGGGGATGCCCAAGGCATCCCAAGTTAATATTTCAAGAAGTCTCAAGCATCTAAGCTTGGGGATGCCCCGGTAGGCATCCCACCTTTCTTCATCAAGAACTATTGGTCAGTTTTGGTTGAGCCTAAGTTTTTTGCTTCTTCACATGATATGTGCTATTCTTGGAGTGTCCTTTTATTTTCGTTTTGTTTGTTGTCTGAATAAAATTATCAAGATCTGAAATCTTAAATGAGAGAGAATCCTCACATAGCTACCTATTTACTTAACTACTCATTTGGTCTTCACTTATATCTTCTTGGAGTAGTTTGTCATTCACTCTTGTTCTTCACTTATATATCCTATGAGTAAATTGTTGAAATGAATTGAATATCATAAAGTTGAAATTTATATGCTTCATATGCTTGTACCATGGGGAGTAGTGACTTCACATTCAAGAAGTATAAGTGGTAAAATTTATTGAAAGTTAACAAACATAGCATTGGTCACTTGAACAATTCATGAAAGAATTTTGAAGGAAGAGAAATTTCACATATAAATATACTATCTTGGACATCTTCTATGATTGTGAGCCCCATTAATTATTTTTAAGCTTGATCAAGTAGTTGACGTTGGACAAGGAAGACAACGTAATGAGTTATGTTTGTTTATATTCACATAGAAGTTATATTGTCATGGATCCTCTAACATGTGGTGCTTGCTTAGGATCTTTTGCTAGCCAAAAATTCGCACTAAATAGAGATACTACTTGTGCATCCAAAAACCATTAAACCCAGTTTCTTGCCATGAGAGTCCACTATATCTACCTATGGATTGAATAAGATCCTTCAAGTAAGTTGTCATCGGTGCAAAAAGCAATAAAAATTGCTCCTAAAATTTGTATGATCTTTTATTGTAAGGGAAAATAAGTGTTGTACGAACTTGTGATGGTAAAGAAATAAAAGTAATGGACTGCATAATTAAGGTTGCTATCACAAGGGGCAATATAACGTGACATTCCTTTGCATTAAGAGATTGTGCATCCAACAATAAAAAGCGCATGACAACCTCTGCTTCCCTCTGCGAAGGGCCTATCTTTTACTTTTCTGTATTTACTTTTATGCAAGAGTCATTAATGTTCATTCCTATTCCGCTCTATTTATTCTTTAGTTGGCAAGCTATAACACCCCTATGTAATGAGCTACAGTGATCCACCATCTTAATGACAAGTCATCTGAGATTTGCAATGATAATCATGATGGATTAATATCTCATTTCAAATTCTGCTACTGAATTCAAATTCAAATGCAAGTGAAATTTTTGAAGTTGCACAAAAGTTGCTGGAAAAATGTTCATCATTTAGTAAATATTCCAAAACAATTTATTGTTAAGAAAAACAACATCACCATCATGCTAAAATGGACAGTAGCATTTATAACAGTGCCAAACCAACAATTTAATTTGCAAGTTCAATTATGAAAAATACAAATGAATTCCTCTGGCCTCTAAACTTTTTGTGGCAGTGCATAAAAATGCCAGGGATTTAATGGGCCAATTTCCCTATTTTTCCTAGGTCATTTGGGTGCCCTACTATATTCCCTAAACCTCTCTGTTTCATTTAAAAAAAAGGAAAAACAGAAAGAAAAGAGAAAGTGGGCGAGGCCTTACCAGTTGCTGGGCCGAGCCCAGCCCAGCTCAACTGATCCCGCCTCGCTGTCGTCCTCCCCGCAACCGGCGCGCGCGCGACGCCGTTTACCGCCTGCCACGGCAATGGAGCGGGTGAGAGGAGGGGATAAGGCAGTCCCCGTCCATCTCCCCTGGGCGCCTCGCCATTCCTCTTCCTCCCTCTCCCTCACGCGCGCTCACCCCCTTCTCCTCTATCCCGAACGCCGCCGCCGCCGCCCGGGTCCACCACGGCGACCACCGTGTCTCCCTCGCCTCTCTGACCATCTCGTCTGCACCGCCATCGTCTTCTCCTTCCTCTCTGGCCACGCGTTCAAGCCCGAGGCCGCCTCATTGCTCGAATCGAGCCGACGTCCGTCGCGGATCACCGGAGCTCCGCCGCTCCGTCCGTCGCCTCCCCTGCGCTACTAAGCTCCCACGGGCCACCTTGAGCCGCTGCGGTGAGCTCCACTCCTCCTCCCCTCTCTTTTTGCTCTCCTACGCGCCCGGAGCGGCCGGTTCCGCCATGGCCGAGCCCAGCTCCGCCGATGAGCTCGCCGCCGTCACGTTAGCCCTTGCCATGACCTGCCGAACCCCTCACCGAGTTCGCATCCCCGCGTAGACGCCGTAGGAGTAGTGCGCCGCCCGTTTTGGCTTCCGTTTCACCGCGCACGAGTTCGCCGGACTTCGGTCTCCGCCAAACCTCGACGTCGGTGACGTTCCGGCCACCCTCGGGTCCAACCAGTGGCGCCGTTCGACGCGCGAGCTCACCAGCTTTCGAACGCACCTGACCACGGTCCAAATGGTGCACCCCAGCCGTTTTCCGGCGATGTCCGAGTCCCTCCGCCGCATTTCGGGTCGCCGGCGGCGAGATTCCGGCGACGCCGACGTTGACTTGAGAGCCCCTGCGCCTTCGTTGACCGCGTTGACTTCGGTCAACACGGGTTACTGTTCCCCCATGTCGCTGACTTGTGGGCCCCGCTGACCTAATTACTATTTATGGTTAATTAAGTTAACTCTGTTAATTAGTTAGGCCACTGACAGGCCGGGCCCACTAGCTAAATCCTCTGTTAGTTTAAATTTCATCTCTGTTAAGCCCCACATTGGCTGACAGGTGGGTCCCACCTGCCTGTTTGACCAGTCAGCTGGTCAGCCGACTGCTGACGCAGTGATGACCTCTGCCTGATGTCATATGCCTTTTCTGGAATTCTATTAATTTAAATAATTTCATAAATAGGTTAAATCTTTGAAAATTCGTAGAAAATTAATCCGTAGCTCGGATGGAAAAACTTTCTACATGAAAGTTGCTCAGAAAAATCCCACGAATCCGATCATGCCGTCTGTTTTCTTGTCGGGACCCTCTACGTAGGTGAACCCGCAAATTTTTGCCTGTTTCCGGTAGATGAATAGTGCATGCATACCTGCTAATAATTCCAACTTAAATCCTAAAATAACTAAAATGGTTTAGACATGTTATAGGCAACCCTGCACTGCATTTTAGCATGTCATGCTCTGTGTTGCATTTGTCTGCCTTTATTTATTGTTTCTTCCCCCCTCTTCTTCTCCGATAGCCCCCGAGACCGACGCAGCTCAGGAGACCGTCGACACTACTGACGATCCCTCCTTTGCCGTAGAGCTTCCAGGCAAGCAACCCCCCTTGACGCATGCCTATATCACCTATTCCTTCTCCCTCCTGCTTGCATTAGAATTTCCTACTGCTGTTGATTAATCCTATTCTGATGCATAGCCTGTCCTTGTAACTGATATTGATACCTGCCTGTTATCCAAAATGCTTAGTATAGGTTGGATGGTAAATCATCTGAGGCCCCTCTTCCTTGCTGTAGTTGCCCCGCTTTAGTACCTGTGCCCGATCGATGTGATCGAACGGGATGAGACCAACACTACACCTCACACCCCCTAAGTTGCTCGACTCTGCAGAGCTACCATCGAGTGCCGAGGGTGATACCTCTTATCTCACTCCTGATGTTACCTCTGTAGTTCAGCTAGTTGGTTGTGGGATACCGAGGGTGATTCCTCTTTCACCACCTCCGATAAAGCTTCTGTCATGCAACCCCGCAAGTGTGAATACCATCGAGGGTGATTCCTACGGTTTCACCTTGACGGGTACATCGAGTGGGAATCCAACGAGGGTGATTCCTCGGATTCCTACTAGATGGAATGGACACACGGTTACCACTTAATTACAGTTGTTACTGGATAAAGTTGGGTAGGACCCGAGGGGTACCCACGAGTGATGTGTAGACGGGTTGACCATGAGGGTACTCGCGAGATGAATACGTGGCACGGCCGGGCATTCTTAGCCCTTGCCGTAAGTCCACGAGACGGGGCGACGGGGTCACAGGATCGTGAGTCTCTGCTCGTTTCCGCGCGCTCCAAATGCACTAAGGGTTAGGATATGTAATCTGAGTAGGCCTCTGGCCTTTTCGCGCTAACCAGCACATGGGAATAATATGGGTACTCGGCATCGTATGTATCAGCCGAAGCTCTTCAGATGTCAGCAGTTGAGCAGCGCGCGCCGGGTTGGTCTGGTAAAGCCCGTGCTTGTATTAAGGGGGCTAGGACTGCTCACCGGCCGTGTACGCAATGCGCAGGAGTGCAAAGGGCGATGGGCCCAAGACCCCTGAGTGCTTAGGATGTAGACCGGCATGCTGGCCTCTTTGCTGAGCCTAGGTAGGGCTACGACGTGTCGATAGTCCGAGGCCGGGCATCGACTGAGCAAGTGTGTCCGGCTAGAGTCATCGAACGTGTTGGGTAAGTTGGTGCACCCCTGCAGGGAAGTATATCTATTCGAATACCCGTGTCCACGGTAACAGGACGCTCGGAGAATATCCCGATCTT
Organism: Elymus sibiricus; assembly: GCA_039707655.1. Lineage (NCBI taxonomy): Eukaryota > Viridiplantae > Streptophyta > Magnoliopsida > Poales > Poaceae > Elymus > Elymus sibiricus. The sequence goes on from CM077668.1 coordinate 275,695,289, forward strand.
CTACAACTAGAAATGGGTTTAATATATTGGCTCCGGGATTGCTTTCTCGCAGGGAGTCAAGGAAGGATCTCTGGGCGATGTTGATACTTGTTGCTACTACTATATTTATGTACTAATCTTTACTCTTCTAATGCTGCAAGACCCTGAAGATGCTAGTCTTTGATAGGCTAGGATTTCCCCTTCTATTCTGGCATTTCTGCAAATCAGTCCACATATACAGCCTTCCTTTGATAATGTTGCATAACTAGATTAGTTCTGATGTAAGTCTTGCTGAGTACTTTGGATGAGTACTCACGGTTGCTTTGCTTCCCTTTTTCCCATACCCGTTTATTGAGACCAGATGACGGAGCCCCAGAGCCAGCTGCCCCAGCAGTCGACAACGACTACTACCAGTACTACCCCTCCGGATACTACTACTACGAGGAGCCCTCCGACGACCAGGAGTAGTTAGGAGGCACCCAGGCAGGAGGCCTGCGCCTTTCGATCTAGTGTTTTATTTTGCCCCGCCTTCTAAAGGCCTATCTGTTTAACTTTGTGTCTGTACTCAGATACCTGATGCTTCCGCTGATGCTTGTATGACATCGAGCTTATGTATTCGAGCCCTCGAGGCCCTTGGCTTGTAATATAAAGCTTGTGTGACTTTTATTTGTGTTTAGAGTTGTGTTGTGATATCTTCAAGTGAGTCCTTAGGCTTGATCGTGTACACTTGCGTGTATGATTAGTGCACGATTAAGCCGGGGGCGTCACACAAGCATTATGTGGTAGGGAAAGATCCAGGCACATATATCCAGTTGAATATAGATGATCATGAGTTATTATTGTTGACATTATCCCTGAGATAACTAAGTTGGGAGGCGAAACATTAAGCCCCTATCTTCCTATGTGTTTGACTGAAACAGTTTGTTCTAAAAATATGCTTTGAGTGTCAGCAATCGTGGAAGACTAAATGATGGTTGAGTATGTGGAATTTGCTAGATCAAAGCTCTTACATAGACCCTTCCTGAAAATAAGATGAATTGCAATTGTTTGATGACTGAGAACATAGCTTGTTAGTTTTCAAGAAAGTTTATGGCCTATACTTTAAACATGTGAATAGCTTGCTACTTGATCATGAGAAGTTTTATGAGTTGAGCTACTGATTATGATATATATTGATGTTAGAAAAAGTGATTGAAATTATCATTGATCAAACTTATGCACTATGCTAGCATTCACACTTCATAAATTATTTCTTTTATCATTTACCTACTCGAGGACGAGCAGGAATTAAGCTTGGGGATGCTGATACGTCTCCAACGTATCTATAATTTATGAAGTATTCATGCCATGTTTATTACAGTTTTGTATGCTTTTGGTGCACTTTTATATGGATTTTATATGATTTTCAAGGACTAACATATTGACCTAGTGCCCAGTGCCAGTTGCTGTTTTCTGCTTGTTTTTGGTTTTCCAGAAAATCCATATCAAATGAAGTCCAAATGCAGCAAAACTTTTTGATGATTTTTTTTGGAACATAAGAGACACTAGAAGCTTTGGGAGGTGGCCAGAAGACCCACAGGGGCCCCACGAGCCACCAGGGTGCGCCACCCACCCCCAGGTGCGCCCTGGTGCCTCGTGGGCCCCCTGTGGCACCTCTTCGCGTGATTCCAACGCTAAAAAATCATATATATTCAGAAACCACCGAAAGTTAACCTAGATGAGTTTTTACGCCGCCGCAAGTCTCTGTACCTCCAGGATCGCATCTACAGCCCTTTTCCGGCACCTTGCCGGAGGGGGGAAAGCATCACCGGAGGCCATCTTCATCATCCCGGCGGTCTCCATGATGAGGAGGGAGTAGTTCACCCTCGGGGTTGAGGGTTTGTACCAGTAGCTATGTGTTTTATCTCTCTATCTCGTGTTCTTGATTTGGCACAATATTGATGTATCGCGAGTTTTGTTAATATAGTTGGATCATATGGTGTTTGTTCCCTCTCTATCTTTGTTGTGATGAATCGAATCTTTTCCATTTGAGGTTTCGTTATTGTCGAATTGAATATTTCAGATTTTAGAACACTTGATGTATGTCTTGCATATGAATACCCGTGGTGACAATGGGGTATTATATTGATTCAGTTGATATATGTTTTGGCATTCAGCTCACGGATTCCCGCGGTGACATTGGGGTAATCTATGCATAGGGGTTGATGCACGTTTTCATTATCTTTTCTCCGATAGAAACTTTGGGGTGCTCCTTGGAGTTTTTTGTGTGGATTGAATATTATGATTATGAAGTTGTTTGATGCATATCGTATAATCAACTCACGGATACTTGTGGTGACATTGGAGTATCTAGGTGACATTAGAGTTGGTTGATGTGTATCATATGGTGTTATTTTAGTACGAACTCTAGGACTGTTTGTGACACTTATAGGAATAGCTCAATAGATCGATCGGAAAGGATAACTTTGAGGTGGTTTCGTACCCTACAAAGAATTTCTATCTTATGTTCTCCGCTAATAGGAATTTGGGAGTGATTCTTTATCGCATGTTGAGGGATGATTATATGATCCAATTATATTAGCATTGTTGAGAGATTGCACTAGTGAAAGTATGAACCCTTGGCCTTATTTTTAAGCATTGCAATACTGTTTGTGCTCACTTTTGTTACTTGCTACCTTGCTGTTTTTATATTTTCAGATTACGAAAACCTATATCTAATATCCATACTACACTTTTATCACCATCTCTTCGCCGAACTAGTGCACCTATACAATTTACCATTGTATTGGGTGTGTTGGGGACACAAGAGATTTCTTGTATTTGGTTGCAGGGTTGTTTGAGAGATACCATCTTCAACCTACGCCTCCCATGGATTGATAAACCTTAGGTCATCCACTTGAGGGAAAATTGCTACTGTCCTACAAACCTCTGCGCTTGGAGGCCCAACATGAGTTTACAAGAACAAGTTGTGTAGTAGACATCACGCGGCTCCAATGGCGCTCCCAGCGGCTGCCGACGATGAGCGACAGTTCACCATGCATGCCACAGTGGACACCCATAGAAGGTTCACGGAGCTCTCGGTGGTGTACACCAACAACCCGATCTGGGTGGAGAACTCCATCCACACTATGGAGTTGTTGCTTGCTGCGGAGAAGTACAAGTTGGTCGGGTTCGACCTCGAGTACACCCACGCTCGTGCCGGGTCTCGTCACAAGGTCGCCGTCGCCCAGATGTGAGTGCGCAATCACGTCCTCGTCTACCACTACTGCCTGGCCACAAGGCCTTGCGAGTGTTTCGCCAGGTTTGTCAACAGCCCCCACTACATGTTTGCTATGGTGGACATTACCAACGATGTAAAAGTGCTCAAGAATTAGGGCATCGCCTGCCAGAATCTTGTCGACATCCAGGGCCAATACAAGATCTGGGGCAGCAAGAAGCATGAGAAGGACTCACCGGTTCACCTCGCCGAGGCCATCATCGACCCCTACTACAGAGACATGAAGGATTCCTGCAACAAGGACAAGCGTGTCTGGCACTCGGCCTGGATGGAGAAACTCGATGAAGCTCACGTCGTGTACGCGGCCAAGGAGGCGTACACGAGCTACGAGATGTACAGGCGGATCGTTGACATGGGGAAATGCCTCCTTCTTCCCCAGAACGGCCCAGGATCCAGCCGGAAGTAGAGCAATGGCAAGCGTCGTCACAACAAGAAGTAGATGATTAGATGATCGTTTCTCATAGTTTAGTATGCATGTAATTGTTTACTTTGGTGTGTGTAGTCACTTATGTAATTGGATGTTTAATTTGGTTATGCAACCATGTTCTTATAAGTATATATATTGTTGTTGTGTAGACAAAGCATAGATGTTGTGCGGACAGAGCAAATCACATCGCCCACGGGCTAAACTAGGGATGTAACATCCCAAAATTCTAAATTTTAGAATGTTATATTAATTAAATAAATAGGATTGATTGTTTGATTGTTTGTTTGATTGATTGACTGAAAGTGAGTGAAATTTGAAACTTTTGAAAGTTTAATGAGAGGGAATGAAATGACTTTCCCAAAACTTTCACTTTGCATTTTGATCCCCAGGAATTCAAATTCATTTCATCACAAAACCCTAGAGTGAAGATGATATGACTTCTTCCATTTAAAGAAATGAAAAGGGATTTGAAAATGAGTTGAATTTCATTTGAAATATTTTCAAACCAGAAACTTTCTGCCACTCAAGGATTTTCATGAGGGAAGATAACATGACTTCTTCAATTTGAAATAGAGTGGGGAGTAATGAGGATCCACTTTCAAAAGTTAGTGGATCACTTTTGGAAAATTACCCATTTTGAGTTTCATTTGGATTTTATTGGAGTTTCCCTCTCTGTTAAATTCTTTCCCATTTTTCTCTGACAAATAAAATAAATGAGAGAGATGAAATATGACTCATCAAAAAACCAGAGAAAATAATTGGGAAAATAAATTAAAAACAGAAAGTTTTGACACAAGTTTGAAATTTCAAATTTAATTGGAATATTCAAATAAGTGTTTTTTTAGTATTTTATTTGGCCAAGTAAAATAGTTCATAAATCTAGAATTTTGATATATTATTTGTATATATTATTTGGGTTTATATTTTGTTTTTGGGTATTTTGTTTGCTGTTGTTTTTATATATAAAAAAAGGAGAAACCCTAGCGCCGCAGCCCACTAGGCCCGCAGGCCGGCCCAGCGCAGCCTTCCTCACTCCGGAAAACGATCTGAGCCGGTCGCCCGCTCGCTCGTCTGCTCCCTCTCTCTCTCTGACTCCCTGGCCCACTGGCCGACGCCACTCGCCCCGCGCCTTCCTTCTTCCTCCTCTCGCACTTTCCTTTTCTCTCACCGGCGCCGACCGGAATCGAATCCCGACCCGGATCCCCCCTGATCTCCTTCCCGCCCCCTTCTGCAAGCCACCAGGGCTATAAATACCTAGCCCCGCGTCCGTTTTCGCCCTAAACACCACCCCTCCTCCTCTCTCTCGCCCGGAATACCTCGCTGGAGCCCCACTGTTGCCGCCGCCTTCCCGAGCTTGCCCCACTCACTCCGCTCAACCCTAACACTAGCCGGAGCTACCCCCGGGATCCCCTCGCTCCGCCGCATCATTTGGAGCTCGCCGCCGTCGCCCTCGACCACCGGAGACACCGCCTGCTCCGAGCCTGAGCCGCCGCCGCCTTCGAGCTTCGCTGGAACTCCCACCCTCCTCTGTAAGTCGCCGGGATCGCCCTCGTCCGTTAGATTTCGATCGTGCGGTGTAGATTAGAAGTTTTATAACGCGAATCGTTTTCTCTTAAAGTCCAGTCGTCCGCTCCGTTCCACTCGCGCACACCCCCCTAGCCCAATAGCAGTGCGCCACGTAGCCGTCGCCCGATCCGTAGTTTTTTCTTTATTTTTCTTTTCTGTTTTAATTTTCAGAATAGTTTCTGTTTTAGAATTTGCAATATCTCTTAGAATATAGATCCAAATTGAGTGATTCTTTTTGCTATGGATTAAAAAAATTATGAAGTTCCTTATGGTGCGCTTGGATTTCAAATTTGAGTAATTTAAATTTGAATTTGATGAATTTTGTTCAAATCACTAATTTGGCCATATTTTGAGTTTTATAAAATATTTTTGAGTGATTCTTTTTGCCACTGTTTTCTTATTGTTTTGCCTATCCGGTAGCATCGAGTTATTTATTTTTAGTTTTATTTAAATTAGGGTTTTAGCCAAAATAGTACTATTTTGTTTATATAGTTGTTTAGTCATTTAATTTTGTTTTTAATTATTTTTACTTAGTTTTTTTGTAGATTTTTACATGTTGTCATGTGCTTCTATTAGACTACAGTAGATAAATTTTTATAATTTATGATTAGTATTTAGCTACTGTTTTTGTATTTTGTTTGATTAGCTCATAGTTATAGTTGATAGAAATAGTATTTAGTTTCAAAGTAATTGTTTTTGCCTCTTTATTACTCGGTTGTTCTTTCTGTTAAGTAGCACTCAATTAGTTTTTGTAATTATTTAGTATTGTTTTAATATTTTTTTGGTTGCTATAATTGTTTTAGTGTTAACTAGATACTTATAATAGCTTTTAAATTAGTTCTTTTTGCTAGTTAATAATTTAGTAAATTATTTTCTGTTGTTGTATTAGAATTTTATTTTCTTTGCTGTTGATTAGTTGTTTTGATTAATTTAGTACTGTTTTGGGAAGTTATTGATTGATATTGTGTGAGTGGTTTCCTCCAAGTTTTGTTTGAAGTTTCATTTGGTTTTCTTTTATTTCATTATTGTTTTCTTTATTGCTTTTTGATCGTTATTTTGATTGATAGTATTGATTGCTAGAATTGTTTGCTTATGTGAATACTATGTTTGGTTATATAGATCCTTCTCGGAGTGATGAATAGTTTATCAAGTTTCCGAGAGCGTTATTACCTTCATCAACTTACCAGGCAAGTTCACTTTGACCATACTTTCATACCTATGTTTTTATTGCATTTAGTGTCGCCTTTTCACCATTCCTCTAGTAGTGTTATTGAATCTTGTAGTTGAGTAGAATGCATGAGGTTTGAGGACCCCTCTCCCTGTTACCAAGCCCAGGACGTTGTTTAATTTTAAAGTTACGCTAGAGTAGACGGGGTTGGTATGAGTGCTCGGGAGTGGTGTGAGAATGGAGGACTCTACGTCAACGACGACAACTTCAAGACTGATGACGACAACTATGACGCCCCTGACTTAATCGTGCACTAATCATACACGCAAATGCACACGATCAAGCCTAAGGACTCACTGGAAGATATCACAACACAACTCTAATCACAAATAAAAGTCATACAAGCTGTTTAATACAAGCCAGGGGCCTCGAGGGCTCGAATACATAAGCTCGCGATCAAGCATTAGCGGAAGCAACATAATATCTGAGTACAGACATAAAGTTTAAACAAGTCTGCCTTAAGAAGGCTGAGCAAAACAACGACACCGATTGAACAGGCGCAGGCCTCCTGCCCGGGTGCCTCCTATCTACTCCTGGTCATCGGCGGTCTCCACGTAGTAGTAGGCTCCAGCGGTAGGGTAGTAGTAGTCGTCGGCGGTAGCAGCTGACTCCTGGGCTCCGTCATCTGGTCGCAGCAATCGGGTATGGGGAAAAAGGGGAAGCAAAGCAACCATGAGTACTCATCCAAAGTACTCGCAAGACTTACATCGGAACTATTCTATTTATGCAACGATATCAAAGAGGGGCTGTATCTATGGACTAGACTGCAGAAATGCCAGAATAGGGGGAAAGCCTAGCCTATCGAAGACTAGCATCTTCAGAGTCTTGCAGCATTAGAAGAGTGCAGATTAGCATAAAATAAAGTAGTAAGTAGCAACAACGCCCAGAGATCCTTCCTCGACTCCTTGCGAGAAAGCGATCCTGGAGCCAACATATTAGTAACATCACCATGTAACCAGTTCTAGTAGTAGTAGATCGGGATACTCTCTGAGCGTCCGTTACCGTGGACATGGCCATTCGAATAGATATACTTCCCTGCAGGGGTACACCAACTTGCCCAACACGCTCGATTAACTCTGGCCGGACACACTTTTGTCGGGTCATGCCCGGCCTCGGCTGATCGACACACCATAGTCCTACCTAGGCTCAATAGAGAGGCCATCACGCCGGTCTAACTCCTAAATGCGAAGGTGTCATGGGCCAATCTGTTGGAAATATGCCCTAGAGGCAATAATAAATTGGTTATTATTATATTTCCTTGTTCATGATAATCGTTTATTATCCATGCTATAATTGTATTGATTGGAAACTCAAATACATGTGTGGGTACATAGACAACACTGTGTCCGTAGTAAGCCTCTAGTTGACTAGCTCGTTGATCAAAGATGGTTAAGGTTTCCTAGCCATTGACATGAGATGTCATTTGATAACGGGATCACATCATTAGGAGAATGATGTGATGGACAAGACCCAAACTGTAAACGTAGCATTTGATCGTGTCAGTTTATTGCTATTGTTTTCTGCATGTCAAGTATCTGTTCCTTTGACCATGAGATCATGCAACTCACTAACACCGGAGGAATACCTTGTGTGTATCAAACGTCGCAACGTAACTGGGTGACTATAAAGGTGCTCTACAGGTATCTCCGAGGGTGTCTGTTGGGTTGGCATGGATCAAGACTGGGATTTGTTACTCTGTGTGACGGAGAGGTATCTCAGGGCCCACTCGGTAATACAACATCACAATGAGCCTTGCAAGCAATGTGACTAAAGTGTTAGCCACGAGATCTTGTATTACGGAACGAGTAAAGAGACTTGCCGGTAACGAGATTGAACTAGGTATAGTGATACCGACGATCGAATCTCGGGCAAGTAACATACCGAAGAACAAAGGGAACAGCATACGGGATTAACTGAATCCTTGACATAGAGGTTCGACCGATAAAGATCTTCGTAGAATATGTAGGAGCCAATATGGGCATCCAGGTCCCGCTATTGGTTATTGGCCGTAGAGGTGTCTCGGTCATGTCTACATAGTTCTCGAACCCGCAGGGTCTACACACTTAACGTTTGGTGACGATTAGTATAATTGAGTTATTATGTTGGTGACCGAAAGTTGTTCGGAGTCCCGGATAAGATCCCGGACATGACGAGGATCTCCGGAATAGTCCGGAGGTAAAGATTGATATATGTGATAATAGTGTTTTGATCTCCGGAAGAGTTCCGAAGTTCACCGGAAGGGGTTCCGGATGTTTACCGAAGTGTTCGGGTGCAGCAACACTTTATATGAGCCAAAGGGATAAAGCCCAAAAGGTATTGGAAAGTGCAAAAGTAGTTTTGCTGCCGCGTAAGCGGTACTACCGCTGTGTGAAGCGGTACTACCGCCCAAGCGGTACTACCGCTTGTGTGAAGCGGTACTACCGCTTGTGCGCGGCTGTGCACGGTTCGGCAGGGATCCGAGTTGGACTCTTTCCCTGCGGGCCAAACCGACCTTGTGCGGGCAAAACCGACCCGGAGGAGGCTTTTACTCCAAGTTTAGACCCCAAGGCTCAACATATAAATAGAGGGGCAGGGCTAGCACACGTGACACATCAAGATTTCCCCAAGCCGTGTGCGGCAACCCTAACCCTCTAGTTCCTCCGTCATAATCTCCGTAGCGCTTGGCGAAGCCCTGCAGAGATTGTTCCTCACCATCATCACCACGCCGTCGTGCTGCTGGAACTCAACCACTACTTCATCATCGCTCGCTGGATCGAGGAGGTGAAGGCGTCATCAAGCCGTACGTGTGTTGAACGCGGAGGTGCCGTCCGTTCGGCACTAGATCGGAAGGATCGTGATTGGATCGCGGGACGCTCGGCGATTTGGATCGCGAAGACGTTCGACTACATCAACCGCATTTATTAACGCTTCCGCTTAGCGATCTACAAGGGTATGTAGATTCACTCTCCCTCTCGTAGATGCTCATCACCATGGATAGATCTTGCGTGTGCGTAGGAAAAAAATTTTGTTTCCCATGCAACGTTCCCCAACAGTGGCATCATGAGCCAGGTCTATGCGTAGATGAGATCTCGAGTAGAACACAAACGAGTTGTGGGCGTGGATGTATACATATTGCTTGCCGTTACTAGTTGATACTTGATTCAGCGGTATTGTGAGATGAAGCGGCCCGGACCGACATTACGCGTACGCTTACGCGAGACTGGTTTTACTGCTGCGTGCACTTGTTGCATAAAGGTGACTGGCGGGTGTCTGTCTCTCTCACTTTAGTTGAATCGGTTCAATGAAGAGGGTTCTTTTAGAAGATCAAAAAGCAATCACTACACCACGTTGTGGTTTTGCGTAGGTAAGAACGGTTCTTGCAAACCCGTAGCAGCCACGTAAAATTTGCAACAACAATTAGAGGACGTCTAACTTGTTTTTGCAGGGTATGATGTGATATGATATGGCCAATTACATGATGAGATATATGTGATGTATGAGATGATCATGTTTTGTATAGAATATCACGACTTGCATGTCGATGAGTACGGCAACTGGCAGGAGCCATAGAGTTGTCTTTAATTATTGTATGACCTGCGTGTCAATCATTAAGCGCTATGTAATGCTTTACTTTATCGCTAAACGTTAGCTATAGTCGTGGAAGCAACAGTCGGCGCGACAACCTTATGGCGACACGTTGATGGAGATCAAGATGATGGAGATCATGGTGTCATGCCGGTGACGATGGAGATCATGCCGGTGCTTTGGAGATGGAGATCAAAAGCACAAGTTCATGGCCATATCATGTCACTTATGATTTGCATGTGATGTTAATCCTTTTATGCATCTTATTTTGCTTAGGACGACGGTAGCATTATAAGGTGATCCCTCACTTAAATTTCAAGATAAATTGTGTTCTCCCCAAGTGTGCACCGTTGCGAAAGTTCGTCGTTTCGAGACACGCCGTGATGATCGGGTGTGATAGACTCTACGTTCGCATACAACGGGTGCAAGCCATGTTGCACGTGCGGAACACTCGGGTTAAACTTGACGAGCCTAGCATGTACAGACATGGCCTCGGAACACAAGAGACCGAAAGGTCGAACATGAGTCATATAGTAGATATGATCAACATGAAGATGTTCACCATTGAAACCACCTCAACTCACGTGATGATCGGACTTGAGTTGGTGGATTTGGATCATGTTACACTCGAATGACCGGAGGGATGTCAATTTGAGTGGGAGTTTTTAAGTAATATGATTAACTAAACTCATTATCTAAGAACAATAGTCTAAGTTGTCTTTGCTATATTTATGTTGTAGATCATGGCTCGCGCAGTAGCACCCCTGAATTTTAATGCGTTCCTAGAGAAAGCTAAGTTGAAAGATGATGGAAGTAACTTTGTGGACTGGGCCCGTAATCTAAGGATTATCCTTACGGCTTCCCAGAAGGCTTATGTCCTTGATGCACCGCTTGGTGATCCACCCGCTCCAGTTGAGTCTCTAGACGTTGTGAACGCCTGGCAGGCTCGTTCTGATGATTACTCAATAGTTCAATGTGCAATGTTGTATGGCTTAGAACCGGGACTTCAAAGACGTTTTGAACGTCATGGAGCATATGAGATGTTCCAGGAGTTGAAGTTTATCTTTCAGAAGAATGCCCGGATCGAGAGATATGAGATCTCCGATAAGTTCTATGCTTGCAAGATGGAGGAGAACGGGTCTATCAGTGATCACGTGCTCAGAATGTCTGGGTACTCCACCCGTCTGGCTGAGTTAGGGATGCCCCTTCCGCCAGAGGCTATCACTGACAGAGTTCTTCAATCATTGCCACCTAGCTACAAGAGCTTCGTGTTGAACTATAACATGCACGGGATGAACAAGTCAGTCGCCGAGCTGTTTGCGATGCTGAAAGCCGCTGAGTCTGAAATTCAGAAGGGGCATCAAGTGTTGATGGTCAATAAAACCACTAGTTTCAAGAAAAATGGCAAGGGTAAGAAGGGTAACTCCAAGAAGAGTGGCAAAGCAGTTGCTCCTCTCGTGAAGAAACCCAAGGCTGGACCCAAACCAGAAACTGTGTGTTTTCATTGCAAGGGAACTGGACACTGGAAGCGGAATTGCCCCAAGTATTTGGCTGACAAGAAGGCGGCCAACAACAAACAAGGTATATATGATATACATGTTATTGATGTGTACCTTACCAACTCTCGTTGTAGTGCCTGGGTATTTGATACCGGTGCGGTTGCTCATATTTGCAACTCAAAACAGGAACTGCGGAATAGACGGAGGCTGGCAAAGGACGAAGTGACGATGCGCGTGGGAAATGGTTCCAAGGTTGATGTGATCGCCGTCGGCACGCTCGCTCTTCGATTACCGTCGGGATTAGTGATGAACCTAAATAAGTGTTATTTGGTGCCTGCGTTAAGCATGAACATTATATCTGGATCTTGTTTATTGCGAGACGGTTACTCATTTAAATCAGAGAATAATGGTTGTTCTATTTATATGAGTAATATCTTTTATGGTCATGCACCCGATGTGAGGGGTTTATTCTTATTGAATCTCGATAGTAATGATACACATGTTCATAACATTGATGCCAAAAGATGTAGAATTGATAATGATAATACCACTTTCTTGTGGCACTGCCGTTTAGGTCATATTGGCGTAAAACGCATGAAGAAGCTCCATGCTGATGGACTTTTGGAGTCACTTGATTTTGAATCACTTGACACATGTGAGCCATGCCTCATGGGCAAGATGACTAAAACGCCGTTCTCTGATACAATGGAACGGGCAAGTGACTTTTTGGAAATCATACATACTGATGTGTGCGGTCCGATGAGTATTGAGGCGCGCGGTGGTTATCGTTACTTTCTCACCTTCACTGATGACTTAAGTAGATATGGGTATATTTACTTAATGAAACACAAGTCTGAAACATTTGAAAAGTTCAAACAATTTCAGAGTGAAGTTGAGAATCATCGTAACAAGAAGATTAAATTCCTACGATCTGATCGAGGAGGAGAATATCTGAGTTATGAGTTTGGCAGTCACTTAAGACAGTGTGGAATTGTTTCACAATTGACACCGCCTGGAACACCACAGCGTAATGGTGTGTCCGAACGTCGTAATCGAACCTTATTGGATATGGTGCGATCTATGATGTCTCTTGCCGATTTGCCACTATCGTTTTGGGGTTATGCATTAGAGACAGCTGCATTCACTTTAAATAGGGCACCATCGAAATCCGTTGAGACGACGCCATATGAACTTTGGTTTGGCAAGAAGCCAAAACTGTCGTTTCTTAAAGTTTGGGGATGTGATGCTTATGTCAAAAAGCTTCAGCCTGAAAAGCTGGAACCCAAAGCGGAGAAATGCGTCTTCATAGGATACCCAAAAGAGACAATTGGGTATACCTTCTACCTCAGATCCGAGGGCAAAGTGTTTGTCGCTAAAAACGGAACATTTCTTGAGAAAGAGTTTCTCTCGAAAGAATTGAGTGGGAGGAAGATAGAACTTGATGAGGTTGTTGAACCTTTACTTCAACCTGAGAGTAGCGCAGCGCAGAAAGTTGTTTCTGTGGAGCCTACATTAGCTGAAGAGGAAGTTAATGATGATGATCATGAAGCTTTGGATCAAGTTGCTATCGAACCTCGTAGGTCGACAAGGACGCGTACTGCTCCTGAGTGGTACGGCAACCCTGTCTTAGAGGTCATGTTGTTAAACAACGATGAACCTACGAGCTATGGAGAAGCGATGATGGGCCCGGATTCCGAGAAGTGGTTAGAGGCCATGAAATCCGAGATGGGATCCATGTATGAAAACAAAGTATGGACTTTGGAAGTATTACCTGAAGGGCGTAAGGCCATTCAGAACAAATGGATCTTTAAGAGGAAGACGGACGCGGACGGTAATGTCACCGTCTATAAAGCTCGACTTGTGGCAAAGGGTTTTTCACAAGTTCAAGGAGTTGACTACGATGAGACCTTCTCACCCGTAGCGATGCTTAAGTCCGTCAGAATCATGTTAGCAATAGCTGCCTTTTTCGATTATGAAATTTGGCAGATGGATGTCAAAACAGCGTTCCTTAACGGTTTCCTTAAGGAAGAGTTGTATATGATGCAACCAGAAGGTTTTGTCGATCCAGAGAATGCTGACAAAGTTTGCAAACTCCAGCGATCCATTTATGGACTGGTGCAAGCATCTCGGAGTTGGAATCTTCGTTTTGATGAGGTGATCAAAGCGTTCGAGTTTATACAAGTTTACGGAGAAGCTTGTATTTACAAGAAAGTGAGTGGGAGCTCTATAGCGTTTCTAATCTTATATGTGGATGACATATTGCTGATTGGAAACAATATAGAAATGCTGGAAAGCGTAAAGGAATATTTGAACAAGAGTTTTTCAATGAAGGACCTAGGAGAAGCTGCTTTCATATTAGGCATCAAGATCTATAGAGATAGATCAAGACGTTTAATAGGACTTTTCACAAAGCACATACCTTGATAAGATTTTGAAGAAGTTCAAAATGGATCAGTCCAAGAAGGGGTTCTTGCCTGTTTTGCAAGGTGTGAAGTTGAGTAAGACTCAATGCCCAGTGACTGCAGAAGATAGAGAAAAGATGAGTGTCATCCCCTATGCTTCAGCCATAGGCTCTATCATGTATGCAATGCTGTGCACAAGACCCGATGTCAGCCTTGCCATAAGTATGGTCGGAAGGTTTCAAAGTGATCCAGGAATGGAACACTGGACGGCGGTCAAGAATATCCTGAAGTACCTGAAAAGGACTAAGGACATGTTTCTCGTTTATGGAGGTGATCAAGAGCTCGTCGTAAAGGGTTACGTCGATGCAAGCTTTGACACTGATCCGGATGACTCTAAGTCGCAAACCGGATACGTATTTATTCTTAATGGGAGTGCGGTTAGCTGGTGCAGTTCCAAGCAAAGCGTGGTAGCAGATTCTACATGCGAAGCGGAGTACATCGCTGCCTCGGAGGCGGCGAAGGAAGGTGTCTGGATGAAGGAGTTCATGACAGATCTTGGAGTAGTGCCTAGTGCGCTTAACCCAATGACTCTGTTTTGTGATAATACTGGTGCCATTGCTCTAGCCAAGGAACCAAGATTTCACAAGAGGACCAGACACATAAAGCGACGTTTCAATTCCATCCGCGATTACATCAAGGAGGACGACATAAATATTTGCAAAGTACACACGGATCTAAATGTTGCAGATCCGTTGACTAAACCTCTTCCAAGGGCTAAACATGAACAACACCAGAACTGCATGGGTGTTCGATTCATTACAATGTAAATCACATAGTGATGTGAACTAGATTATTGACTCTAGTGCAAGTGGGAGACTGTTGGAAATATGCCCTAGAGGCAATAATAAATTGGTTATTATTATATTTCCTTGTTCATGATAATCGTTTATTATCCATGCTATAATTGTATTGATTGGAAACTCAAATACATGTGTGGGTACATAGACAACACTGTGTCCGTAGTAAGCCTCTAGTTGACTAGCTCGTTGATCAAAGATGGTTAAGGTTTCCTAGCCATTGACATGAGATGTCATTTGATAACGGGATCACATCATTAGGAGAATGATGTGATGGACAAGACCCAAACTGTAAACGTAGCATTTGATCGTGTCAGTTTATTGCTATTGTTTTCTGCA
This sequence comes from Elymus sibiricus, assembly GCA_039707655.1. Lineage (NCBI taxonomy): Eukaryota > Viridiplantae > Streptophyta > Magnoliopsida > Poales > Poaceae > Elymus > Elymus sibiricus. Next base: position 275,710,427 of record CM077668.1, read on the forward strand.
TGTCAAGTATCTGTTCCTTTGACCATGAGATCATGCAACTCACTAACACCGGAGGAATACCTTGTGTGTATCAAACGTCGCAACGTAACTGGGTGACTATAAAGGTGCTCTACAGGTATCTCCGAGGGTGTCTGTTGGGTTGGCATGGATCAAGACTGGGATTTGTTACTCTGTGTGACGGAGAGGTATCTCAGGGCCCACTCGGTAATACAACATCACAATGAGCCTTGCAAGCAATGTGACTAAAGTGTTAGCCACGAGATCTTGTATTACGGAACGAGTAAAGAGACTTGCCGGTAACGAGATTGAACTAGGTATAGTGATACCGACGATCGAATCTCGGGCAAGTAACATACCGAAGAACAAAGGGAACAGCATACGGGATTAACTGAATCCTTGACATAGAGGTTCGACCGATAAAGATCTTCGTAGAATATGTAGGAGCCAATATGGGCATCCAGGTCCCGCTATTGGTTATTGGCCGTAGAGGTGTCTCGGTCATGTCTACATAGTTCTCGAACCCGCAGGGTCTACACACTTAACGTTTGGTGACGATTAGTATAATTGAGTTATTATGTTGGTGACCGAAAGTTGTTCGGAGTCCCGGATAAGATCCCGGACATGACGAGGATCTCCGGAATAGTCCGGAGGTAAAGATTGATATATGTGATAATAGTGTTTTGATCTCCGGAAGAGTTCCGAAGTTCACCGGAAGGGGTTCCGGATGTTTACCGAAGTGTTCGGGTGCAGCAACACTTTATATGAGCCAAAGGGATAAAGCCCACAAGGTATTGGAAAGTGCAAAAGTAGTTTTGCTGCCGCGTAAGCGGTACTACCGCTTGGTGAAGCGGTACTACCGCCCGAGCGGTACTACCGCTTGTGTGAAGCGGTACTACCGCCCGAGCGGTACTACCGCTTGTGTGAAGCGGTACTACCGCTTGTGCGCGGCTGTGCACGGTTCGGCAGGGATCCGAGTTGGACTCTTTCCCTGCGGGCCAAACCGACCTTGTGCGGGCAAAACCGACCCGGAGGAGGCTTTTACTCCAAGTTTAGACCCCAAGGCTCAACATATAAATAGAGGGGCAGGGCTAGCACACGTGACACATCAAGATTTCCCCAAGCCGTGTGTGGCAACCCTAACCCTCTAGTTCCTCCGTCATAATCTCCGTAGCGCTTGGCGAAGCCCTGCAGAGATTGTTCCTCACCATCATCACCACGCCGTCGTGCTGCTGGAACTCAACCACTACTTCATCATCGCTCGCTGGATCGAGGAGGTGAAGGCGTCATCAAGCCGTACGTGTGTTGAACGCGGAGGTGCCGTCCGTTCGGCACTAGATCGGAAGGATCGTGATTGGATCGCGGGACGCTCGGCGATTTGGATCGCGAAGACGTTCGACTACATCAACCGCGTTTATTAACGCTTCCGCTTAGCGATCTACAAGGGTATGTAGATTCACTCTCCCTCTCGTAGATGCTCATCACCATGGATAGATCTTGCGTGTGCGTAGGAAATTTTTTTTGTTTCCCATGCAACGTTCCCCAACACAATCATACTTTGCAATCCTGCGCGTTGCGAACGCGGCCGGTGAGCAGACCTAGCCCCCTTAATACAAGCGCATGCTTTCACAGTCCAACCCGGCGCGCGCCACTCAATTGCTGACATCTGTGAGCTTTCGGAAGAATTGTACGACGCCGAGTGCCCATACTTATTCCCGCGTGGTGGTTAGCGCAAAAAGGCCAGAGGCCTACTCAGATCACATATCCAAACCCATTGTTGCGTTAGTAGCGCGCGGTGACAATCAGCGATCCATGATCTGTGGTCCCATCGCCCCGTCTCGTGGGCTTACGGCAAGGGCTAGGAATGCCCGGCCGTGCCACGTAATCATCTCGCGGGTACCCTCACGGTCAACCCGTCTCCACATACCTCACGGGTACCCCTCGGGGCCGACCCGACTTTATCAAGGGACAGAATAATATAAAGCACTGGTCTCGGCCCCTCAATCATATTGATCTGGACACTAGTAACAAAGCGGGGCAACAGGGACAAGGGTGAGGGGCCACTGATGGATCACTAACCAACCTATACTAAGCGGTTTAGGATGACAGGTAAGGTAACAATAGCAGGTTACAAAGCAGGCTATGCATCAGAATAGGAGCTATCTATTACAGTAGCAAAATCTAATGCAAGCATGAGAGAGGAAGAATCGGCGATATAGGGATGATCAAGGGAGGTTTTGCTTGCCTGGAACCTCTGCTGAAAGGGACGGGTCCTCTGCGGTGTAGTCGTACTCGGGAGCAGCGTCAGTCTCAGGGTCTACCGGAGAGAAGAGGGGGAAGAAACAATAAATAAAAGCAAACAATGCAACACAAAGGCATGACATGGCAATATGATGTGCTGGTGGTGACCTATCACAGTACTACACGTTGCAGGCGGAGCGGGAAAATATCTGGGGATATTTTCCCGGCCTTAGGCAGATTTCGGACAGTTGATCCGGAGGTGAAGGTTCCATGTTTGCATGGTTGGGGGCATGTGACAGGTAAACGGAGGGCATATTCGGGTTCGTCTTGTTTTTCTGATCAACTTTCATGTAGAAAACTTTTTGATCTGAGCTACGGTTTAATTTCTATGATTTTTCAAAGTTTTAGACATTTTCTGAAATTATTTTAATTAATTAATTTGACAGAAAAAGAATTATGACGTCAGCATGATGTTAGTGTATGTCAGCAGTCAACTGACCAGTTGACTGGTCAACCTGATAGGTGGGGCCCCTCTGTCATAGACTAGACTAAATAAACAGTAGATTAAACTAACTAATTTAACTAATTAGCCAGTGGGACCCACTGTCAGTGACTAATTAACTAACAGAGTTAATTAACAGATTAATTAACATTTTAATTAGCATTTTATTTATTTTAAAAATGTTTTAAGAGGTGGGGCCCGCATGTCAGTGGCCCACGCTGCCCAGTCAGCGGGTTGACCCAGTCAACCCTGACAGCAGGACCCACAGGGCCCACGGGCAGTGTCACTGGGGGTCGGCCCTAGGTGGCCACGTCGGCGCCGGCCACCGGAGCTGCTCCGGCGAGCTCTCCCACGGCGGCCGAACTCCGGCGAGCTCGGAAACGCGCTACGGTGGACGGTTTTGCGCGCGGTTGGGCTCTCTGGAACGGGCACTCCAAGCCGCGTCCGATGGTGGTGGTCTCGCGGGCGGGGGCGGCCGGAATCGAGCGCGGCGTCGACGGCGGGCGGCGGCTTTCTCGGGCGGCGCTCGGGATCGGCGTTGTAACGCGCGCACGAGCTAACTAAGCGGTTAGGCGAAGTCTACGCGATGCAGTGAGATCGATGGGCACGAGCCCATGACCAAAAGGTCACCGGGAGATCGCCGGCGACGAGCTCTGCGGAGGGGAGCTCGCCAGCGACGAGCTCCGCGGCGGAGAGCTCGGCCACGACGGGGATCGGTGCTAGGGGTTGACAACGACGGCGAGAGGAGAGGGGGAACGGGGAGAAGCTCACAGCGGTCCCGTAGATGTGCTAAGGTGGGCTCGGGGAGGCTGGACGGCGGCGAATCGACGGCGGCGAGTTCGGTGCCCATAGGTTGAAGATGACGGCGTCGGTGACATTGTGGCGGCTCCGAGCTCCAATGAGTCGGGGCAGGGGGCGTAGTCGAGGCCGGGGAAGACGCTAGACACGGTGCGGCGACGAGAGGGAGGCGGTGGCCACGAGTTTCACGGGGGAGCGGCCATGGCGCCGCTCGGGTGAGGGTGGAGAAAGCGAGAGAGAGGGAGAAGAGAGGCTAGAGCTTGTCCACGGGGCAAGGAGGGAGTTATCCGCCCAGGGACGGGCGCGCGCGGCACGCTGTCGTGCGGGGGAGAGGGGGGCCGGGCGCGGCGAATGCGCGCACGTCGACAGCGGCGTGCGGGTGAACAGAGGAGGGAGAAGAGCAGGGGTGGGCTGGGCCGCTTTCGGTTTGACTTAGGCCCAGTTACAGTGGGCCTTTTCTTTTTCCCATTTTCTTCTTTTCTGCCTTTCTGTTTTGCATTTTAATTCAGCCATCAAATGACTTATGAAAAATATGCAGTTGGGCTTAGAAATTAGTGTGCAATATTCCTCTGTGCCCCAAAAAGTTTGGGTGCAAAATAATTCCATTTGAATTTTTCATAAAGGAAAAGGCATTTAAATTACTGTTTTGGCACTGTTTTCAAGATGTTAGAGACATCTAGGGAATTTTGGTGATGTTTTTTTCCTGAACATAATTCACAATGGATTATTTCCAAAATTATGAACATTTTAGTTCCTGGATTTGAACAACTTTTATTTTCACCTCATATTTGAATTTCAATTGGAATTGGAATTTGAAATGAGATATTAATCCAATATGGTTAAGCTTTGCAAAACAAGGTGACTTAGCTTAATCATGAGGGATTACTGTAGTGCATTACCCAGGGGTGTTACAACAACTTCAAAACTCGAGACAAGAATTCAATATACCTCTGGGTGGAGAATGGTTAAGAAGGGTACATATGGTGCGTCCAGTACTCAGTGATTCCAGAAAAGCGCCGTGATATTATGCGGAAAGCTCCACCCAGACTCAAAGATACGAAAGAATACTTCATGCCCGGAAGCTTACCTGTGCAATCGCAAGTCATTATGGGCTCTGGCTTGGTTGACCTTAGTTGTGACTCTGGCTAGGACGGTGCTAGCAGATGTAGAACTACGGTAGGATTGGATGAGCACCGGACAGTGGTCAGAGGAACTCTTTGGAAGACCATGTTTCGATCGTCTTGTTCTCAAACACCCCGAAGTGCGAGAACGTAAAAAGAGGGATCGAATCTTGTGGGTAAAGTGCACAACACTCTGCAGAGTTAAAACCGAATCGATTAGCCGTGTCCCCGGTTATGGACAATTTGAGCCTCTGGACTTGGATCTATCTCAGAACTCTCAACACTGGACTGATAATTAGTTGTGGGCAACATAGAATTGTTCTGGGCTATGAGACATCGGTTGGCGGAACCATGTCATAGTAGATAACTCTGTAGTGTCATTCCTTTGATGTAGGGAAAATAAAACCAGCTTTTACGCAAAAAAACTCAGACACAGAGCCACAAAGCCATATTGCATATAGAATAGTTTCATCATCTGTTTTTCTTATTGTGATCTTGCCGGTACATTCAATGTACTGACCTACACGGCTGCAACGTATCATGTTGCAGGATTTTTCTATGATGAGTGAGTTTCGTTGTAGGGTTACGGTCTACACTCAACCTGCCGATGGCGTTGATGGGACTCCACACCCGATTGACTGTTTCCGCTAAGACTTATGAGGTATATATCAGTTTTACGTTATTTAAACATGTGATTGCACTTTGATATATACATTGATGTACTGTGTGTGCCAGCATACCGATCCAGGGATGGCATGGATACATAGAGGCTTGACCGTTTGAGGTCGGGTCGCTACAAGGGAACCCGTCGGTGATGATTTCACCAATCGCTGACAATTGTATACCAGCAAGCGTTTGCCCACAACACACATGGGTTATTAGCAGGAATCGTCTGTGTTGTTATCCGTCTTCCCACACATTTTGGATTACTAACCTGTTTGTCGCGTATCACACACATCTTGTTAAGTTGAACCATTTCTATTGTGTTGGGTAATCGCAAACAGTTCATCCGAGTGAACCGCATGCTGTATATCGCACACACCTTGATCTGCCTGACCATTTATGTTGTGTTGGCTAATCGCAAACAGTTCATCCGAGTGAACTGTATGCCGTGTATCGCACACACCTCGAACTGATGCCCATTTCTGTTGTTTTGGCTCATCGCAAACAGTTCATATGGATCAACTGTATGCCACGTATCGCACACGCAGCTCGAAGCCGAATCATGCTTGATGTCTTCGCCATCGCACACAGTTTGTCTTATTGGTGACGGTTTTATTACGATACCGTTTGCGATTCATGCATCGCACACAGTTTGGTCGGGGGGTCTCTGATTCATGTGTCGCGTTAGCGGTCGCCTGCAGTAGTGCACATTGCCTAAGCCAAACCCTAGCATTTCGGTTCTACCGATATGGCTCTCGGTCTCACTGAGACGGCGTGACCAAGTTTCTGTAATGAAGTTGCTTCATTTCGGAATTTCCGAAATGAAATGACCGGAACTACCGAAACGAGGTCTTGCCCTAGCCATTGCACTTCAGTATCTCCGAAATGTTCTGTTCGGTCTCATCGAGACATCCAACGTTCGAATCTTTTACACTAGTCGGTCTCACCAAGATTTTGGTCCGGTGTCACCGAGTTGGGTCAAAAGTATGTAACGGTTGGATCTTTGGGTGAAGCCTATATATACCGCTCCACCCCCACTTACTCTCAAAGAGAGCCAACAGAACAAAACACTACTTCCACTACTCATTTTCTGAGAGAGAACCACCTACTCATGTGTTGAGATCAAGAGATTCCAATCCAACCATTTGAACCTTGATTTCTAGCCTCCCCAAGTTGCTTTCCACTTCAATACCCTCTCCTACCAAAGCCAAATCTGTGAGAGAGTGATTGAGTGTTGAGGAGACTATCATTTGAAGCACAAGAGCAAGGAGTTCATCATCAACAATACCGTCTATTACCTTTTGGAGAGTGGTGTCTTCTAGATTTGTTAGGTGTCACTTGGGAGCCTCCAAGATCATGTGGAGTTGAACAAGGGAGTTTGTAAGGGCAATGAGATCGCCTACTTCGTGAAGATCTACCCGAGTGAGGCTAGTCCTTCGTGGACGTAAGCCATGGTGGAATAGACCAGGTTGCTTCTTCGTGGACCCTTCATGGGTGGAGCCCTCCGTGGACTCGCGCAACCGTTACCCTCTGTGGGTTGAAGTCTCCATCAACGTTACCCTCTATCGGAAACACGCGAAAAACCACCGTGTATTCATTGCGTTTGATCTTCTCTTCTCTACCCTTTACTTTCTGCACAATTGCATGTTTTACTATTTCCGCTGCCCTATCTCTAGATATGCATGTGTATAAAGTCTTGGTGATATCTTAACTAGTGCTAAAATCTGCCTAAGTTTCAAGAGAACTAAAAACTGCACCTTTGGTTGGTTAAGAGTCTATTCACCCCCCCCTCTAGACCTATCTTCTCTGATCCTACAATTGGTATCAGAGCATTGGTCTCCATTGCTTTGGTTTTATCACCATTGGAGGAAGATGGATGCGTCTACTTTAGGGAGTCTTAGATGTAGAGTACCTATTCTTGATGGAGAGCACTACAACTTTTGGAAAAATGAAATGCTTGCTATCTTTAATGAATTTAACTTGAGCAAGTATGTTCATTATCCTTAGGTATCTCCTATTGATCCCTTGCACCCCACTCATGAAGAGGAAGTTGACTTGCTTTGTAATCTTAGAACCATCAATCTTATCATTAGAGGATTACCTAAAAATGTGCTTGTTCGTATGCAAAACTTTGAATATGCATACACTTTATGGAAGGACATTGAGATGCGTTTTCCAAATTACTCATTAAAGAATCTTGATTAGATCCTTCACAAGTCTATTGCCTTTGTTAGGACCGAGAGTATATCGACCAGAGGGGGGGTGAATGGGAGATTCAAAAATTCTTGCGAATGTTCTGAACTGATCCCAAACACAGCAGCGGAAATAAGGTTCGGTAGCAAGGTACTTAATCAAGCACGCTGTAGAGGAACATATCTATCGATGTAGGAAGCAATAATAGTTCAAGCGAAGAATATCACAGGTTTGACAATTATGATGGTAATGCAATATACGAACAGATGCAGTAGCATGAGGGAAAACAAGGTATGAACTGCGAGGGAAATGCAAGAGAAGTAGTGATGAGGTGAATGGATACGATACTGAATGAAATCACGCTTACATGCAGATGTGCGATGAGATATTCATTAGACAGAAATGACAGAAATGAATGATGAGGATGCGAATGATAAGCAACGAACTATGATAGATCAGATCAATACTATTGACATAGAGCACGAAAGTAAACTGCTGAAGATGATGCAATAAACTAGAGTGAACCAGTGGTGCTCGATGGCGACATATGAATTTGGTAGACCAGTTCGCCCTTCTGCCAAAGGACTACGTCTGGTTGGAGGGGTTGTGATTTAACACAGAAGATAAACTCTCTTTGCCCTATTCTCCTTCAAGTCGGAGCTGATCAGACTCTAGTTGATTTCACTCGTGGTAGATACTTGTCGGCGATCTCCAAACCTTCAACAGACTTCTTCGCAAACCACAATGACTCTTGGTTGCTGAAGATCTTGCTCGGTGAAGACAATTACTCTTCAACACTCGAGCCGACACCTATCCGTCTAGAGAGTGCACAGCTCTCAAGAGTAATAGGTACCAGAACTCTAACTCAGAACTACTGTGATGCTCAACCACTCTCTAAGTTTTGGTTCTTGGATTTCCCTCGGTGGATCTTAAACTCAAATCACTTGGAGAGGGGATGCTCAATCAAGCTTTTCAGAAATCTTAAGCGGAGTATCCAACGGGCAACGTTGAAGCGGGGTGGCTATTTATAGCCGCAGCCTTCCCTGAAGGGAAAAGACCAAATTGGACATGTGTGGCAGCCAATGGCCGAACGACACGAGTCCAACGGTCGGATATTGAGCACAACGGTAACATTCCTTGCGGAGCAAGTAATGCTAACTCCTCAGTTTGAAAGATATCTCCTGCAGCACCGAAGAACAACGTCTTCTGCTGGCAGGTAATCATTCGAAGCATAAAGAGATTTCTCTCAGTCTCGCATAGGTTTGGGCTAAGCATCACAGCGGATCTAAGCTTCGAGAACCTATACCCCTCTTAATAGTACGGAGGTCCTATGACTCAAATAAGAGAGAGAAGAACAACGAAACAAATTCTACGTCTTCGCTTCGTCTTCAACCTTCTCGACTGCAGTCATTCTTCTTCGGACACACTGAATAATAATTGCTTTGCGTCAATAATAAATTTCGAGGGGTTAACTCCTTCACATCAATCTTCTCATCTACATGACTCCAATGGATGTAGCTCATTCTTCTCTGCTGCGCAAATATTCTTCTGTGAAGTTCCTCGAACTTGACACCGAAGACATCATTCTCTTCGGCACTGCATGGACTATTTCTCTCTGTGTGCACTAGCAAACAAATTAGTCCATGCCTGTTTCTGTTAACAATCTCCAAAACACAGGAGGGCAAATATTGCACCAACAATCTCCCCCTTTTTGGACGATTGTTGACAAAACAGAACACATCGAAAGATAGATTATAGAATGAAATGGAATGCGAAAGATAATGAAAGACGAGAGATAATTACGAAGATAAAACACACTCCCCCTGAAGATATGCATCATTCTGACTTAAGAGTATGCATAGGAGATAACACGGAAGGTAGCGAGGTGAATCTTCGTATGAGTGACATTGACAGATGATCTCATTCGTAGTCTTATCCAATGCACTCGATGGTGTCTGAGGTATTTCCTGCCACACACAACCTTTGAAATAGATTTGTTAGATAGTGAGGATATTTTGAAATGAGTTGCGGCAATGAATAAGCCATGAAGATTTTCTCAGAACACAGTTTGAATCCACACGAGATATATGTTCCCTGCAAGTTTGATATTCAAAGAAAATTAGAGCAAGGGAATCACAAGTATTTTGCTCGGAGTAGATATGCTTCAGACGAGGTTTTCCTGCAACAAGGATGATACGATAGAAATATGCGAGGAAAAACAGCCTATGAGACAGATAGAATGAATTCTCTTTTGAATCATGAGTAAATTTACTCTGAATCAACCTTTCTTCTCCTGCATTGTTAGATATCGAAAGATAATCATAGTAGCATATCTAAGTGGAAGATACATGTAGTTTCAAGGAGTGAGATATCTCTTTTAGAGAAGCATGATTTCCAATCCTCCTTGAAATGCTTTCACTTTACCCTGCACAATAGATAAGTATCGAGGATAATTATCGCAAGGAAGTAAGCATTCGGTAGCACCTGCAAACAGATAACTGGAAGCAAATAGCATTGCAGGGGTGTTATTAATGGTACATGACGACGCAGTATTCCATCACCACAGGTGGTGAGATTAAGTTCCACGAACAAAAGCAAATAGTTCAACAACGGAAACCAAATTGTTCGACTGAAAAGCAAATGGCGAATGGAAACACCCTACAAATATCCCGCTTATCTATCTCTCGATGTTCTTCTCCCCCTTTTTGTCAACAAGTGTCAAAAAGGAAAGAGAATGCATGCGAGGAACTACTCGTCCGAAGAATCCCCAGAACTTGAACGGTTTGGCGAAGCAGAGCGAGCGATGGTTGAGGCCGAAGCAGGAGTTGGAGTCGCAGCATGGGCTTCGGGAGCAGCTTCGGGAGTAGCAGCGCGAGGTGCATCTGGCTTGAATATCAATGTGCCTCCTGTGTATTCAAGTTCATCATCGGGTTCAACAAATAGCAGGTCGGTGGAGGCAGAATGCTGAGGAAGCACTGGGGTTTGCCTTCGGATGCGAGGAACTTCAAACAGTTCCAGATGATCATAATCTTTCTCGATACCCTTGGCAGATAGTTGTGTGTGAGAATAATGCTTGCGCAGAAGGGTCCAGGAGCGCTTCTTTTGTTCCTTCTCATATAGAAGAGCTTGGTGAGCATAATTGTGAAGCAGATTGATCTCAGCCATCATTTCCAACTTCTCTTTGCGGTCGAGCTTGATGTGACTTTCTAGGGCTTGCTGAGTGCGAAGACAAATCTCATACAGTGAGGGATTTTCTTCATGAGGGATTTCGACTGTTGCCTTCTTGACCTTCGGAGCTTTAGCAGAGGCAGAGGCAGTAGCATCAATAGGTGTCTTCCCTTTGCCGATGTCCTTCACGATCCAGAGTGTGTCCCGGACTGGTGGAATGAAAACTTTCGGGACATGTGGGCAGAAAAACTTTTTCTCAGTAAGCTGCTCAATAGCAAACATGACCCAAGGTGCATATGGCTTCAAAGCCTGAGGGGTATCAGCTGCATAGGCCAAGTTGCGAATGAAAAGATCCGGAATGTCAAACCGAATGCCATGAGCTATTGCTTGAAGAGCATTTGTCACGATGCCATGAATGGTTTCTGGCCTGTTTGTTGGCGTGAGGGAGTTGCAGAGGATATAGAACATCACTTTGTTCTCATAGGCCAGATTTTTAGGATTTGCTTCGGTACATTCATCACCAACAAGTTTGGGATCCATCAGCATATGAAGTTCGGCTTCGGAAACATCCCAGTAGTGCAGTCTATGTTCCCGAGTGGCATCAAATTCACACAGAGGAAGATTCAACAGAGCTAAGAACTGGTCAGCCGAACATTTGATCTTTTCTTCTTCGGTCATCCATTCGAGGATCCAAGTTTTGCTATTAGCAAGGTCCCCTGAGATATAAAGAGTGGCATAGAACTGAAGGATTACTTCACGATTCCAGCCATGATTGAAATGAAGGAAACTCTTCAGGAAGACTTGTTCAATCTACTCGATGGTGTGATGGAAGCAAGGTAAACTTTTGAGCTCGGCAAAATCCAGAATCTTGTGCTTGAAGATGCGATTCTTGCCGTACAAAATGTGAGCATAGTACACGGCCTGTTCCTTCGTCAAGAATCTTGGTGACAAGGAAGTTCTTTCTCCATCATATGGGCTGGTCCCAAAGAATGCAAGTTTCGAATGATGAAATTGCTCGTTGAAAGCTGGACCATTCTAGCCATCATCGATAGGAAACAAAGGATAGGTTTCCAATGGGTTTCTCAGTGGTTCTTCATCGGCCATAAATCGGGTCCGAATGTCATCAGGTGCAGGCACTCCTTCCTCAATAGGCTTGAGAGGAGCATGTGGCATCCTTGATTTTTCTTGTGCAGATTGCTTCGAAGAACTTGACTGACTACAATTTTTGCTCGTTGGAACTCCTTCAGCAGCTTTCTGGCTTTTGGGCACAAGGGTCTTTTCTTTCTTTGCACTTTCTTCGGCTGGAGGCACAACGACCTCTTTCTCAGACGCTTGAGTCACAACTGGTGGTACAATTACTTCTCGAGCCATCGGCTCATCAGATTTCTTTTCTTCCTCTACCGTCTTTGGTGCACTGGTAAGAGGAGCAGAATCAACATCCATCTGAGTAGGGGTACCAGATGATGTGACCGGGGTTGTTTTCTCTCGGGAAGCATTTAGCTCCCCCTCAATCTTGTCATTCTCCTCCTTATTTGGTTCGGAGGGCTCTGCTTGCGATGTTCTCAGCGGCAATGAATCTGCCTTCTCAATTTCAATTTCTTCATCAGTCTCATCTATTGGGGCTCGCTGCTTAAGCGAAGCATTTTCTTCATCAGTCTTTTCCAGGAAAACATCAACAACATCAAGTTGTCCTTGGACCACCAGAGCTGGAATGATAACCTCCACAGTGCCAGCTTGCTGCATAGGTTCATCTTCATGAGGTGGAGATGGTGGAACCTGCTGCAAGGGTGCACTGGAGTTCAGTGGAATAGGATCAGCAGCAACATTCTGAAGACGGCGGTCTTTGTTTTCTTTCGGTTTGCTGATTCTCGCCCTAGCCTTCTGACATTTTTCTTCTTGAATTCTTCTTCGAGCAAGATCTGCCTTGCGGTCAATCTTCTCGTTCCTTCTATCACACAACTGAGATACCTCCACGTGCAAGCACGAGTGCCAATCAATTTTCTCATTACGCAAGACACTGAGGGCCTTGGTGAGTTCAACAATTTCTTTGTTCAGCTTTTTCCTTTCGGATTCAGTTTTGGCCTCACTCCACATTTTCTCGACAACTTGCTTGTCTTTGAGTGCTTTGTATAGCTTCTTGGAGATTTTTCTCAGCTCGATGAAATGCTTCGTCACCATTTCGGTAACATTATCAGGCAGTCCCAGACCGCTCACATCATCAGATTTTGCATCATATGCAGCACTGTCAATCACATCGATCATGAATTTGAAATCATACTTCTATTCCTTTGTGGAAGCAGGAACAGTGGGCCTGGCCTTCTTAGCAGATACATCAACTTTTTCTTCAGACTGCAGCTTTCTCTTCGCTACAGTGTTTGTCAAAGTTCTGGGAGCAGCAGAGCCCGAAGGTTTGTCAGTGAAGGGAATGGGTGCATGCCTTGGTGATCTCCTTGGAGAGGGACTCTTGGATGGCTTGTTGAGAATGGCAAGTTGATCATACTGTGGAATTTCATCAGGGATATCTTCGCTGGATGACTCATCAGACGAGCCAGAAACTGCCTTCTTGATTCTCTTGGCGACAGTTTTCTTTCAAGGTGCACGAGGGAAAACTGATTTCCTAGACTTGCTTCCCTTGGAAGCAGATGCATGATCCTTCTTCTTCTGTACGTCTTGCTGGGTTAGTGCAACGTTTTTTGCTTCAACTTGGTTTTTCTTCGCTTCCATAGCATCACGCTTGGCTTTGGCCTTCGCCCTCTTAGCCACTTCCTCGGGAAAATCAGCGATGGTTTTGAGGGAGTCGGGGTGAGCATTTGGAGGCTGTGGTGGTCTGACTTTCTCATCATCGGGGCCAATGCAGTTTTCAGCAATGCAGTCATTCCACGGTGGTGTGAAAGCAAACAGAATCTGGTACTTCTTGCAAACATTTTAGTATCTGAACCATTTGCCTGCCCAGTGGCAGCGAATTCTTTGAAGCCTGTTGTTGCGATCTATCGTTGATTCAATCCCTGGTGGAGTTCTGTAACTATGCGGATCAGACATTTCAGCAGTGGTGTTCTTTTCTCTGCCACGACCGCCCTTCTTAGGATTTCCATCAGAGAAGATGGTTAGGGCGTCGGTGACCAATTCATCCTCGGGCTGACTGTGAGCAGAGGGAATCTCCTCATCATGTTCTTCGGATTCAGTCTCATGTTTCTTCTTCGGAGCCTTGGGTGGTTTCGAAGATTTTCCTCCTGCAGTCATTCTCATTCGTTCAGACCTTAATGGAAACTGAGACAATTCTTCTTCAAAATCTGAATACTCTTGCGAACTCTGTGCCATAACCATCCTGTGAAATAGAATAGATACGAGGGAAAAAGGGTAGGGTCACAAGCATGCACAGAAAGTATTTTGAATGAAAATGATTTTGAGGGAGTCCAAAGGAACTCATGGTAATCCAAAAAGATATCCTTGATAGATTTTACATGCTAGCCACAGAAGATACTAGGCAGGTTGATAGCCATCTAATCTTTCGAATAAAAACACATGATTCCTAGGTCGAGGAAAACAAGTACGAGGAAGATCTACAAACCGTACAAGTCAAATCCTAGTGAGTCCTAAAGATCTACCACGGTGAAATAAACCAATGAAAATAGCATCGGTAAGAACTGCCCTAAGAACAGAGATATGGACAGGAGCAGTTCCGGATCCAAGCGCCCTAACTTGGCAACTTGAATCAATTACGGTAATGCGGGAGGAAGGATTACCGCACCGGCGTGATCAGCTGCGACGAGATTTCACCGGAGTAGCACAGCGGAGCTTCTCGCCGGAGTTGCTTCGAGCACGGGCTCGGGTGAAGGTGAAATGAGGGTTTGAGGAAATGAGGAAGAAGACACGGTGAGGGATATTTATAGCTGGAGAGCTGAACCTCCTCTCTGAAATCTACGGCCCACAGTTGCGGGACGTTCCGCATTCAACGGACACGATCACGATTGTGGAGATCGTGGGCACGTGGCAACCATTCTCTGCGAGAAACTCAGGAAGAGAGCGGGAGTTCGAAAGATTTGAGGAAGGGCTTAACGCCAAAAAGATGGATAAAAGTTCGAAGTTGATCTCTTTCGTGACCAAGGACGTCGGAGAGAGATTTACTTCAGATCAAATTGCATGCTCATGATGGACAGCATAGATTTGGATGAGAAAGAATAGAGGGACAAAAGGGTCCGAAACAAAACACTCAGCCAGAAGAGAAGAAACACTAAACTAAGAGCTATGAGTGAGTTGTTCATCGGATGAAACACAAACATGGCAACTCGAAGACAAACAATCAACAACAAAAAAAACAAGTAAACACAAAGAACTAGCACCAACAATATAGATCTCACGGCTATGGATAAGCAAATAGAATCCCTGAGAGAGAGTTCCTGCAAGACGAGTTAGTTCTTTCTCGCAACCCACACTTGTGTGGGCAACGCAGACCTCATTTGTCTTGACTGAGCAAGGACGTTCCTTCGTTGATCTCTGTAGTTTGTCTGTACATTTCAAGAGTAATCATATGAATATGCATTGAAATTGTTCCCAGAGACATGAGCATAATGATTCGAGGAGATACGCATGTACTCCTTTTGTCGAATGTTTGACCGATATCCATTCGAGGAAGTTGCAGCGCCAATCTGCGAGTGATTATCATTTCCTCGAAGAGAATTACTCTGCATATTCAGGTTAGCAGTGACAGATAAATTTTCAATGATGCACTTCTTCACCCAAATTTGCTTCTTGGGTGAACCAGACCTCCAGTTAGTCCCAACATACCGAGCGAAAACCTTACCATTCTGTTCTTTGAAGAATTTGTAGTTTGAGTCATCAGACTCGTCAGAAACAACAGAAATGGGAGAGTCATATCCTGACAAAAGTGCAGGTTCGAGAGTTTTGCTTTTGGCAAGAAAACTCGTTCGAGGATATTGCTCGGGGGTCTAATAGGTTCCATCAACGTTGAGTTTCCTTTTGAAACCCAGTCCTTCCTTTCGGGGATTTTTGTGCAGTATTGACTTCTTGAGCACATCACCGAGAGTTTGATGCCCTTTAAGGCTCTTTAGCATTCCTGTCTCAAGCAAGTTCTTTAACCTGCAATTCTCATCAGAGATAGCCACAAATTCCTCGAAAGAGGGGTTAGAAATATCATTCGTAGTGGTTGCAATATTCTCGATGACAGCATTGGATGTTTCAGAATTCGAATTAGCATTGCTACGTTCTAGGCATTTTGAGCAAGGTGGCATAAAATCATCAGGAAGTTTTTCAGATTGCTCGGCGAAGAGAGAAGCTTTTTTCCTTCGCAAGCACGTTATAAGACTCTTTCAGTGACTCAAGTTCTTGATTCCTGCTAAGGAGTTCATCTGATAAACTCTCGTAGTCGACTGCAAGAGAATCTGATCGGTTGGAAAGTTCATCAATCGTTGAAGAAAAAGCATCATGCTCTTCAGTCAACTCTTGATTCTTCTCCATCTCTTCGACCAGTAATCCTTCGGATTTCCTGAGATTCTTTTCAAGTTTTTCAAGCTCATCTTATTGAGATTTGGCAATCTTAACCAGTTTAGCATAGGCAATGTATTCAGAAGAATATTCAGTCATAGATTTTCGGTGTTTTGCTGATACCTGATCCTTTGAGGTTTTTGCCTTGAGACAGAGTGCTATTGGTTCATCATCAATTGAAGAATAATCATCAGTGTCTGATTCGAGTGATTTCTCGGATGATTCATGAGCAACAAATGCATTGCCTCTCCCTAGGCTTCTGTAAAGCTCTTCATCTTCTGATTCAGATTCGGATGTTTCATCTTCAGATTCCATATTCATTTCAGCACACACTCTAGTCAGCTGCGATATTCTCTTCCTGTTAGATTCAATGGTTGCTCTGGTTTGCACGTCAGTGACTGGTCTCGTCGAAGAGGATGCGAAAGGTTCATTTTTCTTCGAGAGCTTAGTGTGACGGTCCACTCGAGTGAATCCAGAGCAGTGAAGATGAATCCATCTGTTGCTAGGTTTTTCATCTTGTTCCCAGCAAGGACAGTCTGCTATGTAGTGACCGAATTGTTTGCACTTGACGCACTTTGTTTCTTTCAGAGGTAATCTTCTTGAAGATTCAGGCAAGTCAACTTCGTCATCATTTTTGAGACACAGATTTTGTCTTCTGAGATTACCTAGTCTTTCTGTGAGCATTTCTAGTTCTCTTGTGATAGAGTGTTGATTCTCAACATCTTCTTCTTCTGAACTGCCATAATGTGAAAGAATTTCCCCTTCGCTTTCCGAAGAAGATTCTTGATGCCCATTTTCAAGTTCCATCTTTTCTTCGTGAATAGACAACAGCGTCATGATCTCGATGTAGTGAAGTTCTTCATAGTCTGGTCTTTGCTTGATTTTAGCTACGATTGGATCGAAGGTTGCATCAAGAACACTCAGCAGCTTGTTGACCACATCTCTATCGGTGTTATCTGTTACTCCACGTTGATGAAGTCTTTCAACAATATTTGTCAATCGATCAGTGAGTTCCATAGCACTTTCTTTACAAAGACTTCTGAAACCAGCAAACATGGCACGAAGCATATCTATGTGTTGATCTGTTCTGGCAATGAATTCTTCATGAACAACTTTGATGGCATCCCAAAGTTGCTTGGCAGTGTCAAGCTTTCGGAATCGAATGAAAATGTCTTTCGAGATACTGTCACAGATAATGTCTTTTGCTTGAGCATTCAACCGCATTATAGCTTTGTCATCGGAAGTAGGAGCATCAGGGTGCTGAACAGTGTATCCATTTTCCACAATCTGCCAAAGTTCAATGTTGATGGCTTGAAGTCTGATTTTCATTCACTCTTTCCAGTAGACATAGTCACTTCCATCGAAGATAGGAAACCCTTCAGAGTGTGAGGATCTACCTGCATACGACATACTCAAAACTCCAAGGTTGTTAGACCTTTAATAAACAGAGACAGGGAGTACCTGCTCTGATACCAATTGTTAGGACCGAGAGTATATCGACTAGAGGGGGGGTGAATGGGTGATTCAAAAATTCTTGTGAATGTTCTGAACTGATCCCAAACACAGCAGCAGAAATAAGGTTCGGTAGCAAGGTAGTTAATCAAGCACGTTGTAGAGGAACATATCTATTGATGTAGGAAGCAATAATAGTTCGAGCGAAGAATATCACAGGTTTGACAATTATGATGGTAATGCAATATACGAACAGATGCAGTAGCATGAGGGAAAACAAGGTATGAACTATGAGGGAAATGCAAGAGAAGTAGTGATGAGGTGAATGGATACGACACTGAATGAAATCACGCTTACATGCGGAAGTGCGATGAGATATTCATTAGACAGAAACTACAGAAATGAATGATGAGGATGCGAATGATAAGCAACGAACTATGATAGATCAGATCAATACTATCGACATAGAGCACGAAAGTAAACTGCTGAAGATTATGCAGTAAAGTAGAGTGAACCAGTGGTGCTCGATGGCGATAGATGAATTTGGTAGACCAGTTCGCCCTTCTGCAAAAGGACTACGTCTGGTTGGAGGGGTTGTGATTTAACACAGAAGATAAACTCTCTTCGCCCTATTCTCCTTCAAGTCGGAGCTGATCAGACTCCAGTTGATTTCACTCATGGTAGATACTTGTCGGCGATCTCCAAACCTTCAACAGACTTCTTCGCAAACCACAATGACTCTTGGTTGCTGAAGATCTTGCTCGGTGAAGACAATTACTCTTCGACACTCGAGCCGACACCTATCCGTCTAGAGAGTGCACAGCTCTCAAGAGTAATAGGTACCAGAACTCTAACTCAGAACTACTATGATGCTCAACCACTCTCTAAGTTTTGGTTCTTGGATTTCCCTCGGTGGATCTTAAACTCAAATCACTTGGAGAGGCGATGCTCAATCAAGCTTCTCAGAAATCTTAAGCGGAGGAGCCAACGGGCAACGTTGGAGCGGGGTGGCTATTTATAGCCGCAGCCTTCCCTGAAGGGAAAAGACCAAATTGGACATGTGGGGCAGCCAATGGCCGAACGACACGAGTCCAACGGTCGGATATTGAGCACAACGATAACATTCCTTGCGGAGCAAGTAATGCTAACTCCTCAGTTCGAAAGATATCTCCCGCAGCACCGAAGAACAACGTCTTCTGCTGGCAGGTAATCATTCGAAGCATAAAGAGATTTCTCTCAGTCTCGCATAGGTTTGGGCTAAGCATCACAGCGGATCTAAGCTTTGAGAACCTATACCCCTCTTAATAGTACGGAGGTCCTATGACTCAAATAAGACAGAGAAGAACAACGAAACAAATGCTACGTCTTCGCTTCGTCTTCAACCTTCTCGACTGTAGTTATTCTTCTTCGGACACACCGAATAATAATTGCTTTGCGTCAGCAATAAATTTCGAGGGGTTAACTCCTTCACATCAATCTTCTCGTCTACATGACTCCAATGGATGTAGCTCATTCTTCTCTGCTACGCAGATATTCTTCGGTGAAGTTCCTCGAACTTGACACCGGAGACATCATTCTCTTTGGCACTGCATGTACTATTTCCCTCTGTGTGCACTAGCAAACAAATCAGTCCATGCCTGTTTCTATCAACAATCTCCAAAACACAGGAGGGCAAATATTGCACCAACACCCTTTCATAAGATGAAGCCTAGTGATCCTAAGTTTGATGAATGTCTATTTGAGCTTTGTGATCTTATGCGGGCTAAAGGTGATGTTGGAAGCATTAGCAACATCATAATGGAAGCCATTAGAATTCATAAACTTGAACATTGTCATGATCATGAAACTAATGAATCCATTGCCATAGGTGATGATCACATACATGTTGATGATGACGATGTTGAACATGGCTATTATGATGATGATGAGGAATTCGATATCGAATATGAGAAGACTATGAGGAATCTTAGTCTCATGGCAAATCTTCGAGATTACATGGCCAGAGGAAAAGAATGGATTCTTGATAGTGGATGCACCGATCACATGACCGGAGATAGAGACATGTTTCGTGAGCTTGCTAAAAATGATGGTCCATGCAAGTATGTGACTTTTGGAGACAACTCCAAGGGTAAGGTACTTGGCCTTGGTAAGGTAGCCATATCCAATGATAGCTCCATTCAAAATGTTATGCTTGTTGAATCTCTTGGTTACAATCTTCTTTCTGTATCTAGACTAGCCGACTTTGGTTTCAATGTTCTATTTACCGAAGTAGATTGCCAAGTGTTTTGTCGAGATAATCATAATATGGTCTTTACCGGTATTCATAGAGGTGATCTATACATTGTTGATTTCACTAAAAGAGCCCAACCTTGTACATGTCTTATTGCAAAATCTTCTAAAGGTTGGCTATGGCATAGAAGGCTAGGACATGTTGGCATGTGTAATCTTGATAAACTTGTTAAGGGAGATCATATTCTTGGTGTGAAAGATGTTTTCTTTGACAAGGATAGACTTTGTAGTGCTTGCCAAGCGGGAAAACAAGTTGGAGGAAGTCATCCCGTGAAGAACATCATGACCACAAGGAGACCACTCAAACTACTTCACATGGATCTCTTCGGTCCCAATGCTTATAAAAGCCTTGGTGGTATAACTCTTTCGGTTTGGTCATAGTTGATGATTTTTCCAGATTTACGTGGGCGCTCTTTCTCAATGACAACTCGCAGGTACAAAAGATCTTCAAGAACTTCGCTAGGAAGGCCCAAAATCAATTTGAAGTGAAGATCAAGAAGGTTTGGAGTGACAACAGAACAAAGTTCAAGAACGCCACTGTGGATACCTTTCTTGACGAAGAAGGCATCTCACATGAGTTCTCGTCTACGTACACACCTCAACAAAATGGAGTTATTGAGAGGAAGAACTGGACTCTTATCGAGATGGCAAGAACAATGCTAGATGAATACAAGACGCCAAAACACTTTTGGGCGGAAGCGGTTGAGACATCTTGTCATGCTAGAAATCGACTTTATCTTCACAAGCTTCTTGGTAAAATGGTGTATGAGCTACTCACCGGTAACAAGCCACAAGTTGGATACTTTTGAGTATTTGGCTCAAAATGTTACATTCTTGATAAGCATCATCATTCAAAATTTGCTCCTAAATCTCATGAAGGTTTCCTACTCGGTTACGGATCAAACTCTCACACTTACCGTGTCTACAACAACTTGACTCGAAAAGTTGAAGAGATGGTAGATGTGAAGTTTGATGAATCTAACGGCTCGCAAGTCAAGCAATTGCCAATTGATGTAGGAGACAAAGATCCTTCGGAAGCAATCCAAGACTTGTCTACTGGCAAGATTCGTCCCATGGAGGTGAAGGAGAGTACTTTGTCCATTCAAGTGGAAGCCTCAACTTCACACCAAGGTGAACCACAAGTTGATATGGAGGCATCCACAAGTGGAACACGTCAAGACGAAGGGAATGAGGAAGTGCAACAAGATGATCCACCTCTACCTCCTTCTCCACCTCCTCAAGCGAACAACGACACCAACAACAATGAGGATGAAGAGGATGATGATGACGAAGCCTCACCACAACCCAAGCAAAAGCTACCTCGAGTTAGAGCAAGAATCGACAAGAATCATCCCGTCGAACAAATACTTGGCGACATCAAATCTGGGAGAATCACTTACTCTAAATCTTTTTTAGCTAACTTTTGTGAGAATTACCCATTCATCTCTAGTATTGAACCTAATAAGGTTGATGAAGCCCTTGAAGACCCCGATTGGGTGAATGCTATACACGAAGAACTACACAACTTCGAGAGGAATCAAGTTTGGACATTGGTTGAGAAGCCCAAGGATGAGCAAAACGTCATCGGAACCAAATGGGTGTTTCTTCACAAGCAAGATGAAGATGGACAAGTCATACGCAACAAGGCTCGTCTTGTAGCTCAAGGTTACACACAAGTCGAAGGTATGGACTATGGTGAGACCTATGCCCCTGTTGCTAGACTTGAGTCCATTTGCATTTTACTTGCTTATGCCAATCACCATGATATCCCCTCTATCAAATGGATATTAAAAGTGCTTTCTTAAAAGGTGAAATTGAGGAGGAAGTTTATGTTAAACAACCTCCCAGCTTTGTTAATCCCAAGAAACCAAATCACGTCTATAAACTTCATAAAGCTCTCTATGGTCTTAAACAAGCTCCTAGAGCTTGGTACAAATGCTTGACAAAGTTTCTTCTTGAAAAAGGTTTCGAAATTGGGAAAATTGATTCAACCTTGTTCACTAAAAGAGTTAATGGAGAACTATTTGTATGCCAAATTTATGTTGATGATATCATTTTTGGATCTACTAATCCTTCTTTTAGTGAAAAGTTTGGAAGGTTGATGTCGGAAAAGTATGAGATGTCCATGATGTGTGAACTCAAATTCTTCCTTGGCTTGCAAATCAAGCAAACTAAAGAGGGTACCTTTGTTTCTCAAATAAAGTATACCAAAGATTTATTCAAGAAGTTCAACATGCAAGAAAGCAAAGGTATGAAAACTCCCACGCCTACCACCGGACATCTTGACTTGACAAAGGATGACAAACCCATGGATCAAAAGGTTTATCGTTCCATGATTGGTTCATTGTTATATCTATGTGCCTCCCGTCCTGACATTATGCTAAGTGTGTGCATGTATGCACGATATCAAGAGGCACCAAAGGAATGTCATCTTAAGGCCGTGAAAAGACTTGTGAGATACTTGTTACATACACCAAATTTTGGCATTTGGTATCCCAAAGGATCTTCTTTTGATCTTGTTGGCTACTCCGATTTGGACTATGCCAGAGACAATGTTGATAGAAAATCCACTTCGGGTACATGTCAATTTCTTGGTAGATCTCTAGTGTCTTGGTCTTCCAAGAAGCAAAATTCGGTATCTCTATCTACCGCCGAAGCGGAATACATTGCCGCCGGATCTTGTTGTGCTCAACTGTTATGGATGACACAAACTCTCAAAGATTATGGGGTACATGTGAAACATGTTCCATTGTTATGCGATAATGGAGTGCTATTAAGATTGCACACAATCCCGTGCAACATTCTCGAACTAAGCATATTGAGATTCGTCACCATTTCATTCGAGATCATGTTGCTAAAGGTGACATTGACCTTAAGCATGTTCGTACGGACAAGCAATTGGCAGATATCTTCACTAAACCTCTTTATGAGAAGATATTTTGTCACTTCAGAAGTGAGTTGAATATCATTGATGCTTCCAACGTGAATTAGAAACTCACTTGGTTGCATGCAAGGGCATGAGCTTTCTTGACTAATCCTTGATGATTCTATTATGATGATCATTTCACATCTTGGATACATTGCTCCCTTGTACTGCATTTAGCCCCTTGTACGTACTTGGATAAGCTTCTTGTCACAAGATTGCATCCCACTCCTATCTTGAGCAATCTTGTATGAACCAAGTATCAAGGACCTATCTTGGTGTGCCCAAGGAACAAGACAACTTAAACATATCCTTTGACAACATTTGATAATTCAATTTCACTCTTGTCATTTTGGATATACATGTTTTTCCTTGCAAGTCTAACCCATGTAGGAAGATGAACTACAAACGAAAAGGATTGCTCCCAACATCATTCATGAGCGTTCACCTCAAGTTCAACTACATGATGGACATCAACACCAAAACCCAATGTAAGTCTTCACATCTTAGAGAAGCTTAACTCAAAGACATGAGCTCAAGCAACTCAACAAGATGTGAATACATTGAAATGCTTAAACGAAAAATGGTAACCCCATTTTGAGCTTAACGATGAGTATGACCCATGATCAAGTGATGTCACTTTACTCCTAAGTCAATATACTCTAACATAGGTGACCTAGTCGCCGACTCTCTTCTAGATGAAGTTCCTTGTATCTTTCTTAGATTCTTTCTCTTGTTGCATTTGTGTGTTTTATTTCCCCTTTAAAAAAATAACTTCATATAGTTGAATTCCTTCTTGTTTTTCTTGTTTTGTCGTGTCTTAGTTGAAGGTATTTTCTAGTCAATTCATTGCAAATCCTTTCCGAATTCCTTGATTATCTTTGTGAGAGCTAATTGCCTAGTGAGCTGAGTTGACAAATTATTCTCCCTACATTGAAATCGGTCTCACTGACTTGAAAGACATTGGATACACCGAAATGCAATTAACACTGCACTTCAGTTCATCGGTACAACCGAAGCGGACAAATTTGGACCCACCGATGTGATCGTTCAATGATACACCGATCTCGGACACACCGATCGATCCAAAATGGAGTCACCGACTTCATTGCTCAAAGAATTTTTTGTCAAAGTTTCTTTATCTTTTTTGTTCCAGCTCCACTCAATGATTCTTTCCCTCTGCCTGCATCTGACACTAAATCATAGCCAGTTGTGCCTCTCAAGGACCACACCCACTTGGCCAATAACCTTGAAGCTAGACCCTTCTTGGAAATTGATGTCAAAGGGGGAGAGAGATGCACATCAAAGCTTATTACAATCTCTTCTATATCAAAAGGTATATGCTAAAGGAGAGTGATGCATTTTATAAGAGGAGAGAATTCTACATGTTTCTAAGAGGGGAGAAACATGTCTTTCTGTTTGCTCTAATTTTGTCTCACCCTACCTACTCCCAATATGCAATGCTAGATTCAGGGGGAGAGGAAGTTAATATTAGGGGAGAAAAATCCTTGAAATTTTTCTTTGGAAATCTTATTTGGTCTTTTGGGGACATGATTGCATCTAAAAAGAAGTACTCACCAAGTGATACCCTCTTCTACATGTCATCCCAATCTTGGTACTCTTGATGATCTTGTGTCTTTTCTTGGAGAAGTTATCTTGTGTTTTCTAACCCTGTTTTCTCAAGTGTATTTCTTCAGGAATATGATCAAGAATTTCAAGGTAAGTATATGCATCATACTCATGTGCATGATGATCTCTTGCTTGCTACACATATTGTTTGCAAGAAAGAATCATGGACATGAGGGTACTTCACTTTCATTTTGTTGCTCTGATGCATATAGCCATGATACATGTAACACATTACAATCCCTTCCCTTTTGTGCATCTCAGTTCATAAGCTATCATCATTTACTAGCTGCACACTTGTAGGGGGAGCATATGCATGTTACATGTTTCCTTCAAAGCTTTCATATAATCTTCTGTTACATTTCTACTTGAAGCTTTGATGTGTGTTGTCATCAATTACCAAAAAGGGGGAGATTGAAAGCACATTTTCTCCCTTGGTGGTTTTGGTAATTAATGTTAACATAGATGTTGTTGGACTAACATATTTATCTAGTATATTTCAGATAAGTTCAACAGTGGCATGGCAAGGACATGAGGATGTGGACCCCCTTCAAAATGCTAAGGACAAGAATTGGCAAAGCTCCAAGACTCTTCATTTTTGTTTAAGTGATCCAAGATCACATTGAGTCCATAGGAAAGACAATACTATTAAAAGGGGATGAGGTTTTGATCATGACTCAATTGCTCAAGTGCTTAGTGATATTGCTCCAACAATCCTCAAACACTTCTCCACATCACATCTATCCAAAACCCTAAAGTGTCATCTCGGTCCCACCAAAATTTTCTATCCCAGACTCACCGAGTTGATCACACACATTGCCTAAGCCAAACCTTAGCATTTTGGTTCTACCGATATGGCTCTCGGTCTCACCGAGACGGCGTGACCAAGTTTCTGTAATGAAGTTGCTTCATTTCGGGATTTCCGAGATGAAACGATCGGAACTACCGAAACGAGGTCTTGCCCTAGCCATTGCACTTCGGTCGCTCCGATATGTTTTGTTCGGTCTCACCGAGACTTCCAACGTTCGAATATTTTACACTAGTCGGTCACACTGAGATTTTGGTCTGGTGTCACCGAGTTGGGTCAAAAGTGTGTAACGGTTGGATCTTTGGGTGAAGCCTATATATTCCCCTCCACCCCCACTTACTCTCAAAGAGGGCCATCAGGATGAAACACTACTTCCACTACTCATTTTCTAAGAGAGAACCACCTATTCATGTGTTGAGATCAAGAGATTCCAATCCAACCATTTGAACCTTGATTTCTAGCCTCCCCAAGTTGCTTTCCACTTCAATCCCCTCTCCTACCAAAGCCAAATCTGTGAGGGAGTGATTGAGTGTTGAGGAGACTATCATTTGAAGCACAAGAGAGCAAGGAGTTCATCATCAAGAACACCGTCTATTACCTTTTGGAGAGTGGTGTCTCCTAGATTGGTTAGGTGTCACTTGAGAGCCTCCAAGATCATGTGGAGTTGAACCAAGGAGTTTGTAAGGGCAATGAGATCGCCTACTTCATGAAGATCTACCTGAGTGAGGCTAGTCCTTCGTGGACGTAAGCCATGGTGGAATAGACAAGGTTGCTTCTTCATGGACCCTTCATAGGTGTAGCCCTCCATGGACTCGCGCAACCGTTACCCTCCGTGGGTTGAAGTCTCCATCAACGTGGACGTACGATAGCACCACCTATCGGAACCACGCCAAAAACCACCATGTCTTCATTGCATTTCAACTCTCTTCTCTACCCCTTTACTTTCCGCACAGTTGCATGTTTTACTATTTCTTTGCCCTATCTCTAGATATGCATGTGTAGAATGTCTTGGTGATATCTTAACTAGTGCTAAAATCTGCCTAAGTTTCAAGAGAACTAAAAACTACACCTTTGGTTGGTTAAGAGTCTATTCACCCCCCCTCTAGACCTATCTTCTTTGATCCTACAGCATGGCATGACTCTGCCTTCACTGCATAAATATAAATCATGAGCACCCCGGTGTCTAACCAGGCAATTGTATCATACTTTTTCACGCGCTTCAGCATTTTCAACTCCACTCAATACATGAGCGTGAGTCATGGACTTAGTTGTACAGGTGGAATAGAATGCGGTGGTAGAGATTAATAAGGGAATCAAAAAAGAAGAAAGTCTCATAACAAATCGGCGGATCAATAGACAATGGAGAGGCCTATCGATCGATATCAATGCGAGGAGTAGGGATTGCCATGCAACGGATGCACTAAGAGCTATGTAAGTGTATGAAAGCTCACCTGAAACTAAGTGGGTTGTGCATCTAACTTTCTTGCTCATGAAGACCTCGGGCATTAGAGGAAGCCCGTCATCGGAATATACAAGCCAAGTTCTATAATGAAAAATCCCCACTAGTATATGAAAGTGATAACTCAGGAGACTCTCTATATGAAGAACATGGTGCTACTCTGAAGCACAAGTGTGGTAAAAGGATAGTAGCATTGTCCCTTCTTTCTTTTTCTCTCTTTTTTTAGAACAATCTCATGGACCTCATCCCCACATTTTGGAGGACTCATCAGTCTCCATCATTCTTTTCCTCACTGGGGCAATGCTCTAATAATAATGATGATCATCACACTTTTATTTACTTACAACTCAATAAAACTGAAACAACATGACTCTATATGAATGCCTCTGGCAATGTACCAGGATGTGCAATGATCTAGCGTAACATGTATTACAATGATGAACAGTGGCTTTGCCACAAATATCATGTCAGCTCTATATGATCATGCAAAGCAATATAATGATGAACACACATGTCATAAGACGGAACGGTGGAAGTTGCATGGCAATATATCTCAGAATGGCTATGGAAATGCCATGATAGGTAGGTATGGTGGCTGTTTTGAGGAAGATATAAGGAGGCTTATGTGTGATAGAGCGTATCATATCACGGGGTTTGGATACACCGGCGAAGTTTGCACCAACTCTCAAGGTGAGAAAGGGCAATGCACGGTACCGAAGAGGCTAGCAATATGTGGATATAGGTGGGAGTGTTGTATTAGTCCATGAACTCACATTAGTCATAAAGAACTCATATACTTATTGTGGAAGTTTTATTAGCCCTCGAAGCAAAGTACTACTCGCATGCTGATACGTCCCAAACGTATCTACTTTTCCAAACACTTTTTCTCTTGTTTTGGACTCTAATTTGCATGATTTGAATGGAACTAACCCGGACTGACGCTGTTTTCAGTAGAATTGCCATGGTGTTATTTTTGTGCAGAAATAAAAGTTCTCGGATTGACCTAAAAATTTACGAAGAATTATTTCAGAATATATAAAAAATATTGGCAAAGAGATCTACTGGAGGGGAGCCACCCAGGGGCCACAAGCCCAGGGGGCGCGCCTACCCCCCCAGGGCGCGCCCCCCAGGCTTGTGGCCCCTGGAAACTCCGCTTGACCTAATTCCAATGCTATATATACCTATTCGTGGAGAAAAAAAACAGAGAAAAAAGAATCATCGTGTTTTACGATACGGAGCCGCCGCCAGCTCCTGTTCTTCATCAGGAGGGCTGATCTGGAGTCCGTTCGGGGCTTCGGAGAGGGGGATTCGACGCCGTCATCATCATCAACCATCCTCCATCAGCAATTTCATGATGCTTACCACCGAGAGTGAGTAATTCCTTCGTAGGCTTGCTGGACGGTGATGGGTTGGATGAGATTTATCATGTAATCAAGTCAGTTTTGTTAGGGCTTGATCCCTAGTATCCAATATGTTCTGAGATTGATGTTGCTATGACTTTGCAATGCTTAATGCTTGTCACTAGGGCCCGAGTGCTGATACGTCCATTTTGCATCATGTTTTCCTACTGTTATTTATAGTGTTTTTAATCAATATAACACTTTGTGTAGCAATTCTAATGCCTTTTCTCTCTTAATATGCAAGATTTACATAAGGAGGGAGATTGCCGGCAGCTGGAATTCTGGACCTGAAAAAGCTATGTCAGAGATACCTATTCTGCACATCTCCAAATGAGCTGAAATTTCATGGAGATTTATTTTGAAATAAATAAAAAAATATGGAAGAAAGAAGTACCAGAGGGGGCCACCCAGGTGCCCACGAGGCACCAGGGCGCGCCACCCCCCCCCCCCCCCCAGACGCGCCCTGGTGGCTTGTGGGGCCCCTGGCCAGCCTTCGGTGCCCATTTTCTGGTATATAAGCCCATTTTCCCTAGAAAAATAAAGAGAAGACTTTTGAGACGGAGCGCCGCCGTCTCGAGGCGGGACTTGGGCAGGAGCACTTTTGCTCACCGGCGGAGCGATTCCGCCGGGGATACTTCCCTCCGGGAGGGGTAAATCGGAGCCATCATCATCACCAACGATCCTCTCATCATGGGAGGACCAATCTTCATCAACATATTCAATAGCACCATCTCATCTCAAACCCTAGTTCATCTCTTGTATTCAATCTTTGTCTCAAAACCTCTGATTGGTACCTGTGGGTTGCTAGTAGTGTTGATTACATCTTGTAGTTGATGCTAGTTGGTTTATTTGGTGGAAGATTATATGTTCAGATCCAATATGCTATTCAATACCCCTCTGATCTTGGGCATGAATATGATTTGTGAGTAGTTACTTTTGTTCTTGAGGACATGGGAGAAGTCTTGTCATAAGTAATCATGTGAATTTGGTATTCGTTCGATATTTTGATGATATGTATGTTGTTGATTCTCTTAGTGGTGTCATGTGAACGTCGACTACATGACACTTCACCATCTTTGAGCCTAAGGGAATGCATTGTGGAGTAGTAATTAGATGATGGGTTGCTAGAGTGATAGAAGCTTAAACCCTAGTTTATGCGCTATTCCGTAAGGGACTGATTTGGATCCCTATGTTTAATGCTATGGTTAGAGTTATCTTAATTCTTCTTTCATAGTTGCGGATGCTTGCGAGAGGGGGTAATCATAAGTGGGAGGCTTGTTCAAGTAAGAATAGCACCCAAGCACCGGTCCACCCACATATCAAATTATCAAAGTAGCGAACGCGAATCAAACCAACATGATGAAAGTGACTAGATGAAATTCCCATGTGTCCTCGAGAACACTTTGCTTATTATAAGAGATCATTCCGGCCTGTCCTTTGCTACAAAAAGGATTGGGCCACCTTGCTGCACTCTTTGTTACTATTGCTATTTGTCACTTGTTACAAATTATCTTGCTATCAAACTACTCGTTACCGATAATTTCAGTGCTTGCAGAAAATACCTTGCTGAAAACTGCTTGTCATTTCCTTCTGCTCCTCGTTGGGTTCGACACTCTTACTTATCGAAAGGACTATGATTGATCCCCTATACTTGTGGGTCATCAAGTGCCATGATTTCAGATCTGAACCCTTTATGTTTTCATGAATATATTTGTGTTCTTGATCCTATCTTGCAAGTTGTATGCACCTATTACATATTATGATCCGCATACCCCAAGGTGACAATAATTGGGATTCTTTCCGATGATTACCGTAGTTTGAGGAGTTCATGTATTCACTAAGTGCTAATGCTTTGTTCCGGTTCTCTATTAAAAGGAGGCCTTAATATCCCTTAGATTTCCTTATGGACCCCGCTGCCATGGGAGGGTAGGACAAAAGATGTCACGCAAGTTCTTATTATAAGCACGTATGACTACATACAGAATACATGCCTACATTACATTGATGAATTGGAGCTATTGTGTATCGCTCTAGGTTGTGACTGTTATATGATGAATGTCATCCAACATAATTATCCATCACTGAGCCAATGCCTACACTTTTCTCATATTGGTTTTTGCTAAGTTACTCTGTTGCTGCTACTGTTACCTTCTTTGTCACTATTGCTACTGTTACTACTGCTATCAAAACTATCATACTACTGTGCTACTAAACACTTTGCTGCAGATATTTAGTTCTCCAGGTGTGGTTGAATTGACAACTCAACTGCTAATACTCGCAAATATTCTTTGGCTCCCCTTATGTCGAATCAATAAATTTGGGTGAAATACTACCCTCAAAGACTGTCGTGATCCCCCTTTTTCTGGCGCCGTTGCCGGGGAGCATAGCTCTATTTGTTGAGTCACTTGGGATTTATATCTGTTGATCACTATGAAGAATCTGAAAGACACTAAGACCAAAATCGTTCCCTCTAAGACGAGGGGAGGTAAGGAACTGTCATCACACTCTGCACTTGATTCACCTTCTGTTTTGAGTAGGCTTGCGACACCACCACCTTCTATTCATTCTGATATGTCGCAAGTAATTGATGATACTACTTATGCTATAAATGAAACTTGTGATGATACTAGTACTATGCTTGATAATACCGTGCCACTAGGTGAATTTCTTGATGAACAAATTGCTAAAGCTAAAGAAATTGAGAATGCTGAAATTGATGAAACTTCTGAAAATTATGATTCACCTATTATTCCTAGCTCTCCTACTAGGGTTGAAATGCCTAAGATGCCCGATGGTTATGTTATGGATGGAGAAATAGCTAGAGAATTTCTTGCTTGTAATGATAGAGATGATGTTAGGAAATTACTGGCTAAGCTTAAAGAAAAGATGATGGAGAGAATGAAATATGATCCTAAGTTCATACCTCTCCTATCTTTGTTATCTCCCAGCCAACATCGTTCACCGTGCTCAAGAGGCGGGTCAAGTCATCCCCACGCCGAGGTCCGACGAGAGGGTGGTATTCCTACCCCATTTCATCCGAGGTTTAGGTCTTCCCCTCCACCCCTTTGTCAGGGGCCTCATGTTTTTCTATGGGCTCGATTTCCACGATCTTGCCCCAAATTCCTTCCTGCACATCTCGGCCTTCATCATCATCTGCGAGGCCTTTCTTCGGGTCCGACCACACTTCGGCCTGTGGCTGAAGATTTTCAACTTCAAGCCGAAGATCGTTGACGGCCAGCAGGCGGACTGCGGGGGAGCGATGGTCAGCAAGCTTCCCCGGGTTGAGTGGCCAGAGGGCACCTTCATCGAAACCGTCAAGATCTGGCAGAAGGAGTGGTTCTACATCACGGAGCCAAGGAGCGATGATTGGGGGGCGATCCCCGCCTTCCGATCCGGACCCCCCACGAGGCTGGTCTCATGGACAAAGAAGGGCCTCGACTGGGGGTCAAACAAGGAGGTGGCGCAGCTGCAGAGCCGGATAGCCAAGATGATAAAGCGGGGGGTTGAGCTCCCCAATGTGATCCAGATTATGCTCTGCCGCCGTATCCTCCCCTTCCAGGACCGGGCTTCCCCTATGTGGGCCTACAAGCCCAAGGACCCCGCCACCATGCTCAGCCTCTACCGCTCTTCCCACGCTTAGTTGTGGAAGGTGCTGTTCAAGCCACAGAAGGACTGGCCGGCCGAGGAGGAAGACATTGGCCTTGACGCCGCAAACTCCCCTCGGGAGGTATGTTAAGTTTTACTCTTGTATTCAGATTATTCCCTTTTGATAAGGTACTCAATTCTCTTGTTCCTCATCCACAGAGCTGGCTGAAGAAGGCCGACCGGATCGACAGCCTGGTTCCACTGCCCGAGGGCTCCCGGAAGGCCTTGTTGACGGCCATGCTAGCCGAGGAGCCGTACGAGGCGCCGGAGAAGAAGGACAAGAAGAAGGAAAAGAAGAGGGAGGCCAGAGAAGGCCTCCGTTCCCGAGGACCCCCAGACACTAGATCCGGAGACACCCATGCTCCCTCCGCACAAGAGGAGGAGAGGGAGCAGGGAGAGGATGGGGAGGAAAGTGATTCCTCCCAAACAAAGAAGAGGGCGGTGTCCGAGGACGCCGAGGAGGAACAGCCTCATCCCGCCCCCAAGAGACCATGCAGGGCCAAGGTGGCCCTGTCCAACAACAGCTCGGCTTCAGCTGAGGACTCCGAGGCCTCCGAAGAGGTTCCTCAGAGGACCCCCAGGGTCAAACTGCTGGCCCAAAGGTACATATCCTAAGATCCGCCGACGAATTTTCGGCCGAACTAGGTTTGCTATTGATCACACCTCTGCTTCTAACATTGCAGCCCGCTACGCGACCTCCCCACCGATCGAGTCTCGGAGGGGGATTCTTCACCGGCCGCGCTGGCGGAGAGCGGGACCGAGTCGCGCGCCTCGCCTCCTCCGATCGTCGAGGAGGCCAAGGAGGTTCTATCGAGGAGGACCCCTCCCATGCCGCACACAGGGGGAGGGGGCGACACCGTTATGGCCGAGGTGCATACCTCGGCCGCCGAAGACCAGGAGGGGAGGGTCCCTCTGGTAAACAAAGAGGAGGAGCCCAGATGATCCAAGCTCTCCCCGAGAGTGGCTCTGGAGCCGTCAAGGCACCCGGAGTCAAGCATTCCAGTCTCCGCGAGAGGAGGAGCCGAGGTGCCCCCGCCACCCCCACCCGCCCCAGAGCGGGCTTCGATTGGGTGGTCGGACGAGATGGAGGATGCTTTAACTAGCTCCTCTATCGTTGAAGAGCACCGTGCCCTTATGGGCGCGGTGTTGCAAAGTCTTCGGTCCGTGGACAACGGACTGAAGGAGGCCTTCAGCGGCCTTCTCATAGGCTTCAAGGTAGGCCAAGTAATGTTTTTCCCTTAGAAAATTTCTTTTATATGAATACGTAACCTCATACACAGTAGCCCCCGAGACTCTGACTGGCTTGAGTAAAGCCGGTCAGAGGATCGAAAATCGATAACTCAGATCCTAATGTGCGTAGAGTCATGTGCAGGCGTCATCCTCGGCAGCAGCCGCCAACGCCGAGGAGTTGGCTGAGCTGAATCGGAAGCTCAAGAGCTCCGAGGATGACCTCGGCCTGCTGAACAAGCGGTTCGACGAAGCGCAAGGCAAGTCCGAACTATAATGTTTGCTACAGCAGTTTTTTTTGTTTAGTAAGGTTTGAAGTAAGTAGCCTAAATGGGGTCAACTGATATGACTGCAGCTTCTGCCACAGAGGTCGAGAACCTCAAGGCCGAGCTGAGGAAGGCTCAGCTGGAAGCGGCGGAGCAGAGGGCGGCGGCCGAACAGGCAGCTGCCGAACTGGCTACGGTGAGAACCGCTATCCAGAAGCACGAGGCCAGAGTGTCTGAAGTGCAGCAAGAGCTCAAGGATGCTATCACGAAATGTGAGGCCCTTGAACAGAAGAATAAAGAGCAGGCCGCCGAACTAACCTCGTTGGGATCGGTGGCTAAGGAAGCGCGGACAGAGGCGCGCGGCTACCAAGAGGAACTCCGCCAAGTTAAACTCATTGCGGATGGTAAGCCGTACTTGCTGCAAAGTATCTATGGTGGTAACAGGTTCGCTTTGCTCACGCGAGTGTGGCGTTCCCTAGATGCCTTTGCGGACCTCCCGAGGAGTGCAGCTGATGCGGCCAGGTTCTTCGCCGCCCAGGAGGGTCGTGCCGAGCAGAGGCTGTTTTGGGCGCAATTTCAAGCACCCGAACACCCTCCCCTCCTCAACAACCAGATGAAGCGGCTGATGGAGTTGCATCAGATGGCGGAGCCAGCGATGAAGGACCTCTGTGTCAAGTTGTGGCCTTCAGAGCCGCTGCTGAGCAGCTATTTCGGTTTGGTGTAGAGGTTGTACGACGCCACGCCCCGGATCGATGCCTGGAAGCGCTCCGTATGCATTGAGGGAGCTCGGATGGCCTTCGGCAAAACCATGGTGCACTGGCCGAAGATCAAGCCAGCCGAAGTGGCCACCGGACCTCCGCCTCGTGGGAAGGAGCACAGGCGCCCCGAGCAGTACTTTCCCATCGTGATGGATGGTGCTCGGGTAATAGAGGCCCAATGCTCAAATGGTGCTCGGGTAATTTATTAGTAGATTTATTTTCCTTGCATCCGAGGATTTGAAACTTTTGTTTTGTTGAAATACAAATGGTTGGCTATAAATATAATGCCTGCTATTTTATTTTGACTCCTATGCGGCCGTTTTTAAACTGAAAGTTACCAGTCGTCAGCTTCAGCCCCGTTGCAGATACTGCATGGGGTGTTTTCTCTTAACACCTTAACCCTTAGCCGACGTCTCGGTGCCCGGAGGCAGTTGTGTGTAAGGAAAACGAGGCAATCGGACTATGCGGCTTTAGTGCTTTCACTTAGCCATAGGAGCTTGACTGCGGGGGCTGGTGACTAGCCCCCAGTGTATGTGATATCCGGACGTGCCGAGGTTGATACCATTATCACTTGGTTTCTGTGACAACAAACCCTTCGTTTAACACAGATTAACCTCCATCGATTTTTAGTTTGACACTTTTCATCGGATCGCTGACCAGTTCTCGCGTATTATGACGGTCGATTTTTGGCTTTCTCCACTGAGGTACTTAACCAAGTGATACGTCTCCAACGTATCTATAATTTTTTATTGTTCCATGCTGATATATTATCAATCTTGGATGTTTTTATAATCATTTACAGCGATTATATATCATTTTAGGAGACTAACCTATTAACCTAGTGCCCAGTGCCAGTTGCTGTTTTCTGCCCTGTTTTTGTTTTACAGAAAATCAATATCAAATGAAGTCCAAATGCCATGAAACTTTTTGGAGATTTTTTATTGGACATAACAAGTACTGGAAGCTTCGGGAGAGGGCCAGAAGATGGAGCAGTGGAACACGAGGCACCAGGGCGCGCCCTGGTACCTCGTGGGGCCCACCCAGCTCCGTTTGACCTAATTCTTCCACTATAAATTCAGAAAAAATCAGAAACCCTCAGGGGAGTCCACGAAATACTTTTTCCGCCGCCACAAGTTTCTGTTCCAGAGAGATCCCATCTAGAGGCCTTCTCCGGTACTCCGCCGGAGGGGGAATCGATCACGGAGGGGTTCTACATCAACCTTGCTACCCTTCCGATGATGCGTGAGTAGTTTACCACAGACCTTCGGGTCCATAGGCAGTAGCTAGATGGCTTCTTCTCTCTTTTTGATCTTCAATACAATGTTCTCCTCGATGTGTTGGAGTTCTATCCGATGTAATCACTTTTTGCGGTGTGTTTGTTGGGATCCGATGAATTGTGAGTTTATGATCAGATTATCCATGAAATTATTTGAGTCTTTGCTGCACTCTTTTATGCATGATTATTATAGCCTCATATTTCTTCTCCGATCTATTGATTTGGTTTGGCCAACTAGATTGATTTATCTTGCCATGGGAAGAGGTGCTTTGTAGTGGGTTCGATCTTGCGGTGCTCAATCCCAGTGACAGAAAGGGACATGACACGTATGTATCGTTGCTACTAAGGGTAAAAAGATGGGGTTTATTCATATGTGAGTTTATCTTGTCTACATCATGTCATCGTTCTTAAGGCATTACTCCGTTCTTATGGACTTAATACACTAGATGCATGCTGGATAGCGGTCGATGTGTGGAGTAATAGTAGTAGATGAAGGCAGGAGTTGGTCTACTAATCTTGGACGTGATGCCTATATACATGATCATTGCCTTGGATATCATCATGATTATTTGCTTTTCTATCAATTGCCCAACAGTAATTTGTCTACCCACTGTATGCTATTTTCTCGAGAGAAGCCTCTAGTGAAATCTATGGCCCCCGGGTCTATCTAAATCATATTACTAAAACCCTAAAAATATTGCTGCCATTTTCTTTTATTTATTTTATTTTGTATTTTTGTTTCAATCTATCTATCTATCACATACAATTTAATCTTGCAATTTACCGCCGAGAGATTGACAACCTCTCGTTTGCGTTGGGTGCAAGGATTTGTTGTTTGTGTGCAGGTGCTGCTAACGAGGTGTTGCGTGATTCTCCTACTGGTTCGATAACCTTGGTTTCATAACTGAGGGAAATACTTATCTATACTGTGCTGCATCATCCCTTCCTCTTCGGGGATAATACCAACGCAAGCTACAAGTAGCCGGAAGAATTTCTGGCGCCGTTGTCGGGGAGACATCAACAACATCTATCAAGTACCTTTGCACAAACTCTCATCTCCTTGCATTTACTTTATTTGCCATTTGCCTCTCGTTTTCATCTCCCCCACTTCTAAAACGTTTTTACAAAAATACAAAAATATTTTCCGTTTGCCTTTTTCTAGTTTGCTTGTTTGCTTTATCATTATGGCTAGTTCTTCGCTTGTTACTATTACCCCCGAAAATG
Organism: Elymus sibiricus; assembly: GCA_039707655.1. NCBI lineage: Eukaryota > Viridiplantae > Streptophyta > Magnoliopsida > Poales > Poaceae > Elymus > Elymus sibiricus. The sequence goes on from CM077668.1 coordinate 275,746,965, forward strand.
AAGTACTTAATTTTAAACAAAGGGGAGGAGAGAATTTAAAAGATGCTTGGTATAGGATTTGTGATGCTCATAATATATCAACTCGTAAGCAATCCTCTACCGTCCTTCTTCGCAATTTTTATGTGGGCATTACTACTTGGTATCAATTTGTGCTTGACACTATTACTGGAGGGAATTTCTTGATGTGTCCCTCTACGGATGCTTTTAATGCTATGGGAAATTTAGTGGGATCACCACCTATTACTATTAATGAAACAACTTTGACCTTGGAACATGTTATGCAAAGGTTAGATGCTATTGAAAACAAAATGCCTACCATTGAGCATATTGAAAATTTAGATAAAAAGATTCATAACCATGTTACTCAATTTGGATCAAAAGTGGGTATTACTCTTAAGATGTTAAAAGAGAAAGAACCTATAATTAATGAAAAGGTGGAACAAAGTCCCGCTAGGATCGATAAGTTGGAAGAAATTATTAATAAATTAGGGTCCGCTTTTTCTTCCGCTAAAACAATTGAAAAAATTACTCCTAGCAAGAATTGCAAGTTTATGTATGTTCCTAAAATCAAGGGTGCTACTTCTAGTAAGGGAAATGAGGATCTTAAAATGATTAGCTTGCACCCCGATTTCATTGGTATAATTGAGGAACCTATTCACAAAAGTAAAATTCTTGATTTTGTGCCTAGAAGTGTGATGGTGAGAAACACCTATGTTAAATCTATTGGAAAAAATGGATGTGTGATTGAGGAGTTGGAAACCAAAGATGACAATACTTGAAATTAAGCATTATGCCTAGCTAGGGGCATAAAACAATAGTGCTTGTTGGGAGGCAACCCAATGAATAAAATATATTTTTTTCTGTTATTGTGTGTTTTCACTGTCATGCTATTGGTATGATTGTGTTTTTGTGTTTTTAACTAGTGTTTGTGCCAAGTAAAGCCTTTAGGATGATTTGGAAGATAATATAATTAATGCTGTTTGGAAAACAGAAAGTTTTGCGTCCAGTGCCCGAAATTTTTTTCTGAACTGGAGCGTCAGAAAATCTGAAATTTTTACACAGTATTGGTATATGAATTGGCCACTTTTTCCTAATTTTTCAGAATTTTTGGAGTTACAGAAGTATGGCTTTTAAATAGATTGCTACAGACTGTTCTGTTTTTGACAGATTTTGTTTTTAATGCACTACTTCTTTGTTTTGATGAATCTATGGATTGTATCGGGGGGTATAAGCCATGGTGAAGTTAGAGTACAGTAGGTTTAATGCAAAAATAAAATATGAATGGGTTTGCAACAGTACTTATAGTAGTGATTTATTTTGTTATACTAACGGATCTCACGAAGGTTTTGTTGAGTTTTGTGTGATTGAAGTTTTCAAGTTTTGGGTGAGATCACGATGGATGAAGGAATAAGGAGTAGTAAAAGCCTAAGCTTGGGGATGCCCGACCCCAAGGTAATATTCAAGGAAGACTCAAGCGTCTAAGCTTGGGATGCCCCGGAAGGCATCCCCTCTTTCTTCTACCAACCTTCGGTAATTTTACTTGGAACTATATTTTTATTCGTCACATGATATGAGTTTTGCTTGGAGCGTCTTGTATTGTATGAGTCTTTGCTTTGTTTGCTTTTTAGTTTGTCACAATCATCTTTGCTGAACACACCTATCTTGAGAGAGCCACACGTTTATCATCATTTGTTAGAATACTCTATGTGCTTCACTTAAATTTTTTGAGCTAGGCAGTTGCCCTAGTGCTTCACTTAAGTCTTTTTGAGCACGATGGTGGCTATATTTTGAAGAAATAAACTCTCATGCTTCACTTATATTATTTTGAGAGTTGATTAAAATTTTGAAGAAATAAACTCTCATGCTTCACTTATATTATTTTGAGAGTTGATTAAAATTTTGAAGAAATGAATTCTCATGCTTCACTTATATTATTTTGATAATTGACAAGATTAAAATTTTGAAGAAATGAATTCTCATGCTTCACTTATATTATTTTGAGAATTGATAAGATTGAAATTTTGAAGAAATATTTGCACTCTCATGCTTCACTCAAATCTTTTTGAGAGTTGATGATAGTAACGGTAATTTGCACAAGATATGAAGTTGGTCCCAAAGTGATGAATATTCAAGAGGGGTATAAATAAAAACTCTCATATAGATCATTGGATATGATAAGTGTGATTCCTTGCAATAGTTTTGCGATATGGATATGATAATATGTGAGTCATGTTAGTGAGTAATTGTGATTTACTAAGAATATTAGTGTTAAGGTTTGTGATTCCCTATGCATGCACGTTAAGTCAATAGTTATGCAATGAAGTTATATCCTACTTATGGTGCATTATTCGGTGTTAGTTGTGTTTAATGCATGTTTATGACCGTTTTCGTTTTTTGGTTGGTTGCTTCTCAATCTATTTGCTAGCCTTCATTTGTACTAAGCGGAAATACTGCTTGTTTATCCAAACTCCTTAAACCCAAGTTGTGCCAAATGAGTCCACCATATCTACCTATATGCGGTGTTTCCATGCCGTTCCAAGTAAATTTGCATGTGCCAACTCTAATTTTCAAAATAATTTTTCCGTTTTGTGTGCCCGTACCGCTCATGAAGCGGCAGGGGGTGGCCAATATTTTCCATGCTAGGTGTGTTATTCTCACGATGAGTGTTTATTCACTTGTCATTGCACGAGAGAATGGTTGGTAATAGGGATGCCCAGTCCCACAATGAAATCAAAAAATTAATAACAACAATATTCCTTGGAAAGTGTTGGAATGGAGGGCACTCGTGGATACGGCTAGCCATGGATTGTGAAAGAATGGTGGAAAGGAAATAAACTTTACTTTCTGTTTGGGAACCGCCTATGATGTGTCTAGCATGGAAGATATTGGGAATTCTTGGTCGTTTTCGTTGACAGGAAAAGCATGCCTCTCAAAATATTTTCATCTCTCTAATTTCAGCTTTGAGCTCTGGCACATTTGACAAATCTCTGCTTCCCTCTGCGAAGGGCCTATCTATTTACTTTTATGCAAATTTTTTGAGTCTCCATCTTCTCTTACAAAAGCATCAACTAGAGAGCACTTTGTCATACTTGTGCATTGGATGTAGCTAATATTTGAGTGTGTTTCATGAATGGATCAATGATTGAGCATAATGGGCTAGGGATAACTTTCTTTAGCGTTGATATTTTGAAAGACATGGTTGCTTGTTAGCATGCTTGAGTATTTATATGTTCATGTCAAATTATAGAATATTGCTTTGAATCATTCAAGTCCAATATCCATGCTACAAAAGAAAAGAATATGTGATGAATATGTTAGGCAGCATTCCACATCAAAAATTCTGTTTTTATCATTTACCTACTCGAGGACGAGCAGGAATTAAACTTGGGGATGCTGATACGTCTCCAACGTATCTATAATTTTTTATTGGTCCATGCTGATATATTATCAATCTTGGATGTTTTTATAATCATTTATAGCAATTATATATCATTTTTGGAGACTAACCTATTAACCTAGTGCCCAGTGCCAGTTGCTATTTTCTGCCCTGTTTTTGTTTTACAGAAAATCAATATCAAACGAAGTCCAAATGCCACAAAACTTTTTGGAGATTTTTTATTGCACATAACAAGTACTGGAAGCTTCGGGACAGGGCCAGAAGATGGAGCAGCGGGCCACGAGGCACTAGGGCGCGCCCCAGGGGGGTGGCCCGCCCTGGTACCTCGTGGGGCCCACCCAGCTCCGTTTGACCTAATTCTTCCACTATTAATTCAGAAAAAATCAGAAACCCTCAGGGGAGTCCACGAAATACTTTTTCCGCCGCCGCAAGTTTCTGTTCCAGAGAGATCCCATCTGGAGGCCTTCACCGGTACTCCGCCGGAGGGGGAATCAATCACGGAGGGGTTCTACATCAACCTTGCTGCCCTTCCGATGATGCGTGAGTAGTTTACCATAGACCTTCGGGTCCATAGGCAGTAGCTAGATGGCTTCTTCTCTCTTTTTGATCTTCAATACAATGTTCTCCTCGATGTTCTTGAAGTTCTATCCGATGTAATCTCTTTTTGCGGTGTGTTTGTTGGGATCCGATGAATTGTGAGTTTATGATCAAATTATCCATGAAATTATTTGAGTCTTTGCTGCACTCTTTTATGCATGATTATTATAGCCTCGTATTTCTTCTCCGATCTATTGATTTGGTTTGGCCAACTAGATTGATTTATCTTGCCATGGGAAGAGGTGCTTTGTAGTGGGTTCGATCTTGCGGTGCTCAATCCCAGTGACAGAAAGGGACATGACACGTATTTATCATTGCTACTAAGGGTAAAAAGATGGGGTTTATTCATACGTGAGTTTATCTTGTCTACATCATGTCATCGTTCTTAAGGCACTACTCCGTTCTTATGGACTTAATACACTAGATGCATGCTGGATAGCGGTCGATGTGTGGAGTAATAGTAGTAGATGCAGGCAGGAGTCGGTCTACTAATCTTGGATGTGATGCCTATATACATGATCATTGCCTTGGATATCGTCATGATTATTTGCTTTTCTATCAATTGCCCAACAGTAATTTTTCTACCCACCGTATGCTATTTTCTCGAGAAAAGCCTCTAGTGAAATCTATGGCCCCTGGGTCTATCTAAATCATATTACTAAAACCCTAAAAATATTGCTGCCATTTTCTTTTATTTATTTTATTTTGTATTTTTGTTTCAATCTATCTATCTATCACATACAATTTAATCTTGTAATTTACCGCCGAGAGATTGACAACCTCTCATTTGCGTTGGGTGCAAGGATTTGTTGTTTGTGTGCAGGTGCTGCTAACGAGGTGTTGCGTGATTCTCCTACTGGTTCGATAACCTTGGTTTCATAACTAAGGGAAATACTTATCTCTACTGTGCTGCATCATCCCTTCCTCTTCGGGGATAATACCAACGCAAGCTACAAGTAGCACCTGGCTAGCTAGAAGTACAATCGCAGTGGTTCTCCCTTTACCCTCCTAGCCGAACAAAGCGGAACGTAGGAGGGCAAACACAGGAGTCGGGCAACCTAACCATTGACCAAAGACATAATTCGGAATTGATTCATATAATGCAATATCCGTGACGCCGAGCACATGTAATAAAAATGGTGCTGGAATGATGTTTGGGGCTAGATTGAAGTTCAAGCCCCCGATCTATTAGCCGATCACATCTAAAAAGGAAACATATCATAATAGTTTACTTCGGCTGAAAAGTAGAAAGGAAAGTGCAACATAATTAACCACAGTATAACCGGAAAAAAATGGTCGTTATTTCCTTTAAATTCGTGACGTCTATCCGTACAATCCGAACTGCCAAAGTAACTTTTACAGATATTTTAAGAAATAAATACATTAGAGGAAAGGTTTACACAGGGCCTTCATGAGTAGTTTGACATCCCTACTACGCCCTGTCGCACGTCTGCGCCTTTGCTCTTTATGAAGCTTCCGTGTGAGTGTAGTTGTCGACTGTATGCTTGGCGGAAGTAGTAATGTTCAGCGGACGAGCCCTTAGGAAATGGTTTTGAGAAGTCGCCGCACTGTATCAGCTTAATGCTGATCAGGCCCTAGATGGTGCATGTAATTTTGTAGTGTTTCGAGAACGTCTTCGGTCGTGGCTTGGTCGAACCGAGCATTCGGCCCTTGAGTTATTTTGCCCCCACAGCTGCCCATGGAATTTTGAGCGTGAAGTTGTGCACTCGAGGCACGTATTTTGCGGCTGGGTGGGTCGTGCTGTGGGGCGCGTATCCCTATTTAGGGTGAGCCCGGGAGTGCTCCGGGACTGAGGTCGTAGCTCGGGCGCGTTTGCGTGCGTCCAGTGCCTTGGTGGTAGACTAGGCCTGCGACGCTTCTTCGACGGCCTGGACTTCGGCGGCTAAAGCCGCTGTGTGTTCCTCTGTTCGGAGTGAGCGCTTGGTGTTACCATTAATGGTAGTAACACCCTTCGGTCCTGGCATCTTGAGCTTTAGATATGCGTAGTGCGGGATGGCATTAAAGTGGGCGAACACTATCCGGCCGAGGAGTGCGTGGTAACCGCTGTGGAAGGGAACAATGTCGAAGATTAAGTCTTCGCTGCGGAAGTTGTCGGGCGAACCGAAGACTTTCCAATGTCATGGATCCCGAGCAGCGTGCCTCGACACCAGGGATTACACCTTTAAAGGTGGTGTTACTAGGTTTGATCCTTGACGGGTCGATCCCCATTTTCCTCACTGTATCTGAGTAAATCAGGTTGAGGCTGCTGTCTCCGTCCATAAGGACTCTGGTGAGGTGATATCCATCCACGATGGGGTCGAGCACCAGAGCCGCCATTCCTCCATGACGGATACTGGTCGGATGGTCTCGACAGTCGAAAGTGATCGGGCAAGCCGACCATGGGTTGAATTTCGGGGCCACCGGCTCTAAGGCGTAGACATCCCGAAGTGCGCGTTTCTGCTCCCTCTTTGGTATATGCATGACGTAAATCATGTTCACGGTTTTTACCTCGGGAGGGAACTGCTTTTGGCCTCCATTGTTCGGCCCGCCAGGTTCGTCGTCATCCTCGCTGTGGGGACCCTTGCTCTGTTCCTCGGCTGTGATCTTGCTGGCCTATTTGATTACCCAACAGTTATGGTTGGTGTGGTTGGCGGGCTTATCTGGGGTACCGTGAATCTAGCAGGGCCTATCCAAGATTCTATCCAGTGCAGACGGGCCATCCCGGTTCCCTTTAGAAGGTTTTTTCCGCGGTCCTGATTTCAAGCCGCTGAACCCGGCGTTTACCGCTGCATCATCGGCTTCACTGCCGTTGTTTGTGTGCCGGCGCTTATTATTCTTGTTGCGCCAGGGTTTCCCATTCCCGTCCCGGGCCTCTGAAGTGTCGGGGTCTTTGGGGTGGTTGCTTCGACGAGCTAACCAACTATCCTCACCTGCGCAAAAGCGGGTCATTAGGGTGGTGAGGGCCGACATTGTTCTCGGCTTATCCTGGCCGAGCTGGCGAGCGAGCCACTCGTCCCGAATACTGTGCTTGAATGCAGTGATTGCTTCGGCATCCGGACAGTCGATGATCTGGTTCTTCTTAGTCAAGAACCGGTTCCAGAATTGCCGAGCTGACTCCCCGGGATGCTGAACGACGTGGCTCAGGTCGTCGGCATCCGGCGGCCGAACATATGTGCCTTGAAAGTTGGCTCGGAATGCATCCTCGAGCTCTTCCCAGCTCCCGATGGAGTTTTCGGGTAGGCTGTTCAACCAGTACCTTACTTGTCCTTTGAGTTTTAATGGTAGATATTTAATGGCGTGGAGGTCATCTCCTCGGGCCATATGAATGTGGAGAAGAAAATCTTCGATCCACATGGCTGGGTCAGTCGTCCCATCGTATTGTTCTATATTCATGGGTTTAAACCCTTCGGGGAACTAATGCTGCATCACCTCATCTGTAAAACACATGGGGTGAGCGGCGCCCCTGACCCGGGCCACGTCATGCCGGAGATCGGTTGTCATCCGGGCACGGTGCTGCTCCCGAGCTCTGTCGTTTCTATCACGCCAGGCTTGGTATCCGTCCTGTCCATCGGGCGTGTGTCCGTAGATGGATCTTGACTGTATCCCTCTGGCGTTTAGGTCGTGTCGCAGATCATATGGGTCATCCGGTTGAACCGGGTCCTTGCCCGCCCGGCGAGGGGGCGCGGGTGGGTATTCGGTTTCTCCAGCCGTTCTGTCCCGTCCTCGAGGGGGCAGTCGGGCTGGCTTGTCTGAGTTCGTCTGGGAGGCATGGGCTCAAGGGCCTCGTCCTCAAATGATGGAAGCAAACACCATCGTGGGTAGCTTTTGTATTGATCCTGGCGCTGATTGTCGAAGCCCTCTTTGGCTGCTAAGACTATCGTCCACCTATCGTTAAGGGTGTCTTGTTCGGCCTTTAGCTGCTGCTTCTTCTTCTTCAAGCTTCGGGCGGTGGCTATGAGCTGCTGCCTGAATCTTTCCTGGTCCGAGGGGTCCTCGGGGACAACGAAATCCTCTGGTCCGAGGCTATCCTCCTCTTCAGAAGGAGGGAGGTAGTTGCTGTCCTCGGAGTCCTCGTGGTCCTCAGGGTCACCCTGGTCCTCGAGCCCTTCAGAGGCGTCGCAGTGCTGTTCGGGGGTGGTATTGTCGCCGATCTCCCCCATGTTATCCGGAGTGTCATTATCTCCGGTGCCGTTCGTGTTTGTGTTATTTTCCTTGCCCTTTCCTCGCCCCTGGCTCGCCTTCGTCGGCGTTTGGGTGGTTCCTCGGCAGGGCCGTCGCTGTCCTTCTTGGTCGTGTCACCATCCTTCTTGGGGGTGTCGACCATGTAAACATCGTAGGTGGAGGTGGCAGTCCACTTTCCAGTGTTGGAGGTGGCAAGGGAGGGAGCCATATGAGGCAGGACGTCGATATCCTCGTCCATGTCGTCAGCCTCCTCGGAGGCGTAGTCCAACATGTCGGTTAAATCTTCGACAGTGGCTACTAAGTGGGTGGTGGGTGGGACGTAAAATTCCCCACGGTTGGGCTCCAGTCCGGTCTGCTCATGGACCGAGGACGGGCCATCCGTGATGCTCATCTTCTGGATCCGATCTAACATCTTGCTCAAAAGCGAGAGGTCGACCGGATTCATCCTCGGGCAACCCTCGGAGTTGAACTCCGGTGTGCTTGTGCTGGGAGTGTGTTCGGCCAAGGGCGGCCCCTGGCTCTCCGGCGCCGGGACCGGATCCGGACTCGAGGCCGGATCCGAACTGAGGACCGGCCCGGAGGCAGGGCGGAGGAGAGAATCCAAAGTTAAGGCCTCGGGATTATTAGGCGCCTCGGGTAAAGCTGAGAACCCAGTAAGGACCAGATCGCCCCGAGAGTCGGCGATGTACTCTAGGTTGCCGAACCTGATTTCCTGCTCGGGGGCAAAGCTGTCGACCTGGTCAAGGTGACCGGTCGGGTCGGCGTGCAGCACGATGCTGCCGAACGTGAAAGGCTGACCGGGGACGAAGATGACCCCGCTGCGGATGCCATCGCTGATGACAAGGCGAGCCATTGATCCTTGGTGACCCAACGGCGGAACTCTCAATGAAAGCACCAATGTCGATACCAAAACCTGCAGATCTCAGGTAGGGGGTTCGAGCTGTGGATCGTGGAATCAATGGGTAACAAGGAACGTAGAGACAGCGATTACCCAGGTTCGGGCCCTCTCAAAGAGGTAAAACCCTACGTCTTGCTTGATTGTATTGATGTGATTGTATGATGGTTATAGAGTTGATCTACCTCGAGATCGGATGGGCTAAGCCCTAGGTGGGGTGATGATGATGGTTCTGCCCCTCTACGGACTAAACCCTCTGGTTTATATAGACACCAGAGGGACCTAGGGTTACATATGGTCGGTTGCCATCAGGGGATAAACATGCCGCTAAATATTTCTTGGAGGAGATGCCAAGTCTTTGGAGGTTTCCTTCTGGTGCACGAGGTCGCTCGCAATCCAGCCTTCCTTTGATGAGTAAAGAGCGGCCCACTAGTCCAGCCTACGAGAAATAGGCCGGCAGCCCGAGTACCCCCTAGTCCGGGACAACCTCAACTGGCGAAGTACCGGCCGTCTTTGTACACCTTGTCCGCACATCGACGTGCCCGCCGCCAAAGCTCCAGCTTCTCCTTTTCCAAGGCGGCCTCACGGGCTTCACAGGCCGCCTGGTACCTGGCGCGCTCCTCCGCCAACTCCTTCTTGAATGCCAATTGCCTGGCTTTCTCAGCCAGCGGCAGCGCTTTCTGAAAGCGCAGGTTTACTCCCAGAGGGGGGTGAATGGGAGATTTTTATAAATTCGTCAAACTCCGAAGATTTTGACGAAAATCAGAGTGACGAAATAGAAACAGGTGTGAAACTAGATCGACTCAGATACAAGTAGCATGCATATGAAATACATACAAGTGAAGAACATGAGGTCATGCAGGCAGACATGCATGAGGAAGATGAACTAAAGAAATGAAATACAACATGATGAAAGTCTTCAGTTCAAATTCTTCAGAAATGTAAAGCACAAGTTCTTCAGTAGCGGAATTGCGTAAAGGTAAAGGGTGAGGAATTTGAAACCAGTTGGGCTCGGTGAAGACACATCGATTTGGTAGACTAGTTCCAGTTGCTGTATCAACTGTACGTCTGGTTGAGGCAGCTGAATCTTACCTCGGAGGACACTTAGTCCTCACCGTATTCCTCTTGAGCTAAGGTCACTTAGACCTCGCCCAATCACTCGTGGTAAGTCTTCAAGGTAGACTTCCAAAACCTTCATAGACTTGTTCACCGGCATGCCACAATTACTCTTGGGTGCTCAGAACATGATGCCTAACCATCTGGAAGAATGACAGTCTTCAAAGGTAACAAGCGTCGGATCACACAAATCAACTTCTTCAGTGATGCTCAATCACTTTGGCTCTGGTTGGGTTTTTCCTCACTTGGGTTCTCACAAAGTCGTCAGAGGAAGGGTTGCTCCCAAATGACAAGTGTCAATCTCTCTCTAGAGCAGCCAACCAACTAGTGGTTGTGGGGGGCGGCTATTTATAGCCAGGGGGCAACCCGACATGAATTGTCATAAATGCCCTTCTCAGACATGACCGTTGTCAGGATAAGAATCCACTCGACAGCTGGCACGCGGCGTAGCAACGGTCGGAAATTAAGCTCCCAATTTCGTCGGGGCACTCAATTTACTCATGATAGGCAGATCGCACTAGCGAAATCCTAACTCTTCAGCCTGACCAAATTCGTCAGAGACCATATGAACTTCGTCACTGTCACTGACAAATTCGTCAGCTGTTCTGGAGATTTCCAAAGGCTTCACTGGAAGCGGCTTAGGTTTGTATAGGTTTGAGCATCGCTTTGAAGTATGATAAATGTTTCACCTAGACCCCCTTAAACAGTACAGTTTTTCCTATGACTCAAATAAGAAGAAAAGAAACTATGAAAACAAAGTCTTCAAGATTCAAAGTCTTCACATCAATTTCTTCACAGGCCGCACCAAATTCTTCACTTGATGAAATGTATTTTAAGGGCTCACCTTCCGTGGTTAAACCAAGTCTTCAGGGACTATTTTCTCCTATGTACACTCACAAACACATTAGTCCCTTAACCTATTTGTCTTCAATACTCCAAAACCACTAAGGGGGCACTTGATGCACTTACAATCTCCCCCTTTTTGGTGATTGATGACAAATCAGTTAAGTTTTCAACAGGAGTAAATAATGAAAGTGTAAGTACAGAGTGTGAAGACATTGGTTACATGATATAGAGAAACTCCCCCTGAAGATGTGCATATGAAGAATTTGCTTTGGATTGCAAATGCATATGGCAGGTTGAAATTGTGGAGACTCCCCCTATATCTTGGAATCCAATCATGCATGACCATAAGATATTGAAGATTTTGAATGCATGATGAAAAATTTGGTGTCTGACGAATTGTAGCATGCATGCACATATAATATTGAGGATCTGAGCATAACCACACATGCAGATAAACGTCACAGAAAAGTGTCAGACAACCAACAGTAATTAAGTTACAACTCATCAAAGGAGCAAATCGAATGAAAGACCAAGAGTTGCAACTTAGCAAGATAAACAACCCAAAAGTATATGACCCGCTTGAAGACTAACTCAAATTTCTCCCCCTTTGTCATCAGATGACCAAAAGGAGACGAAACTGAGGACTAACGCCCCTGAAGAATATCATCATGAAGCAGTCGAGGGAGCGCCAGCGTTGTCGTCGGGGTCACGAGTTGAAGAAGGGCCTGCAGCAGTGTCGTCAGCATCTTCTTTTTTGTCAGTGGCTCGTGAAGAAGACACAGAGCTTGGGACCATTGGAGGAACTTGAACTTTCTTGAACTTCTTCTTGGGCGGGTTGGCCCAATCAAAGTTCATTTGAAATTCCATTTCTTCAAGTTCGTCAGGGGTCTTCAGATGTGAAAGAATGGCCCAACTTCTGTCGAAGATCTCATGCAGATAATAATGATTTTTGCGGACTGAGTTTTGCGTCACTATCATATTGCCAAGTATTGCATGTAGTTGATGCTTAACCCGGTTGTGATTCCTGTCCACCTTCTGATGAAGACTGATGAGAAGCTCACGATCAGTCATAATACGAGGAGCTTCACCTTGAGGTTTTTGCTGAGTGGCATTTGCATCAGTGTCATGGCTGGATGAATCATATCATGTGGATTGTGAGACAGGCTGACGAAATTGCCCATCAAGGGGGTGAACTCCTTCATCAATGACAGACTTGCCTTTGTCAGGAACTGAAGCAATTGTGCTTTGAAGGATTTCTACTTCTGGCATAAAGCTGAGATGATTTTGACGACCAGCCTTGTAGTTGATTGAAGACCTTGTTCTGATGAATTTCATTATCCAAGGTGCATAAGGCTTCAAATCAAATGGTGTTGTGTGACCGTGGCTAGAGTCCTCATGAAGAAATCATGTATATTGATAGGAATACCATGGATGATATTGAATAGCAAGTTCTTCATGGTTCCCACAACTTGTTCAGTCTCAGAATTGCGGCCCTTGATTGGACTGAGGGTTTTGGCCAAGATCCGATACACGGTACAAGGCACAAAAAGCAGATCCTTCACAAGGAAGGTAGTCCTTGGTGCTTCTCCTTCAGCCAAAGGTGTCATCAGTACGCTATTCAGATGATTGGGCAGTTCAGGTTCTTCATAAATTTTCCTTGCTTCCTCAGAGGGCAACTCAACAGGAAGGGCTCGAAGCAATTCATCAGCAGGAGCCTTGTAATGTGTGTTCTCGCTCATCCAATCGAGTGCCCATGAGTGAATGTCATCAACCTCACCTGACAGATGCAGAGTGGCATAGAATTGAAGGATTAGCTCTTCGTTCCAGTCACAAACATCGGTGATGAAATTGAGCAAGCCAGCTTCATGAAGAACAGCCAAGATAGGCATGAAGCATGGCAGTGACTCCATATCTACGTGAGGAATGTGACGATGTGGAAAAATCTTGTTCTTGTCAAAGAGAACCGAATAATAGTAATTCATCTGAGTGTTTGTCCAAAATCTTTGACGCCTGATTTTGGCAGAGTCATATGGTGACTCGCCTACAAAGAAATTCTTCTCTTCAAAAAAGGCAGCATTGTCAAATTTTGGCCTTCTGACGCTTTTGCCAACTTTGGGCATTGAGGGCACAGGCTGAAGATTGATCTTCTTTAACCTCACATCAAAGATAGGCCTTGGAGAGCCTGTTGAATCATTGGGATTAGTGATGGCTAAAGACTTAGCAACTTCCTTAGCTGTTGCAAGTGGTACTGTCTCTGAATCTGCTGAGGGAGCTGATTCTTCTTGTTGAGGGGGTGGTGGTGCAACTTCTTCATCAATCACTTGTTGCACAATTTCTTCAGCTGATGCAGCTGGAATTTCTTCAGTGATGGTCTGAAGGGATGGTTGATGACCTTCAGAACCAGTGTGTATTTCCTCTGTGACACCTGGTGACTGAGGCACTTGAGTGAGAGGCGTGGTGAGGGGTGAGTTCGGATGAGCAATATCCCAGAAGTCATCATGCATAATAGGTGTTGTGGACCCAACATCCATGTCCTCATCCATTTCATCATTGCTTCAATAAGAAGCAGCATTTTCATCAGTCACATAGACTAGAGGTGATGATACCTAATGAAGTGAAGCATCTGCTTCAACTTCAATTTCTTCATCCACCTGCTCTTTGGAAGCAGTAGTGTGGGTAGTCTCTTCTTCATCAAGTGGTGGGATGACATAATCCACACCATATGGAACAATCTAGAATTCTTCAATGTTCCGGGTCGAGGGTGCCAATGAAATTGGGATAGCATCAATTGGCTCAGCTGAAGACATTGGAGCCGTCTTCAACTTCTTCACAGTCTCAACGGAAGGGGGTGCTGATGCTTTCCTCTTCTCAGCTGCATTGGTCTTCTTCACTTCTGATGCAGAAGGGAAGGTGATAAGCTTCAAAGATGAAGTTGGTTCTGGCGCTACAGCTGAGGAACTTGGTGGTACAATTTCTTCAGACGCGACTGATGCAGTCACTCTGGCATTCTCTTCAGGTGCAGCTGATGCAGCTGCACTGGCAATTTCTTCAGGAACGACTGATGCAGTTGCCCTGGCATGGTCTTGCGGAGGAGGTGCTGAAGAACTGGATGGAGGTGCTTGGCCAAACCTTGCAGCCTCCCTTCTATTGTGGTCATCAACCACTTTGTGTGAAGCGTTGATGAACCTGTCCTTCACACCACAACAGTTTTCTGCCTGGCGATCATATTCATCAGATAAGCATTGAATTTCAGATTGCATCACAACAAGCTGCTGAGGGGATATGGTGAGCATGCTGTCCTTGAGTTCTTTCTGCTTCTTCTTCATCTCCTTCCTCACAAGCTTGGCCTTGTCAATCTTGTGCTTTTCATTGAGAACGAAAGCAGATAGAACATGACTTGGTCCAGGAGGCAGATCTAAATCATCAAGAGGTGTATCAGGCTTCTGGCACCAAATGTCAATGAAGTCGAGAATCGTTTTGGGATTTAGAAATGTTGGGACAATAGTGTTCTTGGCTCGAGCAGCTTCCTCCATTCTCCTCTGAACATATTCAGCTAGCTCATCTTCATCAGCCATGTCATTTTCGTCAGCCTGAGGCAATACAGCCTTGCTTTTGGGGCTGGGCCTTGTTCCACGGCCTGATGTTGCCTTTTTCTTCAGCATCGGCATGTTTGAGGATATATGCCCAGATGCTGAGGCACTTCATGCAGCAATTGTGGCTGTTTGAAAGCCTTCAGTGCACTGGCATGAAGCTAGCACAACTGGCGTTGAAGCTCTTGTAGCAACCATTGATGAACTTGTGGCTGGCGGAGGTGCTGACGAAGATGGTGCAGAGGGTGCCTTGGGCGCTGAAGCCTTTGAAGATGATGGCTTGGCTCTGAGGGCTATGCAGAAGATTTTGAAGCTGAAGATTTTGGCCGTGAGGGCACTTCAGTTGATGGTTTTGGCTTTTGAGCCGGCTTCTTCTTCATGGCTTTCTTGGGCACGCTGCCACTTGAGCCTGCACCAGCATCTGCTGATGCCTTTGAAGCCCTGTTGAATTCTTCAACAGCTCTTTGAGCTTGCTTCTACAATTTTGCTTGACACTTTGCCCATTCCTCAGGGAATTCCTCACCTCTCCTGATGCTTGTGGGATCTACAGTTTGTTCAGGAGCCAGAGGTGGCCTTTTGCAAGGTGGCTTTAGAGCGAATTCCTTCATGTACTTTGGAGTCGCATATCTGTAAGCCCTCCATTCATAAGCCCACCTGCGTTTAATTCTCTGTAAGCACGTCTTGTGCTGCTTGTCAGTCTCTTTACCATGAATTTCTTCATCTGGCGTGCAGTATCCTGAGTAAATATCCTCAGGTATCTCAAAAGCAGTTTGTTCCTCCTTTCTCTTGCCTCCCTTCTGAGGCCTTTTGCCATCTGCCATTTTCTTCAACTCAGGGTTTTGAACTTTCAAAATTTCTGAAAAAGTTTGAAGATTTTCCTCAAGCAATGCTGCAAATGAATTAAGTTGATGAGAACCAAGAGATTCGTCTGCAGACATGGGTACCTGTGAACAGAGTATAGTTGCGAGGAAATTGGGAAGAGTCGCATGCATTCTCAGAAGATTTTCAAAAACAGATCCAGTTGAGGAAATTGACCCTTTTCGTCTTGAAAAATTCACTAAGTGTTCTTGAATTAGGTTCTAGAGTTGTACAGATTTGCGAGATTTGTACAATTGAGGAATCTAGCTACTTAAGCATGACTTAGATGAAATAACCAAGAGTGGCCAGAAGGAAGTGGTGAAGAATTAGAAAGCAGTGGTAAAAATAGCACTTGAAGAATTTTAGACTGTAAAAAGATCAAACTTGGGCAGTAAAAATGAACTTTAATTACCCCAAGGATGAACTCGATGAACTGGATGACGAGTTGGAGGAGGTCATCAGCTCATATCTTTCGTGCCCTAACTTGGCGACGAAAGACAGCTACGGCGGTGGCGGAGGTGAAGAAATCCGCGGCCGGCATGTGTACGGCGACGAAGAAGTTGAGGTAGTGAAGCTCTTCCTCTCCGGCGACGATGAAGTCCAGCGGCGGTGCTATGGTTCAGAAGTGAGAGCGACAGGGGGCGCGAGGAGTGAAATGAATTAGGTTTGACGCAGTCAAGCCCTTATATAGGCGTGGTGAAAAATGAGCGGTCCAAACATTTTGGACGGATAGGCCCCTGGCAATTCGCATCTCTATGACACGTGTCACCCATGTAGTTTGAGTGCGCTTATCCACGCGTCGGAGGTGCGGGATTAAGTTACTGTGGCAACCGCCAAAAATTGGATAGAAAATTTTAAAATGTGTTCGCAATTTCTTCAGCTGACAAGGATACGGTGAAGACTTTGAACTTTGTCAATTAGAACGCACATGAAGAGATTGTGAACAGAGTGGTTTTAGTTTAGCATAGAGGGGAGCGGGTCCGGTCACATTCACATAGACATACAAACAACTTGAAGAATTAGCAATATGCGAATGCTGTTGAGGACATGAAAAACTCAGATATATATAGGAAGAATAGCTCAAACAATGAAGAACAACCACAAATGATGAATTTGAAAAGTTTGACAAAATTTGCAAATGACGAAAAACTCAAGTTTAAAGAGCGTCATGAAGAGGGTGGTGGCGTTACCCACCGTATAAGAACTATGATGATTTTAGACACCACGTACAATTGTCGTAGGGTTCTGAGAATCAAGTTCTTCATTAATTTCTTCACACTCAGAGGGTTAGTTTTCATTGATTGAAGAAAAATGTTACTTCGTGTGTTGTGCATCAAAGTCATCAAGAATGCATAAGCGTTAGGATGTGTGTCCTATTCAAAGGACATTCGAAGATTCTAGGATGTTTAGCTCACACCGCAACATACAAAACCTTCTCTCATCCAAGGGCTTAGTGAAGATATCTGCAAGCTGGTCTTCAATCTTCATGTGGTTGATGACGATGTCTCCCTTTAGCACATGATCATGAAGAAAACTGTGATGAATCTGGATGTGCTTCATCCTAGAGTGTTGCACTGGGTTGTGGGCGATCTTGATGGCACTCTCATTGTCGCAGTAGAGTGGCACTTTCTTCATGTTGACGCCATAGTCCTTGAGGGTTTGCTTCATCCATAGAAGCTGTGAGCAGCAGGCGCCAGCGGCATTGTACTCAACCTCGGCTGTGGAAAGTGAGACGCTGTTCTGCTTCTTCGAGGACCAATAAACAAGAGATCGTCCGAGGAAATGGCATGTGCCTGATGTTGACTTGCGATCCACACGATCTCCAGCATAATCAAAATCAGAAAATCGAGCAAGATCAAATGATGAGCCCTGGGGATACCATAATCCAAGCGTTGGTGTGTGAGCTAAATATCAAAGAATTCATTTCACAGCCTGATGGTGTGATTCCTTGAAAGTGGGCACACATGCAAATGCTAAGCATAATATCTGTCCTAGATGCACATAGGTAAAGAAGCGAACCAATGATGGAGCGATATACCTTCTGATCAAAATCTTTACCATTTTCGTCAGTGCAGAGTTGACCATTTGTTGGCATTGGTATCTTGAGGCCTTTGCAATCTTGCATGCAGAATTTCTTCAGGCAATCCTTGAGGTATTTCTCCTGGGATATGAAGATGCCATTGGGTTGTTGACGAATTTGAAGTCCGAGGAAGAACTTCAACTCCCCCATCATAGACATCTGATATTCTTCACGCATCATATATGCAAATTCATCACTGTATTTCTTGTTAGTGCAACCAAAGATAATATCATCAACATATATTTGGCATATGAACAGTTCACCATCATAAGATTTAGTGAAAAGAGTAGGGTCAAGAGAACCGGGTTTGAAACCCTTTTTCTTCAGGAACTCCTTCAGTGTATCATACCAAGCCCTCGGGGCTTGCTTGAGGCCATAGAGAGCCTTGTTGAGTCTAAAGACTTTGTCTGGATGCTTTGGGTCTTCAAAACCTGGTGGTTGAGCAACATATACTTCTTCCTCAAGCTTACCATTGAGGTATGCACTTTTCACATCCATTTGATATAAGAGGATATCATGATGGTTAGCATATGCAAGCAGTATACGAATGGCTTCAAGCCTGGCAATAGGTGCAAATGTTTCATCGAAATCAATACCCTCAACCTGTGTGTAGCCTTGAGCTACAAGACGGGCCTTATTCCTCACCACTTGGCCATTTTCGTCTTGTTTGTTGCGGTAGATCCATTTGGTGCCGATGACATTGTGCTTATGTGGATCGGGATGCTTGACTAGCTCCCACACATTGTTTAGCTCGAATTGATGCAATTCCTCTTGCATTGCCTGAATCCATTCTGGCTCGAGAAATGCTTCATCAACTTTGGTGGGTTCTGAAATAGAGACAAACGTGTAATGCCCACAAAAGTTAGCTAGATGTGAAGCCCTTGAGCGAGTGAGGAGACCAGTTACATTGATGTTGTCCAGGATTTTCTCAATCTGCACTTCATTCGCCACTCGTGGATGTGCTGGACGAGGGCCTTGCTGTTGTTGTTCTCATGCAGAATCCTCAGCATCATTTTCCTTAGGATTAGCAGTTTCTTCATGACGCACATCTACAGTTTCAACAACCTTGTTGTGATACGTGTTGAAGACTCTGTAGGTGTGCGAGTCCTTTCCGTAACCAAGCATAAAACCTTCATGTGGTTTCAGTGCAAATTTAGAACTGTGATGAGGATCCCAGCATTTAGCACCCAAGACTTTGAAATAACTCACATTGGGTTTCTTGTCAGTGAGGAGTTCATATGAGATCTTCTTGAGGAATTTGTGAAGATATACCCGGTTGATGATGTGACATGCAGTGTCAATTGCTTCAGGCCAGAATCGATGAGGGGTCTTGTATTCATCAAGCATTGTGCGAGCCATCTCGATGAGTGTCCTATTCTTGCGCTCCACGACTCCATTTTGCTGAGGCATGTAGGGAGCAGAGAGCTCATGAGTGATACCAAGTTCATCAAGATAGTCATCAAGCCCTGTGTTCTTGAACTCGGTGTTGTTGTCGCTCCTGATGTGCTTGATCTTGAGACCATAATTCGTCATGGCCCGATTGGAGAATCGTCTGAAGACATCCTGTACTTCAGTCCTGAAGGAAATGATGGGCACCCAGGTGTAACGAGAGTAGTCATCAACTATGACGAATCCATAGAGAGATGCTGCATTGGTTAGTGTGGCATAATGTGTAGGACCAAACAAATCCATATGAATTAATTCAAAGGGACGAGTAGTGGTCATGATTGTTTTAGCCATATGCTTGGATCTTGTCATCTTTCCAGACTCACAAGCACCACATAGATGGTCTTTGACGAATTTGACGCCTTCGACGCCAATGATGTGCTTCTTCTTGATGAGTGTGCTCAAATTCATCATGCCAGCATGTCCAAGACGTTGATGCCATAGCCAGCACTCTGAAGCTTTTGCCAGTAGACACGTGACAGGTTGAGGACCTAGAGAGGAATCTACAATATACAAATCACCTTTCCTAAAGCCTTCGAAGACTTTGGATTTGTCAGATTCCATCAGCACAATGCATCTATATTTGCCAAAGATGACAATCATATCAAGATCACAAAGCATTGAGACAGACATGAGGTTGTATCCAAGGGACTCGACAAGCATCACCTTTTCCATGTGTCGATCCTTCGAGATAGCAACCTTACCTAGACCCAATACCTTGCTTTTTCCTTTGTCGGCGTATGTGATATGCTTCACATGAGATGGAGTAAGGGGAGCATCAGTGAGGAGATTCCGATCACCAGTCATGTGATTTGTGCAGCCACTATCCAAGACCCATTCAGTGGCTAAGGGTGTTTCATCCTGTAGAAGCATTAGTCTGACTTACAAGTTCATATACTTCAAAGTGAAGAATATGATGATGATTAATTTTGTCAGACACTTTCATCAAAGAATAACATCAAGCAGCATAAGGGATGTGTGAAATGAGTATGCATTTCATCATGGTTAGCCTGCATCCCAACAGGCACTTTGTCAGGTCTTCAGCAAATTCATCAGACATCTTGGTTGTCTGAAAACCTGACCCTGCAGAAGAGATTAGTTCTTCTTCTTAACCACCCACATCGGAATGGGTGGCTGAGAAGCAATGTAACGAAGTGCATTAATGGAGAACTTAGGCATTGAAGAATATGCATTTCTCTTCATAGGAGGGTTATAGTAATTGAATGAATAAGCAGAGAAATTCTTCAAAGTTTTGTGAACATAGTGCTTCGAAGAATAGTGCTCATATTCATCAAATCGCTGTTTCTTTCCCTGCGAAACAGAGGCATTAGCACGACCATAAGTGGGTCTGCATCCATTTGACGACTTTGATCCCTGTGAAGAATTTGGCCTGGGATGTTTCTTCTTCATCGGTAGTGTCATGATGACATTCACCTGAAGATCTTCCAGATGGCTTTTGGGAACCCAGATTTTCTTCACAGGTGGACCGTTCCTGCAGTTAGTTCCAACAAATCTGGCAAAGACTTCACCATTCTGATTCTTGAACAGTTTATAGTTGGAGTCAAATGACTAATCTGAAGAATATGATGTATCACAAGTATAGCCAGATAAAGTAGATGGGTCTATGGTAGGTCCCTTTGCAGCAACCCATGTGGTTTTGGGATACTGCTCAGGATTCCAATATGAACCATCAGCATTAAGCTTCCTCTCAAAAGCAATACCCTCCTTCCTAGGGTTCCTGTGAAGAATTTGCTTTTTGAGCACGTCACATAGGGTTTGATGCCCTTTGAGGCTTTTGTACATACAAGTGACATACAATTCCTTCAGCCCTGCATTTTCATCAGTATCACAGGTGGCTTGCTCAGATGAGGGGTTAGTGGCCACCGTAGCAGTTGAAGCAATCAAAAGTACTGAAGCATTTGAACATTTAGCTGAAGAATTTGCATTATCACGTTCAAGGCATTTTAGGCATGGTGCAACAAATTCTTCCTGGGCGGGACTGATCTGTTGAGCGAGGAGTGAATCATTCTCTTTTTGAAGATCATCATGAGACGCTCTCAGCTTTTCAAGATCTTGCTTCCTTTGAAGAAATTCATAGGACAGCTTCTCATGTTCGGCTGAGAGGGACACATGACGACTTTCAAGTTCGTCATATTTTGACTGAAGACGTTTGATTTCGTCAGTCAAGATATGTGAGCATTCCATTTCATCATTCAACAAATCATCGCTTTTGTCTAACAAGTTTTGAATTCTTTCCATGGCTTGTTGTTGTTCAGTTGCAATCTTAGCAAGTTTCTTATAGCTTGGTTTAGATTCACACTCAGAGTCGTCATCACTGGAAGTTTCAAAGTAAGCTTCACGTGAGGTTACCTTTGCACCTCTTGCCATAAAGCAATAGGTGGGAGTGTAGTCATCAGCACAGTCATCATTGTTGGTGGAGACATCATTATCTTCAGGGTTGAAGATGGACTTGCTAACGTACTCAGTAGTGAGGGCAAGGCTTGCCACACCAGAGTCTGACTCCTCCTCAGATTCCTCAGCTTCCTCATGATCAGATTCTTCCTCATTATCCATTTCCTTCCCAATGAATGCACGAGCTCTGCTGGAACTGCCTTTTTTTCCATCAGATTCATCATCATCCCTGCTCTTCTTCTTCTTCTTTCGCCATAGAGGGCAGCCGGCGATGTAGTGGCCTGGCTTCTTGCATTTGTGACTGGTTCTCTTGTTGTAGTCTCGAGCAGACGCTTCTCCAGTGTTCTTCGAGTCATACTTTGAAGACTTTCCAAAGCGGTTCTTCTTGGAAAACTTCTGAAACTTCTTCACAAGCATTGCCAGTTCTCCACCAATTTCCTCAGCGCGATCAGTACTGCTCTCATATTCCTCTTCTTCTTCAGATGAAGAAATTGCCTTGGCTTGTGCTTTTGCCTTCAGAGTGCGAGGACGTCCATAGCTAGGACCATACATATCTCTCTTCTCTGCTTGCTGAAATTCATGAGTGTTGAGCCTTTCAAGAATGTCAGTCGGGTCAAGTGATTTGTAGTCAGGCCGCTCTTGTATTATCAATGCCAAGGTGTCAAAGGAACTATCCAGAGACCTCAGCAATTTCTTCACCACCTCATGATCGGTGATGTCAGCAGCACCAAGAGCCTGAAGCTCATTGGATATATTAGTAAGGCGGTCGAAGGTTTGCTACACATTTTCATTGTCGAGCCTCTTGAAGCGATTGAAGAGATTGCAAAGCACATCAACTCGGGAGTCACGTTGAGTGGAGACCCCCTCATTGACCTTGGAAAGCCTATCCTAGATAAGCTTCGAAGTTTCCAAAGCACTCACTCTACCATACTGTCCTTTGTTCAGATGTCCACATATGATGTTCTCCGCTTGAGAGTCGAGTTGCTTAAATCTCTTCACGTCGGTGGCGTTGATGCTTGGAGCCACGGTAGGCACTCCATTCTCGACGATGAACCAGAGATCGTTGTCAATTGCCTCAAGATGCATTCGCATCTTGTTCTTCCAGTAGGGATAGTCAGTGCCATCGAAGATGGGGCACGCAGCGGATACCTTGATCATACCTGCGGTCGACATAACTAAAACTCCAGGTGGTTAAACCAAAATCACACAGAACAAGGGAGTACCTTGCTCTGATATCAATTGAAAGCGCAGGTTTACTCCCAGAGGGGGGTGAATGGGAGATTTTTAGAAATTCATTAAACTCCGAAGATTTTGACGAAAATCAGAGTGACGAAATAGAAACAGGTGAGAAACTAGATCAACTCAGATACAAGTAGCATGCATATGAAATACATACAAGTGAAGAACATAAGATCATACAGGCAGACATGCATGAGGAAGATGAACTAAAGAAATGAAATACAACATGATGAAAGTCTTTAGTTCAAATTCTTCAGAAATGTAAAGCACAAGTTCTTCAGTAGCGGAATTTGCGTAAAGGTAAAGGGTGAGCAATTTGAAGCCAGTTGGGCTCGGTGAAGACACAGTGATTTGGTAGACCAGTTCTAGTTGCTGTATCAACTGTACGTCTGGTTGAGGCGGCTGAGTCTTACCTCAGAGGACACTTAGTCCTCACCGTATTCCTCTTGAGCTAAGGTCACTTAGACCTCGCCCAATCACTCGTGGTAAGTCTTCAAGGTAGACTTCCAAAACCTTCACAGACTTGTTCACCGGCACGCCACAATTACTCTTGGGTGCTCACAAAATGACGCCCAACCATCTTGAAGAATGATAGTCTTCAAAGGTAACAAGCGTCGGATCACACAGATCAACTTCTTCACTGATGGTCAATCACTTTGGCTCTGGTTGGGTTTTTCCTCACTTGGGTTCTCACAAAGTCATCAGAGGAAGGGTTGCTCTCAAATGACAAGTGTCAATCTCTCTCTAGAGCAGCCAACCAACTAGTAGTTGTGGGGGGCGGCTATTTATAGCCAGGGGCAACCCGACATGAATTGTCATAAATGCCCTTCTCAGACATGACCGTTGTTAGGATAAGAATCCACTCGACAGCTGGCACGCGGCGCAGCAACGGTCGAAAATTAAGCTCTCAATATCGTCAGGGCACTCAATTTCCTCACGATAGGCAGATCGCACTAGCGAAATCCTAACTCATCAGCCTGACCAATTTCGTCAGAGACCAGATAAACTTCGTCACTGTCACTGACAAATTCGTCAGCTGTTCCGGAGATTTCCAAAGGCTTCACTCAAAGCGGCTTAGGTTTGTATAGGTTTGAGCATCGCTTTGAAGTATGATAAATGTTTCACCTAGACCCCCTTTAATAGTATGGTTTTTCCTATGACTCAAATAAGAAGAAAAGAAACTATGAAAATAAAGTCTTCAAGCTTCAAAGTCTTCACATCAATTTCTTCACAGGCTGCACCAAATTCTTCACTTGAAGAAATGCATTTTAAGGGGTCACCTTCCGTGGTTAAACCAAGTCTTCAGGGACTATTTTCTCCTGTGTACACTCACAAACAAATTAGTCCCTTAACCTATTTGTCTTCAATACTCCAAAACCACTAAGGGGGCACTTGATGCACTTACACTTTCGACTGACAAAGATTGTACTGGCCCCAAAACCACTCCAAAGTTGGGGGTTCCAGCGCAACCTCGTCTGGTGGCGCGTAGGGGTCCTCCTCGTCATTGCTCTGCACCTGGATTTCCTTGCGGGGAGGCGCTTCCTCCTCCAGGACTGAACCGCGTCTGATTAATAATCCGCGCCACTCACCTTCCAAACCTCGTGGCACGAAACATAGTGCCAATCATGTGGGGCCTAGTTGTCTTGCCAGATATTTAAATTTTCTTTCCAAATGTTTTGCATGAATGCTTATTTCGTGTTACCATGATATTGTTGGAAAATGTATTACATAAATGATTTTTCCAACCCATGATGATATTCTATTGCTTGTACATGTAGTTCAAATTTGAATTACGGCCATTAAATGGTTAGAAACTCACTTAATGTCTTAAAAATGTCAAATAACCCCTGAAAATTTCCAAATTTTAACATGAAAGTTGTATTCGTGCATGTTAACGATAGAAAAAAATGCCAAACCATAAGAGGAAGCTGTTGTCGGTTCGTCATCAAACATGCATATTCTTCCCTCTCGGAACCACGAGTCTTCTCATGAGATGCTCCGATTTGTGAGAGGTGTGTGCCAAAACTTTCGTCAAAGTGGCCAATTCTTTTACCACAGCATCTTGCTGCCATTTCATGACATCAAGCAAGGTTTCATATATTTTCTGATCATTTTTTATTTTTTGGAATTTAAAAGCCATGATTCTCACTTTTTGTGTCCAAGCCTTGACACCAATATGTTTGAAAATTCCTTCCAATTTACTGCATAGGGCATTAACTCGCACACAATGACACAAATACGATTTTCCAACCCATGATGGTTTGTCGTTGCATGTACATGCAGTTCAAATTTGAATTACGGCCATTATATGGCTAGAAACTCACTTAATGTCTTAAAAAGGTCAAATCAACACCGAAAATTTCAAAAATTTAACATGACCATTGCATTAGTGCATGTTAACGGTAGAAAAAAATTCAGGGTCATACGAGGAAGCGAGCGTCGGTTCATCATCAAACATGCATTGCTCCCTCCCGGAACCACGTGTCTTCTCGCGAGATGCTCCGATTTGTGAGAGGTGTGTGCCAAAACTTTCGTCAAAGTGGCCAATTCTTTTACCATAGCATCTTGGTGCCATTTCATGACATCAAGCAAGGTTTCATGTATTTCTGATCATTTTTTATTTTTTTGGGAATTTAAAAGCCATGGTTCTCACTGTTTGTGTCCAAGCCTTGACACCAATATGTTTGAAAATTCCTTCCAATTTGCTGCACAGGGCATTAACTCGCACACAAGGACACAAATATGATTTTCCAACCCATGATGGTTTGCCGTTGCATGTACATGTAGTTCAAATTTGAATTACGGCCATTATATGGCTAGAAACTCACTTAATGTCTTAAAAAGGTCAAATCAACACCAAAAATTTCAAAAATTTAACATGACCGTTGCATTAGTGCATGTTAACGGTAGAAAAAAATTCAGGGTCATACAAGGAAGCGAGCGCCGGTTCGTCATCAAACATGCATTGTTCCTTCTCGGAACCACGTGTCTTCTCGTGAGATGCTCCGATTTGTGAGAGGTTTGTGTTAACACTTTCGTCAAATTGGCCAATTCTTTTACCACTGCATCTTGCTACCATTTCATGACATCAAGCAAGGTTTCATGTATTTTTGATCATTTTTGAATTTTTTGGAATTTTAAAGCCGTGGTTCTCACTGTTTGTGTCCAAGCCGTGACACCAATATGTTTGAAAATTCCTTCCAATTTACTGCACAGGGCATTAACTCGCACACAAGGACACAAATATGATTTTCCAACCCATGACGGTTTGCCGTTGCATGTACATGCAGTTCAAATTTGAATTATGGCCATTATATATGGCTAGAAACTCACTTAATGTCTTAAAAAGGTCAAATGAACCCTGAAAATTTCCAAATTTTAACTTCTTTGTTGTATTAGTGCATGTTAACGGTAAAAAAATCAGGGTCATACGAGGAAGCGAGCGCCGGTTCGTCGTCGAACATGCATATTGTTCCCTCAGAACCACGTGTCTTCTCGTGAGATGCTTCGATTTGTGAGAGGTGTGTGTCACAAATTTCGTCAAAGTGGCCAATTCTATTACCACTGCATCTTGGTGCCATGACATGACATCAAGCAAGGTTTCATGTATTTCTCATCATTTTTGAATTTTTTGGAATTTAAAAGCCATGGTTCTCAATGTTTGTGTCCAAGCCGTGACACCAATATGTTTGAAAGTTCCTTCCAATTTACTGCACAGGGCATTAACTTGCACACAAGGACACAAATATGATTTTCCAATACATGATGGTTTGATGTTGCATGTACATGTAGTTCAAATTTGAATTACGACCATTATATGGCTAGGAACTCACTTAATGTCTTCAAAAGGTCAGATGAACCCTGAAAAATTCCAAATTTTAACATGACAGTTGTATCGGTGTATGTTAACGGTACAAAAAAATTCAAACAATTTCCATCACCATCCGTTGCCATTGTACTCCAAATTAGTCTGCCATAGGTAATTAAAAAATGGACTACATCGCACACAGTTGGTTATAAGAACCGTTTGCGATGAAAATTCGTGGGTCTTTTTATGTCTTCCTCCATAAGCTTCGCCGGATTCGTCTGCTCAAGCGTTGTTCACCCCCGAATCCTCGAGTCCCCGATACCCATTTCCCATCCCCTTCTTGCAAAGAATGACGCCGTTGAGACGCTTCGTGAGGGCCCGTACGGTCGTCGGGTCCTCCCCGAGCGGCTCCGCCTCCGCCGAGAGCGCGGCCGCATCCACCGAGAGGGCGTCTGCGGCAGGCGACAGGGCAGCTGCAGCAGCTGCTGTGACGGCAGCTGCAAATGCCGAGAGCGCTCGAGCAGCCGTCCGTGCCACGGAGGTCGCCCTGGCCCGGGTCGAGGCCATCCACGCCCAGGTCGAGGACGCCCATGCCAAGATATTCCAGGCCTCCTCGGAATCCAGCATGCACCCTACGTCCGAAAAGGCGGCGGAGATGCTTGTCGACGATGCGGCGGTGGAGACCATGGAGCCACTGCTTCCTCATGAGATTGTCGAGCGGGAGCTGGAGATGCAGGAGGCGGCGGAGATCAAGGAGCGCCGGGAGGAGGAGTTGCGCGTGGCTAAGGAGGAGGTAGCGAGCCGCTGTCCGTCGAGGAATCGGCGGTGGAGTACCAACGCGAGCTCTGGCGCCGCCACTACTACGAGTACTACAACCTTGAGGGAGGCGCCGAGGACGAGGATGAGGACGACGACGTGGTCGACTTCAGCCTGGGGGACGCGGAGTCCGCCAGCGGCGGCATGTCGCCAGGACAGGTCATCGACATCTCATCCTACACCGGCGAGGCATAGGGCGGCGGCGCGTCGGCGGCTTTGTTTAAATTATGCGTACTTAGCCTTTGTTTGATTACTAAAATTGCTCGATTCAGTAAGTGTGGTCCGTGTGCTGTAGGCTCTTTTGTGTACCCCCCAAATTAGCAAGTGATGTTAAATATGCAATGACATGGATGAGCACTGTACCCAGGGAAATTTCCACCAAAATTCAAGTGCTCAAACTCATCGCATGCGCATAAAGCAGAAGAATCGTTTGCGATGCACACATTTGTTCAAAGTGAAAGGTGTCCGATGACACTGCGCGCCAAGTTCCCCCCCCCCTTCGAATTTTTTTCCTACCGTCGAAATATCTAACTCTTCCCCCCTTCCCACCCCTTTTCTCCCCAACCACAAGCCACATTTACGCTATTTACTCCTTCCGTCCTTCCCAAGCTATAGCCGCTTCCTCGCTTGCTTTCCTTGCTCTCGCCGTCTCGCATCCGACCGCCGCAGATGCCATGGTCTTGTTTGACCCCTCCAGCGGTTCCTCCTCCGACGACGACTATGTCACCAGCTGGGTATGCCTCTCTCCTCTCTCTCGCCCCCCTAGGCTTAGGGTTCTAATTTGTAATAAAGGATTTTAACCCGGAGACCAATTTGAGCCATGTGTTCCTCTTGTAGCTCCCTAGGACCATCACTTGCAAGGAATGGAGTGGGGTAGCAGAAGATCTGCCTGCTCGTTGTCACCATCAATCTCCATGTGTCAAGTTAGTGGCTTTTGAATCTGTGGACAGTGGGAGGAAGTTTCTGGCATGTGCAGAGAAGGTTAGCCCCACTTTCATTGTTACAAATCATTTGTTAGCTGTGATCCAGACACTATCACTGTGCTATGTTAATATGGATGTGATTAAGACACTGTCAAAGTTTCTACCTAGTATCTAAAAATGTTGCCATCTCATCAGCGGTGCCCTGAGAAAATTATTTGGCACCGCTTCAGCAGTTTGTGCACCCAACTTTGCTCCACACATCCGAGTAGCCAAGCAATAAAATACTAATACTTTATGGCAGGAAGGAACTGGGCATCGGAGCAACTAGGTGCTCCGGTTCCCTGAATTTTTCCTCTGGCAACGACTCGGCAGTGCAGGATACCGGTGCCAAATGTAGCAATAGTTGATTTGACACTAGTTTTGGCCTACACAGTGGAGGGCCTTTATTGGTAATAGTTCTATGTTATTAAATTTGTTCATGTACATACCTGTTAGTATTAATTTGATGGCATTGAAACACTGTCGCTGTGCTGTTGTAGTTATATTTAGCTTCCTCATAAAATGGTCAATTTGTTATTATAGTACCTGACTAAGAACTTAATTATAGATTGTGATGTTCCTGAATTTGGTTGTTGTCTCAGTAGCAATTAATTCATTTGCACATTGAACTTTTTTAGAAGATATGTCATAATAAACGTGTTTCTTCAGTTTTTCAAAATATGTATGTGGTGATTTTCTATGTTGCTAGAAACCCATTTTCCCTACAACTGTAACTGATTTAGTTTTAAATATTATAGGATGAATGAAAGTGTTCTTACCTGGAGTGGGTTGATCAAGAGTGGCCACCGTCTTTGAAGATGTGCCTAGCAAAGCTCTGGAGCATGTTTGAGGAAGAGAATAGAGATAGGCTTAGAGAAAATGTTGTCAACGCTGAAGAATATTTCAAGGTACTGGAAAAAAAGAGGAAGATGGAGAATGAGCTCAGATTTTTTAAATTAGACTTTGCTAAGATGGTGTTTGCAAAGGAGGAGGCACTTTCCCAGTTGGTCAGTGCAAAACAGGTTCTTACTGAACTGAAAGCAGAGGTGGAGAAGACTAATTTGGCTGATCATGCATCAGTCGATTAGGGAAATGAATATATTGTTCTAATATTGTGCTTATGAAGGTGAACTAGCTATATGTTGTACTGTGTTGTTTTCATGTAGCTATCATACTGTGATGTTATAATATATTTATGTGCCTGATATGAAATTGGCAAACAGCTGTTCGATATGAAATGTGATTTTGCTTAATACTGGAATTATTAATAGTAAACTAATAAACCTGCTAAATGGGTCATGGAACTTTACAAATGGTTCTAGCAATAAAAGCGTGTGTGATATACTTGAATAACGCAAACAGTTAACGGAGGCAGAGCGTGTGTGATCGTTACACCTATCACAGACGAGGCTATACAGAAAACTGTGTGTGATGTAGATACGAACGTAAACGTTTGTCTGGGATTCACTATGTGGGATGTGCATACGAACGGAAACGTTTGGCTGGGATTCACTGTGTGGGATGTACATACGAACGGAAACGTTTGTTTGGGATTCACTGTGTGGGATGTACGTACGAACAGAAATGTTTGTATGGGATTCACTATGTGGGATGTACATAGAACGGAAACAATTGGGACTGTATAATTGTATGCGATGGCTCGCCCGATCGCACACGAGCTCATTTTGCCCAGCGTGTGTGACCGGAGGACCTATCCCTGACGGTTTCTGGGTCATGTGGGAAGGACCCCCCTATCGCACACATAGGCAAGGCAACGGTTTAAAACTCCATCGCGGAAAGGGGTTAAAAACCGTTTGTATAGCAGGTTGCTGTACCAGTGAATGCTTTCATGATAGATCGTTTGAGTGATTTGATGTTTAGAACTACTAATGATGTTAAAGGCTTAAGTAAACATGCTTCTATGGTTCATACTCAGTTAGAACAAATTGCTAAGTCCCAAAATGATTTGCTTGATGAGATGAATAATAAAATGAATGATCATGTTGTTATAGTTGTTACTAGAGGAGGTAGAATGACTCAGGAGCCTCTGTATCCTGAAGGTCGTCCTAAGAGAATTGAGTAAGATTCTCAAAGAATTAATACTGATGCACCTTGTTCATCTAAGAAGAAAAATAAAAAGAAAAATGATAAAACTTTGCCTACTTCTAGTGAACCTGTGATAGAAAAACCTTCTAAGAATCCTCATGATATTTCTATTTCTGATGCTGAGACACAATCTGGTAATGAACATTCACCTAATGATAATGATGTTCATGTTGATGCTCAACCAGATAATGATGTAGAAATAGAACATGTTGTTGATCTTGATAACCCACCTCCTAAGAATAAAAGATATGGTAAAAGTGATTTCATTGCTAGGAAACATGGAGAAGAAAGAGAACCACATGGGTTCAAAAACCCATGCCTTTTCCTACTAAACCATCTAAAAATAAGGATGAGGAAGACTTTGAGCGCTTTGTTGAAATGCTTAGACCTGCTTTTTGCGCACTCGCTTGACTGATATTTTGAAAATGCCTCCTTATGCTAAATATATGAAAGATATTGTAACTAATAAAAGAAAGATACCCGAAGCTGAAATTTCCACCATGCTTGCAACTATTCTTTTAAGGGTGGAGTACCTAAAAAGTTAGGAGATCCTGGAATACCTACTATACCATGCTCCATTAAAAGAAGTTATGTTAAAACTGCTTTATGTGATTTAGGAGCCGGTGTTAGTGTTATGCCTTTCTCTTTATATAGAAGACTTGATTTGAATAAGCTCACACCTACCAAAATATGTTTGCAAATGGCTGATAAATCAACTGCTATACCTATTGGAATTTGTGAGGACGTTCCCGTTGTAGTTGCAAATGTTACTATCTTAACAGACTTTGTTATACTTGATACGCCCGAGGACGACAACATGTCGATTATCCTTGGTAGACCCTTTTTGCATACTGCAGGGGCTGTTATTGATTGCAACAAAATCAAGGTTACTTTTCATGTCAATGGTAATGAGCATATGGTCTATTTTCCGAGGAAACAAACTTCAGTGAATGGTATCAACATTACTGAAAAATTTGCGAAAATCACTATTGGAGGTTTTGAATTTCCTCTTCCTTCAGTGAAAAAGAAATATGAAACTCTCATTGTTGGGGAGATGCATATCCCCGTTGAGGTAACTTAGTGTTATACGAAGATTCTTCGGTTTGATATGCCATTCAGAAATAGTTTGTTAATAAAACTTGATCAACCTTATTAATGGATTCGTTTTGAGGGGTATGTGGTCGATGAATTCAGTAAGCACAACCTACTGTACCTTTCTTTTGCTCTCTGTTATTTAAGTTTAATAAAGTGGAAATGCCATTATTATCCAGTTTTCTGAATTATCCGTGCAATAAAAAAATGTCCCAAAAATAAAAGTTCTCAGAATGCCCTAAAAATTTAGTATGATTTTTCCTGAATATTTAAGAATTTTTGGCACTGAACACACCTCAGGGGGGTCCACCTGTGAGCCACAAGCTCACAGGGCGCGGCCACCCCCCCTGGGCGTGCCTGGTGGGCTTGTGGGTCCCATAGGGACCCCCTCACTTATTCCAGCTGCCCACCACCTTCTTCTTCCTCCAGAAAAAATCAAACTTGCTCCCAAGCCCGTGTTCTTACTCATTTCTATGAGATTTTCAATCTCCTTGCTCGGAGCTCCGTTTCCGAAACTGTTATGAGGAATTACTCCTTGGTATGTGACTCCTCCAATGCTCCAATTAGTTTTTGTTCTAGTGCTTTATGTTTTGCAAATTTTTGCTGCTGTGGTGACCATGTAAATGAGCTTTCATGTTGAATTTGTATGGTCGAAAGTAGTTTTGATGCAAGATATAGCCTCTAGATACTCGTGGGAGTAGTTGCTATCAATTTTGTTGAGTTTTGTTCACTTTTATTTTGAGTCACTAAAAATTTCAGAAATTTTCAGAGGGAGAAAATGTTTAGGAAGATATTCCATGGTGGTTCCTCGAGCAAGAGTGATCCAAGGCCCGCGATACGCGAGCCGGACCTCGAACCGCCGCGGGAGGCTGCAGTACAACCTTGCGAATGGCTGCCTGATTCCTTCATGATTCGAGCTGGCATCAAGGAAGAGTTTGATATGTATGTACGCAATGCCGAGCTCACGGACTTCTTAACAAATAAGTGCCCACAGTACCATGACCTTACTGATTCTTTCGTATAGAAATTTGAGTATGTATCTCACCACACCTCTCATGATGTCATCTTTAATTTATATTAAAAGCCTTTTCGCATGTCCGTTGAAGAATTTAGTGATGCTTGTAAAATTCCATTTTGGGGGACATGCACTGAATCTCATAAAGCAGATTGCAATGAATTTCTCATGAATATTGCTAGGGGTGAAACTAGAGGCATAACGCAAGCTGCTATGGGGAGCATTCACTTTCCTGCTATACATTATTTTGCTCTGTTCATAGGTAGATGCATCAACGGTAAAGAGGACCCTAGTCATTTATGCGCTCCTGATTTGAGCATTCTTAAGAGTGCAATATTAAGAGATAGAAGATTTAATATGGGTGCCATCATTGCACGTCGCTTGCATAATAATGCCCTGGTTTGTGATCTTTTTGGCGGAATTTATGCCACTCGCTTAGCTACTCATCTTAATGTACCCATACAAGAAAATAACACCTTATTGCCACATAGTTATTTAGATTATGAGGCAATGGAACGTCATCAGTTTCTTGAAAGGAATGACCCACCGCTTCGTTACAGGCTAATCTTTAATAGGCGTCGTGCTGTCCATATTACTTTGCCTGCCCCTGCCTTCTTTAACTTCTAGGAAAAACAAAGATACTTTATACTTGAGGAGGAGGCTGAGGAGTACGAGAGGGCGGCGGAGACCGCTTGGCGTAATGAGACAGCTCGTCAAGTTGTGGCAACTTCACTCCAGTACAACCCGAACTACTACCACGGGTATTATCCAGGCCGGGAGTGGCAGTAGACCAACTTAAGCCAAAAGCCTAAGCTTGGGGGAGTACGTATTTCTCACCGACATTACATTCATTCCAGTTGTCGATGATCATCCTTTTTCATTGTATATCCATGTTAGTTTTATTTCCTTTTTCTTCTTGTGTGTTTGATAAACTTCAAAAATCCAAAAATATTTCTCGTTTCATTTCGGTTTTTATTGTTTAGTTAGTTCGTAGTAGTAAAAGAAAACCCAAAAAGATTTCTCGTTTCTTCTTTTCTTGTTTGTTGGGAGTTCTCCCGTGTAATTAGTTTTTCATGTTTTTCATTTTTCCTTCGTTAGTTTGCTTTCTTCAGAAAAACTTAAAAACTCCAAAAACATTTTAGTGTGTTTCTCTGAATTTCTCTTCTTTTCATTGAGTCGTCGTAAGGAGAAGACCACGATGAAAATGTTGAGTGGCTCTCATATGCTTTATTGTTGATCTAACAAAGAGCCACTATTACCTTGTCTTCTCATTTGAATAAATGTTTGCAGATTCTAGCTTAGTCCACGGCACACCTGCACTATTATTATTATCACATCATTCGATCATGCAAGTGAAAGGCAATAATGACGATATTTGATGAAGTGATTGCGGTGAAGAAAAGCTGGTATGAACTCTTCTTGTTTTTGTTTTTGTAAATATGTTTAGCTCAGTATTCATGATTCAGCATTGTTATGAGTAAACATGTTTGTGATGACAATTAGAGATCATAGTTGCTCATGCCATGCTTAAATAGCTAGGAGAAGATAATGATTTATCTTGTGTGTCAACATGCATTAAAATGGTTGTGATGTAGTATGTTAGTATGGTATCCTCCTCTGAACAATTCAAGTTGCTTGACTTGGCACATGTTCACACATGTAGTTGATTCATAACCAACATAGCCTCCACGATATTTATGTTCATGGTGTTTATATCCTACTCATGCTTGCATTCAGTGTTAATTATTCTCAATGCATGACTATGACCGTTTTCGCTCTCTAGTTGGTCACTTCTCAATCTATTTGCTAGCCTTCGCCTGTACTAAGCTGGAATGCTGCTTGTGCATCCACAATCCTTAAACCAAAGTTGTTCTAGATGAGTCCACTATATCTACCTATATGCGGTATTACTCCGCCGTTCCAAGTAAATTTGCATGTGCCACCGCTAACCATTCAAATAAACATCTGTTTTGTGTGTCCGTACCGCTCATGGAGTGACAGGGGGCGGTCAGTATCTTCCATGCTAAGCGGGTTATTCTCAGATGAGTGTTTATTTACTTGTCATTGCACGAGAGAGGCTGGTAATTGGGATGCCCAGTCCTGTAATCAAAATAAAAAATATAATAAAACAAACTCCCCCAGAAATTTGATCGTTTGGAGGGCACTCGTGAATTCGGCTAGCCATGGCTTGTGTTGGTATGGTGGAGGGGGAGTAAACTTTACCTTTCCGCTTGGGAACCGCCTATAATATGTTTAGCATGCAAGATATTGAAAATCCTCGGTCGTGACGTTGACAGCAAAAGCATACCTCTCAAAATTGTTTTCATCTCTGATTTAAGCTCTGAGCTCTGGCATCTCTGCAAATCCATGCTTCCCTCTGCGAAGGGCCTATCTATTTACTTTTATGTTATTTTACTTTCATTATTGAGTCATCACCTTCCCATTCAAGCACGAGTTGGAGAGCACTATTGTCATTTTTATGCATTGAGTATAGTTAATATTGGGGGTGACATGACTGGATCTCTCCTACCATGAATTACAATATCTAGTCGTTACTTGAACTTCAAAGGTGCTCTGCATTTATGTGTTGCGGTCTCAAAAAGTGCTAGCGAGATACCATGTTATCATATTACATCATGATTGTTTTGACAAATTGTTGGCATCCAAGATATCTTATTATTGCTCGCTAGTTGTTTATGTTATTGACATGAGTAAATGTGAGACCTAAGTGTTATCATTCATATGGTTAGTTCATAATCTCTGCTGAAAACTTGGATGCTAGTTAAGTATATATACAAACAACAAGAACAAAAGAGTTTGTAAAAGTTTTTCTTTATCACTTTCAGTTTGTCAACTGAATTGCTTGAGGTTTGTCAACTGAATTGCTTGAGGACAAGCAATGAGTTAAGCTTGGGGGAGTTGATACGTCCCAAACATATCTACTTTTCCAAAAAAAAATCTCTTGTTTTGGACTCTAATTTGCATGATTTGAATGGAACTAACCCGGACTGACGCTGTTTTCAGCAGAATTGCCATGGTGTTATTTTTGTATAGAAATAAAAGTTCTCGGATTGACCTGAAAATTTACGGAGAATTATTTCAGAATATATAAAAAATATTGGCGAAGAGATCTACTGGAGGGGAGCCACCCAGGGGCCACAAGCCCAGGGGGCGCGCCTACCCCCCAGAGCCACCCCCAGGCTTGTGGTCCCCTGGAAACTCCGCTTGACCTAATTCCAACACTATATATACCTATTCGTGGAGAAAAAAATAGAGAAAAAAGAATCATCGGGTTTTACGATATGGAGCCGCCACCACCTCCTATTCTTCATCAGGAGGTCTGATCTGGAGTCCGTTCGGGGCTCCGGAGAGGGGGATTCGATGCCGTCGTCATCATCAACCATCCTCCATCACCAATTTCATGATGCTCACCACCGGGAGTGAGTAATTCCTTCATAGGCTTGCTGGACAGTGATGGGTTGGATGAGATTTATCATGTAATCGAGTCAGTTTTGTTAGGGCCTGATCCCTAGTATCCACTATGTTCTAAGATTGATGTTGCTATGACTTTGCTATGCTTAATGCTTGTCACTAGGGCCCGAGTGCCATGATTTCAGATCTGAACCCTTTATGTTTTCATGAATATATTTTTGTTCTTGATCCTATCTTGCAAGTTGTATGCACCTGTTACGTGTTATGATCCACATACCCCAAGGTGACAATAATTGGGATTCTTTTCGGTGATTACCGTAGTTTGAGGAGTTCATGTATTCACTAAGTGCTAATGCTTTGTTCCGGTTCTCTATTAAAAGGAGGCCTCAATATCCCTTAGATTTCCTTATGGACCCCACTGCCACGGGAGGGTAGGACAAAAGATGTCATGCAAGTTCTTATTATAAGCACGTATGACTACATACGGAATACATGCCTACATTACATTGATGAATTGGAGCTATTGTGTATCGCTCTAGGTTGTGACTGTTATATGATGAATGTCATCCAACATAATTATCCATCACTGATCCAATGCCTACGCTTTTCTCATATTGTTTTTTTCTAAGTTACTCTGTTGCTGCTACTGTTACTGTCTTTGTTACTATTGCTATTGTTACTACCGCTATCAAAACTATCATACTACTGTGCTACTAAACACTTTGCTGCAGATATTTAGTTCTCCAGGTGTGGTTGAATTGACAACTCAACTGCTAATACTCGTAAATATTCTTTGGCTCCCCTTGTGTTGAATCAATAAATTTGGGTGAAATACTACCCTCGAAGACTGTCGCGATCCCCTATACTTGTGGGTTATCACATGCCCCTAGGGAGGAGGTTGGTAGGAGTTAACCATCGCCCCCCCCCCCCCCGATTTAGACAACACTCGAGGATTTCAATTCAAACTTCCCCACCATGCCATGACCGACACTTAAATGAGTAGTACATAACAAGCTTTAATATCGATATTTTTACTAACAAATGATCATGAACTAATACCCTCTCATATTATGACATCAATATAATTAACTCATACGTTTCATATTTAGTGATCTACATGAAAGTTTTTATTATACCACTCTTAATACCTATCATTTTCAGACTAGTCTTATAACCCGTGCATATTACCACTTCCTATCTAGGACTCTCAAAAAGATTTAAGTGAAGCATGAGAGTGCAATAATTTCTATAAAATATATAACCACCGCCGTGCTCTAAGAATATAAGTGAAGCACAAGAGCAACTGCATAGCTCAAAAGATATAAGTGAAGCTCATAGAGTATTCTAAAAAATCATGATGAATGTGTGTCTCTCTCAAAAAGGTGTGTCCAGCAAACAATGATTGTGGCAAACTAAAAAGAAAAAAAAACTATGGCACAAGATGCTCCAAGTAAAACTCATATCGTGTGATGAAAAAAAATAGCTCCAAGTAACATGTCGATGAATTGTGGACGAAAGAGGGGACGACATCCGAGGCATCCCCAAGCTTAGAAGCTTGGGTCTTCCTTGAATATTACCTTGGGGCGCCTTGGGCATCCCCAAGCTTAGGGTCTTGCCGCTCCTTATTCCTTTACTCATCGTGATCTCACCCAAAACTTGAAAACTTCAGCACACAAAACTCAACAGAAACTTCGTGAGATCCGTTAGTATAATAAATCAATCATCAACTTTAGGTACTGTTATAAAATCATTCATAATTGTGCTTGTATAATACCTACTATATTCTAACTTCTCCATGACTTATACACCCCTGATATAATCCATAGTATCATTAAAACAAGCACACTATGCAATAAAAACATAATCTGTCTAAAACAGAACAGTACACAATGACAAAATATTTATCCATACTTCTGTAACTCCAAACATTCTGAAAACTTATGAAGACATAAAAAAAATTGTATCCCAATACTGTGTAAAAAAATCAGATTTTTCTGACATTCCAGTAAGAAATGTAAAATCAAATACTGGGCGCAAAACTTTCTGTTTTCAAACAGCATCAATTATACTATCATTTAAATCATTCCAAAGGCATTACTTGGCACAAACACTAATTAAAGATAAAAACACAATCATTACAGTAGCAATAATCATGTGACTCAAGAAAAATAATAATGCAATAAAGATAAATATTGGGTTGCCTCCCAACAAGCACTACTGTTTTATGCCCCTAGCTAGGCATAATGCATTATTTCAAGTATTGTCATCGTTGTCCAACCTTCCCTTAAAAAGAATATTCTCATAAGCATTTCTCAAAAGCTCCCTTTTCTTGGTAATGCATTTTCTATTTGGGGAGCTCAAGTAATAAAAGGGACTATCGTCAACAATCTTAATGTTTTCAATATCATTCCTATTTGGGACATGATCATCATGTGACCCTTCATAAGCTACGGTAAACCTATCATCAAGAATAATTCTAGCATTTGTAAGACTCTTCTCATCGTACCCTTGTTGGTTTCCCTTAACAATCCAAGCATATTTATCATTAGTGCTATTAAATAGATGTTGGATTAAAGCTATATGTGGAACTTTTTTCTAGCGTTCTCCTCAAATTCGTAACAATTATTTGCTTTGATTTTTCGAATAAAATCCTTGTCATAAAGGACGTCATCTATCGAAGGACATTCATAATTCATATTATAATAGTCAAAGATTTCTCTAGCCTCTTGAATTATGTAATCAAATTCGTTCATAAGAATGATAGTAGCAATTTTCTTAGCCCCCAGATTGTCTATGAGGGGAAGTTCAAAAAATAATCCTTGCAAAGTAGAGTGGATACGAGCGAACTTCCTTTCAAGTTTTCACACAAGCATGACAATAGCATCAGCATAGCAATTTGTTCTTTTAAGAATAGGTCCTTCACTAGAAGGCAAGGTTCCGGTGCACGTAAAGAATTCTTGGATAACACTCTTCCCAATAATGTTACCACTACCAAAGAGGAAGTCTTTTGTTTTCCATGCTATGTGAAGCTCTTCATTAGGAGGATCATTATTA
Organism: Elymus sibiricus; assembly: GCA_039707655.1. Lineage (NCBI taxonomy): Eukaryota > Viridiplantae > Streptophyta > Magnoliopsida > Poales > Poaceae > Elymus > Elymus sibiricus. The sequence goes on from CM077668.1 coordinate 275,785,908, forward strand.
TGACTAAACAATTTAGATTCTTCCTCATAAGACTCGCTAGCACTACCTTGCCTAGTGCTTTCAACAATAACTTTCTCAAGTTCAGACATGATAGCAACTTCAAGCAAACAAGCAAAATAAAATATTTTTGTGTTTTTGATTTTTTAACGAGACTAATAAAACAAGTAAAGTCAAATAAAAATTAGAACAAGTAAATGATAATGTGAATGTAGGGACCTGTAAGTGTTTGATGATGTCTCCCCGGCAATGGCGCCAGAAATTCTTTCTGCTACTTGTGAGCTGCGTTGGGATTTTCCCCGAAGAGGAAGGGTGAAGCAATATATTAGCGGATAGGTATTTCCCTCAGTAGAGAACCAAGGTTATCGAACCAATAGGAGAACCACTCAAACACCCGTCGACAATACCTGCACACACAAGAGCAAATACTTGCACCAAACGCGGGCAAGAGGGTTGTCAATCCCCTTGTACTTGTTAATTGCAAGGATCAAATTTTGTAATGGTAGATAGATAAATTGCAAAGTAAATAAATTGCAGCAAGGTATTTTTGGTTTTTGTAATATGATTAAAGTAGACCCAGGGGCCATAGTTTTCACTAGAGGCATCTCTCTCATAAAAATAGCATCCGGTGGGTATACAAATTACTGTTGGGCAATTGATAGAAAAGCGCATAGTTATGACATTATTCATGGCATGATAATGTATATAGGCATTATGTCTGTGACAAGTAGACCGAAACGATTCTGCATCTACTACTATTACTTCACCAATCGATCGACTCCTACGTGCATCTATGGTATTAAGTTCCTGACGAACAGAGCAATGCTTTAAGCAAGATGACATTATGTAGATAGAATAAAACCAATCAATATGATTAAACCCCGTCGTTTTACCCTTAGTAGCAACAATACAAATACGTGCCTCGCTACCCCTTCTATCACGAGGTGAGGACACCGCAAGATTGAACCTACTACTATGCACCACTTCCACTGAAGATTGATAGATCAACTTGGCCAAAGAAAACCCATAGATCGGAAAGCATTACATAGCTATAACAATCATACATAATAAAGTACAGGAAGGACTCAATTACTTTCAATGAATAATCTGATCATAAACCCACAATTCATCGGATCCCAACAAACACACCGCACAAAAGGATTACACCGGATCGATCTCCGAAGAGAACATTGTATTGAAGATAAAAGAGAGAGAGGGAGCCATCTAGCTAATCACTATGGACCCGTAGGTCTGTGGTAAACTACTCACACATCATCGGAGGTGCAGCAAGGTTGATCTAGAAACCCTCCGTTATCGATTCCCCCTCTGGCAGAGTACCGGAAAAGGCCTCCACATGGGATCACGGAAGAACAGAAGCTTGCGGCGGCAGAAAAATTATTTTGGGTAGCTCTCTGTTGGTTTTGGGATTTTAGGAATTTATAGCACTAGAATTAGGTTAGGAGGGTCTACGGGGGGGGCGACAAGCTTAGGTGGCGCCCCCCAGGGGCAGGCCGTGTGAGCTTGTGGCTCACCGTAGGTCTTCTGGCGTCCCCCCGAAGCTTCCTGGGTATCTTGTGGTTTCAAAAAAAAATCATCGTAAAATTTTATTGTATTTGAACTTCGTTTGATATAGTTTTTCCCTGAAACAAGAAAATAGGCAAAAACAGGAACTGGCATTGGACACTGGGTTAATAGGTTAGTTCCCAAAAATGATATAAAATTGCATATAAAGTATGTAGAATTGATATAATAATAGCATGAAACAATCAAAAATTATAGATATGTCGGAGATGTATCAGCATCCCCAAGCTTAATTCCTGCTTGTCCTCCAGTAGGTAAATGATAAAACAAAGATAATTTTTGATGTTGAATGCTACCTGTCTTCTCCTTGATCCAGCATCCCAAACTAGCATCGTCTCGATCGGATGCAATATTTATCGGATGAAATTCACTAACTTAGACCAGTGACACATGGGGCCTTAGACATGCAGGCCCACCAGCCTGTGGCCCAAAGTCAAGTGCCGCCAGCCAATCTTAGCCCCATATTTATGTATATATATTCCCCTCAATTTTTCTTATGTATAAAGTATTGATATAAAAGATTTTATATTTCTTTACAGAGGGAGTATCTCTCTATAAAAAAAGATTTATGTGTAACTAGTTACTCCTGCCTTTCTACTTCCTTTCGCTGACATGCGGGACATCCAGCAACTGATGGCCTGCAAGTTCACATGGTTTAGTTGTAGCCTTTTCGAAGTAAGAGTATCGATCCCACAGGGAGCACAGGAATCAGACTTTTGCCTCTTGTAGTGAATTAAGTATTTTTATGCCTGTAGATAATTGTAGACTTGAAGCAAAGTGAGGGTAGTAAATAATTGTGACTGAGTAATAAAGCGAACTTTGAAGGGAAATAACATAAAAGTAAATAAAGAATAATGATGTCGTGGGTACGACCATCTATGGGGCCATGCAGCCCCTTGTGGTTCGGCGGGGGAGATCGACGTGCACAAAGAGCATGAACAATGGAGGATGCAAGAGATTGACCCAGGTTCGGGCCGCTGAGAAGCGTAAAACCCTACTCCTACTTTTGGTGTATTAGTTGTGAGAGCAACAGTACAAGGAGCGCTTATCCCGACAAGGCGCGGAGAGAGCAGTTACACGAGACGTGCGAATGTTTGGAAAGGGGGTCCGAATCCCTTTAACTATTGCCTTGGCCCTCCTTTTATAGCTCAAGGGGTTACCACAGTGGCAAAACAGTAATTACATAGCGACTAGATAGCAAACAGTGCTATCATACCTAACTCTGCCAGTATAGGACAAAAGCATTTAATGCACCGTGAGGTGTCATGTGGAGAGGTAGCCCCGGCAAGGTTCCTGCACCGCTCGCCTAGCTACCTCGTATTATTCTGACACGCCTCCTGGACGGGTGTCATTAGAGGCAAATCATGTCCCCCGACAAGCCTTACCAACCAGCCTGCGCGGTCAACACCTCATCCATTAGCGAACATCTATGCGGTGATGTGAAGCGGTGGAGCGCTGGAGGGCTGGCGGAAACTTGTCGGCACGGAGCTTGTTGGGTCTTCACCTTGCCGGTTTAGCCTTGCCGACAAGGAATGTCTTCATCTTTGGTACTAGTTGAGTGCTGTGTCTTGAGCTTCTTTCTGGTAGCTTCGGTGACTGGGCTTTGAATCTTGGTCCTTGGCGGTTCCCGGCAAGGCTCGGCCGGCAAGGAGGCTGCTACTGTCTGTGCATAAGTCAGGGTATAAAATACTCATGTTTTATACACCGATAGGAGCCCCCGGGCCTAGGCCATACGCACGTCCGAAGCGTCGTTGGGCTAGGCCCAAACAATGCACAGACACGCGGCGGGAAACTGTTGTTGTAATTTTCATCATGATGATTATCTTCTCTTGAGATCTTCTTTGCTTCCTCATTAATCTGGCCCCTGAGCAGGCTTTTGGCCATTTTCCGGCAAGCCTCGCCATGTGAATCAGACTTGAATAGGTGCATGGCGACGCGTGGCGAGGAATAACTGCCATTGATGCCATGATTCTTCCTCTTTCTGCGCCTCCACCTTCCCATTACGCGCGTCTGCATGCATGCAAGGCAGCGGATTGGTGGAGAAGGGCGGCCGTTGAAGTGATGCGCTAGGCCAGGGGGTGCAGGGCGCAGGATTGGCGAACGTGGGCGGTTGCTGGAGTAACGCGCCCGCCAGAAGCGCAGGGCGTGGGATTGGCGATCGTGGGCGGACGCCCTAAGATGGTGAAAAGCCGGCCTCCCCGCACCCCCCCTATAAAAAGGGGGGTCGCGGGGTGCGATGCTCATCCATCTCCTCCTGCCTCAAACTCCAGCGACTGCTGCCTCTTTCTTGTATCTTCTTCCTCCGCATTTGACGACAGCATGGCGAGGGGACAGGGTCGCGGCCGTGCTTCCGCCACTACGGCGAGAGCTTCTTCTCGGCTCCAAGCTCACGCTTCGGCTGTGGAGGCTGGCTCTAGTGCTCAGGGGAGGGCCGCGGCTCGTGCTCGTGGGCAGCGCGGCGCCCGCGGTCGGGGCGGTCATGGCGGGGCGCTTGCCACTCCGTCTTTGGCCCTTCTTCCGCCGGCAGAAGGCCACACGGTGGATACAGCGGAAGAGCTCGTCTTGGAGCTGCGCGACCAGCCGCGGAGTTGGCTGCGGCTTCCTCGCCCTTTCGCTAGGGAGATGGAAGGCCACCACCCGCACGGCTTATGGCTGCGCGTGGACGGTTGCTGCAACGGCCCGGTCTGGGTGACCGTTGAGACTTCCAACAACGGCATCATGTACCTCACGCGTGGGTGGAAATCCTTCGCCCGTGCCTGTTGCTTGGGGCAGGGGCACCTCCTTCACTTTAGGCTGGATGGACCAGACACGCTCGTCGTGAAGTTCTTCGGGGCTTCAGGCGCTCGTCTGGAGTGCTACGCGGAGAGATCGAGCGACAGCGACGCCGCTTCCTTCAGCGATGCTGAGGATGACGATGATGACGGCGATGACGACAGCTCTTCGGGCGTGAAGATTGAAGATGACGGCGAAGAGTCTGGCTGATCACCGGCAGCACCATCATCTGGCCTTCCGGGAACAAGCCGGACTCCGCCTAGGCGCCCCTTTTGCCCTCTTCGCACTTGAGAGAAACCTTGGCAAAGGGCCGATGAAAATGTAATCGAGTACCTTTTCAATGAATATCTAGTGTTTGCCGGGTTTAAATAAATGCGTGCTACTTCCCTTGTTTTATTTTGCCTTTGTATGATTGCATCCCTACGCTTGTTTGGAATCTTGCTGGTGCGCACACTTGCCGCGAGCGCTTTCAGGAACGGGTCCTTAGCAGTCTGCTGGAAGTGCCGCTGCCGGCAAGGTAACTTGCTGGGTTAGAACGCAACTGCTAAGTTTGCCGAGCGGACTCGAGGCAAGCTAGAGTGTGGACTGACCACGACAAGGTTCCCTCGCGCGCAGGTTTCTCATACAAAGCAAAGAATCGTTCAAGGGAAAATGCGAATGTAACAAGGATTTTTTTTTCCAAAGTTTTCCAACTTAGCTTTTCCTTGCGCTGCTCCTCTTGTTGCATGAAATGATCACTTTGAACGTCATTAAAATGGTACCCCATGTCCACTCCCCCCGGGAAATTTGCACGCGAGGGATTCTTCTGTCCTTTTAAGAAGAAAGAAGAGAAAAAGAATGGGTTGGGAACCTTGATGGTCCATCAGTCATTCCATGCAAACTAAAGTGTAAATCACAAGATCACAAGCATCCACATATAAATGAATATGTACAAGGAGTTGCGAAATACTTAGCTTTATTATGCACAGGATCTGCGCCTGGCCTTGTACAAAGGGTTACATGTCTGGCCGACAAAGCTTGTACAAAAGGGGTTGCCGGGAGGTGTCCCGGCAACTGCGCCTCACGGGTAGAACTTGCGAAGATGCTCAATATTCCATGAGTTTTGCACTGGAGTGCCATCTTCGGTCTCCAGATGGACTGCGCCAGGTCTGGTGACTCGTACTACCCGGTAAGGGCCTTCCCACTTCGGCGTCAACTTGTTTGATCCCTTGGTGGACTGAACACGCCGAAGAACAAGGTCGCATTCCTCAAGGCTTCGGGCATGCACTTTGCGGCTATGGTAGCGGTGCAAGGCTTGCTGGTAGCGTGCAGCTCGCACAGCTGCCCGAAAACGATCTTCCTGAAGGAGCAACGCGTCGTCTTGCCGCAGCTGCTCTTGCTCAGCTTCATCATAAGCGAGCACTCGAGGTGACCCGTATATGAGTTCCGTGGGGAGCACTGCTTCTGCACCATAGATTAGGGAGAAGGGTGTTTGGCCGGTAGCTCGATTTGGTGTCGTCCTGAGTGACCAAAGAACCGCCGGCAACTCATCAATCCAACGCTTTCCAAACTTGCGCAGCCTATCAAAAGTTCTTGTCTTGAGACCACGCAGCACTTCAGCATTCATCCTTTTTGCTTGGCCGTTGCTTCTCGGGCGAGCGACGGATGCAAAACATATTTTGCTGCCAAGGTCTTGGGTATACTGCATGAAGGTGCGGCTCGTGAATTGTGTGCCGTTGTCGGTGATGATTCTGTTAGGAACCCAGAAATGGCAAACTAATCCCTTGAATAACTTGACGGCCGATTGCGCTGTCACCTTCCTCGCTGGCTCCACTTCAGGCCACTTTGTGAACTTGTCGATTGCGACATACAAGAACTCAAAGCCCCCGGTAGCATGGGGGAAGGGGCCCAAGATATCAAGCCCCCAGACCGAAAAGGGCCAGGAGAGAGGAATTGTTTGGAGAGCTTGAGCTGGTTGATGTATGTTCTTCGAATGGAACTGGCATGCTTCACACATGGTTACTAGCTCAGTCGCATCCTGGAGGGCAGTGGGCCAATAGAAGCCTTGCCGGAACGCCTTGCCGGCAAGTGCTCTTGACCCTATGTGAGAGCCACATATGCCTCCGTGTATCTCCGCCAACAGCTTTAGTCCATCTTCCCGACAAATACACTTCAATTTCACGCCCTTTGGCCATTTTCTGTACAGGATGCTATCCACAAACTAATACATACTTGACTGACGGGCTACTTTCTGCGCTTCTTCTTGCTCATCAGGAAGTTTTCCTGTTTGAAGGAAACGGACTATCTGCTGTGCCCATGCCAGAGCTTGTGGCTCGACGACAAGGATTAAAGGCATCTCTTTGGCCACGGGAGCGCTTGCTTCTACGGCAAGAACCCGGGGTTCTGCGCTAAGCGGCCGCTCACCAGCAACCGTGTCATTGTTCCCGACAACACCCTTGATAGCGGCTTTTGGGAGCTCTGCCGGAAAGTACTTGCCGGTATTCAACTTTCTTCTCTTATTGGCCTGTGTTGATGGAGTGACTGTGGGTTGATTCAAATGGAGCACAAACATTCCCGGTCCCACGGGAAGTTTTGCGCGGCACACTTTGACAGGCTATCAGCAATGCTGTTTTCCACACGAGGGATGTGCTTTGTTTGCAATCCGTCAAAGTGTTCTTCCAATTTCCTCACTTCTTCCACATACGCTTCCATCAACGGGCTCTGGTAATCTTTGTTTACTTGCTTCACAACAAGCTGCGAGTCACCGCGGATGATCAATTTCTTGATTCCAAGGTCCACCGCGATCCTAAGACCGGCAAGGAGTCCTTCGTACTTGGCAGTGTTGTTTGTAGCTTGCTCCTTGGGAAAGTGCATTTGAACCACATACTTGAGGTGCTCTCCGGTGGGTGCGACAAGCAGCACTCCGGCACCGGTGCCTTGCAGCGAGAAAGCACCGTCAAAGTACATGACCCATTCTTTTACTGTCTCTTTGCCGGGGAGAGCCATTTCTCGAGTCTCTTCATCTTGCGTTGGCGTCCATTCAGCAATGAACTCCGCCAAGGCTCTGCTCTAGATGGTTGAAGTGCTTTCAAATTTGAGTGCAAAGCTTGACAATTCCAACGCCCACTCAACTATCCTGCCAGTCGCTTCTGGATTTCTCAAAATGTGTTGCAACGGAAAGCGAGTGACGACAGTAATCTCGTGTGCTTGGAAGTAGTGGCGCAGTTTTCTCGAAGCCATGATAAGGCCAAAAAGCAACTTTTGCACCCCCCGAGTATCTTGATCTAGCCCCCTGTAAAAGGGAACTGACAAAATAAACGGGCTGCTGCACCACTTTCTTCTTCGGCACCACTTGTTGATCGACTTCGTTTGCTTGTGCTGTCTTTGTCTTGCCGGTGTCAGACCTTGCTGGAGAAGATTTCGGTTTGTCACTGGATGGGCTTGCCGTGGTTACTTCCTCATCATCGATTTCTCTCTGTGCCACTAATGCAGCACTAGCCACTTGATTCATTGCCGCTATGCATAGCAACAACGGCTCTTGTGATCAAGGCACAACTAGTGTTGGCGCGGAGGAGAGGTATCTTTTCAAGTCCAGCAGCGCGGCCTCCGCTTCCGGAGTCCATTTCATCGGACCTGCCTTTTTCAAGATCTTGAAAAACGACAGGGCGCGCTTCGCGGACCTTGAAATGAACCTACTCAAGGCAGCAACACAGCCGGCAAGACGTCGTACGTCTTTGACGCTTTTTGGCGCTTGAACTTGCTCAATCGCTTTGATCTTGTCGGGATTTGCTTCAATTCCTCATTGAGATACAAAGACCCAAGAAGTTTGCCGGATGAAATGCCAAACACGCACTTCTTGGGATTGAGCTTCAAGTTGATTTTGCGCAAGTTAGCAAATGTTTCTTTCAAATCTTGAATGAGGGTAGACTTGTCCTTGGTCTTGACCACAATATCATCCATGTATGCTTCCACATTCCTGCGCAGCTGGGGTTCAAAACCAATCTGGACTGCTCTTGCAAATGTTGAACCGGCACTCTTTAACCCGAAAGGCATACGCACAAAGCAGTACGTGCCACAGGGAGTAATGAATGCGGTTTTCTCCTCATCCTCCTTGGCCATGAATATCTGATGGTATCCAGAGTATGCATCAAGGAAGGAGAGCAAATCACAGCCGGAAGTAGAGTCTACAATTTGATCAATGCGCGGCAAAGGGAAAGGATCCTTCGGACATGCTTTGTTAATATCAGTGTAGTCGATACAAAGTCTCCACTTTCCGTTTGCTTTGCGCACCACCACTGGATTTGCCAACCAAGTGGGATGTAGTACACCTCTAACCAATCCTGCTGCTTCAAGCTTATTAATTTCCTCGGCAATAAACTGTTGCCGTTCCAACGCTTGCTTACGGACTTTTTGCTTGACGGGCCGGACGTGGGGACAGACAGCAAGGTGGTGCTCAATTACCTCCCTGGGAACACCGGGGATATCAGACGGTTGCCATGCGAACACATCGACATTCGCCCGCAGGAAGGCAATGAGCGCACTTTCCTATTTGCTGTCAAGAGTGGCACTGATGGTAAAGGTACCGTCAGTGCCGTCCTCCTTTGTCGGCACCTTCTTGGTCGCCAGTGCAGTGGCCTTGGATTTCTTACTGGCAGAGCACTCCGGCAAGTCTTCAACAGGAGCGCAGCACTCCGAAGAGGTGCGCTTCCTGAAGTCCTTGCTAGAGGTCTTGCCGGACTTCTTATTTTCCTTCTTCTTGGTGGGAGCTGGTGCCTTGGCGGCCTCTGCTGCAACCGCATCTCTATACATCTTGTCGACGCAAATGACTACATCTTTCTTGTTGGAGTTGATGGAAATGACACCAATCGGCCCTGGCATCTTCAATGTGTTGTAAGCATAATGAGATGCTACCATGAATTTCGCCAAGGCTGGGCGGCCAAGAATTCCATTGTACGGCAAGGGGATCTTGACGACGTGAAAGACAATCTTTTCCGTCTTGTAGTTTAGTTCCCCGCCAAACGTCACTGGCAATGTGATCTTTCTCTTGGGCTGGCTCCTTCCCAGGTTCACTCCTTGAAAAGTACCTGTCTTTTCGAGTTCCTCGTCAGGGATCTGCAGCCTCTTAATTACTTCCGGAGAGATCAGATTCAGACCGGCCCCACCGTCAACTAACATCTTTGTTACTTGGAGGTTGCGAATTGTTGGTGAAACCAACAACGGCAAACACCCGACCGCAGTTATGCGATCAGGGTGGTCCTCAGCATCAAAAATGATAGGCGTGTGTGACCATTTGAGCAGTTTTTGAGCGCCCATTGCTAGTTCCGCCGCATTAACCTCATGCGCCCACTGTTTAAGTTGGCGGTGAGAGGAGTGCAAAGATGCTCCCCCGTCAATGCACAAGGCGTCGGTTGCCTTCTGGAATTCTTGTTCGCTGGTCTCATCATCGTCCTCTTTGTCACTTCCATCATCCTCTTCTTTCTTGTCTCGGCCTCTGGTCGGCTTCTCTTTCTGCTGCTTAGCCTTGCCGCGGAGGCCTCCTCGACCACCACGGCCCTTTTTGCCGGATCCACCGGTACCATCTTGACCCTTTTCCTTGTCGCGCTTTTCATACTCGGCTTTCTGCTTCTCAACAAGGTGCTCGACTTGCCGGCACTCTTGGACATCGTGGCCTTTGGTACAGTGAATCTTGCAGTATGGTCCATCTGACTTGCTGGCCTTCTCGTTTGCCGCCGCCTCCTGGCAAGTGATACGTCTCCGTCGTATCTACTTTTCCAAACACTTTTGCTCTTGTTTTGTCCCCTAATTTGCATGATTTGAATGGAACTAACCTGGACTGACGCTGTTTTCAGCAGAATTGCCATGATGTTGTTTTTGTGCAGAAAATCAAAGTTCTTGGAATTGGATGAAACTTTCTGGAGATTTCTTATTGAATATATAAAAAATATTGGCATCAAGAACTACTGGAGGGGGGCCACCCAGTGCCCACGAGGCACCAGGGCGCGCCACCCACCCCCCCCCCAGGCGCGCCCTGGTACCTCGTGGGGCCCACATGGCTCCGTCTGACCTATTTCCAACGCTATAAATTCAGTTTTCCAGAGAAAAAAATAAGAGAGGAAGTTTTATTGCGTTTCACGATACGGAGCCGCCGCCACCTCCTGTTCTTCATCGGGAGGCCAGATCTGGAGTCCGTTCAGGGCTCCGGAGAGGGGGATCTTCCGGCATCGTCATCATCAACCATCCTTCATCACCAATTTCATGATGCTCACCGCCGAGAGTGAGTAATTCCTTCGTAGGCTTGCTAGACGGTGATGAGTTGGATGAGATTTATCATGTAATCGAGTTAGTTTTGTTAGGGCTTGATCCCTAGTACCCACTATGTTCTGAGATTGATGTTGCTATGACTTTGCTATGCTTAATGCTTGTCACTAGGGCCCGAGTGCCATGATTCCAGATCTGAACCCTTTATGTTTTCATCAATATATTTGTGTTCTTGATCCGATCTTGCAAGTTGTATGCACCTGCTACGTGTTATGATCCGCATACCCCAAGGTGACAATAATTGGGATTCTTTCCGGTGATTGCCGTAGTTTGAGGAGTTCATCTATTCACTAAGTGCTAATGCTTTGTTCCGGTTCTCTATTAAAAGGAAGCCTTAATATCCCATAGTTTCCTTATGGACCCCGCTGCCACGGGAGGGTAGGACAAAAGATGTCATGCAAGTTCTTATCGCAAGCACGTATGACTATATACGGAATACATGCCTACATTACATTGATGAATTGGAACTAGTTCTGTGTCGCCCTAGGGTATAACTGTTACATGATGAATGTTATCCAACGAATATCACCTATCCAATGCCTACGAGCTTTTCATATATTGAATCTTGCTAAGTTACTACTGTTGTGCTGCTCTTACAATTGCTACTGCTACTGCCGTTACCGTTACTGCTACTGTTACTATTATTGCTACTGCTATCAAACTATCATACTACTGTGCTACTGATCACTCTGCTACAGATATTTAGTCTCCAGGTGTGGTTGAATTGACAACTCAACTGCTAATACTTGCGAATATTCTTTGGCTCCCCTTGTGTCGAATCAATAAATTTGGGTTGAATAATCTACCCTCGAAAACTGTTGCGATCCCCTATACTTGTGGGTTATCAAGACCTTTTCCAAGCGCCGTTGCCGGGGAGCATAGCTTTATTTGCTAAGTCACTTGGGATTTATATCTGTTGATCACTATGAAGAATCTGAAGGATACTAGAACCAAGATCGTTCCCTCTAGGACGAGGGGAGGTAAGGAACTGCCCTCTAGCTCTGCGCTTGATTCACCTTCTGTTTTGAATAAACTTGCAGCACCACAACATGCTATTAATTCTGATATGTCACAAGTTATTGATGATACCACTTTTGCTATGAATGATACTCATGATGATGCTAGTACTATGCTTGAGAATGTTGCCACTTGGTGAATTTCTTACTGAACAAATTGCTAAAGCCAAAGAAATTGAAGATGCTGAAACTCCTGAGAATGATGATTCACCTATTATGCCGAGCTCTCCTACTAGAGTTGAAACACCTGATGAACAATGTTTAGATAGGGAGACCGCTAGAGCCATTCTTGTTGCAATGATAGATATGAAGTTATTAAATTAATTGCTGATATGAAAGAAAAATCTATGAGAGAGAAAATGAAATATGATCCTAAATTTGCAACCTCTCCCATATTTGTTACTGATAAGGATTATGAATTCTTAAGTTGTTTCCTTTCTCATTAAAGGGTGATGCTAAAGATTGGTATAATACTCTTGCTCCTGGATGTGTGCGTAGTCCCCAGTATATGATTTACTACTTCTCTGAAAAATATTTTCCTGCTCATAAGAAACAAGCTGCCTTACAGGAAATATTTAACTTTGTGCAAATTGAAGAAGAGAGTCTCCCACAAGCTTGGGGGAGGCTTCTCCAATTACTTAACGCTTTGCCTGATCATCCTCTCAAGAAAAATGAAATACTTGATATCTTCCATAATGGACTAACTGATGCTTCTAGGGATTACCTAGATAGTTGTGCGAGTTGTGTTTTCAGGGAAAGGACTATTGAACAAGCCGAGGAATTATTGAATAATATATTGAAGAATGATAATGATTGGACACTTCCTGAACCACCGCCTAAACCCACTCCGAAGAAGAGGGGTATCTTATATCTCAGTCCTGAAGATATGCAAGAAGCAAAGAAATGTCAGAAAGAGAAAGGTATTAAAGCTGAATATGTTAAGAATTTACCACCTATTGAAGAGATACATGGTCTTGACAAACCGACACAGGTAGTAGACGTAAATTCTCTTATAAAGTTTGATGAAAGTGATATTCCTTATAACAAACGTCCTAGTCAATGCTTGTATGAATTTGACAATTATATTATGAAACAAGATCATTTTAATGCAAATGTTATGAAAAAATTGAAACGAAACTCTTATATGATTGATCGCCTGAGTGACTTGTTATTTAGAATTGCTAATGATGTTTAAGGTGTTAGTAAACATGCATCTATGGTTCAAACTAAATTAGAACAAGTTGCCAAATCTCAAAGTGAATTGCTTAATGAAATGAACAACAATATGAATGATCATGTAGTTAGAGTAATGACTAGAGGAGGAAGAATGACTCAGGAGCCACTTTATTCTGAGGGTCACCCAAAAAGAATTGAACAAGACTCTCAAAGAATTAATGCTGATGCACCTAGCCCTTCTAAAAAGAAAAAGAAAAAGAAAAATGATAGGACTTTGCATACTTCTAGTGAACCCGAGGTAGAAAAACCCTTGGAGGATAGTAATGATGTTTCTATCTCTGATGCCGAAACACAATCTGGTAATGAACAACCACTTGATGACAATAATAATGATGATGTTCATGTGGATACCCAACCAGATAATGATAAAGAACCTGATAATGATGTTGAAATTGAACCTGAGGTTGATCTTGATAACCCACCTACTAAAAATAAACGTTATGATAAAAAAGATTTCATTGCTAGAAAACATGGTGAAGAAAGAGAACCATGGGTCCAAAAACCCATGCCCTTTCCTCCTAAACCATCTAAGAAAAAAGATGAGGAAGAATTTGAACGCTTTGCTGAAATGCTTAGGCCAGTCTTTTTGCGTACTCGTTTAACTGATATTATAAAGATGCCTCCTTATGTTAAATATATGAAAGATAATGTCACAAATAAAAGAAAGATACCTGAAGCTGAAATTTCCACCATTCTTGCAAATTATTCTTTTAAGGATGGAGTGCCTAAGAAACTAGGAGATCCAGGAATACCAACTATACCATGCTCCATTAAGAAAAATTATGTCAAAACTGCTTTGTGTGATTTAGGAGCCGGTGTTAGTGTCTTGCCTTTCTCCTTATATAAAAGACTTGATTTGAATAAACTCACTCCACTGAAATATCATTGCAAATGGCTGACAAATCAACTGCCATACCTATCGGTGTTTGTGAGGATGTGCCCGTCGTAGTTGCAAATGTCACTATTCTAACAGATTTTGTTATACTTGATATGCCCGAGGATGACAACATGTCAATTATCCATGGTAGACCTTTTCTAAATACTGCAGGGGCTGTTATTGATTGCAACAAAAGCAAGGTCACTTTTCATATCAATGGTAATGAACATACGGTGCACTTTCCGAAGAAACAATTTCAAGTGAATGGTATTCATATTATTGAAAAGACTCCGACAATTACTATTAGGAGTTTCCAAATTCCTCTTCCTACTATTAAAAAAGGATATGAAACTCTTATTGTTGGGGAGATGCATATCCCCGTTGAGGTAACTTAGTGTTATACAAAAGTTCTTCGGTTTCATGCACTCGGAAATGGTTTGTTAATAAGACCTGATCAACCTTATTAATGGATTCCTTTTGAGAGGCATGTGGTCGATGAATTTAGTAAGCACAACTTTCTGTACCCACTCTTAGTTTGCTGTTATTTTTATTCAAATACAATAAAATGCCATGATTACTCTGTTTTCTGAATTACCCATGCAATAAAAAATGCCCAGAAAAATAAAAGTGCTCAGACTGCAATAAAATTTTAACATGATTTTTTATTAAATATTTAAGAATTTTTGGAATAAAAATCATACCAGGGAGGTGCCCCAGGTGCCCACGAGGCACCAGGGCGCGCCACCCCCCTGGCGCGCCCTGCTACCTCGTGGGCCCCACAGAGGCCCCCTCTCTTATCCCTTTAGCTCACTTCGTCTCCTACCTCAAGAAAAAATTCCTGGTAGCTCTCTTTCTCGTGTTCTTGCTTACAACACTGAAATTTTCGATCTCTTTGCTCAGAGCTCCGTTTTCGAAACTGTTTTGGGGAATTACTCCTTGGTATGTGACTCCTCCATTGCTCCAATTAGTTTTTGCTTTAGTGGATTATATTTTGCATAATTAGCTACTGTTGGTGCTACAGAAAATGAGCTTGCATGTTGAATTCTTTGAGTTCCAAGTAGTTTGAATGCTTGATATAGCCTCTAGACATCCATATGAGTAGTTGCTATCAATCTTGTGAAGTTTTATTGATATCATTTTGTGGTCCAAAAATTTTCAGAAATTTGTTCATAGGAAATGAATTTTCTCCGAAGAAGTTCTTCGAGGAGGAGGTCCTCGGAGGCGTCATTAAGTGAAAGCTCGGCACGCCAAGCATATGAGGAACCAAGGGCAAGTTCAGTACGAGGTGCCGAAGCAAAGTCATGTCGGTGGCCGTGCAACGAATTCATGTTAGGTGCTGGCATCAAGGAGGAATTCGACCAATATATTCATAATACTGAGCTCTCCGCCTTCATCACAGATAAGCCACCACAGCACTATAACCTCACTCATTCCTTCACTCAGTACTTTGACTTTCATCAGCACACTTCTAGAGTTTTATTTCACCTCTATGACAAATCATATAATATGCCTCTAGGAGAATTCTGTGTTACCTACAAAATTCCATATTGGGGTTCGTTAGATGAACCACCAAGATCTGATTATGAGTTGTTTCTTAGTAGCCTTTGTAATGGGGAAGATAGAGGAATCACGCAGGCTAGAATTAATAGCATTCATTTTCCCGCTATTCGGCACTTTGCGCTTTTTAAAGGTAAATGTGTTGCTGGAAAGCAAGACTGTGCACTTTGTGCCCCTGATCTAAGTCTTATTCATACAGCTTTGACCAGTAGAAAAATTTATAATCTTGGGGCCATTGTTGCACGTAGGCTGCAGCGTAATGCGGGTAGTGGTGATTTATATGGAGGAGTCTACGCCTCCCGTTTAGCCGCAAGGTTAGGGGTCTCGCCCAAATTTAATGATCCACTCTTGCCCTATAAATATTTAAATTTCGAAACAATGCGAGAACATAGGTTCTTAAAACGCAACGCACAGGGTTATGAGTATAACTTAGTCTTTAATAAATATCACTCGGTGTATGTTGCTTTGCCCGCGCATGCTCTCTTTAATTTTCAGAACAAACATAGGCACTTTCTTCATGAGAGTGAGGTGCACGAGTACAAGGCTGCTCTTCAGGCTGAGGAGGCAGCTCAGAACGCTTCTACGAGCTACCATTTTGATCACTATCCAGGACAGCCATGGCCGTAGACCAAGCTAGGCAAAAGCCTAAGCTTGGGGGAGTACGTATTTCTCACCGACATTACATTCATGTTCACACATTTTATTCCAGTTGTCGGTGTTCATACTTTTTCATTGCATAATCCATGTTAGTTTTATTTTCTCGCGTTCTTTTTGGTGTATTTGAAAAACTTTGAGAAAATCCAAAAACATTCCTCGTTTCCTTTTTTTTGGTTTTCCTTTTTAGTTTAATTAGTTGTAGTTTTGTAGTAGTAAAAGAAAACCCAAAAATATTTCCCGTTTCTTCTTTTGCTTGTTGGGAGCTCTCCCGTGTAAATAGTTTTCTTTTCTCATTTTTCGTTTCCCCCCTTTTGCTTCCTTCAGAAAACTAAAAACTCCAAAAATATTTCAGTGTGTTCCTCCGAAATTATTTTCTTTTCTTTTGTTGAGTCATTGTAAGGAGAAGACCACGATGAAAATGATGAGTGGCTCTTATATGCATTATTGTTGATCTAACAAAGAGCCCATTTTACCTTGTCTTCTCCTTTGAATAAAATGCTTGCAGATTCCAGCTTAGTCCACGGCACACTTGCACTATTATTATTTTTATATCATTCGGTCATGCAAGTGAAAGGCAATAATGACGATGATTTGATGAAATGACTGTGGCAAGGAAAAGCGGGTATGAACTCAACATGTTCTTTGTTTTTGTAAATATGTTTAACTCGGTATCCATGATTCAGCATATTATGATTAAACATGTTTGTGATGACAATTAGAGATTATAGTTGCTCATACCATGCTTAAGTAGCTAGGACTGGATAATGATTTATCTTGAGTATCAACATGCATTAAAATGTTCATGATGTAGTATGATGATATGGTATCCTCCTCTGAATGTTTCGAGTGGCTTGACTTCGCACATGTTCACGCATGTAGTTGAATCAAAACCAACATAGCCTCCACGATATTTATGTTCATGGTGTTTATATCCTACTCATGCTAGTATTCAATGTTGGTTATTCATAATGCACGGTTATGACCGTTTTCGCTCTCTAGTTGGTCGCTTCTCAACCTATTTGCTAGCCTTCGCCTGTACTAAGCGGGAATGCTGCTTGTGCATCAAAACCCTTAAACCAAAGTTATTCCAGATGAGTCCACTATATCTACCTATATGCGGTATTATCTTGCCGTCCTAAGCAAATTTGCATGTGCCAACTCTAAATATTCAAACAAACATCTGCTTTGTGTGCCCGTACCGCTCATGGAGCGACAGGGGGCGGTCAGTATCTTCCATGCTAAGCGGGTTATTCTCATGATGAGTGTTTACTCACTTGCCCTTGCACGAGAGGGGCTGGTAATCGGGATGCCCAGACCCATCATTAAAAATGCAAAATAATAAAACAAACTCCCCCAGAAAGTTGTTGGTATGGAGGGCACCCGAGGATTCGGCTAGCCATGGCTTGTGATTGTTGGTGGAGGGGGAGTAAACTTTACTTTACCGCTTGGGAACCGCCGCTAATGTGTTTAGCATGGAAGATATTGAAAACTCTCGGTCGTGACGTTGACAGGAAAGGCATACCTCCCAAAATTTAATTACCTCTGATTTAAGCTTCGAGCTCTGGCACCTCTGCAAATCCATGCTTCCCTCTGCGAAGAGCCTATCTATTTACTTTTATGTTATTTTACTTTTATTGTTGAGTCATCACCTTCTCAAACAAGCACCAGACCTGAGAGCACTATTGTCATTCTCATGCATTGTGTATAGTTAATGTTGTGTGCATCATGACTGGATCTCTTCTACCATGAATTACAATGTTTAGTCGCTGCTTGAATTTTGGAGGTGCTCTGCATTTATGTTTTGCGGTCTCAGAAAGGGCTACCGAGATACCATGCTATCATATTATATCATGATTGTTTTGACAAAGTGTTGGCATTTGAGATATTTTATTATTGCTCGCTAGTTTTTTATGCCATTGATATGAGTGAACATAATTTTTAAGAGTTATCATTTGCGTGGTTAGATATAATCTTTGCTGAAAACTTGGACATTACTTAAGCATATATATATATATACAAGAACAAAAGAGTTTGTAAAAGTTTTTCTTTATCACTTTCAGTTTGTCAACTGAATTGCTTGAGGACAAGCAATGAGTTAAGCTTGGGGGAGTTGATACGTCTCCATCGTATCTACTTTTCCAAACACTTTTGCTCTTATTTTGGCCCCTATTGCAAGATTTGAATGGAACTAACCCGGACTGACGTTGTTTTCAGCAGAATCGCCATGATGTTGTTTTTGTGCAGAAAATCAAAGTTCTTGGAATTGGATGAAACTTTCTGGAGATTTTTTATTGAATATATAAAAAATATTGGCATCAAGAACTACTGGAGGGGGGCCACCCAGTGCCCACGAGGTACCAGGGAGCGCCACGCGCCCTGGTACCTCGTGGGGCCCACGTGGCTCCGTCTGACCTATTTCCAATGCTATAAATTCAGTTTTCCAGAGAAAAAAATAAGAGAGGAAGTTTTATTGCGTTTCGCGATACAGAGCCGCCACCACCACAAGTTCTTCATCGGGAGGCCAGATCTGGAGTCCGTTCAGGGCTCCGGAGAGGGGGATCTTCCGGCATCGTCATCATCAACCATCCTTCATCACCAATTTCATGATCCTCACCGCCGGGAGTGAGTAATTCCTTCATAGGCTTGCTAGACGGTGATGAGTTGGATGAGATTTATCATGTAATCGAGTTAGTTTTGTTAGGGCTTGATCCCTAGTACCCACTATGTTCTGAGATTGATGTTGCTATGACTTTGCTATGCTTAATGCTTGTCACTAGGGCCCGAGTGCCATGATTCCAGATCTGAACCCTTTATGTTTTCATCAATATATTTGTGTTCTTGATCCGATCTTGCAAGTTGTATGCACCTGCTACGTGTTATGATCCGCATACCCCAAGGTGACAATAATTGGGATTCTTTCCGGTGATTGCCGTAGTTTGAGGAGTTCATGTATTCACTAAGTGCTAATGCTTTGTTCTGGTTCTCTATTAAAAGGAGGCCTTAATATCACTTAGTTTCCTTATGGACCCCGCTGCCATGGGAGGGTAGGACAAAAGATGTCATGCAAGTTCTTATCGCAAGCACGTATGACTATATACGGAATACATGCCTACATTACATTGATGAATTGGAACTAGTTCTGTGTCGCCCTAGGGTATAACCGTTACATGATGAATGTTATCCAACGAATATCACCGATCCAATGCCTACGAGCTTTTCATATATTGAATCTTGCTAAGTTACTATTGTTGCTGCTGCTCTTACAATTGCTATTGCTACTGCCGTTACCGTTACTGCTACTATTACTATTATTGCTACTGCTATCAAACTATCATACTACTGTGCTACTGATCACTCTGCTGCAGATATTTAGTCTCCAGGTGTGGTGGAATTGACAACGCAACTGCTAATACTTGCGAATATTCTTTGGCTCCCCTTGTGTCGAATCAATAAATTTGGGTTGAATACTCTACCCTCGAAAACTGTTGCGATCCCCTATACTTGTGGGTTATCAGCAAGTGGCGCATACAGCAGCCTCCTTGCCAGAGTTCTCAGTCTTGGCTTTCTTGGCGGACTCAGAGTTGTCGGAGCCTTCGACAGCCATAACAGTTTTGCCCTTGTGCTTTCTATTGCGCTTCCGGCCTTTCTTCCTCGGGGTGGTAGCATCATCATCCTCAGAATCCACTTCGGTGCCAGCGTCCTCCCCGGGAAGCCTTCTTCCTTCCTCAGCACGTGCACACTTATCCGCCAATGTATAGAGCTCGTTGACAGTCTTGGGCAACTTGACGTTCATTTTCTCCCGCATCCTCTGATTGCGCACATTCATGTGAAAGGCGGCAATGATGGTTGCGGGGTGTACATCTGGAATGTTACGGTGCACACGGCTGAACCTTTGGATGTACTTGCGTAAAGTTTCGCCATCTCTTTGTGGGATCACTTGCTGGTCGCTGGGCTGTCCAGGGGCTTTGTGGCCTCCGGTAAAGGGACCAATGAACTCATTGCAGAGATCTGACCATGAAGAAATGGAGTTCTCCGGCAAGTTCATCAGCCAAGACCTCACATTGGGTTTTAGTTCCAACGGGAACTAGTTGGCAAGGATTTTCTCGTCTCTTCCCCCGGCAGCCTGTACGGCAATTGTGTAGATGCCTAGAAACTCTGCCGGGTTTAGCCTGCCGTCATATTTTTCCAGCACTTCTGGCTTGAAGGCTCGAACGGATGGCCATCGGACTCGCAGCAGCTCACGGGTGAAGGCAGGACACCCAACCTCGTAAGGTAGGTATCCGCCAACCCCTGGCGCAGGCTCATCAACGATGGGGCCGTTACGCACGTCGGATTGACGGCGCGCCTCCCGGCGCCGTTTGATGGTGGTGCGGGCGTCTTCCGCCCGCCTGTCTCGCAGCACTTGCCGCTGATCTTGCCGTGCTCGTGGATCCGAAGAGGCCATCGACACCTCGTCGGGCTCGAAGGATCGTCGAGCTTGCCGTGGTTGTTGGCATTGTTGCTGCTGAGATTGTTGCCGCTGAGGTGATTGCACCGTTAGTGCAGCACCGTCAGTGCGGCTATCAATTGGGGTTGCTGGTGCCATTTGTGGACGCTGTGAGGGCTCCGCCTGCTGCGATTTACTGGCCTCGGTAAACCCAATCAAGGTTTGGATGGTAGCTCTCCACTCATCCATCTTCTCTGCCGCTAGAGGGAAGTTCAGCAGCATCTGGGCTCGCGCCATTGCTTCTGCTGCTGTGGTTAGCATGGCCGGAAGCGAAGAACGCGACGTCGCTCTACTCCTGGTGGAGCCAGCAGGAGCGCCATCACGGTCTTGCTGCCACGGCACGTGATCAACAGCAGGTCGTCATGGCGGAGGCAGTGCCTGAGGATCTGGGAATTGATCAGCAGGAGTCTTGCTGTGAGGTCATCGCTGCCTAGAGTCGTTGGCGCCGCTCGGAGCCATGCCGCGTCCGTCGTGTGAGGGGCGCGGCGTTTGTCCCGAAGCTGCATTCTTGGACGCCGCCGCAGTGGGATCTTGGCTCACGATGGCCCGGGCGTTACCACTCTGGTGGCTGCATTCATCGGTGCGACGAGGAGGAGGAGGAAGACGTCCCTCCGCTCCGCCCGTGCCATCGCGGCTCCGTTCGCCAGAGGATCGAGGAGGTTGACTGCCTCCAGTGTGCTCGTCTCCTGCGCCGACCGCGGTAGGCATGGCGACCGCGCCACCTGCGCCGGTCGTGCCAACCGTTGTATCCGCACCGCCCGCATTGGCCGCACCGCCTGCGGATGCGTGCGGGGTGGCCGTCATCGTGATGCCCTTCTTCTTGGGCGCCATCGACGACGAGGAGGACGACGATGAGGTTGATGATGATGATGATGAAGACGCGCAATCCACTGATCAAGGTTCGCACAAACGAACCCCCCTACCTGGCGTGCCAAAGATGTCGTGGGAACGACCATCTATGGGGCCATCCAGCCCCTTGTGGTTCGGCAGGGGGGATCAACGTGCACAAAGAGCATGAACAATGGAGGATGCAAGAGATTTACCCAGGTTCAGGCCGCTGAGAAGCGTAAAACCCTAGTCCTGCTTTTGGTGTATTAGTTGTGAGAGCAACAGTACAAGGAGCGCTTATCCCGGCAAGGCGCGGAGAGAGCAGCTACACGAGACATGCGAATGTTTGGAAAGGGGGTCCGAATCCCTTTAACTGTTGCCTTGGCCCTCCTTTTATAGCTCAAGGGGTTACCATAGTGGCAAAACAGTAATTACATAGCGATTAGATAGCAAACAATGCTATCATACCTAACTCTGCCAGTTTAGGACAAAAGCATTTAATGCACCGTGAGGTGTCATGTGGAGAGGTAGCCCCGGCAAGGTTCCTGCACCGCTCGCCTAGCTACCTCGTATTATTCTGACACGCCTCCTGGACGGGTGTCACTAGAGGCAAATCCTGTCCCAATGTGCTGACACGTGCCCGACAAGCCTTACCAACCAGCCTGCGTGGTTGACACCTCATCCATTAGCGAACATCTGTGCGGTGAGGTGAAGCGGTGGAGCGCTGGAGGGCTGGCGGAAACTTGCCGGCACGGAGCTTGCCGGGTCTTCACCTTGTCGGTTTAGCCTTGCCAGCAAGGAATGTCTTCATCTTCGGTACTAGTTGAGTGCTGTGTCTTGAGCTTCTTTTTGCTAGCTTCTGCGACTGGGCTCTGAATCTTGGTCCTGGAGGTTCCCGGCAAGGCTCGGCCGGCAAGGAGGCCGCTACTGTCTGTGCATAAGTCAGGGCATAAAATACCCATGTTTTATACACCGACAAATGACTAGAGTAACTGATGGAACAGCAGTGGAGTACGGCATTCTCACGGAGTCCGGAATCCCCATTGGTATGTGATGTCTACTACACAACTTTATTTCTTGTTGACTTTGTTGGGCCTCCAAGTGCAGAGTTTTGTAGGACAGCAGCAAATTTCCCTCAAGTGGATGACCTACGGTTTATCAATACGTGGGTGGTGTAGGATGAAGATGGTCTCTCTCAAACAATCGTGCAATCAAATACAAGCAATCTCTTGTGTCCCCAACACACCCAATACAATGGTAAATTGTATAGGTGCACTAGTTCGGTGAAGAGATGGAGATGCAACTGTAGTATGGATAGTAGATATAGGTTTTTGTAATCTAAAATAATAAAAACAGCAAGGTAGCAAGTGATAAAAGTGAGCACAAACGGTATTGCAATGCTTGGAAACAAGGCCTAGGGTTCATACTTTCACTAGTGCAATCTCTCAACAGTGCTAACATAATTGAATCATATAACAATCCCTCAACGTGCGACAAAGAGTCACTTCAAAGTTCCTAGCAAACGGAGAACATAAGAAGAAATTGCTGTAGGTAGCAAAACCACCTCAAAGTTATCCTTTTCGATCAATCTATTGAGCCATCCAAGTGTCACAAACAGCCCTAGAGTTCGTACTAAAATAACACCATATGATACGCATCAATCAACTCTAATGTCACCTAGATACTCCAATGTCACCACAAGTATCCGTGAGTCAATTATTTGATATGCATCAAGCAAATTCAGATTCATAATATTCAATCCAACACAAAGAACTTCAAAGAGTACCCCAAAGTTTCTATCAGAGAAAGTAGGACGAAAACGTGCATCAACCCCGATGCATAGATTACCCCAATGTCACCACGGGAATTCGCAAGTTGATTACCAAAACATACATCAAGTGACTCAATAGAATACCCCATTGTCACCACGAGTATCCACGTGCAAGACATACACCAAGTGACCTCAAATCCAAATATTCAATCCGATAATAATGAAACCTCAAAGGAAAAGACTCAATTCAACACAACAAGATAGAGAGGGAAGAACACCATATGATCCAACTATATTAACAAAGCTCGTGGTACATCAAGATCGTGCCAAATCAAGAACACGAGAGAGAGATAAAAGCTACTGGTACATACCCTCAGCCCAGAGGGTGAACTACTCCCTCCTCGTCATGGAGACCGCCGGGTTGATGAAGATGGCATCCGATGATGATTTCCCCCTCCGGCAGGGTGCTGGAATAGGGCTCAGTCCGGGTTAGTTCCATTCAAATCATATAAAAGTGTACCAAAACCATATAAAATTGTTGTAAACATGGCATGAATACTTCATAAATTATAGATACCTTGGAGATGTATCAGCATCCCCAAGCTTAATTCATGCTCGTCCTCGAGTAGGTAAATGATAAAAGAAAAAATTTATGAAGTGTGAATGCTAGCATAGTGCATAAGTTTGATCAATGATAATTTCAATCACTTTTCCTAGCATCATAAACAACAACTCTTTCTCATAAAATTCATCATGATAAAGTCGCAATCAATTCATATGTTAAAGTATAGACCATAAACTTTCTTGAAAACCAACAAACTATGTTCTCAGTCATCAAACAATTACAATTCATCTTATTTTCAGGAAGGGTCTATGTAAGAGCTTTGATTTAGCAAACTCCACATACTCAACTATCATTTAGTCTTCCATGATTGCTGACACTAAAAGCATATTTTTAGAACAAGTTGTTTCAATCAGACACAGAGGAAGATAGGGGCTTAGTGTTTCGCCTCCCAACTTATTGATACGTCTCCATCGTATCTACTTTTCCAAACACTTTTGCTCTTGTTTTGGCCCCTAATTTGCATGATTTGAATGGAACTAACCCGGACTGACGTTGTTTTTAGCAGAACTACCATGGTGTTGTTTTTTGTGCAAAAATAAAAGTTCTTGGAATTGGATGAAACTTTTTGGAGATTTTTTATGGAACAAATAGAAAATACTAGAACCAAGACCCACTGGAGGGGGGCTACCCAGTACCCACGAGGCACCAGGGCGTGCCACCCCCCAGGCGCGCCTTGGTACCTCATGGGGCCCACATGGCTCCGTCTGACCTAATTCCAACGCTATAAATTCACAATTCTAGAGAAAAAATAAGAGAGGAAGTTTTATTGCGTTTCACGATATGGAGCCGCCACCACCTCCTGTTCTTCATCGGGAGGCCAGATCTGGAGTCCGTTCGGGGCTTCGGAGAGGGGGATCTTCTGGCATCGTCATCATCAACCATCCTTCATCACCAATTTCATGATGCTCACCACCGGGAGTGAGTAATTCCTTCATAGGCTTGCTGTACGGTGATGAGTTGGATGAGATTTATCATGTAATCTAGTTAGTTTTGTTAGGGCTTGATCCCTAGTATCCACTATGTTTTGAGATTGATGTTGCTATGACTTTGCTATGCTTAATGCTTGTCACTAGGACCCGAGTGCCATGATTCCAGAGCTGAACCCTTTATGTTTTCATGAATATATTTTTGTTCTTCATCCGATCTTGCAAGTTATACGCACCTGCTATGTGTTATGATCCGCATACCCCAAGGTGACAATAATTGGGATTCTTTCCGGTGATTGCCATAGTTTGAGGAGTTCATGTATTCACTATGTGTTAATCCTTTGTTCCGGTTCTCTATTAAAAGGAGGCCTTAATATCCCTTAGTTTCCTTATGGACCCCGCTGCCACGGGAGGGTAGGACTAAAGATGTCATGCAAGTTCTTATCGCAAGCACGTATGACTATATACGGAATACATGCCTACATTACATTGATGAATTGGAGCTAGTTCTGTGTCGCCCTAGGTTATGACTGTTACATGATGAATGTTATCCAATATAATCACCGATCCAATGCCTACGAGTTGTTCACATATTGTTCTTTGCTAAGTTACTACTGTTGCTACTACTGTCACAATTGCTACAAACTATTGCTACTACCGTTACTGCTACTGTTACTATTATTGCTACTGCTATCAAACTATCATACTACTATGCTACTGATCACTCTACTGTAGATATTTAGTTTCCAGGTGTGGTTGAATTGACAACTCAACTGCTAATACTTGCAAATATTCTTTGGCTCCCCTTGTGTCGAATTAATAAATTTGGGTTGAATACTCTACCCTCAAAAACTGTTGCGATCCCCTATACTTGTGGGTTATCAAGACCTTTTTCTGGCGCCGTTGCCGGGGAGCATAGTTTTATTTGCTAAGTCACTTGGGATTTATATCTGTTGATCACTATGAAGAATCTGAAAGATGCTAAGACCAAGAATGTTCCCTCTAAGACGAGGGGAGGTAAGGAACTGCCATCTAGCTCTACACTTGATTCACCTTCTGTTTTGAGTAAACTTGCAACACCACCACATGCTATAATTCTGATATGTCGCAAGTTATTGATGATACCACTTCTCCTATGAATGATACTCATGATGATGCTAGTACTATGCTTGATAATGTTCTGCCACTTGGTGAATTTCTTACTGAACAAATTGCTAAAGCTAAAGAAATTGAAAATGTTGAATCTCTTGAGAATCATGATTCACCTATTATGCCTAGCTCCCCTACTAGAGTTGAAACACCTGATGAACATTGCTTTGATAGGGAGACGGCTAGAGCCATCCTTGCTTGTAATGATAGACATGAAGTTATAAAGTTGCTTGCTGAAATGAAAGAAAAATCTATGAGGGAGAGAATGAAATATGATCCTAAGTTTGCTACCTCTCCCAAATTTGTTACTGATAAGGATTATGAATTCTTTGTCGATCCTGAGTTAATTACTTTGGTTGAATCTGATCATTTCCATGGTTATGAAACCGAAACCGTTGCGGCACATCTCACTAAATTAAATGATATAGCCACCCTATTTGCTCATGAGAAAAAAAATTGCTATTACTACATTCTTAAGTTGTTTTCTCTCTCATTAAAGGGTGATGCTAAGGGATGGTATAATACTCTTGCTCCTGGATGTGTGGGTAGTCCCCAGGATATGATTTATTACTTCTCTGAGAAATTTTTTCCTGCTCGTAAGAAACAAGCTGCTTTACAGCAAATATTTAACTTTGTGCAAATTGAAGAAGAGAATCTCCCTCAAGCTTGGGGGAGGCTTCTCCAATTACTTAATGCTTTGCCTGATCATCCTCTTAAGAAAAATGAAATACTTGATATCTTCTATAATGAACTAACCGATGCTTCTAGGGACTACCTAGATAGTTGTGCGAGTTGTGTTTTCAGGGAACGGACTATTGAACATGCTGAGGAATTATTGAATAATATATTGAAGAATGATAATGATTGGACACTTCCTGAACCACCGCCCAAACTCACTCTAAAGAAGAGGGGTATTTTATATCTCAGTCCTGAAGATATGCAAGAAGCAAAGAAGTGTATGAAGGAAAAAGGTATTAAAGCTGAAGATGTTAAGAATTTACCACCTATTGAAGAAATACATGGTCTTGACACACCATCACAGGTAGTAGAGGTAAATTCTCTTATAAAGTTTGATGAAGGTGATATTCCTCATAACAAACCTCCTAGTCAATGCTTGTATGAATTTGACAATTATATTATTAAGCAAGATCACTTCAATGCAAATGTTATGAAACAATTGAAATGAAATGCCTACATGATTGATCGCTTGAGTGATTTGTTATTTAGAATTGCTAATGATGTTAAAGGTGTGAGTAAACATGCATCTATGGTTCAAACTCAATTAGAACAAGTTGCTAAATCTCAAAGTGAATTGCTTAATGAAATGAATAACAATATGAATGATCATGATGTTAGAGTAATGACTAGAGGAGGTAGAATGACTTAGGAGCCACTTTATCCTGAAGGTCACCCAAAAACAATTGAACAAGATTCTCAAAGAATTAATGCTGATGCACCTAGTCCATCTAAAAAGAAAAATAAAAAGAAAAATGATCGGACTTTGCATACTTCTAGTGAACCTGAGGTAGAAAAACCCTTGGAGGATAGTAATGATGTTTCTATTTCTGATGCAGAAACACAATCTGGTAATGAACAACCACCCGATGATAATAATAATGATGATGCTCATGTGGACACCCAACCAGATAGTGATAAAGAACCTGATAATGATGTCGAAATAGAACCTGCTGTTGATCTTGATAACCCACCTCCTAAAAATAAACGTTATGATAAAAGAGACTTCGTTGCTAGAAAACATGGTAAAGAAAGAGAACCATGGGTTCAAAAACCCATGCCCTTCCCTCCTAAACCATCTAAGAAAAAGGATGAGGAAGAATTTGAACGCTTTGCTGAAATGCTTAGGCCAGCCTTTTTGCGTACTCGTTTGACTGATATTATAAAGATGCCTCCTTATGCTAAATACATGAAAGACATTGTCACAAATAAAAGAAAGATACCTGAAGCTGAAATTTCTACCGTGCTTGCAAATTATTCTTTTAAGGATGGAGTACCTAGGAAACTAGGAGATCCAGGAATACCAACTATACCATGCTCCATTAAAAGAAATTATGTCAAAACTACTTTGTGTGATTTTGGAGCCTGTGTTAGTGTTATGCCTTTCTCTTTATATAAAAGACTTGATTTGAATAAACTCACTCCCACTGAAATATCATTGCAAATGGCTGACAAATCAATTTCCATACCTATCAGTGTTTGTGAGGGAGTGCCCGTTGTAGTTGCGAATGTTACTATTCTAACAAACTTTGTTATACTTGATATGCCCGAGGATGACAACATGTCGATTATCCTTGGTAGACCCTTCTTGAATACTGCAGGGGCTGTTATTGATTGCAACAAAAGCAAGGTCACTTTTCATATCAATGGTAATGAACATACGGTGCACTTCCCGAAGAAACAAATTCAAGTAAATGGTATTCATATTATTGGAAAGACTCCGACAATTACTATTGGAAGTTTTCAACTCCCTCTTCCTACTGTTAAAAAGAAATATGAAACTCTTATTATCGGGGAGATGCATATCGCCGTTGAGGTAACTTAGTGTTATACAAAAGTTCTTCGGTTTCATGTTACTCGGAAATGGTTTGTTAATAAGACTTGATCAACCTTATTAATGGATTCTTTTTGAGGGGCATGGGGTCGATGAATTTAGTAAGCATAACCTTCTGTACCCACTTTTTGTTTTCTGTTATTTCTATTTAAATAAAATAAAATGCCATGATTATCTTGTTTTCTGATTTATCCGTGTAATAAAAAAGTGACCAGAAATAAAAGTGTTCAGAATGCAATAAAATTTTGATATGAATTTGTATGGAATATTTAAGAATTTTTGGCACTGGAAACTTACCAGGGGGTGTCCCAGGTGTCCACGAGACATCAGGGCGCGCCACCCCCACTGGCGCGCCCAGGTGGCTCGTGGCCCCCACAGGGACCCCCTCACTTATCCCTTTAGCCCACTTCGTCTCTTACCTCTAGAAAAAAAAATCCTAGTAGCTCTCTCTCGCTCGTGTTCTTGCTCAAAAACCTGAATTTTTTTATATCTTTGCTCGGAGCTCCATTTCCGAAACTGTTTTGGGAGATTGCTCCTTGGTATGTGACACCTCCATTGCTCTAATTAGTTTTTGCTCTAGTGGATTATATTTTGCATAATTAGCTGCTCTTGGTGCTACTGAAAATGAGCTTGCATGTTGAATTCTTTGAGTTCCAAGTAGTTTGAATGCTTGATATAGCATCTAGACATCCATATGAGTAGTTGCTATCAATCTTGTGAACTTTTATTGATATCATTTTGTGGCCCAAATTTTTTTCAAGAAATTGTTCATAGGAAAATGAATATCTTCCGGAGGAGTTCTTCGAAGCGGAACGCCAAGGGAGTCCTTGGGGACTCCTCGGACAATGACCTCAACATCCCGTGTAGGACGGAGGTCCGGCCATGCGAATGGCCGCACAATGACTTCATGAACGAAGCCGGATTCTACCAAGATTTCACGCAATTTGTTGCAAATGCCGGATTGACCGACTTCCTCACAGATGAGTGTGACCAGCATCACATCCTTACAAATTCCTTTGTGCAAATTTTTCATTTTCTGAATAGGCTCGAACCCCCTGAGGTGCGCTTTGATTTATATGCTAAACATTATCAGATACCTCTGGCTGAATTTTGTGAGATATGTCTGATTCCCTTTGATGGGGACATAAGAGAGCCTCGACCGGAGGAGTTTGAGGGTTTCCTCCACACTCTAACTATGGGAGAGACAAGGGGCATGTCGAAAGCCCGGGCCACTAGCTTGCAATTTCCCGCAGTTCATTACTTCGCTTTATTCTTAGGGAAATGCTTGATTGCTAGGGAGCAAGGTAGTGCGCTAGCTGCACCTGACTTTGCCATTTTACGCCGTGCATTGCATAATGATAACACTTATAACCTGGGAGCCATCATTGCATGCCGCTTGCACACTAATAGGACTAGGGGAAAAATTCATGGTGGTATTTATGCTACTCGCTTAGCGAAACGTTTTAATGTTAACATACGCCCTCATGATTGCTTGTTGCCCAGAGTTTACTTAGATCACCAGCCCATGAGGGACCACCACCTTCTTGATACCCTTGAGCCTCCTCACAACATTCGTTATAACTTGGTTTTTAGTGAGGATACTCGTGATATTATTCCGTTGCCTGCACCTGCTTTGTTTGATTCTCATGCCAGGAACGGATACACCGTGATGCCACCGGACATCATTGCTTACCGGAACGCACTGGCAGCAACAGAGGAGGAGGCCCAGGATTGGGACGCTCGGGTGCCGCCGCCTCGGGACTTTCACATGGGACCGGATGGCTACTACGGATGGCCGTAGACCAAGCTAAGCAAAAGCCTAAGCTTGGGGGAGTACGTATTTCCCACCGACATTACATTCATGTCCACACATTTCATTCCAGTTGTCGGTGTTCATATTTTTTTCATTGTATAACCCATGTTAATTTTATTTTTCTCGCTTTCTTCTTGTGTGTTTGAAAAACTTTGAGAAAATCCAAACACATTTCTCGTTTCTTTTCGGTTTTTCTTTCTAGCTTAATTAGTAGTAGTGGTACTGAAAGAAAACCCAAAAAGATTTCCCGTTTCTTCTTTTACTTGTTGGGAGCTCTCCCGTGTAAATAGTTTTTTTCGTTTTTCGTTTTCTTCTTTATCTCGTTTTCTTCAGAAAAACTAAAAACTCCAAAAATATTTCAGTGTGTTTCTCTGAAATTCTTTTCTTTTGTTGAGTCATTGTAAGGAGAAGACCACGATGAAAATGTTGAGTGGCTCTCATATGCATTATTGGTGATCTAGTAAAGAGCCCATATTACCTTGTCTTCTCCTTTGAATAAAATGTTTGCAGATTCCAGCTTAGTCCACGGCACTCTTGCACTATTATTATTTTCATATCATTCGGTCGTGCAAGTGAAAGGCAATAATGACGATGATTTGATGAAGTGACTGTGGCAAGGAAAAGCGGGTATGAACTCAACTTGTTCTTTGTTTTTGTAAATATGTTTAACTTAGTATCCATGATTCAGCATGTTATGATTAAACATGTTTATGATCACAATTAGATATTATAGTTGCTCATGCCATGCTTAAGTAGCTAGGAGTGGACAATGATTTATCTTGAGTGTCAACATGCATTAAAATGTTCATGATGTTGTATGATGATATGGTATCCTCCTCTGAATGTTTCGAGTGGCTTGACTTGGCACATGTTCACGCATGTAGTTGATTCAAAACCAACATAGCCTTCACGATATTTATGTTCATGGTGCTCATATCCTACTCATGCTAGTACTTAATGTTGATTATTCATAATGCATGATTATGACCGTTTTCGCTCTCAAGTTGGTCGCTTCTCAACCTATTTGCTAGCCTTCGCATGTACTAAGCGGGAATACTGATTGTGCATCAAAACCCTTAAACCAAAGTTAGTCGAGATGAGTCCACTATATCTACCTATATGCGGTATTACTCTGCTGTTCTAAGTAAATTTGCATGTGCCACCTCTAAATATTCAAATGAACATCTATTTTGTGTGCCCGTACCGCTCATGGAGCGACAGGGGGCGGTCAGTATCTTCCATGCTAAGTGGGTTATTCTCATGACGAGTGTTTACTCACTTGTCCTTGCAAGAGAGGGGCTGGTAATCAGAATGCCCAGTCCCATTATTAAAATTGTAAAATAATAAAAGAAACTTCCCCGGAAAGTTGTTGGTATGGAGGGCACCCAAGGATTCGGCTAGCCATGGCTTGTGATTGTTGGTGGAGGGGGAGTAAACTTTACTTTACCGCTTGGGAACCACCGCTAATGTGTTTAGCATGGAAGATATTGAAAACTCTCGGTCGTGACGTTGACAGGAAAGGCATACCTCCGAAAAATTTATTTATCTCTAATTTAAGCTTCGAGCTCTGGCACCTCTGCAAATCCATGCTTCCCTCTGCGAAGGGCCTATCTATTTACTTTTATGTTATTTTACTTTTATTGTTGAGTCATCACCTTCTCAAATAAGCATCAGTCATGAGAGCACTATTGTCATTCTCATGCATTGTGAATAGTTAATGTTGTGTGCATCATGACTGGATCGCTTCTACCATGAATTACAATGTTTAGTCACTTCTTGAACTTTGGAGGTGCTCTGCATATATGTTTTGCAGTCTCAGAAAGGGCTAGTGAGATACCATGTTGTCATATTATATCATGATCATTTTGACAAAGTGTTGGCATTTGAGATATCTTATTATTGCTCGCTAGTTGATTATGCCATTTATATGAGTGAATATAATTTCTAAGAGTTATCATTTGTATGGTTAGTTATAATCTTTGCTGAAAACTTGGGTACTATTTAAGCATATATATAGATACAAGAACAAAAGAGTTTGTAAAATTTTTCTTTATCACTTTCAGTTTGTCAACTGAATTGCTTGAGGACAAGCAATGAGTTAAGCTTGAGGGAGTTGATACGTCTCCATCGTATCTACTTTTCCAAACACTTTTGCTCTTGTTTTGGCCCCTAATTTGCATGAATTGAATGGAACTAACCCGGACTGACGCTGTTTTCAGCAGAACTACCAAGGTGTTGTTTTTTGTGCAGAAATAAAAGTTCTTGGAATTGGATGAAACTTTTTGGAGATTTTTTATGGAATAAATAAAAAATACTGGAACCAAGACCCACTGGAGGGGGGCTACCCAGTGCCCACGAGGCACCAGGCCGCGCCACCCCCCCCCCCCAGGCACGCCCTGGTACCTCGTGGGGCCCATGTGGCTCCGTCTGACCTAATTCCAACGCTATAAATTCACAATTCCAGAGGAAAAAAAAGAGAGGAAGTTTTATTGCGTTTCACGATATGGAGCCGCTGCCACCTCCTCTTCTTCATCGGGAGGCCAGATCTGGAGTCCGTTCGGGGCTCCGGAGAGGGGGATCTTCCGGCATCGTCATCATCAACCATCCTTCATCACCAATTTCATGATGCTCACCGCCGGGAGTGAGTAATTCCTTCGTAGGCTTGCTGGACGGTGATGAGTTGGATGAGATTTATCATGTAATTGAGTTAGTTTTGTTAGGGCTTGATCCCTAGTATCCACTATGTTCTGAGATTGATGTTGCTATGACTTTGCTATGCTTAATGCTTGTCACTAGGGCCCGAGTGCCATGATTCCAGATCTGAACCCTTTATGTTTTCATGAATATATTTGTGTTCTTGATCCGATCTTGCAAGTTATAAGCACCTGCTATGTGTTATGATCCGCATACCCCAAGGTGACAATAATTGGGATTCTTTCCGGTGATTGCCATAGTTTAAGGAGTTCATGTATTCACTATGTGTTAATGCTTTGTTCCGGTTCTCTATTAAAAGGAGGCCTTAATATCCCTTAGTTTCCTTATGGACCCCGCTGCCACGGGAGGGTAGGACAAAAGATGTCATGCAAGTTCTTATCGCAAGCACGTATGACTATATACGGAATACATGCCTACATTACATTGATGAATTGGAGCTAGTTCTGTGTCGCCCTAGGTTATGACTATTACATGATGAATGTTATCCAATATAATCACCAATCCAATGCCTACGAGTTTTTCACATATTGTTCTTTGCTAAGTTACTACTGTTGCTACTACTATCACAATTGCTACAAAACTATTGCTGCTACCGTTACTGCTACTGTTACTATTATTGCTACTGCTATCAAACTATCATACTACTGTGCTACTGATCACTCTACTGCAGATATTTAGTTTCCAGGTGTGGTTGAATTGACAACTCAACTGCTAATACTTGCAAATATTCTTTGGCTCCCCTTGTGTCGAATCAATAAATTTGGGTTGAACTCTACCCTCGAAAACTATTGCGATCCCCTATACTTGTGGGTTATCACTTATTTATCTCAGGGATAATGCCTACAATAATAACTCATGATTACCTATATTCAACTGGATACATGTGCCTGGATCATTCCTTACCACATGATGCTTTCCAAGTGGAGAATAATTGAGGTTGAAATGAGAATGAATATTATTGACTCTTGCATAAAAGTAAAAGCTAAAAATTAAAATATAGGCCCTTCGCAGAGGGAAGCATAGGTTGTCATGCGCTTTTGATTTTTGGATTGTGCAAGCCCTTAATGCAAAGGAACGTCACTTTATATTGCCCCTTGTGATAGCAACCTTTATTATGTAGTCCATCACTTTTATTTCTTTACCATCACAAGTTCGTACAAAGCTTATTTTCCCTTGCAATAAAAGATCATACATATTTAGGAGCAATTTTTATTGCTTTTTGCACCGATGACAACTTACTTGAAGGATCTTATTCAATCCATAGGTAGATATGGTGGACTCTCATGACAAGAAACCGGGTTTAAGGGTTTTTGGATGCACAAGTAGCATTTCTACTTAGTACAAAATTTTGGCTAGCAAAAAATTATGAGCAAGCACCACATGTTAGAGGATCGATCCATGACCATATAACTTCTATGTGAATATAAGCAAACATAACCCATTACGTTGTCTTCCTTGTCCAACATCAACTACTTGATCAAGCTTGAAAATAATTAATGGGGGCTCACAATCATAGAAGATGTCCAAGATAGTATATTTATATCTTATATGCGAAATCTCTCTTCCTTCAATATTTTTTTCATGAATTGTTCAAGTGACCAATGTTGTGTTTGCTAACTTTCAATAAATTACTTCTTATAAGCGAAGTCACTACTCCCCATGGGACAAGCATATGAAGCACATATAATTTCAACTTTATGATATTCAATTCATTCAACAATTTACTCTTGGGATATAAGTGAAGAACGAGAGTAAATGACAAATTACTGCAAAAGATATAAGTGAAGAACAAAGAGTAGTTAAGTGAATGGGTAGCTATGTGAAGACTCTCTCTCAATAAAAACTTGAAACTTGAAAACTTCAATCACACAAAACTTAACGGAACTTGTGAGATAGGTTAGTATGATAAAAATAAATCATCCACTTAGGTACTATCAAGACAAGATTCATAATTGTTCTCATAAAATTCCTATTGTACTCTATCATTCCTACAATTTATATTGACCAATATAAGCCATAGAAACTATAAAACAAGCAAACTATGCATTGAAAATAGAATCTGTCAAAAACAGAACATCATGTAGTGAGCGAATTAAAAAGCATACTTATGTACCTCCAAAAATTCTGAAAAATTAGGAAAACATAAACAATTTGCAACCCAATACTTTGTAAACATTTCAGAATTTTCTCACACTCCAGTACAGAATAGAAATTCTAGCACTGGACATAAAAGTTTCTGTTTTTGCACAGAATCAAATCAACAAGCATCCACAGTATCCCAAAGGCTTTACTTGGCACATTATTGAAAGAAAACATATAAAACATGATTACTAAAGTATATTAATCATGTGGACACACGAAAATAGTAGGGATAAATATTGGGTTGCCTCCCAACAAGCGTTTTTCTTTACAGCCTTTTAGCTAGGCATGATGATTTTAATGATGCTCACATAAAAGTGAAGAATTGAAACATAGTGGGAGCATCATGAAGCATATGAAAAGCACATTTAAGTCTAACCCACTTCCTATGCATAGGAATTTTGTGAGCAAACAATTTATGGGAGCAAGAATCAACTAGCATAGGAAGGCAAAACAAGTATAACTTCAAAACTTTCAACACATAGAGAGGAAACTTGATATTATTGAGATATGTAGAAGCATATATTCCTCTCTCAAAATAATTTCCAGTAGCATCATGAAGAAATTCAACAATATATCCATCACACAAAGCATTCCTTTCATGATCCACAAGCATAGAATTTCTACTACTCTCCACATAAGCAATTTTCTTCTCATTCGTAATAGTGGGAGTATCATATGAAACTCGAATACTATAAATTGTTTCCACATTAAAAGAGTAATGTTCAGTAAAAGGGTATTCATAAGTATGACAATAATTATCACTACTTTTTAAAACATAAGTATCATCACAATAATCATCATAAGTAGAAACTTTGTTCTCATCATAATCTCTTGAAACCTCTTCCGGAATAGTGGATTCAACATTAAATAAAGTCATGACCTCTCCAAATCCACTTTTATCATTATTATAAGATTCAACACCCTCCAAAATAGTGGGATAATTATTACCTAAAGTTGACACTCTTCCAAACCCACTTTCATAAATATTGCAATCATCATAAATAGGGGGCATGCAATCATCATAACAAATTTGATCATTAAAAGTAGGGGGACAAAAAAGATCATCTTCATCAAGCATAGCATCCCCAAGCTTAGGATAAACATTATTTGCAGCAAATAAATTCTCAAACATGTCATTCTCATCAAACATAGCATCCCCAAGCTTGTGGCTTTGCATGTCACTAGCATAATCATTCTTATCATCAATAGTATGAATGGCACCAACAGTATAACAATTATTATCATCATAATTTCCCAAGTTGGTGCCAAAAAGATTTTCAAGATTATAAGAAGTATCATTATCTTCCCAATCATAATTATCACAACAAGTAATAGGCATAACAAAATCATCTTCCACAATTATTTTTTATTCATTCTCATGAGGCACAACAATAATAAGAGCAACATCATTTGGGAGAGATACCTTTTTACCTCTGCTTTTCCTTCTTTTCTTCTTCTTCACCACATTATGTGTGGGTTTATTTAATTTTTCTGAGCTTCTTATTGAAGAGATTGGCTGGATAGGAAGCTCCTCCTCATCACCTAGTTCATCACGAGAAACTGTAACACCCCGATTTTTGGCCCTTTCTTTTTCTTTTGGTTTTATTTGGTTTTTTGCTCTGGTTTTCTTTTTGGAGCAGTTCTTTGGACTTGAAACCTGGGAGACCATCATTTCCTCCCCTTCCAAGTAGTGTTTCATCCTTGCATCTTTTCCAAGATCATGATTTTTCCATTTAAGCCCAACTCCAAAATTCTTTCTTAGGGAATCTTCCTTTCCTTATTAAAGGAATAACCCTATTTGACCCAGGTTGTGAAGCAACCTATATTTCTGTCTTCCACAAAATTCCCAACTAATTCTCATAAATCATTTGGATTATATATTCTCCAAATGTGCCAAAACCTTTCCTTGCCTAGTTCAAAAATAATTCAGGAATATTCATTATCAATTCTGCCCTGAGTAGCACCTTTGTGAAGGAAGTGCTATTTATCTTTTCTTGATTGCCCTCAAAATTTGTGTGCATCCTCGCATGCCCAAATAATGGTCTTATGCAAAAATTAAGCTTTATTTGCCTAGCCAAACTCCCTGAGCAAAATTCCAGAGTTTCTGTCCAGTGGAAACATTTGTGAAGGAAATGCTAGCTAGGAATATTCAAATGAGCTGAAATTTTGCAAGATCATTCATATGCTCAAATCATTGCTCTCCACCAAATTTCCCCTCTATCCAATCATCTATGTGAGCTCAACATCAAATCTTTGTTTCTGGAGATATTTTCAGTTTGTGAAGCAACTACAATTTATATTGCTTCATAGTTTCTGAAAATTTACCCCAGCCTTCTTACCCTTATAAAACATCACTCCACCAAATTTGAGCTCATTTCATCAAGCCAATAATTCCCAGTAATTTTTCTAAGTTTCTGGCCAGGGGAGTCCATTGTGAAGAAAGTGCCATTTTGGTTTGGGCAAATGGTGTGAAATTTTTACAGTGGCTTCTTATATCCAAATAATCATCCTGTGCCAAATTCCAGCCAAAACCAAAAATCCTTGTGAGTGCCACTTTCTGATTTTTGCTTCTGGACCAGATTATGCAATTGCAAAGCAACCCCATGCTAACCTTGTCCATTTAGCCTCAAATTTTGCCAGCTTGTAGTTCTTCCAACCTTCAACCCCTTTGGCAAGCTCATTTACCATTTTACCTACTGATTTGACTCCAGCACTTTGCAAAAGTTTGCTGCTGCCAACTTTTTGTGATGAGTCTGATCAACACAAAGGAGCTTTAGTCCCTCTGTTACATCAAAGTGGCTATAGGACGGATGGACAAGGCAATGGACATCTTTGGCTGAACTTAGTCGTCGTGCGTGCGCCCATGCACGCGGTGACTGCGCCACTGACATGGGCGGTGCACGCGCTCTGGCTGCAGTAGGCGTGCGCTGCGCGTCGGCCCCGCTCTGCCGCCGTTCAAACCTCCTCCATGCGCCACCTCGCCTTGCCGCAGTCCTTCCCTAGCTCGCCCTCGCCTCTCTGGTTTGCCCTCCCCCGCTAGGAGCTCGCCGGACCAAGCCAAAGCTCGGGTGCACGCGGGAACAGTGGCCGCGCGTGCCTGACTGCCCCGTCCGTGCGTGCCCTGCCTCCCCTGCTTTCCCGTGCCATGGCCCGCTTCTCAGTCTCTTCCCCCTCCGCCGTCCAAGCTCCCTGTTGCAGCCGTGTGTGCTTGGCTTCTCGCCGGCGCTCGCCCATCTGGTCGCGGCGGCAACCGGCCCGAGCCCCTCCTCTCCCACCTATTTAAGCAGCCCCAAGCCAGCCTCTCCTCACCAATCACCTCCACCACCTCTCAGTTTCACACCAGAGCCGTAGAACCAAGCCAGGGCCTTCTTCTTCCTCCTCTCCGGCCACGGCTCCGCCGTTCGGCCCTCTCCTCCTCGAGCTCGCTCCAATGCTCCTCCGCCCAAGCCAAGCTCACCTAAGAGCTCCCCTCCTTTCCCTAGTCCTCCCCAGCCTCTCACCCTAGCCTACCGTCGCCGGAATCGCCAGGCCCGACGACGCCCGAAGTCCACCGCCGCCAGAGACGAAGGGCGCGTCTCCGTCCGGCCACCATTCGTGGAGCTGCGGGTACGGGCGGGTGCGCCGTTGGGTGCCCGATCCATCCCCGTCGACGTCCAGCCCCTCCGGGGCCTCTACGCCGATGAACGGCCGCCGGTGAGCCGCCCTCCCTCTGTTCCCTCTCTCTCCCTTCAAAACTGACGTGGTGGCCCCACCCGTCAATCTCTCTTTCGTTCCCGAAACAGTATCCTAGTGGAGGCGTAAAGCCAGTTTACGCCTTTGACGTCACCCCCCCCCCCCCCGAGGTTTTCTGGAATTATTTTTAATTCAAATTTAATCCAGTTTGATCTCAACTTTGACCATGAATAACTCCCAAACCATAAGTCCAAATGAGTTGATTCTTTTTGCATTATTTTTATTTTAACCTCCTTTATTTTCTGGCACAGTTTGGTATTTTCCTCTTCTGTCTAGAATTTCTGGATAGAAGAATTTGCTTTATGTATTATTTACAAATGCTTGCAAAATATTTTTCAGAGTGTTTGTGGTGTGTTGGTGAAGACTCGAAGCTCTTCCCCTCCCTCTTGGAGCAAGGCAAGCCACACCCTCCATTTGCATGATTGCAATGCAATGCCATGGTTAATTTGAATTAAATTTGTTTAATATTGTATTATTTAGAAATGATTTATTCATGGCTTTATGATTGGGGTATTAATTGAGTTTGCTACTGCCATGATGATGCTTGGATTTCTAGAACTAATGCTTTGCAGATCGAGGGTGACATATTGGTCCCGGATTATTAGTAGCAGTAGTCATGCTTTATTCTTGGTCATATTGCTTGGAATTCATGCTAATAATATGGCTATATTATACTTTGGATTTTGGATGGATATTGTTAAGTGTTGAATCACAGTTTGATATGTAATACTAGAGTAACAGTTCTATCACAAGATTATCTTGGGGACAATTTCCGTCATGTCGTTGGTCAGGTGCCACCGAATCGAGCTCACCAATGCAGTCACACTTGCCTGGATGGGGAGGCCCTAATTCGGTCTATTGTCATGCCTCTCGCCGGTGCCTCCAACTAGGGAAAGTTATGTGCTCGCGCTGCCCTGGCCCGGTAGGCGGTCATAACCTTGTGTGCCCAAGTTGTGTTGTACCCGGGTGTCCCCGTGTGGGACAAGATTGTTGTGTTGGCCACGATGGTGGCAGCCACAGAGGTGGCGGATGTCACGAGGTGACATCAGGGGCCACCCAGGACATAGCCCAAAGGGGAGTTTGTCGGGAGTGGCCGGGAGAGTGTCATGCAATAGACTGGTTTTGTCGGAACGTCGTTGGTCCACCCGAATGGGAGCACGAGGCCAAGAGTTCCGTGGTGTGGGTACAGTGTGCTAACCTCTGCAGAGGGTATAAACTATCGATAGCCACGTCCTCGGTCATGGACACAGTTCGTTGTAGGTCACACCGTTCGATCAACACTCACAATGACGGAATGACTTATATTACGGTTTATGGTTGTTTGTGGACAAGTAACAGTTTTGCAGGATACCGATGAGGTTGTGGTGATGATCTTGAGACTGATCATCGGATCGTGATCACGCAGTGATCACAAAGATGTATTGATCACGAGGTGATCGAGATGATATGTTGCTTGGTCGGATAGCCAAGAATGTGGTGGTCCATGTGACCCAAGATAATGGTTTCAGAGTGATTTTAGTCTTACCATATTACTTTGTATAATATTTACTTCCACCTCTTAGTAGTTAGTTATAAGTTAACTGGTAAATGCTATGTTGTTGTTTTGCCTTGATGCTTTTGGTTGTTGTGAGCTTGCGAGTACGTTCAAAGTACTCACCTGGCTTATCATGCCAGTTTGCAGGTGATGCTGTGATTGATTGCTTGTCGTGGATTCCGTTCGTGCGAGCTAGACCGTGTCCCAGCCAGAGTCCCTGCAGAGTGGAGTCCACCACTGTCGTCGTCGTTCCGCTGCTATGAGTGGTTTCGCTGCTATCATAGGACTACCTTAGCAGGCGTAGTGTCGTCGTGCCCTTGCAACCGGTGTAATAGCAAACCTTTGTAACTTTATCATTTGTTATAAGAGCTGATTTGTTCTATGCCAAGCAGTGCTGTATTCCAGAAGACATTTCTGGGCTGGAATACGGGGCATTCTGGTCCCTCTGAGCCAGGGTGCCACAGAAACAATAGGAGGGAATTGGGAAATCCTTACCCTTCCATTAGTATTCCTTTTATATTCTATTGGTTCTCGCATCTTCCTATAATTGGTTATATAAGCATTCTCGTTGCAATTTACCACACAAAACATATAGATTTCCTTTAGATTAGTTTCAATGTTGTCTGTGAGAATGAATACTTTAAACCAACTATTTTTATGTGTCAATTCTTCACACCCCAAAAATAAACAAAGTTCATTGTAAAGTTCAAGGGTGATCAATTTATTACAATATTTGGCCACGATTCGGTCATGAAAAAGTATGCATTGAAAATTAAGATGACCAACCTTATTGCAAAGTTCACAAGTAATGGGATGAAGAGAGCATAATTTTGTAGCAAATTCATCTATCACTTTAAGCCACCGATTGGTTTTATCATGCTTATGCTTCTTACAAAATATATCATCCCTATAAGGCATGTCTTCACAA
The DNA here is from genome assembly GCA_039707655.1 of Elymus sibiricus. Classification (NCBI taxonomy): domain Eukaryota; kingdom Viridiplantae; phylum Streptophyta; class Magnoliopsida; order Poales; family Poaceae; genus Elymus; species Elymus sibiricus. The sequence continues at coordinate 275,827,116 of CM077668.1, forward strand.
AGTTTATGCACTCCACAAAAATTGACATGCTTATACGAAACCTTTTTATCATGACTAGTACAATCATCATTATTATCATGGATATTCATAGCAAGCACACTAACAACATTGCAATCATGCTTATCATTCAAGGATTTTATGCCAAACATTTTATTGAATTCTTCTTCTAACACTTTGGCACAATTTTCTGATCCATCATTTTCAAGTAAGGCATTATAAAGATAAAGCATTTGAGGCAACATCAATTCCATTTTTTTATAGTTTTCTTCTATAAATGAAACTAGTGATAAAACAAGAAACTAAAAAATTCAATTGCAAGATCTAAAGATATACCTTCAAGCACTCACCTCCCCGGCAACGGCGCCAGAAAAGAGCTTGATGTCTACTACACAACTTTATTTCTTGTAGACTTTGTTGGGCCTCCAAGTGCAGAGTTTTGTAGGACAGTAGCAAATTTCCCTCAAGTGGATGACCTAAGGTTAATCAATCTATGGGAGGTGTAGGATGAAGATGGTCTCTCTCAAACAACCATGCAATCAAATACAAGCAATCTCTTGTGTCGCCAACACACCCAATACAATGGTAAATTGTATAGGTGCACTAGTTCGGCGAAGAGATGGTGATACAAGTGTGGTATGGATAGTAGATATAGGCTTTTGTAATCTGAAATAATAAAAACAGCAAGGTAGCAAGTGATAAAAGTGAGCACAAACGGTATTGCAATGCTTGGAAACAAGGCCTAGGGTTCATACTTTCACTAGTGCAATCTCTCAACAGTGCTAACATAATTGAATCATATAACAATCCCTCAACGTGTGACAAAGAATCACTTCAAAGTTCCTAGCAAACGGAGAACATAAGAAGAAATTGTTGTAGGTAGTAAAACCACCTCAAAGTTATCCTTTCCGATCAATCTACTGAGCCATCTCTATAAGTGTCACAAACAGCCCTAGAGTTTGTACTAAAATAACACCATATGATACGCATCAATCAACTCTAATGTCACCTAGATACTCTAATGTCACCACAAGTATCCGTGAGTCTATTATTTGATATGCATCAAGCAATTTCAGATTCATAATATTCAATCCAAAACAAAGAACTTCAAAGAGTACCCCAAAGTTTTTATCGGAGAAAGTAGGACGAAAATGTGCATCAACCTCTATGCCTAGATTACCCCAATGTCACCACGAGAATTCGCAAGTTGATTACCAAAACATACATCAAGTGATTCAATAGAATACTCCATTGTCACCATGGGTATCCACATGCAAGACATACATCAAGTGATCTCAAATCCAAATATTCAATACGATAATAATGAAACCTCAAAGGGAAAGACTCAATTCATCACAACAAGATAGAGAGGGAAGAACACCATATGACCCAACTATATTAACAAAGCTTGTGGTACATCAAGATCGTGCCAAATCAAGAACACGAGAGAGAGATCAAACACACAGCTACTGGTACATACCCTCAGCCTCGAGGGTGAACTACTCCCTCCTCGTCATGGAGATCGCTGGTATGATGAAGACGGCCTTCGGTGATGATTTCCCCCTCCGGCAGGGTGCTGGAACAGGGCTCTGGATGAGATCGCTTCGGAACAGAGGCTTGCGGCGGCGGCGTGGAAGTTCTAGGTTTCTTTTCGGGTTTTTCCCAATATATAGGATTTTTCAGCGTTGGATTTACGCGAGGGGGGCCCACGAGGGACCAACAAGCTTAGGGGGCGCGCCCTAGGGGGCGCCCCCCAGGCTTGTCATGCCCTCGTTGCTCTTCTGGTCCTTCCTCGAAGCTTCGGGGGTCTCTTTTTGTCCATAAAAAATCACCGTAAATTTTCAGTCCAATCCGAGAACTTTTATTTCTGCACAAAAAACAACACCACGGTAGTTCTGCTGAAAACAGCATCAGTTCGGGTTAGTTCCATTCAAATCAAATAAAATTGTACCAAAACCATATAAAATTGTTGTAAACATGGCATGAATACTTCATAAATCATAGATATGTTGGAGATGTATCAATATGTTTCTAGCGCACCTATGCATAAGCATAGTAAAGGATGGATACTTGAGCCACTGTTAACGATTATATACAATACACGTTCTACTCGAAGTAGACTTCGTGCCATGCATGCCACTATCATAGTCTCCCCCAGAGGGTTACAACTCACGATAATTAAGGGTTACCCCATGGACGCGACCTCTCTAAGGGTTCTCCGTAATTCCCCGGTCAATTGCAAAGGTTAGGAGTGATAGGCTTTTACTGTGACCTCAAATTACCTTCACATCCTAGCCCTCTACAACGACAGTGATATACTTCGTGGCCATAACACAAATGTCGAGTGGGGCCCCTTCACAACATTCACGAAGTTATTAAAGTAAGTATTCAACAGGGAATCTCATATCCATAATAACGTTTCAGATCCTACACATACCAAGGTTCATCCATATCCCCAAGAACTAGGGGTCTACTCACACATGGAGACAACAAACATCATGGCAATGGTAATGGTATACATGGATGAATGAATCAAATAACACATGATGACCTGCAAGTGCACAGGGCTGTTGTAGCACTTTCGTGATAAGTAAAGTATCGAACCCACAGGGAGCTGATAGGAAGGCACCACAAACCCCGCAACCACGCTGTCACTTAACACAGTTACGTATGCACCCAAACCGGAGTTTGGAAATAGCATATTCTATAAGTTTCTAGGACACTTGATAAAAGGGTTTTACTACACTAAGAACAAGAAGGTAAAACAGTAATAAAAAGAGACTAAGTTAGTGGTGAAAGTGATTGAGTAGTAAAGTGTTCTCTAGGACTCCGAAGTCATCACTACAAATATGACATGTGCATCTAGTGCGGAGCAAACGCTCTCTATCGTATCCTCTATCCACTCTTCATATGCATAAGTGGGCAGTCCCTGGTACAGTACATGTTCTACTCGAGGTAGACTTCGTGACACGCACATAGTCTCCCCATAGGGTTACAATTCATGATAATTAAGGATTACCCCATGGACGCGGCCTGATATGGGTTTACCTAAACTCCCCTATCAACTTGCAAAGACTAGGGATTGAGATTTTACTATCACCTCGAATTCCCTCAATGTTCTAACCTATGCAGTGCAGTAGTTCCTCCACGGCCAATCACGACAATAGTGCGAGCGAGGCCTCCTCTCAACACTCACGAGAATACTAACTTGAACATGAGCAAGAACATATTGGATCGCTTGGGAATAATTATTCTAATCATAAAAGATTTCATCCATATCCTTGAAAACAAATACATCTACTCAAACATAAAGGATAGGGTCAAGTTACAAGCCGACATCGAGCCGTTGAAGGGAGGAGGTGATGGTGGTGATGATGATGGCGGCGGCACGGTGAAGATGGCGATGATGGCGCTAATTTATAGTCATTAGGATTTTAGTTCTATATGAAGTAAGGACTATTTGATAATTTCTTATAAACATAGGTTTTCATTGGAATTCACTCAATCAGTTAATTATGGAACAAGAGAGCTGTTTCATCTTTGTTTTAAAGAAATATAAAAATGAATTATGAATAGAAAGTAAAATGATTCCACTTTTTTTTATTTTTATAAATATCTTTATTTAGGTAATAAAATAACTAGATAACATAGTTATTTTATTAACTTTTTGAATTTAACCAACTAAACCCATTCTTAATTTTCGGCGCGGTGGAGAGGGCACCGGCCCGAAGGCCGGTGCTCGCGTGGTGGAGCCTCCTCCTCTTCCTCTTGATCTTGTCCCTTCCTCTATGGTGGTGATGGAGCAGCAATGGAGATGGAGATGGATGTGTTGGGGATGAATGGCGTGGTCTGTGGCGGCGGCTAGGGTTGTAGATGATATATATGGAGCCTCCCTAACCTCCTCCCTTGATGGACTTCATCCAAGGGCTCAAGATGAGCCTTATCCTCTCCCAATCTCTTTTTTACGAGCCATGGATCTCGTGGGATTGAACAGGGACAAAATCAGTGAAGAATCCTGTCTGGAAGGGCAACTTTTGGAGTTGTCTGCACATCATAGGACCGCTGAAACGACCGCGTGCGGTCGCATGGAACGTCGTCTTTTGATCTGACCTCCTCCAGTAAAACGGTCGCCATTTGTTCATACAAACTCAAAATTTGGCTCGTTGGATTCGTATGAACGACACCGATCCATTTCTGGGCTTAGATCTTGATTTGGAGCACTTTGGAAAAAATGACTTTTTCCGAGCTTCGAAATGGCTAAGTCTGACCCCTGGATGACTCCGTATCGAACCCATCCATGGTCCTTTCATCGTGCTTGGTCCTAAGTTGCTCCAAAACACCTGTAGACACAAGAAAACAAAGAAAACTAATAAAAGCCAAATAAAATACTAAATGTGCAATGCTCACAATGATAAGTACAAAAACTGGTAATCATGCATAATGGACAACTATTTGGTTCAATGGGACATGATATATAAAGAGAACATGCAACAAATGAGCTCAAAAAATGCGTAAAATATAGAGCCATCAACACACAAGATGACCCCCTAGGGTTATTGATGTTACATATGATAAGGATGTGGATGACGATGATGATGATGATGGTGATGTGGATGACGATGATGATGACAGCGGTGATGATGTTGTAGCTCCCTTGTGCGCGAGGAGGAAGATCCCCCTCTTCTCATTGATACTCCCTCTGGAGGCTAGGGTTCTGCCTTCTAGACGAGTTCCTGGTTGCTATGTACATCTGATCCACGATCCGATTTCATGGGGTGGAAATAGTTGATCCGACGACGGCGATATCACTCCATACGACCGCCCATACGAGCGGGCGCGGTCGTATGGAACGTCGTCTCTTCCTCTGGAGGCGCGGTGACGATTTATTCTTTGTCCTTCTTGCTTGATTCTCTTATGGTAGGTGATCGTCACTTTAAATACGTGATTCCACTACCATTTCCGAGGATTTCTTCCATTATATGATAAATGGTCCAAAAGGCGTTACCTGAGGAATTATCAACAAAAAGAGGCATGCCAATGCGGTAAAACTCAACAAAGCCTACCATGTAGGCACAAAATACTTAGTAAAAATATTGCATAAATTGGACTCATCAACTCCCCCAAGCTTAAGTCTTGCTCGTCCCCGAGAAAGTACCGTAGGTTATAAAGAACAAGGTTAATTTGGTGTTCATGAGATACGATACAAAAGAAGCATGAGTCCATCACTGCTTATAGGAACGAATAGGGATAAAATGGTTTATGACAAATGATAGCTCATCCTTATTGCGATAATCATGCAGGCATCCACACTTCGTTACTCAATTTTATTATGGACATGTAACAACTTCATATCCTAATTCATCGTTGTTTCAATCGGGCAAGCTAATGAAGATTCCTTCTCCTCTTTTTCTATTAGAGATTTAATATTCTTTAAGTATTTTTGTCGCCTGTCATTGTGACATGTTAAGTGCTCATCTCACTTTTTATGTGTTATGCAAGCTAAACATGAATCTCAAGAGAACTCATTTTATAAAAACACTTTTCAACTTAAGAGGATTCATTTATTTTCTTCCTTTCCCTACTAAGTTGAACCTTCAATGAACTAGCATATATAGTTATTTCTCCTCCCTTCAAAAACTTCACAACTATAATGTGGAGTACTTATAATCATCATGCAAGTAAATATGTGCTACTATTTGGATCACAACTATCATCCTTTACTTCTCAAGTACGCAATAATGATCACACACATCAAGATATCCGAATACTCATTGAAAAAGATCATCCCTTATTAAAAAGAGCAATTGATAGTTCAATCTTATTGAAAATAAAACTTATAACCTATTCTCAACTTGCGGGAAGGAAATGCAGAAAGGTAAAGATACAAAGTGCACATGAATCTCCCCCAAGCTTACAATCAAGCCAGGGAGATCCAGGCACTACGCGTTTTATGCTCACTCATGGGTATCCTGGCAGGCAGCGAAGATGCTCCTAAAATGCTTCCTCATCTCCTCGATCACGGCCTACTGATCATCTACAACCTGGGTCAAAAACTCAAGTTGTGCAGTGTTGTTGTTAAGAGTATCGATCATGAGCCTGATCTTGTGGAAGAGACCATCGACCCTTGCCTCCAGGTCTTTTCTCATCAACCAGTAGGAGTCAATACCTTCTCTGATCACATTCACACAAGCCTTCGAAACCTTCTCCAATTCCTTAATCTTTTCCTTCATCTCTTCTAGGGTCGGTGGCTCCGTTCCCCACTCATTCTAAGGGGGGCCCAGAGGAAATAACGGAATAGATCCTCGGATTTTGAATTGGTAGGGATTAGGAGGATACTCATCTGGAGTTGTGTCATCATCCCCTTCCTTCTCTGGTTCCTCCTCCTTGATCTCCACCACCTCGGCTTTTTCATTGAGTTCCTCCTTCTTCGGGTGCGGTTCTTCCTTGAGGCTTAGCTTCCTCAAGTCTTCCCATCCCGAGGGCACCACATCATCCAAATTGGGGAAGGGGATGATGCGAGCACAGGTGAATGAGGTCTTGCCATTCAAGGCGGCGCTCGTGCTTGTTTTCTGCAACTAAAAAGCTTTTGGGTGGAGATGGCAAGCAAAGAAGATGTGAGATTAGATGGTTTAGGGCTTAATGACATGCCCCTTCCCTCTTTATAAAGGTTAAGTCTACAGATAATCAAGAGATAAAAGATAAAAAGTTAGTTAGAAAGAAATTGAAACAAAATCGGGAAAGTATCGCGGAAACAGACCGATCGACGACCTTCCATACGAGCGGGAGCGCTCGCACGGCCGGTCGTATGACCTGCTGTCGAGCCCTTCTCTCTCCTATTTTTTTAACTAACCTGTCACGGCGGTGTATCCATGATACCAATCATACGAGCCCTACGGATCGCATGATAGGCCATCGTTCGTTCTGTCATCGAACCCTTCGCTGAAGAGGATCCATGCGACCGCCCAAATGACCGCAAGCGCCCACATAGAACAACGTCGTTCTCTCTGCGTCCTTCGTCATTTCTGTCTTGCGTCCGTGCGACCGCCCATACGACCAGTGGCGGTCGTATGATACGCCGACTTTTGCTCTGTTGACCACTTTGTCAATTTCTTCCTTAGAAATTTTTATCCCACTGAAAGGTTAGTGATGAAAGCCTCCAACTATGGACGAAAACTTCAATGATTAAGGCATAAGATTAAACAGGTGTAACTCAAAAAAAAATTATTCTTATACCGATATTCACATCTATGTTACAATAGCTCTTCTTTATACCTTTCATTTTCTCCGGAGGGATTCGCCCTCCTCAATCGTGATAAAACTTACCTCCTCCACTTCTCATTCTTCCTTTTGTTCATCAGCAAGGTATAGCTTCAAGCGTTGTCCATTCACGATCCAGGGTCCATCTTTTCCTCCTTTTAACCGAACAGCTCCGGAGTTATAGACTTCTTCTATCTCATAAGGCCCTTCCCAGCGAGACCTAAGTTTCCCTGGAAATAACTTGAGACGAGAGTTAAATAGGAGGACTTTGTCCCCCGCAGCAATGGTTCATTTCAGTATCTTACGGTCGTGCCACCTCTTACCTTTTTCCTTAAACAATCGGGCACTCTCGTAAGCACTGCTACGAAGTTCTCCCAAAGCATGTATATTCTCACCTGCTTCTTTAAGATTAAAATTGATATTTTTGATTGCCCAAAAATCTTTATGTTCTAATTCTAAGGGCAAATGACATGCCTTACCATAAACCATCTTGTATGGCGACATACCCATGGGGTTCTTATAAGGGGTCCGATAAGCCCATAATGTTTCATTTAGCTTTCCTGCCTAATCCTTTCTGGACTTTTGCACCGTCTTCTGTAATATTGTCTTTATTTCGCGGTTCGAAAGCTCCACTTGACCACTTGTCTGAGGATGATACGGTGAAGCTATTCGGTGGGTTACTCCGTATTTACGAAGTACTCTCCCAAAAATTCCATGTATAAAATGTGATCCACCGTCAATGATAAGAACTTTAGGGTCTCCGAACCTGGGAAGGATGATGCATGTCCTTTATCATCTTAAGTGAAGTAGCTGCGTCTGCATGATGAGTTGGGATGGCTTCAACCCACTTGGTAACATAGTCTACAACCACAAGAATATGAGTATGTCCATTTGAAATGGGGAATGATCCCAAATAGTCCAATCCCCAAACATCAAATGGTTCATACACTGGACTATAATTCATAGGCATTTCTTGTCTACGTCCTATATTACCTGTGCGTTGACAAGCATCGCAATTTTTGACAAACATGTGTGCATCTGTGAAGAGTGTAGGCCAGTAGAATCCCAATTGAAACACCTTGGCAGCTATTCGATCACCTGCATGATGTCCTGCATAAGGGCTACTATGGCAACTTTCGAGTATAGCATTCATCTCATGCTCAAGTACACATCGCCTAATCATGTCATCGGGTCCATGCCGATAAAGAAAAGGATCATCCCAGAAATAGTACTTCAGATCACTGAAGAACTTTTCCTTTAATGATAATTCATATCAGGTGGCATGCACTTTCCTGCAAGAAAAGTTAGCGTAATATGCAAACCAAGGCTCTATCTTTTTTATCATAGCCAAACTCTCACCTAGAAAGGATTATTTATAGGAACTGGGTCATACGGTATCCTTTCCATGCATGATAGGTGATCTGCTAGTGGATTGTCCTCTCCCTTGCGGTCTACTATCTGCAAGTCAAACTCTTGAAGTAGTAATATCCGTCGAATCAATCGGGGCTTAGCATCCTTCTTAACAAGAAGATAACGTAAGGCACGATGATCCGTGTGGACTATCACTTTTGAATTAATAATATAAGGTCTAATTTTATCACAAGCAAAGACAAATAGAAAGTAATTCTTTCTCTGTGGTTGCTAAATGCCTTTGATCTTCATCCAAGCTCCTGCTAGCATAAAAGACAATATTAAGTTTCTTATCATCACGCTGTCCCAAGACATCTCCAATAGCATAGTTACTAGCATCACACATAATCTCAAAGGGTTCATCCCACTCCGGAGGTTGGATGATTGGAGATGTAATCAAGGCGTCTCTCAATTTTTTGTAGGCCTGCACACAGCTCTCATCAAAAGAATAGGGCACATCTTTTTGTAAAAGGTCAGTCAAAGGTTTAGATAATTTAGAAAAATCCTTAATGAACCTTCTATAGAAACTAGCATGACCCATGAAAGTTTGCATACCTTTTACGTCTTGAGGGTAAGGTAAAATTTCTACTACCTCAATTCTCTCTTGGTCCATTTCTACACTCCTTCCTTGTCAGGGGGATGACCCCCGGGTAGACCCAAGACGGCGAGCCGGACGGGGTGCCTGCCCGCCTGGGCCGGCTGCTCCAGCCAGCCGGCTGCCCGAAGTCAACTACAACGTCACGTCGGACCTGCGCGGATGGGATAGCCATACCCCGCGGCGGTACACTGTTGATGAATAGGCGGACACTGCGCACTCGTCAGCGCACCATCATTTATAGTGCATCATCGTCATCCACAGTACCATTGTCCCCTGGGCGTCAGCTGATAAAAGACCCTAGGGGGCCTCCTCGCCTCAGCATGCCCACGCACGCTCTGACCCTTTTCCTCCAAAATCTCCCCGCTGCTGCTTCCTCCGCTCGGCCTTGCGCCGTCGCTCAGGGAGGAGCACCACCCCGTCTCCCGCGGCCTCCTCTCGCTCACCGACGTGCTCTCCTCGCTCGGCCTCGGCTACGCCATCGCCATCGCGCTCGGCCTCCTCGTGCTCCTCGCCGCGATCCTCCTCGCCCACCGCTTCTGCTGCCGCCACCGCGGCTAGGGCCAGGACCACCACCAACACCACCAGGGACCGCAGCGGCACCACCACTCCGGCCGCCACGGGGCCGCATCCTCTGCCTCCAGCTCGGGCCACATCTCCATCACCATGCCACGCTTCGTGTTCGTCGCCTAGGACGACTCCCCAAGGCTCCCTTCTCCTGGGCCGTCGTGGCCGGCGAGTTCGCTTGCTCAGTTTGCCTCTGCGAGTACTGCGACGGGGAGATGTAGCGCATCATGCCGCAGGAGCCAAGCCCGCTCCACCTCTCCACGGACGCGCCCAAATCCGGGCGCCCCGCAGTCATTGCGGCTTCGCGCGGGCCGCTCCCGCCACCCCCGTCCGTGCCCAAGCCATGCCTAGCGTTGTTGTGCCGCCCGGCAGTCCACGCGCCTGGCCATGCCCGGCCTCCTCCGCTCGCGTGCGCGGCCCTGTCCGTGCCCAAGCCGCGCCCCGCGCCGCTCCTCCGCTCGCGCGCGTCGGCCGCCCGCCGGCTCCGCCCGCCCCCACCGGCCCGGCCGCCCCCTGCCGGCTCCGCGTGCGCCGGCTCCTGCTGCTCCACAGCTGTGGCCGGCTGCTCTTGCAGAAAAGGACCGGCTGCTAAAAAGGAAAAAAGAGCACGGGCCGGCTGGGAAAAAGGAAAACTGGGGCCGGCCAAAAAAAACCGCCAACTGTGCCGCCCGCCCGCATCGCCGTTTGGCCGGCTGGCCTGCCTGCCTGCGTCGCCGCTGGGCCGGCCCTGCCTGCCCACTTCAATGCCTGGCCGGCTGAGTCAGGCCAGCTAGGGAGCCGGCCCGGCTGCCTGTCCGCTTCGACGCCTGGCCGGTCAGGCCCGACCGGCTGGGGCGCCCCTCGACCGCCTAGAGGCTTGGGCCTCCTGCCGGAGGTTACCTCCGCCCCGTCTGCGCCAAAAGCAATGTGAGCTCCCCATCCGCCTATCCTTGCATCGCGCACAAAAATGGATAACCCCGAGCGACCCTCGGGGGCTACCTCCGCATGTTTCCAGCTGCTTTATTGTTCACCCCGGCGCTAGCTAGTCTCGGCCCGGGGGCTGGCCGTTTGGCCCGATACATTCTTTCCCGCAGACGGCTTAGTAGTGTGCACGGTACCAAAGGCCCACTCTTTGCCTCAGCTACAGACCGCACCCCGGCTGTCCGGCTAGCGAGCACAAAAGCTGGAGGTCACCCCATGCGAAAAACGTCAGGGGGGAAAACGGCTTGGGCGACCCGGTCGTTTCCTTTGTGAGTATCTGCTCGGTCAAATCTGCTCCCAGAGTCCGAGTACTACATGCTCCACCCTGCGGCCGACTCTTCACCTCAACTACAGACTGGCTCCCGGCTATCCGGCTGGCAAGAGCAAAAGCCAAAGAGCGGGAGGGGGGTACATGAAAAAGACTGAAGGGGGGCTCAGACAAAACCGAGTCGGCACCCCTCCGCATATAACTTGCGTTGCAAAAACCAAATACTTGATATATCTGCGCTGGCTAACTTTGTCTTTTGCATGATAATTTCCATGGGGCACCCCCCCCCCTCCCCGCCCGGAGGCTCACAGGCTACACCCAGTGGGTGTGCCGGCACGCCTCACTGGGAAAACGTCGCGCCGGTCGCAGGCCCGCTGCCAGCTGCCACTAGCATCCTCGATGCCACTAGTAGGGACCCTCCACATGACTCTTCGAGTCGCCCGGAGGCTTAGAGGCTACACCAAGTGGGTGCACTTGCGCGCCCCCACTGGAAAAACGCGACGCCAGTTGCAGGCCCACTGTCGGCTGCCATCGGCATCCTCGACGCTACCGTCTGCTCCAACAACAGCGAAGACCCTCCGCCCGACTCTTCGAGTCGCCCAGAGGCTCGGAGGCTACACCCACTGGGTGTTGGCGCCCACCGTAGCCGTGTCCCACTATAGGATCGAAGGTATGTCTAGAGGGGGGGTGAGTAGACAACTTGACCAAATAAAAACCTAACCTTTTCCCAATTTTAGTTGTAGGCAGATTTTAGCAAGTATACAAGTCAAGCATCACCCTACACATGCAATTCTAAGAGTGTAGCAGCGGAAAGTAAACAATTGCATATGTAAGTAAAGAAGGGGATCGGAGATTTCAAACGCAATGAAGACACGGTGGTTTTTGGCGTGGTTCCGATAGGTGGTGCTATCGTACGTCCACGTTGATGGAGACTTCAACCCACGGAGGGTAACGGCTGCGCGAGTCCACGAAGGGTCCACGAAGAAGCAACCTTGTCTATTCCACCATGGCTTATGTCCATGAAGGACTAGCCTCACTCGGGTAGATCTTCACGCAGTAGGCGATCTCCTTGCCCTTACAAACTCCTTGGTTCAACTCCACATCATGTCGGAGGCTCCCAAGTGACACCTAACCAATCTAGGAGACACCACTCTCCAAAAGGTAATAGACGGTGTGTTGTTGATGAACTCCTTGCTCTTGTGCTTCAAATGATAGTCTCCCCAACACTCAAACAACTCCTCACAGATTTGGCTATGGTGGAAGAAGGATTTGAGTAGAAAGCAACTTGGGAAAGGCTAGAAATCAAGGTTCAAATGGTTGGAATGGAATCTCTTGATCTCAACACATGAGTAGGTGGTTCTCTCTCAGAAAATGTATGGTGGAAGTGTTGGCACGTTCTGATGGCTCTCCTTACTGAGTAAGAAGTGGTGGAGGGGTATATATAGCCTCCACACAAGATCCAACCGTTACACACTTTTGACCCAACTCGGTGGCACCGATCAGAAATCTCGGTGGCACCGAACTGTGTAAAAGATATGAACATTAGGAATCTCGGTGGGACCAACTAGAACAACTCGGATGGACCGATGTGCAATGGTTAGGGCAAACCTCGTCTCGGTTGCACCGATTGCATCAACTCGGTAAGACCGAAGTGAAGCAATAAGGCAACAGAGAGTTGGCAAGCCATCTCGGTGAGACCAATTTGCTAAACTCGGTGGGACTAAAGTAAGTGCAAATGATCACAGAGAGTTGGCAATGCCATCTCGGTGGGACCGAGATCCATATCGGTGGATCCGATTTGTTAGGGTTTTGGCAGTGGCTAAGTCCAGATGAACTCGGTGGCTCCGGATAGGAAATTTCGGTGGGGCCGAGTTGGAATGTAGGTTTTGGACATATTTGGATGGAGAAAGTGGTTGAGGATTTTGGAGCAATGTCACTAAGCACTTGAGCAAAAAGACCATTAAGCAACACCTCATCCGCTTTTAATAGTATTGGCTTTCCTATGCACTCAATGTGATCTTGGATCACAAAACCAAAAATGTAGAGTCTTGAGCTTTTGCCAATCCATGTCCTTAGCATTTTGAGGGGTCCACGTCTCTAGTCCTTGCCATGCCAATAATTGAACATCCTGAAATCTTTAACTTGAATGAACATTAGTTCAATGAGATATATGTTGTTATGAATTACCAAAACCACCAAGGGAGCAAATGTGCTTCCAATCTCCCCTTTTTTGGTAATTGATGACAACATATAGATCAGAGCTTAGACAAATGATTAAATGAATGGAATACATCGTCGCTTTGAGAAGTATGTGATAAGCAAGAGCTCCCCCTAAATTTGTGCATTATTAATCATTTGCGTTTGAATGCAAATGCACAATCGATTAGGATCATGGGTCACTCTTCCATGTCACATACAACTTGGTGGAGCGCGCAAAATGATATGAATGGAATAGTAGGCACGCATCACCAAAGACACAAGTGAATGATCATACAACGATAATGATAAGAATAAGCATTAAGCATCACATGAAGCATAGTATGATCAATCACACACGTAGTATCTCATAGACATAGTATCAAGCACACATCAAACCAAAGTAGCATAAAGCAACTAGTAGCAAAAGAACTCGAGAAAAACAACAACGAGCAAGACACTCTCTCTCGAAGCCTAATGATTTATATAAATTCTCCCCCTTTGGCAACAAGTACCAAAAAGTTCGAATAGGTATAGGACTATGCGGCTCTCTAGGCACGATCCTCAGAAGCTCCTGAAGGTGATCTCTGGCTAGCAGCTCCGATGTGCGTAGATGGCATTGAGAGAAGTGCATCCACGAAGGCTTCAGCTGACGTCTGCTGGGCTGGTGGAGTAGAGACTGGAGGTGGCACTGTAGCAGCAGCAGCAGGTGCAGAGACTGTGGTCCTCGTATCCGCAACAGGCACTGCAGCAGACCTGGCTACCCTAGGCACTGTCTGGAATCTCTCAGTAGTGGGTCTGTCATCTCCACTGTCATCAGAAGCGGACCTGGCTGCATCAACATCATCCTTCAGCTTCTCCACAATGGTCTGTACCTCAGTGATCTTTACATCAAGATCATGAATCTTTGTTTCAACTATCCGCTCTAGGCTAGCCTGGTTCTTGGTGAGGTTGCCCAGACTTCGCTCAATCCTCAGGGTGGCTTCCAGCAGATAAGTCATTTGATCATTCTTCGACTTGAGGTTGGCAATGGGTGCATTGGGAGCAGATGCCTCCTTCGCTGCTTTTGCTTCTGCGGCTGCTCGGATCTTCTCTTGTGCTTGAGCAGATGTAGGATGCGAAGGGTCCATCACTATAACATTGTCCTCGAACTCAGGACCCAATGGGAGATGCTCACGATCAAGAAGATAAGTGCTCGTTCCAACCTTGGATTTGATCAGCATCTGAATGTGCGGAGCATATCCACAAGATCTCTTCTGATCAGCAGCTGTCCTCTTGATGGTTTCAACAATCAAGCTCATCACCTTGAACTTTTGAGGTGTATCAAAGAGGTGCAGCAAGTTGACGGAGTGGCCACATATCATCTTATCATCTCCAGACTTGGGCAACAGAGTGTACCTCATGATTGTGTTGGTGGTGGCCAAACCAGGTAGCAAGTGCTTCACTGATCCAAGCTTGTGTGTCTCGGTGTCCTTCTCTGGAATAGTTGTGTACATATTGGCCATGGAATTATGGTCCATCTTGAGCTTGGCATATATGTCAATGTCATCATCTTCTTCCTTTGGAGCACCAAGAAGAGTAGCCCACTCAGAGATGGTTGACTGGTATCTGGATCCCTAAGTCATCCACACAATTCTGCCATCTGGATAAAAATGAGCTGTGGAGTAGAATTGCATGATCATCTCATCATTCCACTTTGTAAGCTTCTGTCCAACAAAGTCATCAACACCAGCTATCCTAAAACTCTCATGAACATGGGGGAAAAAGTCCTCATTTGCATCGATGTACTTCCAGTCTACCCATCTCATGTCACTGACGATTGGCTTCTTATCAAGCAATACAGTCTCATAGAAGTCTTGTTGTTCTCTGGTCTAGAAGCGGTAATCACAAGCAGTTCTTCTTCTGGCAGCATAAGGATCTGACAATCTCCACTGACACAGTCCTTTGTCCTTCCTGAGCATCATGTTTTCGGCAACAGGGTGTGCATTGTCATGATCTGGAATTTTCGGCTTCAATTTTCTGAGCACTAGTGGCTCCTCCACAACATCAGCTTCAGGCACTGGGGCCTTGTTCTTCTCAGTAGCTGGGATATTTCTCGTAGACCTCTTGGGTGCAGGAGCTTTAGGCTTAGACTTGGTGGGGGCAGCAGTCCTTATAGCATCAGACATAAGCTTCTGAGACTTTGCAGGAGGTGCATCAACTGTTGGTTCCTCCTCCTCATCAGCCATGGAGGGCTTACCTAGAACACGAGCAACAATTTTCCTTGCCCTATTCTTCTTTGATGCAGCTGCTGTTTCTGTATCACTTGACTCCTCAAGTGTGAATGTCATAGTTTCCTTAGTGACTTTCTTCACTGTTGTCTTCTCTTTGGTTCTAGCAGGTTTTGAGCTAGCAGTTCTACCATATTACTTAGCAACCACTTTCTTCTTTGAAGTGGCCTCTCTAGCCACAAAGTCCTCATCCTCATCATCTGAGGTTCTCTTCTTCTTGGTCCTTGTTGCAGCTCTTGGAAGATCTGGAGAGCTTCTCTCTCCCTCATAAAAGCTTTCCTCAGGACTAGAGCCTGAACTGAGATCAGTGTGCTGCTCTGACATATTCTGACTATCGCTGGCATCTGACATCTTGCAAAGCTGACCCTGTGAATAGATGGGTATGGGCAGAGTAGATGAGTCATCACAAAAAGGAGATGTTTTTCATGAAAATTGAGTTCAAATCTTAGTTTCAAGTTTTCACAGAAGGCATTTCGGATGGACCGAGTTGATCATCTCGGTGATACCGAAGCACTCAACAGAAACCTTATACTCCATTTCGGTCAGACTGAGATGTGGTTCGGTGTCTCCGAGATGCTAGGGTTTCACAGAGACTTTACTTTCGGTCTCACCGATTCATACAACTCGGTGGCACCGAGACGTACTAGTGCAATGGCCTGGGGCGAAATCAGTGACTCCGAAAATCTCTAATCGGTCGGTCTGAGATGCGTTCGGCAGAAACTTAAACCTAAATTTTTTGCTCGAAACTAATCTAAGGAATTTGCAGTGTAAAGGAAGGTCTCAATCCGTGGCAAGAATAATGGCAATCCATCCGTGCATTGAATCAGAATTTAGAGCATGAAGGGGGTCGAATCTCACCCTAACTTGGTGGAGATCCTCTACGGCGGCAACGGCGGAGCAGATTGCCCTTGACGGCGACGGATTCCGGCAGCGAAGGCGTGCAGGAGACAAGGGCGATGATCCAGAGACCTGGGTGACGGTAGTAACGGGGTGCGGGAACGAAGAGGTTTGAGAAATTTCAATCGTTCGGGCCCGCGAAGTATATATACCCGTGTGCTATGGGTGGCTCCGGATTGGACAACTCGGTGGCACCGATATGTGTACCTGCAAGCAGTTTAGCACATCGGTGGCGCCGAAATGGTTCAACTCGGTGACACCGAGATGGAAACCTAGATCAATCTAAATGATTTCGGTTGGACCGAGTGTGAGTGGATTGGTTCGGCCGAAATCATGTAGAAGGTTTTGGAGGTTCAGCCCTTTCAGATTGGTGGCTCCGACTGCGCCTCATCCGGAGGGTCCGAAAATGAATTGTTCAATTTTTGTGATGTAGCAAGAATAGAATTTGAGACAAGAAAGCATAGATAGCTAGATAAGGTACTTAGGCATTCTTGTACATCCACTTGGCCAGAAAAACCAAGACAATCAAAACAACAAATGGATGTCCTCGAATGAAGAAAACATGCAAACGAACATGCTCACACAATAAGATAGCAAATGAAATATGTGTCAAACATGCACAACCAATTCTAGCATCTATCAAGCAATGGTGATGACTAGGTCATCTATATATGAGTATATTGACTTAGGAGTCAAATGAGAACATTTGATCATAGGTCATACTCATCGTTTAAGCACAAGTGGGGTTGCCACTTTTACATAAAGCATTGATGTTCTCACACCATTAGAGTTGCTTTAGCTCAATTTTTAGAGCTAAGCTCCCCCTAGATGTGATATCCCCCCAAAGAGGGATGAAGTAACCTTGGGTTTTGTCGATGATGACTTCATGTAGATGTTGAAGATGTGGATGCTCAATGTGGATGTAGACCATCAAGAGTTGGGAGCAACCCTTTGGAGTTTTGTGCTTTCAATACCTACATGGGTTAGTCCCACACAAGGAACATACAAGGATATCCATAGACATAAAGTGAAATACACATATGATGATGTCCATGAATGCATTGACTACCTTGTCCCTTGCCTTACCAACAAGAGGGTTTGTGACTCCATGAACTAGTGCAAGATGTAGAAGTTGATTGCACAAGTTCTTGCCAAAATGAATATGAGTGTAGTTTGTTGGCGGAGTCACCCTCAAGAACTCTCTAGTTCTTCTTCTTTTGGACCGACATCAACTTGATGGGAATCATTGGAGTTGTAGTAGCACTTGATGAAGTAGAACTTGATGAAGTCTTGGGAACCCACTTGACCAAGGCATGAGGCGCTTCTTCAAATGAGTCAATCTCTTCTTGAAGCTTGTCCTTGCCTTTTAGCTTGTGATCTTGTGGTGGAAGATCTTCTTGAGCTTGTGTTCCCTTGAAGGAAGTAGGATCATACTTCTCTTGTTGAGGAACAAACTTCGTCTTGGGGTATTGATCTTCTTCCCACTCAACTCCATTGGCATTGAACTTTCGTTCAAAACCAACACCTTGGTTCTTCCGGTGCCTTCCTTGCTTGCGTACAATTTCCTCAAATTGCTTACTCCCGGCAAGGCTCTTGTAGACACCTTTTTTATAATTCCTTTCAATAGAATGTTTTCTTGTTCAAGTGTAACTTGGCTAAGAGAATCATTAGTGGAATCAATAGAACAACTAGAAGCAACAATATTGGATTTAGCATTGTTATTGTTACTACTAGAGGTAGAACACTTTTTACCCTTGTTGCTACTTTGCTTAGGTTTAACTTGTAGCATAAAGGTAGACAAGAGTAAATGTTTGGCAAGATATGAAGAACACTTCTTTCGAAGATCATCATTGATAGCTTTAAGAAACTCATGCTCTTGCTCTAAATTTAGGTTCTCGAAGCGTAGCTTCTCATGAGTTCTTAGAAGTTCTCTATGATCCTCTTGAGTTGTTTCATGAGCTAACTTAAGAGCATTTAGTTCTTTAGTTAGACGCTCAATCTCCTTCATAGCATTGTCACTCATTTCCTCTTGACTATCATGATTACTAGCATTTTTATTATAGCTCACATCACTAGCCTTATCAACAAGTAAATCATCATCACCAAGCAAATCATCTTCATCACTATTGAAATCAAGATACTCGCGGTGTGATACCTTGGGGACTTTTGCCATGAAGCATCTTCCAATTCCTTCATTTGGTGAGTCAAATAGATCATGGGAGTTGGATGACACAAGAGCAAGTCTGGCAACACCTTCATCTTGACTATAGTCGGAGTTGGAGTGATAGCTTCTCTCGGAGTGGTTGTCGGAGTCGGAGCCGGAAACCCATTCACCAACATGAGCTTGATGTCTTCTTCTTGTGTAGCTCTTTGATGACTTGTCCTTCCTCTCCGAATCCTTGCTTCTTCGAGAGTGTCTTCGTTCATAACGATCATCTCTACTCCTTCTCTCCTTGTGAGGTGATTCATCTCTTCTATGTTTTCCTCTTGGTGATTCGTCTCTTTTCTTGTAGGGAGCCGTACACTCATTGGAATAGTGTCCGGGTTTTCCACAATTGTAGCAATTACGGTCATGACTTGATGATCTTCTCTCAAAGTGTCTTGAGCTAGAGCTTCTTTCTTTCCCTTTGTTCTTGTAGAACTTGTTGAATCTTTTCACCATTAGGCTTATCTCTTCATTGGATACTAGCTTGTCACTTGGAGTTGTTGGAGCATCGGTTGAGGCTTTGTAAGCACCACTTGATTTGTTGAGTAGCTCCTCTTTGTCCTTGAGTGACATTTCATGAGCAACAATCCTTCCAATGACTTCCGTGGGCTTGAGATCTTTGTAATTTGGCATCATTTGGATCAATGTGCAAACGGTATCATATTTTCCATCCAAAGCTCTAAGTATCTTCTTGATGATGAATTTGTCGGTCATCTCTTCACTTCCTAAGCCGGCAATCTCATTTGTGATGAGAGCAAGCCTAGAGTACATTTCAGCGACTCCTTCACCATCCTTCATCTTGAACTTGTCAAGTTGACTTTGAAGCACATCCAACTTAGATTCCTTGACGGACTTGGTACCCTCATGCATATCAACCAAAGTATCCCAAATTTCCTTTGCATTCTCGAGGCGGTTGATTTTGTTGAATTCCTTGGGACACAAACTATTGAAGAGAATGTCACAAGCTTGAGCATTGTATTGCAACATCTTCAATTCTTTCGGGGTTGCTTCACGATCCGGTTCCTTGCCATCCTCAAAGAAATCACCTTGCAAGCCAACACGAACAATAGCCCAAACGACGGGGTTATGACCAAGAATATGCATTTTCATCTTATGTTTCCAACTAGCAAAGTTTGTACCATCAAAATATGGACCTCTGCGGTGATAATTACCCTCACTAGACGCCGTACTCTCCTAGGTTGTGAAACCAAGGCTATGATCACTAAACCAATGGAAATCAAGGCTTACGGAGACCAAAGATCTGATACCACTTGTAGGATCGAAAGTATGTCTAGAGAGGGTGATTAGACTACTTGACCAAATAAAAACCTAACCTTTTCCCAATTTAAGCTGTAGGCAGATTTTAGCAAGTATACAAGTCAAGCATCACCCTACACATGCAATTCTAAGAGTGTAGTAGCGGAAAGTAAACAATTGCATATGTAAGTAAAGGAGGGATCGGAGATTTCAAACACAATGAAGACACGGTGGTTTTTGGCGTGGTTCCGATAGGTGGTGCTATCGTACGTCCACGTTGATGGAGACTTCAACCCACGGAGGGTAACGGCTACGCGAGTCCACGGAGGGCTTCACCCACGAAGGGTCCATGAAGAAGAAACCTTGTCTATTCCACCATGGCTTACGTCCACGAAGGACTAGCCTCACTCGGGTAGATCTTCACGAAGTAGGCGATCTCCTTGCCCTTACAAACTCCTTGGTTCAACTCCACATCATGTCGGAGGCTCCCAAGTGACACCTAACCAATCTAGGGGACACCACTCTCCAAAAGGTAATAGACGGTGTGTTGTTGATGAACTCCTTGCTCTTGTGCTTCAAATGATAGTCTTCCCAACACTCAAACAACTCCTCATAGATTTGGCTATGGTGGAAGAAGGGTTTGAGTGGAAAGCAACTTGGGAAAGGCTAGAAATCAAGGTTCAAATGGTTGGAATGGAATCTCTTGATCTCAACACATGAGTAGGTGGTTCTCTCTCAGAAAATGTATGGTGGAAGTGTAGGCACGTTCTGATGGCTCTCCTTACTGAGTAAGAAGTGGTGGAGGGGTATATATAGCCTCCACACAAGATCCAACCGTTACACACTTTTGACCCAACTCGGTGGCACCGATCAGAAATCTCGGTGGCACCGGACTGTGTAAAAGATATGAACGTTAGGAATCTCGGTGGGACCGACTGGAACAACTTGGATGGACCGATGTGCAATGGTTAGGGCAAACCTCGTCTCGGTGGCACCGATTGCATCAACTCGGTAGGACCGAAGTGAAGCAATAAGGCAACAGAGAGTTGGCAAGCCATCTCGGTGAGACCGATTTGCAAAACTCGGTGGGACCGAAGTAAGTGCAAACGATCACAGAGAGTTGGCAAGGCCATCTCGGTGGGACCAAGATCCATATCGGTGGATCCGATTTGTTAGGGTTTTGGCAGTGGCTAAGTCCAGATGAACTCGGTGGCTCCGGATAGGAAATTTCGGTGGGGCCGAGTTGGAATGTTGGTTTTGGACATATTTGGATGGAGAAAGTGGTTGAAGATTTTGGAGCAATGTCACTAAGCACTTGAGCAAAAAGACCATTAAGCAACACCTCATCCCCTTTTAATAGTATTGTCTTTCCTATGGACTCAATGTGATCTTGGATCACTAAACCAAAAATGTAGAGTCTTGAGCTTTTGCCAATCCATGTCCTTAGCATTTTGAGGGGTCCACATCTCTATTCCTTGCCATGCCAATCATTGAACATCCTGAAATCTTTAACTTGAATGGACATTAGTTCAATGAGATATATGTTGTTATGAATTACCAAAACCACCAAGGGAGCAAATGTGCTTTCACCCGCCCGCCGGCTCGTATCCCCGCGCCCTGGCCGGCTCCCGCGTGCCCTGCCACACCCACTGGGTGTCCAGTCGCAGGCCCGCTGCCGGCTGCCACCGGCATCCTCGACGTCACTAGCAGGGACCCTCCGCCTGACTCTTCGAGTCGCTCGGAGGCTCGGAGGCTACACCCAGTGGGTGCGCACCCCCACTGAAAAAACGCCACGCCGGTTGCAGGCCCGTTGCCGGCTCCCACCGGCATCCTCGACGCCACCGTCTGCTCCAACAATATTGAAGACCCTCCGCCCGACTCTTTGAGTCGCCCGGAGGCTCGGAGGCTACCCCCACTGGGTGTCCGGTCGCAGGCCCGCTGCCGGCTACCACCGGCATCCTCAACACCATCAGCAGGGACCCTCCGCCTTACTCTTCGAGTCGCCCGGAGGCTCAGAGGCTACACCCAGTGGGTGCGCTTGCACACCCCCACTGGAAAAACGCCGTGCCAGTTTGCAGTCTCGCCGCTGGCTGCCACCGGCATCTTCGATGCCACCGTCTGCTCCAACAACAGCGAAGACCCTCCGCCCGACTCTTCGCGTCACCCGAAGGCTCGGAGGCTACACCCAGTGGGTGCGCTTGCGCACCCCCACTAGAAAGAGCCGCGCCGGCTGCTGCCCGCAGCCGGCTGTCATCGCCAACCTCTGCTACCACGACAGCGAAGACCCTCCGCCCGACTCTTCGAGTCGCCCGGAGGTTCGGAGGCTACACCCAGTGGGTGCGCTAGCGCGCCCCCACTGGAAGCAAGCCTTGTCGGCTGCCGCCCGCAGTCGGCTGTCATCGACGACCTCTGCTACAACACCTGCGGAAACCCTCCACCCAACTCTCCAAGTCGCCCGGAGGCTCGGAGGCTACTGTCGGGGGGATGACCCCCGGGTAGACCCAAGACGGCGAGCCGGACGGGGTGCCTGCCCGCCTGGGCCGGTTGCTCCGGCTCGCGCCCGCGGCCAGATGCTCCAGCCAGCCGGCTGCCCGAAGTCAACTACAACGTCACGTCGGACCTGCGCGAATGGGACGGCCATGCCCCGCGGTGGTACACTATTGATGAATAGGCGAACGCTGCGCACTCGTTAGCGCACCATCATCTACAGTGCATCATCTACATCCACAGTACCATTGTCCCCTGGGCGTCAGCTGATAAAAGGCCCAGGGGGCCTCCTTGCCTCGGCAGGCTCGCGGACGCTCGTTCCCGCCTCTCTCACTTACCCATGTAACCGTGGGGGGTCGGCCTATAAGGCCCCCTAGGAGGCCTCCATGCAGAGGGTCGATCGATCAGTAGAACACACACATGCACACACTCACATGAGAGGTAGAACGGAGGTCTAGCCCCTTCTTCCTCCTCCGCCCAAACAGCTCTAGGAGCAACCTTGAAGCCCTTGTGCTCTCAATACTATATTCGGCAGGACTAGGGGTGTTACCTCTCCGGGGGGCCCTGAACCTAGGTACGTCTCGTGTCTCGCACTCACGCGTACCGACCTCGCTTCCGGAACCCACTGGCGTCCTCATGCAGCCCCCCACTTTTAGTCGTCTCATGGCATCTGCCGTGATTTCACCATGACATTCCTGAAACTCTATGCCCAAGTACTACTCCCTCGGTGACCATGAAGTGGCTCTTTTCCCAATTCACCACAAAACCTGTTTCTTTGCATCTCTGCAAAACTTTCATGACATTATAGAGATAGTTGTCAAAAGAAGTGCCTTGGACAGAAAAATTGTCCATAAATATTTCGACAATTTTCTCCACAAAGTTAGGGAAAATTCTAGAAATGCACTTCTAAAAAGAGGGTGGCCCGTTACATAAGCCAAATGGCATTCTACGATATGCATATGTACCGTAGGGACAAGTGAAGGTGGTCTTCTCTTGGTCTTCAGGTCGGATTGGTATCTGCGAAAATCCGGAATACCCATCGAGATAACAAAAATAGGAGTTATTAGCCAACCTTTCAATATCTCATTTATGAATGGTAGTGGGTAGTGGTCCTTCCGAGTCTATTTATTTAATTTCCTAAAATCAACACACATTCCATATCCAACAATTGCCCTAGTAGGAACTAGATCATTATTTTCATTAGTTACTAAAGAAACTCCTCCTTTCTTAGGAATGCAATGAACTGGACTCACCCACTTACTATCAGAGATAGGGTAAATCACCCCGGCGTCAAGAAGACATATTACTTCTTTTATTACCACATTCTTGGAAGCGGGGTGTAGTCTCCTTTGACTTTCTATTACTGGTTTAGCTCCTTCCTCAATGGGAATAGCATGAGAGTATATGGATGGATCTATCCCCTTTACATCTTTCATTGAGTAGCCCAGAGCCATACGGTGTTTAGTTAACACCGCTAATAGCTTCTCTTTTTCTTTTCCTGAAAGGTCGGCATTAACAATGATAGGAAATCTTTCAGTGTCATCCATAAACTCATACCTTAGCCCTTTAGGCAATGGTTTCGGAATAGGAGGAGACAGTTCTTCATCTCCTTTCCTTTCAAGTACCTCATACACTTTGTTTAAACGTGGGCAGACTATTGGAGTAGCATCCATTATCATTTCAATCTCCTCCTTATCTTCTTCTTCAAACAGAGACTCGGGCCTCACTAGGACCCATTCAACTTCATCTTCTGGAGTTTTGACATGAATCTCAACTAGTTGATTTCATTTTTGCTCCTCCTCATCTTGAGCTTCTTCTTGATATGGTTTGCTTAAGACTGAAGAGAATGGGAATTTAATCATCTCATCCCCCCCATTTCATGGAGATAGTTTTCTTTTTGATATAAGCTCCTGCAACATTCAGAAAAGAGGTTCCAAAAACAATAGGACAATCTTTATCCTCAGAAATAAATATCAATGGGATAAATGAGTGATCCTATTATAATATTGACATCTTTAAGGATCCTGCATGGTTTTCTATCGGTCTAAACTACAAGCTTAATAACAACATCAGTAGGTTTGAGGGTACGTGGAGAAATTTCCTCGTAATTTTTTGCATAAAGAGTGTAAGGAATAATATTAACTGGGGACCTAGGGTAACAAAGTCCAAAATAAGGCTTGCATCTGAAGGAACATGATAATATTTGTTTACCTACGTCCTTACCTTCGGTACACCCCTTGAGATAGGAGGTGGTATCTCGATCTAAATAGACTTCTTTATTTACCACATCTATGGGTGTAGCAAGTTCTTTCACAATATCAACATAAGGTGGAGTCCCGCACCATTCCACCTTGATGCTCTTCTTACTCTTAGCTGAAAGTAATTCCCCGTGCTTTTTATTCTTCGGTTTAAGATAAGCCTCTTTTCGGTTCTAGGGCGGAGTAGTTTTCTTCACGATCGCCTCTACATTCGGATCGCTTTCGCTTCCCTGGTGTGTTTCACAAACTTTTTATATGGTATCTGCAAAAACTCAGAAAAATCTTTCAAAATATGTAAAATGGGATCAGTTCCAATATTTAGCTCATGACGAAGGTCTTTCATCTCCATTGTTCTAAGAAAAGACTTAATACTATCATAAACAGGATCAACCTTATTCTTTTCCTTTGAGCATAGGTACCAACTTTCAGCATTATGCTGAATTCTATCAAGTAAATTCCAAGCCTGTGATATCTTGGTTCCCATAAAAGAACCTTTGGAAGCAAGATCTAAAGCCTATTTACTCTGGGAGTCAAGTCCACCATAAAAGAAATTCACAATTAAGCAATCGGTATAATGGTGTTCAGGACATGCAGGGAGTATACCACGATACCTTATATATGCATCTACCGGTTTCTCACCTGGTCGTTGTCTAAAGCTGCTAATCTTCCTTCTTATTGTATATAATTTTCCTTGAGGGTAATAACGAGCATAGAATGCAGCTAATAACTTCGACCAATTACTCAAGGTACTTACGGGCTGATATGATAGCCATTCAGCAGCTCCTCTTTCAAGTGAATAAGGAAATATTTTTTAGCTTTTATCTCCTCATTAGTTAAATCCTGCAACTGAAAAGTTCCACATGCAGTGTTAAAGCTTTCAATATGTTTATAAGGACATTCAGTTGCATCACCCCGGAATGTATCCTTTTTCAACATATCAATTAACCGAGCATTTATCTCAAATACTTTACCAGAAAGGTCAGGACCAACAGATATAAAGTTCTCTCCTCAAACCGGTCCTGCTACCAGTTGCACACCTACATCACAAATTTGTCCTTAAAGGACCATGGTTGTTCGCGATCTACAAAAACTGTTAGAACACAAAATAATTCAAAACTCAAGACAAAGCCCAAAAGTGCTCAGCTCCCCGGCAACGGCGCCAGAAAAAGCTTGATGGCCTGGAAGTGCACAGGGTTTAGTTGTAGCCTTTTCGAAGTAAGAGTATCAATCCCACAGGGAGCACTGGAATCAGACTTTTGCCTCTTGTAGTGAATTATGTATTTTTATGCCTGCAAATAATTTTAGACTTGAAGCAAAGTGAGGGCGGTAAATAATTGTGACTGAGTAATAAAGCGAACTTTGAAGGAAATAACATAAAAGTAAATAAAGAACAATGGCTAGAGTGACTGATGGAACATAGAGGAGTAAGGCATTCATAGGGAGTCCGGAATCCCCATTGGTATGTTTCTAGTGCACCTATGCTTAAGCATAGTAAAGGATGGATACTTGAGCCACTGTTGATGATTATGCTGGGCGGAGCCGGGTACAGTACATGTTCTACTTGAAGTAGACTTCATGCCACACACGCCACTATCATAGTCTCCCCCCAGAGGGTTACAACTCATGATAATTAAGGGTTACCCCATGGACGCGATCTCTCTAAGCACTACAAAAAAAAGACACATCCGTGACATTATGGCCCGAACGAAAACTTTTTCTGTCATGGTTGTGACACTTCTATGACAATAATTATGAAAAAAACATGTATCATCATAGATGTGGTGGGCTCCTACTTCTATGACAAAAAATTATGATAGAAAATGGGCTTTTCGTCCTGGGCGGGCCGGAGACGCACCCGCATGACATTCTTTGGGCCGTCTATGACATAAAAAATCATGGTAGAAGTGAGGGCGAGGAAATTTTTGGGGAGTTCCCGGTTACGGTGGGTGGTCGAGGCCGAGCGATGCAGTGTGGTTTGTGCATTTCTCTCGTACGCACGCGCGTGTGCGAGGCGTTCGCTAACTGAACCCGAGTGAGGCATTCACTTACTGAACCCGAGCGATCGATTGATCCCTCGCACTACTACATGAACTGAACCCGAGCGATCGATCCCACTGTGTACTGAAGCCGAGCGATACCTTCGCTACTAACTGAACCCGAGCGATCCCTTCGCTGCTAACTGAACCCGAGCGATCCCTTCGCTGCTACCTGAACCCAATCGATCCTTCTCGCTGCTTGCTGAAGCTGATCGAGCCCCCGTGCGAGACGTAGCCAGCCGGTCTTGGGTTGCCTCTCGATGAACAGTGCCTGTTGCTACCGCGTGTGTGATACACGTAGACATGAGTCGATACACATCGATCGAGCCGGTTGGTTGGCTGTGGATGAACAGTTCCCGTTGCTGCCGCCCGCTCGTACGCCCCACCCCAGTCGGTGGGTTGGCTGTGGATGAACAGTACCCTGGCCGTGTGAAGGTGGTTGGCGCTGGATGAACAGGACCCCGAGGAGGCCAGCCGGTTGGGGGTGGATGAACAGGACCCTGTGGAGGCTGGATGAATAGTAGCCAGTGGAGGCTGGAGGAAGTCGACGATGGATGAACAGTAGCTGGTGGAGGCTGGAGGAGGTCGACCGTGGATGAACAGTAGCCCGTGGAGTCCCGTTTTGCAGTACGCCACACCCCTCCCGATGAACAGGACCCCCGTTTTGACCGTAGGCAGTTGGGGAGAAGTCCGTTTCCTTTGTTTTGCAGTACGCCAGAGCCTTCCTGATCAACAGGACCCCATTTCGACCGTAGGCACTCAAACAGAACTCCGTTTTCTCTGTTTTGTGGTACG
Organism: Elymus sibiricus; assembly: GCA_039707655.1. NCBI lineage: Eukaryota > Viridiplantae > Streptophyta > Magnoliopsida > Poales > Poaceae > Elymus > Elymus sibiricus. The sequence continues at coordinate 275,854,572 of CM077668.1, forward strand.
CCAGACTACCAGCCGACGAACAGGACACCGTTTCGACCATAGGCGATCGAACAGAAGGCCGTTTCCTCTGTTTTGCGGTACGCCAGACCCCGAGTCGATGAACAGGACCCCGTTTCAGCTGTTCCGTCCAAGCCGGTTGGCTCTCGATGAACCGGACTCATTCCGACCGAGTCGGTTGCCTCCCGATGAACACGACGCTGTTTCCTCTGTTTCGACCTAGCCGGTTGGCTGCCGATGAATAGGAGGCCGTTGCTGCTACCCCCACCGTCGCCTCTCCATGTACACGAGCCTTGGCCATACGTATGCACTAGTACGCGTTCGAGACCCCGCCCGTATGTACGTACGTGCCCGTATTTTTTGCAGCGTGGTTGTACATACGTGTACACGATTTAGATGGAGTTGCCTGAACTGCTACGTCGGGGGCTCTACTATGACACGTGCCGCTCCTTACACGCCCACGATTCATCGTTGCAGAGAGATCGATCGACCAGTATGTATGTACACGTTCGCGACCAGACAGACAATGCTACGTACGCTTTGACCGGGTGGGTCCCAGCTGTCACGGAGCTAAGGAGGCACTTCCTTGTGTGCAAAGATATAGCACGTGGGTCCCAGCTGTCAGGGGGATGGAGAATTTTTTTCCCACATAATAAGGAGGCACTTCCTTGTGTGCGAAGATGTAGCTGGTGGGTCCAGCTGTCAGCCTCACCGCGTACAGTCCTCTTCCGATGACTGTCGTTCATTGACCATGTTGACTACGCTGCGCCGAGAGTACCAAGGCAGTGGACGACGGCGAGGCCTAGGAAGGGAACGACGCGGAGCCGGGGAAGACACAGCAGTGGATGCCCACGCGGAGGGGAGTACGAGGGTTGACTGGTTCAGTTGCAGTGTGAGGCCGCCATCGCTGGAGAATAACAGGGGATGTGGGTGCATAGAGGGCAGGCCTGGCCAGCGGTGGGAGTAGGGTGGGGCGGTGAGGCCTACGTGGCAGCACAGCCAGCCACGGGAGGCAGGAGCAGGCAGTCCCGCCGATGCTGGTTTGGGTGGCTGGAGCAAGAAGATCAGAGATTGAAGAAGCTGCACGGCCATTGGATGAACATCCAACGGTCACTGCTGCTAGAATCGTTTGTTGACTAAGTTGACAAAGCCATGCGTACATGTCAACTTAGTAGGCCCACAAGTCAGCCTCCAAATCTGGTGGGTCCCAGTTGTCATGGGACGAATCATTTTTTCGCGTAATAAGGAGGAACTTCCTTCCGTGCAAAGATATAGCTGGTGGGTCCCAGCTGTCAGGTGGAGGAATCATTTATTTTTCGCATAATAAGGAGGTACTTCCTTGCGTGCGAAGATGTAGCTGGTGGGTCCCGGATGTCAGGGGAGGAGTCATTTTTTTCCGCATAATAACGAGGCACTTCCTTGCGTGCGAAGATGTAGCTGGTGAGTCCCAGCTATCAGGAGGAGGAAACTTTTTTTCCGCGTAATAAGGAGGCACTTTCCTTGCGTGCGACCATGGACCTCGTGGGTCGCAGCTGTCAGCCTCTCCATGTACAGTCGTCTTCCGATGACTCTCGTTTGTTGACCATGTTGAACATGTCGCACCAAGCGCACCAAGGCGGTGGACGATGGCGAGGCCCCACCGCCCCAGACGGGAACGACCCGAAGATGGGGAAGACGCGGCAGTTGAGTCACAAACGGAGATGAGTGCGAGACTTGACTGGTTCGGATGTGGGGTGAGGCTACACTCGGCGGAGAATAACAGGAGGTGCGGAGGAGTGGAGGGATGGCCTGGCCGTCGGTGGGGTAGCGTTTCGCAGCGAGGCGTGTGAAGCAGCGCTGCTGGACACTCGAGGCTGGAGCAGGCGGTCCCGCCAGCGCTGGGGGAAGAAGACGAGAGATTGAAGAAGAATGCCGGCCGTTGGATGTACATCCAACAGATAAGGCTGTCAGAAACTTTTTTTGACTAAGTTGACAACACCTTGCTTAGACTTCGACCTATTGGTCCACATGTCAGCCGGTCCATTTGGTGGGCTGGGTGAAACAATAATGTAGTGTCTATGCAGCCCATTTATATATTTTGTTAGCATTTATAGCCTATTTGTATTATTTTTCAAAATACACGGTTTTGCTGGGCTGGGTGAAAATATCATTGTGGGCAGGTCGGAGAAATGTTATAAAAACATAAACCGGTGATGGGCATTTTATTATTATAAAACTACATAATTTGTGGAGCATAAACACGTGATTGCACGTCTATTACTGCATTGGCCCGTTAAATCTTAGCAAGCTTATGTACGTAATCACCAGGAATTAACTTGCCAACTTATTATTAAATAATTATTATTATTTGGTAAGAACTTATCGATTTACCAAATAAAATATTATTTATTTTGAAGAGTAATAAGATGTGGGGTATTATTATTTTTTAGGCTAGAAGTGGGACAATTGAGTTGGTTTTAGGTAAAACATGTGGGAGAAAAATCAGAGATAGGATTAATAAAAAAACAAAAATAAAGGAAGTGGGAAGGTCTATACAAAGGTTGGACGAAGGACAGGTCAAACGGGAACCTTATGTTCTTCTAATATATGTACGGAGTATATGTAATAAAATAAAATAAAAATATATAAAATTATAGAAGGGAAAACATAATTTGAGTTTGGCATTCTTATAGAAAAATAGAACTTCTTTTTTTGAGCAGTATAGAAAAATAGAACTGAGCTGTGAGTTGTCGAAGAAACAAACATAAGTTGGGTTGCTGATGTTATAAAACAAGCTAGGCTGGGAGGCCCAGAGGCCGATTGATACCTGCTGGACCTCAAAAAAAAAGTTGAAACCTGCTGGATCAACTGTGTCGGCATGTCGTGGGTTGTGCATGTTAAACAAAAAAACCTAGGCTGGGCAGGCCACGGCCCAGTTGTTACTTGTTCGACCTCTGAAAAAAATGATTACTTGCTAGGTCTCGGATGACAGCCACCTTGACTACGGTGACAATCTCGCAGGCCCCACATGTCAACATACCATAAGGAGGAAGCATTTTTTCTGAAATATATAAGGAGGCACTTGTTTGCGTACGGCCATGGACCTGGTGGGCGCGGACTGTGAGCCTCTCCACATACAGTCATCTCCTAATTCCTCTCATTTGTTGACCATGTTGAGAACGACAGACGACGGCGCCGCGGCGAGAGCACCAAGGAGGAGGACGACGTCGAGACCTCGGGCCAGAACGAACTGGAGCCGGGGAAGGCGCAGGCGGAGGGGAGTACGAGGGTTGACTGGTTCGGGTGCAGGGTCAGCTGGTGGAGCTGCCGCCGCCGGAGAATAAAAGGAGATTGGGGGAGTAGAGGGATGGCCTGGCCAGCGCCATGCATAGGCTAGGATGGGTCGTCGAGGCATGCGCGGCGGCGCCGCCAGCCGCTGTAGGGAGAGGACAAAAGATTGAACAAAATAAAGAAATACAAATGGATAGGTGGTTGGTCCCAGATGTCTGTGTACGAGACCTGCTGGGTCCACCTGAGAAGGGGAATATGTTGGGAGGAAGGAGATTCAAAGCACGCCAGCCGTTGGATTTCAATCTAATGGCTGCTAGAAGGACTGACGGAAGAGGTATCAAACTTAACTTGTTCTCGTCGTTCGTGATCAAAGATGACCATCCTGAGTGAAGTTATCTGATAATCTAGGCAAAATGAACGACTGTGCAACCTACAGAAAACCGCATTCAGACTTAAAAAAAGCACAAAAAAATGATACAACTGCTGGATCCCCATAAGCATGTCGTGGGCTGCGGATGTCCTAAGAAAAGAAACCTGGGCTGGGCGGCCATAGCCCAGTTGATACCTACTCGACCTCAAAAAAAAAGGAAACACGGCAGCCCGGTGAACTAGTACTCTTATTACATACAAAAGCAAACAGATTCATAGCCACTCGGAAAAAAAAAAGCAAACAGGTTCATGGGTTCTTAGACAAAATATTACGGATAAAACAAATAATTATGACACATAGGCTAATGCATGAAACACTCAGATGATAAAGGTTCTTAAACAGACAAACTACACCATCTAGATCTTCCTGGCATGCTTGATCATGACGTTGCGGCTGTCCGTGTACTCCTCGGACCCGGGAAGAGACACCCTCATGTCCAAGATCCGCCTGTACATGTTGTAGCATGCGTATGCGTCCTTGGCCGCGTAGGTGATGTAGGCTAGATTCAGAGGTACCTCCCACGTGTTCAGGTCCTTCGTATCCACGTCTTCTTTGATGTTGGCGTAGCAGGGGTTGATGATGGCCGCGGCGAGGTCAACCACGGAGTCCTCCTCTTGCCCATTGCCGATGATCTTGTATTGCTTCTGGATGTCGACGAGCTTCTTGCACCAAATGGCCGAATCGTAAAGCACAGTGGCATTCTTCCTGCTCTCCACCATAGTGAAGCTGCAGTCGGCGGTGCCGATGAAAAGGGCAAATGCTCCAGAACCCCTGATGGCCCAACAGTAGTGGTAGACTAGAACCTCGTCCCGCACACATACCTGGGCGACGGTGATCCGCTGGTCCCTGTCAGGAGATGGATGGATGGGCACAAGGTATAGTCCCGCGACCTTGTGCTTCTCGTCCTGTAGGTATGTAACACCCCTTTGTAATGAGCAACAGTGATCCATGATTATTATGCTAAGTCTCTGTGATTTGCCATGCTTAATCAATATGGGTGAATATCTCATTTCAAATTCCCCACTGAATTCAAATTCAATTTGCAAGTGAAATTTGAAGTTGCTCAAAAATTGCTGGAAAATAGTTCATGTTGTGGCAAATATTCCAAAACAAATTAATGTTCAGGAAAACAACATCACCTATTTTCCTAAAAAGGGCTAGAGCATTAAAACACTGCAAAAACAGCAATTTAAATGCCATTTCCATTTTTGAAAAATTCAAATGGATTCAAAAATTGCCCAAACTTTTTGCGGCAGTGCAGAATAATGCAAAGTATTTTTGTGGACTAGTTTCACATTTTACTAAAAGCATTTGGTAGCTCTTTTATTTGCTAAACTTTTCTGTAAAAGAAAAACAGAAAAAGAAAAGCAAAAAGGCCTATTCTACTGTGAGCTGGGCCTAAGTGCACAGTGCACTCGGCCCAGCCCATCTCTCCCCTTCTCTCACCTCTCGTCGCCGTGTCACCCGCGCCGTGGCCACAGCGCGCCACTCCGGCCGCTGGCCGCCACCTGTCATCGTAGGCCAGCGGGGAGGATAAGGCCGAGCCCCATCCACTCTCCCTGGACGCCTCGCCACTTCTCCCCCTCTTCCCCCTCACTCGCACGCACTCCCTCACCTCTGCCCAAGCGCCGCCGTCGCCGCATCGCTGCTCCACCATGGCCACTGCCGTCCCCGAGCCTTCTCTTGCTGTCCAGGACGTTCGCTGACGTCCGCTACGTCTTCTACACCGACGAGTGCACGCCGGGGAGCTCCTCATCGAGCGGATCGAGCCGCCCCTCTTCGTCACGGACACCGGTGACCACCGTCGTCCCCGACCTCACCTGCGCTCCTAAGCCTCTCGCCGGCCTTTCTTGCGCCGCACGGTGAGCACCGCATGCCCTCCCGCCGTGTTCTCCTCGTTCCACTACCTCTAGCCGTGGTTCTCGACATGGCCGAGCTCGTCGCTGCCTAGCTCGTCGCTGACGTGTCTCCGGCGACCAAAAGGTCACGGGACCATGTCCATCGACCTCGCACGCGCGTAGGCTTTCCTCGCCCCTTTGTTTTCCTCGTAACCGCACCGCATTGCCGTTTTCGTCGTAGGCCATAGCCGTGCCGCCGCTGGCCTCGTCGCCGGCGTCGATTCCAGCCGTCCCAACTCCAGCCAGTAGCACCAATCGAAGCGGCGTCGTTCTCCCGTTCGAACGCGCCCGGCCGCAGCGCAAATGGGCCACCACAGGCGAAACCCGACGCTCGCCGGCGCGCTCCGCCGCGTTGCGGGCTCGCCGGAGCAATTCCGGCGCCGGCAGGCAACGTGGAATGGCCTGGGGCCCACCTGGGCCACTGCCAGTGGGTCCCCTGGCCCCAGTTGACCGAGTTGACTTGGTCAACGCGGCTGACTGGGCACACAGTGTCGCTGACCTATGGGCCCTGTGATTAAATTAACTAATTAGGTTTTAAAATTAATCTAGTAATTAGTTAGACACTGACATGTGGGGACCACGTGCTAATTAACTTAATTAGTTAGTTTTAAACTCGGTTTAGTCTCTGAGTCACTGACTGGTGGGACCCAGCTGTCAGGTTTGACCTGGAACAGCCGGGTTGACCACTGATGTCATGCTGACATCATACTGACGTCATCAGTCACTGTTCTGGATAATGCGATTTAATTAATTAAAATAATTCCAGGATTTTCAAAAAAAGGTTTAAATCTTTGAAAATTCGTAGAAATTCAACCGTAGCTCGGATCGAAAGTTTTCAACATGAAAGTTGATCAGAAAAACGAGACGAATCCGAATATGTGGTCAAAATGCTTGAACATCACTCCTAACTATCTGAACATGGAACCTTTCCCTCCAGTTCAGTATACCGAAATCTGCCTAAACGCCGGGAAAATATCCCAGATATTTTCCCGCTTCGTCTACGACATGTAGCATTGCATTAGGTCACCACCAGCACTGCATATCGTCATGCCATGCATTTGTGTTGCTTGTGTTTGCTTTTATTTATTGTTTCTTCCCCCTCTTCTTATCCGGTAGACCCCGAGACCGACGCAGCTCCGGAGACCGACTACACTGTTGACGACCCCGCCTTTGCCGCAGAGCTTCCAGGCAAGCAACCCCCCTTGAGCATGCCTATATCACCTATTCTTTCTCTCTCTTGCTTGCAATAGAATTGCTACAGTTATTGTTCCGAATACCTATTCTGATGCATAGCCTATTTTTGTAAACTGCCTTTTGATAATTTACCTAATATCCTAAATGCTTAGTGTAGGTTGGTTAGTAAACCATCTGTGGCCCCTCTTCCTTGTCCTTGTTGCCCCGCTTAGTTACCAGTGCCCCGTTCGATGTGATCGACGGGCTGAGACCAGCACATCATCGCACACCCCCTAAGTTACTCGACTCTGTAGAGTTACCATCGAGTGCCGAGGGTGATACCTCTTATCTCACTCCTGATGTTGCCTCTGTAGTACAGCTACTCGGATGTGGGTTACCGAGGGTGATTCCTCTTTCACCACTTCCAATGAAGCTTCGGTCGTGCAACCCCGCAAGTGTGAATACCATCGAGGGTGATTCCTCCGGGTTCACCTTGACGGGTACATAGAGTGGGAATCCAACAAGGGTGATTCCTCGAGTGCCTTCTTGATGTTATGCACACACAGATACTTTGGCTTTACTACTGATACTTGTTAAAGATGGGTCGGCCACGAGGGGTACCCGCGAGAGATGTGGTATCGGGTTGACCAAGAGGGTACCCGAGAGATGATTACGTGGCACGGCCGGGCATTCTTAGCCCTTGTCGTAAGTCCACGAGACGTGGCGACGGGGTCACATGATCGTGAGTCTCTGCTCGTTTCCGCGAGCTCCCAATGCACTACTGGGTTAGGATATGTAATCTGAGTAGGCCTCTGGCCTTATCGCACTAACCACCATGCGGGAATAAGTATAGGCACTCGGCGTCGTATGTATCAGCCGATGCTCTTCAGACGTCAGCGATTGAGTGGCGCGCGCCAGGTTGGACTGGGAAAGCCTGCGCTTGTATTAAGGGGGCTAGGTCTACTCACCGGCTGCAGACGCAACGCGTAGGAGTGCAAAGGGCGATGGGCCCAAGACCCCTGAGTGCTTAGGATGTAGACCGGCGTGTTGGCCTCTCTGTTTAGCCTAGGTAGGGCTACGACGTGTCGATCAGCCGAGGTCGGGCATGGACCAAGCAAGTGTGTCTGGCCAGAGTTAATCGAGCGTGTTGGGTAAGTTGGTGCACCCCTGCAGAGAAGTATATCTATTCGAATAGCCGTGTCCACGGTAACAGGACGCTCGGAAAATATCCCGATCTACTACAACTAGAAATGGGTAATATGATAGCTCTGGGATTGCTTTCTCGCAGGGAGTCGAGGAAGGATCTCTGGGCGTGGCTACTGTTATACTTGTTGCTACTACTATATTTTTGTACTAAATCTGCACTCTTCTTATGCTGCAAGACGCTGAAGATGCTAGTCTTCGATAGGCTAGGCTTTTCTCTCTATTCTGGCATTGCTGCAGTCCAGTCCACCGATACAGCCTTCCTTGATACCGATGCATATTTAGAATAGATCTGATGTAAGTCTTGCGAGTACTTTGGATGAGTACTCACGGTTGCTTTGCTTCCCCTTTTTCCCCATACCCGATTGCTGCGACTATACGACAGAGCCCCGGAGCCAGCTGCCCCAGCCGACGACTACTACTACTACCCCTCTAGTGGAGAGTACTACTACGTGGAGACTACCGACGACCAGGAGTAGATAGGAGGCACCCAGGCAGGAGGCTTGCGCCTTTCGATCCAGTGTCGATGTTTTGCCCCGCCTTCTGAAGGCTTATCTGTTTAACTTTTATGTCTGTACTCAGATATCTAATGCTTCCGGTGATGCGTATATGACTCAAGCTTATGTATTCGAGCCCTCGAGGCCCCTGGCTTGTAATATAAAGCTTGTATGACTTTTATTTGTGTTTAGAGTTGTGTTGTGATATCTTCAAGTGAGTCCTTAGGCTTGATCGTGTGCATTTGCGTGTATGGTTAGTGCACGATTAAGTCAGGGGCGTCACAAGTTGGTATCAGAGCCGACTGCCTATAGGAACCCCCTTTCCAACTCCTTGGCCGAAGTTGAGTCTAGTCTTTGAAAACTGTTTTACTAACATGGCTGTGTGGCTTACGGGCCCACGTCGCCAATGGGTGGTATTAGGATCTTTTATTCCTCTTCCATACTCTGGGAATCTGATCTCTCTTCTTTTCGGGTTAAATGATTTTGCTAACTCTGACATTAGGTTTTCATAATCACATTCACCCGGAGAGCTGGATTATCTGCAACATTTCTTTCCAATGCTATCTTATGCTTCTCACACTGTCGTTTGACATCCGGCACTTCTTGTTTCAGATGCGCCCCGCAAGACAGCTTGTGTGTCAGACGATGGCTCTTGATGCGACTGGGTTTCCGGCCATTTTGGTCGATCTCTTGACTAGGCTGGGATATCGCTGGTACCCCGAGTACACAGTTTACGAGGATTACCGCGAGTTCAACCAGGAGCAGTACCATGCTGTGGTCCACATCTTTGATCGGCAGGACATCTCCATCACTGAGTTGCACACCTTTCATGGTGTTGGAGTGACTGTCGATATGGCCATCCATGATGCTGCCTATACTGCTATTGCCCGTCTCCGCGGAGAGTACAACAGTCGCTTGGAGGAGACTGCTTTCGGATATATCCCCTATGCCCCCGTTGAGGATGAGATTGGATATTACACTGCTGTCTGTACACCTTACGTGCCGCGTCGTTATGACCTGCGGGTTATGGTACAGTACACTCAGGCTCTGGACCGCACTGCTCGAGCTCTTGCTGTCGAGTTGTACGCCACGCGTGCTCGTCTTTACGACGCTCTGACACAGTTGCTACCAGCAGTCAGTGCACGGATGCACCCAGAGTACATTCTTTACCCGCGCAGGACGGAGATGCCACCAGGTCTTGAGTGGCCTGCTGTTGGAGGTCTTACCCCTCCACGTGGTCCTCTTCTTCCAGTTCGGGACCAGGTTCTGCATCAGAGTGTTCACGGAGCGCAGGATCCTTATATCGAGGGTACCCTGCGTCGTCACCTGCAGCTGCCTGGCTTCAGTGGTTTTCTCCGACGTTGATGTAGCATATCGCTATGTCCCGTTGTTGTATCCCTCCACCGCGTGCCTGCGTGCCGCCTAGTTGTCTAGCTTTCCTTTTCGTTGTTGTAATGCTGGCTTGTAACCGAACCTATGTATGGATCTGTATGTCTTGTTGACTATGTTGATGTATCTAATGCACTTCCTTTTGTTGTGCATGTTACTTCATGAATGATTCTATACATCTGCAAGTACTCATTGCGAAACTACCCCTGTTAATCTTTAGCAGGATGGTTAGACCCACAGGTCGTGGCCGTGGTGCCAACAATCCACCACCGCCCGACTATATGGTTGTAATGATGTAATAATTCGAAATGCACTGCCAGTTCATGCAAGGGCTTATGGACCAGTTTCCTCGTCCCAATGCCAACCAGCAGCCAGCCGCAATCACTTTGCAAGAGTTTGTGCGCATGAACCCGACCATATTCCGCAACTCAGTTCAGCCGCTTAACGCTGATGACTGGCTCCGTGACATCGCTTTCGAGATGGAGTCTGCAAATGTGGCCCCTGTCAACTATGTCACTTTCGCCTCCTACTTCCTGAAGGGACCCGCAGCCCAATGGTGGGACACTCACAGGCAGACCTTAGCTGCTGGAACCATCATCACCTGGGTGGAGTTCAAAGCTGCTTTCCGTGCCCGTTACATTCCGCAAGGAGTTATGGACCGGAAGAAGCGTGAGTTCCGTAATTTCTCTTAGGGCAGCAAGTCTGTAGAAGCTTATCAGCGGGAATTTCTGGAATTATCTCGCTACGCTGAAGAGGACATTGCTACCGATGCACGCAGACAGGAAAAGTTCCGTGAAGGGCTCAACCCCGATATCAAGCTTGCACTGCTAGTACGGGACTTTGCCGACTTCGCCACCTTGGTAAACAAGGCTATCCAGGTTGAGACTGGTCTGAAGGATCACAAGGACGCACTCAAGCGCACCCGTGAAGCGGGCTCATCTTCGGGCTCGTCTTCCCAGAAGCGCCGCATATGGATCCCTAACAGCATGTACCGTCCAACTTTACCTGTTCAGAGGCCATCGTATGTTGCACCACGTATGCCTCCTCCACCTCCGAGGCAGCTCAGACCTCAAGCTCCAATGCCTCGAACTCCTGCTCCCCGTCCCGACAATGGACTCTGCTTCAAGTGTGGCCATCTAGGTCACCGTGCCAGAGACTGCTCCCAGAGTCAGAATCAGCTTGTGCTTCCCTCTGCTGGCCGTGGTAATGGCCATGGCAATAATCAGCCTCGCAACTATAATGTCAGACCTTCATATGGTCGTGGGCAGGCATATCATGTCAACATGGCTGAAGCTCAAGATCAACCAGAAACTGTGATGGGTACTCTTATTGTTAATTCAGTACCAGCTTCTGTCTTATTTGATTCAGGAGCATCGCATTCTTTCATATCAGAAAATTTTGCATACATGCATGACATTAAATGTGAAGCGCTGCACCAACCGCTGGTGGTAAACACTCCCGCGGGCCAATGCCAAGCCTCCTTGTTCAGCCCCGATGTCACCATCGATATTGAAGGGTTGGAGTTTCGTGATTTTCCCATTGCTTTGAAGTCTTCTAAAGTTGACCTCATTCTGGGAATGGATTGGTTGAAGGCTCACATCGCCTTAATCAATTGTGCCACCAAGTCCGTCCAACTCCTGCACCCCTCGGATGAGATAGTAAACTACCATGTACGTCTCGTTCATAATGCCGAGGCTCAGATTTATGCACTGAATGCGTTGAACGCTTCTCCTCTTGAGGGGATCGAAAACGTTCCAGTCGTTCGCGACTTCCAAGATGTCTTTCCGGAAGAACTTCCCGGAGTACCCCCTGCTAGAGCTGTCGAGTTTGTCATCAACCTAAACCAGACACAACTCCTATTGCGAAGTGTCCTTATAAGATGCCTCCGCATGAACTCCTTGAGCTTAAGGAGGAACTCGACAAATCACTTCGCAAGGGTTTCATTCGCCCAAGTTCCTCTGCCTGGGGAGCACCTTCTCTCTTTGTCAAGAAGAAAGATGGTACAAACTGATTGGTCCAAGATTACCGACCTATCAACCAAGCCACCATTTAGAACAAGTATCCACTTCCTCGGATCAATGACCTGTATGACCAACTGGCTGGATCATCGGTGTTCTCTAAACTCGACTTGGGGTTGGGTTATCATCAGATCCGCGTTCGCCAAGAGGATATTCCCAAGACTACCTTTGTTACCCGTTATGGCTCTTATGAGTACACTGTCATGTCATTCGGCTTAACTAATGCTCCAGCAACGTTCTCCCACCTGATGAATTATATCTTCATGGATTACCTCGACAAATTCGTTGTGGTTTATCTGGATGATATTCTGGTATTTTCCAAGAATAAGGAAGAACATGCTGAACATCTTCGTCTTGTTCTGGAAAAGCTTCGAGAGCACCAGCTATATGCCAAATATTCCAAGTGTGAATTCTGGTTATCTGAAGAAACCTACCTTGGTCATGTGATTTCCAAGGATGGCATTGCTGTCAACCCAGAACGAGTTCAGGCTATTCTTGACTGGACTCCTCCGAAGAATGTCAAGCAAGTCAGAAGTTTTCTTGGACTCGCCAGCTACCGCCGCCGTTTTGTCGAGAACTTCTCAAAGATTGCCAAGCCACTGACTAATCTGCTTCACAAAGGCGTTAAGTTTGAGTGGACAGATAAATGTTAGGAAAGTTTCTAGACCCTCAAGGACAAGTTGACCTCTGCTCCAGTGCTTGCTCCTCCGGATTCTCGCAAGGTCTTCGTGATTTATTGCAACGCTTCTCGTCAGGGATTAGGTTGTGTCCTGATGCAAGAACGCAGAGTGATTGCCTATGCCTCCCAACAGTTGTGTCCTCATGAAGAAAATTACCAAGTGCATGATCTTGAACTTGCTGCAGTGATTTATGCATTGAAGCTGTGGCGACACTACCTCCTTGGTAATCGATGTGAGATATATACTGATCACCAAAGTCTGAAGTATTTGTCTACTCAGCCGGATCTCAATCTCCGCCAACAGCGATGGTTGGAAACGATTACGGATTATGATTGTGGTATTTCGTATACCCATGGCAAGGCTAATGTGATGGCCGATGCCTTGAGCCGCAAGTCCTATTGCAACAACCTCATGGTTCAGTGAGCTCAACCTCATTTGTATGAAGAACTTCGCAAGCTGAACCTCCACATTGTTCCACAGGGTTCTCTTAATACCCTTGTTATACAGCCAGATCTTGAGAAGGTTGTTAAGCGTGCGCAAGCAAAGGATGCTGAAGTTGATCAGATGAAAAGAGATCTTGACCTTGAAAAGTACAGAGATTTGTCGCTTGCTGAAGATGGAACATTGTATTTCAGAGACCGCATTGTGGTACCTCGATTCGAGCTTATGACCGACAAAGTCATGAAGGAAGCACATGATACACCCTTGTCCATTCATCCGGGTAGCACCAAGATGTATCGTGATCTCCGACAAAGGTACTGGTGGTCTAAGATGAAGCAGGACATTGCTCGATATGTTGCTGAATGTGACATTTGCCGTCGCATTAAAGCAGAACATCAGAAGCCTGCTGGAATTCTGCAACCGCTTCCAATCCCTGAATGGAAGTGGGACAAAGTTCAGATGGATCTTATTACTGGTCTTCCCAGGTCACAAAAGGGTCATGATGCAATTCTTGTCATCATCGATCAACTCTCCAAAGTTGCACACTTTCTGCCAGTCAAGGAGACGATCACTGCTAGTCAGTTAGCAGAGTTATATATCTCCAGAATTGTATCACTCCACGGTATTCCGAAGGAGATCAGTTCAGACCGTGGCAGTCTTTTCACTTCCAAGTTCTGGGCAAGTTTCCACGAAGCTATGGGAACTCATGTAACCTGGAGCTCTGCTTATCACCCCCAGTCCCAAGGCCAAGTCGAGCGTGTAAATCAAGTGCTTGAAGATATGCTGCGTGCTTGTGTTATTTAATTTGGCAAGAAGTGGGAAGAATCTCTCCCGTATGCCGAATTCTCTTACAACAACAGCTATCAAGCAAGCTTGAAAATAGCACCCTTCAAGGTACTTTATGGACGTAAGTGTCGAACCCCTCTGAATTGGTCAGAAACTGGGGAATGGCCGCTCATTGGTCCGGATGTTATTCAACACGCTGAAGAGCAAGTCCGTATTGTCCGGGAAAATCTCAAGGCGGCTCAGTCTCGCTAGAAGAGCAATTATGATCATAAACACTAGGGATCGATCTATCAACCTGGTGAGCAAGCTTATCTGCGTGTCACTCCTATGAAGGCCACTCATCGCTTTGGAATCAAGGGCAAGTTAGCTCCTCGCTACATTGGCCCCTTCCGCATTCTCGCCAGACGTGGACATGTGGCTTATAAATTGGAGTTGCCGCCGCAATTCTCTCACATCCACGACGTCTTCCATGTGTCGCAACTTCGCCGTTGCTTCAAGGAATCCCCGCACTGAGCAGTGGATCATGAATTGTTCGATTTGCAAGATGATTTATCTTATAAGGAGCATCCGATCCGTATTCTCGATCAAGCTGAACGTCGGACCCGCCAGAAGACCACCAAGTTCCTTAAAGTGCAGTGGTCTAATCATACTGGAGATGAAGCCACTTGGGAACGCGAGGATCTTCTTCGAGAGGAATACCCCGATCTTTTTCCTTCTACCTCCTGAATTCTCGGGACGAGAATTTCTTTTAGAGCAGGAGAATTGTAACACCCCTTTGTAATGAGCAACAGTGATCCATGATTATTATGCTAAGTCTCTATGATTTTCCATGCTTAATCAATATGGATGAATATCTCATTTCAAATTCCCCACTAAATTCAAATTCAATTTGCAAGTGAAATTTGAAGTTGCTCAAAAATTGCTGGAAAATAGTTCATGTTGTGGCAAATATTCCAAAACAAATTAATTTTCAGGAAAACAACATCACCTATTTTCCTAAAATGGGCTAGAGCATTAAAACACTGCAAAAACAGCAATTTAAATGCCATTTCCATTTTTGAAAAATTCAAATGGATTCAAAAATTGCCCAAACTTTTTGTGGCAGTGCAGAATAATGCAAAGTATTTTTGTGGACTAGTTTCACATTTTACTAAAAGCATTTGGCAGCTCTTTTATTTGCTAAACTTTTCTATAAAAGAAAAACAGAAAAAGAAAAGCAAAAAGGCCTATTCTACTATGAGCTGGGCCTAAGTGCACGGTGCACTCGGCCTAGCCCATCTCTCCCCTTCTCTCACCTCTCGTTGCCGTGTCACCCGTGCCGTGGCCAGAGCGCGGCCGCTTCGGCCGCTGGCCGCCACCTGCCGCCCCAGGCCAGCGGGGAGGATAAGGCCGAGCCCCATCCACTCCCCCTGGATGCCTCGCCACTTCTCCCCCTCTTCCCCCTCGCTCGCGCGCTCTCCCTCACCTCTGCCCGAGCGCCGCCGTCGCCGCATCGCTGCTCCGCCGTGGCCACTGCCGTCTCCGAGCCTTCTCTTGCTGTCCAGGAGGTTCACCGACGTCCGCTACGTCTTCTACATTGACGAGCGCACGCCGGGGAGTTCCTCATCGAGCGGATCGAGCCGCTCCTCTTCATCTCGGCCAACGGCGACCACCGTCGTCCCCGACCTCACCTACGCTCCTAAGCCTTTCGCCGGCCTTTCTTGCGCCGCACGGTGAGCACCGCACGCCCTCCTGCCGTGTTCTCCTCGTTCCGCTGCCTCTAGCCGTCGTTCTCGACGTGGCCGAGCTCATCGCCGCCTAGCTCGTCGCCGACGTGTCTCCGACGACCAAAAGGTCACGGGACCGTGTCCATCGACCTCGCACGCGTGCGTAGGATTTCCTCGCCCCTTTGTTTTGCTCGTAACCGCATCACCATTTCTGTCGTAGGCCATAGCCGTGCCGCCACTGGCCTCGTCGCCGGCGTCGATTCCGACCATCCCAGCGCCGGCCAGTAGCACCAATCGACGCGGCGTCGTTCTCCCGTTCGAACGCGCCCGGCCGCAGCACAAATGGGCCACCACAGGCGAAACCCGACGCTCGCCGGCACGCTCCGCCGCGTTGTGGGCTCGCCGGAGCAATTCCGGCGCCGGCAGCCGATGTGGCGTGGCCTGGGGCCCACCTGGGCCACTGCTAGTGGGTCCCCTGGCCCCAGTTGACCGAGTTGACTTGGTCAACTCGGCTAACTGGGCACATAGTGTCGCTGACGTGTGGGCCCCTGCAATTAAATTAACTAATTAGGTTTTAAAATTAATCTAATAATTAGTTAGGCACTGACATGTGGGGCCCACGTGCTAATTAACTTAATTAGTTGGTTTTAATCTCTGTTTAGTCTCTGAGTCACTGACTGGTGGGACCCAGCTGTCAGGTTTGAGCTGGAACAGCCGGGTTGACCACTAACGTCATGCTAACGCCATACTGGCGTCATTAGTCACTGTTCTGGATAATGCGATTTAATTAATTAAAATAATTCCAGGATTTTCAGAAAAAGGTTTAAATCTTTGAAAATTCGTAGAAATTCAACCGTAGCTCGGATCGAAAAGTTTTCAACATGAAAGTTGATCAGAAAAATGAGATGAATCCGAATATGTGATCAAAATGCTTGAACATCACTCCTAACTATCTGAACATGGAACCTTTCCCTCCGATTCAGTATACCAAAATCTGCCTAAACGCCGGGAAAATATCCTAGATATTTTCCTGCTTCGTCTGCGACATGTAGCATTGCATTAGGTCACCACCACCACTGCATATCGTCATGCCATGCATTTGTGTTGCTTGTGTTTGCTTTTATTTATTGTTTCTTCCCCTCTTCTTATCCGGTAGACCCCGAGACCGACTACACTATTGACGACCCCGCCTTTGCCGCAGAGCTTCCAGGCAAGCAACCCCCCTTGAGCATGCCTATATTGCCTATTCTTTCTCCCTCTTGCTTGCATTAGAATTGCTACAGTTATTGTTCCGAATACCTATTCTGATGCATAGCCTATTTTTGTAAACTGCATTTTGATACTTTACCTGATATCCTAAATGCTTAGTGTAGGTTGGTTAGTAAACCATCTGTGGCCCCTCTTCCTTGTCCTAGTTGCCCCGCTTAGTTACCAGTGCCCCGTCCGATGTGATCGACGGGCTGAGACTAGCACATCACCACACACACCCCCTAAGTTGCTCGACTCTGCAGAGTTACCATCGAGTGCCGAGGGTGATACCTCTTATCTCACTCCTGATGTTGCCTCTGTAGTACAGCTGGTCGGATGTGGGTTACCGAGGGTGACTCCTCTTTCACCACTTCCAATGAAGCTTCTATCGTGCAACCCCGCAAGTGTGAATACCATCGAGGGTGATTCCCCCGGGTTCACCTCGACGGGTACATCGAGTGGGAATCCAACGAGGGTGATTCCTTGGGTTCCTTCTTGATGTTATGCACACACGGATACTTTGGCTTTACTACTGATACTTGTTAAAGACGGGTCGGCCCCGAGGGGTACCCGCAAGAGATGTGGTATCGGGTTGACCAAGAGGGTACCCGAGAGATGATTACGTGGCACGGCCGGGCATTCTTAGACCTTGCCGTAAGTCCACGAGACGGGGCGATGGGGTCACATGATCGTGAGTCTCTGCTCGTTTCCGCGAGCTCCCAACGCACTAATGGGTTAGGATATGTAATCTGAGTAGGCCTCTGGCCTTATCGCACTAACCACCACGCGGGAATAAGTATGGGCACTCGGCGTCGTATGTATCAGCCGAAGCTCTTCAGACGTCAACGATTGAGCGGCGCGCGCCGGGTTGGACTGGGAAAGCCTGCGCTTGTATTAAGGGGGCTAGGTCTGCTCACCGGCCGCGTACGCAACGCGCAGGAGTGCAAAGGGCGATGGACCCAAGACCCTTGAGTGCTTAGGATGTAGACCGGCGTGCTGGCCTCTCTGTTTAGCCTAGGTAGGACTACGACGTGTCGATCAGCCGAGGTCGGGCATGGACCAAGCAAGTGTGTCCGGCCAGAGTTAATCGAGCGTGTTGGGTAAGTTGGTACACCCCTGCATGGAAGTATATCTATTCGAATAGCCGTGTCCACGGTAATAGGACGCTCGGAAAATATCCCGATCTACTACAACTAGAACTGGGTAATATGATAGCTCTGGGATTGCTTTCTCGCAGGGAGTCGAGGAAGGATCTCTGGGCGTGGCTACTGTTATACTTGTTGCTACTACTATATTTATGTACTAAATCTGCACTCTTCTTATGCTGCAAGATGCTGAAGATGCTAGTCTTTGATAGGCTAGGCTTTTCTCTCTATTCTGGCATTGCTGCAGTCCAGTCCACCGATACAGCCTTCCTTGATACCGATGCATATTTAGAATAGATCTGATCTAAGTCTTGCGAGTACTTTGGATGAGTACTCACGGTTGCTTTGCTTCCCCTTTTTCCCCATACCCGATTGCTGTGACCAGACGACGGAGCCCCGGAGCCAGCTGCCCCAGCCGACTACTACTACTACCCCTCTGGTGGAGAGTACTACTACGTGGAGACTACCGACGACCAGGAGTAGATAGGAGGCACCCAGGCAGGAGGCTTGCGCCTTTCGATCCAGTGTCGATGTTTTGCCCCGCCTTCTGAAGGCTTATCTGTTTAACTTTTATGTCTGTACTCAGATATCTAATGCTTCCGCTGATGCGTGTATGACTCAAGCTTATGTATTCGAGCCCTCGAGGCCCCTGGCTTGTAATATAAAGCTTGTATGACTTTTATTTGTGTTTAGAGTTGTGTTGTGATATCTTCAAGTGAGTCCTTAGGCTTGATTGTGTGCATTTGCATGTATGGTTAGTGCACGATTAAGTTGGGGGCGTCACAAGGTACTGCTTGAACTTGGCGATGCAGTGCTTCACCGAGTCCGGATCGTTGGTGTACATCACATTCAACTTGGTGCTGCATGGGTCTGAACGGCGAACTCAAAGGTGAACTCCTTGCTGGAGTCCATATCTAGCAGGCTCACCCCTTGGATCGCCATTGGAGTCTCTTCTCACACAGAGTTGTTGTGGCGGTTCTCGTTTTGTGGGGATTGGGGGCAGGGGGAAGATGAAGACGATGGGGAGATATGGACAGCGGAGGGCTCCTTATTTACACTGGGGATCGGTGTGTAGTGGGGTACTGGGGGGCGGCAGCAGCAGTTCATTTTTCCAATCTTGGGGAACTGTCGCCAGCGAACGTAGGGGGTAGGCGGCAACAGCAGTTCATTTTTCCACTCTTGGGGAACTGCAATCGCTGGTGAACATAATGGGTACAGGAGGCAGCAGTTACTACCCCCTCCTCCCTCGCCCGCTGCACGCCCCCTCGACCCATTCAAATGCCTCCATTAAACCGGCATGGAAGCCAAGAAACCTATTCCGTCCACATGTCCATTCACAAGAGGGTCGGCATTGGCACTGTAATAGCGAGTGTTAGTGTGGTCGCTTTACTTAAATTTTATTCTTAAAACAAGCAAAGCATTGGCTCATTCTATTAGTGCCATAAAATCATAATGCAAAACAATTAGAATTATTATTCTCATGACGCACACAAACAGCTCATTTTCCGCGCTTTTAGACAGACAATACTACCAAGTCTGAACAGATTGTTAGGGTTGCTGTCCTCTGCATCATCATGTCGTGTTTCACATCTTGCAAGATTCACAACCAACTCATAAGATTCAAATAATAAGTACAACAAAGAGCCTACGCATCTTAATGATTCACATATCTGAGCCAATAGTTATTGTTTAACTAAAACGTTGTGAGAATGTTAACAAATAAATAAAATTGATCGATGCTTCATGTAAGCAATTTGATTCAAGGATTTGCTGAAACATTGAAACCAGTCCCGTTTACGGCCACGCATGTCAAACATTGGTAGATGAACATTTTCTGGATATGGACCAGGCTCATGAGATGCAGTGCATCGCTAAGGAGCTGGAGCTCCTGAAGTGTGAGTTGCCGGACAAGTTTGTCGCGGGTTGCATTATTGCAAAACTCCCTCCTTCATGGAGGAACTTTGCTACTTCTCTCAAGCACTTGAGGCGTGAATTCTCTATTGAGGATGTCATCGGTCATCTAAGTGTTGACCAGAACTCGAGAGCAAAGGACTCACACGCGAAAGGGGCAGAGGGTTCTTCTAGCGCCAATGTGGTGCAAAAGAATTTCCACAAGTTCAAGGGAAAGAATACTGTCTAGCACCAAGAACTTGGCGAATGCTTTGACCATCCCAACATCTGTAGCTGAGTATTCCTGTTTGCACAGATAATGAAAAAGCATGATTACTATAATAGTGGCACTAGTTGTAGCAACTTTATTTTCTTAATGGGAAAAAAGATTGCTATACAATAGCTTTATATAAAAAAATACAACGCTAGCACAGTATGACAAAGCACGATCATGTGGATGAAGGACAGTACTAACCAGTGTGAGATGACTTTGTGAGATCAAGTTGTTCTTCAGGTCCCCGTATCTTGCCATGATGGCGATTCATTGACATCTATCAACAACTTCAGTGTGGCAGTAGAAGGAGGGGCCTTGAGTCATTCCAATCTCTTTTTTTGTGCAGTTCAACTAAAATTATGGTGCTCACCATGCTGCGAGGGAGAGAGGGGGCCCGCGCCACCTCGATGGTACGCCTCATGGACTCAACTAGTTTAGTGCACATGCTATGTGGTTGATGCAGTGCAAATGGACTCAATTCTCCCGGATACGCCTTCAGTAAGCTATCTACATTGGAAATGAGATGATAGTTAAGACAGTAGCTCTATTATAACTGTATTATTACTTCATTTTATCAGTGGCACTGGCGGTGCCAAAACATTGCTTCAAATTATTAGTGGCATTACATTAAGATGCAAAAACAATATCATTATTGCTTTCTCATTGCAGTTTAAAAAACAGTAGCACAAGATCACTAGCTGAATGCAAAGTCAAAATCAACCAAAAAGGAACATATCCGGTCATGGGAACCATAACTACAGTCAACGCCATTGTAGACGGGTTGACACCAGTCACCAACATGGATGATTCAATTCATGCGACCTTTTTGTGCGGTTCACCTAAAATGAAGCAATGTTTGCATCATGCAGCTAGCAAGATGTACTTGGTCCCATGAGCTGGCAGCTTCTCCTTCATTAGTTGCACTAAAATTTGAGCAACGTCAAGGTTGGTTGTCATGCTCATGGAAGGTGCAACTACAATTTGCTTATCCTTTTGTGCAGTTCCACTAAAATCAAGTGCCATTGTGGTGACGGTGACGGCTAATCTTGCAAAGGTTAATAAACTGTTGCACGAGATTACCGGCAGAGTTAGACGAAGGGGTTAGGAACTCCAATCACCCTTTGTGCAGTTCCACTAAAACCGAGAGACATTGCCCATGTGACATTTTAGTAGAACTGCACAAGACACTCTTTCAAAAAAAACAAAGTGTTTTGTGCAGTTCACCAAAAGGTCACAATAGCAACGAGGTGAAATGGATATCCCTATCTGCACAAAAAGATAGAAAGAAAACAGTTACTGGTCAATAACAAGATATGAAATATACACGAAGTGAAAAGAAGCATCTATCTTCATGGAAATCATGCAAGGACAGTAGAAATTTTAAAATGGCAGCATTGCTTCATATTACTCGAAGCATTATGATCAACAATGACATCGGTCAAATATGCCATTACATTAATGGTGGCATTGCTTCATTTTACCAGCTACATTTGATTAACAGCAGCTAAATAGTTGGTATAAGCGCATGGGACAGTGGGGACACCAGGACATTCACCAGCGTAAAGAAGCAACTTACTTATCATAATGGGAAATCTAGCAGGAGAGTAGCATTTCTAAAACAGTTTAATTGTATCATATTACTGGAGGCATTAGATTAACAACAACATTGGTTAGACATGTCCTTACTTTAACAGTGCGATTGCTTCATTTTACAAGCGCCATTACATTAACAACAGCAAAAAGTTGGTACAAGGGCATGCAGACGGTGGACGCATCAGCACCATGTACCTACAAGGAGGCATAATGTGGTGAGGCCGAGTTTGTTGTCCCAAGCAACAAACATCCAACCAAGTTCTGGGATGGTCCCAAATTTAGTTCTCTTTAGGCACCTTTTACTACATGAGGACAGCAAATCTAATCCTGGACATACTCTGTTGACTTGTCCCCCAGCTGCCACTTTCTTTCCTTCTTCCACCAATAATAGATCTGTTCCTTATCCAGTTTTTACTGTGTTTTCCCTTTATTTTCCTTTTGAACCAGGAGACCGGTTGGGTAGCCAGTCTCCACAACTTTCCCCCCTTCTATTTCCTCTTTGAATCAAGTCCTAGATTCATGCTACACCTTTCCCCCCTTTATTCCCTGTTTGAACCAAGTCCTAGATTCGACTGCATGAAGTAGCTTTACCTCTAATAATAGTAAAAATTAAGGTGGCTTTGGAACAGCTGATGGAAGTAGAAAAAGATCCACATGCAGCCACGTGGGAAGCTGGGGTAGTAGAGCAAGGCCGTTTTTGAAGGAAGTTATACCTGAGGGTCGTCGGGATGTGGCTAGGAGGGCGACCGGAGCCCAGATCTGGCCACAATACGGCATGGAGGAAGAAGGGGTCGGAGGCCCTCCCGAGCCGGCGTTGTGTCAGAGAGAACGGCATGGGCAGCCGATTGGGACGTGTCGGCAGCTGTGGGTCTCCTCCCTAGCCGCCGACGACCGCGTGAACGATGCACCTACTCCCCTACCCCGGTCGAGGGGATCCGGCCGGATCTGTGACCAGCGGTGAGTAGAGAGAGAGTGTGGCCATCGCTATCTTGTTTAGATCTGGAGAGGGTGAGAGAGTGGAGAGAGCAACCCTGGTAAAGCAAGCGCTGAGGCTCCTGCCCGTATATATAGTGGAGTGATTTTCTTTTTCTCTCCACAACAATCGTTTCAATTTGTCCACGTGACATTAAAGAAAAGAAACTCTCTATTTAACGTGCTACAGTGAACAAAACTCCACGGTGTCCAGGAGTACTAGTAGTATTGTTCACTTGTGGACCCCGGCCCTCCATTCATTGAACAACCACACGGGTGAATATATATAGAGAGAGAACAAACAAGCTGGAACTCTTTTGGCTTTGAGATATCGATGGTACCGTTCGACCACACTGCATCAATGGAGTCAGTACTTTGAAGTTGCCATAATGCGTGGCTTTTGCAGTTCCCATCTAATACATTTTGTTTGATATACGTATAAACACATGCACAGTTTACATTCTGAATCGCTAGCTAGAACTTGAACTGTATTTGTTTTCAACATAAAGTGGAATCAAATGTTTGAACTCATGATCTTAGCGTTTGCAGAGAAAAAGTAAAGGGCCATCGATCTTTGTTCTGCTTTTGAACATACTACAACATATGCAACCCTTTTGTGAAAATGACCAGATATGTTATAAAAAGTTCACCATGAGTACTACAAAGCATCTCAAACATAATAAAAATTACATTGAGATTCCGAGACCACCGAACGACCTACTACCGTCACAACGAGCCGCCGACGCACTGTTGTTGTTGCCATCCTACCTGAGCTGGCTTGACCTCGTCGATGACAGCCGGGAAGTGTTTGTGCACTTGCCCCTAAGGAGCGGCGACCCGAAGCCGTAGTAGTCGTAATTAATGTGAAGCACCTAATTCATATAACACAAAATTTCGCCACACAAGAAACCCTAGCCTTACCGCCCCAAGGAGACGACATGAATTTACGTTGGAGCTCCATCGACTATGCCCCGACGAGGATCAGAGCTCGAAAGACAAACTCATACAAGATGTGTCGATCGATATCGCCGCTGTCCTACCAGAGTCGGCTTGACCTTTTTGAACGATAAACAGGAAGTCTTTGTGAAGATGCCCATAAGGACCAGAGCCGTAGAGCTGTATTGTGTGTTTGGTTGCATTCTCATCTCAGCATAGTTGTTCCCTCTTTGTGCATGCTCATCTCAGCATCCCTCTTCATGCATGCTCCTAGTGTATTTGTGTTAAGCTAGCGTGGACTCATGCACCCTTCATACACTCTACCAAACACCCAAAAGTGGGTCGAGAAGGGAACTTTTGCTCTCATGCACCCTTCATACACCCTACCAAACACCCAAAAGTGGGTCGAGAATGGAAATTTTGCTCTCATGCACCCTTCATACACCCTACCAAAACACACCCTTCTCGTCCTTGAACCCATGTAATTATCCGAAGCACTTGACACCTAATCTCGCCACATGACAATACGCTCATGTTCCATCCACCATGTCTAGATGGACAAACTCGAGGAGGATCGGAGCCTGAAATACAAACTCAAAGGACAAGTGCCCCCATCCGAGTGAGGGCTGCGCGTGCGTGTACTAAAAAACCCTAATGTAAACTACTAACTAGAGCGGAGGCCCCTGGATTCCCCTCCCCGCCACCAGTGGCCCAGCGGTGGGAAGAGGGGAGGGGCGAATCCACGGGATCACCGGTGAAGCGTGGAGCGGGGAGGTTGCCCTAGCTGCCTAGGGTGGGGGAGTAGATTTGTATTCATACCGAAATAGATTCGAATTTTATTGGTACTGTACAGTATTATATAGCCTGTGTCTCGACCTTTTTTTTTATTTCTCAACATATCTACAGCCCATATGTTACTATCGCTCGTCTCTCTTTTCTACTGTACTGTAGTACTTAGTAGTAACTTAGCCTGCCTAAAAAAAGTAACTCAGCCATATGTTACCATCGCTCGTCTCTCTTTTAGTACTGTAGTAGTAGTAACGCGACGCGCTTTCCATTCGGTGAGTGGCGTGCCGGACCGACCGTGGGGGTGCGACGCGAATGCGACGGGCATGCTATGTACATGTACCACCTTTTTCTTTGGTTTTGCTCCATGCCGCAATCCATCGATACAAAATTATATTTAAAAGTCGAGGGCGGGGCTTTTCCCGCGTGGTACGCCCGGCAGTTTCGCCTAGTCGGTTTGACAGAGAGGCGAGGAGGATGAGCGAGTACTCTAGCGGATTCAACTTACTACTGGAAGAGTGGGACTGTGTGATTTGATGGCTCATTACTGCAGGAAAGGTGGGGCCTTGTGATATGACTGCTGATTTATAGTCATTATTACTGTGGCGCTACGACCGGGTGAGGCTCCCCTTCCGTTCCCCACTCTAATCTGGTGCATGACACGTCGACCCGGATGCTGGCTATCCCACATGTCGACGAAAGGAAGAATAATTGTTGGCGACGACGTAATAAGGAGCAAAGAACCATGCGGTATACTCTAGTTTAGCACTGGAGTACTAGTATACGTCGGAGGAGTGCGAAACACGCAGCCCAGTGAACCAGCAGGCGATATGGCGATAAAAAAACAATGTACTACAGTCCAGCCTTAGCATGTAAAAACACGCCACCGCTTCCTCCTCCCCCTCTAGATTTATCGCCATCAGTGGAGAAAGAGCGTCATCGCAGCTTGGCTAGTAGTACTCCTACTCCTCTTCAACTTTTTTTTACAATTCCTTTGTTTTTCCTGTGGCGTTGAACACTCTTTGCTAATCCTATTGGATTTAACACTCCAGTCCCATACTTTCCCCATTCCTATATTTTTCAGTATCCTGGGAATCAAAGAGGCCCTTAGATTGGTTTAGGGCCGGTCATTTTTTTTCCAATGAAATATGTCCAAAATGTAATGAATGTGCTCCGGTTTCTATGAAAATCATCCGGTTTGCATGTAGTAATTCATTTATTTATTCTTTTGCGGGGGGTTTGCACGTAATTCGTCCGGTTTGAAATGTACTTGTACGCCGGCATGGTTGGATGGCCCGCTGCCGCATTACTGTCCGAGGACTCATCCCTAGTGGTTGGCGCTCAGCGTTGGAGATGCCCCGAGTGCTTGCAGGTGGACCCAGATGCACTATGTCCCACATGTCGGTGAAAGGAAGCACGTAGAGATATTTTCGACGACCGCGGAGCCGAGCAGTACATCTCAGCAAGTAGGAAAAATGCGTGAAAAAATATGTAGTATGAAGCGTAGCTGCAAAGTGACGACGGGTATAGGTCGCATGCACCCAACGAGTGGTCGTAGTATGTACGAGTACAAACGAGTACGGGGTACTCCTACTCTATCAACACGAGTCCCATCGGACAACAGCGTCCGTGCTACAGCAAGCTCTTCTCCCTCCTTGTTTCTCACTTCTAATTCTAACTCAGCCGACACGCAGCGGGCGGGGTGGGGATTTGCCGATAGTCGGTTTGCTCAACTACGGTCCCACATGACAGTGAAAATGCTAGACAACGTAATGACAGTGTGGGGTGCGACGCGAACGGGACAGGTGTGTTGTACTTGTTCCACTTTCTCGTTTTGAACTTGTGACGTGTAACACTTAGTTTTGAATTTATAAGTTTGGTTGTCGCATCCATATATATACCATAGAATTAACTAACAAAATATTAATGCATGCCACCAAAAAATATATCGTTGGATTCGTATTTGAACATACTCCCTCCTTTCCGGTTTAGAGTTTCGAGGTACATTAAATCACCCAATGCAAGTATCAAGAGAAAACTCACCAATGCATGTAGAAGTTCATGGACATTTAGTGGTCATGCAAGCATGCGTTGTAATTAATGCATCGGTAAACATAACTTTATGAGGAAAACGAGCGTACTAATTAAGTACTTATGCAAACTACGAAATTTATTCCACCACTCACCATCTACCTTGGTTGAAAAGATTTTGAAATTGAGCCCTATAAACCGGAAAGGAGGGAGTAGTTTCCAACGATATTGTTTTTTGTGACATGCATTAACTTATTGTTAGTTAAATCTGAAGTCAAAATTTGGCACAAAACACGAAGGTGACCAATAAAACAGGGCGAAGATAGTGATACATATAATTAACGCCAAATGAGAGCAAGGGATCACAAATGTCATTTATGACTGGAATGATAATGTGATACAGTGCGCGATGCAGTGCTGGTTACAGGAGGCAAGAAGAAAGATGCATCCATCGATGACCTCCTCCTCCTCGACTCAGGGCGCCGGCCCACCAAACGGCAGCTGAGGAGCAGCGGCTTTCGTGGCGAGGTCAACATGCTTCTGAACAATGTGTGGGATCGAGGAGATAGGTCTAGAGGGGGGTGAATAGACACTTAACCGACCAAAGTTGCAGTTTTTAGTTTCTCTTGTAACTTAGGCAGATTTTGGCACAAGTTAAGATAACACCAATACTTTCTACACATGCAAGTCTAGAGATTGAGCAGCGGAAATAGTAAAGCATGCAAGTGTACGAAAAGTAAGGGGTAGAGTATGGAAGATCAAACGCAATGAAGACACGGTGGTTTTTGGCATGGTTCCGATAGGTGGTGCTATCGTACGTCCATGTTGATGGAGGCTTCAACCCACGGAGGGTAACGGTTGCGCGAGTCCACTGAGGGCTCCACCCACAAAGGGTCCACGAAGAAGCAACCTTGCCTATTCCACCATGGCTTACGTCCACGAAGGACTAGCCTCACTCGGGGTAGATCTTCACGAAGTAGGCAATCTCCTTGCCCTTACAAACTTCTTGGTTAACTCCACATCATGTCGGAGGCTCCCAAGTGACACCTAACCAATCTAGGAGACACCACTCTCCAAAAGGTAATAGACGGTGTGTTTATGATGAACTCCTTGCTCTTGTGCTTCAAATGATAGTCTCCCCAACACTCAAACAACTCCTCACAAATTTGGCTATGGTGGAAGAAGAATTTGAGTGGAAAGCAACTTGGGAGAGGCTAGAAATCAAGGTTCAAATGGTTGGATTGGAATATCTTGATCTCAACACATGAGTAGGTGGTTCTCTGTCAGAAAATGTATGGTGGAAGTGTAGGAACGTTTTGATGGCTCTCTTCACTGAGGAAGAAGGGGAAACATATATAGCCTCCACACAAAATCCAACCGTTACACACTTTTGACCCAACTCGGTGGCACCGATCAGAAATCTCAGTGGCATGGACCTGTGTAAAAGATGTGAACATTAGGAATCTCGGTGGAACCGACTGGAACATCTCGGATGGACTGATGTGCAATGGTTAGGGCAAACCTCATCTCGGTGGCACCGATTGCATCATCTCGGTGGGACCGAAGTGAAGCAATAAGGCAATAGAAAATTGGCAAGCCATCTCGGTGGTACTGATTGCAAATCTCGGTGGGACCGAAATAATTGTAACAAGTAACAGAGAGTTGGCAAGGCCATCTCGGTGAGACCGAGATCCATATCAGTGGATCCGATTTGTTAGGGTTTGGCAGTGGCTAAGTCCAAATGAACTCGGTGGCTCCGGATAGGAAATTTCGGTGGGGCCGAGATGGAATGTAGGGTTTGGACATATTTGGATGCAGAAAGTGGTTGAGGGTTTTGGAGCAATATCACTAAGCACTTGAGCAAAAAGACCATTAAGCAACACCTCATCCCCTTTTAATAGTATTGGCTTTCCTATGGACTCAATGTGATCTTGGATCACTAAACCAAAAATGTAGAGTCTTGAGCTTTTGCCAATCCATGTCCTTAGCATTTTGAAGGGTCCACACTCCTAGTCCTTGCCGCGCCAATGGTGAACTTATCTGAAATTTACTAGATAGAAACATTAGTCCAACAACATGTATGTTGGCATAAATTACCAAAACCACCAAGGGAGAAAATGTGCTTTCAATCTCCCCCTTTTTGGTAATTGATGACAACATACATCAAAGCTTCAAATAAAGATGTAAAAAAGAATGAACTAAAGCTTTGAAGAAAAACATGTAACATGTATAACCTCCCCCTAACGATGTGCATCTAGTAAATGACAGCTTATGAAGATTAGAAGCACAAAGTGAAAGACATACACATGTAACATGTATCTTGGCTATATGCATCAGAGCAATGAATGTAGCACTTAGATATCCACATGTTCATGATTGCCTTCTTGTAAACAATATGTGCAAAACAAGAAGTCATCATGCTCATGAGTGTGATGCATATACTTACCTCAAAGTTCTTGATCAAGTACCTAAAGAAATACACTCGAGAAAACAGGGTTAGATAACACAAGATAATTTCTTCGAGACAAGACACAAGATCAATCAAGAAACCAAGATTGGGATGACATGTAGAAGAGAGTATCACTGGGTGAGTACTCCTTTGAAGCAGACATGTCCCCCTAAAAAAACTTTCCTTAAAGAACTTCCTCTCCCCCTGAATCTAACATTGGATATTGGGAGCAGGTAGGGTGAGAAAATTAAAGCAACCAAAGAACAAACTAATCATGTTTCTCCCCTCTTAGAAACATGTAACATTCTCTCCTCTTGTAAGATGCATCTCTCTCTCTCTCAAAGAAGAGCTTGTAATGATAAGCTTTGATGCATTCCTCTCTCCCCCTTTGACATCAATTTCCAAGAAGGGACTTCAAGGTTATTGGTCAAGTGAGTATGGTCCTTGAGAAACACATCTAGCCATTGAGTAGTTCCAGATGCAAGTAGAGGATAAGAATCATTGAGTGGAGCTGGAGCAGAAGAACTCAGAAAATATTTGACAGAAACCACCTTAGAGCAGCAAAGTCGGTGACGCCGAGTTGATTCAATTTGGTGAAACCGAGTTTGGTGCAAAGGAACATTTTGTCAACTTAGCTCACTAGGCAAAGGAATTCTCACAAAGATTTGCAATGAATTAACTGCGAGACTAGCTAAGAAAAAGAAACACAGGAAAGAAATAAAGAAACATCTAGATGAAGTTTTTTTTTGATAAAAAGGAAACACTCTAGCAAAAAGGGAAATGCAAAAGAAACACTAGAGAACTTCATCTAGACGGGTCGGCGACTAGGTCACCTATGTTAGAGTATATTGACTTAGGAGTCAAGTGAGAACACTAGATCATAGGTCATACTCATCGTTTAAGCTCAAAATGGGGTTGCCATTTTTCATTTAAGCATTTCAATGTATTCACATCTTGTTGAGTTGCTTTGGCTCATGACTTTGAGTAAAGCTTCTCTAAAATGTGAGAACTTACATTGGGATTTGGTTGTGATGCCCATCATGTAGTTGAACTTGAAGTGGATGCTCATGAGTTGAAGTTTGGAGCTATCCTATCATTTGTAGTTCATCTTCTTACATGGGTTAGATTTGCAAGGAACAACATATATATATATATATATATATATATATATATATATATGTAGGGTGGGTCTATTCTACCAACCCCCTTAAGACATTATTCTACCATCTTTTTGCTTATTCTGCCAACACACCCACCTGAGCGCCGCCGCCCCCTCCCCTCCCCGCCTCCTACCGCGGGAGTGGCCTGGAGCACGGCCGCCCCTCCCCAGCCCACCACCACACGCCTCCACACAAACCCCACCCCCCACTTCCCAGCCTCCCTCCCGACCTCCTTCCATGCGCGCCGCCGTGGTGAGCCACCACCAGCGCCGCCACCCTCCTCCTCTCTCTTTGCTCCCGACCCCCAAGACTCCACCTACCACCATGCCTTGCCCCGAAAACCACTTGCGCAACTCCCCACCTCGCTGCGCCCCCGCACTCCTCCCCCTGCACCGCCACCCTTCCTCCCCCCGACCACCACCGCAACCCTCCCGGCGCCAGATCCAGGAGGATCTGCCTCCAGCATTGTCGTCCCGCCTGGACCCGGACCGCCACGGCCCAGCCTTCCTCCGTCCCCCCACCTCTCGTAGACTCGCCAGATCTGCGAGGCGATGCCATGTCTCGCGCCGTCCCGGAGCTCAACCGCCATGGATCCGTGCCGCCACAAGCTTTTCGACCCGCCCCGAGCTCCTCCCGTGCAGCTCGGAGATGCTCACCATGCGG
The DNA here is from genome assembly GCA_039707655.1 of Elymus sibiricus. Lineage (NCBI taxonomy): Eukaryota > Viridiplantae > Streptophyta > Magnoliopsida > Poales > Poaceae > Elymus > Elymus sibiricus. Next base: position 275,885,207 of record CM077668.1, read on the forward strand.
TTCGGGGCTCGCGTGGGTGCAGTCCGGCGAGTGCCATCTCTTCCCCTGTGGTTTGTCGACCATGGCCGTGCAGCTCGGAGACGCTCGCCATGCGGTTCGGAGCTCATGCGCGTGCAGTCCGGCAAGCACCATCTCTCCCCCTGCAGTCCAACAAGCACCCACCGCGCTGCCGCCCCGTGCAGCTCAGTTGCTGCCCTCTCTCCTTTCCGTGCAGCTCACCGACGCATTGCGTGCAGCTCTTGTGTGCGTGTGCGTGTGCATTTCACCGGCGAATTGCGTGCAGCTTTCTGGTCTCAGGTAGCCAGCACAACCTCTCCTTCGGCCGGCCCCGGGTATAGCTGCGAGGACGTCGACGTGGGGCAGCAGGGCCTGCTCCTCTAATGCACGAGGACCACGGTATCACATCGCCCGGCGCGACCCTGCACCTGTCGGGACCCCCTGCGTGGCCAGCGGCGCTCCCCAATCGTTCCTCTCTGCCATGGATCCACGATGGGGCAGCGCGTGTGCAGTACGGTTGTGGGGGCGACGCAGCTCATGTATTCCTTCAGCCAGCGGTGCGTGCAGTTCGCTCGGAGCACCCCTGGCGCCGTGCAGTCCACACAGCACGCCCTTGCCACAAACGACGAGCACAGGAGGAGCTCCACCTCGCTGGCCCGTGCCTCCCTTCTACAACTCCAGATGTGGCCATGGCATGCTCCTCCTCTGCAGCCACGGCACCACCTCCTCCTCGTGTCCATCTGTCCCCTCTCTCCTCACCTCCCCGCATGGACAGCGTCGCATCTCCCGAGATCGAGCTTCTCTTCTCGAACATGGCGGTTCAGTTTTCTCATGTGTGAAGTTCTCGTGGTCGTCGGTGGAACGATTTGGGTTCCTGGGTGCAGTTCATTCAAACATGGATTGATGTGCTGTCCTGTGGGTCGTGGAGTTCGATTGGGGTTCCTGTAGTGCAGTTCGTGAAAAAATTGTCTATTTAGATTTGCAGTATAGTACATGGTACAGAGGAGTTCACTTTGCAAAATTCATATGTTTGTGCTTGAAAAAAAAATGGTTCTGCAGTTCTCTTGTGTGGAAAATGTGATTGGGCGGCCGTGCACATGCAGTTCATCCGCCAGAAGGTGCGGTCTGGCTGACGCACCGTTGAAGTTCAGAATTTTTTTCCTTTTTCAGATTCTGCTTGGGCACAAACACTGCAGTTCATCTAGGTAGTCGATGTGGTGCGGCTGGGTGTTCAACAATGGTTTTATATGTTGATTTTTCAGGTTTCAGAGACTATTGTATACATTGTTGAAAAAATCAAAGTAGAATAGACTGCAGCTCACTGTTTGTCTTCCTTTAAAAAAACTAAGTGCAAAGAACATCAAAGTGGAGAAAAAAGTGCACTGCAGTCCGTTGTTTTCTTGCGGTTCTGTTTACGTTTTTATGTGAAATGTGGTTCACTTATGTGAGTGTGGCCGTGTAAAAAAATGGATGGATGTGTATGTTTCGAAGCTCACTTTGTTCTCTCACGCTGTTCGTTAAAAAACTGCTTCGTGGTTCACTTGGTAAACAGAAACCAAAACATCTCAAAGAAGCTCACTTCTTATTAGAAGTAGTCCACTTGCTCAGTCCCTGTGGTCCACTAGCCTCGTCTACGCGCGTAAAAATTAGTATGAAAAAAGACAATAAAAACTCATGTGGTTCACTTCTCGATAATATTGCGGTTCATTTACGCCAGATGTGAACCGTAGTCCACTTCCTCACCAGCGAAAAATTTAAGTTAGAAAAAATGAAATCATGCAGTTCGTTTGCCCGTCTGATGCAGTGCAGCTTTTAGTCTGAAGCAGTACGGTTTTCTGTCCGATGTAGTTCACTCGTTGATTTTGTTCTCGCGAAAAACAGTGTCCGCATTTCGGTAAAATCAAAATTGCTCCTAAACCGTAAGGAATTGGGGAGTGTGTTCTACATGAAAAAGTTGCGCCTCATCGATATCTTTCCAATGGAGTATCATTTGAATCATTCCGACAAACAGTTTGTAAAAATTCGCAAAAAACGGCCGCTGCAACTCGTCGTCCGCCGCACCATTTTCAAAATTAATTTAAAACCTTAAGGAATCTCAAAAAGATTTGTACATATGAAAGTTGCGCCTCGTCCGTATCTTTCCAACGGTGTATCACACGCCTCGTTTCGACAAACGGTTAAAAAACTGGAGCGAAAACAGTACCGAAAATTGCAAAAAAATTGAAAAACAGAATTCCGCGATTTAGTAAATTTGAAACTGCTTTTAAACCGTAACGAATTAGAGAAAGTAATATATATGAAATAGTTGCACCTTGACGATATCTTTCGAACGGCGTATCATTTGCTTCATTCCGACGAGCGGTTTAGAAAAAATCGTGAAAATACACTCGCTGTCACTCGTCATGCGCCCACCATTTTCAAAACTGCTCTTAAACCGCGAGGAATCTCGAAAAAATTTCAACATGGAAAAGTTGCGCCTAATCCATAGCTTTCCAACGACGTATCACATGCCTCGTTCTAACAAACGGTTTAAAAATTGGAGCGAAAACAGTACCGAGAAAACGGCGCGTGCAGTTTTTTGCGTGTACCTTTTCATCAAGAGGTTTGGTAAAGATGTCTGCCAATTGCTTGTCGGTACGAACATGTTTAAGGTCAATGTCACCTTTCTCAACATGGTCTCGAATGAAATGAGGATGAGCCTCAATATGCTTAGTTCGAGAATGTTGCACGGGATTGTGTGCAATCTTAATAGCACTCTCATTGTCACATAGTAATGGTACATGTCTCACATGCACACCATAATCTTTAAGAGTTTGAGTCATCCATAGTAATTAAGCACAACATGATCCCGCGGCAATGTATTCCACTTCGGCGGTAGATAGAGATACCGAGTTTTGTTTCTTGGAGAACCAAGACACAAGAGATCTACCAAAAAATTGACATGTACCTGAAGTGGATTTTCTATCAACCTTGTCTCCGGCATAATCTGAATCGGAATAGCCAACAAGATTAAAGGAAGATCCTTTGGGATACCATATGCCAAAGTTTGGTGTATGTAACAAGTATCTCACAATTCTTTTCACCGCCTTAAGGTGACACTCTTTTGGTGCCGCTTGGTATCGTGCACACATGCACACACTTAGCATAATGTCAGGATGGGAGGCACATAAATATAGCAATGATCCAATCATAGATCGATAAACCTTTTGATCAACCGGTTTGCCATCCTTGGTCAAGTCAAGATGTCCACTCGTGGGCATGGGGGTTTTCATACCTTTACTTTCTTGCATGTTGAACTTCTTGAATAAGTCCATGGTATACTTTGTTTGAGAAACAAAGGTGCCCTCCTTAGTTTGCTTGATTTGCAAACCAAGAAAGAATTTGAGTTCACACATCATAGACATCTCATACTTTTTCGACATCAACCTTCCAAACTTTTCACTAAAAGAGGGGTTAGTAGATCCAAAGATAATATCATCAACATAAATTTGGCATACAAATAATTCTCCATTAACCCTCTTAGTGAACAAAGTTGAATCAATCTTCCCAATCTCAAAACCTTTTTCAAGAAGAAACTTTGTCAAGCATTTGTACCAAGCTCTAGGGGCTTGTTTAAGACCATAAAGAGATTTACGAAGTTTGTAGACATGACTAGGTTTCTTGGGATTAACAAAGCTGGGAGGTTGTTTAACATACACTTCCTCCTCAATTTCACCATTTAAGAAAGCACTTTTAATATCCATTTGGTAAAGAGTGATATCATGGTGATTGGCATAAGCAAGTAAAATGCGAATGGACTCAAGTCTAGCAACGGGGGCATAGGTCTCACCATAGTCCATACCTTCGACTTGTGTGTAACCTTATGCTACGAGACGAGCCTTGTTGCATACAACTTGTCCATCGTCATCTTGCTTATTCCGAAACACCCATTTGGTTCCAACGATGTTTTGCTCATCTTTAGGCTTCTCAACCAATGTCCAAACTTGGTTCCTCTCAAAATTGTGTAGCTCCTCGTGCATCGCATTTACCCAATCGGGGTCCTTGAGAGCTTCTTCTACCTTCAAAGGTTCCACACTAGAGATGAATGAGTAATGCTCACAGAAGTTAGCTAAATGAGATTTAGAGCGAGTGATTCGCCCGGATTGGATATCTCCAAGTATTTGTTTGACGGGATGATTCTTGTCGATTCTTGCTCTAACTTGAGGTAGCTTTTGCTTGGGTTGTGGTGAGGCTTCCTCCTCATCATCATTGTCTTCCTCATCATTGTTGTTGTCGTTTGCTTGAGGTGGTGGAGAAGGAGGTTGAGGTGGATCATCTTGTCGCACTTCCTCATTCCCATCGTTTTGACGTGTTCCACTTGTGGATGCCTCCATATCAACTTGTTATTCACCTTGATGTGAAGTTGGGGCTTCCACTTGAGTAGACGAGGTACTCTCCTTTACTTCCATGGGGCGAATCTTGCCAATGGACAAGTCTTGGATTGCTTCCGATGGTTCTTGATCTCCTACATCAATTGGTAATTGCTCTACTTGCGAGTCATTAGTCTCATCAAACATCACATCTACCGTCTCTTCAACTTTTTGAGTGAAGTTGTTGTAGACACGATAAGTGTGAGAGTTCGATCCGTAACCAAGTAGAAAACCTTCATGAGATTTAGGAGCAAACTTTGAACGACGATGCTTATCAAGAATGTAACATTTTGAGCCAAATACTCGAAAGTATCCAACTTGTGGTTTGTTACCGGTGAGCAGTTCATATGCCATTTTTCCAAGAAGCTTGTGGAGGTAGAGTCGATTTGTTGCATGACAAGTTGTTTCAACCACTTCCGCCCAGAAGTATTTTGGCGTCTTGTATTCATCAAGCATTGTTCTTGCCATCTCAATAAGAGTCCGGTTCTTTCTCTCAACAACTCCATTTTGTTGAGGTGTGTACATAGCCGAGAACTCATGTGAAATACCCTCCTCATCAAGAAAGGTGTCCACATTGGCGTTCTTGAACTCCGTTTTGTTGTCACTCCGAACCTTCTTGATCTTCACTTCAAATTGATTTTGGGCCTTTCTAGCGACGTTCTTGAAGATCTTTTGTACCTGCGATTTGTCATCGAGAAAGAACACCCACGTAAATCTGGAAAAATCATCAACAATGACCAAACTGAAGGAGTTACCACCAAGACTCTTATAGGAGTTAGGACCAAAAAGATCCATATGAAGTAGTTCGAGTGGTCTCCTCGTGGTCATGATGTTTTTCACGGGATGGCTTCGTCCAACTTGTTTTCCGGCTTGACAAGCACTACAAGGTCGATCCTTGTCAAATATAACATCTTTCACACCAAGGATATGATCTCCTTTAACAAGTTTATCAAGGTTACGCATGCCAACATGTCCAAGCCTTCTATGTCATAACCAACCTTTAGAAGATTTAGCAATTAAGCATGTACGAGGTTGAGCTCTCTTAGTGAAATCAACAATGTATAGATCACCTCTACGAATGCCGGTAAAGACCATTTTATGATTATCTCAACGAAACACTTGGCAATCTACTTCGGTAAATAGAACATTGAAACCAAAGTCGGCTAGTCTAGATACGAAAAGAAGATTGTAGCCAAGAGATTCGACAAGCATAACATTTTGTATGGAGCTATCACTGGATATGGCCACCTTACCAAGGCCAAGTACCTTACCCTTGGAGTTGTCTCCAAAAGTCACATACTTGCATGGACCATCATTTTTAGCAAGCTCACGAAACATGTCTCTATCTCCGGTCATGTGATCGGTACACCCACTATCAAGAATCCACTCTTTTCCTCCAGCCATGTAATTTTGAAGATTTGCCATAAGACTAAGATTCCTCATGGTCTTCTCAAATTCAATATCAAAATCTTCGTCTTCATCATAATAGCCATGCTCAACATCACCATCATCAACATGTATATGATCATCACCTAGGGCAATGAATTCATTAGTTTCATGATCATGACAATGTTCAAGTTTATGAATTCTAATGGCTTTCGTGATAATGTTACTAATAGTTCCAACATCTCCTTTAGCACGCATAAGATCATGAAGCTCAAACAAGCAATCATGAAAGTTAGGATCATTAGGACTCATCTTGTGAAAAGCAATAGTCTTATGAAGAATCTCATCAAGATTCTTTAAAGAGTAATCGGGATATCGCTTTTCCAAGTCATGCCATAGGGTATAAGCACATCCAAAGTTTTAAATACAACGAAGCACAATTTTAGGTAATCCTCTAATGATAAGATTGACGGTTCTAAGATTACGAAGCATGTCAATTTCCTCTTCATGAGTAGGATGCAAGGGATCAATAGGAGGCACATAAGGATTATGAATATACTTGCTCAAGTTAAATTCATCAAAGATATCAAGCATCTCATTTTTCCAAACATTGTAATACTCCCCATTGAGAATAGGCACTCTACGTCTAAGACTCCCCAAAGTAGACACATCCATCTCCCTCCAATGGTGATTAAACCAAAGCTATGGAGACCAAAGCTCTGGTACCAATTGTGGGATTGAGCAGATAGGTCTAGAGGGGGGTGAATAGACACTTAACCGACCAAAGTTGCGGTTTTTAGTTTCTCTTGTAATTAGGTAGATTTTGGCACAAGTTAAGATAACACCAATACTTTCTACACATGCAAGTCTAGAGATTGAGCAGCGGAAATAGTAAATCATGCAAGTTTATGAAAAGTAAGGGGTAGAGTATGGAAGATCAAACGCAATGAAGACATGGTGGTTTTTGGCGTGGTTCTGATAGGTGGTGCTATCGTACGTCCACGTTGATGGAGGCTTCAACCCACGGAGGGCAATGGCTGCGCGAGTCCATGGACGGCTCCACCCACAAAGGGTCCACGAAGAAGCAACCTTGCCTATTCCACCATGGCTTACATCCACGAAGGACTAGCCTCACTCGGGGTAGATCTTCACGAAGTAGGCGATATCCTTGCCCTTACAAACTTCTTGGTTCAACTCCACATCATGTCGGAGGCTCCCAAGTGACACCTAACCAATCTAGAAGACGCCACTCTCCAAAAGGTAATAGACGATGTGTTGATGATGAACTCCTTGCTCTTGTGCTTCAAATGATAGTCTCCCCAACACTCAAACAACTCCTCACAGATTTGGCTATGGTGGAAGAAGAATTTGAGTGGAAAGCAACTTGGGAGAGGCTAGAAATCAAGGTTCAAATGGTTGGATTGGAATATCTTGATCTCAACACATGAGTAGGTGGTTCTCTCTTAGAAAATGTATGGTGGAAGTGTAGGCACGTTCTGATGGCTCTCTTCACTGAGGAAGAAGGGGTGGAGGGGTATATATAGCCTCCACACAAAATGCAACCGTTACACACTTTTGACCCAACTCGGTGGCACCGGCCTGTGTAAAAGATGTGAACGTTAGGAATCTCGGTGGGACCGACTGGAACATCTCGGATGGACCGATGTGCAATGGTTAGGGCAAACCTCGTCTCGGTGGCACCGATTGCATCATCTCAGTGGGGCCGAAGTGAAGCAATAAGGCAATAGAGAGTTGGCAAGCCATCTTGGTGGTACCGATTGCAAATCTCGGTGGGACTGAAATAATTGCAACAAGTAACAGAGAGTTGGCAAGGCCATCTCGGTGAGACCGAGATCCATATCGGTGGATCCGATTTGTTAGGGTTTGGCAGTGGCTAAGTCCAAATGAACTCGGTGGCGCCGGATAGGAAATTTCGGTGGGGCCGAGTTGGAATGTAGGGTTTGGACATATTTGGATGGAGAAAGTGGTTGAGGGTTTTGGAGCAATATCACTAAGCACTTGAGCAAAAAGACCATTAAGCAACACCTCATTCTCTTTTAATAGTATTGGCTTTCCTATGGACTCAATGTGATCTTGGATCACTAAACCAAAAATGTAGAGTCTTGAGCTTTTGCCAATCCATGTCCTTAGCATTTTGAAGGGTCCACACTCCTAGTCCTTGTCGCGCCAATGGTGAACTTATGTAAAATTTACTAGATAGAAACATTAGTCCAACAACATGTATGTTGGCATAAATTACCAAAACCACCAAGGGAGCAAATGTGCTTTCACAATGGCGTCCAAGGCTTCTAGTTGGTCGAAGAAGGCCAACGTCTTAGCGTCATCCCTGGCCCTGTAGTGGCCTATGTAGACAATTTCCTCATAGATATGGATGTGTAGGTCGATGGTTTCTTGCTCGGCGAGGCACTGCGCGGCGAGCGCGGCCTCGAGGTGGACATTCTTCGTCGTGACATCGCACAACTGCAGGGCCACCAGTGCATCAAAGAGGTTGTCACCATGGAGGCCGATGAGGGTGGAAGGCAACGAGGAGCCTGGGCGCGCGGGCTGGAGGAGTACGGCAAGGTCGTTCGCGCGCTTCTTGATGGCGGTGAACTTGTGGATGGAGCGGACCATCATCTCGCCCATGTGAGAGGCGAAGCCATCGTTGCCAAGGGCTATGACGCCGGCGGTCGCCAGCACTGTCTGGAGACGCTGCTCGGTGCCGGGCCGCAGGCCGGCGTCGTGGATCATCTGGCACAGCCGCCTGCCGCTCGCGTCCATCACCTCAATGGGTGGTTGTGGCTTCTGGTCACTTGGTCATGGATTGGAGTGAGCAGTGTTGCACAGACTAGGTGCATAGTACTAGTAGGTGCGTACGATTCGGTAGATGGATTAGAGTGGAGGGGCGCCTTATACTATGAGAGTGTAAACGGCGTGGCATTCATATCGTGCTAGCTCCACTCTGCTTCTCCAATTAATTCCCTCTGCATGCTTCCCTCCATTCCACAATGTAGTGCACTCGCGCTTCCCGAGATCTAAGTTTGACCATAAATTTGACCCGAATTTCAGTGGTATAATTTTTCCTCCCGCCGCAGTCGGTCTCGTTGGTTAAATTTATGGTTAAACTTAGATCTCGGGAAGCGCAAAATTGAATGAGGATGCATCATTGACCGTTCAACATTTCGGGAACCGCTACCCTCTCCCTCGTTGGCATTCAAGGTGTATCAATGTAAATGCGTGTCAAAAAGAGACTAGTTTTCGCAAAAAAAAAGAGACTAGTCAACAGTTCGCCACGAGCCTATAATTAGCGATCGCCACAATAACCGTAAGATCTGCATCCGACGGTGGCACCTATTGGACGCAAACAGCAATAAAAAAACAAATGCCATGGCATTTTACAAAACTACCACACCACGCCCCTCCCCTACACATGAGAGACTGCCATGCGAGCGTTCACAACTGCCACTTTCGGGTTGCGCTTGGCTCTTCGCCTCTTCGGGAAGTCGTACTACTACAATAATACTAGTACTATATGCTTCTGGCAATCTTTCACCGAATGAACTGCTGCATGTCCACCGCGTGGGGGAGGGAGAGCGTGTTGTAAGCAAAAGCTTCTCCTTATTGTACGAGTTGACGCGACGCATCAAAGCAGTACACTCGATTTTCTCAAGAAGTTGTGTTTACCGATGCATAAATTGCAATGCATGCATGCATGTCGTGAGTTTCCTTTTGATCCTTTCATGTCTTGATTTAATGCACCTTGAAGTATGAACATGTGATGGTAAAACTTTCTAATAATGCCCCGGCCCTAAAGCGAGAGATGGTGGTGCATGAGGAGAGCGAGATCATGCCGACGAAACAGGACCCGACGATGGACGTCTTTATGGACCTCACCATGCTCCACTGCCCCTTCTGCCTCCACCCCTTGAAGCCTCCGGTGTACGAGGTTTGAATACATCTCGTCCATTCGGCTGATCGAGCAAGGCGTAGTTTTCTTGATTGATGTGGTGTTCGATTGATTTGTGCAGTGCAAGGCAGGGCACCTGGCCAAGCGGCCCGGGAACCTGCGGCAGTGCCAGAAGTGCGAGCGTGGCAGCGGCTTCGACGTGCGCAACACGGCGATGGATGTCGTCCTCTCCTCGGCGAGGGTGGAGTGCCCGCACGAAGGCTGTGGGCTCTACGTCACTTACCACAAGCTCCATGATCACCAGAGCGCGTGTCCGCTCACGCTGTGCAACTGCCCCGTGCTCGGCTACGGCTACGAAGGCCCGCCGCCGGCGCTCCCCAACCACCTCATCACCATGCACCCCATGCCCGTGCACAGGATCCAGTACGGCAAGGTGCTCCAGCTGCAGGTGCCGGTGTTGGAACCGCGGCGCTTGCTATTCGCAGAGGAGGACGGCCGCGCATTTTTCGTGGTCGGCAGCTCGCTCGGCATCGGCGCGCCTATCGCCGTGTCGGTCGTCTGCATCAGAGCGGGGGCGTCCCCACCGCTGCACTACGCGGCCAAGGTGTGGGCGAACGGGCCACCGGGGGCGCCCAATGGCAGGACCAACGCCGCCAAGGTGGAAATCGAGGTGACAAGCAGCAAGGAGCCCGACGCCGTCGCCTTGGAGGAGCTGACCTTCTTGATAGTTGATACGTCCATTTTGCATCATGTTTTCCTACTGTTATTTATAGTGTTTTTAATCAATATAACACTTTGTGGAGCAATTCTAATGCCTTTTCTCTCTTAATATGCAAGATTTACACAAGGAGGGAGATTGCCGGCAGCTGGAATTCTGGACCTGAAAAAGCTATGTCAGAGATATCTATTCTGCACATCTCCAAATGAGCTAAAATTTCACGGAGATTTATTTTGGAATAAATAAAAAATACTGGAAGCAAGAAGTACCAGAGGGGGCCACCCAGGTGCCCACGAGGCACCAGGGCGCATCACCCTCCCCCCCCCCCAGGCGCGCCCTGGTGGCTCGTGGGGCCCCTGGCCAGCCTCCAGTGCCCATTTTCTGGTATATAAGGCCATTTGCCCTAGAAAAAATAAGGAGAAGACTTTTGGGATGGTGCGCCGCCGTCTCGAGGCGGAACTTGGGCAGGAGCACTTTTGCTCTCCAGCGGAGCGATTCCGCCGGGGATACTTCCCTCCGGGAGGGGGAAATCGGAGCCATTGATGTCTACTACACAACTTATTCTTGTAGACTCGTGTTGGGCCTCCAAGCGCAGAGTTTTGTAGGACAGTAGCAATTTTCCCTCAAGTGGATGACCTAAGGTTTATCAATCCGTGGGAGCCGTAGGTTGAAGATGGTATCTCTCAAACAACCCTGCAACCAAATACAAGAAATCTCTTGTGTCCCCAACACACCCAATACAATGGTAAATTGTTTAGGTGCACTAGTTCGGCGAAGAAATGGTGATAAAAGTGTAGTATGGATAGTAGATATAAGTTTTTGTAATCTGAAAATATAAAAACAGCAAGGTAGCAAGTAACAAAAGTGAGCACAAACGGTATTGCAATGCTTAAAAACAAGGCCTAGGGTTCATACTTTCGCTAGTGTAATCTCTCAACAACGCTAACATAATTGGATCATATAACCATCCCTCAACGTGCGATAAAGAATCACTCCCACGTTCCTATTAGCGGAGAACATAAGATAGAAATTGTTTGTAGGGTACGAAACCACCTCAAAGTTATCCTTTTCGATCGATCTATTGAGCTCTTCCTATAAGTGTCACAAACAGCCCTAGAGTTCATACTAAAATAACACCATATGATACACATCAACCAACTCTAATGTCACCTAGATACTCCAATGTCACCACAAGTATCCATGAGTTGATTGTACGATATGCATCAAACAACTTCATAATCATAATATTCAATCCACACAAAGAACTCCAAGGAGTACCCCCAAAGTTTCTATCGGAGAAAAGATAATGAAAATGTGCATCAACCCCTATGCATAGATTACCCCAATGTCACCTCGGGAATCCGCGAGTTGAGTGCCAAAACATATATGAAGTGAATCAATATAATACCCCATTGTCACCACGGGTATTCATATGCAAAACATACATCAAGTGTTCCCAAATCTGAAATATTCAATCCGACAATAACGAAACCTCAAAGGGAAAAGATTCGATTCATCACAACAAGGATAGAGAGGGAAGAAACACCATATGATCCAACTATATTAACAAAGCTCGCGATACATCAAGATCGTGCCATATCAAGAACACGAGAGAGAGAGAGAGATCAAACACATAGCTACTAGTACATATCCTTAACCCCGAGGGTGAACTACTCCCTCCTCGTCATGGAGACCGCTGGAATGATGAAGATGGCCTCCGGTGATGATTCCCCCCTCCAGCAGGGTGCCGGAAAAGGGTTGTAGATTAGATCGTGGAGGTACAGAGGCTTGCGGCGGCGTAAAAACTCATCTAGGTTAACTTTCGGGGGTTTCTGAATATATATGATTTTTCAGCATTGGAATCACGTGAAGAGGTGCCACAGGGGGCCCACGAGGTACCAGGGCACGCCTGGGGGGGGCAGGCGCGCCCAGGTGGCTCGTGAGGCCCCTGTGGCTCTTCTGCTGCTTCCCTGAAGCTTCCTGGGTCCGTTTCCTTCCAGAAAAAATCGTCAAAAAGTTTTGTTGCATTTGGACTTCATTTGATATGGATTTTCTGGAAAACCAAAAACAAGCAGAAAACAGCAACTGGCACTGGGCACTAGGTCAATATGTTAGTCCATAAAAATCATATAAAAGCCATATAAAAGTGCACCAAAATCATACAAAACTACAATAAACATGGCATGAATACTTCATAAACTATAGATACGTTGGAGACGTATCGGCATCCCCAAGCTTAATTCCTGCTCGTCCTCGAGTAGGTAAATTGTAAAAGAAATAATTTATGAAGTGTGAATGCTAGCATAGTGCATAAGTTTGATCGATGATAATTTCAATCTCTTTTCGTAGCATCATAACAGCAACTTTTTCTCATAAAACTCATCATGATAAAGTAGCAATTAAAAACAAAAATTTTGATGTGGAATGCTACCTATCATAATCATCATATAATCTTTTCTTTTGTTGCATGGACACTTGGACTTGAATGATTCAAAGCAATAGTCTATAATTTGACATGAAGACATAAATACTCAAGCATACTAACAAGCAACCATGTCTTTCAAAATATCAATGCTAAAGAAAGTTATCCCTAGCCCATTATGCTCAATCATTGATCCGTTCAAGAAACACACTCAAATATTTGCTACATCCAATGCACAAGTATGACAATAGTGCTCTCTAGTTGGTGCTTTATAAGAGAAGATGGAGACTCAAAATAAAAATAAAAATTGCATAAAAGTAAAAAGATAGGCCCTTCGCAGAGGGAAGCAGAGATTTGCTAATGTGCCAGAGCTCAAAGCTGAAATTAAAGAGATAAAATTATTTTGAGAGGCATGCTTTTCCTGTCAACGAAAACGACCGAGAATTCCCAATATCTTCCATGCTAGACATATCATAGGTGGTTCCCAAACAGAAAATAAAGTTTATTTCCTTTCCACCATTTTTTCACAGTCCATGGCTAGCCGTATCCACGGGTGCCCTCCATACGAACACTTTCAAAGGAATTTTGTTGTTATTAATTTTTGATTCATTGTGGGACCGGGCATCCCTATTACCAGCCACTCTCTCGTGCAATGACAAGTGAATAAACACTCATCATGAGAATAACACACCTAGCATGGAAAATAATGGCCACCCCCTGCCGCTTCATGAGCGATACGGGCACACAAAATGGAAAATTATTTTGAAAATTTTAAAGTTGGCACACGCAAATTTACTTAGAACGGAATGGAAATATCGCATATAGGTAGGTATGGTGGACTCATTTGGCACAACTTGGGTTTAAGGAGTTTGGATGCACAAGCAGTATTCCCGCTTAGTACAAATGAAGGCTAGCAAATAGATTGAGAAGCAACCAACCAAAAAGCAAAAACGGTCATAAACATGCATTGAACATAACTAACACTGAATAATGCACCATAAGTGGGATATAATTTTGTTGCATAACTATTGACTTTACGTGCATGCATAGGGAATCACAAACCTTAACACCAATATTCTTACTGAACCATAATTACTCACTAACATGACTCACATATTATCATCTCCATATCGCAAAACTATTGCAAAGAATCAAACTTATCATATCCAATGATCTATATGAAAGTTTTTATTATATCCCTCTTGAATATTCATCACTTTGGGACCAAATTCATATCTTAAGCATATTACCATTACTATTGTCAACTCTCAAAATAATATAAGTGAAGATCAAAAGAGTAGTTAAGTAAATAGGTAGCTATGTGAGGGCTCTCTCTCATTTAAAAATTTCAGATCTTGAGTATTTTATTCAAACAGCAAGAAAAACAAAATAAAATGACATTCCAAGAATAGAAGATATCATGTGAAGAAGCAAAAACTTAGGCTCAACCAAAACTGACCGATAATTGTTGATGAAGAAAGGTGGGATGCCTACCGGGGCATCCCCAAGCTTAGATGCTTGAGACTTCTTGAAATATGAATTTGGGATGCCTTGGGAATCCCCAAGCTTGAGCTCTTGTGTCTCCTTAATTCCTCTCATATCACGGTTTCTCCTAAATCTTAAAAACTTCATCCACACAAAACTCAACAAGAACTCGTGAGATAAGTTAGTATAAATCAACTCAAAACCTTAACATTCTCTACTGTAGAAAATCCCAAAAATTATAATTAAACATTGCATACTAAATGCCTCTTCATATTTAATACTCCTATCCACAAATAGAAACATTAAACACGCAAACATATGCAAACAATGCAACTATAACAGCAATCTGCCAAAACAGAACAGTCTGTAAAAGGGGAATAAGAATCCATACTTCCCTAACTCCAAAAATTCTAACAAATTACCACGTGACAGAGAACTCATGCATTCTTACTGTGTAAAAATTTCAGATTTTTATCATGTTCTGACTATTCAGGAATATTCTGGACATAATAGAAAACTTTCTGTTTTCAAATAGCAACACATGAACTTGCAAACTGAGCATGGTAAAGGCTATAATTGGCATTTTATTGAAATAAAAGATACAAAGCATGATTATTGATAACAGCAAGCAAATATCAACAGAAGAAAATGACGCTCCAAGTAAAACTCATATTATGTGACGAATAAAAATATAGCTCCAAGTGAGGTTACCGATAGTGTTGAAGACGAAAGAGGGGATGCCTTCCGGGGCATCCCCAAGCTTATACGCTTGAGTATTCCTTGAATATTACCTTGGGTTTCCTTGGGCATCCCCAAGCTTAGGGTCTTGCCACTCCTTATTCTCCTCATATCGATATCTCACCCAAAACTTGAAAACTTCAATCACACAAAACTTAACGGAACTTCGTGAGATAGGTTAGTATGATAAAAATAAATCATCCACTTAGGTACTGTCAAGAAAAGATTCATAATTGTTCTCACATAATTCCTACTGTATTCTATCATTTCCACAATTTATGTTGCTCAATATAAGCTATGGAAACACTAAAACAAGCAAACTATGCACCGAAAACAGAATCTGTCAAAAACAGAACAACATGTAGTGAGCGATTTAAAAACCATACTTATGTACCTCCAAAAATTCTGAAAAATTAGGACAACGTAAAATATTTGTAACCCAATGCTCTGTAAAAATTCAGAATTTTTTCACGCTCCAGTACAGAATAGAAATTCCAGCACTGGACGCAAAAGTTTTCTGTTTTTGCACAGAATCGAATCAACAAGTATCCACACTATCCCAAAGGCTTTATTTGGCACATTATTGAAAGAAAACATATAAAACATGATTACTAAAGTAGCTGAATCATGTGAACACACAAAAACAGTAGGTATAAATATTGGGTTGTCTCCCAACAAGCGCTTTTCTTTAATGCCTTTTTAGCTAGGCATGATGATTTCAATGATGCTCACATAAAAGTAAAGAATTGAAACACAAAGAGAGCATCATGAAGCATATGACTAGCACATTTAAGTCTAACCTACTTCCTATTCATAGGGATTTTTTGAGCAAACAATTTATGGGAGCAAGAATCAACTAGCATAGGAAGGCAAAACAAGCATAACTTCAAAACTTTCAACGCATAGAGAGGAAACTTGATATTATTGCAACACCTACAAGCATATGATCCTCTCTCATAATAATTTTCAGTAGCATCATGAATGAATTCAACAATATAGCTCTCAGATAAAGCATTATTTTCATGATTCACAAGCATAGAAATTTTACTACTCTCCACATAAGCAATTTTCTTCTCATTCATAATAGTGGGAGCAAACTCAACAAAATAACTATCATGAGATACTTGACTAGCATAATCCAATTGAAAATTAAAATCATGATGACAAGTTTCAAGGTTATCATTATTATTTATAGCATACATGTCATCACCATAATCATCATAGATAGGAGGCATGGTTTCATCATAATAAAATTTCTCATCAAAACTTGGGGGACTAAAAATATCATCTTCATCAAACATAGCATCCCGAAGCTTGTGGCTTTGCATATCACTAGCATCATGGATATTCAAAGAATTCATACTAGCAACATTTCAATCATGCTCATCATTCATGGATTTTATGCCAAACATTTTATTGAATTCTTCTTCTATCAATTGAGCACAATTTTCCGATCCATCATTTTCAAGAAAGACATTATAAAGATGAATAATATGAGGCAACCTCAATTCCATTTTTTGTAGTTTTCTTTTTATAAAACTAAACTAGTGATAAAACAAGAAACTAAAAGATTTGATTGCAAGATCTAAAGATATACCTTCAAGCACTCACCTCCCCGGCAACGGCGCCAGAAAAGAGCTTGATGTCTACTACACAACTTATTCTTGTAGACTCATGTTGGGCCTCCAAGCGCAGAGTTTTGTAGGACAGTAGCAATTTTCCCTCAAGTGGATGACCTAAGGTTTATCAATCCGTGGGAGGCATAGGTTGAAGATGGTATCTCTCAAACAACCCTGCAACCAAATACAAGAAATCTCTTGTGTCCCCAACACACCCAATACAATGGTAAATTGTATAGGTTCACTAGTTCGGCGAAGAGATGGTGATAAAAGTGTAGTATGGATAGTAGATATAGGTTTTTGTAATCTGAAAATATAAAAACAGCAAGGTAGCAAGTAACAAAAGTGAGCACAAATGGTATTGCAATGCATAAAAACAAGGCCTAGGGTTCAAACTTTCGCTAGTGCAATCTCTCAACAATGCTAACATAATTGGATCATATAACCATCCCTCAACGTGTGATAAAGAATCACTCCCAAGTTCCTATTAGCGGAGAACATAAGATAGAAATTGTTTGTAGGGTACGAAACCACCTCAAAGTTATCCTTTCCGATCGATCTATTGAGCTATTCCTATAAGTGTCACAAACAGCCCTAGAGTTCATACTAAAATAACACCATATGATACACATCAACCTACTCTAATGTCACCTAGATACTCCAATGTCACCACAAGTATCCGTGAGTTGATTATACGATATGCATCAAACAACTTCATAATCATAATATTCAATCCACACAAAGAACTCCAAGGAGCACCCCAAAGTTTCTATCAGAGAAAAGATAATGAAAACGTGCATCAACCCCTATGCATAGATTACCCCAATGTCACCTCGGGAATCCGTGAGTTGAGTGCCAAAACATATATCAAGTGAATCATTATAATACCCCATTGTCACCACGGGTATTCATATGCAAGACATACATCAAGTGTTCCCAAATCTGAAATATTCAATCCGACAATAACGAAACCTCAAAGTGAAAAGATTCGATTCATCACAACAAGGATAGAGTGGGAAGAAACACCATATGATCCAACTATATTAACAAAGCTCGCGATACATCAAGATCGTGCCATATCAAGAACACAAGAAAGAGAGAGATCAAACACATAGCTACTAGTACATACCCTCAGCCCCGAGGGTGAACTACTCCCTCCTCGTCATGGAGACCGTCGGGATGATGAAGATGGCCTTCGGTGATGATTCCCCCCTCCGGCAGGGTGCCGGAAAAGGGCTATAGATTAGATCGTGGAGGTACAGAGGCTTGCGGCGGGCGTAAAAACTCATCTAGGTTAACTTTCGGGGGGTTCTAAATATATATGATTTTTCAACGTTGGAATCACGCGAAGAGGTGCCACAGGGGGCCCACGAGGCACCAAGGCGTGCCTGGGGGGCAGGCGTGCCCATGTGGCTCGTGGGGCCCCTGTGGCTCTTCTGCTGCTTCCCCGAAGCTTCCTGGGTCCGTTTCCTTCCAGAAAAAATCGTCAAAAAGTTTCGCTGCATTTGGACTTCATTTGATATGGATTTTCTGGAAAACCAAAAACAAGCAGAAAACAGCAACTGGCACTGGGCACTAGGTCAATATGTTAGTCCATAGAAATCATATAAAAGTGCACCAAAATCATACAAAACTATAATAAACATGGCATGAATACTTCATAAATTATAGATACGTTGGAGACGTATCAGCCATCAACGTCACCAACGATCCTCTCATCGTGGGAGGACCAATCTTCATCAACATCTTCAACAGCACCATCTCATCTCAAACCCTAGTTCATCTCTTGTATTCAATCTTTGTCTCAAAACCTCAGATTGGTACCTGTGGGTTGCTAGTAGTGTTGATTACATCTTGTAGTTGATGCTAGTTGGTTTATTTGGTGGAAGATTATATGTTCAGATCCATTATGCTATTTAATACCCCTCTAATCTTGGGCATGAGGATGATTTGTGAGTAGTTACTTTTGTTCTTGAGGACATGGGAGAAGTCTTGTCATAAGTAATCATGTGAATTTGGTATTCGTTCGATATTTTGATGATATGTATGTTGTTGATTCTCTTAGTGGTGTCATGTGAACGTCGACTACATGACTCTTCACCATCTTTGGGCCTAAGGGAATGCATTGTGGAGTAGTAATTATATGATGGGTTGCTAGAGTGACAGAAGCTTAAACCCTAGTTTATGCGCTATTCCGTAAGGGGCTGATTTGGATCCATATGTTTAATGCTATGGTTAGAGTTATCTTAATTCTTCTTTCGTAGTTGCGGATGCATGCGAGAGGGGGTTATCATAAGTGTGAGGCTTGTTCAAGTAAGAACAGCACCCAAGCACCAGTCCACCCACATATCAAATTATCAAAGTAGCGAACGCGAATCAAACAAACATGATGAAAGTGACTAGATGAAATTCCCATGTGTCCTCGAGAACGCTTTGCTTATTATAATAGATCGTTCCGACTTGTCCTTTGCCACAAAAAGGATTGGGCCACCTTGCTGCACTCTTTGTTACTATTGCTACTTGTCACTTGTTACAAATTATCTTGCTATCAAACTACTTGTTAACGATAATTTCAGTGCTTGCAGAAAATACCTTGCTGAAAACCGCTTGTCATTTCCTTCCGCTCCTCATTGGGTTCGACACTCTTACTTATCGAAAGGACTATGATTGATCCCCTATACTTGTGGGTCATCAAGACTCTTTTCTGGCGTCGTTGCCGGGGAGTGAAGCGCCTTTGGTGAGTGGAATTTGGTAAGGAAACATTTATATTACGTGCTAAAATTTATTGTCACTTGTCACTATGGAAAGTAATCCTTTGAGGGGTTTGTTCGGGGTATCTTCACCTCCACCGGAAGCACCAATAGTTGCTCCTCAACCTACTGCACCTACTGAAAATATTTATTATGAGATTCCTTTGGGTATGATAGAGAAACTGCTAGCTAATCCTTATGCAGGAGATGGAACGGTACATCCTGATATGCACTTGATCTATGTGGATGAAATTTGTGGATTGTTTAAGCTTGCAGGTTTATCCGGAGATGGAGTTAAGAAGAAAGTATTCCCTTTATCTTTGGAGGGAAAGGCATTGACATGGTATAGGCTATGTGATGATACTGATACATGGGACTGGAACCAATTGAAACTGGAATTCCACCAGAAATTTCATCCTATGCATTTGGTTCGTTGTGATCGGAATTATATATATAATTTTTGGCCTCGTGAAGGAGAAAGCATCGCTCAAGCTTGGGGGAGACTTAAGTACATGATGTACACATGCCCCAACCATGAGCTCTCAAGAGAAATTATCTTATAGGATTTTTATGCTCGGCTTTCTCATGATAATCAAACCATGCTCGATTCTTCTTCGACTGGCTCCTTTATGAAGAAAACTATTGAATTCAGATGGGATCTTCTGGAAAGAATTAAACGCAACTCTGAAGATTGGGAACTCGACAAAGGTAATGAGTCAGGTATAATACTTGAGTTCAATTGTGTTACATCTTTTATGGATACCGATGCTTTTCATAAGTTTAGCACTAAATATGGACTTGACTCTGAGATAGTAGCTTCCTTTTGTGAATCATTTGCTACTCATGTTGATCTTCCTAAGAAGAAGTGGTTTAAATATCATCCCCCTGTTAAAGAAAAGATTGAGGAACCCGTTAGTGTTAAAGAAGAAACAATTGTTTACCATGTTGATCCAGTTGTGCCTACTGCTTATATTGAGAAACCACCTTTTCCTGTTAGGATTAAGGAACATGCTAAAATTTCAACTGTGGTTAACAAAAGTAATATTAGAGCACCTAGACCCTCTGAACAAATTAAAGTTGAACCTAATGTCGCTATGGTTAAAGATCTCTTGGTCGATAATATAGATGGGCATGTTATTTACTTCTGCGATGAAGTAGCTAGAATTGCTAAACCAGATCCTAAAGATAAAAACAGACCTGTAGTAGGCATGCCTGTTGTCTCTGTTAAAATAGGAGATCATTGTTATCATGGCTTATGTGATTTGGGTGCTAGTGTGAGTGCTATTCCATTTACCTTATATCAAGAAATTATGAATGATATTGCACCTGTTGAAATAGAGGACATTGATGTTACTATTAAGCTTGCAAACAGAGAAACCATTACACCGCTTGGGATTGTTAGAGATGTTGAAGTCTTGTGTGGGAAAATAAAATACCCTACTGATTCTCTAGTCCTCGGTTCTCCACAAGATGATTTTTGTCCCATTATATTTGGTAGACCTTTCTTGAACACTGTTAATGCCAAGATTGATTGCGCTAAAGAAACTGTTAGTGTTAATTTTGGTGGTATGTCTCATGAGTTTAATTTCTCCAAGTTTCGTAGACAACCTCATGATAAAGAATTGCCTAGTAAAGATGAAATTATTGGTCTTGCTTCTATTGCCATACCTCCTACTGATCCGTTAGAACAATATTTGCTAGACCATTAAAACGATATGCATATGAATGAAAGAAATGAAATAGATAGGATGTTCTTTGATCAACCACCTATCCTTAAACACAATTTGCCTGTTGAAACTCTTGGAGGCCCTCCTCCACCTAAGGGTGACCCTGTATTTGAATGGAAGCAATTGCCTGATACATTGAAGTATGCTTATCTTGATGAAAAGAAGATATATCCTGTTATTATTAGTGCTAACCTTTCAGAGCATGAAGAAAAGAGATTATTGAAAACTCTGAGGAAGCACCACGCTGCTATTGGATATACTCTTGATGATCTTAAGGGCATTAGTCTCACTCTATGTCAGCACAAAAATTAATATGGAGCCTGATGCTAAACCAGTTGTCGACCACCAACGACGATTAAATCCTAAGATGAAAGAGGTGGTAAGAACTAAAATATTAAAGCTTCTGGAAGCAGGTATAATCTATCCCATAGCTGATAGTAGATGGGTAAGTCCCGTTCATTATGTCCCTAAGAAAGGAGGTATTACCGTTGTTCCTAATGATAAAAATGAACTCATTCCACAAAGAATTGTAACTGGTTATAGGATGGTTATTGATTTTAGAAAATTAAACAAAGCTACTAGAAAAGATCATTACCCCTTACCTTTTATTGATAAAATGTTAGAAAGATTGTCTAAGCATACACACTTTTGTTTCCTACATGGTTATTCTGGTTTTTCTCAAATACCTGTATCACAATCCGATCAAGAGAAAACCACCTTTACTTGTCCTTTTGGACCTTATGCTTATAGCCGTATGCCTTTTGGTTTATGCAATGCACCTACTACCTTTCAAAGATGTATGACTGCTATATTCTCTGACTTTTGTGAAAAGATTCTTGATGTATTCATGGATGATTTTTCCGTTTACAGAACTTCTTTTGATGATTGCTTAAGCAACCTTGATCGAGTTTTGCAGAGATGTGAAGAAACTAATCTTGTCTTGAATTGGGAGAAGTGCCACTTTATGGTGAATGAAGGTATTGTCTTGGGGCATAAAATTTCTGAAAGAGGTATTGAAGTTGATAAGGCTAAGGTTGATGCTATTGAGAAAATGCCACGTCCCAAAGATATTAAAGGTATAAGAAGTTTCCTAGGTCATGCTAGTTTCTATAGGAGGTTTATTAAAGACTTCTCTAAAATTTCTAGGCCTCTTACCAATCTTTTGCAAAAAGATGTTCCATTTGTTTTTGATGATGATTGTCTAGAAGCCTTTGAAACACTTAAGAAAGCCTTAACCACTGCACCCATTGTTCAACCACCTGATTGGAACTTGACTTTTGAAATTATGTGTGATGCTAGTGTTTATGCTGTTGGTGCTGTTCTAGGATAGAGAGTTGATAAGAAATTAAATGTTATCCATTATGCTAGTAAAACTCTAGACAGTGCCCAAAGAAATTATGCTACTACTGAGAAAGAATTTCTAGCAGTTGTGTTTGCATGTGATAAATTCAGATCTTACATAGTTGATTCTAAAGTGACTGTTCACACCGATCATGCTGCTATTAAATACCTTATGGAAAAGAAAGATGCTAAACATTGACTCATTAGGTGGGTTCTATTGCTACAAGAATTTGACTTGCATATTATTGATAGAAAGGGAGCTGAAAATCCCGTAGCAGATAATTTGTCTAGAATGGAAAATGGTCTTGATGACCCACTACCAATTAATGATGATTTTCCTGATGAACAATTAGCTATCAGAAATGCTTCTCGTAATACTCCTTGGTATGCAGACTATGCTAATTATATTGTTGCTAAATTTATACCACCTAGTTTCACATACCAACAAAAGAAAAAGTTCTTCTATGATTTAAGACAATACTTTTGGGATGACCCACATCTTTATAAAGAAGGAGTAGATGGTATTATTAGACGTTGTATATCTGAGCATGAACAGGAACAAATCCTACGGAAATGTCATTCCGAGGCTTACGGAGAACACCATGCGGGAGACAGAACTGCACATAAGGTATTACAATCTGGTTTTTATTGGCCTACTCTTTTCAAGGATGCTCATAAGTTTGTCTTATCTTGTGATGAATGTAAAAGAATTGGTAATGTTGGTAGACGTCAGGAAATGCCTATGAATTATTCACTTGCTATTGAACCATTTGATGTTTGGGGATTTGATTATATGGGACCTTTTCCTAAATCCAATGGGTATACCCATATTTTAGTTGCTGTTGATTACGTTACTAAGTGGGTAGAAGCTATTCCAACTAGTAGTGCTGATCATAACACTTCTATTAAAATGCTTAAAGAAGTTATTTTCCCAAGGTTTGGAGTCCCTAGATATTTAATGACTGATGGTGGTTCACATTTTATTCATGGTGCATTCCGTACACTGCTTGCTAAATATGATGTCAACCATAGAATTGCATCTCCCTATCACCCTCAATCTAGTGGTCAAGTAGAATTGAGCAATAGAGAAATAAAATTAATTTTGCAAAAAACCATCAATAGATCTAGAAAGAATTGGTCTAAGAAACTTGACGATGCATTATGGGCTTATAGAAGTGCTTATAAAAATCCTATGGGTATGTCTCCTTATAAAATGGTTTATGGAAAAGCATGCCATTTACCTCTTGAGTTAGAACATAAAGCATATTGGGCAATTAAAGAACTCAATTATGATTTTAAACTTGCTGGTGACAAGAGGTTATTTGATATTAGCTCATTAGATGAATGGAGAACTCAAGCTTATGAAAATGCCAAATTGTTTAAAGAAAAAGTTAAAAGATGGCATGATAAAAGAATTCAAAAACGGGAGTTTAAAGTGGGTGAGCAAGTTCTATTGTACAATTCTCGTTTGAGATTCTTTGCAAGAAAACTTCTCTCTAAATGGGAAGGACCGTATATCATCGAAGAAGTTTATCGCTCCGGAGCCATCAAAATAAACAACTCCGAAGGCACTAATCCGAGAGTGGTGAATGGGCAAAGAATTAAGCATTATATTTCAGGTACTCCCATTAATGTTGAAACTAATATTATTGAGACAATTACACCGGAGGAATACATAAGAGAGACCTTCCAGAACACTCCAAAACTCTGAAAAGGAAGAGGTACGTGGTACGGTAAGTAAACTGACTCCAAAAATTCCATAAAAATACTTTCTGTTAGTTTTGGAATATTAGAAAAAATACAAAAATAAGAAACAGCCGAGGGGACCCACCAGGTGCCCACGAGGCACCAGGGTGCGCCACCCCCCTGGCGCGCCCTGGTGGCTCGTGGGCCCCTCGTGAGCCTTCCCGACTCCGTTTTCTCCTGGATTACTTGTTTTGCAAGATAAAAATTCTTTATATATACTCCAGGACGTTTTGACCACCGTATCGCAAGTTTTCTCCCTGTTCTTGTTTCATGCTGTTTTCTGTCACATCTCGAAGCCAGGCATCATGTCTTCCTCTTCCTCAAACAATGTGTGGGACGATGCTTGGTTGCTGCAGATGGAGCTCAGGCGAGAGGGGGAAGGAGAGGTTACCATGGAAGAAGATGATGGAGATTCGCTTCAGGTCCACCCTCCGGCCTCCGAAAGGGGCACCCTTGCCGGCATCTCCACAATTCCAAACCCACATCAAGCTGTGAGAAGCATTACAAGCCATGGGAGTCCAGAGGTACAAGAAGGGTTTCCCTCTAGGAGGCCCTTACACAGGTTACATCAGAACAATTTTCATAATTTGGTTCACAATTATGGGGTTGAAAATACTCCTCGTATGCACATACCTTCCAATTGGGACATCTCTCATCCAAGTGAAAGTGATGCAGGAAAGAATGCTTGGGGCCCAGAGAATAAGCATATTACGGCCGAAGTCCAAAGGAATACGGAGATGATACAACATGTGCTCCGGGAAATCCAGAGCCTAAAGGAGATCCTAATTAATGTCATGAAGGACAAGCCCACCACTTCGCCATCACCACCATTACCGAAGAAGGAGACTTGAGTACATGGGTATGGGCACTCCCCTTGGCTTGTGCCAAGCTTGGGGGAGGTGCCCCGGTATCGTATCACCATCACTTTTATTATCTTTTACCTATTTTTTGTTCGATCCTTAGTGATTTCATGATTTAGTTGAATAAAAGTTTAGTATGATCTATTTTCAAGTGCTAGTTTCATGATCTATCTATCTATGTAATTGAGTTGAGAGTTATATAATAAAGAGTAGTTTGAGTTTTTGCTTCTTTACTTTTATGTTTCAATCCTAGCAATGAAAATAATGAAAAAGATCATATGCTAATCTTATGGAAAGTAATGACATTACATAAAGAAAGGTATAAGTGGTAAAACTTATTGGAAGTTAACAAACATAGCATTGGTCAATGATGCAATTCATGAAAAAATTAATAGGGAAGAGAAGATTCACATGCAAATATACTATCTCGGACATCTTTTATGATTGTGAGCCCCCATTAAGTATTTTATGTCAAATTGTTGACGTTGGACAAGGAAGACAACGTAATGAATTATGTTTGCTTATATTCACATAGAAGTTATATTGTCATAGATCCTTCAACATGTGGTGCTTGCTCAATATCTTTGCTAGCCAAAAATCCGCACCAAGTAGAGATACTACTTGTGCATCAAAAACCCTTAAACCCAGTTTCATGTCATGAGAGTCCACTATATCTACCTATGGATTGAATAAGATCCTTCAAGTAAGTTGTCATTGGTGCAAAAAGCAATAAAAATTGCCTCTAAATGTGTATGAACTTTTATTGTAAAGGAAAATAAGCTTTGTACGAACTTGTGATGGCAAAGAAATAAAAGCGACGGACTGCATAATAAAGGTTGCTATCACAAGGGGCAATATAAAGTGATGTTCCTTTGCATTAAGAGCTTGTGCATCCAACAACAAAAAGCGCATGACAACCACTGCTTCCCTCTGCGAAGGGCCTATCCTTTACTTTTATGTATTTACTTTTTATGCAAGAGTCAATAGTGTTCTCCTCTATTCCTTTTTATTTTTCTCTTTTGCAAGCATCATGTGGTGGGGAAAGATCTAGGCATATATATCCAGTTGGATATGAGTGATCATGAGTTATTATTGTTGACATCACCCTTGAGGTGAATAAGTTGGGAGGCGAAACTATAAGCCCCTATCTTTCTATGTGTCTGGCTGAAACTTTTTGCTCCATATATATGTTGTGAGTGTTAGCAGTCATAGAAGACTATATGATGGTTGAGTATGTGGACTTGCTAAAAATCTCCTACATGAGACCCTTCCTGAAAATATGATGAATTGCAATTGCATTGTTGACTGAGAACATAGTTTGTTAGTTTCCAAGAAAGTTTATGCCTTATACTTCATTGTTGTGATGAATTGTTACTTGCTCATGAGAAGTTTTATGATAATAAATATTGTTGTTATAATAATGATCATGATGCTACTATGTCCATATTTTGTTTTTATCGACACCGCTCTCTCTAAACATGTGGACATGATTATCGATATCGGCTTTCGCTTGAGGACAAGCGAGGTCTAAGCTTGGGGGAGTTGATACGTCCATTTTGCATCATGTTTTCCTACTGTTATTTATAGTGTTTTTAATCAATATAACACTTTGTGGAGCAATTCTAATGCCTTTTCTCTCTTAATATGCAAGATTTACACAAGGAGGGAGATTGCCGGCAGCTGGAATTCTAAACCTGAAAAAGCTATGTCAGAGATACCTATACTGCACATCTCCAAATGAGCTGAAATTTCACGGAGATTTATTTTGGAATAAATAAAAAATACTGGAAGCAAGAAGTACCAGAGGGGGCCACCCAGGTGCCCATGAGGGCACCAGGACGCGCCACCCCCCCCCCCAGGCGTGCCCTGGTGGCTCGTGGGGCCCCTGGCCAGCCTCCAGTGCCCATTTTCTGGTATATAAGGCCATTTGCCCTAGAAAAAATAAGGAGAAGACTTTTGGGACGGTGCGCCGCCGTCTCGAGGCGGAACTTGGGCAGCAGCACTTTTGCTCTCCGGCGGAGCGATTCCGCCGGGGATACTTCCCTCCGGGAGGGGGAAATCGGAGCCATCGACATCACCAACGATCCTCTCATTGTGGGAGGACCAATCTTCATCAACATCTTCAATGGCACCATCTCATCTCAAACCCCAGTTCATCTCTTGTATTCAATCTTTGTCTCAAAACCTCTGATTGGTACCTGTGGGTTGCTAGTAGTGTTGATTACATCTTGTAGTTGATGCTAGTTGGTTTATTTGGTGGAAGATTATATGTTCAGATCCATTATGCTATTTAATACCCCTCTGATCTTGGACATGAGGATGATTTGTGAGTAGTTACTTTTGTTCTTGGGGACATGGGAGAAGTCTTGTCATAAGTAATCATGTGAATTTGGTATTCGTTCGATATTTTGATGATATGTATGTTGTTGATTCTCTTAGTGGTGTCATGTGAACGTCGACTACATGACACTTCACCATCTTTGGGCCTAAGGGAATGCATTGTGGAGTAGTAATTAGATGATGGGTTGCTAGAGTGACAGAATCTTAAACCCTAGTTTATGCGCTATTCTGTAAGGGGCTGATTTGGATCCATATGTTTAATGCTATGGTTAGAGTTATCTTAATTCTTCTTTCATAGTTGCGGATGCTTGCGAGAGGGGGTAATCATAAGTGGAAGGCTTGTTCAAGTAAGAACAGCACCCAAGCACCGGTCCACCCACATATCAAATTATCAAAGTAGCAAACGCGAATCAAACAAACATGATGAAAGTGACTAGATGAAATTCCCATGTGTCCTCGAGAACGCTTTGCTTATTATAAGAGATCGTTCCGGCTTATCCTTTGCTACAAAAAGGATTGGGCCACCTTGCTGCACTCTTTGTTACTTTTGCTACTTGTCACTTGTTACAAATTATCTTGCTATCAAACTACTCGTTACCGATAATTTCAGTGCTTGCAGAAAATACCTTGCTGAAAACCGCTTGTCATTTCCTTCTGCTCCTCGTTGGGTTCGGCACTCTTACTTATCGAAAGGACTACGATTGATCCCCTATACTTGTGGGTCATCAATAGTGCCGCCCAAGCTGCTGGCCGGGGCTGGGTCGTCGAGGACGGTGTCCCTCCACATTCGGATTGACAAGCTCACCTCCTAAATGATTCCACAATGCCTTCTAGTTATCTTAGTAATATGCTAATGTAGGGTTTAGTTTGGTCTACTTTACCTTAGTAATATGCAGTTGAAGTAATTCCCAACAGTCCAAGGGATATTTTGTGTCTATTGGATATAAGATCTTTTGGGTAAGAAATAAACCTAAATATAAGCTGCTTATATGTTTGTTTGTTAAGGAAGTGTTGCATACTTCTGCGAGTTGACGCGACACATCAAAGGCCAAGGAGCAACGTGAACCTTAGATAGAGCGAATTGGATGGTTGAGAACACTATGATTCGTAGCTACCGATGCGTGTGTGAGAGAGGACGAGTGCGTGCGTGCACCTCTTCTCTCCGTGTACGACGTACTAAACCTAGAGTACAAGTGTATGTGTGTGGCATCGACCTAGAGAGCTAGAGATGGTGTGTGCGAGAAGTCCCGAGAGACTCGTGAGCATAGGTGTGTGCGTGGGAAAGAGGGAGAGAGATGATATGTGTCGATGTAATGCGTGTGAAAAAAAAGTCAATAGTTCGCCGCTAGGCTATTCCTGGCGAACGCCCCAGTAACCGTAAGATTTGCATCCGACGGTGCCAGTTATTAGACAAAAACAGCAGTAAAAAAAGAAATGCCATGGCATTTTACAAAACTGCCACACCACGCCCCTCCCTGCACATGAAACTGCCATGCGAGCATTCGCAACTGAGGGAGCCATAGCCATGGTCTGCTCCTTGGTGTGATCTATAGAATTATTAAAAAGGCCGGGCTTTTGGCGCGCGGTAGGCGGGGGGATCTTGGCCTGTCCGTTTGCTACTCCTCACATGCGGTCGTACATGTCAGTGATGTATCAAGCCGATGCGTGTCGAGCGGTGGGCCGGACCGACCGTCTGTTCATGCTACTGCTCACATGCGGTTGCACATGTCAGTGATGCACCAAGCCGATGCGCGTCCCTTTGGTGAGCGGCGGGCCGGACCGACCGTGTGTTGGTGCGACGCGAACGCGACGGGCTGTAAATTTTACCGCCTAACTTAATACTATGTAAAGTGTAACACTTGCTTTCACTCCTTAACGAGGTCGGTCGATAGAAATCCCCATTAGAAAGGCGAGGGCGGTGTTTTTCCAGCGCGGGAAGCGAGGGAGTTTTTTTTTACTAGAGCGGAGGCGTGGGAGTTTGGCCGACGGTTTGCATACATTTCTCGGACGCGTACGTGGGCCCGCGCTCTCGGAGGCCATCGTGGCGGAGCCAGACGCCCGCAACCTCTCAGACCAAAAAAAGAGGAGCCCACTACTGGCTATTTCTATAATTAGTTTTGAAATTCTCAATCGTTCACGTGTGACATCATATCAGCTATTAATTGATGTTGATCCAACGGTCTAGGTGTTTTGGATTCGCGTCTACAGTAACCTAAGTGTACCCACCCTCAAAAAAAAGTGTTCACGTTCTTCTAGAACCATCGGCACGTCAGTGTGATCAAATCCACACTGGAAGCTGGCAAACAACACCTCCACATGTGCCACGTGGCTTCATTGATGCCCCCCCACATCATTTTATTCATAAATGTATTGACTGAAAAAAAGAGACATCACCCTAAACAAGATCTTCCTCATATTTTGTTTCCTACGAAGTAGTGCCATGCTATTGGAAATCCAAGTTGGTTGCTTTGCACATACCGGAAGTACTAGTGCCACATCATCTAAAAAGCCTTTCTACACGCGTCAAATTATCAATCACGTGGGCTGCCTCTTCTTATAGAAATGTGCTCCACCGTGTACCCACGTGTCTGTATGAGGGAAGGAGTGAGTGCATGCGTGCACCTCTTCCCTTCGTATACATGTACTCCACCTAGTGGGTGTGTCAGAGAGAGAGAGAGATAGAGAGAGATGGTTTGTGCGACATGCCTCTATACATATGTTTGTGTCAAAGAGAGGCCTACATACATAGTATGTGTATGTGCAGGGGCGATATACGAGATGAGAGGGGAAGGATATCATTTAAGCCAGATATCGATAGAGATGGATAGAGGGAAGAACTTTACGAGTGTACAAGCGCTAGGACAGAGGGGGGTGCTTGAAGATGGTGCGAGAGGCCAGGTAGACGAAGACAAGGAAGGAGTACAAGTGCGATATCGATAATCAAAGAGAGGGGACGAGAACGTGCATGGGCGCGCATGTCTGATTGATATATAAAGCGGAAGGCATGGATGATGAGATGGGAGGGACAATTAATGTGTGTGTGGTAGGCGGTCCTATCGAGAGAGGTCATAGTTCCGTCGATGTGTGTACGTGGGAAAAGAGAGGGAGACCTAGCTAGATATATAGATCGGTCGGTTTGTGTGGGAAAATAGCGAGAGAGACCTGGCTACACATAGAGGGAAATCGATTGGTGCACATGCATGCATGTGTCAAAGATAAAGAACTCCCAGAGTGACGAAGAGAGGGAGAGGTGTGGGGGGGGGAGAGGGATGCAGCTGGTTAGCTAGCTAGCTAGCTACCTAGGAGATGGTGCGAGAGGCCTATTAGTTAGTTAAGCTTGAGACGGTGTACGAGTGCGAGATGGATAACAACAGAGGGGGCGAAAGTGCACGCGTTCCTCAGAGTTAGGGCGGGAGGCATGGATGGTGAGAGGAGGGTAGGACCATATGTGTACATGTTTGTGTGTGGTAGCTAGGCAGACCTAGCTAGAGGGGTATATCGATTGGTGTGTGTGGGAAAGAGGCAGATCGAGAGACCTAGAGAGATCGTGGGAGACCGACCTAGAGAACGAGAACGTGTGTGTGCGTGATGTAGAGGATGCCGAGTGGGGAATGTGTGTGCATGTATATATGCATGCACGATAGGAAAGTTAGTGGTATATATCCACAAAGAGAGGAGGAGTGTGTGAGTGGGTGTAAAAGACTCACACAGATGATAATCAATATAAAAGTGGATTCAAATATTTGAATAAGAGATCATGATGTTTGTAACCCATGCATCCATGAATATAATGCAGATATGCGTGTGGTTTTGAATCAAACATGCAATACTATATACACGCCGAACAAGCCAAAATTGATTTGAATTTGAGACACCGATGGCAAGCATCGTTTGACCACATTGCATCCATGCATGGACATAACTATTCAAATTTGAGATAATGTGTGGTTTTCGCAGCTAACATCTAAATGTTGTGTGTGGGGAGGGGCATGCATTGTGTGTGTTAAACACATTATACATATGAAAACATGGTTTAGATCATTCCGAACATCTAGCTAGAGCATTAAATGTATCGTGATTTGAATTCAACATAAAATGGATACAAATATTTGAATTGGAGATCGTATGGTACATGTAAGTCATAATTAAATAGGATTACTACTGCATGCATGTATTGTGTTATCAAGATAATATTTAAATGATGGTATAACTTGACAACAATCGTATTCAAATAGGGAAAATTGATTCAGATTGAGTCAATATGGTAAACGACAGTGTTTTGATTTGATTTTTTTTTGCGGGAGGTGTTTTGATTTGTTTTTTTTTTGTTGTTGTTGTTTTTGTTGTTGAGGGAAGTGCGAATTGATTTGGTACTGTACACGCTAAGCTTGCTCTACCGAATTTGTTAGTTATTTGTTGTTGGCTTTGAATGGCATTTGTAGTAATATTGTAAAACGGGACATGACTCTCTCTTGTCTTGTACGAATTGTCTTTTGTTTTGTTTTTTTGTACACGTTAAGCTTGTTCTCCCGAAATTCGAAGCCGCGCCTTGTTATCCCGAAATTTTCAAGCTAGAGTATCTCTTAGTCTCTTGTGGTGCGAAACTCCCGCCTCTTCAACCCACGCCTTGTTATCCCAAAATTTCAACGCGCGCGAAAACTCCCTACTCATCCGAAATCGGTCGCGCCACCCAACACACGAAATCCCCTTTCTACCCCTCAGCCGGAAATACCGCCTCGACGTCCCATGGATAAAACGGGTGTGGGTACTTTCGTAACCTGCCCCAAATTTTGGACAAGCGCGTCTCTAAGCCATGGCTCCCCCTCTCTTCCCCTGCGTTAGTGATGTCTACTACACAACTTATTCTTGTAGACTCGTGTTGGGCCTCCAAGCGCAGAGTTTTGTAGGACAGTAGCAATTTTCCCTCAAGTGGATGACCTAAGATTTATCAATCCATGGGAGGCGTAGGTTGAAGATGGTATCTCTCAAACAACCCTGCAACCAAATACAAGAAATCTCTTGTGTCCCCAACACACCCAATACAATGGTAAATTGTACAGGTGCACTAGTTCGGTGAAGAGATGGTGATAAAGGTGTAGTATGGATAGTAGATATTGGTTTTTGTAATCTGAAAATATAAAAACAGCAAGGTAGCAAGTAACAAAAGTGAGCACAAACAGTATTGCAATGCTTAGAAACAAGGCCTTGGGTTCATACTTTTACTAGTGCAATCTCTCAACAATGCTAACATAATTGGATCATATAATCATCCCTCAACGTGCGATAAAGAATCACTCCCAAGTTCCTATTAGCGGAGAACATAAGATAGAAATTGTTTGTAGGGTACGAAACCACCTCAAAGTTATCCTTTCCGATCGATCTATTGAGCTATTCCTATAAGTGTCACAAACAGCCCTAGAGTTCGTACTAAAATAACACCATATGATACACATCAACCAACTCTAATGTCACCTAGATACTCCAATGTCACCACAAGTATCCGTGAGTTGATTATACGATATGCATCAAACAACTTCATAATCATAATATTCAATCCACACAAAGAACTCCAAGGAGCACCCCAAAGTTTCTATCGGAGAAAAGATAATGAAAACATGCATCAACCCCTATGCATAGATTACCCCAATGTCACCACGGGAATCCGCGAGTTGAGTGCCAAAACATATATCGAGTGAATCAATATAATACCCCATTGTCACCACGGGTATTCATATGCAAGACATACATCAAGTGTTCTCAAATATGAAATATTCAATCCGACAATAACGAAATCTCAAAGGGAAAAGATTTGATTCATCACAACAAGGATAGAGAGGAAAGAAACACCATATGATCCAACTATATTAACAAAGCTCGCGATACATCAAGATCGTGCCATATCAAGAACACGAGAGAGAGAGATCAAACACATAGCTACTAGTACATACCCTCAGCCCCGAGGGTGAACTACTCCCTCATCGTCATGGAGACCGCCGGGATGATGAAGATGGCCTCCGGTGATGATTCCCCCCTCCGGCAGGGTGCCGGAAAAGGGTTGTAGATTAGATCGTGGAGGTACAGAGGCTTGCGGCAGCGTAAAAACTCATCTAGGTTAACTTTCGGGGGTTTCTAAATATATATGATTTTTCAGCATTGGAATCACGCAAAGAGGTGCCACAGGGGGGCCACGAGGCACCAGGGCGCACCTGGGGGGCAGGCGCGCCCAGATGGCTCGTGGGGCCCCTGTGGCTCTTCTGCTGCTCCTCCGAAGCTTCCTGGGTCTATTTCCTTTCAGAAAAAATCGTCAAAAAGTTTCGCTGCATTTGGACTTCATTTGATATGGATTTTCTAGAAAACCAAAAACAAGCAGAAAACAACAACTGGCACTGGGCATTAGGTCAATATGTTAGTCCATAAAAATCATATAAAAGCCATATAAAAGTGCACCAAAATCATACAAAACTATAATAAACATGGCATGAATACTTCATAAATTATAGATACGTTGGAGACGTATCAGCATCCCCAAGCTTAATTCCTGCTCGTCCTCGAGTAGGTAAATGATAAAAGAAATAATTATTGAAGTGTGAATGCTAGCATAGTGCATACGTTTGATCAATGATAATTTCAATCACTTTTCCTAGCATCATAATAGCAACTCTTTCTCATAAAACTCATCATGATAAAGTAGCAATTAATTCACATGTTATGGTTCAAACAATGCAATCTCTTGAAACTTAACAACCTATGTTCTTAGTCACCAAACAATTGCAATTCAACTTAATTTCAACAAAGTCAAAGTAAGAGCTCCACATGCTCAATTATCATATAGTCTTCTATGATTGCTAGTACTCAAAGCATATTTTTAGAACAAATGGCACCCATCAAACACAGAGAAAGATAGGGGCTTAGTGTTTCGCCTCCCAACTTATTTATCATTGAGATAATTGTCAACAATAATAATTCATGATCAAATATATTTGACTGGCCATATGTGCCTGGATCTTTCCCCACCACATGATGCTTGCCAACTAGAGAATAATTAAGGTTGAAATGAGAATGAATACTTATTGACTCTTGCATAAAGGTAAATACATAAAAGTAAAAGATAGGCCCTTCGCAGAGGGAAGCAGAGGTTGTCATGCGCTTTTTACTTTTGGATGCACAAACCCTTAATGCAAAGGAACGTCATGTTATATTGCCCCTTGTGATAGCAACCTTTATTATGCAGTCCATCGCTTTTATTTCTTTACCATCACAAGTTCGTACAATGCTTATTTTCCCTTACAATAAAAGATCATACATATTTTAGGAGCAATTTTTATTGCTTTTTGCACCGATGACAACTTACTTGAAGGATCTTATTCAATCCATAGGTAGGTATGGTGGACACTTATGGCAAGAAACTGGGTTTAAGGGTTTTTGGATGCACAAGTAGTATCTCTACTTAGTACGAATTTTTGGCTAGCAAAAGATCCTAAGCAAGCACCACATGTTGGAGGATCCATAACAATATAACTTCTATGCAATTATACCCAAACATAACTCATTACGTTGTCTTCCTTGTCCAACTTCAACTAATTTCCCAAGTTTGAAAATAATTAATGGGTATTCACAATCATAAAAGATGTCCAAGATAATATATTTATATGTGAAAGTTCTCTTCCTTATACTAATCATTCATGAATTGCTTGTATGACCAATATTGTGATTGTCAAGCTTCAATAGATTTCACTTTCTAACCCAAATGTGAAACTACTACTAGACATGATACAAGCATATGAAGCACATATAATTTCAACTTTATGATATTCAATTCTTTCACAATTTACTCATAGGATATAAGTGAAGCACAAGAGTAAATGACAAACTACTCCAAAAAGATATAAGTGAAGATCAAATGAGTAGTTAAGTAAATAGGTAGCTATGTGAGGACTCTCTCTCGTTTAAAAATTTCAGATCTTATTATTTTATTAAAACAGCAAGAAAAACAAAATAAAATGACATTCCAAGAATAGCACATATCATGTGAAGAAGCAAAAACTTAGGCTCAACCAAAACTAACCGATAATTGTTGATGAAGAAAGGTGGGATGACTACCGGGGCATCCCCAAGCTTGAGACTTCTTGAAATATTAATTTGTGATACCTTGGGCATCCCCAAGATTGAGCTCTTGTGTCTCCTTAATTCCTCTCATATCATGGCTTCTCCTAAATCTTTAAAAACTTCATCCACACAAAACTCAACAAGAACTCGTGAGATAAGTTAGTATAAATCAACTCAAAACCTTAACATTTTCTACTGTAACAAATCACAAAAATTATAATTAAACATTGCATACTAAATGCCTCTGAATATTTAATACTCCTATCCTCAAATAGAAACATTAAACAAGCAAACATATGCAAACAATGCAACTATAACAGCAATCTGCCAAAACAGAACAGTCTGTAATGGGTGAATAAGAATTCATACTTCCCTAACTCCAAAAATTCTGAAAAATTACCACGTGACAGAGAACTCATGCATGCTTACTGTGTAAAAATTTCAGATTTTTATCATGTTCTGAAAATTCACAAAAATTCAGGACATAACAGAAAACTTTCTGTTTTCAAACGGCAACACATAAACTTGCAAACTGAGCATGGTAAAGGCCATAATTGGCATTTAATTGAACTAAAAGATACAAAACATGATTATTGATAACAGTAAGCAAATATCAACAAAAGAAAATGATGCTCCAAGCAAAACTCATATTATGTGACGAATAAAAATATAGCTCCAAGTGAGGTTACCGATAGTGTTGAAGACGAAAGAGGGGATGCCTTCCGGGGCATCCCCAAGCTTAGACGCTTGAGTCTTCCTTGAATATTACCTTGGGGTGCCTTGGGCATCCCCAATATTTGGGTCTTGCTGCTCCTTATTCTCCTCATATCGATACCTCACCCAAAACTTGAAAACTTCAATCACACAAAACTTAACGGAACTTCGTGAGATAGGTTAGTATGATAAAAATAAATCATCCACTTAGGTACTGTCAAGACAAGATTCATAATTGTTCTCACATAATGCCTACTGTATTCTATCATTTCCACAATTTATATTACTCAATATAAGCTATGGAAACACTAAAGCAAGCAAACTATGCATCGAAAACAGAATCTGTCAAAAACAGAACAGCGTGTAGTAAGCGATTTAAAAACCATACTTCTATACCTCCAAAAATTCTGAAAAATTAGTACAACATAAAAAAAATTGTAATCCAATGCTCTGTAAAAGTTTCAGAATTTTCTCACGCTCCATTACAGAATAGAAATTCCAGCACTGGACGCAAAAGTTTCTGTTTTTGCACAGAATCGAATCAACAAGTATCCACACTATCCCAAAGGCTTTACTTGGCACATTATTGAAAGAAAACATATGAAACATGATTACTACAGTAGCTTAATCATGTGAACACACAAAAACAGAAGGTATAAGTATTGGGTTGTCTCCCAACAAGCGCTTTTCTTTAATGCCTTTTAGCTAGGCATGATGATTTCAATGATGCTCGCATAAAAGTAAAGAATTGAAACACAAAGAGAGCATCATGAATCATATGACAATCACATTTAAGCCTAACCCACTTCCTATACATAGGAATTTTTTGAGCAAACAACTTATGGGAGCAAGAATCAACTAGCATAGGAAGGCAATACAAGCATTACTTCAAAACTTTCAACACATAGAGAGGAAACTTGATGTTGTTGAAATATATATAAGCATATCTACCCCTCTCATGAAGTGGCAGGGGGTGGCCATTATTTTCCATGCTAGGTGTGTTATTCTCACGATGAGTGTTTATTCACTTGTCATTGCATGAGAGAATGGTTGGTAATAGGGATGCCCAGTCCCATAATGAAATCAAAAACTAATAACAACAAAATTCCTTGGAAAGTGTTGGTTTGGAGGGCACCCGTGGATACGGCTAGCCATGGATTGTGAAAGAAAGGTGGAAAGGAAATAAACTTTACTTTCTGTTTGGGAACCACCTATGATGTGTCTAGCATGGAAAATAATGGAAATTCTCGGTCGTTTTCGTTGACAGGAAAAGCATGCCTCTCAAAATATTTTATCTCTTTATGTTCAGCTTTGAGCTCTAGCACATTTGACAAATCTCTGCTTCCCTCTGCGAAGGGCCTATCTATTTACTTTTATGCAATTTTTATTTTTACTTGAGTCTCCATCTTCTCTTATAAAGCACCAACTAGAGAGCACTATTGTCATACTTGTGCATTGGATGTAGCTAATATTTGAGTGTGTTTCATGAATGGATCAATGATTGAGCATAATGGGCTAGGGATAACTTTCTTTAGCGTTGATATTTTGAAAGACATGGTTGCTTGTTAGCATGCTTGAGTATTTATATCTTCATGTCAAATTATAGACTATTGCTTTGAATCATTCAAGTCCAATGTCCATGCTATAAAAGAAAAGAATATGTGATGAATATGATAGGCAGCATTCCACATCAAAAATTCTGTTTTTATCATTTACCTACTCGAGGACGAGCAGGAATTATCGCCGCACCACCGTCACCGGAGTGTCCACCGGCCTCCCCGCGTCGTCAACCGATGTCCAGGAGGACCCTCGCCATCGTCTACGTCGACTGCGAGCGTCAGATCAACCAGGGCCGCACCACAACATCGCCATCGACCGTGTCCCTCCGCTACGGCCACCGTGGCATCATCGTCGATCCGCCCGACTCCGACCATCCCGTGCCGCCCCGAGCACGCCGACGCATCCGCTGTAAGCCCGCGCACCTTTTCCCCCTTCCCGTTTTTCCTCGCGAGTCCCCTAGCTTCTTTCCGTCGGTCCCGCACTCCGGTCGCCGCTGCACGCCACCGCCTGCTGTCGTAACTATGGCCAGCTCCGGCCACCCCTAGGACCAACAGGCACCACCGGCCGATGCGCCTCATCGAGCCGATGCCGTAGGGCCAAACCCGAGGCCATTTGGCCCTCTGTGGGCGAATTCCGGCCGTCGCCGCTGCCTCTGTGGCCACCGGTGCGCACGCCGGCGTTTAAACGCCGGTGGATCCCATCCGTCAGCTCATTAGGAGCTTATTAACACGCTAACTAGCCACTAACATGTGGGGCCCATTTACTATAGCGATTAGTATTAGGTTTAACTAACTAAACTGCTAATACCCACTGACAGGTAGGCCCCACTAGCTAATTAGTTCAATTAAAAAATAAATAAAACCTGTTTAAAATCTGAGCCACTGACAGTGGGGTCCCACAGGTCAGTTGACCAGTCAACGGTTGACCAGTCAACTACTGAGTCAGCAGTTGACCAGTGAACTGCTGAGTCAGCAGTTGACTGGCCCCACCTGTCAGCCCCTGTATGCGCTGGCTGGGTGCACTTTGCTGTGTGCCCGTAGCAATTTAGCTATTTAATTTTTGAATTTAAATTAATTCCAGAAATTCCAAAAAATGATTAAAACTTCGAAAAATCATATATATTAAACCGTAACTCAGATGAAAATAATTTATATATGAAAAATGATCAGAAAAATAAGACAAATCCGAATATGTCATCCACATACCTGCCACACCCATCTAACATGATGAACATGGAACTTTCCCCTCCGGTTCAATATACCGATAACTGCCCGGAGCTGGGAAAATATTCCCGGATATTTTCCTGCTCCGTTTAAAATACCTAGCACTGCTTTAGGACACCCCTAGCATAACCTACCGGCATGTCGTGCATCTGTGTTGCATCTGTGTGCTTTATATTTACTGTTTCTTCCCCCTCTTCTCTCCGGTAGACCCCGAGACCGACGCTGCCCCTGTGATCGACTACGTCACCGATGACCCTTCTTCCTTCTCAGCAGAGCTTCCAGGCAAGCAAAACCACTTGATCATTCCTATATCGCCTATTCCTTCTCTCCCATGCTTGCATTAGAATTTGCTACTGTAATTGATTGCTCCTATTCTGATGCATAGCCTGTTTTTGTAACTGCTGTTGATACCTTACCTGCTATCCTAAATGCTTAGCATAGGTTGGTTAATGATCCATCAGTGGCCCCACACCCTTGTCCGTGTTGCCCTGCTTTACTACCAGAAGACTCGATCAACGTGATCGATGTGCAGAGACCGACACAGCACCGCACACCCCCTTAGTTGTACGACTCTACAGAACTACTATCGAGTGTCGAGGGTGATACCTCCTACCTCACTCCTGATGATATCTCTGTAGCGTAGCCAGTCAGTTGTGGGTTACCGAGGGTGATTCCTCTTTCTCCACCTCCGATGAGGCCTCTGTCGTGCAACCCCTCAAGTGTGAACTCGTCGAGGGTGATTCCTCCTAGTTCACCTTGACGGATACATCGAGTGGGAATCCATTGAGGGCGATTCCTCGGATTCCCCACGATGTTATGGACACACGGGTACTTTCACCTTCACCTCAGTCCTTTGGGAAGTCGGGTCGGTGCTACTTGTAGCTTGCGTTGGTATTTTCCCCGAAGAGGAAGGGATGATGCAGCACAATAGAGATAAGTATTTCCCTCAGTTATGAAACCAAGGTTATCAAACCAGTAGGAGAATCACGCAACACCTCGTTAGCAGCACCTGCACACAAACAACAAATCCTTGCACCCAAAGCAAACGAGGGGTTGTCAATCCCTCGGCGGTAAATTGCAAGATTAAATTGTATGTGATAGATAGATAAATTGAAACAAAAATACAAAATAAAATAAATAAAAGAATATGGCAGCAATATTTTTAGGGTTTTAGTAATCTGATTTAGATAGACCCGGGGGCCATAGTTTTCACTAGAGGCTTCTCTCGAGAAAATAGCATACGGTGGGTAGACAAATTACTGTTGGGCAATTGATAGAAAAGCAAATAATCATGACGATATCCAAGGCAATGATCATGTATATAGGCATCACATATGAGACAAGTAGACCAACTCCTGCCTGCATCTACTACTATTACTCCACACATCGACCGCTATCCAGCATGTATCTAGTGTATTAAGTCCATAAAGAACGGAGTAACGCCTTAAGAACGATGACATGATGTAGACAAGATAAACTCACGCATGAATAAACCCCATCTTTTTACCCTTAATAGCAATGATACATGCGTGTCATCTCCCTTTCTGTCACTGAGATTGAGCACCGCAAGATCGAACCCATTACAAAGCACCTCTTCCCATGGCAAGATAAATCAACTCAGTTAGCCAAACCAAATCAATAGATCAGAGAAGAAATACGAAGCTATAATAATCATGCATAAAAGAGTGCAGCAAAGACTCAAATAATATTCATGGATAATCTGATCATAAACTCACAATTCATCGGATCCCAACAAACACACCGCAAAAAGTGATTACATCGGATAGAACTCCAAGAACATCGAGGAGTGATACGTCTCCGTCGTATCTATAATTTTTGATTGTTTCATGCCAATATTCTACAATTTCCACATACTTTTCGCAACATTTTATATGATTTCTTGGACTAACATATTGATCCAGTGCCCAGTGCCAGTTCCTGTTTTTTGCATGTTTTTTGTTTCGCAGAAAATCCATATCAAATGAAGTTCAAATGCAATAAAAATTTACGGAGAATTATTTTGGAATATATGTGATTTTTGGGAGGTGGAATCGTCATAAAAGGAGGCCCACAGCCTCCACGAGCCAGCAGGGCGCGTGGCCCCCCTGGCGCGCGGTGGTACCTCGTGGCCACCTCGTAAGTCGGTTGGGGCCCTTCTTCGGGCGCAAGGAAGCTAATATCTGGAAAAAAAATCGTGTTAAAATTTCAGCGCAATCGGAGTTATGGATCTCCGGGAATTTAAGAAACGGTGAAAGGCCAGAAAACAGGAACGCGAAACAGAAGAGAACAGAGAGAGAGATCCAATCTAGGAGGGGCTCATGCCCCTCCGCCGCCATGGAGACCAAGGACCAGAGGGGAAAACCTTCACCCATCTAAGGGGGGAGGCCAAGCAAGAAGAAGAAGAAGGGGGGCTCTCTCTCCTTGTCGGGGGGATGAACCCCGGGCGGGCAACGGAACCCGGATCCTTTTCAAAACCTTCAGGGCTAGCAACGCCCCTCAATCCGGCCAGACCTTGGCCGGGTTCCTCAATCCGGCCTGACCTTGGCCGGGTTCCTCAATCCGGCCAGACCTTGGCCGGGTTCCTCAATCCGGCCTGACCCGCTGGCGCATGCCGGCCGGCCCCGGTGAGCCAAGTCTTCTCCAGCAAGCAAGTACGACCACAGCGCGCTTCTCAACCCGGCCGCGGGTCAGCTCCCGTCCTATCCAGGACGTACGACGGAACAGGTCCCCATGAGGAGATGAGCGAGGCCACAGTGGCCAGCCAACCCCGCTGACCGGCAGAAGCATGGCCACAGTGGCCCATCAACTCCGCCGACCAGGACCGGCATGGCTGCAGTACAGCCCTCGTCCTGTCGACGCCAGCGGACGGCGACCAGGCGATGCGCCACTGTGGCCTGGCCGGCCCAGCCACTCCGTGACGCGCAAGAAGACGGAGAACAGTGTCCCCCGACGCGCGTGGCCCGCGCGTGGAGGGCCCGGCGTGCCCTGGCACCCGGCGGGCCCCAGCCCCGGCTCCCCAGACGCTGACATCCCGGCCCCGCGGCCATGCAGCTTTACCTTTGTAACCCTGGGGGGTTGACCTATAAAACCCCCCAGGAGACCCCCATGCACAAGGGAGACGACGACGGACGAGAGAGGAACGACACCGAGAGAGACAGCGAGTAGAAGGAACAGCCTAAGCCCTGGCCTGTCCTCCTTCCTCCCCAAAACAGCTCTAGGAGCAAGCTTGTAACATCCATGCATAAACCACACTCGGCAGGACTAGGGGTATTATCTCTCCGGAGAGCCCCGAACATGGGTACGTCTTGTGCCTCGCGCTCGCTCGTACCAACCTCGCCTCTGGAGCCCACCAGTGCCCTCGAGCCTGTCCCTCTCTTTAGCCATCTCATGGCATCTGTCGTGCGCCCTCCACGACAGTTGGCGCCCACCGTGGGGTAGCTCGAGGTCCTGGCCGGAGACACGTTCCAGACGGGGCCCTTCATCGACTTCGGCGAGCACACCGCGCTGCGCGTTCCCCGCGCCCGGTGTGCCGATGACCGACGCCATCAACCTGCTCACCGCCTCCTTCGCCGCGCTGCGCATCTCCGACGCGTCCGCGTCCGGTGAGTACCCCAGCGGGGTGCTCGACATCTCTGACTCGCCTGTCCCCCTCGGCAACGACACCTCCGTCGGGGCGGCGGACCTCTATGCCTGGGTGGAGGTATTCGCCACCGGCTCCGGTTCCACTTCGTCTAGCGCCGTAAAGAGGGCCGCTATTGCCAGGACCGCAGCAGAGCGCGCCAGCACGTCCGACCCGCTGCGCGCCGCGATACAGAATCTCAGCATCCCCATCACCGCCGACGTCGACGCCGCCGACGCCGCCCAAGCCCGGGCCCAGCTCGACGGGGAGCGCGTGCGCCTGCGGGACGAGGCCGTGACGCTCGCTGCCATGCAGCGCCGTCTGGAGTCCATTCAGCGGGAGCGCGACGCCGCGTACGGCCTCACGCCGACCGCGGCCGAGCCCAGCTGGATCGACGAGGTGCGAACACGTGGCGCCGCCATCGGCCGCGCGCTGGGAGCGGCCCCGCCCGTCTACGACACCCCCATCAAGAACATGCGTGCCGCGTAGGCAGCCGCTGTCGGCTTGGAGCAGCTGCGGGGCGAAGAGCTGCAGGAGCGCCTGCAGCGCATGACCGAGCTGCTCGGCGCTGCGAACACGCAGC
This sequence comes from Elymus sibiricus, assembly GCA_039707655.1. Classification (NCBI taxonomy): domain Eukaryota; kingdom Viridiplantae; phylum Streptophyta; class Magnoliopsida; order Poales; family Poaceae; genus Elymus; species Elymus sibiricus. Next base: position 275,928,457 of record CM077668.1, read on the forward strand.
AAGATCGCCTCAACTGTCCCGCCGGATCCGTCTCGCACCACTCCAAGGACCCCGGTCAGGAGAACACGGCGTCTTCTCCACCCTCCGGCGAGGCCCACTCCGGCCGAACCCGAACCCGGCGCAACCGCGCCCTGACAACTGGAGACGGCCTGGGTGACGAGCCGGCCGCCGGAGTCCGGCGTCAGCAAGATCCCCCTCCGCAATCCGGCCAGCATGGCAACCCGGCCTCGGCCAACCCGGCGCACCGCGGCCCCATCGCAAACCGGCTGGGTCTGCGCGCCATCGACAACACCGACGCTCGCCATCGCCTCGACCATCTTGCCCTCTCCTTCGAGCTGGAGGAGGACAACGCCGTCGGACCGGCTTGTTTCGGCCCGCGCATCCGGGATGAGCTTTTCCACAAAGGGTTCACGCTGGCCCGTGATACCCCCAAGTACAACGGCACCGTCAAACCGGAGGACTGGCTCATCGACTACACCACTGCCATCGGCATCGCGGGCGGCAATCACCATCTTGCCGTGCGCTACGCCCCACTTATGCTCCAAGGGTCGGCCCGCACGTGGTTGAACAGCCTGCCGATCGGCAGCATCGACGCGTGGGTCGACTTCGAGCAGGCCTTCGTCCGCAACTTCACCGGCACCTACAGGCGTCCCGGCCGTCCCAGCCAGCTCGTCATGTGCGTGCAGGGGTCGGCTGAAACCGGCCGCGAGAACCTCGCGCGCTGGACCGAACTCCGGAACAGCTGCGAGGGCGTCCATGAGGTCCAAGCCATTCAATACTTTGTGAGCGGCTGCCGGGACGGCACCCTCCTCAAGCACAAGCTCCTACGCTCCGAGCCAACCACCATGGCCGCGCTCATGGTCATCGCGGACAAGTACGCCAACGCCGACTCCGCCATGAAGATCCAGGTGGTACTGGATGAAGCCGGCAAGGCGATGCCGGCACCACCTCCCAAGCAGGCTGGCGAGAGTAGCCGCCAGCAGAATAACCAGCAGAACAACAAGAGCAAGGCCGACCAGCTGGCCCCACGCTACGACAACCGCCTCGTCGCGGCCGCCGAGCAGGCGCCCCCGGCCGGCCCGGCCGGCAAGCCGACAAGATAGCATGGCAGCCCGCCATGAGCTTCGAGGAGATGCTCGACGCCCCCTGCAAGCACCACAGCGGCACAAGGCCGTCCATGCACATGCTCCGGCAGTGCGCCATCACCAAACGCATCATGAGGGGCGACATCCCGCCGCCTCCCGCTCCGGCTACGGGTGCGGGGCAGCCGCCTTCGCCGCCTCCTCCCCCGCTCCCAGCCAATAGCGCGATGCGCGATGAAGCCTACCCCCACCAGAACGCGAGCTATGTCGTCTTCACCAGCCTCGGTGACGACAAGCGTAGCGAGCGCCGGCTCCGGCAAGAGGTGAATACCGTCGTCCCGGCCGTGCCGGAATACATGCACTGGTCGGAGCGCCCGATCAGCTGGACCAGGGAGGACCACCCGGCCGTCATGCCAAACCCGGGTGGCTACGCCCTCGTCGTCGACCCCACCATAGTCGCTGCCAGGCGCACCTGCAAGTTCTCGCGAGTACTCATTGACGGCGGCAGCAGCATCAACATCCTCTACCATGACACCATGACCAAGCTCGGCCTCGAGGCCAAGGACTTGGAGCCATCCCGGACGGTGTTCCATGGCATCGTGCCAGGACTCTCCTGCTCCCCCATCGGCTGGATCCGCCTCGACGTCCTCTTCGGTACACACGATCACTTCCGACGTGAGCCTATCTGGTTCGAGGTGGTGGACCTGTCCAGCGCGTACCACGCACTGCTGGGCCGGCCTGCGCTCGCCAAGTTCATGTCGGTCCCCTACTACGCCTACCTGAAGATGAAGTTGCTGGGTCCCAAAGGTCTCATCACCGTCGTCGGCAACTACAGGAAATCCGTCGAGTGCGCTCAGGCCGGCCTGAAGGTGCACCTCACGCTCCTTGGCGACCTGAAGGAAACCTTCGCCAACCTGCACCAGTATCAGATCAAGCTCAACCCGGAGAAGTGCATCTTCGGCGTGCCGGCCAGGAAGCTGCTCGGCTTCCTCGTCTCAGAGCGCGGCATTGAGGCGAACCCGGAGAAGATCAAGGCCATCGAGCACATGCGCAAGCCAACCCGGCTGCGAGATGTCCAGAAGTTCACCAGCTGCTTGGCCTCGGTCAGCCGTTTCCTCAGCCGGCTGGGCGAGAGGGCCTTGCCCCTATATCAGCTAATGAAGAAGACGTCGCCGTTCGAATGGAACGACCAGGCGGATGAAGCGTTCCGGGATCTCAAGCGCATGCTCTCCACCGCACCTATCCTGGCCGCACCGGCTGACAAGGAGCCGTTGTTGCTATACATCGCCGCCACCTTGCGGTCGGTCGGCACGGTGCTAGTGGTCGAGCGACCAAAGAAGGGCAAGGTTTAGTCTGTTCAGCGCCCGATCTACTACCTGAGCGAGGTGCTTTCCGCCTCCAGGCAGAACTACTCGCACTACCAGAAGATGTGCTACGGCGTGTACCTCACCGCCAAGAAACTGAAGCAGTACTTCTAGGAGCACGTCATCACCGTGGTCAGCACGGCCCCCATCAACGAGATCATGGGCTGCCGGGATGCCTCTGGCCGGGTTGCCAAATGGGCTATCGAGCTGGCCAACCACACCATCCTCTACAAGCCCCGCACCACGATCAAGTCCCAAGCCCTGGCCGACTTCCTCGTCGACTGGACGGAAACCCAGTACCTGCCGCCGCCGCCGGACTCAACGCATTGGCGCATGCACTTCGACGGCTCCAAGATGCGCTCCGGCTTGGGAGCCGGCATCGTGTTGTCTTCCCCGAAGGGCGACCGGCTACGGTATGCGCTCCAGATCCACTTCGCCGCCTCCAACAATGTCGCCGAGTACGAAGCCCTCGTGCACGGCCTCCGGCTTGCCAAGGAACTCGGCGTCCGGCGCGTCCTATGCTACGGCGACTCGTATCTGGTGGTACAGCAGTGTTCCGGCGAATGGGACGCCCGGGACGCCAACATGGCCAGCTACCGCTTCCTGATCCAGCAACTCTCCGGCACTTTCGACGGCTGCGAGTTCCTCCATGTCCCGCGTGCTGAAAATGAAGCCACCGACACGCTAGCCAAGATTGGCTCATCCCGGCAGGCCATACCGTCCGGCGTCTCCCTCGAGCACTTGCGCAAGCCGTCCGTCAAGCCGTCTCCGGACTCCGAATCCATCTTCATCCCGGACGACCCCGCAACGCCCCTCCCCAACCCGGTCATGGGGGCTGCGCAACCCGGCCCGGGGACTGCTGATCCCGGCCCGGGGGCTGCCGAACCCGGCCCGGGGGATGCTGACCCGGCCCGGGGGCTGCCGAACCCAGCCCGGGGGCTGCCACCCTCAACCCGGCCGGCGCCATCCTTGACCCGGGGGCTGCCGCTTCTGGCTCGGGGGTTGCCGCCCCAGAACCCGTCCTGGTGGCCGTCTTCGCCGTGGTGACGGCTCCGTCATGGGCTCAGCCCGTCCTAGCGTTCCTGGAGAGCGGGGAACTCCCCGAGGACGAGACCGAGGCCCGGCAAGTGCGACGCCGGGCGTCCGCCTACAGCATCATCAACAACGAGCTCGTCAAGCGCAGCGCGACAGGCGTTTTCCAGCGCTGCGTTGAGCAAGACAAGGGCGTGGAGATCCTCCTTGACATACATCAGGGCGAGTGCGGGCACCACGCCGCCTCCAGATCCCTGGTGGCCAAGGCTTTCCGCCACGGTTTCTACTGGCCCACGGCCCTCAAAGACGCCGAATCGCTCGTCCTCAAGTGTGAAGGCTATCAGCGCTTCAGCAAGAGCAGCCACCAGCCGGCTTCAGCCCTGCAAACTATCCCGATCACCTGGCCCTTCGCGGTCTGGGCGCTCGATGTGGTGGGACCCTTCAAGACCGCTCGGGGCGGCATAACGCACTTGCCGGTGGCAGTCGACAAGTTCACCAAGTGGATCGAGGCGCGGCCGATCAAGAAACTGGACGGGCCAACAGCCGTCCGGTTCGTCAAAGACATCGCGGTGCGCTACGGCGTCCCGCACAGCATCATCACGGACAACGGCACCAACTTTGCCCAGGGCGCTCTGACGCAGTACTGCTCCGTCTTCGGCATCCGGCTTGACCTGGCCTCCGTGGCTCATCCTCAGTCTAACGGCCAGGTCGAGCGGGCAAACGGCCTCATCCTGTCCGGCATCAAGCCACGACTCATCGAGCCCCTCATCCGCTCACCCGGCAGCTGGCTTGAGGAGCTGCCGGCCGTCCTCTAGAGTCTCCGGACAACGCCGAACCGGTCGACCGGGTTCACCCCGTTCTTCCTCGTCTACGGAGCAGAAGCCGTCATCCCAACCGACGTCGAGTTCGACTCGCCGCGAGTCGCAATGTACACGGAGGCACAAGGCAAAGAAGCCCGCGAAGACGGTGTCGACCTACTCGAAGAAGCACGCCTTTTGGCCCTCAGCCAATCCGCCATCTATCAGCAAGGCCTGAGGCATTACCACAGCAAAAAGATCAAGCCCCTCGCATTCCACAAGGGATACCTCGTCCTCCGGCTTGTCCAGCAGCAAGCCGGCCAGCACAAGTTGGCCTCCCCATGGGAGGGCCCCTTCATCGTCAGCAAAGCCTTGTGTGACCGCAACGCCTACTACCTCATCGACGCCCGCAAGCCAAACAAGCACAAGAGAGACACCATCGGCGAAGAGACAAGCCGGCCCTGGAACGCAGTGCTCCTCCGCCTTTTTACAGCTAGCTGTATGCACGTATGTATCACTGCCTTTTGTAATTCTATGGAAAACAAAGGGACCCCCGAACGACACTCGGGGGCTACCTTTTCCTGCCAAGCTATTATGTTTTACATACTTGCGAATTCTCTAAAAACCCCAAGCCGCCGGGTTGGCAAGATCAACCCGGGGGCTCGGAGGTTGGCCGGCTTGGCTACAACCCGCCGTCCTCCTTAGCACATCTCGGCGTGTCCGGGTTGCTGAGGCCCTCCACTTCGCCCAGCGCCGCAGTTCGGCTTCGGCTGTTGGCCGGCAAGAACCATGGGCCGAAGCACCTACACGCCGTGAAACACTAAGTTGGATCTGCCGGATTGGCCGACCCGGCCTCACCACACTGAGCTGCCGCACGACCGGCTGCTTGCCAGCCGGCTTCGCCTGCTGCCGCCAGCCGGCCCAGTGGGTGTTTCGCTCGCGCTCAACGTTCGAAGAGCCCAAGTACTGCACGCTTTTTCCAAGGACCGAACTCCTTGTCACAGACCGGAACCCGGCTGTCCGACTCGCAGGGGGGAGGCCCAAAGAAAGAGCAAGCAAGGAAAAAGGCTCAGAGAGCAAAGAGAAAAAACGTAAACACTCGCAAAAATATTTACATCACTGAAATATGGGCCCAAGGCCGGAGTTCATTACATTCACCAAAACACCCCAGTGGGTGGGTGGACCTGCCATTTAACAAAAGTACGAGTAAGATAAACAGGGCGGCTTCAGGCGGTTCCGGCACCGGGTTGTGCAGCTGCCGACTCCTCCGCGGTGGCCTCCGGGTTCACCGAGGCGCCGGTTCCCGCACCGGGTTGCGCAGCTGCCGACTCCTCCACGGTGGCCTCCGGGTTCACTGAGGCGCCGGTATCATCCAACTCGGCCTCGTCGTCCACATAGACGCCCGTCTCTTCAGAGCTGCCCTCCGGGTCGTCAAGCAGCAGGCCAAAGTCGTCAGGCGGCACCACCCTGCCGTCTTCGGTCCACTCTACCTGGAACTCGTCGTGAAACGCAAACGAGGCCAGGTAGCTGGCCCGTGCGGCGATCCGGCCCGCCTCCGCCTACAGCTGGGGCTCCGCGCCGGCTCGCTGGGCCACCAGCTAGTCAAGCGCCAGCTCTGGATACCAGGACATGATGAACCTCAGCGCCAGGTCGGCACCGGCACGGGCGGCAGAAACGCGCCACGCGTGAAGCCGCGCCGGTCCGGATTCCAGCCACCGCGCCAGCCGCGTAAAGGTGATGGGCGCAACGGAGCCAGGCCAGAGCGCCGCCGTCATCCCCACGCCGGCTTCAGATACCCGCGCCATCTGCGTGCCTAGGACTTGCGGGAGGGCCTCGGCGGCACGCATGATCTCCGGGAAAGTCCAGGCGGCGTGCGGGTCAAGCCTGGCACCCGCGTCCGCCTGGGCTGACCGGTGGGCAAACACGGCCTCGTTCGCCGTCCCCTGCGTCTCCGGGAAGTGCCCTGCCGCAAAGGAAGGCAAGACAGTCAGCAACAAAAAAGCAAAGCCGGCTTCACAACCCGGCAAAGTCAGCAAAGAAACTTACTTGCGAAGGCCTCGTCCAGGTGCTGCGCTTCGAGCAACGTACCACGCCGCTCCAAGTTCCCGGCACGGTCGCGCGCTTCGAGCGCCTTCTCCAGCTCGGCGCGCCTGTCGACGGCCGCCTTCAACTCGCCGTCCTTGGCGGCAGCCGCCTTCTCGTGCTCCTCCTTGAGCCGGAGGAGCTCCGCCTGGTGGGCCTCCGCCGTCTTGGTGGCCTGCTCCTTCAGGCGCTCCACCTCGGCCTGGAGTTGGCTCTTGTCGTCGGCCAGCTGGGCGCGTTGCTGGCCGGCTTCGACAAGCGCCAGCTGGGCCTCTGCCACCTTGGCAGCCTCCGCCTTCAGCTGCTCCACCTCGGCTGAAAGCCGGTCGGCGTCAGCAATCGCCGCGTCGCGCTGCTGGCTGGCTTCGGCCAGCCGGGTTCGCAGGTCCGGCACCTCGGCCGCGGCGGCTGCGCGGCAAAAGATCTAAAGTCAAGACGGCGGCAAGGAAGAAAAGACAAAGTTACCTTAAGATTCGACCCAACTACTACGTAGTTGGCCCGAATCTCGGGGGCTACACCCAGTGGGTGCGCTAGCGCGCCCCCACTGAAGAAACACGAAAGACGTACCTTCGGCAAGGCAGAGCGCCTCCTCCTTGGCGGCAAGCCGCGCCAAGACTTGCTGGTGCTTCTCCAGAAGCCGGTTGTAGATGTTGACTCGGAGAGTGTCCAGATTCTGAAGGAAAAACAAGAATCAACACGAGGCAAAGTATTTGAAGATTCAACCCAACTGCTACGCAGTTGGCCCGAATCTCGGGGGCTACACCCAGTGGGTGCGCTGGCGCGCCCCCACTAGCCGGCTACAAAGAAAAAGCCAGGGGAAGGACTCACAAATACGGAGCGCTCCAGCTCCCGTGCCCGCTCCATCTCGGCCTGGGCGAAGGCCTGAACCCGCTCCGCGCGCCCGCGAAGATGATGACGCACGGCGGCCATTGACGCCTCCTCCTGCGTCAGCGGCCCGAAGACGGTCCGGCTGGGCCCGGCCTGGACCTGCCGCGACCCGGCGGCAGGACGGCTTCCCGACGCCGGCTGCGGCTGCCTGATCGCCAGGGCACGCTCGCCGCCCGCCGTCTCCTCGCTAGCCGGCCTCGGCTCCGGTGCACCGGCCGGCGTCCCCTCCGACGCCATGGCCAGCGTTCCCTCCGGCGTCCCCTGCGGCGCCCCGTCCAGCGTTGCCTGCGGCGCCCCCTCCGGGGTGCCCCCCCCCCTCCGCCTCCCTCCACCTCCATCCACTCGACCACGTCGGCTCGCGGTGGGGTGTCCCCATCGATCTCCACGACCTCCCGGTCGTCCACCGCCATCTCCACCCGGCCATCCGGGTCGCACCCCTCCTCCGTCGCCGACACGACGACCGTCACCGCAGACTCCAGGCCCGCCGGCATCTCCGGCCAGGCCTGCTCCGCGGTGGCCCGCCCGGTCGCCTCCGCGGCCCTCGCCCACGCTTGGGCCGAGGCCTCCTCCGCGGCCCTGACGGCCGCCTCCTCCTCCTCCAGGGCCTTGTTCCTGTCCCGCCAGGCACAGCGCTCTGTGTCCGCTGGGTCCAGGCCAAGGTCCTCCGTCGACCCCTCGGGCGGGTCGATGGCGCTGCTCCGGGACCTCCGGAACGCGAAGCCGCCTCCAGATGCGGCTTCCGTAGCCGCCAGCGTCAGCGCCAACGGCGACATGGATCACAACGAAGAAACATAAGGAAAGAACGACTCGGCGGCTCGCCAGAGTCGGCAAAGAAACGTACCCCATCACCGTGGGGATGGTCTGCCTCGCCGGCACCGCCAGGGCGGCGTGGCGCCTCTTCTTGGCGGCCGGCTTGCCGCCTGCGGCCGGATCCGCCATGCGCTTCGCGGCCGGCTTCCTCGGCTCCGCGTCCCCCTTCCCGTGCGGCCGGCTGGTCCCGGCCGGTGCGCGGGACGACCCGGCCCCGGCGTTGCCTCCTCCCCCCCCCCCCCTCGGCGGCGCTGCACCGTCGGCATGCGTCAATACCATCGCATCGCCTCTCAGCCAATCTCGCAAGGGATCAGAATGCAAAAACTCACCCGTGCGGCGCTCCTTGCCGGCTTCGGCATCGGCCGCCTCCGGGTCCTCGACCAGGATCTCCGCCTCCTCCGAGCCGGCCCGAACCACCTGCGTCGTCATCCCGTCATACGGATGCCGGATGGCGTTCAGCAGCACCTCCCTCGTCGCGTCAGGACGGAGAAAAAGATGACACATAGCAAAGTATGGGGACCAAGGACTCACCACCGGCGCCGGGTTCCCGTGGCTGTAGGGCGTTTTCCCGAACTGCCACTCCTGCCTCATCCCGGCCTTCGAGATGTCGTTGACCCGCTCGGCGACCTGCTCCTGCGTCAACCGCCGGGAGGACATCCGGTTGGGGTCTTGGAGGCCGGTCATCTGCCCGATGATGTGCGTCCGGCGCTGCAGCGGTAGCACCCGGCGCGCGACGAAAGCGGCAATGAGATCCGTCCCGGTGAGCCCCTCGCGCGCCGTCATCGCCACCACCCGGCTGCACAGGTTCAGCACCTCCTGCGCCGGGTTCCTGGGGTAGTAGGACCAGTTGGTCTTGGCGTGCGGCGTCACGTCGGCGAAGGGCGGCAAGTTGATGCGGTCCGCGCCGAGATTCCGGACATAGAAGAAGGAGTTCTGCCACTTCTTGGCAGAATCCTCCAGCGGCATCTTGGGGCACGCCCCATGCGGCCGGGCCGAGACGACGGCGGCCCCACAGGCGGACATCACGCCCGCCTCCGGCCCCTGCTGCTTCAAGAAGAAGAGACGGGCCCAGAGGTCGATGCTGGGCTCGACGCCCAGATAACCCTCGCACAGGGTGACGAACCCCGAGAGCTGCAGCACCGCATTCGCCCCCAGGTGGTGCGGCTGGAGCCCGAAGAAATTGAGGAACGAGCGGAAGAAGTCGCTCGCAGGGAGCCCGAACCCGCGCTTGAAGTGGGAGAAGAAAACCACGCGCTCGGTCTCCTCCGGCCGCGGCGCCAGCTCGTCGCCCGACAGCCGCACGGCCACCTCCGTCGCCGGCGGCAGCCGCCGCGTGTCGCGAAGATACTGCAGGTCCCCCGCGGTGACCGCCGACCCCTCCCACGAGCCCTTGGGCCTCTCCATCGGTGGAGTGCGACAGGGGAGGAAATGCGCGTCGGCCGGGGCGAAGAGTGGGAGCAGCTGCTGGGCGCTGCAGAGCGGCGGCAGTGTTTCGCTCTCGAGCAGGAAGAAAGGAGGAAGAAGAAGGGAGTGGGGGAGCGCGCACGTGAACAATCTCCGCCGCCCCCTCCCTCCGATTTATAGCCACGCACAGAACGTGGGGAAGTGGGATCGGCTGTGCCCGCCCGTTCCGCTTCCCCGCATTTTGTGGGCCCGCCCCACTCGCGAATTAACTGCATCGAGAAGGGCAACCGTTCGCGGCCGCCACATTAAATCCCCGCGCAGGAGTCGAGGGCGCGGAGTGGCGGGCCCCAGCCCGCTGCTACGTCCTGTCCCGCGCGTGGCCTGTCCAGGCCTCTTCAGCTACTCACGACTACGTGGCGCCCATGCCGAAACCGAGGGGGTGCGTCCCTTCCCCTTCAAGATTTGGCGGACTCCTCGGTTTCCCACCCGTGCCGGGATGCCGCGATCCGGCTTCCGGAAGCCGGCACGCAGTGGGCGTTGCCGGACCCGGAGGCCACTGGCCTCGTCGACATCGGCCGCCTCCTCAGGGGGTGAAACTGCGAAGGCCCCCCGCCCGAAGCCGGCGAGCCTTCACAGCTTCGGGGACTACTGTCGGGGGGATGAACCCCGGGCGGGCAACGGAACCCGGATCCTTTTCGAAACCTTCAGGGCTAGCAACGTCCCTCAATCCGGCCAGACCTTGGCCGGGTTCCTCAATCCGGCCTGACCTTGGCCGGGTTCCTCAATCCGGCCTGACCTTGGCCGGGTTCCTCAATCCAGCCAGACCTTGGCCGGGTTCCTCAATCTGGCCTGACCTTGGCCGGGTTCCTCAATCCGGCCGGACCCACTGGCGCATGCCGGCCGGCCCCGGTGAGCCAAGTCTTCTCCAGCAAGCAAGTACGACCACGGCGCGCTTCTCAACCCGGTCACGGGTCAGCTCCCGTCCTATCCAGGACGTACGACGGAACAGGTCCCCATGAGGAGATGAGCGAGGCCACAGTGGCCAGCCAACCCCGCTGACCGGCAGAAGCATGGCCACAGTGGCCCATCAACTCCGCCGACCAGGACCGGCATGGCTGCAGTACAGCCCTCGTCCTGTCGACGCCAGCGGACGGCGACCAGGCGATGCGCCACTGTGGCCTGGCCGGCCCAGCCACTCCGTGACGCGCGACAAGACGGAGAACAGTGGCCCGCGCGTGGAGGTCCTGGCATGCCCTGGCACCCGGTGGGCCCCAGCGCCGGCTCCCCAGACGCTGACATCCCGGCCCCGCGGCCGTGCAGCTTTACCTTTGTAACTCTGGGGGGTTGACCTATAAAACCCCCCAGGAGACCCCCATGCATGAGGGGGACGACGACGGACGAGAGAGGAACGACACCGAGAGAGACAGCGAGTAGAAGGAACAGCCTAAGCCCTGGCCTGTCCTCCTTCCTCCCCAAAACAGCTCTAGGAGCAAACTTGTAACATCCATGCATAAAACACACTCGGCAGGACTAGGGGTATTATCTCTCCGGAGAGCCCCGAACCTGGGTACGTCTTTAGCCTCGCGCTTGCTCGTACCAACCTCGCCTCTGGAGCCCACCAGTGCCCTCGAGCCTGTCCCTCTCTTTAGCCATCTCATGGCATCTGCCGTGAGCCCACCACGACACCCCCTCTCTCCCGGTGGCGCCGGAGTGCCGCCGGGGCAAGGATCGTGACGGCGATCTACATCAACAACCTCGCTACCGTCAACACCAACTCTCTCCCCGTCTATGCAGCGGTGTAACACCTCTTCTCCCCGCTGTAATCTCTACTTAAACATGGCACTTAATGCTACATATTATTATCCAATGATTTGTGGCCATCCTATGATGTTTGAGTAAATTCGTTTTGTCCTATGGGTTGATTGATGATCGTGATTGGTTTGAGTTGTATGTTTTATTTTGGTGTTGTCCTATGGTGCCCTCCGTGTCACGCAAGCGTGAGGGATTCCCGCTGTAGGGTGTTGCAATACGTTCATAATTCTCTTATAGTGGGTGGCGTGAGTGACTGAAACACATACCCGAGTAAGGGGGTTGTTGCGTATGGGAGTAAAGAGGACTTGATACTTAATGCTACGGTTGGGTTTTACCTTAATGATCTTTGGTAGTTGCGAATGCTTGCTAGAGTTCCAATCATAAGTGTATATGATCCAAGTACGGAAAGTATGTTAGCTCATGTCTCTCCCTCATATAAAATTGCAACAATGATTACCGGTCTAGTTATCGATTGCCAAGGGACAAATAACTTTCTTGTGTTACAAAAGCTTTCTACTAAACAACTAACTTTTATTATCTTGCAATTTACTCTTAGTTTTATTATCTCGCAAATTACTTCTACTTTTATTCTTGCAAACCTATCCTATCACCTACAAAATAGTTTCATACTTGTTCTAGGTAAAGCGAACGTTAAGTGCGCGTAGAGTTGTATCGGTGGTCGATAGAACTTGAAGGGAATATTAATTCTACCTTTAGCTCCTCGTTGGGTTTGACACTCTTATTTATCGAAAAATCTACAATTGATCCCCTATACTTGTGGGTTATCAAGACCTTTTTCTGGCGTCGTTGCCGGGGAGCAATAGCGTGGGGTTGATATTCTCGTGTGTGCTTGTTTGCTTTATCACTAAGTAGATTTTATTTGCTATTCTAAGTTGTTTTATATCTTTAGTTATGTATATGGAACACGAAACACCAAAAAAATTAGTTGTACTTGCTACTCATGGAGATGGGGAACCTCCTAAAACCCTCGATGCTCGTTATGTGGAAAACATTAAATACTACTTTGATAATCCTAATAAAACTCCATTCAACTTGATAATGGGAGTTACTTTGGATCAACGGGAATACTTTAGGGATTATCACTTGTCTCAAAAAGGAAAACTCTTATGGGATCAAATTCATTATTTGCATTGGTATGCTCGGAATTTATTCTTAAGATATGATTATACTTGCTGCTCTAGGATGAAGGCTCCATACCTTCCCTTTTCATGTGAATTTAATGATAATGAAACCTTGGCTTCTTATGCTAATGGTATATATGATTACTATAATGTGGAACAAATAGAAGAATTTGTTGCTTTTAAGGGTGCTTATGAAATTGAATCTTTGTTTGAAAAGTGTGAAAATTATGATGATGCTGTTTACCGATCTGAAAATTTTGCTATACTTAAATATTGCTATGAGAATTATGAATACAAAGCCTATATTGATCAATTTATTGAGAAAGTCTCCGTTGTCCAAGAAGAGACTAATATTTTGCAGGCTTCTATGGAAGAAGAAATTGATGACACTGTGAGCTCATTAGATGAAAAAGATGACGAGGAGAGCGAAGAACAAAGGAAGGAAGAGCGGATTAGCTACCCATGCCCACCTTCTAATGAGAGTAACTCTTCAACTCATACATTGTTTAATTTCCCTTCATGCTTACCGAAGGATGAATGCTATGCTAATTGCTATGATCCCTTGGATTCGTTTGAAATATCCCTTTTTGATGAAATTGATGCTTGCTATGCTTGTGGCCATGATGCCAATATGAATTATTCTTATGGAGATGAACTTGCTATAGTTCCTTATGTTAAGAATGAAATTGTTGCTATTGCACCTACACATGATAGTCCTATTATCTTTTTGAATTCTCCAAACTACACTATATCGGAGAAGTGTGCTATTATTAAGGATTATATTGATGGGTTGCATTTTACTACTACCCATGATAATTTTGATGAATATAATATGCATGTGCTTGCTGCTCCTACTTGCAATTATTATGAGAGAGGAACTACATCTCTACCTCTCTATGTTTCCAATACGATAAAATTGCAAGAAACTACTTATGCTATGCATTGGCCTTTACTTGATGTGCATGAATTGTTCTTTTATGACATGCCGATGCATAGGAAGAGAATTAGACTTCGTCATTGCATGATATATGTTGCTTTGTGGTCACTACTAAATTATAAATCATTGTTAATTAAAATTGGCTTTGATATACCTTGGGATCCGGGTGGATCGATTACTTGAGCACTTTATGCCTAGCTTAATGGCTTTAAAGAAAGTGCTGCCAGGGAGACAACCCGGAAGTTTTAGAGAGTCATTTATTTCTGTTGAGTGCTTTTATAAAGTTTAAAAACAAAAAAATATAGAGGGGAACCTAAAACTTTTCAAAAAGAAAATTGAAAGTGAGACAGATGAGCAATGTGGAAGTGGGGGCTAGCCTTGAACTTTGTTCATGCCCATGGAAACTTTGTGAACCTTGATTACAAAAACTTTTCAACAAAAATAATTATTCCCTTGTACAAATCCATTGTATTATAAAAATAGTGTGCCAAGATTTACCGTTAGGATGCTTAAATTGCTTGTTTGGTATGTGCGGTGCAAAAACAGAAACTTTTGCTGTAGTGCGTGAATTTAAATTTTTTACTGGAACGTGCAAAAATTATGAAATTTTTGTACAGTACTGCTATGCAAATTGTTTATTTTGTCCTAATTTTTCAGAATTTTTAGAGTTACATAAGTATGGTCAATGTTCAGATTGCTATAGACTGTTCTGTTTTTGACAGATTCTGTTTTTGATGCATTGTTTTGCTTGTTTTGATGAAACTATGGATTGTATCGGAAGGTATAAGCCATGGGGAAGTTATAATACAGTAGTTATAATGCAAAAATAAAATATGAATGGGTTTGCAACAGTACTTAAAGTAGTGATTTGCTTTATTATACTAACGGATCTCACGAAGGTTTTGTAAAGTTTTGTGTGGATGAAGTGTTCGAAGATCGAGGAGGTATTGATATGAGAAGAATGAGGAGAGGCAAGAGCTCAATCTTGGGGATGCCCAAGGCACCCCAAGTAAATATTCAAGGAGACTCAAGCCTCTAAGCTAGGGGATGCCCCGGAAGGCATCCTATCTTTATTCAACAATTATCGGTATGTCTCGGTTTTTGTTTTGTTCACATGATATGCGTAAATTCTTGGAGCGTCTTTTGTGTTTATTTTTCCCTTTTCTTTTATGCACCATGCTGGTATGAGATAGTCCTTGGTTGATTTATAGAATGCTCTTTGCACTTCACTTATATCTTTTGAGTATGGCTTTATAGAATGCTTCATGTGCTTCACTTATATCATTTGAAGTTTGGATGCCTGTTTCTCTTCATATAGAAAACCATTATTTGTAGAATGCTCTTTTGCTTCACTTATATTTATGAGAGCATGGTCTTTTGTAGAAAGAATTAAACTCTCTTGCTTCACTTATATCTATTTAGAGAGTCAACAGGAATTGGTCATTCACATGGTTAGTCAGAAAATCCTACATAAAACTTGTAGATCATTGAATATGATATGTTTGATTCCTTGCAATAGTTTTGTGATATAGAGATGGTAATATGTGGGAGGTACTAGTGAATGATTGTGGTTTAGTAGGAATATTGGTGTTAAGGTTTGTGATTCCCGAAGCATGCACGTATAGTCTCTCGTTATGCTAAGAAGTTGGAGCATGATTTATTATTGATTGTCTTCCTTTGCGTGGAGGTCGGGGGCGCGCGATGGTTAACTCCTACCAGCCTCCCCCCTAGGGGCATGCGTAGTAGTACTTTGCTTCGAGGGCTAATAAACTTTCGCAATAAGTATGTGAGTTCTTTATGACTAATGTGAGTCCATGGATTATACGCACTCTCACCTTTTCGCAATTTGCTAGCCTCTTCGGTACCGTGCATTGCCCTTTCTCACCTTGGGATGTGGTGCAAACTTCGCCGGTGCATCCAAACCCCATGATATGATATGCTCTATCACACATAAGCCTCCTTATATCTTCCTCAAAACAACCACCATACCTACCTATTATGGCATTTCCATAGCCATTCCGAGATATATTGCCATGCAACCTCCATCATCATCATATACATGACTTGAGCATTCATTGTCATATTGCTTTGCATGATCGTAAGATAGCTAGCATGATATTGATATCTTTGCTACGCTAGATCATTGCACATCCTGGTACACTGCCAGAGGCATTCATATAGAGTCATACTTTATTCTAGTATCGAGTTGTAATTTTTAGAGTTGTAAGTAAATAGAAGTGTGATGATCATCATTATTCATTATTAGAGCATTGTCCCAGTGAGGAAAGGATGATGGAGACTATGATTCCCCCACAAGTCGGGATGAGACTTCGGACAAAATAAAAAAAGAAAAAAAGTGAGGCCAAAAAGAGCCCAAGAAAAAAAAAGAAAAAAATTAGAAAAAAATAGAAAAAAAAGAAAAAGAAAAAAAATAAATAAATGAGAGAAAAAGAGAGAAGGGGCAATGTTACTATCCTTTCCACACTCGTGCTTCAAAGTAGCACCATGTTTTTCATGTAGAGAGTCTCCTATGTTGTCACTTTCATATACTAGTGGGAATTTTTCATTATAGAACTTGGCTTGTATATTCCGATGATGGGCTTCCTCAATTGCCCGAGGTTTTGAGCAAGCAAGTTGGATGCACACCCACTTAGTTTTCAGTTTGAGCTTTCATACACTTATAGCTCTTAGTGCATCCGTTGCATGGCAATCCCTACTCCTCGCATTGATATCAATTGATGGGCATCTCCATAGCCCGTTGATGAGCCGCGTCGATGTGAGACTTTCTTTCTTTTTGACTTCTTCTTATTAATCTCTATCATCATTCTATTCCACCTATAGTGCTATGTCCATGGCTTGCGCTCATGTATTGCGTGGGGGTTGAAAAAGCTGAAGCGCGTTAAAAAGTATGAACCAATTGCTTGGCTGACACCGGGGTGGTACATGATTTATACTTTGTGTTAAGAAGATGGAGCATGACAAGACTATATGATTTTGTAGGGATAACGTTCTTTAGCATTGATATTTTGAAAGACATGATTGTTTGTTGGGATGCCTGAGTATTGATGTCTTTATATCAAATTATAGACTATTGTTTGAATCACTCGTGTCTTAATAGTCATGCCATGATTAGATTATATGATCAAGATTATGCTAGGTGGCATTCCACATCAAAAATTATATTTTTTATCATTTACCTATTCGAGGACGAGCAGGAATTAAGCTTGGGGATGCTGATACGTCTCCGTCGTATCTATAATTTTTGATTGTTTCATGCCAATATTCTACAATTTCCACATACTTTTGGCAACATTTTATATGATTTCTTGGACTAACATATTGATCCAGTGCCCAGTGCCAGTTCCTGTTTTTTGCATGTTTTTTGTTTCGCAGAAAATCCATATCAAATGAAGTCCAAATGCAATAAAATTTTACGGAGAATTATTTTGGAATATATGTGATTTTTGGGAGGTGGAATCATCGTAAAAGGAGGCCCACAGCCTCCACGAGCCACCAGGGCGCGTGGCCCCCCTGGCGCGTGGTGGTACCTCGTGGCCACCTTGTAAGTCGGTTGGGGGCCTTCTTCGGGCGCAAGGAAGCTAATATCTGGAAAAAATCGTGTTAAAATTTCAGCGCATTCGGATTTACGGATCTCCGGGAATTTAAGAAACGGTGAAAGGCCAGAAAACAGGAACGCGAAACAGAAGAGAACAGAGAGAGAGATCCAATCTAGGAGGGGCTCATGCCCCTCCGCCGCCATGGAGACCAAGGACCAGAGGGGAAAACCTTCTCCCATCTAAGGGGGGAGGCCAAGCAAGAAGAAGAAGAAGGGGGGCTCTCTCCCCCTCTCTCCCGGTGGCGCCAGAGTGCCGCCGGGGCAAGGATCGTGACGGCGATCTACATCAACAACCTCGCTACCGTCAACACCAACTCTCTCCCCTCTATGCAGCGGTGTAACACCTCTTCTCCCCGCTGTAATCTCTACTTAAACATGGTGCTTAATGCTACATATTATTATCCAATGATTTGTGGCCATCCTATGATGTTTGAGTAGATTCGTTTTGTCCTATGGGTTGATTGATGATCGTGATTGGTTTGAGTTGTATGTTTTATTTTGGTGCTATCCTATGGTGCCCTCCGTGTCGCGCAAGCGTGAGGGATTCCCGCTGTAGGGTGTTGCAATACGTTCATAATTCTCTTATAGTGGGTGGCGTGAGTGACTGAAACACATACCCGAGTAAGGGGGTTGTTGCGTATGGGAGTAAAGAGGACTTGATACTTAATGCTACAGTTGGGTTTTACCTTAATGATCTTTGGTAGTTGCGGATGCTTGCTAGAGTTCCAATCATAAGTGCATATGATCCAAGTACGGAAAGTATGTTAGCTCATGCCTCTCCCTCATATAAAATTGCAACAATGATTACCGGTCTAGTTATCGATTGCCTAGGGACAAATAACTTTCTTGTGTTACAAAAGCTTTCTACTAAACAACTAACTTTTATTATCTTGCAATTTACTCTTAGTTTTATTATCTCGCAAATTACTTCTACTTTTATTCTTGCAAACCTATCCTATCACCTACAAAATAGTTTCATACTAGTTCTAGGTAAAGCGAACGTTAAGTGCGCGTAGAGTTGTATCGGTGGTCGATAGAACTTGAAGGGAATATTAATTCTACCTTTAGCTCCTCGTTGGGTTCGACACTCTTATTTATCGAAAAAGCTACAATTGATCCCCTATACTTGTGGGTTATCAAGGAGAACATTGTATTGAAGATCAAAAAGAGAGAAGAAGCCATCTAGCTACTGCCTATGGACCTGAAGGTCTGTGGTAAACTACTCACGCATCATCGGAAGGGCAGCAAGGTTGATGTAGAGCCCCTCCATGATCGATTCCCCCTCCTTTGGAGTACCGGAGAAGGCCTCCAGATGGGATCTCTCTG
This sequence comes from Elymus sibiricus, assembly GCA_039707655.1. Taxonomy (NCBI): domain Eukaryota; kingdom Viridiplantae; phylum Streptophyta; class Magnoliopsida; order Poales; family Poaceae; genus Elymus; species Elymus sibiricus. Next base: position 275,946,749 of record CM077668.1, read on the forward strand.
GAACAGAAACTTGCAGCGGCGGAAAAAGTATTTCGTGGACTCTCCTGAGGGTTTCTAATTTTTTCTGAATTTATAGTGGTGGAATTAGGTCAAACAGAGCTGGGGTGGGCCCACGAGGCACCAGGGCGCGCCTGCCCCCCCCCCAGGCGCACCCTGGTGGGTCGTGGCCACCTCCTCTGGCATCTGGTCTTCTCCCAAAGTTTCTAGTGTTTATCTTGTCCAGAAAAAAATCTCCAAAAAGTTTCGTGGCATTTGGACTCCGTTTGGTATTGATTTTCTGTAAAACAAAAACAGGACAGAAAACAGCAACTGGCACTGGGCACTAAGTTAATAGGTTAGTCTCCAAAAATGATATATAATTGATGTAAATGATTATAAAAACATCCAAGATTGATAATATAACAGCATGGAACAATCAAAAATTATAGATACGTTGGAGACGTATCAGGCGACGGCAACACGGGCCGCAAAGAAATGGAAGGGGGTGAGCGAGCGAGGGGAGGAGGGGAGCTAGGGTTAGCAGCGGGAGAGAGAGAGGGGCTTGGGGGCCTGCTCTTATCCAGCCACGGCTCTCGATGGCCGCGCGAGTGCGGCGTCGAGCGCCCTGGCCATGGCGCGCACGGCCTTCTCCTGGCGCAGTGGGAGGTAGGGGAAGGCCGGCGTGGGCTGGGCCTGGTGTACTGTGGGCACTTAAGCCCACTGGCACAATAAACTTCAGCCCTTTTCTTTTTCTTTTTCTGGATTATTCTTTCCCCACAGTTTTGCAATTAAATTTTATAGCTAATGACTTTTGTTAAATATGGGACTTTGGCTCAAAATTACTTTACATTATTCTGCACTGCCATAAAAAGGTTTGGGGTTCAATTGAATTCATTTGAATTTTAGTTTGCAAATTAATGGCTAAAAAGGGTGTTGTTTGGTACTGTTTTGGATGCTAGGGTCAACTTGGGAATTTTAATAATGTTGGTTTTATTTTTATAATTGCTTTGGGATTATTTGAAATATTATGAACATTTTTATTCAATTAATTGAAGAAGTAATAATTTGACTTGCATTTGAATTTTGAATTTGAATTTGTATTATTTCCTAAATGCAATTTAATTAGGATGATCATGATGACATGGCAATTTAATTAGCTTAATGGCAGGGTTAAGATCTGGGGATGTTACAAATCTCCCCCACTACAACAAATCTCGTCCCGAGATTTAAGAGGTGGAGTAAGGGGTATCTTCGGGATCAAGGATGTACAGGAGAGTCAGGTTTCGATCCTGTGGAACTGTGGTTAGTGTGGGTTAAAAGTAGGAAGGGCGGTGACATCTTGCACGGCCATGATAGTAAGGCACGTCAGAGGATAGTTTGTCAGCTATGTTGGCAACAACGTCGGTACCAAGGGCGAGGGACGAAGAGAACAATTTTCCCGCTCGTTAAGACGAGGCGGAACAATAGGCAAAGTTCTCATCCACCATCGGTTACCTGAATGCCAACAACAATAGTAACATGGTGTTACCTACAGAGTGGTACACCGAGGTGTTTGCATAAGTAGGAAATCATTACTGCTTAGATAAAAGCTAGATTACCAGAAAGGTTAAACAGACCAATGGAAAGGAAAATGTGATTATCAGATTAAACAGACCAATGGAAAGGAATAATTGCAGACAATCCAGCTCTCTGGGTGGATGCAAACACGAGAACCTAATGTTAGAGTTAGCAAAATCTTTAACCCGAATAGAAGAGAGATCAGAGTCCCAGAGTAAAGGAGAGGAATAAAAGATCCTAAACCCATCCATTGGCGACATGGGCCCATAAGTCACACAGCCATGTTATCAAAACAATTTTTCAAAGACTAGACTCAACTTCGGCCAAGGAGTTGGAAAGGGGCTTCCTACAGGCAGTCGGCTCTGATACCAGCTTATGACGCCCCCGACTCGACAGTGCACTAATCATACACGCAAGTGCGCACGATCAAGCCCAGGGACTCACGGGATGACATCACAACATAACTCTAGACACAAAAATAAAATAATACAAGCTTTATATTACAAGCCAGGGGCCTCGAGGGCTCGAATACATAAGCTCGAGTTACACAAGCATCAGCGGAAGCAACAATGTCTGGGAACAAACATAACTAGACAAGAGTGCCTTAAGAAGGCAAAAACAAACAACGGCTCTGATCGAAAGAGGCAAGGCCTCCTGCCTGGGAACCTCCTAAACTACTCCTGGCCGTCGGTCTCCACGTAGTAGTAGGCTCCACCGTGGTAGTAGTAGTCGTCGACGGGATCAGCTGCCTTCGGGACTCCGTCATATGATCGCAGCAATCAGGTATGGGGAAAAGAGGTAGCAAAGCAACCGTGAGTACTCATCCAAAGTACTCGCAAGTCTTACATTAGATCTATGCTAAATATGCATCGGTATCAAAAGAAGGGGCTGTATCTGTGGACTGGACTACAGAAATGCCAGAATAGAGGGGAAGGCCTAGCCTATCGAAGACTAGCATCTAGCAGCGTCATGCAGCATTAGAAGAGTGCAGATTAGTAGCATCACATAAAATAATAAGTATGTAGTAGCAAAGCCTAGAGATCCTTCCTCGACTCCCTGCGAGAAAGCGATCCCGGAGCTTACAATTAAAGTAACATGTATCCAGTTCAAGTTGTAGTAGATCGGGATACAACACTGAGCGTCCTGTTACCGTGGACACGGCTATTCGAATAGATAACTTCCCTGCAGGGGTGCACTACCGTTACCCAACACGCTCGATTAACTCTGGCCGGACACACTTTTGTGGGTCATGCCCAGCCTCGGCTGATCGACACGACGTAGTCCTACCTAGGCTCAGCAGAGAGGTCCCCGCCGGTCTACATCCTAAGTGCTCAGGGGTCTTGGGCCCATCGCCCTTTGCACTCCGGGTCGTTATGTGCAGGGTGGATACCAGCGCCACCCCTCTCTTGGATGGCACGATCCGACCCGGCCACAATGTTGAACTGGACGTCTGACAGAGCTTTTGGCTGATACATACAGCGCCGAGGGCCCCATTAAACCATTATCCCGAGTGGTGGTAGTGCGTATAGGCCAGTGGCCAACTCAGATCAAATACCCAAATCCGTTAAGCATGTTATTAGTATCTCGCGAACACGAACAGGGCTCAAGGCTCACCTCCGACACCCTGCCGCACCGACTTCGTAACCCGCGGTCCAACGACCAGGGACCAGGCCCACCTCTCTCCTAGGTGGTCTCCACCTGCCCTGATGTTCTGCTACAATAATCTCTCATGGGTGCCCTCATGGCCAACTCGACTTCCCAAAGGACTGAGGTGAAGGTCAAAGTACCCGTGTGTCCATAACATCGTGGGGAATCCGAGGAATCACCCTCGATAGATTCCCACTCGATGTATCCGTCAAGGTGAACTAGGAGGAATCACCCTCGACGAGTTCACACTTGAGGGGTTGCACAACAGAGGCCTCATCGGAGGTGGAGAAAGAGGAATCACCCTCGGTAACCCACAACCGGCTGGCTACGCTACAGAGATATCATCAGGAGTGAGGTAGGAGGTATCACCCTCGACACTCGATAGTAGCTCTGCAGAGTCGTACAACTAAGGGGGTGTGCGGTGCTGTGTCGGTCTCTGCACATCGATCACATTGATCGAGTCTTCTGGTAGTAAAGCAGGGCAACACGGACAAGGGTGTGGGGCCACTGATGGATCATTAACTAACCTATGCTAAGCATTTAGGATATATAGTAGGTAAGGTATCAATAGCAGTTACAAAAATAGGCTATGCATCAGAATAGGAGCAATCAATTACAATAGAAAATTCTAATGCAAGCATGGGAGAGAAGGAATAGGCGATATAGGAATGATCAAGGGGTTTTGCTTGCCTGGAAGCTCTGCTGAGAAGGAAGAAGGGTCGTCGCTGACATAGTCGATCACAGGGGCAGCGTCGGTCTCAGGGTCTACCGGAGAGAAGAGGGGGAAGAAACAGTAAATATAAAGCACACAGATGCACGACATGCCGGTAGGTTATGCTAGGGGTGTCCTAAAGCAGTGCTAGGTATTTTAAACGAAGCGGGAAAATATCCGGGAATATTTTCCCAGCTCCGGGCAGTTATCGGTATATTGAACTGGAGGAGAAAGTTCCATGTTCATCATGTTAGAGGGGTGTGGCAGGTATGTGGATGACATATTCGGATTCATCTTATTTTTCTGATCATTTTTCATATATAAAATATTTTCATCTGAGTTACGGTTTAATTTATATGATTTTTCAAAGTTTTAATCATTTTCTGGAATTTCTGGAATTAATTTAAATTCGAAAATTAAATAGCTAAATTGCTACGGGCACACAGCAAAGTGCACCCAGCCAGCGCATACAGGGGCTGACAGGTGGGGCCAGTCAACTACTGACTCAGCAGTTGACTGGTCAACCGTTGACTGGTCAACTGACTTGTGGGACCCCACTGTGAGTGGCTCAGATTTTAAATAGGTTTTTTTTTTAATTGAACTAATTAGCTAGTGGGGCCTACCTGTCAGTGGGTATTAGCAGTTTAGTTAGTTAACCCTAATACTAATCGCTACAGTAAATGGGCCCCACATGTCAGTGGCTGGTTAGCCTGTTAATAAGCTCCTAATGAGCCGACGGATGGGACCCACCGGCGTTTAAACGCCGACGCGCGCGCCGGTGGCCACAGAGGCGTCGGCGACGGCCGGAATTCTCCCATAGAGGGCCAAATGGCCTCGGGTTTGGCCCTACGGCATCGGCTCGATGAGGCGCGTCGGCCGGTGGTGCCCGTTGGTGCTAGGGTGGCCGTAGCTGGCCATAGTTGCGACCGCAGGCGGCGGCGACCGGAGTACGGGACCGACGGAAAGAAGCTAGGGGACTCGCGAGGAAAAACAGGAAGGAGGAAAAGGTGTGCGGGCTCACAGCGGATGCGTCGGCGTGCTCGGGGCGGCACGGGGTGGTCGGAGTCGGGCGAATCGACGACGATGCCACGGCGGCCATAACGGAGGGAGACGGTTGATGGCAATGTTATGGTGCGGCCCCGGTTGATCTGATGCTCGCAGTCGACGTAGACGACGGCGAGGGTCCTCCTGGACATTGGTTGACAATGCGGGGAGGCCGGTGGACAGCCGGTGACAGTGGTGCGGCGACGGCAGCTCGGGCCGCAAAGAAATGGAAGGGGGCGACCGAGCGAGGGGAGGAGGGAAGCTAGGGTTAGCAGCGGGAGAGCGAGAGGGGCTCAAGGGCCTGCTCTTATCCAGCCACGGCTCTCGATGGCCGCGCCAGTGCGGCATCGAGCGCCCTGGCCATGGCGCGCACGGCCTTCTCCTGACGCAGTGGGAGGTAGGGGAAGGCCGGCGTGGGCTGGGCCTGGTGTACTGTGGGCACTTAAGCCCACTGGCACAGTAGACTTCAGCCCTTTTCTTTTTCTTTTTCTGGATTATTCTTTCCCCACAGTTTTGCAATTAAATTTTATAGCTAATGACTTTTGTTAAATATGGGACTTTGGCTCAAAATTACTTTACATTATTCTGCACTGCCATAAAAAGGTTTGGGGTTCAATTGAATTCATTTGAATTTAAGTTTGCAAATTAATGGCTAAAAAGGGTGTTGTTTGGTACTGTTTTGGATGCTAGGGTCAACTTGGGAATTTTAATAATGTTGGTTTTGTTTTTATAATTACTTTGGGTTTATTTGAAATATTATGAACATTTTTATTCAATTAATTGAAGAAGTAATAATTTGACTTGCATTTGAATTTGTATTATTTCCTAAATGCAATTTAATTAGGATGATCATGATGACATGGCAATTTAATTAGCTTAATGACAGGGTTAAGATCTGGGGATGTTACATAGTGTATTAAGTCCATAAAGAACGGAGTAACGCCTTAAGCAAGATGACATGATGTAGACAAAGTAAACTCATGCATGAATAAACCCCATCTTTTTACCCTTAATAGCAACGATACATACGTGTCATGTCCCTTTCTGTCACTGGGATTGAGCACCGCAAGATCGAACCCATTACAAAGCACCTCTCCCATTGCAAGATAAATCAATCTAGTTGGCCAAACCAAATCAATAGATCGGAGAGAAATACGAATCTATAATAATCATGCATAAAAGAGTTCAGAGAAGACTCAAATAATATTCATGGATAATCTGATCATAAACTCACAATTCATCAGATCCCAACAAACACACCGCAAAAAGTGATTACATCGGGTACAACTCCAAGAACATCGAGGAGAACATTGTATTGAAGATCAAAAAGAGAGAAGAAGCCATCTAGCTACTAACTATGGACCCGAAGGTCTGTGGTAAACTACTCACGCATCATCGGAAGGGCAGCAAGGTTGATGGAGAGCCCCTCCGTGATCGATTCCCCCTCAGGCGGAGCACCGGAAAAGGCCTCCAGATGGGATCTCTCGAGAACAGAAGCTTGCGGCGGCGAAAAAAGTATTTCGTGGACTCCTCTGTTGATTTCCCGATTTTAGAGAATTTATAGTGGAAGAATTAGGTCAAACGGAGCTGTGTGGGCCCCACAAGCCACCAGGGCGGGGCACGCCGTGGTGCCTCGTGGGCCACTGCTTTATCTTCTCGTCTCCTCCCAAAGCTTCTAGTGTTTGTTATGTCCAGAAAAAAAATCTCCAAAAAGTTCCGTGGCATTTAGACTTCGTTTGGTACTGATATTCTGAAAACCAAAAACAGGCAAAAAACAGCAACTGGCACTGGGCACTAAGTTAATAGGTTAGTCCCAAAAAATGATATATAATTGTTGTAAATGTATATAAAAACATCCAAGATTGATATTATAATAGCATGGAACAATCAAAAATTATAGATACGATGGAGACGTATCAGCATCCCCAAGCTTAATTCATGCTCGTCCTTGAGTAGGTAAATGATGAAAACAGAATTTTTGATGTGGAATGCTACCTATCATATTCATCATATATTCTTTTCTTTGTAGCATGGACATTTGGACTTGAATGATTCAAAGCAATAGTCTATAGTTTGACATGAAGATATAAATACTCAAGCATGCTAACAAGCAACCATGTCTTTCAAAATATCAATGCTAAAGAAAGTTATCCCTAGCCCATTATGCTCAATCATTGATCCATTCATGAAACACACTCAATATTAGCTACACACAATGCACAAGTATGACAATAGTGCTCTCTAGTTGGTGCTTTATAAGAGAAGATGGAGACTCAAAATAAAAATAAAAATTGCATAAAAGTAAATAGATAGGCCCTTCGCAGAGGGAAGCAGAGATTTGCAAATGTGCTAGAGATCAAAGCTTAAATTAGAGAGATAAAATTATTTTGAGAGGCATGCTTTTCCTGTCAACGAAAACGACCGAGAATTCCCAATATCTTCCATGCTAGACACATCATAGGCGGTTCCCAAACAAAAAGTAAAGTTTATTTCCTTTCCACCATTCTTTCACAATCCATGGCTAGCCGTATCCACGGGTGCCCTCCATACCAACACTTTCCAAGGAATTTTGTTGTTATTAATTTTTGATTCATTGTGGGACTGGGCATCCCTATTACCAGCCACTCTCTCGTGCAATGACAAGTGAATAAACACTCATTGTGAGAATAACACACCTAGCATGGAAAATATTGGCCACCCCCTGCCGCTTCATGAGCGGTACGGGCACACAAAATGGAAAATTATTTTGAAAAATTAGAGTTGGCACACGCAAATTTATTTGGAACGGCATGGAAATACCGCATATAGGTAGATATGGTGGACTCATTTGGCACAACTTGGGTTTAAGGAGTTTGGATGCACAAGCAGTATTTCCGCTTAGTACAAATGAAGGCTAGCAAATAGATTGAGAAGCAACCAACCAAAAAGCGAAAACAGTCATAAACATGCATTGAACATAACTAACACCGAATAATGCACCATAAGTAGGATATAATTTCTTTGCATAACTATTGACTTTATATGCATGCATAGGGAATCACAAACCTTAACACTAATATTCTTACTAAATCACAATTACTCACTAACATGACTCACATATCATCATTTCCATATCGCAAAACTATTGCAAGGAATCACACTTATCATATCCAATGATCTATATGAAAGTTTTTATTATATCCCTCTTGAATATTCATCACTTTGGGACCAAATTCATATCTTGTGCAAATTACCACTACTATTATCAACTCTCAAAAAGATATAAGTGAAGCATGAGAGTGCAAATATTTCTTCAAAATTTTAACTTATCAACTCTCAAAATAATATAAGTGAAGCATGAGAGTTCAAATATTTCTTCAGAATTTTATCTTATCAACTCTCAAAATAATATAAGTGAGGCATGAGAGTTCAAATATTTCTTCAAAATATAGCCACCGCCGTGCTCAAAAAGATTTAAGTGAAGCACTAGAGCAACTGCCTAGCTCAAAAAATTTAAGTGAAGCACATAGAGTATTCTAACAAATCATGATGAACGTGTGGCTCTCTCAAATAGGTGTGTCCAGTAAAGATGATTGTGACAAACTAAAAAGCAAACAAAGCAAAGACTCATATAATACATGACGCTCCAAGCAAAACACATATCATGTGACGAATAAAAATATAGCTCCAAGTAAAATTACCGATGGTTGGTAGAAGAAAGAGGGGATGCCTTCCGGGGCATCCCCAAGCTTAGACGCTTGAGTCTTCCTTGAATATTACCTTGGGTTGCCTTGGGCATCCCCAAGCTTAGGCTCTTGCCATTCCTTATTCTTTCATCCATCGTGATCTCACCCAAAACTTGAAAACTTCAATCACACAAAACTCAACAAAACCTTCGTGAGATCCGTTAGTATAACAAAAAAATCACTACTTTAAGTACTGTTGCAAACCCATTCATATTTTATTTTTGCATTATACCTACTGTATTCTAACTTATCCATGGCTTATACCCCCCTATACAATCCATAGTTTCATCAAAACAAGCAAGCAGTGCATCAAAAACAGAATCTGTCAAAAACAGAACAGTCTGTAGAGATCTATTTAAAACCTATACTTCTGTAACTCCAAAAATTCTGAAAAATTAGGACAACGTGAGCAATTAATATACCAATACTATGTAAAAATTTCAGATTGTTCTGACGCTCCAGTACAGAACCAAAATTCCAGCACTGGACACAAAACTTTCTGTTTTCCAAACAGCATCAATTATACTATCTTCCAAATCATCCCAAAGGCTTTACTTGGCACAAACACTAATTAAAAACACAAAAACACAAATCATAACAGTAGCTTAATCATGAAAACACACAAGAACAGAAACAAAAAGTAAAAATTTATTTTATTCATTGGGTTGCCTCCCAACAAGCGCTATTGTTTTATGCCCCTAGCTAGGCATAATGCATAGTTTCAAGTATTGTCATCCTTGGTTTCCAACTCCTCAATTACACATCCATTATTGCTAATAGATTTAACATAGGTGTTTCTCATCATCACACTTCTAGGCACAAAATCGAGAATTTTACTTTTGTGAATAGGTTCCTGAATTATGTCAATAAAATTGGGGTGCACGCTAATCATTTTAAGATCCTCATTTCCCTTACTAGAAGTAGCACCATTGGTCTTAGGAACATACATAAACTTGCAGTTCTTGCTAGGAGTAGTCTTTTCAATAGTTTTAGCAGAAGAAAAAGCGGAACCCAAATTATTAATAATTTCTTCCAACTTATCAATCCTGGCGGGACTTTGTTCTATTCTATCATTAATTATTGGTTCTTTCTCTTTTAGCATCTTAAGAGTAATCCATACCTTTGATCCGAACTGAGTAACATGGTTATGAATCTTTTTATCTAAATTTTCAATATTCTCTATGGTAGGCATTTTATTTTCAATAGCATCTAACCTTTGCATAACATGTTCCAAGGTTAAGATCGTTTCATTGATAGTGATAGGTGGTGATCGCACTAAGTTTCCCATAGCATTGAAAGCATTCATAGAGGGACACATCAAGAAATTCCATCCGGTAATGGTGTCAAGTACGAATCTATACCAAGTAGTAATACCCACATAAAAAATGCGAAGAAGGATTGTGGTGGATTGCTTACGAGTTGATCTATTATGAGCATCACAAATCCTATGCCAAGCATCTTTTAAATTCTCTCCTCCCCTTTGCTTAAATTAAGTACTTCATTTTCAGGGGTAATAGTAATGAGCAAAGAACTAGCCATAATGGTAAAGCAAGCAAGCAAATAAGCAAACAAGAAAAAGGCAAACGGAAAATATTTTTGTATTTTTGTAAAAACTTTTTTAGAAGTGGGGGAGATGAAAACGAGAGGCAAAGGCAAATAAAATAAATGCAAGGAGATGAAAGTTTATGTATAGGTACTTGATAGATGTTGATGATGTTTCCCCGGCAACGGCGCCAGAAATTCTTCCTGCTACTTGTGAGCTGCGTTGGTAATTCCCTGAAGAGGAAGGGAGATGCAGTACAGTAGAGATAAGTATTTCCCTCAGTTATGAAACCAAGGTTATCAATCCAGTAGGAGAATCATGCAACACCTCGTTAGCAGTACCTGCACACAAAACAACAAATCCTTGCACCCAACGCAAACAAGGGGTTGTCAATCCCTCGCCGGTTAATTGCAAGATTAAATTGTATGGTGATAGATGGATAGATTGAACTAAAATATAAAATAAAATAAATAAAATAAAAGTGCAGCAAGGTATTTTTAGGATTTTTAATATATGATTTAGATAGACCCGGGGGCCATAGTTTTCACTAGAGGCTTCTCTCATGAAAATAGCATACGGTGGGTGAACAAATTACTGTTGGGCAATTGATAGAAAAGCAAATAATCATGACGATATCCAAGGCAATGATCATGTATATAGGCATCACGTCCGAGACAAGTAGACCGACTCCTGCCTGCATCTACTACTATTACTCCACACATCGACCGCTATCCAGCATGCATCTAGTGTATTAAGTCCATATAGAATGGAGTAACGCCTTAAGCAAGATGACATGATGTAGACAAAGTAAACTCATGCATGAATAAACCCCATCTTTTTACCCTTAATAGCAACGATACATACGTGTCATGTCCCTTTCTGTCACTGGGATTGAGCACCGCAAGATCGAACCCATTACAAAGCACCTCTCCCATTGCAAGTTAAATGAATATGTTGGACAAACCAAATCAATAGATCGGAGAGAAATATAAAGCTATAATAATCATGCATAAAAGAGTTCAGAGAAGACTCAAATAATATTCATGGATAATCTGATCATAAACTCACAATTCATCGGATCCCAACAAACACACCACAAAAAGTGATTACATCGGGTAGAACTCCAAGAACATTGAGGAGAACATTGTATTGAAGATCAAAAAGAGAGAAGAAGCCATCTAGCTACTAACTATGGACCCGAAGGTCTGTGGTAAACTACTCATGCATCATCGGAAGGGCAGCAAGGTTGATGGAGAGTCCCTCCGTGATTGATTCCCCCTCCGGCGGAGCACCGGAAAAGGCCTCCAGATGGGATCTCTCGAGAACAGAAGCTTGCGGCGGCGGAAAAAGTATTTCTTGGACTCCTCTGTTGGTTTCCCGATTTTAGAGAATTTATAGTGGAAGAATTAGGTCAAACGGAGCTGTGTGGGCCCCACAAGCCACCAGGGCGCCCCCCCTGGGGTGCGCCGTGGTGCCCCGTGGGCCACTGCTTCATCTTCTCATCTCCTCCCGAAGCCTCTAGTGTTTGTTATGTCCAAAAAAAATCTCCAAAAAGTTTCGTGGCATTTGGACTTCGTTTGGTACTGATATTCTGGAAAACCAAAAACAGGCAAACAACAGCAACTGGCACTAGGCACTAAGTTAGTAGGTTAGTCCCAAAAAATGATATATAATTGCTATAAATGTATATAAAAACATCCAAGATTGATATTATAATAGCATGGAACAATCAAAAATTATAGTTACGTTGGAGACGTATCAGCCCTTCGTAGAGGGAAGTAGAGGTTGTCATGCGCTTTTTGTTTTTGGATGTGCAAGCTCTTAATGTAAAGGAACGTCACTTTATATTGCCCCTTGCGATAGCGAACTTTATTATGCAGTCTGTCGCTTTTATTATCCACCATCACAAGATCGTACAAAGCTTATTTTCCCTTACAATAAAAGTTCATACATGTTTACGAGCAATTTTTATTGCTTTGCACCGATGACAACTTACTTGAAGGATCTTATTCAATCCATAGGTAGATATAGTGGACTCTCATGGCATGAAACTGGGTTTAAGGGTTTTTGGATGCACAAGTAGTATCTCTACTTAGTACAGAATTTTGGCTAGCAAAAGATAAGGGGCAAGCACCACATGTTAGAGGATCCAAAACAATATAGCTTCTATGTGAATATAAGCAAACATAACCCATTACGTTATCTTCCTTGTCCAACGTCAACTAATTGACATAGAATATTTGATGGGGGCTCACAATCATAAAAGATGTCCAAGATAGTATATTTATATGTGAGACCTCTCTTCCTTTATTACTTTTTCATGAATTGCAACAATGGCCAATGCTATTTTTGTCAACTTCCAACAAGTTTTATCAATTATACTTCTTTTATGTGAAGTCATCACTCCCCATGGGATTAGCATATGATCTTACTTTTTATTCTTTATTTATTTCTAAGATTGGATCACCAAAAGCAAAACACTCAACTCAACTACTCTTTATTATATAACTTTCACACACGATTACATAGATAGATAGATCACAAAGCAAGCACTCGAAACTAAATCATACTAAAACTTTATTCTTCTAAATCACGAAATAACTAAGGATCGAACTAAGATAGATAATGATGATGAAAAAGTGATGGTGATACAATACCGGGGCACCTCCCCCAAGCTTGGCACAAGCCAAGGCTGGTGTCCATACCCATGTACTCAATTCTCCTTCTTGAGTGATGGTGGTGATGAAGTGATGGGCTTGTCCTCCGTCTTCCAAGGCATAGGCTCTCCGTCATAAAAGGACGAACGTGTTTCCGGAGTCCTGAAATTTGCAGCTAAACTCATACCTTTGAACTTGGCCTCATACTCAAAATTTTGGTTTTGTAGATCATATATTTGGGCCTGAAGATAATCAATCCGGTCATTGAGTTTGAAGATGACGTCCCCAATATTCTTGCCGTCCACCTTGTGCTCACGGAAGAATTCCATGATCATGGAGTGGTTAGCACAAAGTCCGCGCTCCACCATGCCCTGGCACTTGAAGATCTCCTGTTCCTCTGCTTCCAGCCTGGCCTTCTCGCTCCCGGTCTTCTTAGGTCCTTGAATGTCCCGGATGTGGAGCACCCCCTCATGCATCTGCATGGCTCGAGGGTGCTTCATCACCTCCGGTAAGTACGGGTTGATGACCTTCTCGTAGAACTTGTCCTTGGACGAGCTTGGAGACGCCATGGCGATCTAGATCTGTCAGAAAAATAGCCCGAAACAAGAACAAAGGAGAAACTTGCGATGCGGTGGTCAAAACACCCGTGAGTATATATACTAAATTTTTCCCGTGCAAAACAAGTAATATGGAAGAAAAATGGAGCCAGGAAAGTCCACGAGGGCGCCACAAGCCTGGTAGGCGTGCCCTGGGGGTAGGGCGCGCCCCCCAGGCTTGTCGCCTCCTCGTGCACTTTTCGGACTGTTTATTATTTTCCTAATTTTTTATATATTTCAAAACGGACAGAAAGTACTTTTATGGAAGTTTTGGAGTCGGTTTACTTACCGTACCACATACCTACTCCTTTCAGGCTTCTGGAGCGTTCCGGAAGGTTTCCTCTATGTGCTCTTCCGGTGTCATTGTTTGAATAATATTAGTTTCAACATTAATGGGTGAACCTGAGATATAGTGTGAGGGTGTCCTGGACTAGGGGGTACTCGGGCCGCCGGCCTATCTCTCATGGGCCGGACTGGTGGGCCGCTCTCTACTCATCGATGGAAGGCCGGATTGTGGGCGACCCCATGTATTAGAAGGAAACCTCCAAAGACTTGGCGTCTCCTCCAAGGAATAACTGGCATAACCGACCATGTGTAACCCTAGGACCTCCTGGTGTCTATATAAACCAGAAGGCCTAGGCCGTAGAGGAGGATATACTCACAACCTAGGGTTTAGCCCATCGGATCTCGAGGTAGATCAACTCTGTAACCTTCATACAATCACATCAATACAATCAAGCAGGACGTAGAGTATTACCTCCTCAAGAGGGCCCGAACCTCGGTAAATCATCGTCTCTACGCTCTTTGTTAACCATCGATTCCTAGACCCACAGTTCGGATCCCCTACTCGAGATCTGCCGGTTTTGGTACCGACATTGGTGCTTTCATTGAGAGTTCCGCCGTGGGTCATCGAAGGATCAATGGCTCGCCTAATCATCAGCAACAGCGCTAGCCGCAGGGACACTTTTGTTCCCGGCCAGCTCTTCGCGTTCGGTAGCCTCGTGCTACACGCCAATCCGGCCGGCCGTCTCGGCCGGGTCAACAGCTTCACCCCCGACCAAGAGATCAGGTTCGGAAACCTAGAGTTCGTCGCCGACTCCCGGGGAGATCTTATCCTCACGGGTTCCTCGGCCTCGCCTGAAGGACCCGCAAATCTTGAGGCATCGACTTCGGTCAATCCCATTACTGGGACAACCGCCACTGCGGATCCAGCCTCGATCCCGGATTTAATCTCCGCGCTCGGCTGCCGAAGATCAGCCTCAGCCGAACATGACTGCCGGGAAGATTCAGACGCCCCTGTCACGGCCATACTGCGGGTTGACCCCGTAAGCTGCCAGAACTTGGAACCAACGGATCTCTCATTATTAAACGAGATACTAGATCGAATCCAAGCCTTGGGAATCACCGATGGACAGTCCTCGGTCTACGATCAAATCAGACGTAAGACCGATGACAGGGAAATTCACACCCCTCCGGCCGCCCACTTGGTCGCCACGATCGAAGGATCAACCGAGGGCTCACCCCTCCCCCCGGAACCGGAAGCGCACGGAGTGCGAGTTCCCGATCAACAGGCCTCAACTTCCAGCTCGGCAGCCAAACTCCGTCCCGGAGAGGGTTTAGAGCCGAAGTCCGGTTCAACACACAACCTCGAGTCTGCGCACTCGAGCTTGGCCAACTATCCGGACCTAGAGCTCGGCGCGTTAGATTCCAAGCCAATCCAGGACACGGCCGCCGAAGCGTCGGACTCACACCCCGCTGGGATTAAATTTTTTTATCCCGCCCACCCCCCACATCGAGTACTGTCCAAATAACTCAGGATAGCCAGACATATGGGACTTAATGTACGTCAAGCAACAGCCCGGAGAAACAGTTCGGCACTTCTGGGCCAGATTCCTTATCGTCAAAAACAAGATGACAGACGACTACAGCAAGGAAGTTCTGGAGATCTTTCGATAGAACTGCCGAGACGAGGGCGTCTTAAACGCCCTCGCCCGCCGCCACATCCAAAATTTCTCTGATTTATCGGACCTGGTGTCCAAATACTGCGCCATGGAGTATGCTTGGCAGGCTCAGCTCGAGCAAACGGAGTCAATCCGTACAGAGGAACCAAGCCGAGCTCGGGCAAAGCGAGCACACCCTCGCCGGACATACCAATACGAGCCATCCGAGAAAAGGATGAAACCCCTGACAAGATCCAGATCGGTCCTTGATGAACTATTGGACAAACCATGCCCTATACACTCCGTCCTTCTCAACACAAACCCAACCCACAGCCTTCGAGCATGCTGGGTGGTCAGGCAAGTCGCCAAGAGCGGCGAAGTCATCCTCAGAGGCCCGTACTCAAATAAAAGTCCGGCAACGCCCTCTGATGATGACGCCGAGATCCTAACAATCTACGAAATGTATTCCTCGAAGAATCAGAGGAAGAGAGCCCTCCGAGAGCTCGCTCAAATTCACCATGTGGCGGAGACAGACTCATGGACAGACACACCCATCACTTTTAGTGAACAAGACCAGCCGAGGTCCCGCCCACTCGAGCTGCGGCCGCCCTCGTCCTTGATCCCATAGTGGATGGCTTTTGACTCCAAAAGGTGTTAATGGACGGCGGTAGCGGGCTCAACCTCATCTACGAGGACACTTTG
The DNA here is from genome assembly GCA_039707655.1 of Elymus sibiricus. Classification (NCBI taxonomy): domain Eukaryota; kingdom Viridiplantae; phylum Streptophyta; class Magnoliopsida; order Poales; family Poaceae; genus Elymus; species Elymus sibiricus. Next base: position 275,962,851 of record CM077668.1, read on the forward strand.
GACAAAATGCAATTTGACAAGTCTCGCATTGAGCAAAGTCACACCACCTTTCGAGGGATCATCCCCGGAAAGGAGGCATGTTGGAGTGGCCGAGTTGCTCTTGATGTGGTCTTCGGAACTCCCGAGAACTATCGATCCGAAGAACTGCTTTTCCACATCGTGCCCTTTCGCAGTGGTTATCACGCCATCTTAGGGCGCGACGCCTTCGCACGATTCCAGGCTATCCCACACTATGGGTACATGAAGCTGAAAATGCCAGGGCCAAATGGCGTAATCACAGTAATAAGTGATCCGGACAGAGCCCTTTGAGCCGAGAATAAAACGGCATCGCTCGCCCTCGAAGCGCTGTCTGAAGCTCTCGCAGCCGAAGAATTGACCGCGCTCCGCTCAACGGTGGATAAGGACGACGTAATCCTCGACAAAAGGCAAAAATCCACGTCCTTTAAACCAGCGGATGAAATCGTCAAATTCCAAGTACACCCAATAGATCCCAACAAGACGGCGTCCATCGGAGCTCAGCTGGACCCCGCGGTCGATGAAGAATTGCGCCAATTTCTGTGTGCAAACTGGGACATCTTCGCCTGGCACCCGTCAGACATGCCAGGGATCCCGCGTAGATTAGCCGAGCACAGCCTGAATATAATCAAGGGTTTCAAGCCAGTTAAACAGACTCTCCGTCGGTTTTTCGAACCCAAGCGTCAAGCCATGGGCGAGGAACTGGCAAAATTGCTCGAAGCCGGATTCATCCGAGATATTAAACATCCTGAGTGGTTGGCCAATCTGGTCATGGTACCCAAGAAGGATCGATCCTGGCGGTTGTGCGTCGATTTCAAGGATTTAAACAAAGCTTGCCCCAAGGACCCTTTTCCCTTGCCCCGCATAGATCAGATCATAGACGCCACCACCGGACACGATTTGCTGTGTTTCCTGGACGCTTACTCCGGATACCATCAAATCAAAATGAAGGAGTTCGACCAAGCGGCCACAACATTCATCACCCCCTATGGACCATTCTGTTTCAACACAATGCCCTTCGGATTAAAGAACGCAGGGGCTACATACCAACGCATGATTCAAACATGTTTGGAAAAACAAATCGGCAAAACGATCGAGGCATATGTGGACGACGTGGTCATTAAGACCAAACACGTCAGTCAGTTGGTGGACGATCTCCGACAAACCTTCGATAGTCTTCGGACCTTCGATATACGACTCAATCCGGAAAAGTGTGTTTTCGGAGTGCCGGCCGGTAAGCTGCTCGGGTTCATCATTTCCCATAGAGGAATAGAAGCCAACCCAGCGAAAATACGGGCACTGTCCGAGCTTGCGATCCCCACTAAGCTAAAACATGTCCAGAAACTGGCCGGCTGCGTCGCAGCCTTGAGCCGCTTTATCTCACGCCTCGGAGAAAAAGTCTTACCGATCTATAAATTGCTCAAACGGATGAAGAATTTTGACTGGACCAGTGAGGCGGCGGCAACACTTGAGGAAATAAAAACTCTGCTGGCCAGCAACCCGATCTTGACAGCACCCAGTCCGGGCGAGCCAATGCTGCTATATATCTCGGCCACGAATCAGGTGGTCAGCGTGGTTCTCGTCGTCGAACGAGAAACGGAGGGTCACAAGCTCCAGGTGCAGAAACCTGTGTACTACGTATCCGAAGTGCTCACCCCGTGTAAAACGAGGTACCCGCACTATCAGAAGATCGCCTACGCAGTTTTCATGGCATCCCGCAAGCTCCGCCACTATTTTCAAGAGTTCTCGGTCACGATGGCATCCGAGGTACCACTGAACGACATAATCAACAATCGGGACGCCACCGGCCGCATAGCCAAATGAGCCATAGAGCTCCTTCCCTTCGAAATCACATATCGACCACGCCGAGCTATTAAATCTCAGGTTTTGGCTGATTTCGTCGCGAAATGGACGGAAGCTGAACTCCCTAGGGAGTACAGTACATACTCGCATTGGACGATGTACTTTGACGGCTCCAAAATGCTCGCCGGGCTAGGGGCTGGAGTGGTCCTCACATCCCCCACTGGCGATAATATTCGGTACATACTCCAGATCATGTACACCGACTCCAACAACGCAGCCGAGTATGAAGCTCTGTTGCATGGGCTTCGGATTGCGGTGTCAATGGGCATACAGCAGCTCGAGGTACGGGGAGATTCTAATCTCGCCATCTCTCAAGTCAATGGCGAATTCGACGCAAAAGACCCAAAAATGACAGCATACCACAACGCCGTCCTAAAAATCTCCGCCCGTTTTGAAGGACTGGAGTTTCACCATATACCTAGAGACAACAATCAAGCTGCCAATACCCTTGCTCGAATGGGCGCCAAGCGCGACCGTGTCCCTGAGAACACCTTTTTAGAACGACTCTTTAAGCCGTCCGTGGTGTGGCAGGAGGATGCCCAGGGCTCGGAAACCAATACCTCAGGAGAGCTCGTCCCTCCGCCTACCGAACCAGACGAAGGAATTATCGGGGGCTCAGCCATCCAAATGACATCTTCGGCTCACAAAGTCATGGCGGTAATAGCGCCATGGACCGAGCCCTTCCTCGCCTACCTCCTCCGCCAAGAATTACCGGCTGACCAGACGGAGGCAAGGCGTATCATCCGAGGATCTAAAGCCTATAAAGTCCACGAAGGAGAACTATATAAGAAAAGCACTACTGGCGTCCTCCAGAGATGTATATCCGAAGAGGAGGGAAGGCAGCTCCTGGCCGAGATTCACGCTGGCATGGGCGGTCACCACGCGGCAGCTCGGGCCCTGGTCAGCAAGGCTTTTCGAGCAGGGTTTTTCTGGCCCACTGCCCGAACAGACGCCCAAACATTGGTCCAACATTGCGTTGGATGCCAGCTCTTTGCAAATCAGAGCCATATGCTGCCCACGGCCCTTCGGACGATACCGATTACCTGGCCTTTCGCGGTCTGGGGGCTGGACATGGTCGGACCACTTAAAGGGGGGACCAAGAAAAAGAAATATTTACTCGTCATGGTAGACAAATTCACCAAATGGATCGAGGCAAAGCCGGTAACTTCGGCCAAGTCCAAGCCGGTAATCGATTTTATATCCGGCGTCGTACATCGTTACGGTGTCCCCCACAGCATAATAACGGACAATGGATTTAATTTTACCGCCCAGGAAGTCAAAGACTGGTGCGCTAATTTAGGCATTGAGCTCGACTATGCCTCGGTATACCACACATAGTCCAATGGTCAGGTCGAGAGAGCTAATGGACTGATCTTGAGCGGCATCAAGCCCCGTCTAGTCTGATCTTTAAAAGAATCCGACTGCCATTGGGTCGAGGAGCTTGACTCCGTACTGTGGGGCCTGCGCACCACTCCTCATCGATCCACGGGCTACACACCGTTCTTCATGGTGTACGGGGCAGAAGCCATCCTCCCCAGCGACCTTATTCACGACGCCCCTCGGGTGCGTATGTATGAAGAAAAGGAAGCCGAGCTCGATCGGCAAGATGACCTGGACGCCCTGGAGGGCGAGCGCGACATAGCTCGGGCTCGCTCTGCTTTTTATCAGCAGCAGGCCAGACGTTATCAGAGCAGGGAAGTATGGGCAAAGGCCTACAACGTCGGCGATCTAGTCCTGCGCCTCCCGGAGAAGCAGAAGCATAAGCTGTCGCCCAAATGGGAGGGGCCCTTCATAATCGACCAAGTACTCGCGGGTGGAGCATATCGTCTCCGCGACCCGAAGGACGACCGCCTAGAACCAAACCCCTGGAACGCAGCTCGGCTATGACGCTTCTACGGCTAAGCTTCGCACCTCCCCTTGTTCGGTGTATCCCACTTGGGTTTACATTTTTCTAGTCAATTGTCTTTCCCGGGTTGTGTTCGGACACGCCGAACTACGTTAAGTTTTTCTTCGGAAAACATCTTTGAATGTTCCACACGCTGTTACCTGGGGGCTTCTTTTACGGAGCCAATTATATTTTATTTATGCAACCATTCGTTTTTACGAGTTCGCAGCCTTCCCATCTCGTTTTACAGCCACTATATGCATCAATTTGACTTAAGAATTGGGCAAGCTGGGTTGCCTCGCTCCAGTGTTTACCCCCTACGTTCTCGATTGTTCGGCTAGGGAGTAAAGGGAGCACCTCTGTGATTGTTACGTCCGGATTACCTGGGTCCGTACCTCAGACGGGTGAAGCCAAAAGCTAGCGTTCTTAAGAACACAATTGGTCTGCCACGTGGGAAGTGAAAATAATTGGTCACAATAGCCAAGATTCCGGGGTTATTTTCCCGAAGTAACCATCCCTGTCTACTTCGGGTATTCGGTTAATCACCCACGGCTAACGTGGTAACCCATCGCAAGGGACCCATAGAGGAACTATTTTCGTCGGAAGATGTTTCTTACGTTAAGCAGTAATATAACATAACTCCCCGCGCGCGTTTTTGTCTGTTTGCACCACATGGCCGGATTGCCTGGTTCTCCGAAGTGTTCTCCGATGTTTACGGAACGCATAGTAGGAAACACTCCTCGGCCCCTGGCCGAGGAGGCGGAAGCCGATGGCTGGTTAAGACAACGCTTTAAGCACGGTTTGGAGAATATTTGATGTAAAGTACATAGATACATAGAATCAAACCGTTAATCTTGGTCAAGATCATCTATTATGGTCTCCAGAGCTCAATCGGCTTGGGACAGACGAGCCGCAGGCATACCCTGGTCGTATACCAGATGTACGGGCACTTCCTGCCCATCCGGCCCTACCGGCCCAACCCTAGCTAACCGCTCCGGCTCCAGCTTGGTGAAGCGGGTCTTGATCATCGCCCAAGCCTCCCGCACTCCCTCCCGACAAGATGACAGCTTCCAAACCTCGAAGCGGCGCCGAGCTCCTTTGAATCTCTTCGCCAGCTCGGCCATGCTTTCCGGCACCACCTCGCCAGGCCATAACGCCCCGAACATGCTCTTCATGGCTTTTCGGGCCCGCTCATGCACATTGGAGAGCTCCTTTAACAGGTCTCGTCCAACCAAACTGGCCTCTTCTTCAGGGCGCCCGGTCAGCAGAACTGCAACAGGGCGTGGAGTGGTTCTTATTACTGCTTAAAACGTGCAATCTATATATTACTATATCGCACTTACCGAACATGCCAGCTTTGAGTTTCTGGTTCTCTTCCTGGGATAGGGCCAGCTGAGCTTTCAAGCTCTCAATTTCTTGGGCCTGTTGTTGGTTTTCAGCCTTGAGCTTATCCCTCTCCCCATGACTTCGGGACAACACCCGGTAGCCAGCCTCCTGCTGTGACTCCGCATACCTTTGTGCCTCTCTGGCAGTCTCCAGATCCCTCTGCAGCTGGTTTATAGATTCGGCTGCTACGAATTCATCTTTCCTTAGACGAGATGCTTTATCAATTTTTATCAAAATAATTCCAGTTCGGCTCTTACCATGTGCCTCTCTGGTAAACCCCTTGACGCCCTCTAGTTCGGCTTTCACAGATTCTAACTGTGTTTGGGCCAGCTCGAGGTCTTCGGCCAACTTCTTATTGTGGTCCCGAACAGTCTGCACAAACAGCATGGCGTTATATGCATCAGACCCTTAACTCGGCCATCCCGCCCAAATTAAGGCTCGGGGGCTACTGGGTTAGGCTCTAGTTATCATATTCAATTGTATACCTGCATATTAGTGGACATGAGCTTCACTACCCCCTCGAGTCCCGTTCGGGCAGCTCCGAGGTACGCATCTACCGAACTAAGAGCATTAAACTCCTGATCGGAAAACGCAGGGTGCCGAAGCGACGCTTTGCACCGCCGGTGATTCATCACGCTTTCGACCTCGGAGTTGGTGACCGAGACACCTCCTGAGTCTTTGGGATGTTGGTCTTTGGCAGGGACTTCCGGCGTAACGTCGGCCACAACTGGAGACCTTTGTTTTGGGTCACCCCCTGGCACCTCTTCAATATCCTCGGTCGAGGGCGGTTCCACAAATTGCCTGCCGGACACCGTGGAAGGCTATTAGGCATAACGCCGAACACAAAGGCTATGACGGTGCGGAAGATGCGTTACCTTTTTGGCCGGGGCGCAGTTGACGTAGCTCCTGTCGGGACTACGCGTTTTGCCGCCCCGCGACTATTTGCCGCTGGTGCCGCTCTGGCAGCTGTCCGGCGCGTCGTACGACAGCCCTTGGGAGTAGGAGTCAGCGTATTCCGAGCAGCGGTAGTACGGCGGCCCTTTCGAGAAGAAACTCGTTGGTCACTTACAGCGGAGGAGGGAAGTGCCCCGGGGTGGTCAGCTAAAAGGGCCACCTTCGAGCCGTCGAGGCTCTCCTAGTAGAAGACTCCCTCCTCGAACACAATCGATGTTTCGGGGTCGTCATGAAACCCGGGGTCGTCATCGCGAGAATAATTCTCCGGTTGAGGAGCCGGGCAGCTCACCGTCTCGATCCAGCGCCTCCAGCTCTGTTCGGGTAAGGCGAAGAACTGATTAAGAAAGATTTGGGGTACCATCCGAACTATAAAGTATGGCCGGACTTACCATTTCGATGGGTTTATACATCGAGAAGCCTTCTTTTGGCCTTAACCGAGCAAAATCTTGCTCTTCTCCCTTGAAGAGATCGGCCAGTATGGCTGCCATTGCCGCTTGGTTGGCAGGTCCCATTCGTGTATACCGGGTTGCATCATCTTCCCCGTTGTAGCACCAAAGCGGGTGCATTCTCTATTGAAGGGGTTGGACGCACCGAGCAATGGCCGCGGCCATCACGTCGATGGCGGTTAGCCCGTTGTGGGCTAGCCACCTCACTTGTGCGGCCAGCCGAGTTACTTCGGCGCTTTCCTCCTGGGAAGGACTCTTCGGGCGCCAGTTGAACCGCTTCTTTGGGCTGGTCAATGAGAATTCGGGCAGCCCCCTCCGAGTTGGATCAAAAAGGGGGACGTCTTCAATATAAAACCACTCCGAAGTCCACTCTTCGGCGTCCTTCTTCGGAGTCCCTATGGGGTATCCGGTTCCGGCGATGCGCCATACTTCGGCCCCGCCAACCTCGTAGATTGTCCCTCCTCGGGTGCGGGGGACGAGGCAGAAATACTTCCTCCACAATTCAAAATGAGCCTCACAGCCCAGGAACATCTCGCAAAGAGCAACGAAGCCCGAGATATGGAGGATCGATCCGGGGGTGAGGTGGTGGAGTTGAATCCCGTAAAACTCTAGCAAGCCCCTTAAGAAGGGATGAATGGGGAATCCCAGGCCTCGCAGAAGGAAGGGCACGAAGCACACCCTCTCTTCCCCGTGGGGGGAAGGAAAGTTCTCCGCAAGTGCCTCCCCGTCTGCGGAAGTTAATCCGGGACGGGTGGAAGCAAGATCTGAGGCGGGAAGGTACCCCTGTGTCTCAAGCCTGCGTAATCGCATCCGAGATACGGAACAGCTTGCCCAGTCGCCTTGGCGGGGGCCGTGAGGGCGTGAGGATGAGCCTGGGACGCTCGCCATTGTTTGTTGTCTATAGCCTCTTGGGGTTGTGAGGAAGAAGGGCAGAAGGTGGGGTGTGTTAACCTCCACGCTCTCGGCCTCTTAAAGAAACACTCTCTCTCCCCCTAATAAAGGGCATTTTTGTAAAAGCCCGTCAGGCCACTCGCATTCCGTGGGTGTGCAGAAACCGAGGGTCGTCATTTAATTCTGGGCGAAGAAAAGTGGTATGACGGGCCCCACGGGGCCACTCTAACCGGAGGATGTTTCGGCAACCGAGCTGTTAGTGGCCGAACTATTGTTAAAATTGAATACAAGTAAAGGGAGGAACTCGCCACCCAAGCTGAAGACCTTTGAAACATGAAGCTGCCGAAGACTGTCAAATTCGGCGTTGGAGGCTAGTTCGGGGGCTACTGAGGGTGTCCTGGACTAGGGGGTACTCGGGCCGCCGGCCTATCTCTCATGGGCCGGACTAGTGGGCCGCTCTCTACTCATAGATGGAAGGCCGGATTGTGGGCGACCCCGTGTATCAGAAGGAAACCTCCAAAGACTTGGCGTCTCCTCCAAGGAATAACTGGCGTAACCGACCATGTGTAACCCTAGGACCTTCTGGTGTCTATATAAACCAGAAGGCCTAGGCCGTAAAGGAGGATATACTCACAACCTAGGGTTTAGCCCATCGGATCTCGAGGTAGATCAACTCTGTAACCTTCATACAATCACATCAATACAATCAAGCAGGACGTAGGGTATTACCTCCTCGAGAGGGCCCGAACCTGGGTAAATCATCGTCTCTACGCTCTCTGTTAACCATCGATTCCTAGACCCACAGTTCGGATCCCCTACCCGAGATCTGCCGGTTTTGGTACCGACATAGTGTTTAATTCTTTGCCCATTAACCACTCTCGGATAATTGCCTTCGGAGTTGTTTATTTTGATGGCTCCAGAGCGATAAACTTCTTCGATGATGTACGGTCCTTCCCATTTAGAGAGAAGTTTTCCTGCAAAAAATCTTAAACGAGAATTGTATAATAGAACATGATCACCTACCTTGAATTCCCGTTTTTGAATTCTCTTATCATGCCATCTTTTAACTTTTTCTTTAAACAACTTGGCATTTTCATAAGCTTGGGTTTTCCATTCATCTAAAGAGCTAATATCAAATAACCTCTTTTCACCGGCAAGTTTAAAATCATAGTTGAGTTCTTTAATTACCCAATATGCTTTATGTTCTAACTCAAGAGGTAAATGACATGCTTTCCCATAAACCATTTTATATGGAGACATACCCATAGGATTTTTATAAGCAGTTCTGTAAGCCCATAATGCATCATCAAGTTTCTTAGACCAATTCTTTCTAGATCTATTAATGGTCTTTTGCAAAATTAATTTTATTTCTCTATTAGTTAATTCAACTTGACCACTAGACTGAGGATGATAAGGAGATGCATTATATGGTTAACATTATATTTAGCAAGCAACTTACGGAAAGCACCATGAATAAAATGTGAACCACCATTAGTCATTAAATATCTAGGGACTCCAAACCTTGGGAATATAACTTCTTTAAGCATTTTAATAGAAGTGTTATGATCAGCACTACTAGTTGGAATAGCTTCTACCCACTTGGTAACGTAATCAACATCAACTAAAATATGAGTATACCCATTGGATTTAGGAAAAGGTCCCATATAATCAAAACCCCAAACATCAAATGGTTCAATAACAAGTGAATAATTCATAGGCATTTCCTGACGCCTACCAACATTACCAATTCTTTGACATTCATCACAAGAAAGGACAAACTTACGTGCATCTTTGAAAAGAGTAGGCCAATAAAAACCAGATTGTAATACCTTGTGTGCAGTTCTGTCTCCCGCATGGTGTCCCCCATATTACTCGGAGTGACACTTATGTAGGATTTGTTCCTGTTCATGCTCAGGTACACAACGTCTAATAACACCATCTACTCCTTCTTTATATAAGTGTGGGCCATCCCAAAAGTAATATCTTAAATCAAAGAAAAACTTTTTCTTTTGTTGGTATGTGAAACTAGGTGGTATATATTTAGCAACAATGTAATTAGCATAGTCTACATACCAAGGAGTACTACGAGAAGCATTTATCATGGCTAACTGTTCATCAGGAAAATCATCATTAATAGGAAGTGGGTCATCAAGAACATTTTCCATTATAGACAAATTATCAGCTACGGGATTCTTAGCTCCCTTTCTATCAACAATATGCAAATCAAATTCTTGTAGCAGAAGAACCCATCAAATAAGTCTAGGTTTAGCATCTTTCTTTTCCAAAAGATGTTTAATAGCAGCATGATCAGTGTGAATAGTAACTTTAGAATCAACAATGTAAGATCTGAATTTATCACATGCAAACACAACTGCTAAAAATTCTTTCTCAGTAGTAGCATAATTTCTTTGAGCACTGTCTAGAGTTTTACTAGAATAATGGATAACATTTAATTTCTTATCAATTCTTTGTCCTAGAACAGCACCAACAACATAATCACTAGCATCACATATAATTTCAAAGGGTAGGTTCCAATCAGGTGGTTGAACAATAGGTGCAGAAATTAAGGCTTTCTTAAGTACTTCAAAGGCTTCTACACAATCATCATCAAAAACAAATGGAGCTTCTTTTTGCAAAAGATTAGTAAGAGGCCTAGAAATTTTAGAGAAGTTTTTTATAAACCTTCTATAGAAACCAGCATGACCGAGGAAACTTCTTATACCTTTGATATCTTTAGGACACAGCATTTTCTCAATAGCATCAAGTTTAGCTTTATCAACTTCAATACCTCATTCAGAAATTTTATGCCCAAGAACTATACCTTCATTCACCATAAAGTGGCACTTCTCCCAATTCAAGACAAGATTAGTTTCTTCACATCTCTGCAAAACTCGATCAAGGTTGCTCAAGCAATCATCAAAACAAGTTCCATAAACGGAAAAATCATCCATGAAAACCTCGACAATATTTTCACAAAAGTCAGAGAATATAGCAGTCATATATCTTTGAAAGGTAGCAGGTGCATTACATAAACCAAAAGGCATACGACGATAAGCATAAGTTCCAAAAGGACAAGTAAAGGTGGTTTTCTCTTGATCTTCAGGTGATACAGGTAATTGAGAGAAACCAGAATAACCATCTAGGAAGTAAAAGTGGGTATGCTTAGATAATCTTTCTAACATTTGATCAATAAAAGGCAAGGGGTAATGATCCTTCCTAGTAGCTTTATTTAATTTCCTAAAATCAATTAGCATCCTATAACCAGTTAAAATTCTTTGTGGGATAAGTTCATTTTTATCATTAGGAACAACGGTAATACCTCCTTTCTTAGGAACACAATGAACATGACTTACCCATCTACTATCAGCTATGGGATAAATTATACCTGCCTCCAGAAGCTTTAATATTTCAGTTCTTACCACATCCTTCATTCTAGGATTCAGCCTTCTGTGATGATCAACAACGGGTTTAGCATCTGGCTCCATATGAATTTTATGCTGACATAAAGTGGGACTAATGCCCTTAAGATCATCAAGAGTATATCCAATAGCAGCCCGGTGCTTCTTCAGAGTTTTAAGTAATCTCTTTTCTTCATGCTCTGAAAGGTTAGCACTAATAATAACATGATATATCTTCTTTTCATCAAGATAAGCATATTTAAGAGTATCAGGTAATTGCTTTAATTCAAACACAGGATCACCCTTGGGTGGAGGTGGATCTCCCAAAGTTTCAACAGGTAAATTATATTTATGGATAGGTGCTTGTTTAAAGAACAGCTCATCTATTTCATTTCTTTCATTCATATGCATATCATTCTCATGGTCTAGCAAATATTATTCTAAAGGATCAGTAGGAGGCACAGCAATAGAAGCAAGACCAATAATTTCATCCTTATTAGGTAATTCTTTATCATGAGGTTGTCTACGAAACTTAGAGAAATTAAACTCATGAGACATCTCACCAAAATTAACATTGACAATTTCTTTAGTGCAATCGATCTTGGCATTAACAGTATTCAAGAAAGGTCTACCAAATATAATGGGACAAAAATCATCTTGTGGTGATCCAAGAACAAGAAAATCAGTAGGATATTTGATCTTATCACACAAGACTTCAACATCTCTAACAATCCCAAGCGGTGAAATAGTATCTCTATTCGCAAGCTTAATAGTAACATCAATATCTTCAATCTCAACAGGTGCAATATCATTCATGACTTCTTGATAAAGAGAAAATGGAATAGCACTTACACTAGCACCAATATCACATAAACCATGATAACAATGATCTCCAATTATAATAGAAACAACAGGAATGCCAATTACAGGTTTATTTTTATCTTCGGTTTCTGGCTCAGCAACTCTAGTTGCTTCATCACAGAAATATAAGACATGTCCATCAATATTATCAACCAAAAGATCTCTAATCATTTTGACGTTAAGTTCCACTCTAATTTGTTTAGAGGGTTTAATTGGTTTAATATTACTCTTATTAACTACAGTTGAAGCTTTAGCATGTTCCATAATCCTAACAGGGAAAGGTGGTTTCTCAATATAAGCAGTAGGCACAACTGGATCAACATTATAAATGATTGTTTCATATTTTGCTATAACAGGTTCTTCCTTTACTTCAAGGTGGATGAAACTTAAACCATTTCTCCTTAGGGAGATCAACATGAGCAGCAAAGGATTCACAAAAAGTAGCTACTATCTCAGATCAAGTCCATATTTAGTACTAAACTTATGAAAAGCATCAGTTTCCATAAAAGATTTAACACAATCAAACTCATGTTTTATACCTGACACTTTACCTTTGTCAATTTCCCAATCTTCAGAGTTACGTTTAATTCTTTCTAGAAGATCCCATCTGAATTCAATAGTTCTCTTCATAAAGGAACCAACAGAAGAAGTATCGAGCATGGATTGATCATTATGAGAAAGCCGAGCATAAAAGTTTTGAAGAATTATTTCTCTTGAGAGCTCATGATTGGGGCATGTGTGCGACATATACTTAAGCCTCCCACAAGCTTGAGCGATACTTTCTCCTTCACGAGGCCAAAAATTATATATATAATTCCGATCACGATGAACCAAATGCATAGGATAAAATTTCTGGTGGAATTCCAGCTTCAACCGGTTCCAATCCCACGTTTCGGTATCATCACATAGCCTATACCATGTCAATGCCTTTCCCTCCAAAGATAAAAGGAATACTTTCTTCTTAACTCCATCTCCGGATAGACCTGCAAGCTTAAACAATCCACAAATTTCATCCACATAGATCAAGTGCATATCAGGATGTACCGTTCCATCTCCTGCATAAGGATTAGCTAGCAGTTTCTCTACCATACCTGAAGGAATTTCATAATAAATATTTTCAGCAGGTTCAATAGGTTGAGGAGCAACTCTCAATGCTTCCGGTCGAGGTGAAGATATCCCGAACAAACCCCTCAAAGGATTACTTTCCATAGTGATAAGTGACAGTAAATTTTAGCACGTAATATAAATGTTTTCTTACCAAATTCCACTCACCAAAGGCGCTTCACTCCCCGGCAACGGCGCTAGAAAAGAGTCTTGATGACCCACAAGTATAGGGGATCAATCATAGTCCTTTCAATAAGTAAGAGTGTCGAACCCAACGAGGAGCAGAAGGAAATGACAAGCGGTTTTCAGCAAGGTATTCTCTGCAAGTACTGAAAGTAGCGGTAATAGATAATTTTGATAGCAAGATAATTCATAACAAGTAACAAGTATAATAAAGTGCAGCAAGGTGGCCCAATCCTTTTTATAGCAAAGGACAAGCTGGAACGAACTCTTATAATAAGCAAAGCGTTCTCGAGGACACATGGGAATTTCATCTAGTCACTTTCATCATGTTTGTTTGATTCGCATTCACTACTTTGATAATTTGATATGTGGGTGGACCGGTGCTTGGGTGCTGTTCTTACTTGAACAAGCCTCCCACTTATGATTACCCCGTCTCGCAAGCATCCGCAACTACGAAAGAAGAATTAAGATAACTCTAACCATAGCATGAAACATATGGATCCAAATCAGCCCCTTACGGAATAGCGCATAAACTAGGGTTTAAGCTTCTGTCACTCTAGCAACCCATCATCTAATTACTACTCCACAATGCCTTCCCTTAGGCCCAAAGATGGTGAAGTGTCATGTAGTCGACGTTCACACGACACCACTAAAGGAAGCACAACATACATATCATCAAAATATCGAACGAATACCAAATTCACATGGTTACTTATGACAAGACTTCTCCCATGTCCTCAAGAACAAAAGTAACTACTCACAAATCATATTCATGTTCAAGATCAGAGGGGTATTGAATATCATTAAGGATCTGAACATATAATCTTCCACCAAATAAACCAACTAGCATCAACTACAAGATGTAATCAACACTACTAGCAACCCATAGGTACCAATCTGAGGTTTTGAGACAAAGATTGAATACAAGAGATGAACTAGGGTTTGAGATGAGATGGTGCTGGTGAAGATGTTGATGAAGATTGGTCCTCCCATGATGAGAGGATCGTTGGTGATGTCGATGGCTTCGATTTCCCCCTCCCAGAGGGAAGTATCCCTGGCGGAATCGCTCCGCCGGAGAGCAAAATAGCTCCTGCCCAGGTTCCACCTCGAGACGGCGGCGCTTCGTCCCGAAAGTCTTCTTATAATTTTTTCTAGGGCAAATGGCTTCATATAGTAGAAGGAGGGGGCCAGAGGCCTGCCAGGGGCCCCACAAGCCAGAGGGGGCGCGCCCAGGGGGAAGGGCGCGCCCCCAGGCTTGTGGCTTCCTGGTGGGCCCCCTTCTGTTGATTCTTTCGCCAATATTTTTTATATATTTCAAAATAATTCTCCGTAAATTTTCAGGTCATTTGGAGTTGTGCAGAATAGCTGCCTCTGTTTCACCCCTTTCAGGTCCAGAATTCCAGATGCCGGCATTCTTCCCCTTCATGTGAATCTTGCAAAATAAGAGAGAAAAGGCATAAGAATTGTACCATAAAGTGAAATAATGATCAAAAACATAATATTTATTAGTAGGAAATCATGATCCAAATTGGACTTATCACACTCCCACCGCCGTCCAGGCCATCCCTCTACTCCCACGCACATTTTGTTATTTTCCGGCAATGATAGCCCCACCCCGGAGCATAACCAGTCAATCCTCGTAATCCCCTCCGGTTGGGACTCCACTTCCGCGTCTTCCCCATCTCCGGGTCGTTACCGTCCAAGGCCTTGCCATCGTCCACCGCCTTGGTGCGCTCGGCGCGTCGTGGTCTACCTGGTCAACAAGCATGGTCAACAAACGAGAGACTTGGTGCGCTCGACACGGAGCGGCGTGGTCAACGTGGTCAACAAACAAAATGGCCAGCCCAGTTTTATTTTTTTATAACATTGCTCTGTCCAGCGCAACATTATTTTTTCGCTTAGCCCACCAAATGTGTGTATTTCCAGAAAAATAAATGGGCTGTAAATTCTAAAAAAAATGGGTTGCATGTTCGGTACATTATTTTTCACCTAGCCCAACAAATGGGTGTATTTTTAAAAAAAAGAAGTGTAAATGGGCTGTAATTTCTTAAAAATATATAAATGGGCTAAATGTTCATCACAGATTTGAAAGCTGATGTTTTGAGCCCACAAGGTTGAATCCTACGCAAGTCGTTGTCAACTTACTTAACAAACAATTTTGGCAGCAGTAGATGTTGGATTTAAATCCAATGGTCGACGTGCTTCTTCAATCTCTCGTCCTCTTCCTCCGGCCCCGATGGGACCGCCTGCTCCCGCCTCCCATGGCCGGCTGTGCTGCCACGCAGGTCTCACCGCCCCACCCTACTCTCATTGTTGGCCAGGTCATCCCTCTACCCACCCACACCTCCTGTTATTTTCCGGCGACGACGGGCTCACCCCGCAGCCGAACCATTCAACCCAGGTACTCCCCTTCGCATGGGAATCCACTGCCGCATCTTCCCCAGCTCTGGGTCATTCCCTTCCTAGGCCTTTGCCGTCGTCCGCTGCCTTGGTGCTCTCGGCATGGCGTGGTCAACATGGTCAGCGAACGACAACCATCAGAAGAGGACTGTACGTGGAAAGGCTGACAATAGGGACCCACCAGGTCCATGGCCGCACGCAAGCAAGTGCCTCCTTATTACGAGCAAAAAATTATTCCTCCCCTCTGACAGCTGGGACCCACCAGGTTGAAGCATACGTATTGTGTTATCTATCCGACCCCAATCGTGTACGTACATACTGGTCGGTCTCTCTGCAATGATGAATCGTGGCCGAGTAAGGAGTGACACGTGTCGTAGTAGGAACTTTGGCCCCCGACGTAGCAGGTCACACGGTCCCGTCTAAATTGTGTACACGTACGTATAACCACGATGCAAAAATATGGGCCAAGTATTCGTGTACCGGCCGGCCGGACTCGCGTATGTACGACCGGTCGTACTAGCATAAGTATGGACGGCAGTACGCAACAACGGGGTCCTGTTCAACGAGCGCCACCAGGCTGGGGTTGGACAATGGAAACGGAATCCTGTTCACTGGCTGGGGGTGTGGCGTACCGCAAAACAGACGAAACGGGGTTTGTTCAACCGCCTATAGCCGAAACTGGGGTCCTGTTCACCGGAGGGGTGTGGCGTATGGTACGTCCATTTTGCATCATGTTTTCCTACTATTATATTATGTTTTGGATCATTATTTCACTTTATGATGCAATTCTTATGCCTTTTCTCTCTTATTTTGCAAGTTTCACATGAAGAGGGAGATTACCGGCAGCTGGAGTTCTGGACCGGAAAGGGGTACAACAGAGATAGCTATTCTGCACAACTCCAAATGACCTGAAAATTTACGGAGAATTATTTTGGAATATATAAAAAATATTGGCGGAAGAAATACCAGGAGGGGGCCCACCAGGAAGCCACAAGCCTGGGGGCGCGCCCTACCCCCTGGGCGCGCGCCCCGAGCTTGTGGGGCCCCTGGCAAGCCTCCGACTCCCTTCTGCTATATAAGGCCATTTGCCCTAGAAAAAAATAAAGAGTAGACTTTCGGGACGAAGCGCCGCCGCCTCGAGGCAGAACCTGGGCAGGAGCACTTTTGCTCTCCGGCGGAAAGATTCCGCCGGGGATACTTCCCTCCGGAAGGGGGAAATCGAAGCCATCGACATCACCAATGACCCTCTCATCATGGGAGGACCAATCTTTATCAACATCTTCACCAGCACCATCTCATCTCAAACCCTAGTTCATCTCTTGTATTCAATCTTTGTCTCAAAACCTCAGATTGGTACCTGTGGGTTGCTAGTAGTGTTGATTACATCTTGTAGTTGATGCTAGTTGGTTTATTTGGTGGAAGATTATATGTTCAGATCCTTAATGATATTCAATACCCCTCTGATCTTGAACATGAATATGATTTGTGAGTAGTTACTTTTGTTCTTAAAAACATGTGAGAAGTCTTGTTATAAGTAATCATGTGAATTTGGTATTCGTTCGATATTTTGATGATATGCATGTTGTTACTTCCTTTAGTGGTGTCGTGTGAACGTCGACTACATGACACTTCACCATATTTGGGTCTAAGGGAAGGCATTGTGGAGTAATAAGTAGATGATGGGTTGCTAGAGTGACAGAAGCTTAAACCCTAGTTTATGCGTTATTCCGTAAGGGGCTGATTTGGATCCATATGTTTCATGCTATGGTTAGATTTATCTTAATTCTTTTTTCATAGTTGCGGATGCTTGCGAGAGGGGGTAATCATAAGTGGGAGGCTTGTTCAAGTAAGAACAGCACCCAAGCACCGGTCCACCCACATATCAAATTATCAAACTAGCGAACGCGAATCAAATAAACATGATAAAAGTGACTAGATGAGAATTCCCATGTGTCCTCGAGAACACTATGCTTTATATAAGAGATCGTTCCAGCTTGTCCTTTGATATAAAAAGGATTGGGCCACCTTGCTGCACTTTTATTGTACTTGTTACTTGATACTTGTTACGAATTATCTTGCTACAAAACTATCAGTTACCGCTACTTTCAGTACTTGCAGAAAATACCTTGCTAAAAACCGCTTATCATTTTCTTCTGCTCCTCGTTGGGTTCGACACTCTTACTTATCGAAAGGACTATGATTGATCCCCTGTACTTGAGGGTCATCAGCGTACCGCAAAACGGACAAAAAGGGGTACTGTTCATCCACCGCCAACTTTCTACGGCCTCCACGGGCTACTGTTCATCCACCGCCTACGGCCTTCACATGGTTCTGTTCATCCACCCCCAACCGGCTGGGGTGTGGCGTACCGCGGCACGACCTCCTCGATCGATCGGGGTCTTGTTCATCCACCGCCAACCGCATATTACCACGGGGTCCTGTTCATCCACCCCCAACCTGCTGTGGTGTGGCGTACTACGGCATGACCTCCTCGGGGTTCTGTTCATTCAGCGCCAACCACCTACTACCACGGGGACCTTTTCATCCAACCCCCACCGGCTGGGGTGCATGGGGCGTACGTGCGCGCGTCAACAACTATGACTGTTCATCCACAGCCAACCAACCGGCTAGGTCAACACGTCTCGCGCAAGGGGTTCGATCGATGCAACCGGATGCTGGTCTCGACTCGTTCTATGTATCGCGCGCGCGGCAGCACTGGGGATTTGTTCATCGAGAGGCAACCAACCAGCTAGGTCAACTCATGTCTCGCGCGGGGCTCAATGCAATGCATCGATCGATCGGGCCAGCACGAGTCTCGCATCGGTCGCTTGAGTTCAGTATGCAGCTAAGGGATCGCTCGGGTTGAGTAGTAGTGCGAGAGATCGCTCGGGTTCAGTACATAGTGCGAGGGATTGATCGCCCGGGTTCAGTATGCAGCGTGCTCGATCGCTCGGGTTCAGTAGTGCGACGGATCGCTCGCTCGGGTATAGTGTAGTGCGAGGGATCAATCGCTCGGGTTCAGTAAGGCGAGGGATCGATCGATCGGGTTCAGTAAGCGAAGGGCTCGCTCGGGTTCAGTTAGCAGAGGGCTCGCACACTCGCGCGTACGAGAGAAATGCGCAAACCAAACTGCATCGTTCAGGCCCAACCACCCACCGATTGCCCACAGTATACCGGGAAACCCTCGAAAAATTCTTGCCCTCACTTTTACCATGATTTTTTACGTCATGAACGGACCAAAGAATGTCATGCAGGTGCGACTCCGGCCCGCCCAGGACGAAAAGCCCATTTTCTGTCATAATTTTTTGTCATAGAAGTAGGAGCCCACAACATCTATTATGATACGTGTTTTTGTCACAAATATCATCATGACAGAAAATGTTTTCGTTCGGGGCATAATGTCACGGATGTCTTTTTTTTGTTGTAGTGCATGCCGAATTTTCCTATGAATTTTATATATACTTGGTAGTAATTCTATGAGCTCTGTAGATACTTTTGAGTATTATGTAATAGTTTTATCTTCTGTTTGGAGATGTCTGGACACGACGGTGTCGCGGGCTCTTCTTCGTGGTCGACACATTCGGGCGACGCGGGGGAGGATGTTGTATCTCCGTCCGCATGCTACGGTCCCAACGGCAAAGGGGCATATATGGACACGCAAGAAGACAACCCCACTAATTCCATGGTTAAGATCAATACGAATGAGGGATGTGTGACCGTCAGTTGCTACATAGATAATCCTGCTAAGGACGCCAATAATCCTGATGAAGACTATATTCCTGAAGAGGAGATCGACGATAATCCTGCTCAGGACGATGCTGCACAACTTAAGAAGGGGGGAAGCCTAGGAGCTGAAACACCATCGCCACGACATGCTTGTGATCACTCGAGTGGACGTCAGCGGTGAAGCCTGTTAGTCCGAGGAAGTCTGCGGGTCACTACAACAACACCATGGGTGTCATACTTCGAGAAGTCTGCACCATCAATGACGTCAACCTTAGTAACCATGAGAAAGAGAATGTCCGGCAACTCCTCCTGACAAGGTTGCACACAAGATTCAAGTTCCTTGACAAGTACGACGACCTATCTTATCCAAAGAATCTGGTAAACAACCACACGATCACCAAGTTCTCCAAGAACTTGAGTACTTGAAAATCCAAGGCTAGAAATAAGTTCCTTGACAAAGAGTTCTTCGAGGTCCACACGGAGTGGCTTACAATTACTGAAGAGGATTGGAACATTTTCAAGACGTGTAACCATGGCCCTCTAGCTGAGTCCCGAAAGTTTGGGGGAAGGACATTTGATCAAAGACATCAAGTAACCACACCCTCGGGAGTTTTGGTTTCGTAGGTAAGAAGTACGAGTGGGACAAGCAGGATGCTGCACTTGCAGCGGCGAGCGCCCCAAACCCCTTGAAGCAATTAAAACACCCACTCAAATATAACTACGCCAGGGGCCGATACCATTATGATTCAAGAAGCAAGACTTGGACTCATGGGAATGATGAAAAGAGCTGGCTCTTATGCTCAAAACAAAGCGTGGGTGTGTGAAGTCTTTTGACTCAAGAAGTAGATGAAGCATTGATTTACTCTTGTATTCGATATAATGTGAGCTATGATGGGTTCTTTTGTATCTTCCAATATAAATATTTCCCGTGCTTCAATGCGAAATACTATGAACCCTTATTAGTTCACCCGTTGCTCTGGGTACCACTTTTGGCCCCGTGCTTGTTATTCCACCTCATTTCATGTGGTGCTATGGCGTTTCACGGGCGTCTTGCGAGTATGTTAACAAGTGGAACCATGAGGTCATTTCCTCGTGGCCGCTGAACAAGGGGGATGGTAACTCAAATAATGTATTTGATTTGTAGCCCGGTTAGTGTATTTGAAAGAGCTATACTTGACTCTACTCATGCCACAATTCTTTATGCATCTGTTTAGCTTCTTGCCATGGTCGAGCTCCCCACATTCTATCGAGTTCATTTCCTCATGGCTGCAGGACAAGGTGTAGCAACTGAAAGAACGTAGGAGTATTTGATTTGTAGCGCGTTTAGCGTATTTGAAAGAGCTATAGTTGACACATTTAATTGATATCACATCTACGACAAACAAAGACACAAACACAAAACAAAGTGCATGCCAAGCTATGGAATCAACATTTATCTAGGCTTTGATTTTTTTTAGGGGCTCGGGTACGAATATGTTAACATACAATTTTGTTTTCTAAGAAAAAAAAATCTTTCCCGCTAAAAGAAAAACTAAATTTTCTAACCGAGTGAAGAAAGCCCACTCTGTTAATTTTCTTTTAGGGGGAAGAAAGCCCACTCTGTACTACCACCTACCTGGAGTGCCCACCTATCTATCCACTTGACCCAGCCCACATGTAATACTCCAACCGTCGAAGGCCCACTTCCACGGAAACCCTAGCCTCCGGTATATAAGCTCCCCTCTAGCGCCCCTTGCCCGAGCCCTCGCACGCGCGCCGCCATCTCCCCGCTTTACGCCGCAGCAGCCGCCTCCTTCTACCCGCCGCCGAGATGGTACGTTCCTCTCGTACTTCATTTCTCGGCAAGCTCTGGCGATAGTGAAACACGTTTCAGTCTTGGATGCGGTATTTCTTAGGATCCATCCTGCGAGGTCGTAGTGTTTCTAGGTGCGAAATCATGGCGCAGCAATTGGATTGTGTGTTGCTTATATGTTGAGCTCACTCGAGCTCCCCCCTTTCGACCACTCGTGTTAGCCCCCCTGAGTTGTGCTTTGTGCTTTTTATGCAAACTTCCTCTGGGCCAATCGATGTGTTCATCAATTCGCTTAGAACCTAGGTGCATCAGGATACTTCCCAGGTACTCAACCAGTCCCTTGGTGTACAAAATCTGCACCGACATGGTGTTGTGGGCTTGTGGCTATTAAGGTAGAATAGCAGGGAAAAAGCCATCTGCCCAAGTGGTCTGAGTGGAGCGTACGATATTTTGTTCGGGGAAGGATACAAACTGGGTGTAATATCAGAACATTTTCGTTATCTAATGTATTAGTGTTTGGTTGATGTTAAGCTTTCCACAGCCGAAGTTAGTCAATTGCCCAATTGCGATGTTACATGTGCATTAGCTGTTGCTTCACTGATTATATCAAAATGTTCATTTTTTTTATGCTGCTGTGTAATCTGTTGTTTTGCAATGTCTACTCAGACGAAGCGCACCAAGAAGGCCGGAATCGTCGGGAAGTACGGTATGTACTTGTAACATTTGGCTCATTTACCTGTTTCGTGCGCTTCTGCTATGTCCTGAAATTAGCCCTTCCAATGTTATAGGCACTAGGTACGGTGCCAGTTTGCGTAAGCAGATCAAGAAGATGGAGGTGTCTCAGCACTCCAAGTACTTCTGTGAATTCTGTGGGAAGGTATGTCTACTGTCACTTACTTGGTTTCACAGTGCATTGTGTGAATGCTAGTACCGTACACTGACTACCTTTCCATGCACCTTCATAATTATGGATGCTTGATGTGATATTTTGTATCGTTTTCTATGTTTTTTCCCCAGTGATAGTGTTGCTATGTCAGTTGTAAATTCCTCTCATCTTGTTATGTAATTATCCCTATGGTAGCTGTTCTATCTTCTATTTGCAACAGAAGGTGTACAATTTGGTTTTACTAGCAAAAGGACCCGTGTGTTGCAACGGGATAATAAAATTATGTCTTGAAATCAAACCACTGACATATTCAATAATTAAAGGGGCACGCTACGCATCGGCCGACGGA
This sequence comes from Elymus sibiricus, assembly GCA_039707655.1. Taxonomy (NCBI): domain Eukaryota; kingdom Viridiplantae; phylum Streptophyta; class Magnoliopsida; order Poales; family Poaceae; genus Elymus; species Elymus sibiricus. The sequence goes on from CM077668.1 coordinate 275,984,990, forward strand.
TCCTTTTTAAAGATCTGTCACCTTGACACCCTTAGATTGTGTGCCAATCAAGAGCCCAGCCTCGTCCTTACAGTTGCAACAACGACTGTGTTGCAGAACCTTCTGCAACAGAGGTTATGTTGCAGAAGCTTCTGCAACAGAGGTCCTGTTGTGGATTTTTTTTTGCAACAGAGGTATTGTTGCGGATTTCTTTTGAACATTTTTTTTGCAGAATCTTTTTGCAACATAGGTCCTGTTGCAGAACCTCATTGCAACACAACACTTGTTGCAAAACACTTCACGGCAGCGAACACACGATGCTTCTGGCTCTAAGGGAATAGATTGAGAGTGTGCCCAGGAAGTCATGTGGCAAGTGGAGCAGGCGGCGGATGCGGCCGAGAGATCCGCCGGCTGATTGTTAGCGTTTTCCATAATTAAATTTCAGAAGCATAAAAACTTTAATTAAAGAAACAGCCGTCACAGCTCCGCACTTGGCATTTCCTTCTGATTCCCACGAGTCAGTATAATTAGAGCTAACCCAGTAGTCCGCGTATAGGCCTACTACTTCCAATTCATCTATGTCCGGCTTCAACGCATCAGCTTCTTCCTCAGGTATGGGATGGTGCATGGTCTGATGCTTGTTCTTACTCCGCCACAATCCATGCATCGTGTACATGTGCCTTTTCTATATGCACGTACAACCAGCTGAGTTAATTCCTTCATTCCCTTACGAACTCTTTATTGATTTCGAGGCAGCTGTTGATTCTCAGAAAAATGCCGGACTTTATAAATTGGCTGAATTTTATGTAAAAGAGCGAGGTGGGATTATTATTTATGATACAGACCCAATCTTTTGACATCATCATCAGCTAACCGAGTTGGCTTAAGTTTTCTTTTTGAGGCAACCGAGTTGGCTTAAGTGTTATCTAACGCGAGGGAGGCTGTGAGTTCTATCCTCCATAGAAGCACAATTTTTTCGGCCCACAAGAGGTGGCCAATGCATCACATAATGTTGTCGATCAGCCGCTCCACCACAGCACCGCTGCCCAGGAACACAATGGCCACACACCGAGGGGCACTGGCAGCCGTGATGTCGGCGAGCAGTGCGGTGACACGCGGCTCGAACCTCCGCCACACCTCCTGGTTGGCGGACGGACTACGGGACCGACAGACATGAGCGACTTGCAGAGCACCCCGCTTGCCGTCCACGTCTAATACTTCTGCTCTGCCATGCTTCAGATCGGGCTATATGCGTGGCGCACATGACCAACTCAGCAGCGTCTGATGCATACAAACACATGTACCAAAAGATTGATTTGTGGAGTTCGATCAGCAGCAGCACAGGACGATGTAGTGACCAGCAGCTCCTCTAGCGATGGCGAGCACATGCAGGCAGCCCCGCTTGCTGCGGCCATGACGACGGATGGCGTGGAGATGCCTTGGGGACCTCGGTGGCCGCTCTCCGGGATGCCGCCGCCGTTTCCTGGCGGAAGAGATGGTGTACAACGGCTGCGTGCGGAGCGCTGCTGCCCTTCCGCCACCGTCAAGCACCACACTAGACAGGAGAACCCCTTCGCCCCTTGCCTCTCCTCCTCACTGGTCTCTCTCTTCTTCCCTTCCCCTGTATCCTCTCTGAATTCTCTCTTTGTCTTTCTTTCTTCAGTCAAGAGCCGCCGGCCATGGACGCCCGTGCTTCACCGCTCCGCCTCTCGCTCTCCATTCTTTACCTCCCTGCGCGCGCCCGTCCTAGATTCCCCTTGATGACAAATTGTTTTTTTTTTGCCTCTTCTCACCGTTTGCCTGGACCACCACTTTAGTCGGGCCGTGGCAAGGTGAGGCCCAGGCGCACTGTAGTCAGGACGTGGCAGGGTGAGGCCCAGGCGCGCGATGAAGCCATTATTATTTCAGACGAGTTTGCGCACAGAATTAGTACCGCCTTGGATAGTATACAAATTTAAAAAAAATAATGGCTTGAAGATTGGGTGGACGGACGAAAAATGGACGATATTACGGTGGTAAGAAGCGATCCGTGCTTTATTATTAGGTAAAGATTGTTGCCACTAATTTTAGTTTCGTCTTACAAAAATATGTCATCTTATTGTACATGTGACCACCACGAATGGCTTGTGTTGTACTGTAGTAATCTGAGTACTTTTTATTTTTGCAGAAGAGTAATCTGAGTACATGAAGGGATTTATATTTAATATGTTACATAGTCTATTATATGCTAGTAATTTGTACTCCCTCTCTAAAGTAATTTTAGATCACTACTAATATAAGATCGTTTCTATATGCTAATGTAAAGTAGTGATCTAAACGATCTTATATTTCTTTACAGAGGGAGTAGCATATATTTGGCTTTCTATACACTTCCATTTTTGAAAATATATGGAAACTTGCATTTGGTTGTCTAAAACTATGCTTTCTGCTTGTGAATCATAACCAGTTTGCTGTGAAGAGGAAAGCTGTTGGAATTTGGGGATGCAAGGACTGTGGCAAGGTCAAGGCTGGCGGCGCCTATACCATGAAGTATGCATCTGTTCCAAGCTCCTTCTACAGGACCTCTTCATTGTCATATCGCTTTATGCTAATTTCACAATGTCTTTGCAGCACTGCTAGTGCAGTCACTGTCAGGAGCACGATCCGTCGTTTGAGGGAGCAGACCGAAGCATGATTGCACTACTGTTATCTTGAGGAATTCAGGGGTTCTGTAGTGGGGACTGAAGACAATCTCTGTATTTTGGCTATTCAGCGATGGATATCTGTTACTAGTAATTTTGGTTCTGATTTTAGGATCTCTGATACTTGATAGTATGCCCCTACAGTTGCCTGTTTTGTGTTATGCCATCCTGTTATTATTTTTGTGACGCCAATGTTAGTTCCCTTCGCTTGGTGACATGTTCCCACTCTCTTCCCCTACCCACCCCAAGTCAATCTCTAGGAGAATATCTCTTCTGGAATGCTTGCTTCGCATGACATTACCAAACTGCTCTGCACCTCCTGGTTGCATAAGCTCCCGGATTAACAGTAAAATTTAAAAAATAGGAAATATATTAAAACAAGTCTGTTTTTTAATAGGTTTGGACAAAAAAGATAAATGTTCCAAAGTGCTTTAGAGAAAGGAAAACACAGCCCTTCGGCTGGCTGATGCAAACGAGGGTTTTGTTTCAGAAGGTTTCTGCACCCTAAAAAGAAAGTAGTTTCTGCAACCTAAAAAGAAAATAAAAATGATTCGATGGTGTAGGTTTTCGTTCCTGCAATAAGTTCCAACAGGTGTCTCGGCGGACCTTTGCAACAAGGTCCTTCCTGCAAAGCCCTTGAGCACAACTAGGCTGCTGTTGCAAAGGTAACTGGGTAGATCGGATGGTTGTTTTGGGGGCATCCGACGGCTGTCGAGGCGGTCGATCTAATCAATTTATCATCCGGCTGACGCATAGCACTGCCTTTAGAAAAATGCCCTTTTTGTAACTACATTTTTTTCTAGACCTCCACAAATGTTTCTTTACCACCAGTTTTGCAAGTTCACAAGACTTTTGAGATTTCCCCTGATTTTTTTTATTATACTGTTCACCCAGGTGCGAAGTGTAGAAATTTCATGTCCCATTTCATTTCTCGTGAGTTTGCTGTTAGTTACACAGCTGACGCTCATAAAAGCTTATACGGAATGTTGTAAGCCCTGAATAATCTTCAGATTCCCGCAAATGATAGTTTTTCGTTGTGACGCCCCTGCTCGACCGTGCACTAATCATACACGCAAATGCACCCGATCGAGATCAGAGACTCACGGGAAAATATCACAACACAACTCTAAACACAAATAAAAGTCATACAAGCTTTATAGTACAAGTCAGGGCCTCGAGGGCTCGAATACATAAGCTCGCGAACAAGCGTCAGCGGAAACAACCTAACATCTGAGTACAGACATAAGAGGGAAACAAGTTTGCCTTAAGAAAGCTAGCATAACAACGACATCTGATCGAAAAGGCGCAGGCCTCCTGCCTGGGAGCCTCCGAAACTACTCCTGGTCGTCGGTCTCCACGTAGTAGTAGGCTCCACCGGTGGGGTAGTAGTAGTAGTCGTCTGCGGGGACATCAGGCTCCGGGGGTCCAACATCTGGTCGCAGCAATCGGGTATGGGGGAAAAGAGTAGCAAAGCAACCGTGAGTACTCATCCAAAGTACTCGCAAGACTGACATCAGAACTATACTAAGTATGCATCGGTATCAAAGGAATGGGGCTATATCTTTGGACTAAACTGTAGAAATGCCGGAAAAAGGAGGAAGGCCTAGCTTATCGAAGACTAGCATCTTCAGCGTCTTGCAGCATAAGAAGAGTGCAGATTAGCATATTATAAAGTAACAAGCATGTAGAAGCAAAGCCCAGAGATCCTTCCTCGACTCCCTGCGAGAAAGCAATCCCGAAGCTTACAATTAATTAACATGTAACCAGTTCAAGTTGTAATAGATCGGGATACAACACTGAGCGTCCTGTTACCGTGGACACGGCTATTCGAATAGATAACTTCCCTGCAGGGGTGCACTACTGTTACCCAACACGCTCGATTAACTCTGGCCGGACACACTTTTATCAGGTCATGCCCGGCCTCGGCTGATCGACACACCGCAGCCCTACCTAAAGCTCAGCAGAGAGGTCCCCGCCGGTCTACATCCTAAGTGCTCAGGGTTCTTGGGCCCATCCCCCCTTGCACTCCGGGTCGTTGCGCACATGGTTAGATCCAGGCACCACCTCTGTCATGGATGGCGCCGATCCTGCCGTGCCGCACTGCTGAACTGGACGTCTGACAGAGCTTTCGGCTGATACATACGGCGTAGAGGGCCCCATTAAACCATTATCCCACGTGGTGGTAGTGCGTATAGGCCAGTGGCCAACTCAGATCAATACCCAAATCCGTTAGCGAATTATTAGGAGCTCGCGGTGACGATCAGTACTTCTGTCGCCCCGTCTCGAGGAAGTGCAACAAGGGCCAGGCCCATCCCTCTCTAGGGCGGTCTCTGCCTGCCCGGCCGCGCCTCGTAATTATCTCGCGGGTACCCTCACGGTCAACCCGACTTCACATCTCTCGCGGGTACCCCTCGGGGTCGACCCGACTTTACCCGGGGGCTGTAGTAAAAGTAGGGTATCCGTGTGATCATTACATCAAGGGGGAATCCGAGGAATCACCCTCTATGGATTCCTACCCGATGTATCTGTTAGGGAGAACCAGGAGGAATCACCCTTGATGGTTCCCACTTGAGGGGTTGCACGACAGAGTCATCATCGGGAAGGGGAGAGCGAGGAATCATCCTCTGCAATCACCACCGATGTGTTATACTACAGAGATATCATCGGGAGTGCAGTACGAGGTATCACCCTCGGCACTCGATAGTAGCCCTGCAGAGTCGTACAACTAAGGGGGTGTGCGGTGCTGTGTCGGTCTCGGCACATCGATCACAGAGATCGAGGCACTAGTAATAAAGCGGGGCAACCGGGACAAGGGTGAGGGGTCACTGATGGAACAATAACCAACCTATACTACGCAGTTTAGGATGACAGGTAAAGTAACAACAGCAGGTTACAAAAGCAGGCTATGCATCAGAATGGGAGCAATCAATTACAGTAGCAAAATCTAATGCAAGTATGAGGGAGAAGGAATGGGCGATATAGGAATGATCAAGGGGGGTTTTGCTTGCCTAGAAGCTCTGCTGAAAGGGGCTGGTCGTCAGGGGCGTAGTCGTACACGGCAGCAGCGTCGGTCTCGGGGTCTACCGGAGAGAAGAGGGGGGAAGAAACAATAAATACAAGCAACAAATGCAATCACAGATGCATGGCATGGCAGCACGTTATTCGAGGAGTGCCCTACTGCAGTACTACGCAAGTTAGTCGGAGCGGGAAACATCTGGAGGTGTTTTACCAGCTCCGGGAATTTATCAGACAGATGAAATGGAGGGGAAAGTTTCATGTTCAGCATGTTGGACATGTGTGGCAGGTATGTGAGTGGCATATTCGGGTTCTTCATATTTTTCTGATCATTTTTCATATATAAATTATTTCCATCCGAGTTACGGTTTATTTTATATTAATTTTCAAAGTTTTAATTCAATTTCTGGAATTAACAGATTTAATTTAATTCTAAAATCATTTATTGCGTCATCCTGACGTCAGCGGTCAACACTGACCGTTGACCGGTCAAACTGACATGCGGGTCCCGCCTGTCATTGACACAGGTTAATTAAACAGAATTAATTAGTTTAATTAGGTGGTTAGTTTAATTAAGTTTAATTAGTTTAATTAAACCAGATTAATTAAGTTAATTAATTAATTAATCATTTCAATTATTATTTATTATTTATTTCTTTTTTTAAAATCCTTTTTTTCTTTTTTCTTTTTTTAATCTGGGCCGGCCCCACTAGTCAGTGGCACTAGCCGGCCACTGGGGGAAGAACTGCGCGCGCGCGCAGCAGGGAGGGCCGGCCATGGCCAGCGGCGGGCGCAGCCGGCGAGGGGAGCGGCGAGGCGGCGGCGGCCGGAGGCGGGCTAAGACGGCGAGGAGGGTGCGGTGGCCGCAAGGTTCACGGGACAGAAGCCATGGCGGCGCTCGGGCGAGATGGGAGAGAGCGAGGGAGGGGAAAGGAGGGCGCTAGGGTTTGCCCCAGGGGTCGCGGGCGAGGTCATCTAGCCCTCCGCGGCCCTGTAGCGGCGTGTTGTCGAGCATCGAGAGGGAGGGGGGGGGGGGCGGCGGCTACGGGGTGCGCGCGCGCGCTGACAGAGAGGAGAGAGAACGGGAGGTTAGGGACGAGCGGGGAGTTCGGCCGGGCCGGCGCTGTAGCCCAGAGGCTTGAGTGCACAGTAGCTTAGGCCTTTTTCCTTTTTCCTTTTCTGTTTTCTTTTCCAGTAGCTTTTGCATTTATTTTTTTACCAACATATGACTTTGCAAAAATATGCAACTGGTGGAAACAAATAGCAGGGAATATTGTGCACTGCCACAAAAAGTTTGGAGGCCATTTGATTTCATTTGAATTTTCCATAAAGGAAATAGCATTTAAAATGCTGTTTTGGCACTGTTTTCAAGATGTTAGTCATCTAGAGAATTTTGGTGATGTTGTTTTCCTGAACATAATTCACAATGGATTATTTCCAAAATTATGAACTTTTTAGTTCCTGGATTTGAACAACTTTTATTTTCACCTCATATTTGAATTTCAATTTGAATTGGAATTTGAAATGAGATATGATTCAAATGTGATCAAGCATTGTAATTGAAGATGACTGGGCATGATTAACGAATGATCACTGTGCTCATTACCTAGGGGTGTTACATTCGTGTTCTCGCAAATAATACATAGAAGCTCCTTATTAGCTGAATTTTAAGTTTCCCAAAGAAGAACTTCAGATACGGCATGTTACCGCAATCCCACCCAAGGAGATTGCTCAGATCCTCTTGAGAAGGGCTTTCAGATGCGGCTGCAGGCTCTTTGTGATTGTTGCCATCTGAACAATGTACGAGAGCTCCCCATCCACCACCTGAAAAGCCCTCGTGATCTGCTTCACCTGACAAAATTACACAGGATTGCTTAGGAGATTCAGGCAACTTAGGCGGCTACAAGACTCCATAAGCTAGTGGATAATCCTGAAGACGACCTTCCTATGAAGTTTAGCAACTCCAACATGAAATCACAATGTACATGATGGTGAAGACTTAAAGTGTTGCGAACCTATGACAAAAAATATAATGAAGTGCCACCAGCTAGATGAGTCATACTACCCCCCCCCCCCCCCCCCCCCCCCCCCCCACTTCCGGTCATGAAAACAAAATCAGATCTAAGTGTCATAGTTTTAAATTTTAAACAAACGAGAGCACGAGACAACTGCAGATGGAAGTAGGGCACTGCTTCCAGAGTTCAGAAATTCTACATGTAGATTTATCCCTTGTTGAATATAGATATATGGGTGCAAATATAAATTTCTAGTATATCGTGAGTCCATCACCTGGACAGGTGAGCAACGTCATCCCATCTTGACTCGCAGAAAACAAAATACACTATCCCATCCTACTTAAGAGTCGGATTAAGTAACAACAGAAGTACCCATGGTAGGTTGAACGCAAAAACAAACAACATTATCACATAGTCAAATCAAAATTGACCGTCAGAAAATCATGTGGCATAGTAATAAAGATAGTCAAAATAGATGATAATAAGAGACATCATATACAATCGTCCTATGAAAGGTACCTTCGATGCATTGCCAATAAGTTCGCTTTGGAGTGTCACTGTTTTCTTTTCACTATCATATGAACCCGTCTGCATTTTAGAAGCAAAGTTGTGGCAACAAATATCAGTTTAGCAAAAATAAAGAAATCTAAATAAGTAACACATCAATTTATTTATTGCTCACAAAATAAAACTTCTTTTGCTTAGTGATATATAAATCACAGACCGAGGAAACCCAGTTCCTGAATTGCCTGCATGAGTTCTATGGCTTTCTATTTATAAGCAACTTATAAGACCAGTATTATTTGGATTTCTATTTATCATTTACAGCAAGCTTCCAGTGCTAGTTTTTGGTATCTGAATTAACATTTGTTTAACGAAAATAAGGGGGAAAGTGACCACCAATTGCGACCCACACAAGAGTGCCTACTAGCTTGTCACGAACGCAAAGGAAAAGAAGTAAGATACCCCCGCCCCCGAGCCGGTACCCCTTCGTGAACTTCTTATAGTCGGTTGAACGAATTTGCAAAGAGAGTGAATATCACAAGCCTACACTTTCTTTATTCAAAACTATAACATATATACACTTATAAATTCAAGCAGATATTTCACAGCGCCGAACTACACTTTCATCTTAAAAATATACTTTAGTATAGTTTTGTGAAAAATATAAAGTGGGTTCTCGCTGAATGGTATTTCTTAGTTTTCTGATAATTTTTTGACATAATAACTGTAGTTATGTGCCATTTATTCTTTGCAATATTAAGGATCGAAAGATTGCAGTCATCGACTTATTTTGTATTTCTATATCAAATTCCTTTCCATTTTACATGAGAGATCATAAATCAGGATAATATTTCAATGACATCAATGCTCCTTTGCCCCTTCTTTAGGCAGCTTAGCAGGCCAGATAAGGATAATTCACCCACCTAATTTGTAAGCAACTACGCAAGAATGTTGTTAAGTATCCAGTTCAGAATCTTCAGATATGAACAATATAAGTGCAGTATGCAGACACTAAATTTAAATTGAGCATGAGAAACCTGCCGTGCAAATTACAAATTGGGATTGCGATGGCCTATAACGAATACCAACAGGCAATACCCAAATAGAGTTGCCTCCAAAATGCATACCATACTCAATCTAGCATCAGATAGAACTATGCCTTTCGCAAAAAAAAAAAAAAAAGATAGAACTATGCCTGCAAGAACTCAATGTGCAGTCAGTACGAACACACCTGGACCTCGGTGAGGCCTGTGCTCTGGGCGATGACCACCTCCACGGAGCCGTCGGGGAGGGGCCGCCAGTACCCACTCTCGGCGTGCATCGGGTCGCCGGACGTCGCCTTCCACGTCTTCTGCGTGTACGAGATCACCGGCTGCGCGCACCCACGCCGAGTCAGGCGAAGGCATGAAAAGCTCTAAGAATCGGCCAACCGAAGGCGAAGTTTTTGCCACGGAAGGGACACATACGGCCGGGAGACGGCGGTGTACCTTGGAAGGGTGGTGGGAGAAGAGGATCTCCTCGCCGTAGCGGAACGGGACGATGGAGGGGAAGGTTCCCTCGCCCTCCCCGCGCCACTTGCCCAGCAGAAACGACAGCGGAGCCACCAATGGGTGCGGCGCCGGCGGCTGCGTTGGAGGGCCGGCGGCTTCCATTTCTTGAAGTCTCCGGTTGGATTTTCGGACTGGTCTCGCCTCTCTGCTCTCTTCTGTCGTGAGCTGAACTATGAAGCCCCTAAACGCAGTTGGGGAGTGGCTTGGGTTGCACAATCTATTTATTTTTAACCGTAACCGTGGGTTGCACAATTTTCACCCAACCGCCGCACTCGGTCAAGAATTTGTTGCTGAGCCACCCAAAATCCTAGTCATCCGAGAAAGACGGTCTCGAAATAATCCGAGAAAGACGGTCACGCCCATAATAATCATGTTAACTTGGAAAATTTGAAACAAGCACGATGGCAAGATCTTTCACAATTCATCAACCATGCTATAACTTTGTAAGGGGGTGAACTCGGTAATTATCTGCACGCTTCACTCCCTTTAGCCGGAGAGGAACTGACAGGTCTTCGAGAACATCACTCTCCTCCCATCGGCGGTCATCGACAAGATTCACAATAACTGTAAACAGTGACGCATAGTGAGAGGGTAATATTCTACCCCCTTCGTTTCTAAATATAAGGTGTATTTTTTTCTCTTCAAAAGTCAAACTTCTCTAACTTTAACCAAGTTTGTAGGTCAGGAGTGTAGGTCGGGAGTTCGATCCGGCCCGCTGGCAAATTTTTTTGCAAACCAACCTGTGGTTGGATGGTTAGAGGGACTGTGGTATCCCCAGCCTACCAGGGTTCAAATCCTGATGCTTGCATTTATTTCTGGATTTATTTCAGGAACTCCGGCGATGCGCATTCAGTGGGAGGAGACGTTCCCGTCGATGACGAGGTGCCTACGGTGACTTCGTAAATTTCAAGATGATATGCCGGCTCAGTCTCTCGGAGGTGCTCATAGGGGTGAGTGTATGCGCGTGTATATGAGCGCTTGCGTCTGTACTGTGTTAAAAAAAAAGTTTGTAGACAAAAATATCAATGTCTAGAATACCAAATCATTATCACTATATTCACCATGAAATATATTTATATATTTTATTTATTTAATATTGTAGATCCTTATATATTTTGCTATAAACTTGGTCAAACATAGACAACATTTGACTTTCTGAAAACTAATGTACATTATACTATTTGGGAACAGAGGGAGTAGGTAGTCTTGTGGTGGAATGCCGTCGTTCTCAGACAAATTCTTGCAAATGCACTTGTTTGCTATCTTAACGTATATGTACGTAGATCTCCGCGTGTTCACGGAAAAAATATACTATCAAAAATGAAGTCACAGGGGTCTTGGTGAGTACCAAGAACCCAACACCATGTGAGCAAACCGCGAATAGCAGGAAGGAGGACATTCGCTGAATCATTGGCCGCTATGGTTTGGCGATGGTGTAGAGGCGCGATGCAACGAGCGTAAACTCTGCGTTAGCTTTGATGTCACCTGCGATGGTGAAACTCATATTCCTTGTTGGAAGCCTCTAGAGCACCTACAGCCCCCCCCCCCCCCCCCCCCCCCCCCCAAAAAAAAGCCCAGTAACTAACCTAAAATAATTGGATATATAAGCTAGATTATCAGAACCCACCGCACTGCCAAACACAGCCTCATATACCAAACTCAAAACATTGTTCATTGTTTTTATATAGCTCATCATTCATGCTGAACGGTTCGGCGGTACTTCCTACACCATTCACTAATGTAAGATGTTTTGAATATTTTAATATGAAACTACATACAGACTGAAAAGAATGAATAAAACACAAAAACGTGTCCATATACATCCGATTCATAACAAAATTAGAACATCTTATATTTGTGAACGGAGGGAGTATTAACATATGCACATTTGTGGAACAAATAAATGAACAGCTCTAAACGTATATATATTCACTGAAATGAAGATACTAAACTCAAAACACAGCCTCATATACCAAACTCAAGACATTGTTCATTGTTTTTGATATAGCTGACCATTGCTGCCGAATGGTTACCCAAAACATTGTCCGGTGGTAAACATATGCACAATTTTGGCAAATAAACGAACCAGCTCTAAACGGTATATATATTCACTGAAATGAAGATACCAAATGTGGTAAAGAAAAAGAGAAGCATAAAACTTATTACAGCTTACTCATTTTTGCAAGGCACATTTCTCATTGCATTAGTATAGATCTGAAGACGGGACAAAAACAAACAATAATCAGCAGGCCACCACCACAAGGAGAAAAAACACAAGACGTGGTTGGATGTGGAACGACGATCAGGATCAGTGCGTGCACCGCGACCTCTGGAATCTCAACCGTCGGTTTTTAATATCGAACTCCCACAGGTGCTCCTGCTGCAAGATGTTCCCGATGACGGAGATCCCGGGCCAAGGGCCTTCCTGCAGGCCGATGCACTTGACGCCGGGCGCCGCGTCGATCACGTAGCTCTTCCCCGGGGGCTCCAGCCGCGCCGCCCCGGCGAAGTGCACGGCCATCTTCGGCACGGCGACGTCGCTGTCCTTGCCCGACGGCGACGTCCAGTTGTAGCAGTACTCGAACGGGTCCATGGTGACCCGCGGCAACCCGGCGAGCTCCTTGCTGAGCGCGGCCACCACGGCGCGGTAGGCTGGCTTGGCCAGCACCGTGAGGCTGGTGCCGGAGTCGAGGATGACGCCGCCCCCCGTCTCGACGTCCCAGACGGCGCGCGGTATCTTGAGGAACTCCCCGGCGACGGAGATGGCCTTGAGGCTGACGTCGTAGAAGGGGCGCATCCGGCGGTCGAGCAGCAGCGGCGTCTGGCGCGCGCGGGGAGCGGCGGCGGTGCAGGAGGAGGGGGAGGCGTGAGAGGAGGAGGAGGAGGAGGAGGGGGAGACGGCGGGGTTGGGGCCGAAGGTGAGGTAGCTGGTGGCGTTGCGCGGGGAGAGGTGGTCGACGAGGCAGTAGGAGAAGCGGCCGCCGAAGCGGGAGGCGGCGTGCGAGGCGAAGGAGATGCCGCTGTAGCCGAGGCTGAGCACGCCGTCGGAGGCCTCGAAGCTGGGCCCGGTGTAGGAGCTGGTGCAGCCGAGCACGAGGCCCTTGAGCTTGGCCTTCCGCTCCTCCCGCCCGGACAGCGCGATGGTCGCCGACTCCGTGCCCACCGTGCCGCGCGCCGCCGACCCGTCCTTGTACCTGCATGCGGGCGTAGAATGCGCCACGGTTAATTACGTAATCGTGCATGGCACATGGCGCGATTCAAGGACTGATTTGTAAGGAAATGCAAATCCTCCGGAGCACAATCATTAAGCAGGTGGCCTTTGTATGAACTGTATCGCGAAGGATACTACCAACAAGTGGACCTCACGCGGCAGTGCAGATATGTCCTACGTTCATCAGTGTTTTTTGGCGAATGCATGCCGACGTCGACCTGATTGGTGAGCATCCGTATATATGTGCATTTGAGCTGGAGGATGAGTTATTTTACTCCAGTCAAAACCAGTTTTGACCAAGGAGAACGTGGGCCAGGTATGGTCAAAGTCCCCCAGAAGAACTGTAGTAGTTTTACCGGTGAGTGAGGTTGCTTTTCTTTGCCCCCCCACAGAAAACCGATACTAGAGCATTTGACTTTTGACAGTAGATAGCAGAACCTGGCTTCGTTTACCTAAAACAGAGGATGATACGGTACTATACACTCTAAACCTTTGACATAGGCTCCCTCAAAAAAAAAAAAAACCTTTGACATAGGCCATCTCAACAAAAAAAAAACCTTTGACATAGCAGAAGAGTAGTCAGGGAGGAAAGGCAGCAAGCAAACTGTCATGTTTCAGAAAGAGAAGAGTTGGGCACTCCATCCATTTGTCTTCCTTTTACAAACAGGCAGGCAGCACAACGCGATCGATTAGCAGTACAAGAAGAGTCTACAAGCCGCATGCATGTTCGCCGTCGACACGCGTAACCCCGAATGTACGTACGTTTGACGCCATCACGCCACTGGAGTGCGTGCTCGCTAGCTGCTCTTTCGGCCATTTAGCGAGACATCATGTAGTACTACTAGCAGTGCTCACTACTCCTCACGAACTCCATAGACCTATTTCTGCCCTTACATTACGTACGTACACCTATTTGTTGTGGAATCAAGAAGTCGTGTACCGTTTGTTACGGCACATGCTTGGGACTATCACTAACAGCGTACCGAGAAACATCTCATCTCAGATCGGCGCATGTAAACCATATTATTACAGTACGATCTGTAATTTTTCTTTCGGTGGCTCCTTTCCTAAGGAATATGTGCAATGTCCTGACACGCAGGCAGACACTGATGGAGTACGGCCCAATCCACCGTGCACCTGACCACGCAAAGTCGAGTATAGTATAAAAAAATCTACGTTGCTACCGCCGCGACCGCCGTTCCCCTTTCTCTGCCCATTGTTAATTAAACAAGAAAACAAAATGCCCGGCCTAGATATGAACACCCGGCAGCGTGCACATGCAGCAAAAACTAGATAGATATCCTGCGCGTCCCCTTTCTGGCCGGCGGGCGAGCGAGCGGTGTAAGGATCCGATGCATATGCGCGCATGTGATCGATCTCATCTCATCGCTTTTGCGACATGAGGCAGCGTCGATGCATTCTTCTTCTTTCTGGTGTGTTCGTTTCGGCTCATCGCTTTCGTGAGCTGAGTGACGATGGCGCGACAGCTCCATGAAGGCATAGCAAGCCCACGCCTCTACAAGTAGACGCAATAAATATGCTCCAATCTATCGATGACTTTGACGAAGCAAGCGGCAAATCGATCGCAGATTTTAGAAGGGGGGGGGGGGGGAATCAGCGGGAGGACTCCCGTCTCCATCACAGGTAGGAGGAGTACATACGAGAAGGGGCATCGTCGACCTACATGGCCGAGCCAATCAATGCCGTGCCGTGCTGCGGTCTCGCAGTACAAGTGGTACTAGTACCAGTGCCAACACCAGTAAGGCGAGGCAGGCCGGAGCTGCCCGGAGCAGGGAGGGAGCTGCGTGCATCAATGGCACCGCATTGATTGAACGCTGCGGCCCCGCGATGCCATTGCCATTTGCAACTTGCAACTGCGAGATCCGACTCGCCCACCAACCAACCACTAATGGCGTCTCCTGCCTCCTCCTGCTGCTTCTGCCGCTGCTGCTGCTCGCGTCTCCTCATCAATGCCAGGGCCAATTAACGACGCCCCACCCACAGGTCGATTCAATCAATCGCGATTACGCACAGCTAAGTAGGAGTAGGAGTAGTACTGGTGGTGGCAGTAAAGCGCGGGCTGGCGTTTGTATGAAGGCTGGTTAGTAGAGGGGAGAGCAATGCAAATGCCAATGCGAATGACGAGTGAGGGAATGCTGACCGGTAGTCGTAGGCGCAGGGGCTGCCGGGCGTGGGGCAGGTGGCGAGGGAGAAGGGGAGCGACTTGGTGCAGGTGTCCGACGCGCACGAGATGGGTGCCCATGTCCTGGATTCCTCGGGACGGAACGCGCGCCCCGACCCCGAGTCGGCCGGCGAGAGCGAGGAGTTGGCGGAGGCGGACGCCGGGCTGCGGCACTTGACCCAGGTCAGGTCGCTGCCGGTGTCGGCCACCAGCAGGAACGGCTGCGCCGGGGTGCCCACGCGGAAGCGCACGAAGTACTGCCCAATGCCCGTGTACGCGCCGGAGGTCAGCGGCATCGCGAAGGCCGCGGCAGCCGCTGCTGACGACGAGCCCGCCGCAGTCTCCCGCGTGCGGCGCCGCCCGTGCGAGGCGATGAACGCCATCCGCTGCAGGTCGCTGCGCGCCAGGTCGGCGAGGGACACCGGCGCGGGGAGGCGGAACAGGGGGAGCCGCGCCGTGCTGGTCGGGCGGCGGCCGCTCGCGCCTGCCAAGAACGCGGCAGCCACCACAACAAGCAGCAGGGTCAGGCGGCGACCCGCCATTGCCGACGGCGCGGCCGATTCTTGATTTCAAAGCTTTGCTAGTCCGCCAACGCGGCGCCCGGCGATGTGTATGTGGCTAGCCCGCCGGCGGCCGTATGCGCCAATGCGCGCGCGCGCGCCTCCCGGCTCCTCGCAGCTAAGCAAGCGTGCCGCCGAGCTGCCGCTGCGAGCGCCGCGGCGGTAGTGGTGGTGCTTTTGTTTGCGCTCGCGTTTCGGGCTGCGTGTGTGCGTGCCGCTTTGGAGTGCGTATTTATCTTGCCCTCTTTGCGAGGGGGGAGGCAGCTAGCTTAGGTTAGTTTAGATTAGTGTTAGTTTTTGTTCAGGGTGGTGGCTGTGCTCTGCCTGTGCGTAGTCCGGGCGGCACCTTTTTTTTTTTTTTTTGAGGGGACCGGGCGGCACCTGCCGCGATTGGCATTGTGGTGGTGCGACGCGACGCGCTTGGGCGCTTGCGCTTGTGCTTTGTGCGCGCCGTGCTGACCGCGGGTCAAAGGTTCCTGGGACTCGCTGCGCCGGACTTCGGTTGGATCTGTTTCCGTTAACACAGATGCTCTCGGCGAACTGAGCCTACCTAGCTTAGATGGTTAAATTTTTTAGAGTGGAATCAGCCCACCAGGATTTAAGTCTTAAATTAGGCATTGGTGCTTGTATTTTTCTGAATTTATTTTAGATTTTTCGGTGATGTTCGTTGAGTGAGAGGAGACATTTCCGTCGACTATAAAGGCGGCGTCTGTGATGACTGGATGCTCTCCTCCCTTTGAAAGGAGTAGGAGTAGTGTATGGCATGAGCAAATTCAAATTTGCTAATGGAGCTCGACCTCCATGTAGCCCTTAATTTGAAAAGTACAAAAATCAAATTATAATGTTTTAGAAAATTGTAAAAAAATACACACATACAAAAATCAAATTATAATGATTTTGAAACTTACAAAGTTGATTTTTGATTTTTTTGAAAATTTCGGGTTACATGGAGCCCGAGAGCAAAAAATCCACTCTCATGAGGCACTAGTACATTAATTTCACTTGAAAAATCTGGATCCTCAGCTGTGGATGTGGTCATGGCAACACTAGACAACATTTCCTTCGTGTCCACTGGTCACCTACATTGAGCAGAGTAGCAACTTGTTTACGTTCCGGACCCAGTCGCTTGTGAGTAGTAGTAGCTTTGCTTGGACATCGTTGGGCTGTCGGGATTTGAGCTACTACATCGCTGTCCACCACATTTGGGGACTGGATGGATGCCACGGGATGGGTGTCCATGCACGCAAAAGACAAATGCGTCTGCAGTAACTCGGCGTCACTTCCGGATGCGCTCATATACCCGCGCATACACTCATCCTACGAATGTACATAGGCACACCCTATCCCTATGAGCACCTCCGCATAGCCGGAAATTCTGAAATAAATTCAGGATAAATGCGAGCACCAGGACTTGAACCCTGGTGGGCTGGGGATACAACTGTCCTCCTAACCATCCAACCACAGGTTGGTTCGTTTCTTTGTATTTCTTTAACAGTTGATGAATAGATCGAAAATTATCCTCACAGGGAAAAAAAAGGATTGTTGGACAGTTAGCTGGTTCGAGCTAATCATTTTCCGGTTCCCAGCCAGATTGTGTTTGACCCAGGCTTCCACGTGACCTCGCGCTCGAGGCACCGAGCAAGCAATGCAGCAAGCTCTCGTGTGTTTCCATTTGCCCTTCGTTTTCATTCTCTACTTCGATCGGGACCTATTTGCAGTGCGGCCACGCAATAACAAGTGGACGTCGTCGTCTCCTTCGGATAAGTATTGTTCGCCACGGGCCTCGCCGGCATTACACGTCACAAAATGCATCGTTTGCTAAGTTGCCATCGTACTGGTGGCATTACCAGGGACGTGGAATACCCTGGCAATGATTATATAATGTAAAAGTTTCTTTTTTGTGTTGTTTGTATGTGCATCATCTCTGTATCGTTACTGTTATGAATACAAGTAATGTATGCCCACGGGCGTACATCTTCAAAACAAAAGTTTTTTTTTTTGAAATATAATGTGTAAGTTTTCACTACTCAATCATCATTAGGGCATGTTCAATGGCCAACCCTACAGGCTGCCCCACTGCCCCAGCTGCCACATCGGCTTGATCAATACAACTCAAATAAAAGGTGTTGCCTGCACAGGCTAACGGGCTCTTGCAGAATAGTCTGGTTCGTCATTGACAAAAAGTGTTGGAACCGTGATGGCCAAGGCAAGTGTTGTCTGCATGGCACTATGCTTTTCTTGCTTGAGAAGAGACGAGAGACTTAGAAAGGGATCAATGAAGAAAAGGGAAAGAACTAGTGATGAGAGACTTAGAAAGGGATCAGCGCTGCTATTGAGCATTGCTTGGTTTGGATAGCAGCTTCAAAACAAATATTTACTTGAAATGCACGGGGCGGCACCTTGGTGATGCCCCCATAGCTCATGCCCTTAAGGCATGGCCAATGCGTAACCCCAAAGGTGATGCCCTATAAGCCAACTAGGCTTGGATGCCACTATGGTAGCAGGACCGCTGCTTGCATGCGCCAAGTGAAGCTTGCAGAGGAGGCTGGTTCTTCAGTGAAAAAAGAAGGAAAAAGTAAGGAGGAAGAGGAAAAGGAGGGGAGGAAGAATGAAAAAGAAGAACACATAGGGACATGTCTGAGGCAACACCACCATAGCCACCATTGGACTGAACACATGTGAGAAATAGCCTCAATCCTTCCATGCCTAGGTGTTTGATGGGGTACCTGTCTTTTTTCGCCTCCATAGTTCATGCCCTTAGAGGCTTAACCAAGTTAGCCTTTGCGTGTAAAGTAGATTCCAATTCTCAATCCTCAACCAAGCATCCACTATACAACCGGAAATTCGTAGGGGCACGCAGGTGCGGAAGCACGCGCCCGCACGGACATACGATTGCTTCGTGATACGCACGTGAGATTCCCTGCATGTTTTAAGTTCTACTTTCTGAAACTTGGTGATTTAACCGTTCGTTCCTATTAAGTTTTGGCGGTTGAAACTTCATGAAGTTTTCAAAACTCGTCAAAACGTATTAAAATGGGTCTTTTTTCAAAGCCCTTGCCACAAAAAACAAGAAAATGTAAAAGAAACTTAATTTGGACTTTCGGTTCAAAAGATACAAAAAGTTCAAATGCGAAAGCCAAAAAAATGCGAAAGAAACTTCATTTGGACCAGGCATGTCAGCGGGCTTCCATGCAAAAATGTCTCAGTTCTCACGAAGGAATTGGATGAGCTTGCATTCCTATTTCTCGTCCATTCCCTTGGCCAACATTGACGGTTTTGGACAGATCGAAAACATGGACCTGCAACTTCTTGTTATCACTGGCTGACTGAAAAGCAGACTTTGAAGATGGCTTCCTAGTGGTCAAACTCGGATCGGTTGTCTTCTTGTATTCATCAAGTTCAACCACAGCCATCTGAGCATCTGCAATGTCAGAGCCACGTCGCAAGCAAGCTTCCACTCTCTTCACATCTCTTGAAACAGTGATCACCCCATTTGGGCCTGGCATCTTCAACTTCAGTACACATAACATGGCCGAGCCATGAGTTTGGCATAAGCTGGCCAACCCCAAATCGCATGGTAAGCACTCTTGAAATCCACCACTTCAAAAGTCAAATTATGTTTACGGAAGTTCTTGGGATCTCTGTAGGATCGAAAGTAGGTCTAGAGGGGGTGATTAGACTACTTGAGCAATAAAAATCTAGCTTTTCTCAATTTTAGTTTTTAGCAGATTTTAGCAAGTCTACTACCACCCCACACATGCAAGTCTAACAGAGTGGCAGCGGAAAGTAAAGACTTTGCACATGAAAGTAAGTAGAGGAAGGATTTGGAG
The DNA here is from genome assembly GCA_039707655.1 of Elymus sibiricus. Taxonomy (NCBI): domain Eukaryota; kingdom Viridiplantae; phylum Streptophyta; class Magnoliopsida; order Poales; family Poaceae; genus Elymus; species Elymus sibiricus. The sequence goes on from CM077668.1 coordinate 276,004,517, forward strand.
ATAATCAAACGCAATGAAGACAAGATGATTTTTCTCGTGGTTCTGATAGGTGGTGCTATCGTACATCCACGTTGATGGAGAGTTGGAGACTTCAACCCACGGAGGGTAACGGTTGCGCGAGTCCACGGAGGGCTCCACCCACAAAGGGTCCATGAAGAAACAACCTTGTCTATACCATAATGGCTTACGCCAACGAAGGATTAGCCTCACTCGGGGTAGATCTTCACGAAGCAGGCGATCTCTTTGCCATTACAAACTCCTTCTTGGTTCAACTCCACAAGCTTGGAGGCTCCCAAGTGACACCTAACAAATCTAGGAGACACCACTCTCCAAAAGGTGATAGATGTTGTTGTTGTTGATGAACTCTTTGCTCTTATGCTTCAAAATATAGTCTCCTCAACACTCAAACACTCTCTCACAGATTTGGCTATGTGGCAGGAGAGGGAATTTGGATGGAAAGCAACTTGGGGAGGCTAGAGATCAAGGATCAAATGTTGGAGTGGAATCCTCTTGATCTCAACACAAGTGTAGGTGGTTCTCTCTCATAAAATGGATATGAGAAGTGGTAGCTTAGAAGTGGTTTCTCTCTAAGAGTAGGTGGAATGGGTGGGGGGTATATATAGGCAGCACAAAAAATCCAACAGTTACACACCTTTATGCACTACTCGGTGGGACCGGGTGAAAACACTCGGTCATACCGAATAGTACAATAGGTTTGAACTTTAGTCTTTTCGGTCAGACCAGATAAAACCTCTCGATGGGACCGAGCGAAGTTGACCTAAGCACTTTCCACACGGTGTCACCAATTGAAACCTTTTATAAATTCCGAAATGATTGCAATTGGTCACAGAAGGTTGGCAGGTGCTCTTCGGGGGGACTGAAGGGCCAACTCGGTGAGACCGAGATGTTAGGGTTTAGGCAGTGGCTATGTCAAGTGTATCTCGATGAGTCTGACTGGATGCATATCGGTTGGATCGATATTGACTTTAGGGTTTTGGACATAGATGAATGTGAGAGTGTGACTGAGGGTTTTGAAGCAATATCTCTAAGCACTTGAGCAGTTAGACCATGATCAAAACCTCATCCCCTTTTAATAGTATTGGCTGTCCTATGGGCTCAATGTGATCTTGGATCACTTAACCAAAAATGTAGAGTCTTGTAGCTTTGTCAATACATGTCCTTTGCATTTTGAGGGGTCCATATTCACATCCCATTGTCATACCTAAATTGAACTTTCCAGAAATATTCTTTGAATAGACATTAGTTCAATGATGTATATGTTTTTATGAATTACCAAAACCACCCGGTGATTAGTTGCACTTTTAATCTCCCCCTTTTTGGTAATTGACTTCTGCTACTTGTGATAGGTGTTGGGATTTCCCCGAAGAGGAAGGGTGATGTAGTATAGTAGCAGATAGTATTTTCCCCAGTTAAGAACCAAGGTTTATCGAACCAGTAGGAGACGCCACACAAACACTGTAAGCAGTATCCGCACACACACAAAGCAAAACTTGCACCCAATGCGGGCAAGAGGGTTGTCAATCCCTTGTACTCGTTAATTGCAAGGATTAAATCTAATAGTGGTAGATAGATAAAATAAAAAGAAAACTAAAAGTAAATAAATTGCAGCAAGTATTTTTAGGGTTTTAGTAAATATAAAGTGAATGGACCTGGGGGCCATAGAGTTCACTAGAGGCATCTCTCTCATGAGCAACGTACAGTGGGTAAACAAATTACTGTTGGGCAATTGATAGAATAGCGCATAGTTATGATGATTCTTCATGGCATGATCAATATATAGGCATTTCGTCCGTGACAAGTACACCGCTAATCTTTCTAAATCTACTACTATTACTCCACCCCTCAACCACTATCCATCATGCATCTTAAGGTATTAAGTTCATAACAAACAGAGTAATGCTTGAAGCATGATGACATAATGTAGACAAAGCAAGACCAAATAATATGTTCGAGCCCCATCGTTTTACCCTTAGTAGCAACAATAAAAATACGAGCCTTGCAACTCCTCCTGTCACGGAGTAAGGACACCACAAGATTGAACCTACTACCAAGCACCTCTCCCACTAAAGATAAATCAATCTAATTGGCCAAAAGAGATAGATAGATCGAAGAGAAATACAAGGCTATAAAATCACACATAATAAATCTCAGAACAGACTCAATTACTTTCACTGAATAATCTGATCATAAATCCATAATTCATCGGATCCCAACAAACATACCGCAAGAATTACATCGAATAGATCTCCGAAGAGATCATTGTATTGAAGATCAAAGAGAGAGAGAGAGAGAGAGAGAGAGAGCCATCTAGCTACTGCTATGGACCCATAGGTCCTGTGGGAACTACTCACACATCATCGTGGAGGTTGCAAGGTTGATGAAGATGGCCTCCGTGATCGATTCCCCCTCCCGCAGAGTACCGGCGGAGGCCTCCAGATGAGATCGCGGAAGAAGAGAGGCCTTCGACAGCGATAAAATTGTTTCGGGTCTCGCTCTGGGGGTTTCCGAATATTTCTGAATTTATAGTGTTGGAATTAGGGCAAACGGAGCCACGTTGGGCCCACAAGCTCACAAGGCGCGCCCCCTGAGCTTGTGGCCCCCTCGATCATCGTTTGGTGCCACCCCAAAGCTTCTAAGATCCCTTCTGGTCCAGAAAAAATCTCCATAAAATTTCATCGTGTTTGGACTTCGTTTGGTATGGTTTTTCTGTGAAACAAAAAATAGGCAAAAAACAGGAACTGGCACTAGGCAGTAAGTTAATAGGTTAGTTCCAAAAATGATATAAAATGGCATATAAAGCATACAAGATTATTAATATAATAGCATTAAACAATAAAAAATTATAGATACGTTGGAGACGTATCAATGACTACATATTGATCAAGCTTCGACATAATATATAATCATGAATAACATCGTCGCTTTGAGAAGTATGTGACGGTGCCATACACAGGGGGTACCCGACCTCCAGGGAACAAGGTCGTCAGGCTGGCCTCAGAGCCCGGACGTGGCCTAGGCCCCTCACCACATACGATGGGCCTCCTCCAGAAGGATATACACTACTTGTACCTCTAGACATGTACTCTAGTAGATAACTTGGGCATCAAGCCATGCAAACCGACTTGGGCTATGTAACCCTAGCCCTCACCCATCTATATAAGGGGAGGGAGGGGCCTCCCAAGTCGGCAACCAACAGAGATCCAATCTCTCCCACCTCTCCATTAGACCTCAAACGTATCCAACTCATGTATACCTCATACGAGGCCATATCAATACAATCAGACATGCAGGATGTAGGGTATTACTCCACCATGGAGGCCTGAACCTGGGTAAATCAGTGTCCTGTGTGTACCCAATCTGATCCTCTATGCGCTCCGCCCCATGAGAAACCCTATGCAGGGATCTGACGAGATTTCTCTTCGCCAGTTGGCGCGCCAGGTAGGGGATGGTGTGCATAGATACTATGTTCAGATGTGTTGCTTCATAAACATCAACTTCAATCTCAATCGGTATAATGGGGAATCGTCCATGGAGGTCGAGGGCTCGACATGAACATAGCCTCCATTCGACCTGCAAAGTTTTCTTGATAGCAGATTCGTTTTGGTCGTCCCCGCCTCCTCGAGCAATGTTTTGATGATTCCTTCGGAGGGCTTGTGCGAAATTGAGTCTAGAACGGCCCCTCAGAATTTCAGCGCGATCCGATCTGGGAATCACCGACAATCTCCGAAATACTGAAGCCCTATTGAATCTGGACGGGAATCCGCATGAGCTAGGAAAAACAAGTCCAGCTGGCAACTCCAACATGCTTTGGAAGATCCAACCGTTGATCCCGTGCGGATTTTTGTGATCAACAACCCCTCAAAATTTCAGTCCGATCCGACCGCTCAAACTCCGGGACGAGCCCGAAGAGTGCATCAAGGTACCCGTCTGTTTTCTGCGTGAAAATAGATCGACCCGAGTTCATCTTTCTTCATGAGCGGACTATCCAACTCCATCCCACGGAGACCTTCTACGCCGCGGACCTCCATCGCCGTGGACCTCCATGGCGTAGACCTTCGCCGCCGTGGACCTCCTCCGCCGCGGACCTCCAAGGCGCGGACCTTCGCCGCCGTGGGTCTCCATGGCGTAGACCTCCTCCGCCGCAGACCTCCATGGCATAGACTTTCACCGCCGCGGACCTCCACCGCGCGGACCTTCATCGAACGGATCTCCATCATGCGGATCTTCACCGCGCGGACCTCCTCCGCTGGAGGTCTCACCGTCGGCCTTCTCGCGCCGACCTCATGTTCATCGCGCGGACCTCCTCCGCGGGAGGTCTCACCATCGGCCTCCTCACGCCGACCTCATCTTCATCACGCGGACCTCCACCGACGGAGGTCTCATCGTCGGCCTCCTAGCGCCGACCTCATCTTCACCACGCGGACCTCCCCTGCCGAAGGTCTCATTGTAGGCCTTCTCACGCTGGCCTCATCGCCCGGCGGACCTCCTCAGCCGCAGGTCTCACCGTCACCACGACAGACTCGGTCCTCACCGCACCAATGTCCGCCCGCACGAAGTGGCCAGGAGAACGCGCGCGTAGCCCGCTGGCCCTGTGGTCCGCTCTACCTCAACACGCCGCATTAAAAAAGAGAGGCAGGAGGCCTCCGTGACTCGATAGGTCCAAGGCTTCGATCCTGTCAACTTCACGCCAGGCGACCTCATGTCTGCGATCTAGCCAATTCATCCAGAACGAACAAACCATCAAGTTATATTTTTCTGACATATTTTCTCCATGCAAATTTCATTGAACAATTTTACTCTCGACTTGTACTATGATGTACGCTGATGACCCACAAGTATAGGGGATCAATCGTAGTCCTTTCGATAAATAAGAGTGTCGAACCCAATGAGGAGCAGAAGGAAATGATAAGCGGTTTTCAGCAAGGTGTTCTCTGCAAGCACTGAAAGTAGCGGTAACCGATAGTTTTGTAGCAAGATAATTCGTAACAAATAACAAGTGTAGCAAAAGTGCAGCAAGGTGGCCCAATCCTTTTTATAGCAAAGGAAAAGCCGGAACGATCTCTTATATAAAGTAAAGCGTTCTCGAGGACACATGAGAATTCTCGTCTAGTCACTTTCATCATGTTCATTTGATTCGCGTTCGCTACTTTGATAATTTGATATGTGGGTGGACCGGTGCTAGGGTGCTGTTCTTACTTGAACAAGTAACCCTCTTATGATTACCCCCTCTCGCAAGCATCCGCAACTACGAAAGAAGAATTAAGATAAATCTAACCATAGCATGAAACATATGGATCCAAAACAGCCCCTTACGGAATAACGCATAAACTAGGGTTTAAGCTTCTGTCACTCTAGCAACCCATCATCTACTTATTACACCACAATACCTTCCCTTAGGCCCAAATATGGTGAAGTGTCATGTAGTCGACGTTCACACGACACCACTAAAGGAAGCAACAACATACATATCATCAAAATATTGAACGAATACAAAATTCACATGATTACTTATGACAAGACTTCTCCCATGTCCTCAAGAACAAAAGTAACTACTCACAAACCATGTTCATGTTCAAGATCAGAGGGGTATTGAATATCATTAAGGATTTGAACATATAATCTTCCACCAAATAAACCAACAAGCATCAACTACAAGATGTAATCAATACTACGAGCAACCCATAGGTACCAATCTGAGGTTTTGCGACAAAGATTGAATACAAGAGATGAACTAGGGTTTGAGATGAGATGGTGCTGGTGAAGATGCTGATGAAGATTGGCCGTCCCACGATGAGAGGATCGTTGGTGATGTCGATGGCTTCGATTTCCCCCTCCCGGAGGGAAGTATCCCCGGCGGAATCGCTCCGCCGGAGGGCAAAAGTGCTCCTGCCCTAGTTCCACGTCGAGACAGCGGCGCTTCGTCCCGAAAGTCCTCCTCTTAATTTTTAGGGCAAATGTGTAGGATCGAAAGTATGTCTAGAGGGGGGGGTGATTAGACTACTTGACCAAATAAAACTTAACCTTTTCCCAGATTTTAGTTGTAGGCAGATTTTAGCAATAGTACATGTCAAGCATCACCCTACACATGCAATTCTAAGAGTATAGCAGCGGAATGTAAGCAATTGCATATGTATGTAGAGAGGGGGTAGGAGATTTCAAACGCAGTGAAGACACGACGTTTTTTGGCGTGGTTCCGATAGGTGGTGCTATCGTACGTCCACGTTGATGGAGGCTTCAACCCACGAAGGGTAACGGCTGCGCGAGTCCACGGAGGGCTCCACCCACGAAGGGTCCACGAAGAAGCAACCTTGCCTATTCCACCATGGCTTACGTCCACGAAGGACTAGCCTCACTCGGGGTAGATCTTCATGAAGTAGGCGATCTCCTTGCCCTTACAAACTTCTTGGTTCAACTCCACATCTGGTTGGAGGCTTCCAAGCGACACCTAACCAATCTAGGAGACACCACTCTCCAAAAGGTAATAGACGGTGTGTTGTTGATGAACTCCTTGCTCTTGTGCTTCAAATGATAGTCTTCCCAGCACTCAATCACTCCTCATAGATTTGGCTATGGTGGAAGAAGGATTTGAGTGGAAAGCAACTTGGGAAAGGCTAGAGATCAAGGTTCAAATGGTAGGAATGGAATATCTTGATCTCAACACATGAGTAGGTGGTTCTCTCTCAGAAAATGTATGGTGGAAGTGTAGGCACGTTCTGATGGCTCTCCTTACTGAGAAGGATGGGGTGGAGGGGTATATATAGCCTCCACACAAAATCCAACCATTACACACTTTTGACCCAACTCGGTGGCACCGAAACGATAATCTCGGTAGCACCGAACTGTGTAAAAGATATGAACTTTAGGAATCTCGGTGGGACCGATACGAACAACTCGGATGGACCGAAGTGCAATGGCTTAGGGCAATCCTCATCTCGGTGGCACCGATTGCATCAACTCGGTAGGACTGAAGTGAAGCAATAAGGCAACAGAGAGTTGGCAAGCCATCTCGGTGAGACCGAAGTAAATGCAAACGATTACAGAGAGTTGGCAAGGCCATCTCGATGGGACCGAGATCCATTTAGGTGGATCCGATTTGTTAGGGTTTGGCAGTGGCTAAGTCTTGGATAAACTCGGTGGGGCCGGATTGGAAATTTTGGTGGGGCCGAGTTGGACTTTGGGTTTAGGACATATTTGGGTAGAGTGAGTGGTTGAGGGTTTAGGAATGCTGTCACTAAGCACTTTGAGCAAAAAGACCATTAAGCAACACCTCATCCCCTTTTAATAGTATTGGCTTTCCTATGGACTCAATGTGATCTTGGATCACTAAACCAAAAATGTAGAGTCTTGATCTTTGCCAATTCTTGTCCTTAGCATTTTGAGGGGTCCACATCTCTAGTCCATGCCATGCCAATCATTGAACATCCTGAAATCTTAATCTTGAATGGATATTAGTTCAATGAGATATATGTTGTTATAAATTACCAAAACCACCAAGGGAGAAAATGTGCTTTCAATCTCCCCCTTTTTGGTAATTGATGACAACATATAGATCAAAGCTTCGACAGATGATTAAGTAAATGAAATACATCGTCGCTTTGAGAAGTATGTGATAAGCAAGAGCTCCCCCTAAATTTGTGCATTATTAAAAAATTGCGTTTGAATGCAAATGCACAATCGATTAGGCTCATGGGTCACTCTTCCATGTCACATACATCTTGGTGGAGCGTGCAAAATGATATGATTGGAAAGGTAAGCACGCATCACCAACATAAGTAATTGATCATACAAGATAATAGTAGAGATAAACATGGAATATCACAATAGGCATAATATGATCAATCACCATCGTATCTCACAAGTATAAACGACAGAATATTGTAGCAAGCACACACATAACAAAGAGTATCAACAAACGATCAAACAAGTAGCAAAAGAAACTCTCGAAGCAAATCAAAAACAAGAAACTCTCTCTCTCTCGAAGCCTATGATCTATACAAATCCTCCCCCTTTGGCAACAAGTACCAAAAAGTTCGAATCGTATAGCACTAGTCGGCTCTCTAGGCACGATCCTCCGAAGGCGATCTCCTGCTGGCGGCTCCGGTGTGCGTAGACGGCGTTGAGATGAGAGCGTCCGCGAATGCTTCTGCTGACGACTGCTGGACTGGTGGAGTGGAGACCTGCTGTGGCACTATGGCTGTGGTGGCTGGTGCAGATACTGTGGTCCGTGGATCCACAACTGGTATCGCAGCTGACCTGGCAGCCCTAGGCACTGACTGAAATTGCTCTGTAGTCGGTCTCTCATCTTCACTGTCATCTGATCTGGCAAGCTTGACAGCATCGACATCTCCTTGCAGCTGTTCCACTGAAGTCTGAATCTCTGTCACTTTGACATCCAAGTCATGAAACTTTGTCTCAATAATCCGCTCAAAACTAGCCTGGGTCTGGGTGAGGTTGGCCAGACTTCGCTCAATCCTCAGAGTGGCTTCAAGCAGATATTGCATTTGGTCTTTTGGTGTCTTGAGATTCGCAATTGGAGCATTGGGGGCTGCTGCTTCCTGAGCTGCTTTAGCTTCTTGTGCTTTGCGGATTTCCTCTTGAGCTTGGGCAGAAGTGGGATGCGAAGGATCCATCACTATAACGTTGTCCTCAAAATCTGGACGGAGTGGCAAATGCTCTCAATCAAGAAGATACGTGCTGGTTCCAACTTTGGAATTGACCAACAACTGAATATGTGGAGCATAACCACACGATCTCTTCTGATCTGCTGCTGTCCTCTTGATAGTCTCTACTATCAGGCTCATCACCTTGAATTTCTGAGGTGTATCGAATAAATGCAGCAAGTTGATGGAGTGGCCACGAATCATCTTATCATCTCCTGACTTGGGTAGCAGAGTGTACCGCAGTATAGTATTTGAGGTGGCCAGACCTGGGAGCAAATGCTTTACTGATCCAAGCTTATGAGTCTCAAGATCCTCCTGGGGAATAGCAGTGTACATGTTCTTCATAGAATTGTGATCAAACTTGAGCTTGGCATATACATCATAATCATCATCCTCTTCCTTGGGTGCACCAAGAAGATTTGCCCACTCAGAGATGGTAGACTGGTATCTTATACCCTCAGTCATCCACACTATTCTGCCATCTGGATAGAAGTGAGCAGTGGAGTAAAACTGCATGATCATCTCATCATTCCACTTAGTCAACTTCTTTCCAACGAATTCATCAACTCCAGCAATTCTGAAACTTTCATGGACGTGGGGGAAATAGTCCTCGTTCTCATCGATGTATTCCCAATCCACCCACTTCATGTCACTGACTATGGGCTTCTTGTCAAGCAATACTGTCTCATAGAAATCTTGTTGCTCACGGGTGTGAAAACGATAATCACAAGCAGTCCTCCTTCTGATAGCATAAGGATATGACAATCTCCATTGACGCAGTCCTTTGTCCTTTCTCAACATCATGTTCTCAGCTACTGGGTGTGCGTTGTCATGTTCTGGTATCTTGGGCTTCAATTTTCTGAGCACTAGAGGCTCGTCATCAACAGTTGATTCAGGCACTGGGGCCTTGTTCTTCTCTGCAGCAGATATGTTCCTGGTTGATCTCTTGGGTGCTGGTGCCTTAGGCTTTGACTTGGGAGGTGCAGCAGTCTTGATAGCATCAGACATGAGCTTCTGTGCTTTTTCAGGGGGTGCAACAACTGGCTCTTCCTCCTCATCTTCTTCCTCATCAATCATCATAGTAGGTCTGCCAATTACTCGGGCAGTAGTTTTCCTTATCCTCTTCTTCTTGGCACCTGCAGCTGCCTCACTAGGCTCTTGCATAGTCTTCTGAGGCACTTTCCTCACAGCTGTTCTTTCCTTGATAGAAGTAGGCTTTGTGCTGTACTCCTTAGCTAGCACTACTCTCTTCTTCTTTTGTGCAGTTTCACTTGCAACAAAGTCCTCATCCTCACTGTCTAAGGTTTTCTTCTTCTGTGTTCTGGTTGCTGCTTTAGGAAGATCTGGAGAGCTTCTCTCTCCCTCATAGAAACTTTCATTATGGCTTGATCCTTCACTTTGCTCTTCATGCTGCTCTGACCTGTTCTGACTGTCACTGACATCAGACATTGTGCTGAGCTGACCCTGTGAATAGATAGGTATGGGTAGAGTAGATGAGTCATCACAAAAAGCAGATTGTTTTTCATAAAAATGAGTTCAAACTTTAGTTCTAGGTTTTCACAGAATGCAGTTCGGATGGACCGAGTTGGTAATCTCGGTGACACCGAAGCACACTACAAAGACATGGCACGCCATTTCGGTCTGACCGAGATGGGTTCCGGTGGCTCCGAGATGCTAGGGTTTCACTGAGACGTTACTTTCGGTCTTACCGATTTGCACAACTCGGTGGCACCGAGATGTACTTGTGCTATGGCCAGGGCCAAATCGGTGGGACCGAAAATTCCTATTCGGTCGGTCCGAGATGCATTCGGCGGAAACCTAACCCTAAATTTTTTGCTCGAATCTCGTTCAAACGAACTAATCTGGTGGAAAGAGAATTGCATTCATGGCAAGATTACAGGCAATCCAATCGTGCATTGAATCGGAAAAGGGAAGCACAAAAGGGATCGAAACTCACCCTAACTCGGTGGAGTTCCTCTACAGCAGCAACGGCGGTGGAGATTACCGTTGACGGCGACGGAGTCCTGCGGCGAGGGCGCACAGGCGACGACGGCGACGATCCGGAGACCAAAGGGGCGGCAGCAATGGGGCGCGGGCGCGTGACGTTTGAAGAAATTTTCAACCGCACGGTTCGCTGGGAATATATACCCATTCGCTGTCGGTGGCACCGAGTGGAACAAATCGGTAGCACCGAGACGTGCAACTGCTTGCAGTTACAGCAACTCGGTCCGACCGAGTTGGTCTAATCGGTAGCACCGAGATGAAAACCTAGATCAATCTAAATGCTTTTGGTTCGACCGAGTTTGAGTGGGTTGGTCTGACCGAAATCAATTAGAAGGTTTTGGAGGTTCAGCCCTTTCAGATCGGTGGCTCCGAGTGCTCCTCACCCGGAGGGTCCGAAAATGACTTGTTCAATTTTTGTGATGCAGCAAGAATAGAATTTGAGACAAGAAAGCATAGATAGCTAGAGAAGGTTCTTAGGCATTCTTGTACATCCACTTGGCCAGAAAAACCAAGACAATCAAAACAACAAATGGATGTCCTCGAATGATGAAAACATGCAAATCAACATGCTCACACAATAAGATAGCAAATGAACTATGTGTCAAACATGCATAACCAATTCTAGCATCTATCAAGCAATGGCGATGACTAGGTCATCTATATATGAGTATATTGACTTAGGAGCCAAATGAGAACATTTGATCATAGGTCATACTCATCGTTTAAGCACAAGTGGGGTTACCACTTTTACATAAAGCATTGATGTGTTCACACCATTAGAGTTGCTTTAGCTCAATTGCTTAGAGCAAAGCTCCCCCTAGATGTGATATCCCCCCTAAGAGGGTTGAACTAACCTTGGGTTTTGTCGATGATGACTTCATGTAGATGTTGAACACGTGGATGCTCAATGTTGATGTAGATCATCAAGAGTTGGGAGCAATCCTTTGGAGTTATGTGCTTTCAATACCTACATGGGTTAGTCCCACACAAGGAACATACAATGATATCCATAGACATAGAGTGAAATTCACATATGATGATGTCCATGAATGCATTGATTACCTTGTCCCTTGCCTTACCAACAAGAGGGTTTGTGACTCCATGAACTAGTGCAAAATGTGGAAGTTGGTTGCACAAGTCCTTGCCATAAAGAATATGAGTGACGTTTGTTGGTGGAGTCACCCTCAAGAACTCTCTAGTTCTTCTTCTTTTGGATCCACATCAACTTGATGGGAATCCTTGGAGTTGTAGTAGCACTTGATGAAGTAGAACTTGATGAAGTCTTGGGAACCCACTTGACCATGGCTTGAGGAGCTTCTTCAAATGAATCAATCTCTTCTTGAAGCTTGTCCTTGCCTTTTAGCTTGTGGTCTTGTGGTGGAAGGTCTTCTTGAGCTTGTGTTCCCTTGAAGGAAGTAGGGTCATACTTCTCTTGTTGAGGAACAAACTTCGTCTTGGGATATTGACCTTCTTCCCACTCAACTCCATCGGCATTGAACTTTCGTTCAAAACCAACACCTTGGTTCTTCCGATGCCTTCCTTGCTTGCGTACAATTTCCTCAAATTGTTTACTCCCGGCAAGGCTCTTGTAGACACCTTTTTCTATAATTCCTTTCAATAGCATATTTTCTTGCTCAAGTGTAACTTGGCTAAGAGAATCGTTAGTGGAATCAATAGAACTACTAGAAGCAACAATATTGGATTTAGCATTGTTATTGTTACTACTAGAGGTAGAACCATTTTTACCCTTGTTGCTAGTTTGCTTAGGTTTAACTTGTGGCATAAAGGTAGACAAGAGTAAACGTTTGGCAAGATATGAAGAACTCTTCTTTCGAAGATCGTCATTGATAGCTTTAAGAAACTCATGCTCTTGCTCTAAATTTAGCTTCTCGAAGCGTAGCTTCTCATGAGTTCTTAGAAGTTCTCTATGATCCTCTTGAGTTGTTTCATGAGCTAACTTAAGAGCATTTAGTTCTTTAGTTAGACGCTCAATCTCCTTCATAGCATTGTCACTCGTTTCCTCTTGACTATCATGATTACTAGCATTTTCATTATAGCTCACATCACTAGCCCTATCAGTAAGTAAATCATCATCACCAAGCAAATCATCTTCATCACTATTAAAATCAAGATACTCAGGGTGTGATACCTTAGGGCCTTTTGCCATGAAGCATCTTCCAATTCCTTCATTTGGTGAGTCAAATAGATCGTAGGAGTTGGATGACACAAGTGCAAGTCCTGCAACACCTTCATCTTGACTATAGTCGGAGTTGGAGTGATAACTTCTCTCGGAGTGGTTGTCGGAGTCGGAGCCGGAAACCCATTCACCAACATGAGCTTGATGTCTTCTTCTTGTGTAGCTCCTTGATGACTTGTCCTTCCTCTCCGAATCCTTGCTTCTTCGAGAGTGTCTTCGTTCATAATAATCATCTCTACTCCTTCTCTCCTTACGAGGCGATTCATCTCTTCTATGTCTTCCTCTTGGTGATTCGTCTCTTTTCTTGTAGGGAGCCGTACACTCATTGGAGTAGTGTCCAGGCTTTCCACAATTGTAGCAATTACGGTCACGACTTGATGATCTTCTCTCATAATGTCTTGAGCTAGAGCTTCTTTCTTTTCCTTTGTTCTTATAGAACTTGTTGAACCTTTTCACCATTAGGCTAATCTCTTCATTGGATACTAGCTGGTCACTTGAAGTTGTTGGAGCATCGGTTGAGGCTTTGTAAGCACCACTTGACTTATTGTGCAGCTCCTCTTTGTCCTTGAGTGACATTTCATGAGCGACAATCCTTCCAATGACTTCCGTGGGCTTGAGATCTTTGTAATTTGGCATCATTTGGATCAATGTGCAGACGGTATCATATTTTCCATCTAAAGCTCTAAGTATCTTTTTGATGATGAATTTGTCGGTCATCTCGTCACTTCCTAAGCCGGCAATCTCATTTGTGATGAGAGCAAGCCTAGAGTACATCTCTGCGACTCCTTCACCATCCTTCATCTTGAACTTATCAAGTTGACTTTGGAGCACATCCAACTTAGATTCCTTGACGGATTCGGTACCCTCATGCATATCAACCAAAGTATCCCAAATTTCCTTTGCATTCTCGAGGCGGCTGATTTTGTTGAATTCCTCGGGACATAGACCGTTGAATAGAATGTCACAAGCTTGAGCATTGTATTGCAACATCTTCAATTCTTCCGGGGTTGCTTCACGATCCGGTTCCTTGCCATCCTCAAAGAAGTCACCTTGCAAGCCAACATGAACAACAGCCCAAACGGCAGGGTTATGACCAAGAATATGCATTTTCATCTTATGTTTCCAACTAGCAAAGTTTGTACCATCAAAATATGGATCTCTACGGTGATAGTTACCCTCACTAGATGCCATACTCTCCTAGGTTGTGAAACCAAGGCTATGATCACCAAAGCTATGGAAATGAAGGCTTACGGAGACCAAAGCTCTGATACCACTTGTAGGATCGAAAGTATGTCTAGAGGGGGGGTGATTAGACTACTTGACCAAATAAAACTTAACCTTTTCCCAGATTTTAGTTGTAGGCAGATTTTAGCAATAGTACATGTCAAGCATCACCCTACACATGCAATTCTAAGAGTATAGCAGCGGAATGTAAGCAATTGCATATGTATGTAGAGAGGGGGTAGGAGATTTCAAACGCAATGAAGACACGACGGTTTTTGGCGTGGTTCCGATAGGTGGTGCTATCGTACCACCACGTTGATGGAGGCTTCAACCCACGAAGGGTAACGGCTGCGCGAGTCCACGGAGGGCTCCACCCACGAAGGGTCCACGAATAAGCAACCTTGCCTATTCCACCATGGCTTACGTCCATGAAGGACTAGCCTCACTCGGGGTAGATCTTCACGAAGTAGGCGATCTCCTTGCCCTTACAAACTTCTTTGTTCAACTCCACATCTGGTTGGAGGCTTCCAAGCGACACCTAACCAATCTAGGAGACACCACTCTCCAAAAGGTAATAGACGGTGTGTTGTTGATGAACTCCTTGCTCTTGTGCTTCAAATGATAGTCTTCCCAGCACTCAATCACTCCTCACAGATTTGGCTATGGTGGAAGAAGGATTTGAGTGGAAAGCAACTTGGGAAAGGCTAGAGATCAAGGTTCAAATGGTAGGAATGGAATATCTTGATCTCAACACATGAGTAGGTGGTTCTCTCTCAGAAAATGTATGGTGGAAGTGTAGGCACGTTCTGATGGCTCTCCTTACTGAGAAGGATGGGGTGGAGGGGTATATATAGCCTCCACACAAAATCAAACCGTTACACACTTTTGACCCAACTCGGTGGCACCGAAACGATAATTTCGGTAGCACCGAACTGTGTAAAAGATATGAACTTTAGGAATCTCGGTGGGACCGATACGAACAACTCGGATGGACCGAAGTGCAATGGCTTAGGGCAATCCTCATCTCGGTGGCACCGATTGCATCAACTCGGTAGGACCGAAGTGAAGCAATAGGGCAACATAGAGTTAGCAAGCCATCTCGGTGAGACCGATTTGCAAACTCGGTGAGACCGAAGTAAATGCAAACGATTACAGAGAGTTGGCAAGGCCATTTCGGTGGGACCGAGATTCATTTCGGTGGATCTGATTTGTTAGGGTTTGGCAGTGGCTAAGTCTTGGATAAACTCGGTGGGGCCGGATTGGAAATTTCGGTGGGGCCGAGTTGGACTTTGGGTTTAGGAGATATTTGGGTAGAGTGAGTGGTTGAGGGTTTAGGAATGCTGTCACTAAGCACTTTGAGCAAAAAGACCATTAAGCAACACCTCATCCCCTTTTAATAGTATTGGCTTTCCTATGGACTCAATGTGATCTTGGATCACTAAACCAAAAATGTAGAGTCTTGATCTTTGCCAATTCTTGTCCTTAGCATTTTGAGGGGTCCACATCTCTAGTCCATGCCATGCCAATCATTGAACATCCTGAAATCTTAATCTTGAATGGATATTAGTTCAATGAGATATATGTTGTTATGAATTACCAAAACCACCAAGGGAGCAAATGTGCTTTCAAAATGGATTCATATAGCAGAAGGAGGGGGCCAGAGGCCAGCTGTGGGCCCCACAAGGCAACCTAGCGCGCCCTCGGGGGGGGGGGGGGGGGGCGGGGGCGCCCTGTTGCCTTGTGGGCAACTGGTGGGTCCCCTCTGCTATTTCTTTTCTCTATTTTTTTTATATATTCAATAAAAAATCCTCATGAAATTTCCGGTCATTTGGAGCTGTGTAGAATAGGTATCTCTGATGTAGCTATTTCAGGTCCAGAATTCCAGCTGTCGGTATTGTCCCTCTTCATATAAATCTTGCAAATTTAGAGAGAAAAGGAATAAGAATTGCATCATAAAGTGAAATAATGACCAAATATATTATGAATAACAGTAGAAAATCATGATGCAAATTGGACGTATCAACTCCCCCAAGCTTAGACCTCGCTTGTCCTCAAGCGAAAGCAGAAATCGATAATCATGTCCACATGTTTAGAGAGAGAGGTGTCGACAAAACAAAATACGGACAAGAGAGCATCATGATCAATTGTACAACAACAATATATTATCATAATACTTCTCATGAACAAGTAATAATTCATTACAGCATCAAAGTATAAAGCATAAACTTTCTTGAAAGCTAACAAACTATGTTCTTAGTCAATGAAGCAATCACAATTCATCATATTTTTAGGAAGAGTCTATGTAAGAGCTTTTGTTTTAGCAAGTTCACATACTCAACTATCATTTAGTCTTCTATAATTGCTGACACTCACGGCATATTTATGGGGCGAAAGCTTCAATCAGACACATAGAAAGATGGGGGTTTATAGTTTTCACCTCCCAACAGATTTACCTCAAGAGTAATATCAACAATAATAACTCATGATCTCTTATATTCAGTTGGATATATATGTCTAGATATTTTCCCAACACATGATGCTTGCCAAGAGAAAAAAATAAAAATCGAATAGAGAAGAACACTATTGACTCTTGCATAAAAGTAAATACAGAAAAGTAAAAGATAGGCCCTTCGCAGAGGGAAGCAGAGGTTGTCATGCGCTTTTTATTTTTGGATGTGCAAACTCTTAATGCAAAAGAGTTTATTTTGCCCCTTGTGATAGCGACCTTTATTATGCAGTCTGTCGCTTTTATTTCTTCACCATCACAAGTTCGTACAAAGCTTATTTTCCCTTACAATAAAAGTTCATACATATTTAGAGGCAATTTTTATTGCTTTGTGCACCGATGACAACTTACTTGAAGGATCTTATTCAATCCATAGGTAGATATAGTGGATTCTCATGACATGAAACTGGGTTCAAGGGTTTTGGATGCACAAGTAGTATCTCTACTTAGTGCGGAATTTTGGCTAGCAAAAGATGGTAAGCAAGCACCACATGTTAGGGGATCCATGACAATATAACTTCTATGTGAATATAAGCAAACATAACTCATTATGTTGTCTTCCTTGTCCAACGTCAACTCTTTGACATTGAATATTTAATGGGGGCTCACAATCATAAAAGATGTCCAAGATAGTATATTTATATGTGAGTCCTCTCTCCCTTTATTACTTTTTCATGAATTGCATCAATGACCAATGCTATGTTTGTTAACCTTCAATAAATTTTATCAACTATACTTTTCTTTATGTAAAGTCATTACTCACCAAGGGATTAGCATATGATCTTTTCATTTTTTTATTGCTTAGATTGAAACATAAAAGTAAAGAAGCAAAACTCAAACTACTCTTTATTATATAACTCTCACACATGGATACATATATAGATAAATCACGAAACAAGCACTCAAAACTAAGTCATACTAAAACTTTATTCTTCTAAATCACGAAATAACTAAAGGTCGAATTAAGATAGATAATGATAATAAAAAGTGATGGTGATACAATACCGGGGCACCTCCCCCAAGCTTGGAACAAGTTAAGGGTGGTGCCCATACCCGTGTACTCAAGTGTCTTTCTTCGGTGATGGTGGTGGTGAAGTGGTATGCTTGCCCTTCATAACACCGATTATGATGTCCCATAGGCTATGAATTTCATGGAGTACATGCTGGATCATCTCTCCATTCTTTTGGACCTCAGCCATGATATGCTTATTCTCTGGCCCCCAAGCTTTCTTTCCTGCATCACTTTCACTTGGACGAGAGATGTCCCAATTGGATGGTATGTGCATGCGGGGAGTATTTTCAACCCCATAATTGTGAACTAAATTATGAAAATTGTTCCGATGTAACCTATGCAAAGGTCTCCTAGGAGCAATCCCTTCTTGTACCTCTTGACTTCCATGGCTTGTGGTGCTCCTCATGGCTTGATGGGGGTTTGGAGTTGTGGAGATGCTGGCAAGTGTGCCCCTCTCGAAGGCTGGAGGGTGGACTTCCAGCGAATCCCCCTCATCTTCTTCCATGGTGATCTCCTCCTCCTCCTCTCTCCTGAGCTCCATCTGCAGCAACCAAGCATCGTCTCCCACATTGTTTAAGGAAGAGGAAGACATGATGTCTGGTCCCGAAAATCTGATAGAAAACAGCACGAAACAAGAACAGAGGAGAAACTTGCGATACGGTGGTCAAAACATACGGGAGTATATATGAAGAATTTTTATCTTGCAAAACAAGCATACGAGAGGAAAACGGAGTCGGGAAGACACACAAGGGGCCCACAAGGCAACCCGACGCGCCCCGGGGGGGGGGGTCGCGCCCTGTTGCCTTGTGACCTCCTTGTGGGTCCCCTCAGCTGTTTCTTATTTTTGTATTTTTTCTAATATTCCAAAGCGAACAGAAATAATTTTTATGGAATTTTTGGAGTCGGTTTGCTTACCGTATCACATACCTACCCCTTTTCAGGGTTCTGGAGCGTTCCGGAAGGACTCTTTTATGTGTTCCTCCGGCGTCATTGTTTGAATAATATTAGTTTCAACATTAATGGGCGTACCCGAGATATAATGTTTAATTCTTTGTCCGTTAACCACTCTCGGGTTAGTGCCCTCGGAGTTATTGATTTTGATAGCTCCGGAGCGATAAACTTCTTCGATGATGTATGAGCCTTCCCATTTAGAGAGAAGTTTTCCTGCAAAAAATCTGAAACGAGAATTGTACAATAGCACATACTCACCCACTTTGAATTCCCATTTTTGAATTCTTTTATCATGCCATCTTTTAACTTTTTCTTTAAACAACTTGGCATTTTCATAGGCTTGGCTTCGCCATTCATCTAAAGAGCTAATATCAAATAAGCTCTTTTCACCGGCAAGTTTGAAATCATAGTTAAGTTTTTTAACTGCCCAATATGCCTTATGTTCTAGTTCAAGAGGTAAATGACATGCTTTTCCATAAACCATTTTATATGGAGACATACCCATAGGATTTTTATAAGCAGTTCTATAAGCCCACAATGCATCATCAAGTTTCTTAGACCAATTCTTCCTGGATCTATTGACGGACTTTTGCAAAATTAATTTTATTTCTCTATTACTCAATTCAACTTGCCCACTAGACCGAGGATGATAAGGAGATGCAATTATATGATTAACATCATATTTAGCAAGCAATTTACGGAAAGCACCATGAATAAAATGTGAACCACCATTAGTCATCAAGTATCTAGGGACTCCAAATCTCAAAAATATAACTTCTTTAAGCATTTTAATAGAGGTGTTGTGATCAGCACTACTAGTTGGAATAGCTTCTACCCACTTAGTAACATAATCAACATCAACAAGAATATGAGTATATCCATTAGAGGAAGGAAAAGGTCCCATATAATCAAAACCCCAAACATCAAATGGTTCAATAACAAGTGAATAATTCATAGGCATTTCCTGGCGTCTACCAATATTACCAATTCTTTGACATTCATCACAAGAAAGGACAAACGTACGTGCATCTTTAAAAAGGGTAGGCCAATAAAAACCAGAGTGTAATACCTTATGTGTAGTTCTGTCTCCCGAATGGTGTCCTCCATATGCTTCGAAGTGACACTCCCGTAGGATTTGTTCCTTTTCATGCTCAGGTAAACAAAGTCTAATAATACCATCTACTCCTTCTTTATATAAATGTGGGTCATCCCAAAAGTAATGTCTTAAATCAAAGAAGAACTTTTCCTTTTGTTGGTGTGTAAAACTAGGTGGGATATATTTAGCAACAATGTAATTAGCATAGTCTGCATACCAAGGACTAGTGCGGGAAGCATTTACCACAACTAATTGCTCATCCGGAAAATTATCATTAATAGGAAGTGGGTCATCAAGAACATTTTCCATCCTAGACAAATTATCCACTACTGGATTTTCAGCTCCCTTTCTATCAACAATATGCAAATCAAATTCTTGTAGTAAAATAACCCACCTAATAAGTCTAGGTTTAGCATCTTTCTTTTCCTTAAGATATTTAATAGCAGCATGATCAGTGTGAATAGTTACTTTAGAATCAACAATATAAGATCTAAACTTATCACATGCAAACACAACCGCTAAAAACTCTTTCTCAGTAGTAGCATAATTTCTTTGAGCACTGTCTAGAGTTTTACTAGCATAATGAATAACATTTAATTTCTTATCAACTCTTTGTCCTAGAACAACACCAACATCATAATCACTGGCATCACACATAATTTCAAAGGGTAAGTTCCAATCAGGTGGTTGAACAATAGGTGCATATATTAAGGCTTTCTTAAGTATTTCAAAGGCTTCTACGCAATCATCATCAAAAATAAATGGAACATCTTTTTGTAGTAGATTAGTAAGAGGCCTAGAAATTTTAGAGAAGTCTTTTATAAACCTTCTATAGAAACCAGCATGACCTAGAAAACTTCTTATACCTTTGATATCTTTAGGACATGACATTTTCTCAATTGCATCAACTTTAGCTTTGTCTACTTCAATACCTCTTTCAGAAATTTTATGCCCAAGGACTATACCTTCGTTCACCATAAAGTGGCACTTCTCCCTATTCAAGACAAGATTAGTTTCTTCACATCTCTGCAAAACTCGATCAAGGTTGCTTAAGCAATTATCAAAAGAAGTTCTGTAAACGGAGAAATCATCCATGAATACCTCAACGATCTTTTCACAAAAATCAGAGAATATAGCAGTCATACATCTTTGAAAGGTAGTAGGTGCATTACATAAACCAAAGGGCATACGTCTATAAGCATAAGTTCCAAAAGGACAAGTAAAAATGGTTTTCTCTCGATCTTCTTTTGATACAGGTATTTGAGAGAAACCAGAATATCCATCTAGGAAGCAAAAGTGTGTATGTTTAGATAATCTTTTTAACATTTGATCGATAAAAGGCAAGGGGTAATGATCTTTCCTAGTAGCTTTATTTAATTTTCTGAAATCAATTACCATCCGATAACCATTTACAATTCTTTGTGGGATAAGTTCATTTTTATCATTAGGAACAACGGTAATGCCTCCTTTCTTAGGGACACAATGAACATGACTTACCCATCTACTATCAGCTATAGGATAAATTATACCTGCCTCCAGAAGCTTTAATATTTTAGTTCTTACCACGTCCTTCATTTTAGGATTTAGACGTCGTTGATGATCAACAACAGGTTTAGCGTGTGGCTCCATATGAATCTTGTGCTGACATAGAGTGGGACTAATGCCCTTAAGATCATCAAGAGTATATCCAATATCTACTCAGTGCTTCCTTAGAGTTTTTAATAATATCTTTTCTTCATGCTCTGAAAGGTTAACACTGATAATAACAGGATATATCTTCTTTTCATCAAGATAAACATATTTAAGTGTATCAGGTAGTTTCTTTAATTCAAACACATGATCACTCTTAGGTGGAAGAGGTTCTCCCAAAGTTTCAATAGGAAAATTATGTTTAAGAATAGGTGCTTGTTTAAAGAATATCTCATCTATTTCATTTCTTTCATTCATATGCATATCATTTTCATGGTCTAACAAGTATTGTTCTAAAGGATCAATAGGAGGGACAACAATAGAAGCAAGACCAATAATTTCATCTTTATTAGGTAATTCTTTATCATGAGGTTGTCTACAGAATTTAGAGAAATTAAACTCATGAGATACATTACCAAAATTAACACTGACTGTTTCTTTATTGCAATCAATCTTAGCATTAACTATATTCAAGAAAGGTCTACCAAATATAATGGGACAAAAATCATCTTGTGGTGTCCAAGAACAAGAAAATCGGTAGGGTATTTGATCTTACCACACAAGACTTCAACGTCTCTAACAATCCCAAGTAGTGTAATAGTATCTCTGTTTGCAATCTTAATAGTAACATCAATATCTTCAATCTCAACAGGTGCAATATCATTCATGACTTCTTGATAAAGAGAAAATGGAATAGCACTCACACTAGCACCAATATCACATAAACCATGATAGCGATGATCTCCAATTTTAACAGAAACAACAGGCATGCCAATGTTTATTTTTATCTTGTGGATCTGGATTAGCAATTCTAGCTGCTTCATCACAGAAATATATGACATGTCCATCAATGTTATAAACTAAAAGATCTTTAACCATTGCAATATTAGGTTCTACTTTAATTTGTTCAAAGGGTTTAATTGTTTTAATATTACTTTTATTAACCACAGTTGAAGCTTTAGCATGTTCCTTAATCCTAACGGGAAAAGGGGGTTTCTCAATATAAGCAGTAGGCACAACTGGATCAACATTATAAATAATTATTTCCTCTTTAGCTATAGGTTCTTCCTTTACTTCGATAGGTGGATGAAACTTAAACCATTTCTCCTTAGGGAGGTCAACATGAGTAGCAAATGATTTACAAAAAGTGGCTACTATCTCAGAGTCATGTCCATATTTAGTAATAAACTTATGAAAAGCATCTGTTTCCATAAAAGATTTAACACAATCAAACTCAAGATTTATACCCGACTCTTTACCTTTGTCAATTTCCCAATCTTCGGAGTTGCGTTTAATTCTTTCCAGAAGATACCATTTAAATTCAATAGTTCTCTTTTATAAAGGAACCAGTAGAAGAAGTATCGAGCATGGATTGATCATTACGAGAAAGCCGAGCATAAAAGTTTTGTATAATTATTTCTCTTGAGAGTTCATGATTGGGGCATGTATGCATCATATACTTAAGCCTCCCCCAAGCTTGAGCGATACTTTCTCCTTCACGAGGCCAAAAATTATATATATAATTCCGATCACGATGAACCAAATGCATAGGATAAAATCTCTGGTGAAATTCCAGCTTTAACCGGTTCCAATCCCATGTTCCAGTATCATCCAATAGCCTATACCATGTCAATGCCTTTCCCTCCAAAGATAAAGGGAATACTGTCTTCTTAACTCCATCCTCGGATAAACCTGCAAGCTTAAACAATCCACAAATTTCATCCACATAGATCAAGTGCATATCAGGATGTATTGTTCCATCTCCTGCATAAGGATTAGCTAGCAGTTTCTCTAACATACCCGAAGGAATTTCATAATAAATATTTTCAGTAGGTTGAGGAGCAACTCTTAATGCTTCCGGTCAAGGTGAAGATACCCCGAACAAACCCCTCAAAGGATTATTTTCCATAGTGACAAGTGACAGTAAATTTCAGCACGTAATAAAAGTGTTTCCTTACCAAATTCCACTTACCAAAGGCGCTTCACTTCCCTGAAACGGTGCCAGAAAAGAGTCTTGATGACCCACAAGTATAGGGGATAAATTGTATTCCTTTCGATAAATAAGAGTGTCAAACCCAACGAGGAGCAGAAGGAAATGATAAGCGGTTTTCAGCAAGGTGTTCTCTGCAAGCACTGAAAGTAGCGATAACCGATAGTTTTGTAGCAAGATAATTCGTAACAAGTAACAAGTAACAAGTGTAGAAAAAGTGTAGCAAGGTGACCCAATCCTTTTTATAGCAAAGGACAAGCTGGAACGGTCTCTTATATAAAGTAAAGCGTTCTCGGGGACACATGGGAATTCTTGTCTAGTCACTTTCATCATGTTCATTTGATTCGCGTTTGCTACTTTGATAATTTGATATGTAGGTGAACCGGTGCTAGGGTGCTGTTCTTACTTGAACAAGGAACCCTCTTATGATTACCCCCTCTCGCAAGCATCCGCAACTACGAAAGAAGAATTAAGATAAATCTAACCATAGCATGAAACATATGGATCCAAAACAGCCCCTTATGGAATAACACATAAACTAGGGTTTAAGCTTCTGTCACTCTAGAAACCCATCATCTACTTATTACTCCACAATGCCTTACCTTAGGCCCAAATATGGTGAAGTGTCATGTAGTCGATGTTCACACGACACCACTAAAGGAAGCAACAACATACATATCATCAAAATATCGAGCGAATACCAAATTCACATGATTACTTATGACAAGACTTCTCCCATGTCCTCAAGAACAAAAGTAACTACTCACAAACCATGTTCATGTTCAAGATAAGAGGGGTATTGAATATCATTAAGGATCTGAACATACAATCTTCCACCAAATAAACAAACAAGCATCAACTACAAGATGTAATCAACAATACTAGCAACCCACATGTACCAATCTGAGGTTTTGAGACAAAAATTGAATACAAGAGATGAACCAGGGTTTGAGATGAGATGGTGCTAGTGAAGATGTTGATGAAGATTGGCCCTCCCACGATGACATGATCGTTGGTGATGTCGATGGCTTCGATTTCCCCCTCCCGGAGGGAAGTATCCCCGGCGGAATCGCTCCGCCGGAGGGCAAAAGTGCTCCTGCCCTAGTTCCGCCTCGAGACGGTGGCGCTTCATCCCGAAAGTCCTCCTCTTAATTTGTTTAGGGCAAATGGCTTCATATAGCAGAAGGAGGGGGCCAAAGGCCAGTTGTGGGCCCCACAAGGCAACCCGGCGCGCCCCGGGGGGGCGCCCTGTTGCCTTGTGGGCAACTGGTGGGTCCCCTCTGCTATTTCTTTTCTCCAATATTTTTTTATATATTCAATAAAAAATCCTCGTGAAATTTTAGGTCATTTGGAGCTCTGGAGAATAGGTATCTCTGTTGTAGCTATTTCAGGTCCAGAATTCCAGCTGCCGGTATTCTCCCTCTTCATATAAATCTTGCAAATTTAGAGAGAAAAGGCATAAGAATTGCATCATAAAGTGAAATAGTGACCAAATATATTATAAATAATAGTAGGAAATCATGATGCAAATTGGACGTATCATACTGAACCTTACTGCCACCGGTGTTCGGTGTAACACTTCATAGTCTACTTGCTCCTAGCCTCACCGGTGCTCGATCTCCATGATCCTGGCTACCTGTAGGGATGAAGATCGCGGACAAGACAAGATATATCTACGGAACAATTTTATTTCACACATATGGGACATTATTTCAAAGCCCTTCCATTGATCCCCATAACAAATACAGAGGGTTGCAAGGCTCATGCTTCAACCCATACCTTACCAGACTAGTCACACATGGAGATCAGATCGCGAGAAGAAAACATTGAAGAACACATCTTGGATATAGATTGATTGCAAATATGTCTTACAATGGATGCCTTGTGCGATGCACGATTACAAGTATGAACTAGATGAGGAAGTACTATGGTGGTGATGGTGGCTATGGAGATGGAAATGGCGGCGGCTAGGGTTTGTGGATGAAGATGATGATGAAGGTGTTCTGGCTGTTGATGACGCTCTTTCCGTGCTCGTTCTGTTGACATTTCGATGGGGTCCCCTTTATAAAAGTTGTACAGGTGGACGATCTGCCTTGGTTGCCACACCATACAGGCGCTCATACGGGCGCGTGCACCCGTTTGGAATGCCGTCTTTTGCACTGGTTTCATAAAAATATCTCTTGTTAATTCTTTCTTCCTTCATTCTCCTTCCTTTCCATTCCCACACGTGATTTCTTCCCTTTTTAGCCCATTTCCGGTGGAAACACATCAAAGAGAGGATTTGTGGAATCCCTTGCACTTATTAGCCATTAGTGATAATATTGGAGCGAATATCTCTTTTTAAATGAAATATCTCTATTCAAACAAAGGTGAAATGAGTGTAAAAATATCACTCATCAACTTCCCCAAGCTTAAACTTGATCGTCCTCGAGCAACATAAAGAGAAATCCGAATCAGAAGGAACTCAGTTGTTTAAACCAAAATAACGAGAAGGTTTTGGTTCACTTACGATCGGTATGCCTAGATAGCCCTCCGCTTCTTGACCTAAAAACTTAGCATAGCTGTAGCGGTGGCATGGTTATAGTGCAAGTGTTAGTGAAGCAAAGATAATCAATACAAAGTTCTTGATCTACTAGATAAAACAACTTTGCAACACTCTATTCTATTTATTCTAGACAACACTTGCTTGCCAGGAATGCACGGAAGAGTTTTGTTTTGATAGAGCCATAAAAACATATGTTAGGGAGTGAAAAGCATGTAGAAAAATATGATGCTCTAGTGCTCATAAGCACACCCACAATTATTTCCTCCTCAAGGATCTTAAGCACTTCATTTCAATCATTGTTTGTTGGAACTTTGGTTGTCATGTGAAGGGATTATGCCAAATAAGTGATCTTGCATAGAGTTTCACTGTAGCTTAATGTTTGGGAACTATGGACCTTTGATGAATGTCTCTTTCGAGCTCTGTTGATCCATCCCTTTATTTATCACATACACACCCATTCAAGAGAAAGCCGAATAATATGCATTTGTAGTGTTGCCACTACGTACTGTAACAAACTCATAGCCGAAATCCGAGCTATCGCTCTTGGTGGATCGTTCATTGGCTAGCGGAGTCCTCATCATAACATCAAGAAAGGTGGCGAAGCCACATTTACACATGTACACATGCATAGAGTAGCGGGGCCATGGCACCAGCGAGAAGCTGAAGCACCATGTAATAGATACAACATAGATTTTTGGCATAATCTCGTACACCCTTCAACTAAGTTCCTCTAGATAATTTAATCCACAAGTGCTACCAAGTCTATTAAAATTAACAACATGGGGTTGAGCATTTCAAACATCATTTCCACTACAATTTTTCTCAACTCCCAATTCTTTGAAGACTTTCTCTTGTGCTGGTTATTCTTAGTTAAGATCATTTCATTTAAAAACAGTCCCATGACAAGTCTTGGTTGTCTAAACTAAACTAAACAAAGGCTACAAAATTACTTCAGCTACTAGAACAAAACCTTTGTCTTAATTATCAAGACTTACTCCCATTTGCACATATCACACATACTACTACTACATCTACTCTAAGTACTTCAAGTGCAAAAGATGGGAGTCATAGGACATACCTTCACGGTTGCGAATTTACACACTTCTCTTCCTTACTCTTGCATTCCTCGTTGTCCGGCGTCGATCAATTCCTCTGAAAACAAAATGCAAACGAACTCCAAGGGGCAAAATAAAGAGCAAAGCAAAGCTTATTCTATTTTTTTTTGGTTTTTTGTTTTTTGAAAACTAACTTGCAAACGAAAAATCGCAAAGGCAAAAGCAAATAAAAAGCGAAAGCAAATAAAAGCAAAGTGTTGGAACAGACCAACACGAGTGTTTTGAAGCTCCACGAGCTTAAATACAACCTCATTACAGTTTATTCAAATAATTCCGCCACATCTTGATATAGAAGTGGTGATGACCAACCCCAAGCTTAGGCTTTTGAAAGCCCAAACCGGCGGGATCATTGTGGCAGTTGGTCAGGAGCCCATCCTTGGCTCCAGTTGGAGAAGTTCATGTTCATGTAGGCGGACGTGCCTCGAAGAGACTCAGCGAGGTTGCTCATATCTTGGATAGAGTCCTGGAGGTTGTTGAGGTCCACGTAGGTGGTGTAGCCTCCTTGTTGTGGTTGCTCTTGGGGCTGCTCCTCTTCTTCGTCGGCGGCGAGATCTTCTTCATCTACTTGTTCTGGTTCTAGGCCTTCTTGGTCAAAAGCTGAACCTCCTTCCTGCACAACATAGTGTAATTGTCCATGTTTTATGGAAAAAACGGTTAGGCATAGGAGTGGGCAACAAGTATGCCACTCCAGGAATTCTGATGCAGTGACGGCCATTATGAACTACTACCATTCCAGCGCTAGTGAGAACATGAATATTAACAAGGGTGTTACTGACAATGGGGCGACGGTGATTGTAGTTGAGACCAAGGGAGTTGGCCAACATGGTGATCATTCCTCCACACATGATATCTCCTTGTGCATGATTTGCTTGATGCGCAAGGTGTAGCAATAGTATTGCCCCTAAGTTGGGCGAATAACCGACGTCAAGGTTCATTGCTTTCCCGAGAACTAGCATGTTCTCATCATTCACCTTAGAAACTTCTCCTCATGCCTGCAACAAGTAAGTGATAACATCATAGAGATAACGTATAGCAAGACTTTCAGTGCAACTAGCTCTCGAGCCACTTGTGCTCATCAAATTGAAGGATTGCCTTGGGTGTGGGTCAGTCAAATCATAAACATATCTAAGATCATCATCATTGTTGATGAAGCCAAAGTAGTTACACCACTCGTCAAGAGTGATGTTGAAGTCTTGGTCCAGGAGACGAAAAGTGATCCTCTCCTCCTCATATGCATTTAGCACCAAACCAACATTATGCGAGAGAGTGCTAAGAAACTCAAGTGTCAAGCGTTCATATGTCTCACATCCCTGATAAACAAAATGATGCATCCCGAAATTATGACAAAGCAAATTAAAATCATTAGTAATACCTTGCTTGGCGAGTGTGGTCGCACAAGCCCATTTGGTTGATTTGATCTTCCTTGTTCCGAGCTTTTGGAATTTCTTCCTTGCTTTATGGTCGGTGAAGACGACCCCCTGGGTTAAAACTTGTTGTGGCGGTGCGGTGGATGAATGTGGGATTGAGGAGATAGGTCTAGAGGGGGGGTGAATAGACACTTAACCAACCAAAGTTGCAGTTTTTAATTTCTCTTGGAACTTAGGCAGATTTTGGCACAAGTTAAGATCACTCCAATACTTTCTACACATGCATATCTAGAGATTGAGCAGCGGAAATAGTAAGGCATGCAAAAGTACGAAATGTAAATGGGTAGAGTATGGAAGATCAAACGCAATGAAGACACGGTGGTTTTTAGCGTGGTTCCGATAGGTGGTGCTATCGTACGTCCACGTTGATGGAGACTTCAACCCACGAAGGGTAACGGCTGCGCGAGTCCACGGAGGGCTCCACCCACGAAGGGTCCACGAAGAAGCAACCTTGTATATTCCACCATGGCTTACGTCCACGAAGGACTAGCCTCACTCGGGTAGATCTTCACGAAGTAGGCGATCTCCTTGCCCTTACAAACTCCTTGGTTCAACTCCACATCATGTCGGAGGCTCCCAAGTGACACCTAACCAATCTAGGAGACACCACTCTCCAAAAGGTAATAGACGGTGTGTTGTTGATGAACTCCTTGCTCTTGTGCTTCAAATGATAGTCTTCCCAACACTCAAACAACTCCTCACAGATTTGGTTATGGTGGAAGAAGGATTTGAGTGGAAAGCAACTTGGGAAAGGCTAGAAATCAAGGTTCAAATGGTAGGAATGGAATCTCTTGATCTCAACACATGAGTAGGTAGTTCTCTCTCAGAAAATGTGTAGTAGAAGTGTAGGCACGTTCTGATGGCTCTCCTCACTGAGAAGGAGGTGGTGGAGGGGTATATATAGCCTCCACACAAAATCCAACCGTTACACACTTTTGACCCAACTCGGTGGCACCGAAACCATAATCTGGGTAGCACCGAACTGTGTAAAAGATATGAACATTAGGAATCTCGGTGGGACCGATAGGAACAACTTGGATGGACCGAAGTGCAATGGCTAGGGCAAACCTCATCTCGGTGGCACCGATTGAATCAACTCGGTAGGACCGAAGTGAAGCAATAACGCAACAGAGACTTGGCAAGCCATCTCGATGAGACCGATTTGCAAAACTCGGTGAGACCGAAGTAGGTGCAAATGATCACAGAGAGTTGGCAAGGCCATCTCGGTGAGACCGAGATCCATATCGGTGGATCCGATTTGTTAGGGTTTTGGTAGTGGCTAAGGTCAGATGAACTCGGTGGCTCCCGATAGGAAATTTCGGTGGGGCCGAGTTGGAATGTAGGTTTTGGACATCTTTGGATAGAGAGAGTGGTTGAGGATTTAGGAGTACTGTCACTAAGCACTTGAGCAAAAAGACCATTAAGCAACACCTCATCCCCTTTTAATAGTATTGGCTTTCCTATGGACTCAATGTGATTTTGGACCACTAAACCAAAAATGTAGAGTCTTGAACTTTTGCTAATCCTTGTCCTTAGCATTTTGAAGGGGTTCCACATCCTCTTGTCCCTGCCACGCCATTGTTGAACTTGTCTGAAATTCACTAGATAAAAGCATTAGTCCAACAATATGTATGTTGGCATGAATTACCAAAAATACCAAGGGAGCCAGTGTGCTTTTAATGAACTCGAAGCACCACGTACGCGAGTGGAGCTCCTTGTAAACATCTACAAAACAATTTTCCAGTACAATACATTTAAAGAATATTGATTCTATGGTAGTAAAAAAATCATACTCCTCTAAAAACATCAACGAATCCAAGCCAAACTCAAATTTGGATCAAAAATATGTATCTCGTAGTCATGGCAATGCTAGGCATGTAGAACATGGATTCGCGAAAAATAAATTGGGGATCGGAGGAGAAACATACCGTAGATTGATCACACAGAAGGATTTGAACTGAAATCAAGCGAGTAGAGAGATCGGGTGAAGTTTTGCTAGGGTTTGGAGAGGTTTGGAGGAAGAAGAAGAAGAAAAGAGAGAGATGGGGGTGATTTACCTTCTTCCTCGGGCTTATTGGAGCCACTAGGGGTCGAAACGACTGCTCATACGGGCGCAGGCGCCCGTATGGAATGCCGTCTTTCATCCTGATGACTTACCTACGTTTGTGCATATATGAAACGACCGCTGAAACGGGCGGCGGCATCCATTTGAAACGCCTTCTTTCGTCCTGATCATTTTCTTCTCCTGGTCGATGGTGTCATACGACCATTCGAACGGGCGCGTGCGCCCGTTTGGAACACCGTCAAATGCTCTGGTCTTTCTTCTTGTTTCTACAGATGTTTCAAACGACTGCCAAAACGAGCGCTTGCGCTCGTTTGAAACGCTATCTTTTACTCTGACTTCTCTGGTAGTTTTGCGTTGGAACCTCCAGCAGGCCATACGACCGCCCATACGACTGCCACGGTCGTTTTAAAGGCCATCTTTTGATCTGTTTCTTCCGAAACTTTTCTTTTTCTTTGTTCTCCTGAGGGGTTAGTTCCAAGACAATACATAGACATATTTTGAGGCATCCAAACATCGATACAACATATTTTTCAACTTGCATATAGCAAAAGCCTTCATTAGATCAACTCTTCCAAACTTACTTGTACATAGAGAACTTCAATCACTCTTTTATTAAAACAAAAATTAAAACTTACTTGTCTACTTTATTCGCGTGGGTTACCTCCCACGAAGCGCTTGTTTTCTGTCAGTTAGCTCGACCGTAGTGGTGATCAAGGTGGTGCAAACACACCGAGACCATAGCTTCGGGCTTTCACGATGATGCCTTCTCCTGTGTAGGTCTTCATTTTCTTTTTCCTGGGGAAATGTCTCACAAAAGGATCTTTAGCTGGTAAATCAAATCTTACATTCCCCTCAAAAACATTTATCACTGCTTTGATAGTCCTTGGAAAAGGTCTATCGAGAATTATAGGGGCTATTGGATCTTCAGGTATATCTACTATCACAAGATCAATCATGCCAGGGCAATCATTAATTTGAACTATAACACCATGCTTAATGCCTACTACCCTAGTAAAAGTAGAATTAGCCATATTCAATATAATCTCAGTAGTAGCATAAGGACCTAGATTGAGACTATCATAAACAGATTTAGGGATAGTGGAAACACTAGCCCCTAGATCACATAAGGCACTGAATTTATTCAATCCAATCTCAATCTCTATTGTAGGTTCAAAAGCATCTTCTTGCTTAGCTGGTAACTTACTATAGAGCTTCTTCCTTTCATCATCAAGTTCACTTATCTTGGCTGCAACTTGTTCAACAAAGACATTATATGCTTCACTATCAGTTACCTCAGGTAGTGGGTACTTCATTGATATCATCTTTACAAAGTCAGCAACGGTGTAGTTGTACTCCGGCACTTGGCTTGTGTCAAGTACTTCTGCCTTCTCTTCGTTGCTTCTCATCATTTTAACATCTTCAACCGGGTTAGGCTCCGGTTTACCTGCAAACTTGGCTAGAATTAATGTTTGACTCTCTACAATTTTAGCCACTTGTGCTTCCATATTCTTGGATCTTCCTTCAAGTATCTGCACATCATTTGTTAGTCCAACAACCTTACTGGTCAATTAACCAAGTAAGTTATCATGGTTCTTCAAGATATTCTTGAAGTTTTTATTTTGCTCAAGAGTATTTCTATTGCTACCATTAGCTCCATTAAAATTGTTGGATGCTCCTCCATTACTAGGGTAAGGGAGTCTAGGAGCATAACCATTATTTTTCCAATTAGGATTGTAGATATTACAAGCAATAAATTCACATCACTAGTTTCTTCATTAGTGATGGCATTCATGTTTACCTCTTCTTTACCTTTCATTACGGAGATAAGTTCATCAAGCTTAGCTGTCAACTCCGTGTTACTTTCTTCAACGGCATTCACCCTCCTGGCGGTGGATCTTTCGACATGCCATTGGGCATGGTTCTCTTGCATATCATCCAGTAGTTTCTTGACATCTTCTATGGGTTTTCCCATGATTGTTCCTCCTACAGCTATATCAAGCATAGTTTTTGACATGTGATTTAAACCGTTATAAAACATATGAAGGATTAACCATTCCTCCATTCCATGATTGGGACAGTTCCTTATAGCTTCTTTCATTCTATCCCACGCAAGCGCTAGTGGCTCACATTCTTCCTTCTTGAAACCTATAATCTGAGAATGTAATTGCATAATCTTTGCAGGTGGACAAAAATTAGATAAAAATTTACTGCAACAATAAGCCTAAGAAGTAATACTACCTCTAGGTAGAGCTAGAAGCCATTCCTTAGCTTTTCCTTTCAGAGAGAAAGGAAATGGACGCAATTTCAGAGCGTCATGGCTATAATCTTTAATGCGTGTCATGTTGCACAATTTAGTAAAATTATGCAAGTGCATACCAGCATCCTCAGAAGCAGAGCCTCCAATTTGGTCCTGTTGAACCATGGAAACTAACTTCGGTTTGATCTCATACTCAGCGGCTGCAACCTCAGGTTGTGCTATAGGTTCACGCATGAAGTTATTGCTGGGAGTAGCAAAACTCCCAAGATTACGAGCCATAGTAATCTTTTTGGTTTTTTCTCAACTGACAAGACTTGCAACAAAAATTAAACTTATACTAAAAACTAAAAAATTAACTGTGACAAAAACTCTAAACACAAAGACTAGGAATACTAAACTCCTCCTCGGCAACGGCGCCAGAGAAAGGGCTTGATACCTCCTTTTACTAATCTGGTATTGGATTAGAAAAGTGTATCCCACACCTATTTCCCCAGAGGTGACCCTGGGTTATCGAACCCATGAGAGGAAGATTCACTTGAAGCGATGGTCTCTAGCAAGCTTTTGTCAAAGTGTCAAATCCAGCTTTTGTCTGGATCATGCAAGCAAATAGTAATTCAAACACTTATAATAAAAAGAGGTACGGGTATGAGGTCTTAATGCTTACAACCATGTATTTGTGTTGGGACCAGATATGATCTTAATTTGTGCGCTGGAAGTCACCCATCGAGATGTGCTTGTTACGGGTCGAAGTGGGGGATGTGTCCAAATAACATCTTGACCGGCACGAGTCCTGCATCAAGAATCAGTTGTCCTACCGCAGGTCCTACCCGTCGCGCGGGGTTGCCTCGATAATTAAGATAATAAAATCAGACAAGAGCTTTGGGCATTTAATGACTACACCCCATGTATCCCCAAGGATATGATCCATGTTACCCCTACTGAACCTTACTGTCACTGGTGTTCGGTGTAACACTTCACGGTCTCCTTGCTCCTAGCCTCACCGGTGCTCGATCTCCATGATCATGGGAGCTTGCAGGGATGAAGATCGTGGACAAGACCAGAGACATCTACGAAACAATTTTATTTCACACATACGGGGCGTTATTTCAAAGCCCTTCCATTGATCCCCACAACAAATACAGAGGGTTGCAAGGCTCTTGCCTCAACCCATACCTTACCGGACTACTCACACATTGAGATCAGATCGCGAGAAGAAAACATTGAAGACCACATCTTGGATATAGATTGATTGCAAATAAGTCTTACAATGGATGCCTTGTGCGATGCACGATTACAAGTATGAACTAGATGAGGAAGCACTATGGTGGTGATGGTGGCTATGGAGATGGAAATGGCGGCAGCTAGGGTTTGTGGATGAAGATGATGATGAAGGTGTTCTGCCTACTGATGACGCTCTCCCCGTGCTCGTTCTGTTGACATTTCTATGGGGTCCCCTTTATAAAAGTTGTACAGGTGGACGATCCGCCTCAGTTACCACGCCATACAGGCGCCGTCTTTTGCACTGGTTTCGCAGAAATGTCTCATGTTGATTCTTTCTTCCTCCATTCTCTTTCCTTTCCATTCCCACACGTGATTTCTTCCTTTTTAGCCCATTTCCTGTGGAAACACATCAAAGAGAGGATTTGTCGAATCCCTTGCACTTATTAGCCATTAGTGATAATATCGGAGCGAATATCTCTTTTTAAATGAAATATCTCGGTTTAAACAAAGGTGAAATGAGTGTAAAAATGTCACTCATCAAGTATACATAATTATTTTGCTCTCGCATATTCATATGAGAATTTCTTCTTCTGCTTGTACTGCTTCATGTATGCAGATTAATCGGTGACCACTCCATGTTGTCACCTCGACGAGCCAACCTCATCTCTCCACCAATGTGAACGTCGAGTTGTTTCATGCAGCGACAACAGAAAATTAGGTCATACAAAAAATCAGGTCGGATAACATCGCGACCTTGGAGTACCGAGCATCTCCGTCTATTTTGTGCATAAACTCTAAGTATTACGTACTTTTCTACATAAGCAAACTGCAACATCTGCATTTCATGCATATTTAGCTCAAACAGAATCAGGTTGGAAATAAGGAGGTCCTAGCGACCTTCCACACTTTTTCATTTCCCTTTTATAGTTTTGCTAAATAAATATGACACACATCTATTCAGCACAACCAATATACTGAACCCCTTGGGATAGACAAATCGCGGAAGAACAAACGTATCTCTTTGTTGATGGACTCGGGGGCTGCACCGCTATAAGCTGACGCTAGTCGCTATAGGTGGACCCCCCTGCAGCTTCACCCGAAGGCTGCATTGTACGTTCATGCTTTTTGATCCGAACCCTCATGGACGCTTCTTCGGACGACCTCCCACAGCTTCGTGCTCCGGGGCTGCATCGAATCCATTTTGTGGTAGTCCTTCCTTTGAGGAGAGCAACCAACGAGGATGTCGGACAACTGAATCAAGCATTCTGTTCACGCCGAGCCCCACTAAATATGCCTATGGCGTCAACCAGCACAAAGGGGATCTCTGTTCCTAACATGAACAGAGGCACTTCACCGCCTCTACGGCATAAATAAACATATATCTCATTTTCCAAACAGTAAAAGAACATAAATGAGGTCATATTGATAAGCATCGCAAAGAATGCTGCAATGTTTTTTCTGTCTCCAGGATACAGGTCTATGCCTAACGGCGGCTCTCTGTTGTGGCAAAGGATGCCACAGCCTCTACATCATACTTCGTCGCCTGAACGGCTCGAACAACATCAACAATGCAAAGAGCATACAAAGCTAAGTCATCTACATGCTTAAAGATCCACATTTTACTCTAGAACGAGTTCATTATTTTGTGAGTCATCTGAGCCCCACTCGATTTCTACTCACACCACGCCCACCGGGTGAGCCGCGCCTCTGCGTGTTATAATATATAAATAAACACCGATCTCCGTGAGGACGACCCTAGAGGTGATATTGCAATGAGGGCCCAAATCTGAGACACTCCAGGTTGTATCGCACGATGATTCCCTTGTGCTCAGTGGGAGGCTAAATCTAAGCAATCTATCTAGAGTCCACTCCCAGAGGCTGCATCGATGTTCCATTGATGCGACCTCCAGCCGCCAAAGCGCACTAGGTCCATTAGATTAGCCTCTAAGGCACGAAACATCATTAATTAAAAAATTACTCCCCTCGCTATCAAAGCCCAGGGGTTGCATCACAAGTTTAACCAACTTCCTCGGTTTCCCTTTATTTGCTTATTACTCGCACAAGGGTAAAATAACTCTGTGAGTTATACTTTACACAAGTATTACATTACATATGCATGTAAACGTCCACTTGGTATCCAGTGTTTGACAAAATGCAATTGTAAGTCTGCCTTGTTTTCCTCATCTTACAGGTCCTTCGACCTCGCCTCGGTGGCCACACTACTGCCAGGCGCGGGGGCTCCGCTTTGCCTCGGCGGCCACACTACTGCCGGGCTCGGGGGCTCACTTCGCCCCACCAGGCCCCTCACCTCATCTAGGCTCGGGGACTCCGCTTCGCCTCGGCGGCCTCGCTGCTGCCGGGCTCGGGGTCTCACTTCACCCCACCAGGCCCATAGCCTCATCCAAGCTCAGGGGCTCCGCTTCGCCTCGGCGGCCACGCTGCTGCCAGGCTCGGGGGCTCACTTCACCCCATCAGGCCCCTCGCCTCATCTAGGCTCGGGGGCTCCGCTTCGCCTCAGCGGCCACGTTGCTGCCGGGATCGGGGGCTCACATCGCCCCATCAGGCCCCTCGCCTCATCCAGGCTAGAGGGCTCCGCTTCGCCTCGACGGCCACACTGCTGCCAGGCTCGGGGCTCACTTCGTCCCATCAGGCCCCTAGCCTCATCCAGGCTCGGGTGCTCCGCTTCACCTTGGCGGCCACACTGCTGCTGGGCTCGGGGGCTCACTTCGCCCCATCAGGCCCCTAGCCTCATCCAGGCTTGGGGGCTTTGCTTTGCTTCGGTGGCCTCACTGCTGTCGGGCTCGGGGGCTCACTTCGCCCCACTAGGCCCCTAGCCACATCCAGGCTCGGGGGCTCCGCTTCGCCTCGGTGGCCACGCTGCTGCCGGGCTCGAGGGCTCACTTCGCCCCACTAGGCCCCTAGCCTCATCCAGGCTCGGGGGCTCCACTTCGCCTCAGCGGCCACGCTGGTGCCGGGCTCAGGGGCTAACTACGTCCCATCAGGCCCCTCGCCTCATCCAGGCTCGGGGGCTCCGCTTCGGCTCGGCAGCCACGCAGCTGCTGGGCTCGGGGGCTCACTTCGCCCATCAGGTCCCTCGCCTCATCCAGGCTCGAGGGTTCTGCTTCGCCTCGGCGGCCACGCTGCTGCCGGGCTCGGGGGCTCACTTCTCCCCATCAAGCCCCTAGCCTCATCCAGGCTCGGGGGCTCTACTTCGCCTCGGCAGCCACGCTGCTGCCAGGCTCGGGGGCTTCACTTCGCCCATCATGCTCCTCGGCGCATCCAGGCTTGGGGGCTTGATGACCCATAAGTATAGGGGATCAATCCTAATCCTTTCCGTAAGTAAGGGTGTCAAACCAAACGAGGAGTAGAAGGAAATGATACGCGGTTTTCAGCAAGGTATTCTCTGCAAGTGCTGTAAATAGTAGTAACTGATAGTTTGATAGCAAGATAATTCATAACAAATAACTAGTAGCAATAGTAACAAAGGTGCAGCAAGGCGGCCCAATCCTTTTTGTAGCAAAGGACAAGCCGAAAGTACTTCTTATAGTGAGCAAAGCGTTCTCGAGGACACATGGGAATTCTCGTCTAGTCACGTTCATCATGTTTAGTTGATTCGCGTTCACTACTTTGATAATTTGATATGTGGGTGGATCGGTGCTATGGTGCTGTTCTTACTTGAACAAGCAACCCACTTATGATTACCCCCTCTCGCAAGCATCCGCAACTACGAAAGAAGAATTAAGATAAATCTAACCATAGCATGAAACATAATCCAAACCAGCCCCTTACGAAATAGCTCATAAACTAGGGTTTAAGCTTCTCTCACTCTCGCAATGCATCATCTACTTACTACACCCCAATGCCTTCCCCTAGGCCCAAACATGGTGAAGTGTCATGTAGTCGACGTTCACACGACACCACTAGAGGAAGAACAACATACATATCATCAAAATATTGAACGAATACCAACTTCACATAATTACTTATAACAGGACTTCTCCCATGTCCTCAAGAACAAACGAAACTACTCACAAATCATATTCATGTTCAAGATCAGAGGAGTATAAAGTGTGATCAAGGATCTGAACATATAATCTTCCACCGAGTAAACCAACTAGCATCAACTACAAGATGTAATCAACACTAGCTACTAGCAACCCACAGGTACCAATCCGAGGTTTTGAAAAAAAGATTGAATACAAGAGATGAACTAGGGTTTGAGATGAGATGGTGCTGGTGAAGGTGTTGATGAAGATTGGTCCTCCAATAATGAGAGGATCGTTGGTGATGTCGATAGCTTCGATTTCACCCTCCTGGAGGGAAGTATCCCCTGCGGAATCACTCCGCTAGAGAGCAAAAGTGCTCCTGCCCAGGTTCCGGCTCGAGACGGCGGTGATGTCTACTACACAACTTTATTCTTGTAGACTCTGTTGGGCCTCGAAGCGCAGAGTTTTGTAGGACAGCAGCAAATTTCCCTCAAGTGGATGACCTAATGTTTATCAATCTGTGGGAGGTGTAGGATGAAGATGGTCTCTCTCAAACAACCTTGCAATTAAATACAAGCAATCTCTTGTGTCCCCAACACACCCAATACAATGGTAAATTGTATAGGTGCACTAGTTCGGCGAAGAGATGGTGATGCAAGTGTAGTATGGATAGTAGATAGAGGTTTTTGTAATCTGAACCAATAAAAACAGCAAGGTAACACGTGATAAAAGTGAGCACAAACGGTATTGCATTGCTTGGAAACAAGGCCTAGGGTTCATACTTTCACTAGTGCAATCTCTCAACAGTGCTAACATAATTGAATCATATAACCATCCCTCAACGTGCGACAAAGAATCACTCCAAAGTTCCTATCAATAGCGGAGAACATAATATGAAATTGTTGTAGGTAGCAAAACCACCTCAAAGTTATATTTTCGATCAATCTATTGAGCCATCCCTATAAGTGTCACAAACATCCCTAGAGTTCGCACTACAATAAAACCATATGATACGCATCAATCAACTCTAATG
The DNA here is from genome assembly GCA_039707655.1 of Elymus sibiricus. Taxonomy (NCBI): domain Eukaryota; kingdom Viridiplantae; phylum Streptophyta; class Magnoliopsida; order Poales; family Poaceae; genus Elymus; species Elymus sibiricus. The sequence goes on from CM077668.1 coordinate 276,043,516, forward strand.
TCACCTAGATACTCCAATGTCACCACAAGTATCTGTGAGTCAATTATTCGATATGCATCAAACAATTTTAGATTCATAATATTCAATCCAACACAAAGAACTTCAAAGAGTACCCCAAAGTTTCTATCGGAGAAAGTAGGATGAAAACGTGTATCAACCTATGTGCCTAGATTACCCCAATGTCACCTTGGGAATCCACAAGTTGATTACCAAAACATACATCAAGTGTCTCAATAGAATACCCCATTGTCACCATGGGTATCCACATGCAAGACATACATCAAGTGTTCTCAAATCCAATATATTCAATCTGATAACAATGAAACCTCAAAGGGAAAGACTATTCATCACAACAAGATAGAGAGGGAAGAACACCATATGATCCAACTATATTAACAAAGCTCGTGGCACATCAAGATCATGCCAAATAAAGAACATGAGAGAGAGAGAGATAGATCAAACACATAGCTACTGGTACATACCCTCAGCCCCGAGGGTGAACTACTCCCTCCTCGCCATGGAGACCGCCGGGATGATGAAGATGGCCTCCGGTGATGATTTCCCCCTCCGACAGGATGCCGGAAAAGGGCTCCAGATGAGATCGCTTCAGAACAGAGGCTTGCAGCGGCAGCGTGGGAGTTCTAGGTTTTTTCTGGGGGTTTCCCTATTTATAAGAATTTTTGGCGTTGGTTTCTCATCAGGGGGAGTCCCGAGGGACCCACGAGCTCAGCCCACACACCCTAGGGGGGGCCCCCTGAGCTCATGCCCCCCTGGACTTTGTCTGGTCCACCTGCCAGGCTTCGGGGGTCTCTTCTTGTCCATGAAAAATCACCGTAAATTTTCAGCCCAATCCGAGAACTTTTATTTCTTCACAAAAATAACACCATGGTAGTTCTGCTGAAAACAACGTCAGTCCGGGTTAGTTTCATTCAAATCATATGAAAGTGCACCAAAACTGTAGGGGAACGCGAGAGAAAACAAAAAAATTCGGTACAGCGAGCACGCCCAGGACCACTATGGAGACTGCATACAGGGTTTGATCTGATCATTACCGACTCATAGCGCAGCGGAAGTAGAGTCGATGTAGATCGTCGGTGCAGATCCCCGCAGCTAGGATTTACAACCTCCCAACCGCGAGGATGTACTCCCTCGTCAGACAACCCTTCGGGAGGCGGTCGGACAGTCCCTCGGACGATGTCACGGACAGCCCTTCGGGAGGACCCTCGAAGCTCGAATGGTAACTCGGACAGCCCTTCGAGAGGACCCTCGAACAGCCCCTCGGGCAAAGGATCGAAAACACGACCTCTCTACGGGGTTGCACACATACGGTGTCAGCTATCCGGCAGGGCTTCGCCGTCCAGAACTAGTTCCTGCTGGAACCTAGACAGCCTTTCGGCTCTACGAAACTATTTCGCGGGGAGGGAGAGAGAAGGCCAGATCATGCATGGCTTGTGTATGTGAGAAAGGAGTGAGTGTGGAGAGTGCCTCTCCACCTCTATTTATAGGAAAACCCAAGGGGTAGGGTGACTCTTAAAAACCCAAAATGCCCATGCAAATGTCACACATGAAGGGCATAATGGGGAGGCAAAGGAGCTCCATGAAGGAGCATCCTTGGCCGGCCACCCCCTAGTGGGACCCTCTCAAAAGGGGTTCCTTAGTCCCTAAGTCTTTCCTTCTAGAAGCTTGACAAAAGCCCTAAAAGGTGGCTTTCCAAAAAGTAACCCAAAAAGTGATTTTCACTATTCATGGAAACATTTTTCCGCGACCGCTAAATCCGAAAATATTTCTGTGGGTTTTAGAATAATTCCAGTACCCACTAAAATGATTTTGGATGCGTTCCGAAACAATTCCAGATTAGTGATTTTCATCTGCGAAAAGCAACCAAACCGGTTGCGGCAGCTCCGGAACATTTCCGGTTTTTATCCCGGAAAAAACCCAGAAGTTTCCAGAACAATTCTGGCACCCTTCAAGAATTTCCAGGCATGTGCCGAAACCAATTTGACTTAATGGTATACCCTGAAAGAACTTTTTAGTTTTACCGAAACTATTCCGGTGTTCTCTCCGGAACTCTTCCGCTGTCTCCGAAACTTTTTCGGTGACTTTCTCTCGGACTCCCTGTCTAGTATTCAGCAGATAGATGACCCTTAAGCGTGTGACCCTATAGGTTCGGTGAAGTATAGACATGACCCGGAACACTTTCCGATCAATGATCAACATCGGAGCCGTGGACACCCATATTGACCCCTATACCCACACGAATAAATATTCGAGTGAACCTCCAGTTGCCATGTGCTATTCCTGTTGCTTCGCGATATGTTACAAACACCCGAGGTGAGATTTATCGGCATCCCCGTGGATCAACACTAGTCCACTATGCCAGTTACCTCGTTATCGGTTTTGTTCTCTTTTCTCGTTTTCCGCGTTCCGGCATCCCAGTGATCAAATCACAATGTGTCTGGCCAGACGATGATGGATACCATAACACCGAGAGGGCCCGAGAATATCTCTCCATCGTCGTAGGAGCAAATCCCAATCTCGAGCTATCTCGTTTCTTGTCATACTTTTCCGTGAACCCGTAAGCCGCCGTAATAGCCACCCAGTTACGGATGACGTTTAACAAACCCCAAAGTTCACGAAGCAAGTACGAAGGAACTTGATACTCTCATGGTCTAAGGAATTATGCAAACATTAACTATCTCTGTGTTATTAACCATTAACTTGTGACGAATGTATCTCATAGCATAACATCAATTCGGGTCGATTCAACACAAGTGTTCTACTAACATTGTGCCCTCAAAATTGCCGGCATAGACATGCCCATGATCAGGAAAACAGGATCATCATGCAATACTTGAGCCAGTCTTAAGAGGCATGACCAGGAATACATTTTACCGTTTATTATACCACACGTGCACATGAGTTTCCCTCCGAGCCTCGTGGATATTGCAGACTCGATAATCATTGCAGTTATAGCATGGAACATAAACATTCATTACAAACCCGGAGATACAAAATAACTGTTATTACTGCCTCTAGGGCATATCTCCTACAAAAACCATATAAAATTGTTGTAAACATATCATGAATACTTCATAAATTATAGATCCGTTTGAGACGTATCAGCATCCCCAAGCTTAATTCATGCTTGTCCTCGAGTAGGTAAATCATAAAAGAAATAATTTATGAAGTGTGAATGCTAGCATAGTGCACAAGTTTGATCAATGATAATTTCAATCACTTTTTCTAGCATCATAAACAACAACTCTTTCTCATAAAACTCATCATGATAAAGTAGCAATCAATTCACATGTTATGGTTTAAACAATGCATTCTCTTGGAACTTAACAACCTATGTTCTTAGTCACCAAACAATTTCAATGCATCTTATTTTCAAAAAAGTCTAAGTAAGAGCTCCACATGCTCAATTATCATATAGTCTTCTATGATTGCTAGTACTCAAAGCATATTTTTAGAACAAACCATTTCAATCAGACACTGAGGAAGATAGGGGCTTAATGTTTCGCCTCCCAACTTACTTATCATAGAGATAATTGTCAACAATAATAACTCATGATCAAATATATTTGACTCGATATATGTGCCTGGATCTTTCCCCACCACATGATGCTTTCCAAGTGGAGAATAATTGAGGTTGAAATAAGAAGTTGACTCAATAAAAATAAAATTGACAGAAAAAGTAAAAGATATGCCCTTTGCAGAGGGAAGCAGGGATTTTCTTATGTGCCAGAGCTCATTGCTTAAAACAGAGATGAATACATTTTCAGTGGTGTGCCTTTCCTGTCAACGTTATGACAAAGGATTTCAATATCTTCCATCCTAAACACATTATTGGCGGTTCCCATGCGGAAATGAAAAGTCCCTCAACCATACAAACACAAGCCATGGCTAGCCGAATTCGTGGGTGCCCTCCAAACAATCAACTTTCCAGGGGGAGTTTGTTTTATTATATCTTTCTTTAATTTTTTTTTGTTTAACGGGTCTGGACATCCCAATTACCAGCCTCTCTCATGCAAGGACAAGTGAATAAACACCCATCATGAGAATAACCCGCTTAATATGGAAGATATGACTGCCCCGTCACTCCATGAGCGGTACGGGCACACAAAACAGATGTTTATTTGAAGATTTTAGAGATGGCACATGCAAATTTACTTGTAACGGCAGGGTAATACCACATATAGGTAGATATGGTGGACACTCATGGAAGAAACTTGGCTCAAGGATTTTGGATGCACAAGCAGTATTCCCACTTAGTACAGAAATTTTGGCTAGCAAAGATTATAAATAAGCACCACATGTTGGAGGATCCATAACAATATAACTTCTATGCAAATATACCCAAACATAACTCATTACATTGTCTTCCTTGTCCAACTTCAACTAATTTGATCAAGTTTGAAAATAATTAATGGGTATTCACAATCATAAAAGATGTCCAAGATAATATATTTGTATGTGAAATTTCTCTTCCATATACTAATCATTCATGAATTGCTTGTATGACCAATATTGTGATTGTCAAACTTCAATAGATTTTACTTTCTGAACCCAATGTGAAATATTACTAAGCATGAGAAAAGCATATGATGCACATATAATTTCAACTTTATGATATTCAATTCATTCAACAATATACTCTTAGGATATAAGTGAAGAACAAGAGTAAATGATAAACTACTCCAAAAGATATAAGTGAAGATCAATGAGTAGTCAAACAATTAAGTAGCTATGTGAAGACTCTATCCAACTAAAAACTTCCAGATCTAATGAGATTTATTAAACATCAAACAAAACAAAAATAAAAGGACACTCCAAGAATAACACATATCATGTGAACAAATAAAAACTTAGGCTCAACCTAGACTATCCGATAATTATTGATGAAGAAAGGTGGGATGCCTACCGGGGCATCCCCATGCTTAGTTGCTTGAGACTTCTTGGAATATTATCTTGGGGAGCCTTGGGAATCCCAAGCTTGAGCTCTGGTGTCTCCTTAATTCCTCCCATATCACGGATTCTCCTAAGTCTTAAAAACTTCATCCACACAAAACTCAACAAGAACTCATGAGATAAGTTAGTACAAATCAATTCAAAATCTTAATATTCTCTACTGTAGAAAATTACAAAAATTATAATTAAACATTGCATACTAAATGTATCTACATATTTAATACCCCCATCACCAAATAGAAACATTAAATGAGAAAACATATGCAAACAATGCAACTATAACCGCAATCTGTCTAAACAGAACAATCTGTAAAGGAGGAGTAAAAATTTATACTTCCCTAACTCCAAAAATTCTGAAACATTACCACGTGACAGATAACTCATGCATTCTTATTGTGTAAAATTTTTAGATTTTTATCATGTTCTGACAATTTAGGAATATTCAGGACATAACAGAAAACTTTTTGTTTTCAAACAGCAACTCATAAACTTGCAAACTGAGCATGGTAAAGGCTATACTTGACATTTTATTGGAATAAAAAGATACAAACATGATTTTAAATAACAGCAAGCAAAGCAAATAAAAATAAAATGACGCTCCAAGCAAAACACATATTATGTGTTGAATAAAAATATAGCTCCGAGTGTGGTATACTGATAGTGTTGAAGACGAAAGAGCGGATGCCTTCCGGGGCATCCCCAAGCTTAGACGCTTAAGTATTCCTTGAATATTACCTTGGGGTGCCTTGGGCATTGATACGTCTCTGTCGTATCAACTTTTCCAAACACTTTTGCTCTTGTTTTGGACTCTAATTTGCATGATTTGAATGAAACTAACCCGGACTAACATTGTGTTCAGCAGAACTACCATGGTGTTGTTTTTTGTGCAGAAATAAAAGTTCTCGGAATTGGACAAAACTTTTTGGAGAATTTTTATGGAATAAATAAAAAGTACTGGAGCAAAGACCCACTGGAGGGGGGCCACCTACTGCCCATGAGACACTAGGGCGCGCCACCCCCAGGCGCGCCCTGGTGGCTTGTGGGGCCCACGTGGCTCCGCTGACCCTAATCTCAAGCCTATAAATTCACAATTCCAGAGAAAAAAATCAGAGAGGAAGTTTATCACGTTTTATGATACGGAGCCGCCGCCACCTCCTGTTCTTCATCGGGAGGCCAGATCTGGAGTCCGTTCGGGGCTCCGGAGAGGGGGATCTTCCGTCTTCGTCATCATCAACCATCCTCCATCACCAATTTCATGATGCTCACCGCCGACAGTGAGTAATTCCTTCGTAGGCTTGCTGGACGGTGATGGGTTGGATGAGATTTATCATGTAATCGAGTTAGTTTTGTTAGGGCTTGATCCCTAGTATCCCCTATGTTCTGAGATTGATGTTGCTATGACTTTGCTTTGCTTAATGCTTGTCACTAGGGCCTGAGTGCCATGATTTCAGATCTGAACCCTTTATGTTTTCATGAATATATTTGTGTTCTTGATCCGATCTTGCAAGTTATACGCACCTGCTATGTGTTATGATCCGCATACCCTAAGGTGACAATAATTGGGATTCTTTTCGGTGATTACCATAGTTTGAGGAGTTCATGTATTCACTATGTGTTAATGCTTTGTTCCGGTTCTCTATTAAAAGGAGGCCTTAATATCCCTTAGTTTCCTTGTGGACCCCGCTGCCACGGGCGGGAAGGACAAAAGATGTCATGCAAGTTCTTATCGCAAGCACGTATGACTATATACGGAATACATGCCTACATTACATTGATGAATTGGAGCTAGTTCTGTGTCGCCCTAGGTTATGACTGTTACATGATGAATGTTATCCAACGTAATCACCGATCCAATGCCTACGAGCTTTTCACATATTGTTCTTTGCTAAGTTACTACTGTTGCTACCACTGTCATAATTGCTACAAAACTATTGCTGCTACTGTTACTATTATTGCTATTGTTATCAAACTACCATACTACTGTGCTACTGATCACTCTGCTGCAGATATTTAGTCTCCAGATGTGGTTGAATTGACAACTCAACTGCTAATACTTGCAAATATTCTTTGGCTCCCCTTGTGTCGAATCAATAAATTTGGGTTGAATACTCTACCCTCAAAAACTGTTGCGATCCCCTATACTTGTGGGTTATCAAGACCTTTTTCTGGCGCCGTTGCCGGGGAGCATAGCTTTATTTGCTGAGTCACTTGGAATTTTTATCTGTTGATCACTATGAAGAATCTTAAGGATGATAGAACCAAGATCGTTCCCTCTAAGACGAGGGGAGGTAAGGAACTGCCATCTAGCTCTGCACTTGATTCACCTTCTATTTTGAGTAAGCTTGCAACACCACCACCTGCTATTAATTCTGATATGTCTCAAGTTATTGATGATGCTACTTCTGCTATGAATGATACTTATGATGATGCTAGTACTTTGCTTGATAATACTGTGCCACTTGGTGAATTTCTTGATGAACAACTTGCTAAAGCTTAAGAAATTGAGAATGCTAAAAATGTTGAAACTCTTGAGAATTATGATTCACCTATTATGCCTAGCTATCCTACTAGAATTGAATCACCTGATGAACATGTCTTTGATAGGGAGACGGCTAGAGCTATTCTTGCTTGTAATGATAGAGATGAAGTTATAAAATTGCTTGCTGAAATGAAAGAAAAATCTATGAGGGAGAGAATGAAATATGATCCTAAGTTTGCTACCTCTCCCATATTTGTTACTGACAAGGATTATGAATTCTCTGTCGATCCTAAGTTAATTACTTTGGTTGAATCCGATCCTTTTCATGGTTATGAAACTGAAACTGTTGTGGCACATCTTACTAAATTGAATGATATTGCTACCCTATTTGCTCATGAGGAAAAAATTCGCTATTACTATATTCTTAAGTTATTTCCTTTCTCGTTAAATGGTGATGCTTAGATATGGTATAATACTGTTGCTCCTGGTTGTGTGCGTAGTCCCCAGGATATGATTTATTACTTCTCTGGAAAAAAATTCCTGCTCATAAGAAACAAGCTGCCTTACAGGAATATTTAACTTTGTGCAAATTGAAGAAGAGAAACTCCCTCAAGCTTGGGGGAGGCTTCTCCAATTACTTAATGCTTTGCCTGATCATCCCCTTAAGAAAAATGAAATACTTGATATCTTCTATAATGGACTAACCGATGCTTCTAGGGACTACCTAGATAGTTGTGCTGGTTGTGTTTTCATGGAATGGACTATTGAACAAGCTGAGGAACTATTGAATAATATATTGAAGAATGATAATGATTGGACACTTCCTGAACCACCGCCTAAACCCACTCCGAAGAAGAGGGGTATTTTATTTCTCAGTCCTGAAGATATGCAAGAAGCAAAGAAATGTATGATGGAAAAAGGTATTAAAGATGAAGATGTTAAGAATTTGCCACATATTGAAGAAATACATGGTCTTAACACACCGCCACAGGTAGTAGAGGTAAATTCTCTTATAAAGTTCGATGAAGGTGATATTCCTTATAACAAACCTCCTAGTCAATGCTTGTATGAATTTGACAATTATATTATTAAGCAAGATCACTTCAATGCAAATGTTATGAAACAATTGAAACGAAATGCCTACACGATTGAACGCTTGAGTGACTTGTTGTTTAGAATTGCTAATGATTCAAAGGTGTAGGTAAACATGCATCTATGGTTCAAACCCAGTTAGAACAAGTTGCTAAATCTCAAAGTGAATTGCTCAATGAAATGAATAACAATATGAATGATCATGCTGTTAGAGTAATGACTAGAGGAGGTAGAATGGCTCAGGAGCCACTTTATCCTGAAGGTCACCCTAAAAGAATTGAACAAGACTCTCAAAGAATTAATGTTGATACAACTAGTCCATCTAAAAAGAAAAAGAAAAAGAAAAATGATAGGACTTTGCATACTTCTAGTGAACCTGAGGTAGAAAAACCCTCTGAGGATAATAATGATGTTTCTATTTCCGATGCTGAAACACAATCTGGTAATAAACATTCACCTAATGATAATGATAATGATGATGCTCATATGGATGCTCAACCAGATAATGATAAAGAACCTAATAATGATGTCGAAATAGAACCTGCTGTTGATCTTGATAACCCACCTCCTAAAAACAAACGTTATGATAAAATAGACTTCGTTGCTAGAAAACATGGTAAAGAAAGAGAACCATGGGTTCAAAAACCCATGCCCTTTCCCCCTAAACCATCTAAGAATAAAGATGAGGAAGACTTTGAACGCTTTGTTGAAATACTTAGACCCGTCATTTTGCGTACTCGTTTGATTGATATGTTGAAAATGCCTCCTTATGCTAAATATATGAAAGACATTGTCACAAATAAAAGAAAGATACCTGAAGTTGAAATTTCTACCATGCTTGCAAATTATTCTTTTAAGGATGGAGTACCTAAGAAACTAGGAGATCCAGGAATACCAACTATACCATGCTCCATTAAAAGAAATTATGTCAAAACTCCTTTGTGTGATTTAGGAGCCGATGTTAGTGTTATGCCCTTCTCTTTATATAAAAGACTTGATTTGAATAAACTCACTCCCACTGAAATATCATTGCAAATGGCTAACAAATCAACTGCCATTCCTATCGGTGTTTGTGAGGATGTGCCCGTTGTAGTTGCAAATGTTACTATCTTAACAGACTTTGTTATACTTGATATGCCCGAGGACGACAACATGTCGATTATCCTTGGTAGACCCTTTTTGAATACTGCAGGGGCTGTTATTGATTGCAACAAAAGCAAGGTCATTTTTCATATCAATGGTAATGAACATACGGTGCACTTTCCGAAGAAACAATTTCAAGTAAATGGTATTCATGTTATTGAAAAGACTCCGACAATTACTATTGGAAGTTTTCAACTCTTTCTTCCTACTGTCAAAAAGAAATATGAAACTCTTATTATTGGGGAGGTACACATCCCCGTTGAGGTAACCTAGTGTTTTACGAAAGTTCTTCGGTTTCATGTTACTCGGAAATGGTTCGTTAATAAGACTTGATCAACCTTATTAATGGATTCTTTTGAGAGACATGTGGTCGATGAATTTAGTAAGCACAACCTTCTGTACCCACTTTTTGTTTTCTGTTATTTTTAGTTAAATGCAATAAAAAGCCATGATTGTCCTGTTTTCTGAATTATCCGTGCAATAAAAAAGTGCCCCAAAATGAAATTGCTCAGAATGATCTGAAATTTTTACATGAATTTTATAGAATATTTTATGAATTTTTGGCACTGGAAACATACCAGGGGGACGCCCCAGGTGCCCACGAGGCACCAGGGAGCGCCACCCCCCTAGCGCGCCCTGGTGGCTTGTGGGCCCCACAGGGACCCCCTCACTTATTCCTTCAGCCCACTTCGTCTCTTACCTCTAGCAAAAATTCCTGGTAGCTCTCTCTCTCATGTTCTTGCTCCCAAACCTGAGATTTTCGATATCTTTGCTCGGAGCTCCGTTTGCGAAACTGTTTTGGGAGATTGCTACTTGGTATGTGACTCCTCCATTGCTCCAATTAGTTTTTGCTCTAGTGGATTATATTTTGCATAATTAGCTGCTCTTGGTGCTACTGAAAATAAGCTTGCATGTTGAATTCTTTGAGTTCCAAGTAGTTTGAATGCTTGATATGGCTTCTAGGCACTTGTAGGAGTAGTTGCTATCAATTTTGTGAAGTTTTGTTAACATCTTTTTGTGGGCCAAATTTTTTCAGAAATTTGTTCTTAGGAAAATGAACTTCTTCCGAAGGAGTTCCTCGAAGTGGAACGCCAAGGGAGTCCTTGGGGACTCCTCGGACAGCGACCTCAACATTCCGCGTAGGACGGAGGTCCGGCAGTGCGAATGGCCGCACAATGCCTTCATGAATGACGCCGGATTCCACCAAGAGTTCACGCAATTTGTTGCTAATGCCGGATTGACCGACTTCCTCGCAGATGAGTGTGACCAGCACCACATCCTTACAAATTCCTTTGTGCAAAACTTTCATTTCCTGAATAGGCTCGAACTCCCTGCGGTGCGCTTTGATTTATATGCTGAACATTATCAGATACCGCTTGCTGAATTTTGTGAGATATGTTTGATCCCCTTTGATGGGGAAATAAGAGAGCCTCGACCGGAGGAGTTTGAGGGCTTCCTCCACACTTTAACTGTGGGAGAGGAAAGGGGCGTGTCGAAAGCCCGAGCCACTAGCTTGCAATTTCCTGTTGTTCATTACTTTGCTTTATTCAAAGGGAAATGCTTGACTGCTAGAGAGCAAGGTGGTGCGCTATGTGCACCCGACTTTGCCATATTACTCCGCGCACTACATAATGACAACACTTATAACCTGGGAGCTATCATTGCACGCCGCCTGCACACTAATAGGACTAAGGGTAAAATTCATGGTGGTATTTATGCTACTCACTTAGGGAGACATTTTAATGTTAACATACACCCACATGATTATTTGTTGCCTAGAGTTTACTTAGATCACCAGTCTATGAGGGACCACCACTTTCTTGATGCTCCTGAGCCTCCTCACCACATTCGTTATAACTTGGTTTTAAGTGAGGATACTCGTGATATTATTCCGTTGCCTGCACCTGCTTTGTTTAATTCTCATGCCAGGAACGGATATACTATTATGCCACCGAACATCGTTGCTTACCGGAATGCATTGGCAGCGGTAGAGGATGAGGCCCATAATTGGGACGCTCAGGTGCCGCCTCCTCAACACTTTCATATGGGACCGGATGGCTACTACGGATGGCCGTAAACCAAGCTAGGCAAACACCTAAGCTTGGGGGAGTACGTATCTCTCACCGACATTACATTCACGCTCACACATTTCATTCCAGTTGTCAGTATTCATCCTCTTTCATTGTATAATCCATGTTAGTTTTATTTTCTCGCTTTCTTCTTGTGTGTTTGAAAAACTTTGAGAAAATCAAAAAATATTTCTCGCTTCTTTTTGGTTTTTCTTTCTTGTTTAATTAGTTGTAGTATTAAAAGAAAACCCCAAAAAAATTCTTGTTTCTTCTTTTGCTTGTTGGGAGCTTTCCCGTGTAAATAGTTTTCTCTCATTTTTGTTTTGTCTTCTTTAAATTGCTTCCTTCAAGAAAAAAACTAAAAACTCCAAAAATATTTCAGTGTGTTTCTCTGAAATTCTTTTCTGTTGTTGAGTCATTGTAAGGAGAAGACCACGATGAAAATGTGAGTGGCTCTCGTATGCATTATTGTTGATCTAACCAAGAGCCCATATTACCTTGTCTTCTCCTTTGAATAAAATGTTTGCAGATTCCAGCTTAGTCCACGAGACTCTTGCACTATTATTATTTTTGCATCATTCGGTCGTGCAAGTGAAAGGCAATAATGACGATAATTTGATGAAGTGACCGTGGCAAGGAAAAGCGGGTATGAACTCAACTTGTTTTTGTTTTTGTAAATATGTTTAACTCAGTATCCATGATTCAGCATATTATGATTAAACATGTTTATGATGACAATTAGAGATTATAGTTGCTCATACCATGCTTAAGTAGCTAGGAGTGGATAATGATTTATCGTGGGTGTCAACATGCATAAAAATGACTGTGATGTAGTATGATGATATGGTATCCTCCTCTGAATGTTTCGAGTGGCTTGACTTGGCACATGTTCACGCATGTAGTTGATTCAAAACCAACATAGCCCCCACGATATTTATGTTCATGGTGCTTATATCCTACTCATGCTAGTATTCAATGTTGATTATTCATAATGCATGGTTATGACCGTTCTCGCTCTCTAGCTGGTCGCTTCTCAACCTATTTGCTAGCCTTCGCATGTACTAAGTGGGAATACTGCTTGTGCATCAAAATCCTTAAACCAAAGTTATTCCAGATGAGTCCACTATATCTACCCATATGCGGTATTACTCTGCCGTTCTAAGTAAATTTGCATGTGCCACCTCTAAATATTCAAATGAACATCTGTTTTGTGTACCTGTACCGCTCATGGAGCGACAGGGGGCGGTCAATATTTTCCATGCTAAGCGGGTTATTCTCATGATGAGTGTTTATTCACTTGTCCTTGCACGAGAGGGGCTGGTAATCGGGATGCCCAGTCCCATGATTAAAATTGCAAAATAATAAAACAAAGTCCCCCGGAAAGTTGTTGGTATGGAGGGCACCCGAGGATTCGGCTAGCCATGGCTTGTGTTTGTTGGTGGAGGGGGAGTAAACTTTACCTTACCGCTTGGGAACCGCCGCTAGTTTGTTTAGCATGGAAGATATTGAAAACTCTCGGTCCTGACGTTGACAGGAAAGGCATACCTCCCAAAATTATATTTATCTTCGATTTAAGCTGTGAGCTCTGGCACCTCAGCAAATCCCTGCTTCCCTCTGCGAAGGGCCTATCTATTTACTTTATGTTATTTTACTTTTATTGTTGAGTCACCACCTTCTCATATAAGCACCAGTCCTGAGAGCACTATTGTCATTCTCATGCATTGTGTATAGTTAATGTTGTGTGCATCATGACTGGATCTCTTCTACCATGAATTACAATGTTTAGTCGCTACTTGAACTTTGGAGGTGCTCTGCATTTATGTTTTACGGTCTCAGAAAGGGCTAGCGAGATATCATGTTGTCATATTATATCATGATTGTTTTGACAAAGTGTTAGCATTTGAGATATTTTATTATTGCTCGTTAGTTGATTATGCCATTGATATGAGTGAATATAATTTCTAAGAGTTATCATTTGCATGGTTAGTTATAGTCTTTGCTGAAAACCTGGGTATTATTTAAGCATATATATAGATACAAGAATAAAAGAGTTCATAAAAGTTTTTCTTTATCACTTTCAGTTTGTCAACTGAATTGCTTGAGGACAAGCAATGAGTTAAGCTTGGGGGAGTTGATACATCTCTGTCGTATCCACTTTTCCAAACACTTTTGCTCTTGTTTTGGACTCTAATTTGCATGATTTGAATGAAACTAACCCGGACTGACGCTGTTTTCAGTAGAACTACATGGTATTGTTTTTTGTGCAGAAATAAAAGTTCTCGGAATTGGATGAAAATTTTTGTAGAATTTTTATGGAATAAATAAAAAATACTGGAGCAAAGACCCACTGGAGGGGGGGCCACCTGCTGCCCACGAGGCACCAGGGTGCGCCACCCCCCCAGGCGTGCCCTGGTGGCTTGTGGGCCCACGTGGCTCCGCTGACCCTAATCTCAAGCCTATAAATTCACAATTCCAGAGAAAAAAATCAGAGAGGAAGTTTATCACGTTTTATGATACGGAGCCGCCGCCACCTCCTGTTCTTCATCGGGAGGCCAGATCTGGAGTCCGTTCGGGGCTCCGGAGAGGGGGATCTTCCGTCTTCGTCATCATCAACCATCCTCCATCACCAATTTCATGATGCTCACCGCCGACAGTGAGTAATTCCTTCGTAGGCTTGCTGGACGGTGATGGGTTGGATGAGATTTATCATGTAATCGAGTTAGTTTTGTTAGGGCTTGATCCCTAGTATCCCCTATGTTCTGAGATTGATGTTGCTATGACTTTGCTATGCTTAATGCTTGTCACTAGGGCCCGAGTGCCATGATTTCAGATCTAAACCCTTTATGTTTTCATGAATATATTTGTGTTCTTGATCCAATCTTGCAAGTTATACGCACCTGCTATGTGTTATGATCCGCATACCCCAAGGTGACAATAATTGGGATTCTTTCCGGTGATTACCGTAGTTTGAGGAGTTCATATATTCACTATGTGTTAATGCTTTTTTCCGGTTCTCTATTAAAAGGAGGCCTTAGTATCCCTTAGTTTCCTTATGGACCCGCTGCCACGGGAGGGTAGGACAAAAGATGTCATGTAAGTTCTTATCGCAAGCACGTATGACTATATACGGAATACATGCCTACATTACATTGATGAATTGGAGCTAGTTCTGTGTCGCCCTAGGTTATAACTGTTACATGATGAATGTTATCCAACATAATCACCGATCCAATGCCTACGAGCTTTTCACATATTGTTCTTTGCTAAGTTACTACTGTTGCTACCACTGTCATAATTGCTACAAAACTATTGCTGCTACTGTTACTATTATTAATATTGTTATCAAACTACCATACTACTGTGCTACTGATCACTTTGCTGCAGATATTTAGTCTCCAGGTGTGGTTGAATTGACAACTCAACTGCTAATACTTGCAAATATTCTTTGGCTCTCCCTGTGTCGAATCAATAAATTTAGGTTGAATACTCTACCCTCAAAATCTGTTGCGATCCCCTATACTTGTGGGTTATCAGGCATCCCCAAGCTTAGGGCCTTGCCACTTCTTATTCTCCTCATATCGATGTCACACCCAAAACTTGAAAACTTCAATCACACAAAACTTAACGGAACTTCGTGAGATAGGTTAGTATGATAAAGATCAATTCATTCACTTTGGTACTGTCAAGACAAGATTCATAATTGTTACATGATGCCTACTGTATTCTACCATTTGTAAAATTTATATTGACCAATATAAGCCATAGAAACTATAAAACAAACAAACTATGCATTGAAAACAGAATCTGTCAAAAACAGAACATCATGTAGTGACAGAATTAAAAAGCATACTTTTGTACCTCCAAAAATTCTGAAAAATTAGGACAACGTAAAAATGTGTATAACAGTACTGTGTAAAAATTTCAGAATTTTCTCACCCTCCAGTACAGAATGTAAATTCATGCACTGGACACTAAACTTTCTGTTTTTGCACAGAACCAAATAAACAAACATCCCCATCAACCTAAAGGCTTTACTTGGTACTTTATTGGAAGAAAACATATAAAACAATACAGTAAGGATAAATATTGGGTTGTCTCCCAACAAGCGTTTTTCTTTAATGCCTTTTTAGCTAGGCATGATGATTTTAATGATGCTCACATAAAAGTAAATAATTGAAACACAAAGAGAGCATCATGGAGCATACGTAAAACACATTTAAGCCTAACCCACTTCCAATGCATAGGGATTTTGTAAGCAAACAGTTTATTGGAGCAAGAATCAACTAGCATAGGAAGGCAAAACAAGCATGACTTCAAAACTTTCAACATAAAGAGAGGAAACTTGATGTTGTTGAAATATATATAAGCATACCTTCCTCTCTCATAATAATTTTCAGTAGCATCATGAACAAATTCAACAATATAACTATCACATAAAGCATTCTTTTCATGATACACAAGCACATAAGCAAATTTAGTCTCATCAATAGGAGTGGGAGCAAACTCAACAAAATAACTATCATGTGATACTTGATTGACATAACCAAATTGAACATTAAAATCATGATGACAAGTTTCATGGTTATCATGACTCTTTATATCATACATGTCATCACCATAATCATTATAGATAGCAACTTTTTTTTCGTAGTCCATTGAAACCTCTTCTAAAGTAGTGGATTCATCACTAAATAAAGTCACGACCTCTTCAAATCCACTTTCATAATTATTACAATAAGATTCAACACCCTCCAAAATAGTGGGATCATTACTACCTAGAGATGACACTCTTCCAAACCCATTTTCATCATTGTAATCATCATAAATAGGAGGCATGCTATCATCATAATAAATTTGCTCATCAAAACTTGGGGGACTAAAAATATCATCTTCATCAAACATAGCATCCCCAAGCTTGTAGCTTTGCATATCATTAGCATCATGGATATTCATAGAAAGCATACTAATAACATTGCAATCATGCTTATCATTCAAGGATTTTATGCCAAACATTTTATTGAATTCTTCTTCTAACACTTTGGCGCAATTTTCCGATCCATCATTTTCAAGAAAGACATTATAAAGATAAGCATTTGAGGCAACCTCACTTCCATTTTTTTGTAGTTTTCTTTTATAAACTAAACTAGTGAAAAACAAGAAACTAAAAGATTCAATTGCAAGATCTAAAGATATAACTTCAAGCACTCACCTCCCCGGCAATGGTGCTAGAAAAGAGCTTGATGTCTACTACACAACTATATTCTTGTAGACTCTGTAGGCCCTCCAAGCGCAGACTTTTGTAGGACAACAACAAATTTCCCTCAAGTGGATGACCTAAGGTTTATCAATCCATGGGAGTTGTAGGATGAAGATGGTCTCTCTCAAACAACCCTGCAATCAAATACAAGCAATCTCTTGTGTCCCCAACACACCCAATACAATGGTAAATTGTATAGGTGCACTAGTTCGGATAAGAGATGGTGATACAAGTGTAGTATGGATAGTAGATATAGGTTTTTGTAATCTGAACAAATAAAAACAGGAAGGTAAAAGGTGATAAAAGTGAGGACAAATGACATTGCAATGCTTGGAAACAAGGCCTAGGGTTCATACTTTCACTAGTGCAATCTCTCAACCGTGCTAACATAATTGAATCATATAACCATCCCTCAACGTGCGACAAAGAATCACTCCAAAGTTCCTATCAATAGCGGAGGACATAATATGAAATTGTTGTAGGTAGCAAACCACCTCAAAGTTATCTTTCCGCTCAATCTATTGAGCCATACCTACAAGTGTCACAAACATCCCTAGAGTTCGTACTACAATAACACCATATGATACGTACGTATCAATCAACTCTAATGTCACCTAGATACTCCAATGTCACCACAAGTATCCGTGAGTCAATTACTCGATATGCATCAAACAATTTCAGATTCATAATATTCAATCCAACACAAAGAACTTCAAAGAGTACCCCAAAGTTTCTATCGGACAAAGTAGGATGAAAACGTGTATCAACCTATGTGACTAGATTACCCCAATGTCACCTCGGGAATCCACAAGTTGATTACCAAAACATACATCAAGTGACTCAATAGAATACCCCATTGTCACCTGATGACCCACAAGTATAGGGGATCAATCATAGTCCTTTCGATAAGTAAGAGTGTCGAACCCAACGAGGAGCAGAAGGAAATGACAAGCGGTTTTCAGCAAGGTATTCTCTGCAAGTACTGAAAGTAGCGGTAACAGATAGTTTTGATAGTAAGATAATTTGTAACAAGTAACAAATAGTAATGGTAACAATAAGTGAAGCAAGGTGGCCCAATCCTTTTTGTAGCAAAGGACAAGCCGGAACGAACTCGTATAATAAGCAAAGCGTTCTCGAGGACACATGGGAATTTCATCTAGTCACTTTCATCATGTTAGTTTGATTCGCATTCGCTACTTTGATAATTTGATATGTGGGTGGACCGGTGCTTGCTTGCTGTTCTTACTTGTGGGCAACTGGTGGGTCCCCTCTGGTATTTCTTTTCTCTAGTATTTTTTTATATATTCAATAAAAAATCTCCGTGAAATTTCAGGTCAATTGGAGCTCTGTAGAATAGGTATCTCTGATGTGGCTATTTCAGGTCCAGAATTCCAGCTGCTGGCATTCTCCCTCTTCATGTAAATCTTGCAAATTAAGAGAGAAAAGGCATAAGAATTGTACCATAAAGTGAAATAATGATTAAAAACATAATAAATAACAGTAGGAAATCATGATGCAAATTGGACGTATAAACTCCCCCAAGCTTAGACCTCGCTTGCCCTCAAGCAAAAAGTCGAAATCGATAATCATGACCACATGTTTAGAGAGAGAGACGTCGATAAAAATAAAATACGGACATGGAGCATCATGATCCTTATTCTAACAGCAAAATATCATCATAAAACTTCTCATGAAAAAGTGACAATTCATCCACAAGTTAAAGTATGAACCATAAACCGAATTGAAAACTAACAAACTATGATCTCAGTCACTGAAGCAATTGCAATTCATCATATTATCAGAAAGAGTCTATGTAAGAGCTTTGTTTAGCAAGTTCACATACTCAACTATCATTTAGTCTTCTATGATTGCTGACACTCAAGTCATACTTATGGAGCAAAAGTTCAGTCGAACACATAGAAAGATAGGGGCTTATAATTTCGCCTCCCAACGTATTTACCTCAAGGGTAATGTCAACAATAATAACTCATGATCACCTACATTCAACTGGATATATATGCATGGATCAATCCCCACCACATGATGCTTGCCAAAAGAGAAAATAAAAACGGAATAGAGGAGAATACTATTGACTCTTGCGTGAAAGTAAATACATAAAGTAAAAGATAGGCCCTTCACAGAGGGAAGTAGAGGTTATCATGCGCTTTTTGTTTTTGGATGTGCAAGCTCTTAATGTAAAGGAACATCACTTTATATTGCCCCTTGTGATAGCGACCTTTATTATGCAGTCTGTCGCTTTTATTGCTCCACCATCACAAGATCGTACAAAGCTTATTTTCCCTTACAATAAAAGTTCATACATATTTAGGAGCAATTTTTATTGCTTTTGCACCGATGACAACTTACTTGAAGGATCTTATTCAATCCATAGGTAGATATAGTGGACTCTCATGGCATGAAACTGGGTTTAAGGGGTTTTCGATGCACAAGTAGTATCTCTACTTGGTGCGGATTTTTTTGGCTGGCAAAGATAGGGGGCAAACACCACATGTTAGAGGATCCAAAACAATATAACTTCTATGTGAATATTGTTGGGGAACGTTGCATGGGAAACAAAAATTTTTCCTACGCACACGCAAGATCTATCCATGGTGATGAGCATCTACGAGAGGGAGAGTGAATCTACATACCCTTGTAGATCGCTAAGCGGAAGCGTTAATAAACGCGGTTGATGTAGTCGAACGTCTTCGCGATCCAAATCGCCGAGCGTCCCGCGATCCAATCACGATCCTTCCGATCTAGTGCCGAACGGACGGCACCTCCGCGTTCAACACACGTACGGCTTGATGACGCCTTCACCTCCTCGATCCAGCGAGCGATGATGAAGTAGTGGTTGAGTTCCAGCAGCACGACGGCGTGGTGATGATGGTGAGGAACAATCTCTGCAGGGCTTCGCCAAGCGCTACGGAGATTATGACGGAGGAACTAGAGGGTTAGGGTTGCCGCACACGGCTTGGGGAAATCTTGATGATTCACGTGTGCTAGCCCTGCCCCTCTATTTATATGTTGAGCCTTGGGGTCTAAACTTGGAGTAAAAGCCTCCTCCGGGTCGGTTTTGCCCGCACAAGGTCGGTTTGGCCCGCAGGGAAAGAGTCCAACTCGGATCCCGGCCGAACCGTGCACAGCCGCGCACAAGCGGTAGTACCGCTTCACACAAGCGGTAGTACCGCTTGGGCGGTAGTACCACTTCACACAAGCGGTAGTACCGCTCGGGCGGTAGTACCGCTTCACCAAGCGGTAGTACCGCTTACGCGGCAGCAAAACTACTTTTGCACTTTCCAATACCTTGTGGGCTTTATCCCTTTGGCTCATATAAAGTGTTGCTGCACCCGAACACTTCGGTAAACATCCGGAACCCCTTCCGGTGAACTTCGGAACTCTTCCGGAGATCAAAACACTATTATCACATATATCAATCTTTACCTCCGGACTATTCCGGAGATCCTCGTCATGTCCGGGATCTTATCCGGGACTCCGAACAACTTTCGGTCACCAACATAATAACTCAATTATACTAATCGTCACCAAACGTTAAGTGTGTAGACCCTGCGGGTTCGAGAACTATGTAGACATGACCGAGACACCTCTACGGCCAATAACCAATAGCGGGACCTGGATGCCCATATTGGCTCCTACATATTCTACGAAGATCTTTATCGGTCGAACCTCTATGTCAAGGATTCAGTTAATCCCGTATGCTGTTCCCTTTGTTCTTCGGTATGTTACTTGCCCGAGATTCGATCGTCGGTATCACTATACCTAGTTCAATCTCGTTACCGGCAAGTCTCTTTACTCGTTCCGTAATACAAGATCTCGTGGCTAACACTTTAGTCACATTGCTTGCAAGGCTCATTGTGATGTTGTATTACCGAGTGGGCCCTGAGATACCTCTCCGTCACACAGAGTAACAAATCCCAGTCTTGATCCATGCCAACCCAACAGACACCCTCGGAGATACCTGTAGAGCACCTTTATAGTCACCCAGTTACGTTGCGACGTTTGATACACACAAGGTATTCCTCCGGTGTTAGTGAGTTGCATGATCTCATGGTCAAAGGAACAGATACTTGACATGCAGAAAACAATAGCAATAAACTGACACGATCAAATGCTACGTTTACAGTTTGGGTCTTGTCCATCACATCATTCTCCTAATGATGTGATCCCGTTATCAAATGACATCTCATGTCAATGGCTAGGAAACCTTAACCATCTTTGATCAACGAGCTAGTCAACTAGAGGCTTACTAGGGACACAGTGTTGTCTATGTACCCACACATGTATTTGAGTTTCCAATCAATACAATTATAGCATGGATAATAAACGATTATCATGAACAAGGAAATATAATAATAACCAATTTATTATTGCCTCTAGGGCATATTTCCAACAGTCTCCCACTTGCACTAGAGTCAATAATCTAGTTCACATCACTATGTGATTTACATTGTAATGAATCGAACACCCATGCAGTTCTGGTGTTGTTCATGTTTAGCCCTTGGAAGAGGTTTAGTCAACGGATCTGCA
Organism: Elymus sibiricus; assembly: GCA_039707655.1. Classification (NCBI taxonomy): domain Eukaryota; kingdom Viridiplantae; phylum Streptophyta; class Magnoliopsida; order Poales; family Poaceae; genus Elymus; species Elymus sibiricus. The sequence continues at coordinate 276,065,075 of CM077668.1, forward strand.
ACATTTAGATCCGTGTGTACTTTGCAAATATTTATGTCGTCCTCCTTGATGTAATCGCGGATGGAATTGAAACGTCGCTTTATGTGTCTGGTCCTCTTGTGAAATCTTGGTTCCTTGGCTAGAGCAATGGCACCAGTATTATCACAAAACAGAGTCATTGGGTTAAGCGCACTAGGAACTACTCCAAGATCTGTCATGAACTCCTTCATCCAGACACCTTCCTTCGCCGCCTCCGAGGCAGCGATGTACTCCGCTTCGCATGTAGAATCTGCTACCACGCTTTGCTTGGAACTGCACCAGCTAACCGCACCCCCATTAAGAATAAATACGTATCCGGTTTGCGACTTAGAGTCATCCGGATCAGTGTCAAAGCTTGCATCGATGTAACCCTTTACGACGAGCTCTTTGATCACCTCCATAAACGAGAAACATGTCCTTAGTCCTTTTCAGGTACTTCAGGATATTCTTGACCGCCGTCCAGTGTTCCATTCCTGGATCACCTTGAAACCTTCCGACCATACTTATGGCAAGGCTGACATCGGGTCTTGTGCACAGCATTGCATACATGATAGAGCCTATGGCTGAAGCATAGGGGATGACACTCATCTTTTCTCTATCTTCTGCAGTCACTGGGCATTGAGTCTTACTCAACTTCACACCTTGCAAAACAGGCAAGAACCCCTTCTTGGACTGATCCATTTTGAACTTCTTCAAAATCTTATCAAGGTATGTGCTTTGTGAAAGTCCTATTAAGCGTCTTGATCTATCTCTATAGATCTTGATGCCTAATATGAAAGCAGCTTCTCCTAGGTCCTTCATTGAAAAACTCTTGTTCAAATATTCCTTCACGCTTTCCAACATTTCTATATTGTTTCCAATCAGCAATATGTCATCCACATATAAGATTAGAAACGCTATAGAGCTCCCACTCACTTTCTTGTAAATACAAGCTTCTCCGTAAACTTGTATAAACTCGAACGCTTTGATCACTTCATCAAAGCGAAGATTCCAACTCCGAGATGCTTGCACCAGTCCATAAATGGATCGCTGGAGTTTGCAAACTTTGTCAGCATTCTCTGGATCGACAAAACCTTCTGGTTGCATCATATACAACTCTTCCTTAAGGTAACCGTTAAGGAACGCTGTTTTGACATCCATCTGCCAAATTTCATAATCGAAAAAGGCAGCTATTGCTAACATGATTCTGACGGACTTAAGCATCGCTACGGGTGAGAAGGTCTCATCGTAGTCAACTCCTTGAACTTGTGAAAAACCCTTTGCCACAAGTCGAGCTTTATAGACGGTGACATTACCGTCCGCGTCCGTCTTCCTCTTAAAGATCCATTTGTTCTGAATGGCCTTACGCCCTTCAGGTAATACTTCCAAAGTCCATACTTTGTTTTCATACATGGATCCCATCTCGGATTTCATGGCCTCTAACCACTTCTCGGAATCCGGGCCCATCATCGCTTCTCCATAGCTCGTAGGTTCATCGTTGTTTAACAACATGACCTCTAAGACAGGGTTGCCGTACCACTCAGGAGCAGTACGCGTCCTTGTCGACCTACGAGGTTCGATAGCAACTTGATCCAAAGCTTCATGATCATCATCATTAACTTCCTCTTCAGCTAATGTAGGCTCCACAGAAACAACTTTCTGCGCTGCGCTACTCTCAGGTTGAAGTAAAGGTTCAACAACCTCATCAAGTTCTATCTTCCTCCCACTCAATTCTTTCGAGAGAAACTCTTTCTCAAGAAATGTTCCGTTTTTAGCGACAAACACTTTGCCCTCGGATCTGAGGTAGAAGGTATACCCAATTGTCTCTTTTGGGTATCCTATGAAGACGCATTTCTCCGCTTTGGGTTCCAGCTTTTCAGGCTGAAGCTTTTTGACATAAGCATCACATCCCCAAACTTTAAGAAACGACAGTTTTGGCTTCTTGCCAAACCAAAGTTCATATGGCGTCGTCTCAACGGATTTCGATGGTGCCCTATTTAAAGTGAATGCAGCTGTCTCTAATGCATAACCCCAAAACGATAGTGGCAAATCGGCAAGAGACATCATAGATCGCACCATATCCAATAAGGTTCGATTACGACGTTCGGACACACCATTACGCTGTGGTGTTCCAGGCGGTGTTAATTGTGAAACAATTCCACACTGTCTTAAGTGACTGCCAAACTCATAACTCAGATATTCTCCTCCTCGATCAGATCGTAGGAATTTAATCTTCTTGTTACGATGATTCTCAACTTCACTCTGAAATTGTTTGAACTTTTCAAATGTTTCAGACTTGTGTTTCATTAAGTAAATATACCCATATCTACTTAAGTCATCAGTGAAGGTGAGAAAGTAATGATAACCACCGCGCGCCTCAATACTCATCGGACCGCACACATCAGTATGTATGATTTCCAATAAGTCACTTGCCCGTTCCATTGTTCCAGAGAACGGCGTTTTAGTCATCTTGCCCATGAGGCATGGCTCACATGTGTCAAGTGATTCAAAATCAAGTGACTCCAAAAGTCCATCAGCATGGAGCTTCCTCATGCGTTTTACGCCAATATGACCTAAACGGCAGTGCCACAAGAAAGTGGTATTATCATTATCAATTCTACATCTTTTGGCATCAATGTTATGAACATGTGTATCATTACTATCGAGATTCAATAAGAATAAACCCCTCACATCGGGTGCATGACCATAAAAGATATTACTCATATAAATAGAACAACCATTATTCTCTGATTTAAATGAGTAACCGTCTCGCAATAAACAAGATCCAGATATAATGTTCATGCTTAACGCAGGCACCAAATAACGCTTATTTAGGTTCATCACTAATCCCGACGGTAATCGAAGAGCGAGCGTGCCGACGGCGATCACATCAACCTTGGAACCATTTCCCACGCGCATCGTCACTTCGTCCTTTGCCAGCCTCCGTCTATTCCGCAATTCCTGTTTTGAGTTGCAAATATGAGCAACCGCACCGGTATCAAATACCCAGGCACTACAACGAGAGTTGGTAAGGTACACATCAATAACATGTATATCATATATACCTTGTTTGTTGTTGGCCGCCTTCTTGTCAGCCAAATACTTGGGGCAATTCCGCTTCCAGTGTCCAGTTCCCTTGCAATGAAAACACACAGTTTCTGGTTTGGGTCCAGCCTTGGGTTTCTTCACGAGAGGAGCAACTGCTTTGCCACTCTTCTTGGAGTTACCCTTCTTACCCTTGCCATTTTTCTTGAAACTAGTGGTTTTATTGACCATCAACACTTGATGCCCCTTCTGAATTTCAGACTCAGCGGCTTTCAGCATCGCAAACAGCTCGGCGACTGACTTGTTCATCCCGTGCATGTTATAGTTCAACACGAAGCTCTTGTAGCTAGGTGGCAATGATTGAAGAACTCTGTCAGTGATAGCCTCTGGCGGAAGGGGCATCCCTAACTCAGCCAGACGGGTGGAGTACCCAGACATTCTGAGCACGTGATCACTGATAGACCCGTTCTCCTCCATCTTGCAAGCATAGAACTTATCGGAGATCTCATATCTCTCGATCCGGGCATTCTTCTGAAAGATAAACTTCAACTCCTGGAACATCTCATATGCTCCATGACGTTCAAAACGTCTTTGAAGTCCCGGTTCTAAGCCATACAACATTGCACATTGAACTATTGAGTAATCATCAGAACGAGCCTGCCAGGCGTTCACAACGTCTAGAGACTCAACTGGAGCGGGTGGATCACCAAGCGGTGCATCAAGGACATAAGCCTTCTGGGAAGCCGTAAGGATAATCCTTAGATTACGGGCCCAGTCCACAAAGTTACTTCCATCATCTTTCAACTTAGCTTTCTCTAGGAACGCATTAAAATTCAGGGGTGCTACTGCGCGAGCCATGATCTACAACATAAATATAGCAAAGACAACTTAGACTATTGTTCTTAGATAATGAGTTTAGTTAATCATATTACTTAAAAACTCCCACTCAAATTGACATCCCTCCGGTCATTCGAGTGTAACATGATCCAAATCCACCAACTCAAGTCCGATCATCACGTGAGTTGAGGTGGTTTCAATGGTGAACATCTTCATGTTGATCATATCTACTATATGACTCATGTTCGACCTTTCGGTCTCTTGTGTTCCGAGGCCATGTCTGTACATGCTAGGCTCGTCAAGTTTAACCCGAGTGTTCCGCACGTGCAACATGGCTTGCACCCGTTGTATGCGAACGTAGAGTCTATCACACCCGATCATCACGGCGTGTCTCGAAACGACGAACTTTCGCAACGGTGCACACTTGGGGAGAACACAATTTATCTTGAAATTTAAGTGAGGGATCACCTTATAATGCTACCGTCGTCCTAAGCAAAATAAGATGCATAAAAGGATTAACATCACATGCAAATCATAAGTGACATGATATGGCCATGAACTTGTGCTTTTGATCTCCATCTCCAAAGCACCGGCATGATCTGCATCGTCACCGGCATGACACCATGATCTCCATCATCTTGATCTCCATCAACGTGTCGCCATAAGGTTGTCGCGCTGACTGTTGCTTCCACGACTATAGCTAACGTTTAGTGATAAAGTAAAGCATTACATAGCGCTTAATGATTGACACGCAGGTCATACAATAATTAAAGACAACTCTATGGCTCCTGCCAGTTGCCGTACTCATCGACATGCAAGTCGTGATATTCTATACATCACATGATCATCTCATACATCACATATATCTCATCATGTAATTGGCCATATCACATCACAACATACCCTGCAAAAACAAGTTAGACGTCCTCTAATTGTTGTTGCAAATTTTACGTGGCTGCTACGGGTTTGCAAGAACCGTTCTTACCTACGCAAAACCACAACGTGGTGTAGTGATTGCTTTTTGATCTTCTAAAAGAACCCTCTTCATTGAACCAATTCAACTAAAGTGAGAGAGACAGACACCCGCCAGTCACCTTTATGCAACAAGTGCACGCAGCGGTAAAACCAGTCTCGCGTAAGCGTACGCGTAATGTCGGTCCGGGCCGCTTCATCTCACAATACCGCTGAATCAAGTATCAACTAGTAACGGCAAGCAATATGTATACATCCACGCCCACAACTCGTTTGTGTTCTACTCGAGATCTCATCTACGCATAGACCTGGCTCATGATGCCACTGTTGGGGAACGTTGCATGGGAAACAAAATTTTTTCCTACGCACACGCAAGATCTATCCATGGTGATGAGCATCTACGAGAGGGAGAGTGAATCTACATACCCTTGTAGATCGCTAAGCGGAAGCGTTAATAAACGCGGTTGATGTAGTCGAACGTCTTCGCGATCCAAATCGCCGAGCGTCCCGCGATCCAATCACGATCCTTCCGATCTAGTGCCGAACGGACGGCACCTCCGCGTTCAACACACGTACGGCTTGATGACGCCTTCACCTCCTCGATCCAGCGAGCGATGATGAAGTAGTGGTTGAGTTCCAGCAGCACGACGGCGTGGTGATGATGGTGAGGAACAATCTCTGCAGGGCTTCGCCAAGCGCTACGGAGATTATGACGGAGGAACTAGAGGGTTAGGGTTGCCGCACACGGCTTGGGGAAATCTTGATGATTCACGTGTGCTAGCCCTGCCCCTCTATTTATATGTTGAGCCTTGGGGTCTAAACTTGGAGTAAAAGCCTCCTCCGGGTCGGTTTTGCCCGCACAAGGTCGGTTTGGCCCGCAGGGAAAGAGTCCAACTCGGATCCCGGCCGAACCGTGCACAGCCGCGCACAAGCGGTAGTACCGCTTCACACAAGCGGTAGTACCGCTTGGGCGGTAGTACCGCTTCACACAAGCGGTAGTACCGCTCGGGCGGTAGTACCGCTTCACCAAGCGGTAGTACCGCTTACGCGGCAGCAAAACTACTTTTGCACTTTCCAATACCTTGTGGGCTTTATCCCTTTGGCTCATATAAAGTGTTGCTGCACCCGAACACTTCGGTAAACATCCGGAACCCCTTCCGGTGAACTTCGGAACTCTTCCGGAGATCAAAACACTATTATCACATATATCAATCTTTACCTCCGGACTATTCCGGAGATCCTCGTCATGTCCGGGATCTTATCCGGGACTCCGAACAACTTTCGGTCACCAACATAATAACTCAATTATACTAATCGTCACCAAACGTTAAGTGTGTAGACCCTGCGGGTTCGAGAACTATGTAGACATGACCGAGACACCTCTACGGCCAATAACCAATAGCGGGACCTGGATGCCCATATTGGCTCCTACATATTCTACGAAGATCTTTATCGGTCGAACCTCTATGTCAAGGATTCAGTTAATCCCGTATGCTGTTCCCTTTGTTCTTCGGTATGTTACTTGCCCGAGATTCGATCGTCGGTATCACTATACCTAGTTCAATCTCGTTACCGGCAAGTCTCTTTACTCGTTCCGTAATACAAGATCTCGTGGCTAACACTTTAGTCACATTGCTTGCAAGGCTCATTGTGATGTTGTATTACCGAGTGGGCCCTGAGATACCTCTCCGTCACACAGAGTAACAAATCCCAGTCTTGATCCATGCCAACCCAACAGACACCCTCGGAGATACCTGTAGAGCACCTTTATAGTCACCCAGTTACGTTGCGACGTTTGATACACACAAGGTATTCCTCCGGTGTTAGTGAGTTGCATGATCTCATGGTCAAAGGAACAGATACTTGACATGCAGAAAACAATAGCAATAAACTGACACGATCAAATGCTACGTTTACAGTTTGGGTCTTGTCCATCACATCATTCTCCTAATGATGTGATCCCGTTATCAAATGACATCTCATGTCAATGGCTAGGAAACCTTAACCATCTTTGATCAACGAGCTAGTCAACTAGAGGCTTACTAGGGACACAGTGTTGTCTATGTACCCACACATGTATTTGAGTTTCCAATCAATACAATTATAGCATGGATAATAAACGATTATCATGAACAAGGAAATATAATAATAACCAATTTATTATTGCCTCTAGGGCATATTTCCAACAAATATAAGCAAACATAACCCATTACGTTGTCTTCCTTGTCCAACGTCAACTAATTGACATAGAATATTTGATGGGGGCTCACAATCATAAAAGATGTCCAAGATACTATATTTATATGTGAGACCTCTCTTCCTTTATTACTTTTTCATGAATTGCTACAATGACCAATGCTATGTTTGTCAACTTCCAACAAGTTTTATCAATTATATTTCTTTTATGTGAAGTCATCACTCCCCATGGGATTAGCATATGATCTTACTTTTTATTCTCTTTATTTTATTTCCACGATTGGATCAACAAAAGCAAAACACTCAACTCAAACTACTCTTTATTATATAACTTTCACACACGATTACATAGATAGATAAATCACAAAGCAAGCACTCTAAACTAAATCATACTAAAACTTTATTCCTCTAAATCATGAAATAACTAAGGATCCAACTAAGATAGATAATGATGATGAAAAAGTGATGGTGATACGATACCGGGGCGCCTGCCCCAAGCTTGGCACAAGCCAAGGGGAGTGCCCATACCCGTGTACTCAAGTCTCCTTCTTGGGTGATGGTGGTGATGATGAGGTGGGCTTGTCCTTCAACTTCAGCAAGTACTCCAGATTACAATTGATCCTTCGAAGGGCATGATTTTGCTCATCTAACACAATAACTTCATGTGTAAGTGAAGTATTCTGAGCACAAATTTCTTCAAAAACTTTTAGTGTATCAATTTCAGATGGGGGAAATTTATCATAAAGAGTTTGCCACGAATCTCCCTTTTACGTAGGCTCCTCCTTTTGCATGGCTTGATCTTCTTCTCCTTGAATCCGGTCCTCCATGACCTTTCCGGGTTCCTCCTCCATAGTTGTGTCCTTCTCTCCAGACGACCACTCATAATATACTTCGCTGAAAGGGCATTTGCCGGGTGAGGGTTGAACAATCCGGTGCTTGGTGCGGAGTCTTTGGGGAGCCATGGCGATCTGGATCTGTCAGAAAAATAGTCCGAAACAAGAACAGAGGGGAAACTTGTGATGCGGCGGTCAAAACATATGGGAGTATATATAAAGAATTTTTATCTTGCAAAACAAGCATACAGGAAGAAAACGGAGTCGGGAAGGCACACGTGGGGCCCACAAGGCATCACGGCGCGCCCCAGGGGGGTCTCGCCCTGTTGCCTAGTGGGCAACACGTGGGTCCCCTCGGCTGTTTCTTATTTTTGAAAATTTTCTAATATTACAAAACTGACAGAAATAATTTTTATGGAATTTTTGGAGTCGGTTTACTTACCGTATCACATACCTACCCCTTTTCAGGGTTCTGGAGCGTTCCGGAAGGACTCTTTGATGTGTTCCTCCGGTGTAATTGTTTCAATAATATTAGTTTCAACATTAATGGGAGTACCTGAGATATAATGCTTAATTCTTTGTCCATTCACCACTCTCGGATTATTGCCTTCAGAGTTATTTATTTTGATGGCTCCGGAGCGATAAACTTCTTCGATGATATATGGTCCTCCCCATTTAGAGAGAAGTTTTCCTGCAAAAAATCTTAAACGAGAATTGTATAATAGGACATGATCACCTACTTTGAATTCCCATTTTTGAATTCTTTTGTCATGCCATCTTTTAACTTTTTCTTTAAACAACTTGGCATTTTCATAGGCTTGGGTTCTCCATTCATCTAAGGAACTAATATCAAATAACCTCTTCTCACCGGCAAGTTTAAAATCATAGTTAAGTTCTTTAATTGCCCAATAAGATTTATGTTCTAACTCAAGAGGTAAATGACATACTTTTCCATAAACCATTTTATACGGAGACATACACATAGGATTTATATAAATAGTCATGTAAGTCCATAATGCATCATCAAGTTTCTTAGACCAATTCTTTCTGGATCTATTAACCGTCTTTTGCAAAATCAATTTTATTTCTCTATTAGTTAATTCAACTTGACCACTAGACTGAGGATGATAAGGAGACGCAATTATATGGTTAACATCATATTCAGCAAGCAACTTACGAAAAGCACCATGAATAAAATGTGAACCACCATCAGTCATTAAATATCTAGGGACTCCAAACCTCGGGAAAATAACTTCTTTAAGCATTTTAATGGAAGTGTTATGGTCAGCACTACTAGTTGGAATAGGTTCTACCCACTTAGTAACGTAATCAACAGTAACTAAAATATGAGTATACCCATTGGATTTAGGAAAAGGTCCCATATAATCAAAACCCCAAACATCAAATGGTTCAATAACAAGTGAATAATTCATAGGCATTTCCTGACGCCTACCAACATTACCAATTCTTTGACATACATCACAAGAAAGGACAAACTTACGTGCATCCTAGAAGAGAATAGGCCAATAAAAACCAGATTGTAATACCTTATGTGCAGTTCGGTTTCCCGCATGGTGTCCTCCATATGCCTCGGAGTGGCACTTACGTAGGATTTGTTCCTGTTCATGCTCAGGTACATGATACGTCTCCAACGTATCTATAATTTTTGATTGTTCCATGCTGTTATATTATCAATCTTGGATGTTTTTATATACATTTACAGCAATTATATATCATTTTCGGAGACTAACCTATTAACCTAGTGCCCAGTGCCAGTTGCTGTTTTCTGCCCTGTTTTTGTTTTACAGAAAATCAATACAAAACGAAGTCCAAATGCCACGAAACTTTTTGGAGAATTTTTTCTGGACAAGATAAACATTAGAAGCTTTGGGAGAAGGCCAGAAGCCCTAGGGGGTGCCCACGAGGCACCAGGGCGCGCCTACCTCATGGGGCCCACAGAGCTCCGTTTGACCTAATTCCACCACTATAAATTCCAAAAAAATCAGAAACCCTAAGGGGAGTCCACGGAATACTTTTTCTGCCGCCGCAAGTTTCTGTTCTCGAGAGATTCCATCTGGAGGCCTTCTCCGGTACTCCGCCGGAGGGGGAATCGATCACGGAGGGGCTCTACATCAACCTTGCTGCCCTTCCGATGATGCGTGAGTAGTTTACCATAGACCTTCGGGTCCATAGTTAGTAGCTAGATGGCTTCTTCTCTCTTTTTGATCTGCAATACAATGTTCTCCTCGATGTTCTTGGAGTTCTATCCGATGTAATCACTTTTTGCGGTGTGTTTGTTGGGATCCGATGAATTGTGAGTTTATGATCAGATTATCCATGAATATTATTTGAGTTTTCTATGAACTCTTTTATGCATGATTATTATAGCTTCGTATTTCTTCTCCGATCTATTGATTTGGTTTGGCCAACTAGATTGATTTATCTTGCCATGGGAAGAGGTGCTTTGTAATGGGTTTGATCTTGCGGTGCTCAATCCCAGTGACAGAAAGGGACATGACATGTATGTATCGTTGCTATTAAGGGTAAAAAGATGGGGTTTATTCATGCGTGAGTTTATCTTGTCTACATCATGTCATCGTTCTTAAGGCGTTACTCCGTTCTTTATGGACTTAATACACTAGATGCATGCTGGATAGCGGTCGATGTGTGGAGTAATAGTAGTAGATGCAGGCAGGAGTCGGTCTACTTGTCTCAGACGTGATGCCTATATACATGATCATTGCCTTGGATATCGTCATGATTATTTGCTTTTCTATCAATTGCCCAACAGTAATTTGTCTACCCACCGTATGCTATTTTCTTGAGAGAAAGCCTCTAGTGAAAACTATGGCCCCCGGGTCTATCTAAATCATATTACTAAAACCCTAAAAATATTCCTGCACTTTTTCTTTATTTATTTTATTTTGTATTTTTGTTTCAATCTATCTATCTATCACATACAATTTAATCTTGCAATTGACCGCCGAGGGATTGACAACCCCTCGTTTGCGTTAGGTGCAAGGATTTGTTGTTTGTGTGCAGGTACTGCTAACGAGGTGTTGCGTGGTTCTCCTACTGGATTAATAACCTTGGTTTCATAACTGAGGGAAATACTTACCTCTCCTGTGCTGCATCATCCCTTCCTCTTCGGGGATAATACCAACGCAAGCTACAAGTAGCAGGAAGAATTTCTGGCGTCGTTGCCGGGGAGACATAATCAACATCTATCAAGTACCTTTGCATAAACTCTCATCTCCTTGCATTTATTTTCTTTGCCTCTCGTTTTCATCTCCCCCACTTCTAAAAAGTTTTTACAAAAATACAAAAATATTTTTCGTTTGCCTTATTCTTGTTTGCTTGTTTGCTTGCTTGTTATCTTGTTTGCGTAGTCACGATGTCTCAAGAAAATATAAAATTTTGTGATTTTTCCAATACTAATAATAATAATTTTATTAGTACTCCGATTGCTCCTCCCGCCGCTAGTGCGGAGACTTGTGATATTAATGCCGCTTTGTTAAATCTTGTCATGAAAGATCAATTTTCTAGTAGTCCTCATGAATATGCTGCATCCCATCTTAACACTTTCGTAGAATTGTGTGACATGCAAAAGAAAAAAGATGTGGATAATGATATTGTGAAACTAAAATTATTCCCATTCTCATTGCGAGATCGTTCAAAAATTTGGTTTTCATCTTTACCACGAAATAGTATCGATTCTTGGGATAGGTGTAAAGATGCTTTTATTACTAAGTATTTTCCTCCCGCGAAAATCATTTCTCTTAGAAATCAAATTATGAATTTTAAGAAACTTGATCATGAACATGTTGCCCAATCTTGGGAGAGGATGAAATTAATGATAAGAAATTGCCCTACTCATGGTTTAAATTTATGGATGATCATACAAAAATTTTATGCGGGATGGAATTTTGTTTCTAGAAATCTTTTAGACTCCGCCGCGGGTGGTACTTTTATGGAAATTACTTTGGGAGAAGCTACTAAATTGCTTGATAATATTATGGAAAATTATTCATAATGGCATACTGAAAGAACTCCTACTAATAAAAGGTGAATTCTATTGAAGAAATTAGTACTTTGAGTGATAAAGTTGATGCGCTTATGAAATTGGTTGCTAGTAAAAATGCTCATATTGATCCCAATGATGTGCCATTGTCCACTTTGATTGAGAAAAATAATGATCCCGTAGATGTGAATTTTATCTCGCGAAACAATTTCAATAATAATGCTTATAGAGGTAATTTTAATGCTAGGCCGTTTCCTGGAAATTCCTCTAATAATTATGGCAATCCTTATGGTAATTCTTATAATAATAATAATAGTATGCCCTCTGATCTTGAAAGTAATATTAAGGAATTTATTAATGCTCAAAAAGTTTTCAACACTACGATAGAAGAAAAATTGAGTAAACTTGATGATATGTCTAGGAGCATTGATAGAATTATTCATTATGTGTAAAATCTTAAGACTAAAATTTTGCCACCTAAAATTGATATTAGTGAATCAATTAAAGCTTTATATGTCTCCATGGATGAGAGTAACAAAAGAACCGCCATGCTAAAAGCTAAACGAGAATTTTTAGAAAAAGCGATTCCTCCTGGTTTTTATCGTAGTAATGATGAGGATATTAAAATGATTGGTGTCTCATCCATTGATTCTTTGTTTAGCAATATAAAACTTGATGAAAAGGGGACTGAAGAAGAGTCAACTTTAGCTAGAAGGTGTTCCCACAATTCAAAGGGTGAAAATCTTAATGAAAAAATTACTAAAAGTGGGTTTGGAGAGGTAAAAACTTTAAATAGCGATGTGCCCACTCTCTTGGATTACAAAGATTTTAATTATGATAATTGTTCTTTGATTGAGTGCATTTCTTTGTTACAATCCATGTTAAATTCACCCAACGCTTATGAGCAAAACAAGGCTTTTACTAAACACATCGTAGAAGCAATGATGAAAGCGTTATAAGAAAAGTTAGAACTAGAAATTTCAATTCCTAGAAAATTATATGATGAATGGGAACCCACCATTAAAGTTAAAATTAAAAATTATGAGTGTAATGCTTTATGTGATTTGGGTGCTAGCGTTTCCACAATTCCAAAATCTCTATGTGATGTGCTAGGTTTCACCAATATAGATGAGTGTTCTCTTAATTTGCACTTGGCGGATTCTACTATTAAAAAGCCTTTGGGTAGAATTAATGATGTTCTCATCCTTGCAAATAGAAACTATGTGCCCGTTGATTTTATTGTACTTGACATTGAATGCAATTCTTCTTGCCCCATAATACTTGGTAGACCGTTCTTACGAAGCATTGGTGCCGTTATTGACATGAAAGAAGGGAATATAAAATTTCAATTTCCATTAAAGAAGGGTATGGATCATTTCCCTAGAAAAATAATTAAAGCACCATATGAATCAATTATGAGGGCCACTTATGGAATCAATTTGAAATATGACAATACTTGAAACTATGCATTATGCCTAGCTAGGGGCATAAAACAAAAGCGCTTGTTGGGAGGCAACCCAATGAATAAAATAAATTTTTTCTGTTATTGTGTTTTTTCAAAATTATGCTACTGGTATGATTGTGTTTTTAATTAGTGTTTGTGCCAAGTAAAGCCTTTAGGATGATTTGGAAGATAGTATAATTGATGCTGTTTGGAAAACAGAAAGTTTTGCGTCCAGTGCCCGAATTTTGTTTCTGTACTGGAGCGTCGCACAAATCTGAAATTTTTACACAGTATTGGTATATGAATTTCCCACGTTTTCCTATTTTTTCAGAATTTTTGGAATTACATAAGTATGGATTTTAAATAGATTGCTACAGACTTTTCTGTTTTTAACAGATTCTGTTTTTGATGCACTACTTGCTTGTTCTGATGAATCTATGGATTGTATCGGGGGGTATAAGCCATGGTGAAGTTAGAGTAAAGTAGGTATAATGCAAAAATAAAATATGAATGGGTTTGCAACAGTACTTGAAGTAGTGATTTATTTTGTTATACTAACGGATCTCACAAAGGTTTTGTTGAGTTTTGTGTGATTGAAGTTTTCAAGTTTTGGGTGAGATCACGATGGATAATGGAATAAGGAGTAGCAAGAGCTTAAGCTTGGGGATGCCCGAGGCACCCCAAGGTAATATTCAAGGAAGACTCAAGCGTCTAAGCTTGGGGATGCCCCGGAAGGCATCCCCTCTTTCATCTACCAACCATCGGTAATTTTACTTGGAGCTATATTTTTATTCGTCACATGATATGAGTTTTGCTTGGAGAGTCTTGTATTATATGAGTCTTTGCTTTGTTTGATTTTTAGTTTGTCACAATCATCTTTGCTGAACACACCTATCTTGAGAGAGCCACATGTTTATCATCATTTGTTAGAATACTCTATGTGCTTCACTTAATTTTTTTGAGCTAGGCAGTTGCTCTAGTGCTTCACTTAAATCTTTTTGAGCACGGTGGTGGCTATATTTTGATGAAATGAATTCTCATGCTTCACTTATATTATTTTGAGAACTGATAAGATTAAAATTTTGAAGAAATATTTGCAGTCTCATGCTTCACTTATATCTTTTTGAGAGTTTATGATAGTAACGGTAAATTGCACAAGATATGAATTTGGTCCCAAAGTGATGAATATTCAAGAGGGATATAATAAAAACTTTCATATAGATCATTGGATATGATTAGTGTGATTCCTTGCAATAGTTTTGCGATATGGGAAATGATAATATGTGAGTCATGTTAGTGAGTAATTGTGATGTAGTAAAAATATTAGTGTTAAGGTTTGTGATTCCCTATGCATGCACATTAAGTCAATAGTTATGCAAAGAAATTATATCCTACTTATGGTGCATTATTCGGTGTTAGTTATGTTCAATGCATGTTTATGACCATTTTCGCTTTTTGGTTGGTTGCTTCTCAATCTATTTGCTAGCCTTCATTTGTACTAAGCGGAAATATTGCCTGTGCATCCAAAATCCTTAAACCCAAGTTGTGCCAAATGAGTCCACTATATCTACCTATATGCGGTATTTCAATGCCGTTCCAAGTAAATTTGCGTGTGCCAACTCTAATTTTCAAAATAATTTTTCTGTTTTGTGTGCCCGTACCGCTCGTGAAGAGGCAGGGGGTGGCCATTATTTTCCATGCTAGGTGTGTTATTCTCACGATGAGTGTTTATTCACTTGTCATTGCATGAGAGAGTGGCTGGTAATAGGGATGCCCAGTCCCATAATGAAATAAAAAATTAATAACAACAAAATTCCTTGGAAAGTGTTGGTATGGAGGGCACCCGTGGATACGGCTAGCCATGGATTGTGAAAGAAATGGTGGAAAGGAAATAAACTTTACTTTCTATTTGGGAACCGCCTATGATGTGTCTAGCATGGAAAATATTGGGAATTCTCGGTCGTTTTCATTGACAGGAAAAGCATGCCTCTCAAAATATTTTATCTCTTTAAGTTCAACTTTGAGCTCTGGCACATTTGACAAATCTCTGCTTCCCTCTGTGAAGGGCCTATCTATTTAATTTTATGCATTTTTTATTTTATTTGAGTCTCCATCTTCTCTTACAAAAGCACCAACTAGAGAGCACTATTGTCATACTTGTGCATTGGATGTAGCTAATATTTGAGTGTGTTTCATGAATGGATCAATGATTGAGCATAATGGGCTAGGGATAACTTTCTTTAGCGTTGATATTTTGAAAAACATGGTTGCTTGTTAGCATGCTTGAGTATTTATATCTTCATGTCAAACTATAGACTATTGCTTTGAATCATTCAAGTCCAATGTCCATGCTATAAAAGAAAAGAAAATATGATGAATATGTTAGGCAGCATTCCACATCAAAAATTCTATTTTTATCATTTACCTACTCGAGGACGAGCAGGAATTAAGCTTGGGTATGCTGATACGTCTCCAACGTATCTATACTTTTTTATTGTTCCATGCTATTATATTATCAATCTTGGATGTTTTTATATACATTTACATCAATTACATATCATTTTTGGAGACTAACCTATTAACCTAGTGCCCAGTGCCAGTTGCTGTTTTCTGCCCTGTTCTTGTTTTACAGAAAATGAATACCAAACGAAGTCCAAATGCCACGAAACTTTTTGGAGAATTTTTTCTGGACAAGATAAACATTAGAAGCTTTGGGAGAAGGCCAGAAGCCCCAGGGGGTGCCCACGAGGCACCAGGGCGCGCCTGGGGGGGGGGCAGGCGTGCCCTGGTACCTCGTGGGGCCCACAGAGCTCCGTTTGACCTAATTCCACCACTATAAATTCTAGAAAAATCAGAAACCCTGAGGGGAGTCCACGAAATACTTTTTCCGCCACCGCAAGTTTCTGTTCTCGAGAGATCCCATCTGGAGGCCTTCTCCGGTACTCCGCCAGAGGGGGAATCGATCACGGAGGGGCTCTACATCAACCTTGCTGCCCTTCCGATGATGCGTGAGTAGTTTACCACAGACCTTTGGGTCCATAGTTAGTAGCTAGATGGCTTCTTCTCTCTTTTTGATCTTCAATACAATGTTCTCCTCGATGTTCTTGGAGTTCTATCCGATGTAATCACTTTTTGCGGTGTGTTTGTTGGGATCCGATGAATTGTGAGTTTATGATCAGATTGTCCATGAATATTATTTGAGTTTTCTCTGAACTCTTTTATGCATGATTATTATAGCTTCGTATTTCTTCTCCGATCTATTGATTTGGTTTGGCCAACTAGATTGATTTATCTTGCCATGGGAAGAGGTGCTTTGTAATGGGTTTGATCTTGCGGTGCTCAATCCCAGTGACAGAAAGGGACATGACATGTATTTATCGTTGCTATTAAGGGTAAAAAGATGGGGTTTATTCATGCATGAGTTTATCTTGTCTACATCATGTCATCGTTCTTAAGGCGTTACTCCGTTCTTTATGGACTTAATACACTAGATGCATGCTGGATAGCGGTCGATGTGTGGAGTAATAGTAGTAGATGCAGGCAGGAGTCGGTCTACTTGTCTCAGACGTGATGCCTATATACATGATCATTGCCTTGGATATCGTCATGATTATTTGCTTTTCTATCAATTGCCCAACAGTAATTTGTCTACCCACCGTATGCTATTTTCTTGAGAGAAAGCCTCTAGTGAAAACTATGGCCCCCGGGTCTATCTAAATCATATTACTAAAACCCTAAAAATATTGCTGCACTTTTTTCTTTATTTATTTTATTTTGTATTTTTGTTTCAATCTATCTATCTATCACATACAATTTAATATTGCAATTGACCGCCGAGGGATTGACAACCCCTCGTTTGCGTTTGGTGCAAGGATTTGTTGTTTGTGTGCAGGTACTCCTAACGAGGTGTTGCGTGGTTCTCCTACTGGATTGATAACCTTGGTTTCATAACTGAGGGAAATACTTACCTCTGCTGTGCTGCATCATCCCTTCCTCTTCGGGGATAATACCAACGCAAGTTACAAGTAGCAGTACACAATGTCTAATAATACCATCTACTCCTTATATAAATGTGGGCCATCCCAAAAATAATGTCTTAAATCAAAGAAGAACTTTTTCTTTTGTTGATATGTAATGCTAGGTGGTATGTATTTAGCAACAATGTAGTTAGCATAGTCTACATACCAAGGAGTATTACGAGAAGCATTTATCACAGCTAATTGTTCAACAGGAAAATCATCATTAATAGGAAGTGGGTCATCAAGAACATTTTCCATTCTAGACAAATTATCAGCTACAGGATTCTCTGCTCCCTTTCTGTCAACAATATGCAAATCAAATTCTTGTAGCAGAAGAACCCATCTAATAAGTCTAGGTTTAGCATCTTTCTTTTCCATAAGATATTTAATAGCAGCATGATCAGTGTGAACAGTTACTTTGGAATCAACAATGTAAGATCTAAATTTATCACATGCAAACACAACTGCTAAAAAATCTTTCTCAGTAGTAGCATAATTTCTTTGAGAACTGTCTAGAGTTTTACTAGCATAATGAATAACATTTAATTTCTTATCAACTCTTTGTCCTAGAACAGCACCAACAACATAATCACTAGCATCACACATAATTTCAAAGGGTAGGTTCCAATCAGGTGGTTGAACAATAGGTGCAGAAATTAAGGCATTCTTAAGTATTTCAAAGGCTTCTACACAATCATCATCAAAAATGAATGGAACATCTTTTTGTAAGAGATTGGTAAGAGGTCTAGAAATTTTAGAGAAGTCTTTTATAAACCTTCTATAGAAACCAGCATGACCAAGGAAACTTCTTATACCTTTGATATCTTTAGGACATGGCATTTTCTCAATAGCATCAACTTTAGCTTTATCAACTTCGATACCTCTTTCAAAAAATTTATGCCCGAGGACTATACCTTCATTCACCATAAAGTGGCACTTCTCCCAATTCAAGACAAGATTAGTTTCTTCACATCTCTGCAAAACTCGATCAAGG
The DNA here is from genome assembly GCA_039707655.1 of Elymus sibiricus. Classification (NCBI taxonomy): domain Eukaryota; kingdom Viridiplantae; phylum Streptophyta; class Magnoliopsida; order Poales; family Poaceae; genus Elymus; species Elymus sibiricus. Next base: position 276,083,433 of record CM077668.1, read on the forward strand.
TTGCTCAAGCAATCATCAAAAGAAGTTCCATAAACGGAGAAGTCATCCATGAAAACCTCAACAATCTTTTCACAAAAGCCAGAGAATATAGCAGTCATACATCTTTGAAAGGTAGCAGGTGCATTACATAAACCAAAAGGCATACGACGATAAGCATAAGTTCCAAAAGGACAAGTAAAGGTGGGTTTCTCTTGATCTTCAGGTGACACAGGTATTTGAGAAAAACCAGAATAACCATCTAGGAAACAAAAGTGTGTATGCTTAGATAATCTTTCTAACATTTGATCAATAAAAGGCAAGGGGTACTTATCTTTTCTAGTAGCTTTATTTAATTTCCTGAAATTAATTACCATCCTATAACCAGTTACAATTCTTTGTGGGATAAGTCCATTTTTATCATTAGGAACAACGGTAATACCTCCTTTCTTAGGAACACAATGAACAAGACTTACCCATCTACTATCAGCTATGGGATAAATTATACCTGCTTCCAGAAGCTTTAATATTTCAGTTCTTACCACATCCTTCATTCTAGGATTCAACCTTCTTTGATGATCAACAACGGGTTTAGCATCTAGCTCCATATGAATTTTATGCTGACATAAAGTGGGACTAATGCCCTTAAGATCATCGAGAGTATATCCAATAGCCGCACGGTGCTTCTTCAGAGTTTTAAGTAATCTCTTTTCTTCATGCTCTGAAAGGTTAGCACTAATAATAACAGGATATATCTTCTTTTCATCAAGATAAGCATATTTAAGAGTATCAGGTAATTGCTTTAATTCAAACACATGATCACCTTTGGGTGGAGGTGGATCTCCCAAGGTTTCAACAGGAAAATTATGTTTCAGGATAGGTGCTTGTTGAAAGAATAATTCATTTATTTCATTTCTTTCATTCATATTCATGTCATTCTCATGCTCAAGCAAATATTGTTCTAAAGGATCAGTAGGAGGCATAGCAATAGAAGCAAGACCAATAATTTCATCTTTATTGGGTAATTCTTTATCATGAGGTTGTCTACGAAACTTAGAGAAATTAAACTCATGAGACATCTCACCAAAATTAACACGAACAATTTCTTTAGTGCAATCAATCTTAGCATTAACAGTATTCAAGAAGGGTCTACCGAATATAATGGGACAAAAATCATCTTGTGGTGATCCAAGAACAAGAAAATCAGTAGGGTATTTGATCTTACCACACAAGACTTCAACATCTCTAACAATCCCAAGCGGTGAAATAGTATCTCTATTTGCAAGCTTAATAGTAACATCAATATCTTCAATCTCAACAGGTGCAATATCATTCATAACTTCTTGATAGAGAGTAAACGGAATAGCACTCACACTAGCACCAATATCACATAAACCATGATAGCAATGATCTCCAATTTTAACAGAAATAACAGGCATGCCAACTACAGGTTTGTTTTTATCTTTAGGGTCTGGCTTAGCAATTCTAGTTGCTTCATCACAAAAATATATGACATGTCCATCAATATTATCAACCAAAAGATCTTTAACGATTGCAACACTAGGTTCAAATTGAATTTGTTCAGAAGGTCTAGGTGCTCTAATATTACTCTTATTAACCACAGTTGAAGCTTTAGCATGTTCTTTAATCCTAACAGGGAAAGGAGGTTTCTCAATATAAGCAGTAGGCACAACTAGATCAACATGGTAAACAGTTGTTTCTTCTTTAACACTAATAGGTTCTTCTTTCAATTCAATAGGTGGATGATATTTAAACCATTTCTCCTTAGGGAGATCAACATGAGCAGCAAAAGATTCACAAAAGGTAGCTACTATCTCAGAGTCAAGTCCATATTTAGTACTAAACTTACGAAAAGCATCGGTTTCCATAAAAGATTTAACACAATCAAACTCAAGATTTATACCTGACTCATTACCTTTGTCGATTTCCCAATCTTCATAATTGCGTTTAATTCTTTCAAGAAGATCCCATCGAGATTCAATAGTTCTCTTCATAAAGGAACCAACAGAAGAAGTATCGAGCATGGATTGATCATTATGAGAAAGCCAAGCATAAAAGTTTTGAAGAATTATTTCTCGTGAGAGCTCATAATTGGGGCATGTGTGCAACATATACTTAAGCCTCCCCCAAGCTTGAGCAATACTTTCTCCTTCACGAGGCCAAAAATTATATATATAATTCCGATCACGATGAACCAAATGCATAGGATAAAATTTCTGGTGGAATTCCAGCTTCAACCTGTTCCAGTCCCTTGTTTCAGTATCATCACATAGTCTATACCATGTCACTGCCTTTCCCTCCAAAGATAAAGGGAATACTTTCTTCTTAACTCCATCTCCGGATAAACCTGCAAGCTTAAACAATCCACAAATTTCATCCACATAGATCAAGTGCATATCGGGATGTACCGTTCCATCTCCTGCATAAGGATTAGCTAGCAATTTCTCTATCATACCCGAAGAAATTTCATAATAAATATTTTTAGTAGGTTCAATAGGTTAAGGAGCAACTCTTATTGCTTCCGGTCGAGGTGAAGATACCCCGAACAAGCCCCTCAAAGGATTACTTTCCATAGTGACAAGTGACAATAAATTTCAGCACATAATATAAATGTTTCCTTACCAAATTCCACTCACCAAAGGCGCTTCACTCCCCGGCAACAGCGCTAGAAAAGAATCTTGATGACTCACAAGTATAGGTGATCAATCGTAGTCCTTTCGATAAGTAAGAGTGTCGAACCCAACGAGGAGCAGAAGGAAATGACAAGCGGTTTTCAGCAAGGTATTCTCTGCAAGTACTGAAAGTAGCGGTAACAGATAGTTTTGATAGCAAGATAATTTGTAACAAGTAACAAATAGTAATGGTAACAATAAGTGCAGCAAGGTGGCCCAATCCTTTTTGTAGCAAAGGACAAGCCGGAACGAACTCGTATAATAAGCAAAGCGTTCTCGAGGACACATGGGAATTTCATCTAGTCACTTTCATCATGTTTGTTTGATTCACATTCGCTACTTTGATAATTTGATATATGGGTGGACCGGTGCTTGGTTGCTGTTCTTACTTGAACAAGCCTCCCACTTATGATTACCCCCTCTCGCAAGCATCTGCAACTATGAAAGGACTCTAGCAACCCATCATCTAATTACTACTCCACAATGCCTTCCCTTAGTCCCAAAGATGGTGAAGTGTCATGTAGTCCACGTTCACACGACACCACTAAAGGAAGCAACAACATACATATCATCAAAATATCGAACGAATACCAAATTCACATGATTACTTATGACAGGACTTCTCCCATGTCCTCAAGAACAAAAGTAACTACTCACAAATCATATTCATGTTCAAGATCAGAGGGGTATTGAATAGCATTAAGGATCTGAACATATAATCTTCCACCAAATAAACCAACTAGCATCAACTACAAGATGTAATCAACACTACTAGCAGCCCACAGGTACCAATCTGAGGTTTGGAGACAAAGATTGAATACAAGAGATGAACTAGGGTTTGAGATGAGATGGTGCTGTGAAGATGTTGATGAAGATTGGTCCTCCCACGATGTGAGGATCGTTGGTGATGTCGATGGCTTCGATTTCCCCCTCCCGGAGGGAAGTATCCCGGCGGAATCGCTCCGCCGGAGAGCAAAATAGCTCCTGCCCAAGTTCCGCCTTGAGACGGCGGTGCTTCGTCCCGAAAGTCTTCTCATTATTTTTTCTAGGGCAAATGACCTTATATAGCAGAAGGAGGGGGCCAGACGCCAGCTGTGGGCCCCACAAGGCATCAGGGCGCGCCTAGGGGGGGCGCTCCGTGTTGCCTTGTGGGCAACTGGTGGGTCTCCTCTGGTATTTCTTTTCTCCAGTATTTTTTTATATATTCAATAAAAAAACTCCGTGAAATTTCAGGTCAATTAGAGCTCTTTAGAATAGGTATCTCTGATGTGGCTATTTCAGGTCCAGAATTCTAGCTGCCGGCATTCTCCCTCTTCATGTAAATCTTGCAAATTAAGAGAGAAAAGGCATAAGAATTGTACCATAAAGTGAAATAATGATTAAAAACATAATAAATAACAGTAGGAAATCATAATGCAAATTGGACGTATCATCAACACAGGTATCCACATGCAAGACATACATCAAGTGTTCTCAAATCCAAAATATTCAATCCGATAACAATGAAACCTCAAAGGGAAAGTCTCAATTCATCACAACAAGATAGAGAGGGAAGAACACCATATGATCCAACTATGTTAACAAAGCTTGTGGCACATCAAGATCTTGCCAAATCAAGAACATGAGAGAGAAAGAGAGATCAAACACATAGCTACTGGTACATACCCTCAGCCCCGAGGGTGAACTACTCCCTCCTTGCCATGGAGACTGCCGGGATGATGAAGATGGCCTCCGGTGATGAATTCCCCCTCCGGAAGGGTGCCAGAAAAGGCTCCGGATGAGATCGCTTCGGAACAGAGGCTTGCGGCAGTGGCGTGGGAGTTCTAGGTTTCTTTCTGGGGGTTTCCCTATTTATAAGAATTTTTGGCGTTGGTTTCACGTCAGGGGGAGTCCCGAGGGACCCACGAGCTCAGCCCACACGCCCTAGGGGGGCGCCCCCAGAGCTCGTGGCTCCCCTGAACTTCGTCTGGTCCACCTCCCAGGCTTCGGGGGTCTCTTCTTGTCCATAAAAAATCACCGTAAATTTTCAGCCCAATCCGAGAACTTTTATTTCTGCACAAAAATAACACCATGGTAGTTCTGCCGAAAACAACGTCAGTCCGGGTTAGTTTCATTCAAATCATATAAAAGTGCACCAAAACCATACAAAATTGTTGTAAACATGACATGAATACTTCATAAATTATAGATACGTTGGAGACGTATCAGGCAGCGCTTTTTCCTGAAAGTCTTCTTCTGATTTCTTTTCTAGGGCAAATGGCTTCATATAGGAGAAGATGGGCCATGGAGGACTTCTGGAGGGCCCACAAGCTCACATGGCGCCCCCCGAGGGGGGTGCCACATGATCTTGTGGCTCCCTGGCGGGGCCCCTCGTGGTGATTCTTCTTCTAGTATTTTTTATTAATTCCAAAATAAATCTTCGTTAATTTTCAGGTCATTTGGAGCTCTGGAAAATAGCTATCTGTGCTGTAGGTCTTTTCAGGTCCAGAATTCCTCCTGCCGGCAATCTCCCTCTTCATGTAGATCTTGCATAATAAGAGAGAAAAGGCATTAGAATTGCATCTTAAAGTGAAGTATTAATCAAAAACATTATAAATAATAGGAGGAAAACATGATGCAAAATGGACGTATCAACTCCCCCCAAGCTTAGACCTCACTTGCCCTCAAGCGAATGCCAAACTCGATAATCAAGACCACATGTTTAGAGAGAGAGGTGTCGATAAAACAAAATACGGGGATAGGAGCATCATGATCCTTATTATAACAGCAGCTAATTACTTTCTCATGGCCAAGTAAGAAATCATTCACATGAAGGAGTATAAAGCATAAACTTTCTTGAAACTGGCAAACTGTGTTCTTAGTCATTGAAACAATCACAATTCATCATATTTCCCGGAAGAGTCTAGGTAAGAGCTTTTGTGCAACAAGTTTCACATACTCAACTATCATATAATCTTTCATCATTGCTAACACTCAAATCATATTTTTGGAGCAAACATTTCAGTCAGACACATAGGAAGATAGGGGCTTATTGTTATGGCATATTTCTCCCTTAGTGGTTTTGGTGATTGATGACAATGCATTTGCGGACTAATTGTGTGCATTGAGCATTTCAGATAATCTATCATATGGCACAAGATGATTGATGCCCCTCGGAGTATTAAAGCAAGACGGTTATTTTTCCCGCGTTTCTTTTTCGGTGGACTTGAGTCGTAGGAAAACCGTACTATTACGAGGGGGTCCGCTTCGGAAAGGTTTGGGTGGAATCATCACATATACATACTCATTTGCACCCTCTTTGCCTTTCCGCTTTGATGGAGTTTCACCCTCTGTGTTGCAGATGGGTTGTTGGAGAGCTGCCAACGGTAGTATCGCTCCTGGCAGCGATAGTACCGCTTATAGGCGGTAGTACCGCTGCTAGTACCGCGCGTACTACCGCTCCTTCTCGGGTCTCGAATTTTTCGTGTCGGGTTCAGCGGTAGTCCCTCTGGCATACTACCGTTGAGTCCGTTTTAGCCCGGTTGGACGAGCGGCAATAGCAGCGGTAGTACCGCTTGCAAAGTGGTAGTACCGCGCCTACTTTCGTTGCCACAACCGCTCATGGTGCTGCTCTCCGTATTTTCCCATTTCCTGCAGCGGTAGTAGGGCGCCGAAGTACCGACTATAAGTGGTAGTACCGCTCTGTTTGGGCGGTAGTACCGCTGTAGCCATACTCCCACGCTGCCCTGTTATCTCTGTGCCGTAGTACTGTAACCCCAGCGGTAGTACCGTTGGGGCGAGCGGTAGTACCACTCCGGCGGCACTACTGGCTCGTGTCCCTGTGGCATTGCCTGTACTCTCCGGCACTACCGCCGGGCGGTAGTACCGCTCCAGGAGCGGTAGTGCCGCTCATGTCCGGGCTGCGGGCTGCATAACGGTTGAATCCCCACCCACTATATAAAGGGGGTCTTCTTCCCCAAGAAGACTTGCCTCTTTTCTTCCCCAAACTCCATTGTTACTCCAAGCTCCATTTTCACCCGATCTCCCTCCCTAGCCGATAACTCTTGTTGATCTTCTAGGGTTTGGGTGAGAGGGCCCCGATCTACACTTCCACCAAGAGAAATTTGATTTCCCCCACTAATCCCTAGCGGATCTTGTTACCCTTGGGTGTTTGAGCACCCTAGACGGAAGAGGTCACCTCGAAGCCACATTCCATTGTGGTGAAGCTTCGTGGTGGTGTTGGGAGCCTCCAATTAAGTTGTGGAGAGAGCCCCAACCTTGTTTGTAAAGGTTCGGTCGCCGCCTTCAAGGGCACCATTAGTGGAATCACGGCATCTTGCATTGTGCGAGGGCGTGAGGTGAATACGGTGGCCCTAGTGGCTTCTTGGGGAGCATTGTGCCTCCACACCGCTCTAATGGAGACGTACTTCCCCCAAAGGGAAGGAACTTCGGTAACACATCCTTGTCTTCATCGGCTCCACTTGTGGTTACTTCTTACCTTTACTTTGTGCAAGCTATTGTTGTGTTGTATCATTTGCTTGCTTGCTTGTTGTTGTTGTTGTTGTTGTTGTTGTTGTTGTTGTTGTTGTTGTTGTTGTTGTTGTTGTTGTTGTTAGCATTATATAGGTTGCTCACCTAGTTGCATATCTAGACAAACTATTTGTTGCTAAACCTAATTTGTTAAGAAAAGCTAAAAATTGGTAGTTGCCTATTCACCCCCCTCTAGTCAACCATATCGATCCTTTCAATTGGTATCAGAGCCTCGCCTCTTTTAAGGGCTTAATCGCCTAAAGAGTATGGTTGACGACGGGGGCGGGTCGAAGAACCTACCCGCGGCCGAGGTGGTGGCCACGGTCACACATGAGGACTTAAGTGAGGCAATTGCCTCACTTAAGAGCCCCATGATGACCGAGGTCAAATCCTTGTTTAAAGAACTCCTTGAGGGCCTCAAACTTTCTACCAATCTGTTGCAAGTGGTTAAACCCACCAATTCGGAATCGGATGCAGACTCCGGTAAGGAGGGGGCTAGTAGTGATAAGCCTACTTTACCTCAAGGAAAGAATGGGACGGGCACTCATGCCGCGGTTGCTCCTCCCCTGGTCTATGGAGGACCGGTACCTTCACCTCGCATTAACCCTCTTGGTCCTCCTCCTAAGCTTGATTTGAATAACTTTCATGATTGGATTTTTCATATCAAGTCTCATTTGAATCACAACTCAACACAACTTTGGAGAGTCATTGAGCAAGGTTTCTACCCTCATGATCGGAACAACATGACGCCAAGAGTGGAAGTGGACAATCAACTCAATCACTCTGTCTTGTTCATTCTCCAATCCGCAATGCCACCGGAAGAACTCTCTCATTTGTGGCCATTCACATGTGCCAAGGAGGCTTGGGAGCACATTGTCTCAATGTACAAGGGAAGCTCAAGCATTCAACGGTCCAACTTTGAGGTCATACTTGATGAGGCCGATGATTTCGTGATGAAAGATGATGAAGATCCTCGTGAGCTATACCGGAGATTGACCACTATCGCGATCTCACTCCGAGACCATGGGAGCAAGGATACAGATGACACTTGGGTCAAGCGCAAGTTCCTAAAGGCCATCATGCCATTCAACAAGAGCATGTCCTCCGTGATCTGTCAAAGACTGGACTTCCACACCTTGTCCTCAAGTGAAGTGTTGGATGAATTCATTGCAATGAACATCTTGAACAAGACCGCCGACAATGCTGTAGCTCGTGTCTAACGATCAAAGAAGACCAACCTTGCTTTGAAGGCCAAGGCCATTCCGGAAGAAGAAGAAGAGGAAGAAGAGGAGAGTTGCCCCGAAGACACCAAATATGCTTAGCACGAGCACATGGCTCTTGCGTCAAGGAAATTTTAGGGCAACAAGAGAAATTCAAGGCCCAACTTCTCCAAGAACAACTCAAGTGGCTCCAAGGGCAAGCAACGTGTGAGAACTTGTTACAATTGTGGCAACGTGAGTCACTTCATGGCGGATTGCCCCTACCAGAAGAGAGAAGACAATGGTGGCAAGCTCATCCGCAAAGACAAGTCCAAGTCCTTCCCCAACAAGAACAACTTCACGAAGAAGGTGCCTCAAAAGGGGTTGGTGGCTCAAGAAGAGTACAAATCCGATGATGATAATGATACAAGTGGTGAAGGGTATGCAACGGCCACCGTGGCCATTGCCACCTCTTCCCCAACCTCGGTGTCCCTCTTCGACGCCCCCAACGAGAACTTCATCCCCAATTGCCTCATGGAAAGAGGCATCAACAAGGTAACCTCCAACATCAACACTTCATTCACTACAAATCCCCCTTTGCCGGATTGTGTGGATGAAAATGAGGAGGTAAAGGTGGATGAAAATGAGTTCGACAAGTTCTTGGGTAAGCTCAAAGGTGAGACCAAGGAGCACTTTGTTGCTCTCTTGGAACAACTAGGTGAGGCCAATGATATCATTGAGTCTCATGAAGAGACTATCACTAACTTGGAAGGCCATAGTCGTGACTATGCCGATGAGATTGTGGATCTTTCCATTGCTCTTGAGGAAGAGCGAGGTCTTCGTTCGGCTCTTAAGGAGTCATAAAACATTGATGTTGCTAAATTAAACAAAGATCATGATCATGCTCTAGTTCTTGCTCGTGTGCTTAAATCTGAGAAGGCCGAGCTTGGGGTTGGCCATGCTAGACTCGAAGAGGAGTTTGAGCTACTTGACAAGGCTCACAAGGCCTTGAAAAGTGCACATGCTACACTCAAGGAGTCTCATGATCAACTCCAAGTGAAGCTCACTAAGGAGATTGCCACATGTCCTCCGTTTGTGCTAATTGAGAATGCTCACACTACTAACCCTTGTTGTGAGCATATTCATCTTGTGGAGGAGAATGCCAAGTTGAAGGAGCAACTAGAGAAGGGCCTTGTGACTTGCATACAAGGCGAGAAGAACCTCAACGAACTTTTGAGCAATCAAAAGGAAGTTGTGGCAAAGGAGGGACTTGGGTTTTTGCCCAAGTCAAAGAATAAGAAGGACAACAAGACCAAGAAATCTCTCCCTCTCAAAGAGGTATTTGTCAAGGAGGGAGAGGGTGCTCATAAGGAGAAGAAGGACAAGGTGGAGGGTGGAAATTCCAAGATGGGCTAAACCACTCCATCGAACAAAGCCGGCGATTTTAACCCTTCTTATGTTCTATGCCGTGCTAGTGATGGGCATGTTTATGCCAAATTTGTTGGTTCTTATTATGAGTACATTGAATGGTCTATTTGGGTTCCTAAGACCCTTGTTACTAACATCAAAGGACCCATTCAAGAATGGGTACCTAAAACCAAGCATTGATCTCTTGTAGGAGTTTGCTTCCGGTGGAGGATCATGGTTGCTCGATAGTGGAGCAACAAATCATATGACTGGGAACAAGCATTTGGTGGTGGACGTGCAACCAAGCCCATCTATGCCCACCCATGTTCAATTCGGTGATGCCTCAACATCTAAAGTATTTGGTCTTGGCAAGGTTGTGATTTCTCATGATTTATCAATTGAGAAGTTCATGCTTGTTGAGACCCTTGCATACAATTTACTTTCCGTTCGTCAACTTGCACTTATGGGCTTTGCTACATTCTTTGATCTTGATACCGTGGCCCTTTTGTGGAGCAAGACTCTTAAAGTAGCTTTTGTTGGGCATGTCGAGAACGGTCTCTATGTGGTTAACTTCTCGGAGCGACCCACTAAGATCGCGACTTGCCTAATGGCTAAAGTTGACGTGGGGTGGCTTTGGCATCACCGTCTAGCCCATGTCAATATGAGATCTTTGCAAAGTCTCCTCAAAGGGGATCACGTTCGTGGACTAACAAATGTGAGCTTTGCCAAAGATCGTGCTTGCAGTGCTTGTATCGAAGGAAAGCTACATGAGACGGCTCACCGACCCACGACTATCATCTACTCGAAGAGGCCCTTGGAGCTCCTTCACATGGATCTCTTTGGACCTCCATCCTTTGATATTCTTGGGGGAAGAAAGTATTGCTTGGTGATTGTGGATGACTATTCAAGATACACTTGGGTATATTTCTTCAAGAGGAAGAGCGAGACCCAACAAACCGTCATCGACTTTGCGAATGAATCTCAACATCAACATGATGCAAAGATATTGATGATTAGAAGTGACAACGGCACCGAGTTCAAGAACTACACCTTGGATGAGTTCCTTGGTGATGAGGGGATCAAGCATCAATACTCCGCACCATATACCCCTCAACAAAATGGTGTAGCAGAAAGGAAGAACCGCACGTTGATGGACGAGGCAAGGACCATGATGGCGGGATTCAAATCTTCATACAACTTTTGGGCCGAAGCCATCAACACCGCATGTCATGCATCCAATCGGCTCTACCTCCGTAAAGGCTTGAACAAGACTCCATATGAGATACTTATCGGTAAGAAGCCCAACCTCAAGTACTTCCGGGTGTTCGGCTGTAAGTGTTTCATTCTCAAGAAAGGTGTTCGTTTGTCTAAATTCGAACCTAGATCTCAAGTGGGCATATTTGTTGGTTATGCTACAAACTCTCATGCTTACCGTGTCCTCAACAAGTCCAATGGACTCATTGAGGAGACGTGTAACGTAGAATTTGATGAAAATAATGGCTTCCAAGTGGAGCAAAGTGGTCTTTGTGATGTAGGTGATGAAATTCCTCCCCAAGCCATAAGAAGAATGGGGATTGTCCAAATACTCCCCATTGAGGAACCCCTTGTGGCCGAAGGAGAAGGACAATGCTCTACGCAAGTGGATCCATCACCAACCATTGACCCACATGCTTCCGAAGAGCAAACCAAAGGCCCTCGACCGAGTGAACAAGATCAGGGCAAGATCAATCTCATGATGATGGTGATTCACCAAGTGATGCCCAAGATCAAGTTCAAGACTCCAAGCAAGCTCAAGACTCCGAGCAAGCTGAAGATCAAGAGCAAGCTCAAGATCGAGAACAAGTTCAAGATCAAGAGCAAGTACAAGATCAAGAGCAAGCTCACGACGGCGCTCAAGATGATCAAGATGATTCTCCTCAAATGCCTATGGAGGAGTTATTGGAGCGTCGTGCCGCCAAGATTGCTTCCAAACTCAAGCATCAAGGACATGTCTTGGAGAATGTCTATGGAAGCTTAAAGAAAGGGGTAACCACTCGTAAACAATTATCAAACTTTTGTGAGCATCACGCATTTGTTTCTTGTGTTGAACCCCAAAAGGTACATGAGGCGCTCGAGGACACGGATTGGCTTGAAGCCATGCATGATGAACTCAACAACTTCGAGCGCAACAAGGTGTGGCAATTGGTGCCAAGGCCAAAGGAGAACCATAATGTCATCGGAACCAAATGGATCTTTAAGAATAAACAAGATGCGAACGGTGTTGTTGTTCGAAACAAGGCAAGATTGGTAGCACAAGGCTACTCCCAAGTCGAGGGTATCAACTATGGTGAAACCTTTGCTCCCGTTGCTCGTCTTGAATCTATTCGCATGTTGCTTGCATATGCATCTCATCATGATTTCAAGTTGCAACAAATGGATGTGAAAAATGCATTTCTTCATGGTCCTCTTAATGAGTTGGTATATGTCAAACAACCCCCAGGGTTCAAGGATCCCAAGTTCCCCAGTCATGTATACAAGCTCGATAAGGCGCTCTATGGCCTTAAACAAGCCCCACGTGCGTGGTATGAGCACCTTACCGAGTTGTTACAAGACCGTGGGTTTGAAATTGGGAAAATTGATCCCACTCTTTTTACTAAGAGGGTTAAAGGGGATTTGTTCATATGCCAACTATATGTTGATGATATTATATTTGGTTCATCTAACAAAGCTTTCAATGATGAGTTTGCCGCACTCATGACGGAGAAGTTTGAGATGTCCATGATGGGGGAGTTGAAGTTCTTTCTCGGGTTCGAAGTCAAACAAAGAAGAGAAGGAACCTTCATCAACCAAGCCAAATACACCCAAGACATGCTCAAGAGATTCAAGTTGGATGATGTCAAGCCGGCCAAGACTCCTATGCCCACCAAGTGCCAACTTGACATTGATCCCAATGGTAAAGCGGTGGATCAAAAGGTATATCGCTCCATGATTGGATCCTTGCTTTACCTTTGTGCATCTAGGCCGGATATCATGTTGAGTGTGGGAATGTGTGCAAGGTTTCAAGCCGCACCTAAGGAAAGCCACTATGTGGTGGTCAAGCGAATCTTTTGATATTTGGCTCATACCCCAAACTTTGGCTTATGGTACCCCAAAGATGCAATCTTTGATCTCATGGGATACTCGGATGCAGATTGGGCGGGAGACCATGTGGATAGGAAGTCAACTTCTGGAGGGTGCCAATTCCTTGGTCGCTCTTTGGTGAGTTAGTCTTCGAAGAAACAAAATTGTGTGTCTCTCTCCTCCACTGAGGCCGAGTATGTAGCCGCCACAAGTTGTTGTGCACAATTGCTATGGATGAGGCAAACTTTAAAGGATTACGGTGTCACTTGTGACAAAGTGCCTCTTCTATGTGACAATGAAAGTGCAATCAAGATCTCCTACAATCCGGTGCAACATAGCAAGACGAAGCATATTGAGATCCGTCATCATTTCATCTGGGATCACATCAAGCGTGGAGAGATTGATATTATCTACGCCAACACTCTAGAGAAACTAGCGGATATTTTCACGAAGCCTTTGGATGAAGCAAGATTTCGCGAGTTAAGGCATGAGCTAAATATCATTGATTCGAACATTGTGGCTTGAAACTAGGCACACCCCACCGCATTCATCATGTTATCTTGTTCTAGATGTAGACATGGACATAGGGGGAGTGTTGTTCTCTCAATGAACTCTCCCTCCCCCCATTATGCATAAATCGACCAAGTCTTTCACATTAGCCATTTTTTATGGTACTTGTGCTTCAAAGATGAGTTTTGGTCATGGGCCCAAGCTTAAAATCTTCCCGGTGCCATACCAATTGACTCAAACATAGGTGGCCTCGGCCACCGCCCTCTCCTCGAGAGGTGTTGGTTCGAGTTGGTTCTATTCGGTTTTATCTAGTCTTTTAGGACTTTGTTTGTGCTTTGAGTCACTCCAAGTTTGCTCTTCTTTTGTTTGTCCTTTTGCACTTGGAGTGCCTCTACCCTTTTACTGGTCTTCTTGTCTCCAACCCAAGCCATCTCACCTACAACCACTAATATTTGCATAAGCCACCCTTCCAACTTGATCTTGCAAGTTTGCGCCTGCGCGGTACTATCGCTGGTGTCTGGGCGGTACTACAGCTTGTAAGCGGTACTACCGCCGAGTACCACGGTACTACCGCTGGAGCGGTACTACCCGGCCTCCTACCGTGCTGTAGTACCGGGGCGGTACTACCACTCCTCTGAGCGGTACTACCGTGCTGCAGATTCGTGAGGGGTTATGAGTCGGGCAGGGGGAGTTCCAACTCCCCCATACCCATTCATCTGTCTCTCCCTCACGCTCTGCTCTCTCCCAGACGAAGAACTTGCTCCGGTGGCCGCCGCCGGGCCGCCGGTTTCGTGCCGTCTTCTGCGATTCCGTCTGGTGGGATCGATCCCCACCCTCTCCTCTTGCCATGGATGCCGGTATTGCCCCCATTTTCCTCTCCTTGATTCTTGTTTTTGAATCTAGGTTCTAGGGCACTACATGTTGCATTCTTCGATTTTTGGCCAAATAGAGGCATGAGTAGGGCGTAGAAGATTGCTAGAATAGGTGGATTGAAGTTTGGTTGGAGGAAATTTGAATTTGGCAACTCCAGTAGTGCCGGATCTCGCCGCGGTAGTGGTCTGCCCGTTGACCTCCGCCTCGGGCGGTACTACCGCTCACTACCACTGCAGGCTCGCGGTACTACTGCCCGGAGCTGCCAACTTCAACTTTCCTCAAATCAACCTTCAATTCTTTTTGATTAATTGATTTGGCTTATGCAATTGTTTACACTTGCTTTCCCTCGTGCTGTGTTGTTGGCTCAAGGTGGTAGTAGCTCTGTGCACAAGGCACGTCGCAAGAATCCGGATCGTCCAGGTGGTTCAAAGCGCTATCGCACATCAGAGGATGCCAGTGCCACTCCCTGTGTTCAGCCCAAGTCAGGGGCCAAGAAGGTTGCCACCAAGTAGCAAGTAAAGGAGAAGACGATGGATGACCTGCCTGCTAAGGAATTCTGTGTGGGTCGCCGTCGTAATCCGTACCGAGTTCCTCAAGACCCATCTATTGCCAATCGTCCTTTTTGGAACAAGATGTATCGTTTGATTTACCTGGATGTTCTGAAAGGCAAGAAGAACCTATTTGTGGGATTTAAGTCAGTTGATCTCACTCATATGCAGTCAGATGTGGTGTGGTGAGCTAGACATTCCGAGGATTATCTCCTTCAACAAGGACTTTGATGCAAAGATTGTGGCTCAATTCTATGCCACGGTCATCTTCGGACTGATGAAGATAGGACTCTCTTCTGGATGACAAATGGAAGGCGTCTATCTGCTAAATGGAAGGACTTCATGGAGAGCTTGTCGTACAATGATCTAGGGGCCCACAACCCAATTGGGTTTCGCCCTCACAAGGGGACTGCTGTCACGCACAAGTCTGTTCTCTGGCCTTTCTCCACGCTCAAAGTTTCGCCCACTGGCAAGGAGTCATATGAGCTGTGCCTGTTTCTTGATATCATGCATCGCATCTTCAGGAACACTCTCTTTCCTCGCATTGGGAACTTGGATCAAGTGCATTCCTATCTTGTGGACATGCTTCTCTTTTGCCAGAAGGAGAAGGGATCGCAGCAGGTGTTGGATGTGTCCCATGTGATGTATTCTGAGCTTCACTCAGCTGTTATGGAGCGTAAGTGCCCCATTTATGGCCCTTACCTGATGCAGCTTATTGAAGACACTTGGAAGTCTGCTTATCCGGACGAGGAGCTTGTCACTGGGGAGTTGATCTCCCATTATGTTATTCAACTGAGGCAGAAGGAGAAGTGGGGCACTAGTGCACAAGTTCCTCCAGAGACAGAGACATTTGGATCTGAGTCCGAGGAGTCTGAGGGTTCTGAGTTTGCTCCCTCCACTGAGCCATCTTGGGCCAAGAAGCTCAAAGAGAAGATGAAAAAGCTGTTTGGTCTCCAGGCAAAGGGTCAGTACAAGGCTCATGTGGATGCAAAGAAGGCTCGCAGTCGTGACAAGGGCATGATGAGGCATCTGGGCATGGAGATTACTAGCGGATCTGAGGATAAGACCACTGATGAGGAGGAGTGGACCTCCAAGCATTGCAAGTGTAACACCCCGATTTTTGGCCCTTTCTTTTTCTTTTTCATTTCTTTGGTTTTTGCTTTTGGAGTGGCTCTGTGGACTTAAAATCTGGGAAGACCTTCATTCTTTGTTCCCCCAGGTGGTTCATCATTCTCAAATATTTCCCAAGACCATGTCATTTCCATTCTTTCCCAACCCCAATCTTGATTTCTTGGGAATATTCCTTTTTCTAGTAAAGGAATAACCCTGTTTGACCTAGGTTGTGAAGCAGCCTATCTTTCTGTTTTCCACAAAATTCCCATAAATTATTTGGATCATATCTTCCACAAATATGTCAAAATCCTTCCTTGCCTAGTTCAAAAATAATTCAGGAATATTCATTTCCTATTCTGTCTAGTAGGGCACTTTGTGAAGGAAGTGCTATTTATGTTTTCTTGATTGCCCTCAAAATTTTTGACCACTCTTTCATATCCAAATAATTGCCACATGCCAAAATTCAGCTTCATTTGCCTAGTAAATCTTCCTCAGCAAATTTCCAAAGTTTCTGTCCAGAGAGAAGCTTTGTGAAGGAAGTACTAGCTAGACTAATCCAAATGAGTTGAAATTTTGGCAGATCATCCATATGCGCAAATCATTACTCTCCACCAAATTTCATCTCCATCAAACAATCTATGTGAGCACACCTTCAAATCTTTGTTTCTGGTAATATTTTCAGTTGGTGAAGCAACTAAATTTTATATTGCTCCACAATTTCTGAAAATTTACCAGGACATGATCCTACCAATACTACTTCACTCCACAAAATTTGGGCTCATTTTACCAAGCCCATCTCTCTCCATAATTTTCCCAAGATTCTGTCCAGAGAAGACCTCTGTGCTGGAAGTACCATTTTGGCATGTCCAAATGGCATGAGATTTTTACAGTGTCTTCTTATGTCCAAATAATCATGCTCTACCAAGTTTCAACCCAATCCAACACTCTATGTGAGTGCCACTTCATGATCTATTTTCTGGAACAGATTGTCAGTTGTGAAGCAACTATGATCAAACTTGGTCCAAATGGCTTCAAATTTCACAGGATTGTAGTCCTTCCTACCCTAAGCCTCTGTGACAACTTGTTTCTCCATTTAACCATCCCATTTTACCACAGCTTCTAGCTCAAGTTTGCTACAACAAACTTTGACTGATTTATCCCATCAGCACAAAGTCACTTTCTTCGAGCTATCACCTCAAGGGGGTCCTAGGATACATAGAAAACACCATGGACATGGTTGGCCACGCTTAGTCACCGTGCACGCGTCGATGCACGCGGTGACCGCGCGGCTTGTAGGCCATTATCGTGCTTTGGATGTCGTTTTGCTTCGGGACTCCTCTGCCCGGCCGTCCCCTTGCGTCCCCTGGTGCCATCCACCCTCCTCCTCCTCCCACGTAGCTCGCTGGACCCCTCTCTCCCTCCAGAAGCCCCCTCGCCGGCGCCAGCCGTCGCGCCCACGGGTGCACCGTGCGCTGCGTGGCCGACCACTCACTGTGATCGCCCCGCCCGCGCCCACGCGTCCCTGGCGCCGCGTGCGCATCCTCTCTGCCTCTCCCGTCACTTCGCTGGCTCGCACGTGCCCGGCCTTGCCGGGAGAATCTCCCGTGCGCCCATGGCGGCACCCGAGCTTGGCATCTCCTCCCCGGCTATATAACCCCTCCCCGGTCTCGGTTCTCTTCACCATCGGCCTCCCCCACCTCCCAGAACCCCGCCTAGCTGCTCCATTTAGCCTCGGAACCCCTCCTCGCCCTCCACGGCCGCCATTGTTGCCGTCGGCCTCCGCCTAAATTCCGGCGAGCCGAGCCCTCTCCCTCCCTCTCACCCACTCCACGGAGTTGCCCTAGCCTCCGCAAGCCTCCCCGCATCCCCAGCCCCTCATCTCCGCAGCCGTGCCATGCTTCCCATCCTCGCCCGTCGCCGACGTCCACCGCGGCCAACGCCCTGCCTGCCTCAGTGCTCCTCGGCGACCGTGCCACCCACAGATGGGTGCGGCCAGGTCCCCTGAGCACGCCGGTAGGCCGAGCGCCGCGGGAGGTGGCCGGGATCGCCGGCAATCATCGCCGGGACTCTCTGCTCCCTCGGCCAGGTTTGAGTGCGCGAGGAGGACGAAGACCCTGCAAGCGGGCCCCACGCGTCAGCGACCCACCCGGCCGGGCCCAGCTACTCAAGTGGAAACGTATTCCACAGAATACGTTTTCCCTTTAGCGAAAACGCCCTGGTCCACGGCGTCGGGGCAAAGTACGTTTCCCGCAGTGGAAGCGCATTTTCTATTATGCGCCTTCACTCTCAGCTGCCGGCCGAAACCTCTAATTTGTGGGCGTTTGTCAGTTAAGGACAGAAATGAACAGGTTTTTGTTTGTTTTCTACTTAACGAACGAATATCCACAACTTTTTAACCGTAACTCCGAATCAGGTGATTCCAAAGCCCACGTTCTCTATTCGTCGATCCCGTTCCGACGATATCATTTTCACCATGTTGTAACATTCTGAAAATGACCATTTTGCCCCTGCCCTATATTTAGCTCCTCCGAGAGGGAAACTTTCCCGGCAAAATTTTTTCCGCGAGATGATCGCACTTCTTCCCGGTGAATCCACCCACCCTAGGCAAGCCACACCCTCCATTTGCATGATTGCAATGCAATGCCATGGTTTTATTTAATTATATTGCTTAAAAAATGCATTAGTTAAATATGATTTGTTCATGGCATTTCTTGGAGTAATATTTGATCTTGCTACTGCCATGATGATGCTTGGATTTCTAGGACTAATGCTTTGTAGATTGAGGATAACATGTTGCCATTGGAATTCTAGTAACAGTAGTTATGCTTTCATCATGATCATATTGGATATTGGATCTGATAATCATAATTTGGCTATATTATTCTTTGGATTATTGGATGGATATTGTTATGACATGGATTACAGGTTGATGTATGATACTGGAGTAACAGTTATCACATATGTACTTTGGGGACAAATTCAGTCATTTCGTTGATCAGGTGCCACCGAATCGAGCTCACCATCGCAGCCACATTTGCCTGGATGGGGAGGCCCTAATTTGGTCTATTGTCATGCCTCTCGCTGGTACCTCCAACCAGGGAAGGTTATGCGCTCGCGCTACCCTGGCCCGGTAGGCGGTCATAACCTTGTGTGCCTAGGTTGTATGGATCCAGAGTCCCCGTTTGGGACAGTTTTATTTGGCCACGACGGTGGCGGCCACGAAGATGGCGGATGTCACGAGTTGACATCGGGGCCACCCATGACAAAGCCTAAATGGGAGTTTGTCGGAGTGGCCGGGAGAGTATCATGCAATAGATTGGTTTTGTTGGAACGTCGTTGGTCCACCCGAATGGGACACGAGGCCATGAGTTCCATGGTGTGGGTACAGTGTGCTAACCTCTGCAGAGTGTATAAACTATCGATAGCCGCGTCCTCGGTTATGGACATAGTTCGTTATAGGTCACACCGTTCGATCAACACTCACGATGACGGAATGACTTATAGAATGACTTATATTTATATGTGAGCAAGTAACAGTTTGGCAGGAAGCCGATGATGATATTGGGATGATCTTGAGGATGATCATCGGTTCATGATGTGATCATGCGGTGATCACAAGGATATATTGATCACAAGGTGATCGAGAGGATATGTTGCTTGGCCGGATAGCCAAGAGTGATATTTTGATCACGAGGTGATCGAGATGATATTTTGCTTGGCCGGGTAGCCAAGAGTGAGATCGTTCATGTGACCCAAGATGATGGTTCCTCAGTAATTCTAACATTACCATATCATGATTAATATTTACTTCCACATCATAGTAGTTGATAATAACTTAACCTGTTAATGCTATGTTGTTGTCTTGCCTTGATGCTTTTGGTTGTTGTGAGCTTGCGAGTACATTCAAAGTACTCACCTGGCGTGTCATGCCAGATTGCAGGGGATGCCATGATTGATTGCTTGTCGAGGATCCCGAGTTTGCGAGCTAGGCCGTGTCCCAGCCAGAGTCCCCGTGGAGTGGAGTCCATCATCGTCGTCGCTGTTCCGCTGCTAGAAGTTATTTCGCTGCTACGAGTTGTTCCGCTGCTAGCAAAGAGCTACCTTAGCAGGCGTAGTGTCGCCGTGTCGATGTAACCCCTTGTAACCTCAGACCCTTGTACTCGTATTATTTGTTATAAAGAGCTGATTTGTTCTATGCCAACCAGTGTCGTATTCCAGAAGACTTGATCTCTGGGCTGGAATACGGGGTGTTCCAGTTCCTCTGAGCCGGGGTGCCACAGCAAGTGGTCAGATTGAGAGGAGGATGATCAGCCATCTGCTGCTAGAGAGGAGTCTGACGACCATGAGGAGTTCTGATGGTGTTTTGGAGCGTCGCTACCACCTAGGGTCGTATTAGTGCTTTTTACACTTTTGGTGTCTCAATGCCAAAGGGGGAGAGAGCTTAGGGATTTGCCGAGTCATGAGTGTGTCTTGTTTGCCGTTGCTTTCTTCTCTTGTGAACTCTTTTATCGTTTGCTTTGGTTTGGCTTGTGGTTGTGAGACCTTAAGTCCTTATCATATGGTGTGAGACATATGCTACCCTTTCATTATCTTTATGTCTAGTACCATGTTAGCTTGTGAGATGTTATCTTCTTATGCCCTTATCTTTATGCTCACATGCCATGACTTGCATACATGCTTTTCTCTCTTATATCATGTTGTTGCAAGTGTTGCCTTGTCTATAAAATACAGGGGGAGTGTTGATCCTACTGTGTGTGCTTTGCATTCCAAAAACATATCTAAATAGTGCACACATCTAGGGGGAGCCCGTCTATATTTTGTAGTTTTTGGGTTTGCTTATTATCTCATTTTATCCTTGTGCAAATCCCGTGTTGTCATCAATCCACCAAAAAGGGGGAGATTGTTAGGGCATATTTCTCCCTTAGTTGTTTTGCTGATTGATGACAATGCATTTGCGGACTAATCGTGTGCATTGAGCATTTCAGATAATCTATCATATGGCACAAGATGATTGATGCCCCTCGGAGTATTAAAGCAAAACGGTTATTTTTCCCGCATTTCTTTTTTGGTGGACTTGAGTCGTAGGAAAACCTTACTGTCGGAGTCTAGGATCTACGTCCAAGAAACTTCTCCAAGAACTTAGGATTCGGACTCTGGGGGACTTTGCTTGGCAGCCTACGACGGGACTACGGCGTGGACACGACGGACTCGCTGGCTCTCACCGGACACGAAGGGGGCGCGCGAGCTACCCAGGTTCGGGCCACCGTGCGGTGTAATACCCTACTCCTGCTTGTGTTGGATTGCTCTGTGGAGAGCTCGTGCTCGAAGTACAAGAGGTGTGGGGGAGAATGGGTCGATCCCCTTACATGGAAGCAGCCCTGCCCCTTTTGTAGTGCCTCGGTCCTCTTCCCCAAAAATATGAGCGGGAAAGGGTTGCCACAGGGCGGCAATTCAAAAGGGGGACAAGAGCACAGGCTTATCCTGACTAAAGGCGGTCTCCGCCTGTTAAAGCAGCTCCTTGTGACGCGCTGGTGGGCTTGGCGACGATCTCCGTCCTGGCGCACCGATCCGTCCTGATCTTCTATCAGTAAAGAGGAAAACCGTTGGGACTTGCTTTGGGGGAGGCAGATGCCACTGCTCCCTTATCACCAGAATGGAAGCTGGGCTTGGTCACGCCCCGCTATCCTTATCCTGACAGCGGGACGTCACCCATGTGCTGGGCGCGGAGCCCTGCGGCGGGCGCCGTACGGCTTGCTTCGTGCGGAGGCCTCGCGAGGGGAGCCTCGCAAGGCATCCTAGTGCTTGGCGGCCTCAGCAGGGCCTGTCCTGATGGCGAGGGGCCTCGCGAGGTTCGCCCCTCACGAGGCGCGATGCTCAGGGTCCCCCCCCCTTGATGCGCAGGCAGCTTGTGCCAAGGAAATCAGGAGGCCACGAGGGAGAAACGAGAGGGAAAGGACCCGAGGGGCGCCTTGGACTTAGCTCCTTTGAGGCGCGCGGCTTGGGGCGAGCCCTTCACAGTCACGGCCCATGAGGCGTGGTCTCTCGTGAGGCCCTCCTCCCGTAGGACCCGCCGCGAGGCCTCCCAAGGGGGGAGGGCTCTTGAGGCCTTCGATATCCTGCACCAGGGAAACTGCCAAGTTTTTGCAAGTAGCGCAGTAGGGCGCGCTCGCGAGGTTGCCTGTGGGTGTTATGCGAGGAGACGAGAGCACCAAGGACCTGGTGAGGTGACGTGCACGGGAGCAGGCCCGCGAGCCAGAGCTCAGTCGCTTGGGTTTTTCGGCGCTGCTGGGACTGACCCGAGCACAGACACCGTGGCCCAGGAGACAAGAGCACCAAGGACTTGGTGAGGTGACGTGCGCAGGAGCAGGCCCGCGAGTCAGAGCTCAGTCGCTTGGGTTTTTCAGCGCTGCTGGGACTGACCCGAGCACAGACACCGTGCCCAGCCCCCGCTCGCGTAACAGGCACAGGTGAGACCATGAGCGCGCACCTCCACTAGGGTACCCTTAGCTGCAAGCACACAGGGTTTTTGAGGAAACAAGCTTTACTGATGCATGAAGCAAGTTCATTACATAACAGAAAGAAACATGCTGCCGTGCTCGACACGGGTCAGCTTGACGATGCGATGGCCGAGGGCCCCTCAGGTAAGTAGGCCACCAGCGCGGAGCATGGGGCATCCGCCAGCGCTGAGCATGGGGCTTCCACGAGAGTGGGAAGGAGCTCTCACATGCCGGCGGCAGCGTGTACAGCTCCATGTCGCTCGTATCCGTGGGGCACGGACAGAACTTACGGTGATGGCAGGCGTTCCATGTGTTTGGTACCGGAACACCCGCCGCCGTCACGAGTGGGGCCGCGGCGGGCCGGTGGGCGAGTGTTAACCACCTCTGTATTCCTTGCGATGTGGGGCTCCAGGCTCATGCGCATCAGCCTCACGAAGGTGGCTGCGGCACCCTCCAGGCCGAACGGCACACGCATGAGCCAGGGCGAGCCTGCGGTGATGCGCGGAGGAGGGAAGGGGCCTGCGGGGCAAGCCTGGTTGAGGGCGATGAAGTCGACGCACATGCGCACGCTATCGCGCGGCCTGGCGCCGGGGGTGTGGCTGGCGATCCTCCTGGGGTGGGGGGCTTCACGGGCGATTCCAGCATCTTGGGGCTTGTTGACCTCTTGGGCGATGACTTCCTGCTTCTTGGGCGCTTGACGATATTCCTCACGCTTGACGGGCCGCGCGCTCTGGCACGCGGCTGAGTGGTGCTCGATCACCTCCCTCGGCAGGCTGGGCGCACCTAATGCTGTCCAAGCCAATGCATCAGGGCACGCCCGGAGGAAGGTGACTAGCGCGCCTTCCTATTTGGGGGAGGGCCCGCCGCCAGCGGCGAGGGAGGGGCCTACTTCGCCCCCATCCAGCGACGCCTTCTTGGACTCAGCCCGCTCCTGAGGGAGCAGGTGGTTCTTCTTCCCGGGCGGCTCCTCGGCAGGCCCAGGCAAGTCCTCATCGGCCGGGTACGCGACGGAGGCAGTCTTGTAGGCGTGCTCGAGGGTTTGCAGCGCATCCTTCTCGTCGCAGCGGATGGTGAGGGTACCGCGACTGCCGGGCATTTTGACGAGGCCGTAGGCATGGTGGGTTGTGGCCATGAACTTGGTGAGCACCGGGTAGCCCAAGGTGGCGTTGTATGGCAGGCCGATGTGAGCCACATCGAAGACGATGAACTCTGTACGGTAGTTCTTGCGCGTGCCGAAGGTGACGGGAAGGAGCACCTGTCCCAGGGGGGCCGTGGAGCCGTCGGTGACGCCCGAGAAGGGCCTGGTGGGCATCAGGCGCTCGTAGGGCACTTGGAGCGTCTCCAAGGTCTCGATGGAGATCACGTTGAGGCCGGCGCCTCCGTCGACGAGGGTCTTGGTGACGGCGACGTTGCTGATGGTGGGAGTGCACAGCAAGGGGACGGCGCCCACGCCCTTCGTGGACTTGGGGTGGTTGCTGGCGTCGAAGGCGATGGGGAACTCGGACCACTTGAGGCGGCCGGTGGAATCGAGCGACGGGAGGGCCGCGTTCACCTCCCGAGAGAACTGCTTGAAGTGGCGGTTGGATGGAGGGGCCTGGGCCCCGCCGAGGATGCAGGCCACCCTGCGGGGCTCCTGGTAGCCCCCTGCGTTATCGGCGGGAGGGGAGTCGTTGGCGCGTGCTGGGGCGGCGTTGGCCGGAGAGTCAGCCTGCCGCGGCTGGTTCTGCCAGCCCTGACGGTTGCTGTCGCCAGCGCCGTTGTTGTGGTTGTCGCCCCAGCGGCCACCTCCGCTGCCGCCACCGCGGCCCTTGCCGCGCTCCTTGCGGCGTTTGGTGCTTCCCTCGCGAAGCAGCTTGAGCTCATGGCAGTCTTCTGTGTTGTGGGAGTTCATGTTGTGGTAGGCGCAGAAAGGGCGGCCGTCCTTCTTGGCCTCGCCGTGGTCACGGCCGCGCTTGCAGTCCGGCTCCGCCGCGAGCACGGACGGGCCCTTGTGCTTGGTGTCCTTGGCCTTCGGCTTCGCCGCGTCAGGCTCAGCGTCAGCGTTGTCGTGGAGGAAGAGGCGTCCCTCCTCGGCCTTGGCGCAGCGGTCGGCGAGGACGAACAGCTCTGCCGCGGAGTCAAGCTCGTCCCTGACTGAGAGCTTCTCACGCATCTTCACGTCCGTGACGCCACTGGTGAAGGCGGAGACGATCGCGGCGTCGGAGGCCTTCGGGATCTTGTGGCGCACTTGGCTGAAGCGCTGGATGAACTTGCGAAGGGGCTCGCCAGGGCGCTGGTGCACGTTCCGCGGGTCATTGATCGTGAGGGCGCGGTCGCTTGTGCCCTTGAAGTTGGCGACGAACTGCTTGCACAGGTCCTCCCACGAAGAGATGGACACCTCGGGAAGGTTCATGAGCCACGAGCGCGCAGTGTCCTTGAGGGCCATGGGGAACTAGTTCGCCATGACCCGATCGTCCCCCCTCGCTGCCTGGATGCTGATGGTGTAGAGCAGGAGGAACTCTGTGGGGTTGGCGTTGTTGTCGTAGCGCTGAGGGAGCTGTGGCTTGAACTTGTCGGGCCACACCACGCGGCGCAGCTCGGGGGCGAGGGCCAGGTAGCCCCCGTTGGTGATAGCTCCACCGTTGAGGGCTGCGCGGTTCTGGCGCCCAGCCATGGCAACGTCGTGGAGGACGCGGTCCTGGCGGTCACGCGCCTTCTCGAGACCCACGCGCGCGTCCTGGGGTGCGCAGTTGACGATCTGGCAGCTGTCGCTGTCGCCGCCTGGCACGAGCGAGCCGCGAGACGGCTCCGGGGCGCGCGCGGCGCGGCGGCGCTCGGCCACGTCGTGGTTCGGAGGTGGAGGAGGGGGAGGAGGAGCGCCGCGCCCGGCCTGGTCGGTGCAGGACTGCGGAGCAGGCAGGGAGTGGGAGGGCGCCTGGCCATCGCGCGCGGCGTCGACGAGCTCGGTGATGCGCCCCAGCGAGGCGTCGTAGGCGTCCTAGGTGGGGCGGTAGCGCATCAGCTCCTGCGCCATGAGCTGTGCGGCGCGCGGAGCGGGACGATCGCGACGCGCGAGCGAGGAGGAGGCAGCGGAAGGGCCATGCGCCTGCTCGTTCACCGACGGGTGGGCGAAGGAGGCCACCCGCTCCCCAACGGGCTCGGTGGAGGCACGAGGGCGCCGCCCAGGGGCACCGCGGGGACCCTGACGGCGGCGCGGCGCGCGGCACGTTCCCGGCGAGCGGCGGCGGCGTCCATGTCGATGCTGATGTCGAGGTCAAAGGCGCGAAGACGGCAAGTCCCCCTACCTGGCGCGCCAAATGTCGGAGTCTAGGATCTGCGTCCAAGAAACTTCTCCAAGAACTTAGGATTCGAACTCTGGGGGACTTTGCTTGGCAGCCTACGACGGGACTACGATGTGGACACGACGGACTCACAGGCTCTCACCGGACACGAAGTGGACGCGCGAGCTACCCAGGTTCGGGCCACCGTGCGGTGTAATACCCTACTCCTGCTTGTGTTGGATTGCTCCGTGGAGAGCTCGTGCTCGAAGTACAAGAGGTGTGGGGGAGAATGGGTCGATCCCCTTACATGGAAGCAGCCCTGCCCCTTTTGTAGTGCCTCGGTCCTCTTCCCCGAAAATACGAGCAGGAAAGGGTTGCCAGAGGGCGGCAATTCAAAAGGGGGACAAGAGCACATGCTTATCCTGACTAAAGGCGGTCTCCGCCTGTTAAAGCAGCTCCTTGTGATGCGCTGGTGGGCTTGGCGACGAACTCCGTCCTGGCGCGCCGATTCGTCCTGATCTTCTATCACCAAAGAGGAAAACCTTTGGGACTTGCTTTGGGGGAGGCAGATGCCACTGCTCCCTTATCACCAGAATGGAAGCTGGGCTTGGTCACGCCCCGTTGTCCTTATCCTGACAGCGGGACGTCACCCATGTGCAGGGCGCGGAGCCCTGCAACGGGCGTCGTACGGCTTGCTTCGTGAGGAGGCCTCGCGAGGCATCCTGGTGCTTGGCGGCCTCGGCAGGGCCTGTCCTGACGGCGAGGGGCCTTGCGAGGCTCGCCCCTCGTGAGGCGTCTTCCTCTGGAGTAGCCTCGGTAGGGCTGCTCTCATGGGCCACCCCGAGCGCGGTCCTCTGGGCCAGAGGCAGACAGACCGTGGTACCCTGGTTCCCACTGGGCCGACACGTACTATTAAGAGGGGGTCCACTTCGGAAAGGTTTGGGTGGAATCATCACGTACACATACTCATTTGCACCCTCTTTGCCTTTTCGCTTC
Organism: Elymus sibiricus; assembly: GCA_039707655.1. Classification (NCBI taxonomy): domain Eukaryota; kingdom Viridiplantae; phylum Streptophyta; class Magnoliopsida; order Poales; family Poaceae; genus Elymus; species Elymus sibiricus. Next base: position 276,110,113 of record CM077668.1, read on the forward strand.
GATGGAGTTTCACCCTCTGTGTTGTAGATGGGTTGTTGGAGAGCTGCCAGCGGCAGTACCGCTCCTGGCAGCGGTAGTACCGCTGCTAGTACCGCGCGTACTACCGCTCCTTCTCGAGTCTCGACTTTTTCGTGTCGGGTTCAGCGGTAGTCCAGTGGTAGTCCCTCTGGCATACTACCGTTCAGTCCCTTTTACCCCGGTTGGACGAGTGGCAGTGGAAGCGGCACTAGCAGCGGTAGTACTGCGCCTACTTCCGTTGCCACAACCGCTCGTGGCGCTGCTCTCCGTCTTTCCCTGCAGCGGTAGTAGGGCGCCGAAGTACCGGCTATAAGCGGTAGTACCGCTATGTTTGGGCGGTAGTACCGCTGTAGCCATACTCCCACGCTGCCTTGTTATCTCTGTGTCGTAGTACTGTAACCCCAGCGGTAGTACCGTTGGGGCGAGCGGTAGTACCGCTCCGGCGGCACTATCGGCTCGTGTCCCAATGGCATTGCCTGTATTTGATACGTCTCCAACGTATCTATAATTTTTGATTGTTCGATGCTATTATAGTATCAAGCTTGGATGTTTTTATATGCAATTATATATCATTTTTTGGGACTAACCTATTAACCTAGTGCCCAGTGCCAGTTGTTGTTTTCTACTTGTTTTTGGCTTTTCAGAGAAACAGTACCAAATGAAGTCCAAATGCCACAAAACTTTTTGGAGATTTTTTTCTGGACAAACGAACCCTTGGAAGCTTTGGGAGGAGGCCAGAAGCCTCACGGAGGCTTCACAAGGCAACAGGGCGCGCCCCAGGGGGGCGCCGTGTTGCCTTGTGGGGCCCACGTGACTCCGTTTGACCTAATTCCACTTTTATAAATTCACAAATATTGGGAAACCAACAGAGAGCCAGAAGACATAACCTTTCCATCGCCGCAAGCCGCTGTTCTTCCGCGATCCCATCTGGAGGCCTTTTTCGGTACTCTGCCGGAGGGGGAATCGATCACGGAGGGCTTCTACATCAACCTTGCTGCCCTTCCGATGATGTGTGAGTAGTTTACCATAGACCTACGGGTCCATAGCTAGTAGCTAGATGGCTTCTTCTCTCTCTTTGATCTTCAAGGAAGACTCAAGCGTCTAAGCTTGGGGATGCCCCGGAAGGCATCCCCTGTTTCGTCTACAATCTATCGGTAACTCACTTGGAGCTATATTTTTATTCATCACATGATATGTGTTTTACTTGGAGCATCTTGTGATATAGTTTGTTTGCTTTTTAGTTTGTCACAATCATCTTTGCTGAACACACCTTTTTGAGAGGGACACACATTATTCGTGATTTGTTAGAATACTCTATGTGCTTCAGTTATATCTTTTGAGCTAGGCAGTTGCTCTAGTGCTTCACTTATATCTTTTAGAGCACGGCGGTGGTTATATTTTAAAGAAATAGTTGCACTCTCATGCTTCACTTATATCTTTTTGAGAGTCTCATGATAGCAATGGTAATATGCATGGGTTATGAATTTGGTCCTGATATGATAGGTATGCTAGAGGGATATAATAAAAACTTTCATGTAGATCACTAAATATGATAAATTTGATTCCTTGCAATAGTTTTGCGATATTAAGATAGTAATATGTGGGATGTATTAGTAGATAATTGTGGTTTAGTAAGAATAATTGTGTTAAGATTTGTGATTCCCGAAGCATGCACGTATGATCTGTCATTATGCTAAGAAGTTGGAGCATGAATTATTATTGATTGTCTTCCTTTGTGTGGCGGTCGGGGGCGTGCGATGGTTAACTCCTACCAACCTCCACCCTAGGAGCATGCGTAGTAGTACTTTGCTTCGAGGGCTAATAAACTTTCGCAATAAGTATGTGAGTTCTTTATGACTAATGTGAGTCCATGGATTATACGCACTTTCACCCTTCCGCAATTTGCTAGCCTCTTCGGTACCGTGCATTGCACTTTCTCACATCGAGAGTTGGTGCAAACTTCGCCGGTGCATCCATACCCCGTGATATGATACGCTCTATCACACATAAGCCTCCTTATCTCTTCCTCAAAACAGCCACCATACCTACCTATCATGGCATTTCCATAGCCATTCCGAGATATATTGCCATACAACTTCCACCGTTCCGTTTTCATGACATACATCATCATTGTCATATTGCTTTGCATGATCATATAGCTGTCATAGTATTTGTGGCTCAGCCACCGTTCATCATTGTTATACATGTTATGCTAGCATCATTGCACTTCCTGGTACACTGCTAGAGGCATTCATATAGAGTCATATTTTTGTTCTAGTATCGAGTTGTAATTTTGAGTTGTAAGTAAATAGAAGTGTGATGATCATCATTATTAGAGCATTGTCCCAGTGAGGTAAAAAAGATGGAGACTAATGAGTCCTCGAAAAAGTGGGGATGAGGTCCATGAGATTGTTCTAAAAAAAGTGGCGAAAAAGAGCCATGAAAAAAAATGAGAGAAAAAGAGAGAAGGGGCAATGTTACTATCCTTTTCCACACTTGTGCTTCAGAGTAGCACCATGTTTTTCATATAGAGAATCTCCTATTTTGTCACTTTCATATACTAGTGGGAATATTTCATTATAGAACTTGGCTTGTATATTCCAATGACGGGCTTCCTCAAATGCCCGAGGTCTTCATGAGCAAGCAAGTTGGATGCACACCCACTTAGTTTTCATGTTGAGCTTTCATACACTTATAGCTCTTAGTGCATCCGTTGCATGGCAATCCCTACTCCTCGCATTGACATCAATTGATGGGCATCTCCATAGCCCGTTGATTAGCCTCATCGATGTGAGACTTTATCCATTTTTGACTTCTCTTATTTATCTCTACCACCATAGTCTATTCCACCCATAGTGCTATATCCATGGCTTGCGCTCATGTATTGCGTGGGAGTTGAAAAAGCTGAAGCGCGTTAAAAAGTATGAACCAATTGCTTGGCTAAAACTGGGGTAGTTCATGATAAATACTTTCTGTTAAGAAGATGGAGCATGACAGGATTGTATGATTTTGTAGGGATAATGTTCTTTAGCATGTTTATTTTGAAAGACATGATTGTTTATTAGTATGCCTGAGTATTGATGTCTTTATATCAAATTATAGACTATTTGTTTGAATCATTTGGATCTTATTATTCATACCATAAGGGAAAGATTACATGATGAAACATGATAGTAGCATTCCACATCAAAAATTCTGTTTTTATCATTTACCTACTCGAGGACGAGCAGGAATTAAGCTTGGGGATGCTTGATACGTTGCTACTTGTAGCTTGCGTTGGTATTATCCCCGAAGAGGAAGGAATGATGCAGCACAGCAGAGGTAAGTATTTCCCTTAGTTATGAAAGCAAGGTTATCAATCCAGTAGGAGAATCACGCAACACCTCGTTAGCAGTACATGCACACAAACAACAAATCCTTGCACCCAACGCAAACGAGGGGTTGTCAATCCCTCGGTAGTCAATTGCAAGATTAAATTGTGTGTGATAGATAAATAGATTGAAATAAAATACAAAATAAAATAAATAAAGAAAAAGTGCAGCAAGTATTTTTAGGGTTTTAGTAATTTGATTTAGATAGACCCAGAGGCCATAGTTTTCACTAGAGGCTTCTCTCATAGAAATAGCATACGATGGGTAGACAAATTACTGTTGGGCAATTGATAGAAAAGCAAATAATCATGACGATATCCAAGGCAATGATCATGTATATAGGCATCGCGTCCGAGATAAGTAGACCGACTCCTGCCTGCATCTACTACTATTACTCCACGCATCGACCGCTATCCAGCATGCATCTAGTGTATTAAGTCCATAAGAACGGAGTAACGCCTTAAGCAAGATGACATGATGTAGACAAAGTAAACTCACGCATGAATAAACCATACATACGTGTCATGTCCCTTTCTCTCACTAGGATTGAGCACCGCAAGACTGAACCCATTACAAAGCACCTCTTCCCATGGCAAGATAAATCAATCTAGTTGGCCAAACCAAATCAATAGATCGGAGAAGAAATACGAATCTATAATAATCATGCATAAAAGAGATCAGAGAAGACTCAAATAATATTCATTGATAATCTGATCATAAACTCACAATTCATCGGATCCCAATAAACACACCGCAAAAAGTGATTACATCGGATAGAACTCCAAGAACATCGACATTGTATTGAAGATGAAAAAGAGAGAAGAAGCCATCTAGCTACTAACTATGGACCCGAAGGTCTGTGGTAAACTACTCACGCATCATCGGAAGGGCAGCAAGGTTGATGTAGAGCCCCTCCGTGATCGATTCCCCCTCCGGTGGAGTACCGGAGAAGGCCTCCACATGGGATCTCTCGAGAACAAAAACTCGCGGCGGCGGAAAAAGTATTTCGTGGACTCCCCTAAGGGTTTCTAATTTTTTGGTAATTTATAGTGGTGGAATTAGGTCAAACGGAGCTGAGGTGGGCCCACGAGGCACCAGGCGCGCCTGCCCCCCCCCCCCCAGGCGCGCCCTGGTGTCTCGTGGCCACCTCCTCTGGCGTCTGGTCTTCTCCCGAAGCTTCTAGTGTTTATCTTGTCTAGAAAAAAATCTCCAAAAAGTTTCGTGGCATTTGGACTTCCTTTGGTATTGATTTTCTGTAAAACCAAAAACAGGCAGAAAAGAGGAACTGGCACTGGGCACTAAGTTAATAGGTTAGTCCCAAAAAATGATATATAATTGATGTAAATGTATATAAAAACATCCAAGATTGATAGTATAACAGCATGGAACAATCAAAAATTATAGATCATACGTCTCCAACGTATCTATAATTTTTGATTGTTTCATGCTATTATAGTATCAATCTTGGATGTTTTTATATGCAATTATATATCATTTTTTGGGACTGACCTATTAACCTAGTGCCCAATGCCAGTTGCTGTTTTCTGCTTGTTTTTGGATTTTTAGAGAAACATTACCAAATGAAGTCCAAATGCCACGAAACTTTTTGGAGATTTTTTTCTGGACAAAAGAACCCTTGGAAGCTTCGGGAGGAGGCCAGAAGCCTCACAGAGGCTTCACAAGGCAACAGGGCGCCCCGGGGGGGGGGGGGGGCGCCGTGTTGCCTTGTGGGGCCCACGTGACTCCGTTTGACCTAATTCAACTTCTATAAATTCACAAATATTGGGAAACCAATAGAGAGCCAGAAGAAATAACCTTTCCGCCGCCGCAAGCCTCTGTTCTTCCGCGATCCCATCTGGAGGTCTTTTCCGGTACTCTACCGGAGGGGGAATCGATCATGGAGGGCTTCTACATCAACCTTGCTGCCCTTCCGATGATGTGTGAGTAGTTTACCATAGACCTACGGGTCCATAGCTAGTAGCTAGATGGCTTCTTCTCTCTCTTTGATCTTCAATACAATGTTCTCCTTGATGTTCTTGGAGTTCTATCCGATGTAATCTTCTTTTGCGGTGTGTTTGTTGGGATCCGATGAATTGTCAGTTTATGATTAGATTATTCATGAGAAATATTTGATTCTTCTCTGAAATCTTTTATGCATGATTGTTATAGCTTTGTATTTCTCTCCGATCTATCGGTTTAGTTTGGCCTACTAGATTGATTTATCTTGCAATGGGAGAGGTGCTTTGTGATGGGTTCAATCTTGCGGTGTTCAATCCTAGTGACAGAAGGGGACATGACACGTATTTGTATTGTTGCCATTAAGGATAAAAAGATGGGTTTTATTCATATTGCTTGAATTTGCTTCTCTACATCATGTCATCTTGCTTAAGGCGTTACTCTGTTTTTATTAACTTAATACTCTAGATGCATGCTAGATAGAGTCGATGAGTGGAGTAATAGTAGTAGATGCAGGCAGGAGTCGGTCTACTTGTCTCGGATGTGATGCCTATATATATGATCATTGCCATGAATCCTTCATAATTATTTGCTATTTTGACAATTGCCCAACAGTAATTTGTTTACCCACCGTATGTTTCTGTGCTCGAGAGAGAAGCCTCTAGTGAAAACTATGGCCCCCGGGTCTATCTTTATCATATTAAAAACCTAAAAATACCTTGCTGCAATTTATTTACTTTTATTTTAATTAGTATTTTAGTTTAGCTATTTACCTCTACAAGATTTAATACTTGCAAGTAACCGCTAAGAGGATTGACAACCCTCTTATTTGCATTGGGTGCAAGTGTTTGCTCTTGTGTGTGCAGGTGCGCTTAATGGAATTTTGCTTGGTTCTCCTACTGGATTGATAACCTTTGTTCTTAACCAAGGGAAATACTTATCTCTACAGTACTGCATCATCCTCTCCTCTTAGGGGAAGTACCAACGCAGACTACAAGTAGCAGTACTCTCCGGCACTACCGCCGGGCAGTAGTACCGCTCCAGGAGCGGTAGTACCGCTCATGTGCGGGCTGCGGGCTGCATAACGGTTGGATCCCCACCCACTATATAAAGGGGGTCTTCTTCACCAAGAAGACTTGCCTCTTTTCTTCCCCAAACTCCATTGTTGCTCCAAGCTTCATTTTCGCCCGATCTCCCTCCCTAGCCGATAACTCTTGTTGATCTTCTAGGGTTTGGGTGAGAGGGCCCCGATCTACACTTCCACCAAGAGAAATTTGATTTCCCCCACTAATCCCTAGCGGATCTTGTTACTCTTGGGTGTTTGAGCACCCTAGACGGAAGAGTTCACCTCGAAGCCACATTCCATTGTGGTGAAGCTTCGTGGTGGTGTTGGGAGCCTCCAATTAAGTTGTGGAGAGAGCCCCAACCTTGTTTGTAAAGGTTCGGTCGCCGCCTTCAAGGGCACCATTAGTGGAATCACGGCATCTTGCATTGTGCGAGGGCGTGAGGAGAATACGGTGGCCCTAGTGGCTTCTTGGGGAGCATTGTCCCTCCACACCGCTCTAACGGAGACGTACTTCCCCCAAAGGGAAGGAACTTCGGTAACACATCCTCATCTTCACCGGCTCCAATTGTGGTTACTTCTTACCTTTACTTTGTGCAAGCTATTGTTGTGTTGTATGATTTGCTTGCTTGCTTGCTTCTTGTTGTTGTTAGCATCATATTGGTTGCTCACCTAGTTGCATATCTAGACAACCTATTTGTTGCTAAACCTAATTTGTTAAGAAAAGCTAAAAATTGGTAGTTGCCAATTCACCCCCGCCCCTCTAGTCAACCATATCGATCCTTTCACTTATTGTTTCACCTCCCAACTTACTTATCTCAAGGATAATTTCAACAATAATAACTCATGATTACCTACATTCAACTTGATATGTGTGCCTGAATCTTTCCCTACCACATGATGCTTGCTAGGTGGAGAATGATTAAGAGTGGAATAAGAATGAATATTTGACTCTTGCATAATAGTAGTAACAACTGAAAAGTACAAGATAGGCCCTTCGTAGAGGGAAGTAGAGGTTATCATGAACTTTTTCTTATTTGGACGTGCAAGCTCTTAATGCAAAGGAACCTCACTTTATATTGCCCCTTGTGATAGCAACCTTTATTATGCAGTCCGTCGCTTTTATTTCTTTGCCATCACAAGATCATACAAAGTTTACTTTCCCTTACAGTAAAAGATCATACATATTTAGGAGCAATTTTTATTGCTTTGCACCGACAACAACTTACTTGAAGGATCTTATTCAATCCATGGGTAGATATGGTGGACTCTTATGACAAGAAACTGGGTTTAAAGGGTTTTTGGATGCACAAGTAATATCTCTACTTAGTACGAATTTTTGGCTAGCAAAAGGTTATTAGCAAGCACCATATGTTAGAGGATTCATGACAATATAACTTCTATGTGAATATAGACAAACATAACTCATTACGTTGTCTTCCTTGTCGGACATCAACTATTTGATCAAGCTGAAAATATTTAATGGGGGTTCACAATCATAAAAGGTGTCCAAGATAGTGTATTTATGTGTGAGACCTCTCTTCCTTTATTATTCTGGCATGAATTGCATCAATGACTAATGGTACGTTTGTTATCTTCTAATAAATTCTATCAATATACTTTATTTATGTGAAGTCATCACTCCCCATGGGAAAGCTTATAAACTTTTATTATTTCTTAGATTGGAACAAGAAAGTAAAGGAACACGACATGAACTACTCCTTTATTATATATCTCTCGCACACGATTACATAGATAGATAGATCACGAAACAAGCAATCAAGCATACTTCATACTAATACTTTTATTCTTCTAAATAACGAAATAACTAAGGATCGAACTAAGATAGATAATGATAATAGTGATGGTGATACGATACCGGGGCACCCCCCCAAGCTTGGAACGAGCCGAGGGTGGTGCGCATACCTGTGTACTCAAGTTTCCTTCTTCGGTGATGATGGTGATGATGTTGTGGTCTTGTCCTCCATCTTCCAAGGCATGGGCTCTCCATCAAAGAAAGAGGAACGAGTCTCCGGGATCCTGAAATCTGCATCTAGGCTCATCCTTTTAAACCTATATTCATACTCACAGTTTTGGTTTTGCAGGTCAAAGATTTATGCTTGAAGATTATCAATCTGGTCATGAAGCTTGAAGATGGCTTATCCGATCTCTTTGTTGTCCCACTTGTGCTCACGAATAAAATCCGTGATCATAGAGTGGTTGGCACTGAGTCCACGCTCCACCATCCCTTGACACTTTAAGATTTCCTGCTCCACTGCTACAAGCCTGGCCTTCTCGCTCCCCTCCTTCTTCGGTCCCTGAACATCCTGGATGTGGAGCACCCCCTCATGCATCTCCATGTTTTGAGGGTGCTTCACAACCTCCGGAAGGTATGGGTTGATGACCTTCTCGAAGAACTTGTCCTTGGAAGAGCTTGACGATGACATATCGATCTAGATCTGTCAGAAAAATAGCCCGAAGCAAGAACAGAGGAGAAACTTGCGATACGGAGGTCAAAATAGCGAAACGTATATATATAATGAACTTTTCCTTTGCAGGACAAGTCTTCGGGAAGAAAACGGAGTTGGGAAGGTCCACGTGGGCCCCACAAGCTCACATGGCGCGCCCCCGGGGGGGGTGCCACCTGAGCTTGTGGCCCCCTCGTGCACTTTCTTGGCTGTTTCTTATTTTTCTAATTTTTTATATATTCAAAACGGACAAAAAGTATTTTTATTAAATTTTTAGAGTCGGTTTACTTACCGTGTCACATACCTATTCCTTTTTCAGGATTCTGGAGTGTTCCGGAAGGTTTCTTGAAGGTGCTCCTCCGGTGTAATTGTTTGAATAATATTGGTTTCAACATTAATGGGGGTACCTGCAATATAGTGTTTAATTCTTTGCCCATTAACCACCTTCGGATTAGTTCCTTCGGCATTGTTGATCTTGAAAGCTCCAGAACGATAAACTTCTTCGATGACATATGGACCTTCCCATTTGGAGAGAAGTTTGACTACGAAAAATCTAAAACGAGAATTGTACAATAAAACCTTATCACCTACGTTAAATTCTCGTTTCTGGATTCTTTTATCATGCCATCTTTTAACCTTCTCTTTAAATAACTTGGCATTTTCATAGGCCTGAGTTCTCCTTTCACCCAGAGAACTAATATCAAATAACCTCTTTTCTCCGGCGAGCTTAAAGTCATAGTTAAGTTCTTTAATAGCCCAATAAGCTTTATGTTCCAGTTCAAGAGGTAAAGGACATGCCTTTCTGTCGTGGTTTTGTCACGGCAGATGTCCTCGTGAAAGGACTTAGTCGTGAGGCCATCTCAGCTAGGTGGTAACTCGAACGGGGTTGATCGGAATCGAGAGACATGGGTTTACCCAGGTTCGGCCCCTCGCAATGGAGGTAATAGCCTACGTCCTGCTTGATTGTTATTGATGATGATGATCTCGATTACAAGGGTGCAACTTGGCTAACCTAGTACTCGAGAGCTTGTAACTTGATCTTTCTGCCTCGGGGGGCTCGCCTTTATATACAGGTCGAGGCCCCAGGCTTACAACAGAGTCCGGGTCGCAACATGACCCGTGCCCTAATCTATCTCCTACTCATCATCTTAGGTAAGCCGCCGCCTTAGGTAAGCCGCCGCCTCAAGTACTGGACCTCCAAGCCGGCCCGCTTATGAGTCACCCTGGATGGGCCATGGAGTCTTGATAGCCGCATCTCTCTTTAGGCCGCCACTAGATAACCCGGCCCTGAACGGGCGGGTCATACCGTGAGGTTATATCCCCAACATTAGCCCCCAGAGTGATGTGGATTCATTCACGTCAATCTTCAGTCTTGTTGTACTTCTGGGTCATATGAATTTGTCGGCTCATAATACCTCTTTACCACAGCGTTCCTCGCTCCCTCGTGTCAGGACGTCATCTTCCGGAATCAACGGTGCTTAAGCGTGACGTCACAGCAAATCTGGATGTATATCTGTTAGGCGTGAGAATCGAGGCGCCTCTTCGCAAAAAGTTATTGTGCCTCCTTTGTTTGCGCACCTGCCTTTTCCCCTTCTTATCATATTATAAATATCCTCGAGGGCCGCAGTCTTCTTTTTTACTGCTTCGTCTTCTTCCTCGCGCCCAGGCCATCCGTGACCCAAGCTTTCCGCCGCCGTGCGACCTTGGTGTCTCCAACGACGCCAACCGCTTCAACAGCTCCACGCACGCCGCCGTCGACACCGTCAAAAGCCTCTCGAAGCTTTCACCGCATCCAGGTACACCCCATTTCTTCCTAGATCTGTAGCAGTTCTTTATCCATTTTACCTAGTTCATCGGTGCTCGTCTGTTCATCCTATCATTGCTGTTTTAGATCTAGATTCTAATGAACTCGTCGTAGAAATACTCCGATGTTGGCTGTAGTACCATTTCTGCATCTAGGAACTTCAGATCCTCACTAAACACTGCGAATAAATCAAACCATGCTTCCACTGTACGAGTTAGGAATAGTAACTATTTTTCCATTTCGCATATTTTGTAGATCCATAATTATAGCCACTTTGTTTGAAATATGTTCCTGCAACACTTAGCAAAAAAATCAGAATCTTCAACTTTAAGATGAGCCGCCGTATATATCATGACTCGCCCGCCTTGGGAAGCATAGTTGAATCTCTGTTCAGGCGGCTTGTAATTCGTTGACACATTTTGGTAGTTGAATAACTATGTTAGCTCGCCTCTTAATTTTAACCACCATGTCGTACTGGCTTCTCTCCATACCGCCACAGCGACCTTAGCGACCGTGAAATGACCCACCATTCATATTTTTATCCACAGCCGTTAATTTTTAGGCGACTTACCATGGCAAAGACCACAGTCTGCAACTGGGTGAGTTCCCAAGTTTCACAACTCGTGCTCAATGATTATAAAGAACAAGGTTTTCTGCCTGCTCAAGAGGTGATTGGCTGGCGGGCTCCTCAAGGCGAAACTGTTCCCCAACCCGGCGAAATAGAAGTCGTGGTGTTTACAGACCATCTTCTTAGGGGCTTCTCTCCGCCCGGGTCAAAAAATTTCCGGGACGCCTTAAGTTTCTTCAACCTTCATCCTCAAGACCTTGGTCCAAATTCTATATCCAACCTATGCCAATTTCAAGTCCTCTGTGAAGCATATCTGCAAATGGAAGCCACCATTCCCCTCTTTAGGGAGTTTTTCTATATCAACCGCCAGACTGAATGTGCTGATGGCCCCAGTCTAGAACTTGGCGGGGTCTCGATCCAGAGGCGAAGAGACGTTGCTTTTCCTTCAGTCATTCTGCCGAGTCATCCAAAAGGATGGAACAAGACCTGGTTCTATTGTAAGAACACAACACCTGCTGATGATAACCCTTTGCCGGGTTACAGACCTGACCGTCTTGACCCCACCGTTGAACTTCCTGGCTGGGCTCCTCAAGAAGAGCGCGCTCAAGTCGCCCACATATATCCAAAGCTGAGGGCTTTATTAGCCAATGGTTTGACCGGGGTTGATCTAACCCGGTGCTGGATTACCTGGAGGATTCTCCCCTTAAGTCACCGGGCGGATTTAATGTGCAATTACTTAGGCAAATCAAATGATGCGCAAAGGTTCAGTCCCATTGACCTGTCAGCTGACGAAATAAACAAGATTGTGAAGAAACTGCTTGGGGAGTCACAAGAAAACTGTAACAAGACGGGGCTGAGACCGTTCTATGCCCTTCACTAGGCTCCTCCAGTAAGCATTCCTATGATCATTTGTCCAGCTTATTAACTCTTTAAACTTACTTGTTGATCTTGTTTAAAACTGTGCAGGCCGACTCTCCATTCTGGAACAGGAAGAAAAAGAAAACACCAGCGACCAAGCCTAGGGCTGCTAAAGCTGCACCGGCTCAAAAGAAGAATAAACCGATTATTGAAAGTGAGGCGATAGCTAGAGGCAGGTCACCAGCAGCTGATGATGAGTCATAGGTAGAACTCGACTCCCTTGGCCATCTTTTTATTGAACTGGCTAACACCTCATATTCTCAGGGCAATGTTGAAAATAGCCGGGCTGATGATGTTGAGGTAATTTCCATCTCCTCCGACTCAGAAAACTTTGTTCCTCAAAGAGCCAGAAAAACTGTCAGAAAAGTGCCATTTTCTCATCCACACACTTATTTAGACCCACAATTTTCTTTAAAGAAATCGCAGCATGCCGGCTCTGCAAGACGCCAGACTCGAAGTGGTTCTGGAGAACTCTTGACCGGCTTACCTGATGCTTCACCCGCCCGTAAGCGACGCAATGAGGTGCCTCACAGTCCAACCCCATCCCTTCCACGAGCCTGCCTTTTTAAGCATCCTCTTAACCCGTCTGATTCAAATTACCAGGAGTCGCCACCATCATCTGGCGACTCATCTGCCACTCAACTGCCACCCTTGGTCATTAAGCAAGGGTAAGTGCTTCTCAATAAACCATGCTTCGTCGTAACCATTATCTCGCTTATTTGAGTCTGCTTATGAATTCATAGTGCAAAGGCTAAGAAGAGGAAAACTGGCGAGTCATCTTCGACCCCAGAGAACTTTGAATCAGAAGACCCAAACTTGGAGATCCCTGAAGATCAACACGAGACGGCAAAGGATCAGCCTGGTGAAAATGTTGATCCGCCCAAGCAAAACGAGCCGCCAACTACTGAAAAGGTGGATACTCAAGTCGGCGCGGCTGACGTGGTGGAGGATCTTAACCCGCCAAATCCTACTCGCCCTTCTAGTCCGATGAAGGCGACTGAAGATACGGTCTTATCATCTCCCCAAGCCGATGATGATGTTGGCATCACAGGGGTATCCTTCAAGACTCCAGAGACGTCAAGCGTTCTGACCAAGCTTGTATCAAAAGATGAGCCGGTCGCATCTGAGAAAGGAAAAGGGAAGCTTGAGCTCCCAAACTTTGAAGATCTCAGCACGGCCGATCTCCATGAGGCGTACCTGACCCGGCTATCTGTAAGCCGGGAAATGGAAGTAAGCCTGGTCAATATGCTGAAGAGGAAATATGAGGCCAGAAATGTCCCTTCTTTCCATACTGTATATATCTTGTGTACTCGCCAAGTCTTAGACATAGGTCAGCATGAATATGTGTAAGACTTTCAGTATGATATACTCGTTTCGGAACTGTAGCCCCCAAGGGCCGGGTTGTTAGGTATATGACAAGCCGGTTCTTTAACATATGTCCCTTGAAAGCAACGTGTAGCCCCCAAGGGTCGGGTTGTTATGTATATAACCAGCCGGTTCTTTAACAATTGTCCTTTATAAGTGACGTGTAGCCCCCAAGGGCCGACTCATTTTGATAAGATGAGCCGGATCTTATTCCCTTAGTGATCATCAGAAGAGAAAAATGACCTGCATTAGCCCCCAAGTGCCATGTAGATTGCTAGCAAACTGCTTGGGACTTTAGGTGAGAAATTTTAGCCGTCTCATAGCCCCCATGGGCCGGGTTGTGCAATTTTGTGGGCTCAATAGTATATAGCATTCCACTGACGAGATCTAATTATGACAGGATATGCTCAATGACGCCGAGTCAAAGGTGGCCGGCTTACAAGAGCAACTCAAAGCTGAGAAGAAGCTTCGTATAGACGCCGAGTCATCTGTCGCAGCCTTGCAAGAATCTGTATCAACAGCTGCTGAAAACTTGAAATCTGTGAAGACCTCTCACGAGGAAGAAAAAGCGGTGTTGTTGAAACGTGCTGAAGAGGCAGAGAACGGACTCAAGCCCATTACTGATGAAGTAAATGGCTTGAAGCGCTATATTACCGATATGACCCAGGCCATCTTTGGTAAGTGACCCGCCAATCAGTCAGGAATAACTCGCCCGAAGTCTGTGATATTTGTATGGGAATGTTGTAATCGAATGTGTTCAAATATTGCAGGTAGCAGAAGCATCAATCTGCGTCAAGACCCCTGTGTCAAGCTCAAGGCGGTTTACACTTTCTTGGAGCAACTGTATGCAGGGAGCTTGTTCACAATTATGTCTATGATGGGTCACAAAGAGCCGCCATGTTTCATAAGGGACGTGTTGAAGCAACTTTCAACCATTCCTAGACAAATTGAAGAGTTGAAGAAATCAGCCGCCCGAGCAGGTGCCATGATGTCCTTAAGCCGGGCCAAAGCTTATGTGCCGGATATGGACCCTTCCGAGATGACCGGTGGGTTTCCAGAGTTCAACACTGATGGCAGCGAATTCTCTCCAGCAGATTACGCCCGGTGTTTGAAGGAAACTCGTGTTTGGCGAGTCAACTTGTTGAACAGTTAGACTTGAAGAGGTACCAGCCGGCTTACAATGAAGAGAACGTGCGGGTCACCCCGCCATCTTACATGCCCATCGACCTAGCTCCGGCACGGCGTAAGCATATCTTTGCTCCAGATGTTGACCCGTCAATTATCATGAAAGAGGATGCCGTGTTTCAAGCCTTGACAACTATCGACTGGGATCTGGACAATCTTCAGATCGGAAGAAGAGCGGAGCCAGAGCAGGATGACCGCAGGCCCAAGCCACTGATGAGCACCAGGAAGGAGCTAACCCGGGAACTGATGACCCAGAGGGCACAGAAACTGGTGCCCAGGAGTAGATGTCTCCAAAGAACTTTTGATATCATGGAGCCCAGCTGTGGCTTTGTAATAGGATAGTTGGAAACACTTGGTTGCTGAGCGTGCCTTCGCGCACTTGAATATTTGGCAGTATTTTGGATGAAACAGCTGCACTGGTGTGATTGTATGTTAACCTGCCGAGTCTCTTTTGAAAGAATCTACGCTTCATTGAGTAACAGTATGGCGAGTCATATTTGTATGAACCATCACTAGTTTATCCTTCTCTGCATAACACAGGCTTAGAATAACTCGGGGCGCTTAATAGCTGTCCGGCTCATGGTTAGCACCAATCTAAAATAAACTGCTATGATTTTTGTTGACTCATGGTCGATAGGCATCTGTCTTTTGTTTTAAACTGGTTTGTCCATGATCCGGTGGCTCATGGCCAAAAGGAAACAAAAATAACCCCTGTAAAAAATTGAACAGAAATCGTGAATAGATATCAATGTTAAGTCGGCTTTCGAGGCACGACGATATAGACCGGCTTTCGAGGCTCGAGTCTTGCTTCAATGAAGCTGACGTGATAGCCCATGGTTTATCCTCGCTCTCTGTAAGCCGGCTCTCACGTGACATATCCAATGTTTTAACCAATACAAGTTCAGGGTCATAGAGATGATTGACTTGTCAAGAGTACACCGGGTCACCTAATCGGAGTAGCATCAAGCAGACATGCAAGTTTAACCAAGATAATGTGGTGTCATTTACCGGGTCAAGAGGATGAGATAGCTAAACTCGGTGAGTTGGAAGCCCCCAAGTGACCAATGATCAAAAACGAAAAGACTCATGCACAATATTTGAGATGAAATGACATAGGCCCCGAGTTTTCGGGTCATATCTCGCAGAGTTTGGTTACCTCCGTGTTGCGTTCCGCCTGGTTTTCTGTGGTCACCGGTGTCACAAGGAGCGTTGCCAGGGCGGTTGCCAATTCTGTCAAGGCCTGAGCCGGCGGTACGGCTGAGCCGGCCCCTGAGGTACCGGTTCCCGTCGCGGTGCCGGCCACCGTGGAATTAAGGGCCGGGGCCGAGCCTGCCATATAGACAGCAGCCCGGGGGGCGTGTTGAAGGAGTCCTGAGCCGGCTGGTCATCGGAGTAGCCCCCAAGCCCGCTATCGTAAAGCGGGAGGATCGACTCGGTCTCGCCTACCGAGGACTCGCCATCAGAGTAGACGAGGGTATCGCCGCCGGGCGCAGAGTTATCTGCAAGGTCCACCCCCTGAGTGAAGCCGACGAAGACGTGCTTCCGGCCGGCCTGAGCCTGGGCGGGTTGCGCGTGCCGAGCCGGCTCGACGATGACGGTGCAGATGTCCGGCCCGGGTTCAGATCCCCCAGCTCTGCCGATGAAGACGTGAATTTTGCCGAAGGGGACCCGGTACCCTTACTCGATTGAGTCGGCCTCGGGGCCCCAGCCTGAATCATCGATGTAAAGCTTGCCGCGGCAACTCTTGGTCATGCGGCCGATCACGTATCCCTCGATTCCTGCGTGAGTTCCCTTCAAGTACTCAACACCACCGAGCGAGAGCCCCACGGTGGGCGCCAACTGTCGTGGTTTTGTCACGACAGATGTCCTCGTGAAAGGACTTAGTCGTGAGGCCATCTCAGCTAGGTGGTAACTCGAACGGGGTTGATCAGAATCGAGAGACAAGGGTTTACCCAGGTTCGGCCCCTCGCAATGGAGGTAATAGCCTACGTCCTGCTTGATTGTTATTGATGATGATGATCTCGATTACAAGGGTGCAACTTGGATAACGTAGTACTCGAGAGCTTGTAACTTGATCTTTCTGCCTCGGGGGGCTCGCCTTTATATACAGGTCGAGGCCCCAGGCTTACAACAGAGTCCGGGTCGCAACATGACCCGTGCCCTAATCTATCTCCTACTCATCATCTTAGGTAAGCCGCCGCCTCAAGTACTGGACCTCCAAGCCGGCCCACTTATGAGTCACCCTGGATGGGCCTTGGAGTCTTGATAGCCGCATCTCTCTTTAGGCCGCCACTGGATAACCCGGCCCTGAACGGGCGGGTCATACCGTGGGGTTATATCCCCAACACTTTCCATAGACCATTTTTTACGGGGACATACCCATAGGATTTTTATAAGCAGTTCTGTATGCCCACAGTGCATCATCAAGTTTCTTGGACCAATTCTTTCTAGATCTATTAATAGTATTTTGCAAGATTAACTTTATTTCCCTATTACTCAATTCAACTTGCCCACTAGACTGAGGATGATAAGGTGATGCAATTCTATTGTTTACATCATATTTAGCTAAGATTTTACGGAATGCACCATGAATGAAATGTGAACCACCATCAGTCATTAAGTATCTAGGGACTCCAAACTTCAGGAATATAACTTATTTAAGCATTTTAATAGAGGTGTTATGGTCAGCACTACTAGTTGGAATAGCTTCTACCCACTTAGTAACGTAATCAACAGCAACTAAAATATGAGTATACCCATTGGAGGAAGGAAAAGGTCCCATGTAATCAAAGCCCCAAACATCAAACGGTTCAATAACAAGTGAATAATTCATAGGCATTTTTTGACATCTGCCAATATTACATTCATCACAAGAAAGGACAAACTTACGTGCATTTTTTAAGAGAGTAGGCCAATAAAAACTAGATTATAATACCCTGTGTGCAGTTCTATCTCCAGCGCGGTGTCCTCAGTATGGCTCAGAGTGACACTTCCTTATGATCTGTTCCTGCTCATGCTCAGGTACACAACGTCTGATAATACCATCTACTCCTTATTTATACAGATGTGGGTCATCCCAAAAGTAATGTCTCAAATCAAAGAAGAACTTTTTCTTTTGGTGGTAGGTGTAGCAAGGTGGTATATATTTAGAAACAATGAAATTAGCATAATCTACATACCAAGGATTATCACGAGAAGCAGAAGCATTTACAACAGCTAATTGCTCATCACAAAAACTATCATCAATGGGCAGTGGGTCATCAAGGACATTTTCCATTCTAGACAAATTATCTGCTATAGGATTCTCAGCTCCCTTTCTATCAACAACATGCAAATCAAACTCTAGCAATAAAAAACCCACCTAATCAACCTAGGTTTAGCATCTTTCTTTTCCATAAGATATTTAATAGCAGCATGATCGGTGTGAACAGTAACTTTAGAATCAACAATATATGGCCTAAACTTATCACATGCAAACACAACTGCTACAAATTCTTTTTCAGTGGTACCATAGTTTCTTTGAGCACTGTCCAAGGTCTCACTAGCATAGTGAATAACATTTAATTTCTTATCAACTCTTTGGCCTAAAACAACACCAATAGCATAATCACTAGCATCACACATGATCTCAAAAGGTAGGTTCCAATCAGGTGATTGAACAACAGGTGCATATATTAAAGCTTTCTTAAGTATTTCAAAGGCTTCTACACAATCATCATCGAAAACAAAGGGAACATCTTTTTGCAAAAGATTAGTGAGAGGCCTAGAAATTTTAGAGAAATCCTTAATAAAATGTCTATAGAAACCAGCATGACCAAGAAAACTTCTTATACCTTTAATATCTTTAGGACATGTCATTTTCTTAATTGCATCAACTTTAGCCTTATCTACATCAATACCTCTTTCAGAAATTTTATGACCAAGGACTATACCTTCGTTCACCATGAAGTGGCACTTTTCCCAATTCAAGACGAGGTTCGTCTCTTCACATCTCTACAAAACTTTGTCAATATTGATCAAGCAATCATCAACAAGTTCCGTAAACGGAAAAATCATCCATGAATACCTCAACAATTTTCTCACAGAAATCAGAGAATATAGCAGTCATACATCTTTGAAAGGTAGCAGGTGCATTGCATAAACCAAAAGGCATACGTCTATAAGCATAAGTTCCAAAAGGACAGGTAAAAGTAGTTTTCTCTTGATCTTCTTGTGATACACGTATTTGAGAAAACCAGAGTAGCTATCTAGAAAGCAAAAATGTGCGTGCTTGGACAATCTTTCTAACATTCTATCAATGAAAGGCAAGGGGTAATGATCTTTTCTAGTTGCTTTATTGAGTTTTCAAGAATCAATTACAATCCTATAGCCGGTTACAATTATTTGTGAAATAAGTTCATTTTTATCATTAGGAACAATAGTGATGCCACCTTTCTTAGGAACACAATGAACATGACTTACCCACCTACTGTCAGCTATAGAATAAATTATACCTGCCTCCAGAAGCTTTAATATTTCAGTTCTCACCACATCCTTCATCTTGGGATTCAAACGGCGTTGATGATCAACAACTGGTTTGGCATCAGGCCCCATATTAATTTTGTGCTGACATAAGGTGGGGCTAATACCCTTAAGGTCATCGAGAGTATATCCAATTGTAGCATGGTGCTTACTTAAGGTTTTGAGTAATCTCTTTTCTTCATGCACTGAAAGGTTAGCATTGATAATGACAGGATATATCTTCCTTAATTCAAACACATGATCAGTGTTAGGTGGAAGAGGGTCTCCCAATGTTTCGACAAGCAAATTATGCTTAAGGATAGGTGCTTGTTTAAAGAATATTTCATCTATTCATTTCTTTCATTCGTATGCATATCATTTTTCATGGTCTAGCGAATATTGTTCTAATGGATTAGTAGGAGGCACTACAATAGAAGCAAGACCAATAAAATCATCTTTACTAGGCAATTCTTTATCGTGAGGTTGTCTATTAAACTTGGAGAAATTAAACTCATCAGATATATCACTGATACGTCTCCAACGTATCTATAATTTTTGATTGTTCCATGCTATTATAGTATCAATCTTGGATGTTTTATATGCAATTATATATCATTTTTGGGATTAACCTATTAACCTAGTGCCCAGTGTCAGTTGCTATTTTTTGCCTGTTTTTGGATTTTCAGAAAACCAATATCAAACAGAGTCCAAACGGAGAAAAAACTTTGGATTAATTTTTTCTGGACAAGAAGGGACCCTCGAAGGTTCGGGAAAAGACCAGAAGAGCCACGAGGGAGCGACAAGGACGGGAGGCGTGCCCCAAGGGGGTAGGCGTGCCCCCAGGCTTGTGGGCCCCTCATGGCTCCTCTTGACCTAATTCCACCACTATAACTTCTCAAATATTCCCCATATACAGAAGAGGAACATAGAAAACTTTTCCACCGCCGCAAGCCTCTGTTCTTCTGTGATCCCATCTG
Source organism: Elymus sibiricus (assembly GCA_039707655.1). NCBI lineage: Eukaryota > Viridiplantae > Streptophyta > Magnoliopsida > Poales > Poaceae > Elymus > Elymus sibiricus. Next base: position 276,130,306 of record CM077668.1, read on the forward strand.
GAGGCCTTCTCCGGTAATCTGCCGGAGGGGGAATCAATCACGGAAGGCTTCTATATCAACCTTGCTGCCCTTCCGATGATGTGTGAGTAGTTTACCATAGACCTATGGGTCCATATATAGCTAGTATCTAGATGGCTTCTTCTCTCTCTTTGATCTTCAATACAAAGTTCTCCTCGATCTCCTTGGAGTTCTATTCGATGTAATCTTCTTTTGCGGTGTGTTTGTTGGGATCTGATGAATTGTGGGTTTATGATCAGATTATTCATGAGAAATATTTGAGTCTTTTCTGAACTTATTTATGCATGATTGTTATAGTTTTGTATTTCTCTCCGATCTATCCGTTTGGTTTGGCCAACTAGATTGATTTATCTTGCAATGAGAGAGGTGCTTTGTGATGGGTTCAATCTTACGATGTTCTATATCCCAGTGACAGAAAGGGACAAGACACGTATTTGTATTATTGCCATTAAGGATAAAAAGATGGGGTTTAATCATATTGCTTGAGTTTACTTTGTCTACATCATGTCATCTTGCTTAAGGCGTTACTCTGTTTTCATTAACTTAATACCCTACATGCATGCTGGATATGATGGGTGGAGTAATAGTAGTAGATGCAGGCAGGAGTCGGTCTACTTGTCTCGGACGTGATGCCTATATACATGATCATTGCCTTGAATATCGTCATAACTATGCGCTTTTCTATCAATTGCCCAACAGTAATTTGTTTACCCACCGTATGCTATGCGTTCGAGAGAGAAGCCTCTAGTGAAAACTATGGCCCCCGGGTCTACTTTTATCATATATTAAAATCCAAAAATACCTTGCTGCAATTTTATTTCTTTTTTTTTTTTTGCAATTTACTTTTCTATCTATCACTATCAAAATTAATCCTTGCGAGTAACCGCCAAGGGGATTGACAACCCTCTTGTTTGCGTTGGGTACAAGTATTTGCTTTTGTGTGTAGGTGCTGCTAACGAGGTTCTGTGTGGTTCTCCTACTAGATTGATAACCTTGGTTCTTAACTGAGGGCAATACTTATGTCTACTGTATTGCATCATCCTCTCCTCTTCAGGGAAATCCCAACGCAGTTCACAAGTAGCAGGAAGAATTTCTGGCGCCGCTGCCGGGGAGACATCATCAAAACCTATCAAGTACCTTTGCATAAACTATCATCTACTTGCTCTTATTTTCATTTGCCTTTTTATTTGCAGTTGCCTCTCGTTTTCATCTCCCACACTTCTAAAACAATTTTTCAAAAACACAAAAATATTTTTGTTTGCTTGTTTGCTAGTTTGTTTGCTTGAAATTACCCTCATGTCTGAGTTCAAAAAAGTTATTGTAGAAAGTGCTAGTGAGGGTAGTACTAATGAATCTCTTGAGGAAAAATTTAAGTATTTTGATATTAATCATGATCCTCTTGCGGACAAAGCTCCACCCACTTTTAAAACTAATGTCTATCGTGTGGGCAGCGGGAATATTACTGGTAAAAATGTTGTGCAAGAATTTTTCAACTGTGCGGGAGTCATACCCATAATTAAAGAGTCTATTCTTGACAAGACAAATTGCTATGTGGATGCTATTGCTATGCTTGTGGTTAAGTTAGAACGATTTTTCTTGCACATTCACCCTGCGTTACAAAAGATATTTTATGAGCTTCCCAATATCCATAATCCTAGAATTAAAAAGATTGCTACAATTATCCTTATGCATGAATTTATTATATAATTAAAGAAGCTAGGGACATCTTTTCTTCCTATAAAATAGATTTTGAGCATCCTCCTATAGAGAAAATTCTTCATGATAAAGACACTATACGTATTTTGGAATCTAATGATTATTTTGCTTATGGAGAAAATATTAGGAGAAGAGTTCCCTATGCTGAAGTAATTAAAACTTTGTACCATAATGCTTGTGATAAATTTGAATGGATTACCAAGGGAATTTATGAGGGATTTAGTGAAGAATGGTTTGAAGGTATGGCTAGAGACCCGATTGATGATGAGATACATGTTTTGTATGAAGATGTTTATGGTGATGATTCTGAGTTTGAGGTTATGAATGTTAAAGTCACCAATCAAAGTCCCTTCAAGTATTTAAGTTCCCCCAATAGGAAATAAGAACATGAAAATGTAAAATTTAGAAAGGTTTTGGAAGATTTGATTAAAAAGGATTTGGGAATGAAAGATGATAATACTTGAAACTATGCATTATGCCTAGCTAAGGGCATACAACAATAGCGCTTGTTGGGAGGCAACCCAATATGTATCTTAAATTTTTGTTTTTTATTTCTGTTTTGTGAGTTTACACAATTATAGATTCTGTTATTATTGTATTTTTATCTTTTAATTAGTGTTTGTGCCAAGTAATGCCTTTGGGATGATTTGGATGATAGTATAATTGATGTTGTTTGGAAAACAGAAAGTTTTGCGTCCAGTATTTGATTTTTGGTTCTGTACTGGAGCGTCAGAAAAATCTGAAATTTTTACAAAGTATTGGTATATGAATTGTTTACGTTGTCCTAATGTTTCAGAATTTTTTTAGTTATATAAGTATGGATTTTAAATATATGTTTACAGACTGTTCTGTTTTAGACAGATTCTGTTTTTGTTGCATAGTTTGCTTATTTTGATGAATCTATGGATCGTATACGGGGGAATGAGCGATGGGGAAGTTGGAGTACAGTAGAATTATGCCAATATTAAATGTTAATCAATACAATAGTACCTAAAGTTTAAGATTTATTTGTTATACTAACGGATCTCATGAGGTTTCTGTTGAGTTTTGTGTGCTAAAGTTTTCAAGTTTTGGGTGAGACCACGATGGATGAAGGAATAAGGAGCGGCAAGACCCTAAGCTTGGGGATGCCCAAGGCACCCCAAGGTAATATTCATGGAAGACCCAAGCGTCTAAGCTTGGGGATGCCCCGGATGGCATCCCCTCTTTCGTCTACAATCTATCGGTATATCACTTGTAGCTATATTTTTATTCATCACATGATATGTGTTTTACTTGGAGCGTCTTCTGTTATAGTTTGCTTGCTTTTGTTTGCTTTTTAGTTTGCCACAATCATCTTTGCTGAACACACCTTTTTGAGAGGGACACACATTATTCGTGATTTGTTAGAATACTCTTTGTGCTTCACTTATATCTTTTGAGCTAGGCAGTTGCTCTAGTGCTTCACTTATATCTTTTAGAGCACGGCGGTGGTTATATTTTAAAGAAATAGTAGCACTCTCATGCTTCACTTATATATTTTTGAGAGTCTAATAATTAGCAATGGTAATATGCACGGGTTATGAATTTGGTCCTAATATGATAGGTATTCAACAGGGATATAATAAAAACTTTCATGTAGATCACTGAATGTGATAAGTTTGATTCCTTGCAATAGTTTTGCGATATTAAGATGGTAATATGTGGGAGGCACTAGTGAATGATTGTGGTTTAGTAAGAATATTGTTGTTAAGGTTTGTGATTCCCGAAGCATGCACGTATAGTCCTTAGTGTGATGATGTTGGAGCATGATTTATTATTGATTGTCTACCTTTGCGTGAAGGTCGGGGGCGCGCGATGGTTAACTCCTACCAACCTCCCCCCTAGGGGCATGCGTAGAAGTACTTTGCTTCGAGGGCTAATAAACTTTTGCAATAAGTATGTAAGTTCTTTATGACTAATGTGAGTCCATGGATTATACGCACTCTCACCCTTCCGCAATTTGCTAGCCTCTTCGGTACCGTGCATTGCCCTTTCTGATCTCGAGAGTCGGTGCAAACTTCGCTGGTGCATCCAAAGCCCGTCATATGATACGCTCTATCACACATAAGACTCTTTATATCTTCCTAAAAATAGCCACCATACCTACCTATTATGGCATTTCCATAGCCATTCCGAGATATATTGCCAAGCAACTTCCACCGTTCTTTTTATATGACACACATCATCATTGTCATGTTGGTTTGCATGATCATATAACTGACATAGTATTCGTGGCTCAGCCACCGTTCATCATTTTCATACATGTTACGCTAGTATCATTGCACATACTGGTACACTGCCAGAGGCATTCATCTAGAGTCATATTTGGTCTAGTATCGAGTTGTAAGTAAATTAAAGTGTGATGATCATCATTATTAGAGCATTATCCCAGTGAGGAAAGGATGACGGAGACTGTGATTCCCCCACAAGCCAGGATGAGGCTCCGGACGAAAAAAGAGCGGCCAAAAAGAGCCCAAAAAAAGAAAAAGAAAATATAAATGAGAGAAAAAGAGAGAAGGGGCAATGTTACTATCCTTTTCCACACTTGTGCTTCAGAGTAGCACCATGTTTTTCATATAGAGAGTCTCCTATGTTGTCACTTTCATATACTAGTGGGAATTTTTCATTATAGAACTTGGCTTGTATATTCCGATGATGGGCTTCCTCAAATGCCCGAGGTCTTCATGAGCAAGCAAGTTGGATGCACACCCACTTAGTTTTATTTTGAGCTTTCATACACTTATAGCTCTTAGTGCATCAGTTGCATGGCAATCCCTACTCCTCGCATTGACATCAATTGATGGGCATCTCCATAGCCCGTTGATTAGCCGCGTCGATGTGAGACTATCTTCCTTTTTGACTTCCCCTTATTAATCTCTATCATCATTCTATTCCACCCATAGTGCTATGTCCATGGCTCGCGCCCATGTATTGCGTGAGGGTTGAAAAAGCTGAAGCGTGTTAAAAAGTATGAACAAATTGCTTGGCTGACATCGGGGTAGTGCATGATTAATACTTTGTGTTAGGAAGACTAAGCATGATGGGCTATATGATTTTGTAGGGATAACGTTCTTTAGCATTTTTATTTTGAAAGGCATGATTGTTTGTTGGTATGCCTGAGTATTGATGTCTTTATATCAAATTAGACTATTGCTTTGAATCACTCATTTCTTAATATTCATACCATAAAAGAAAGATTACATGATAAACATGTTAGGTAGAATTCCACATCAAAAATTATGTTTTTATCATTTACCTACTCGAGGACGAGCAGGAATTAAGCTTGGGGATGCTTGATACGTCTCCAACGTATCTATAATTTTTTATGTTCCATGCTATTATAGTATCAATCTTGGATGTTTTATATGCAACTATATGCAATTATATGTCATTTTTAGGACTAACCGATTAACCTAGTGCCTAGTGTCAGTTGCTGTTTTTTGCCTATTTTTGGCTTTTCAGAAAATCAATATCAAATGGAGTCCAAATGGAGAAAAAAACTTTGGATTAATTTTTTCTGGACCAGAAGGGACCCTCGAAGGTTCGGGAGAAGACCAGAAGAGCCACGAGGGATTGACAAGCTCGGGAGGCGGGCACCAGGGGGTAGGCGCGCCCCCCAGGCTTGTGGGCCCCTCGTGGCACATCTTGACCTAATTCCGCCGCTATAAATTCTAAAATATTCCCCATATTCCGAAGAGGAACGAGAAAAACTTTTCCGCCGCTGCAAACCTCTGTTCTTCCGTGATCCCATCTGGAGGCCTTCTCCGATAATCTGCCGGAGGGGGAATCGATCACGGGGGGCTTCTACATCAACCTTGCTGCCCTTCCGATGATGTGTGAGTAGTTTAGCACAAACCTACGGGTCCATAGCTAGTAGCTAGATGGCTTCTTCTCTCTCTTTGATCTTCAATACAATGTTCTCCTCAATCTCCTTGGAGTTCTATTCGATGTAATCTTGTTTTGCGGTGTGTTTGTTGGGATCCGATGAATTGTGGGTTTAGGATCACGTTATTCATGAGAAATATTTGAGTCTTTTCTGAACTTATTTATGCATGATTGTTATAGCTTTGTATTTCTCTCCGATCTATCCGTTTGGTTTGGCCAACTAGATTGATTTATCTTGCAGTGGGAGAGGTGCTTTGTGATGGGTTCAATCTTGCGGTGTTCTATATCCCAGTGACAGAAAGGGACAAGACACGTATTTGTATTGTTGCCATTAAGGATAAAAAGATGGGGTTTAATCATATTGCTTGAGTTTACTTTGTCTACATCATGTCATCTTGCTTAAGGCGTTACTCTGTTTTCATTAACTTAATACCCTAGATGCATGCTGGATAGCGGTCGATGGGTGGAGTAATAGTAGTAGATGCAGGCAGGAGTCGGTCTACTTGTCTCGGACGTGATGCCTATATACATGATCATTGCCTTGAATATCGTCATAACTATGCGTTTTTCTGTCAATTGCCCAACAGTAATTTGTTTACCCACCGTATGCTATATGTTCGAGAGAGAAGCCTCTAGTGAAAACTATGGCCCCCGGGTCTACTTTTATCATATATTAAAATCCAAAAATACCTTGCTGCAATTTTATTTCCTTTCTTTGGTTTTGCAATTTACTTTTCTATCTATCACTATCAGAATTAATCCTTGCGAGTAACCGCCAAGGGGACTGACAACCCTCTTGTTTGCGTTGGGTGTAAGTATTTGCTTTTGTGTGTGTAGGTGATGCTAACAAGGTTCTGTGTGGTTCTCCTACTGGATTGATAACCTTGGTTCTTAACTGAGGGAAATACTTATCTCTACTCTACTGCATCATCCTCTCCTCTTCGGGGAAATCCCAACGCAGTTCACAAGTAGCAATCACCGAAGTTAACTTTAACCTTTTCCATAGCACAATCAATTTCAGCATTAACCGTATTCAAGAAAGGTCTACCAAATATAATGGGACAAAAATCATATTGCAGTGATCCAAGTACTAGGAAATCAGTAGGGTATTTGATCTTACCACGCAAGACTTCAACATCTCTAACAATCCCAAGCGGTGAAATGGTATCACTGTTTGCAAGCGATATCAATATCTTCTATCTCAGCGGGTGCAATATCATGCACAACTTCTTGATATAAAGAAAATGGAATAACACTTATACTAGCACCATATCACATAAACCATGATAGCAATGATCTCCAATCCGAACAGAAACAATAGGCATGCCAACCACAGGTTTACTCTTATCTAGTTTATCTTGTTCATTATTAACCTCTTTAGCAATTCTAGTAGCTGATACGTCTCCAACGTATCTATAATTTATGAAGTATTCATGCCATGTTTACAATAATTTTATATGGTTTTGGTGCACTTTTATATGACTTCTATATGATTTTCATGGACTAACGTATTAACCTAGTGCCCAGTTCCCGTTGTTGTTTTCTGCTTGTTTTTGGTTTTCCAGAAAATCCATACCAAACGAAGTCCAAACGCGATGAAACTTTTTGATGATTTTTTTGGAAAATAAGAGACCCTCGAAGCTTCGGGGGAGGACCAAAAGATCCATGAGGCGGTGACAAGGTATCCCGGCGCGCCCCGTGGTGGGGGCTCGCGTGGGGTTGCCTTGTGGGCCACTCGTAACTCCTTTTCGCGTGATTCCAACGCTGAAAATTCTTATAAATAGGGAAACCCCCAGAAATAAACCTAGAACTTCAACTCCGCCGCCGCAACCTTCTGTTTCGAAGAGATCCCATCTGGAGGCCTTTTCCAGCACCCTGCCGGAGGGGGAAATCATCACCGGAGGCCATCTTCCTCATCCCGGCGATATCCATGACGAGGAGGGAGTGGTTCACCCTCGGGGCTGAGGGTATGTACTAGTAGCTATGTGTTTGATCTCTCTCTCTCTCTCTCTCTCTCGTGTTCTTGATTTGGCACAATCTTGATGTACCGCGAGCTTTGTTAATATAGTTGGATCATATGGTGTTTCTTCCCTCTCTATCTTCTTGTGATGAATTGAGTCTTTCCCTTTGAGGTTTTGTTATTATTGGATTGAATACTTTGGATTTGAGAACACTTGCTGTATGTCTTGCATGCGAATACCCGTGGTGACAATGGGGTATTCTATTGAGTCACTTAATGTATGTTTTGGTGAATAACTCATGGATTCTCGTGACCTTGGGGTAATCTAGGCATAGGGGTTGATTGCATGTTTTCCTCCTACTTTCCCCGATAGAAACTTTGGGGTACTCTTTGAAGTTCTTTGTGTGGATTGAATATTATGAATCTGAAGTTGTTTGAAGCATATCGAATAATCAACTCACAGATACTTGTGGTGACATTGGAGTATCTAGGTGACATTAGAGTTGGTTGATGCGTATCATATGGTGTTATTTTAGTATGAACTCTAGGGCTGTTTGTGACACTTACACTACTGGAATCAGGGACTTTGCCATCTGCCAGCTCTTTGCCGTCTGCTGGTAGATGGCAAAGAGGATATTTGCCGTCTGCTTTTATAAAGCAGACGGCAAAGAACATGCTGATGGAAAAGAGGCTCTTTGCCATCTGCACTTCTTTGCCGTCTGCTGGCAGACGGCAAAGAGTTCTTTGCCGTCTGCCAGCAGACGGCAAAGAACAAAGTGGGCCCCACTTGGTACTGCACTTGCCAGGTCACACGGGCCACTTCTTTGCCGTCTGCTGGCAGACGGCAAAGAACTCTTTGCCGTCTATCAGCAGACGGCAAAGAGGTGAGGGGGGGGGGGCCACAGTGTAACGGCGGGGACGGGCTAACGGCCCCCCTCTTTGCCGTCTGCTGGCAGACGGCAAAGAGGGGGCTTAATTTTCACCATCCCCCCGCGCCTCCCGCCTCTCTCTCTTTCTCTCACCTCTCTCTCTCTCACACCCGCGCCCGTTCCCCTCTCTCACCGCCGCCGCCGCCGCCGCCCCCTCCCCGCCCTCTCGCCGCCCCCTCCCCGCCCTCTCGCCGCCGCCCCCTCCCCCCCTCTCTCACCGCCGCCGCCGCCCCCTCCCCGCCCTCCACCACCGCCTGCCCCCCTCCCCGTGGCACACCTCCACCACCGCGGCGCCGCCCCCTCCTCACGGCCCTCCTGCCGCCGCCGCCCCCTCCCCGGCGGCCTCCTCTCCTTGCCGCCGGCCTCCTATCCTCGCCGCCGGCCGCCCTGCCCCCTGCCCCCCTTTTAATTTTTTTTTCTGTTTTTCTAATTAGATTTTTAGTTTTCTGTTTTTAGATGTTTTGCAAATAGTTGTTTAGGTGTTTGGGTAAATAGGAAAAAATATTTAGACATTTAGGTAGAAAAAAAACCTAGACTAAAAAAAAGAAGAAAAGAAGATGAAAAAAAAGGAAAAAGAAAAAAGAAAAAGAACAAAAAATAATAATAAGAAGAAGAAACAGAAGAAGAGGAGGAGGAGAAGAAAAAAGAAGAAGAAGAAGAAGAAGAAAAGAGGAGAGGAGGAGAAGAAGAAGAGGAAAAAAGGAAAGGAAGAAGAAGAAGAGGAGGAGGAGGAGAAGAAAAAAGAAGAAGAGGAAGAAGAAGAAGAAAAAACAGGAGAGGAGGAGAAGAAGAAGAGGAAAAAGGAAAGGAGGAAGAAGAAGAAGAAGAAGAAGGAAAAAAAAGGAAGAAAAGGAAGAAAAGAAAGAAGAGGAAGAAGAAGAAAAGAAAAAAAGAGAAAAAACCCCGACCCCGACACGGCACCTCGACCCCGACCCGACAACCCGACCCCGACCTGACACCCCGACCCCGACACCCCGACCCCGACACGGCACCCCGACCCCGACCCGACAACCCGACCCTGACCCGACACCCCGACCCCGACACCGACCCCGGCACGGCACCCCGACCCCGACCCCGACCCGACACCCCGACACCGACACGGCACCCCGACCCCGACCCGACACCCCGACCCCGACACGGCACCCCGACCCCGACACCCCTGACACCGCGACACCACGACACCCAGACACGACACCCCCCGACACCCCGACCCCGGCCCCGACCCCGACACCCCGACACCCCTGACTCCCCGACACCACGACACCCAGACACGACACCCCCCGACACCCCGACCCCGACACGACACCCCGACACCACGACACCCCGACACCACGCCACCCAGACACGACACCCCCGACCCCCGACACCTCTTCGGCCTCCTGTTGACCGAAAAGGTGCTCTTCGGCCTTCCAGAGGCCGATGGGGTCATATATTTGTGAATTATGAGTTAGGAAGTATATTTCCCGATTTTTTTAAGAAAAACATCATATATATTTGTGTTGACCGGGTGGATTTAAATGTGCAGTTCTTTCGGGGCTGCGAGGGTCTGGTGTTCGACGACCTCCCCGTGCGTTCGACGAGCTCCGCCCCTGCGTTCGTGGGTGAGCACAAATGACATCTCCTCCTCCTCCCTTCATTTGCTCTGTTCCGGTCTTCGTGCCGATGAAACTTGCTAGCTATAGGTGTCAATCATCAGTATGCGTGACCACTATGCGTCTCCCGTTCGAAAGGGTTACATCTATAAATATGCATGCATTTGCATATTTATAATCGTGATTCTTTCGAATTGTCCAACGTTATCCATGGACAGCCCGAGTATGTGTAGATTGGGTTCGTTTTCCCATATGCTCTGCTCCGGATCCGATGCAGAATTTCGTCAGTGCCTCCCTGTTGTTCTCCGGGTACACATCCTCTCTGCTTATTGCCGAGACGTGTATCAGAAGAACAGCGGGGAGGTGCTGCCAAAATTTTGCGTCGGATCCAGAGCAGAGCATGGGAAAACGAACCCAATCTACACATACTCGGGTGGGATTAGGACCTATCTTTACCTACAAGCGTCTAGGTTGCATGGACGTAATAAAACTGACAAACTCTATTAACTGATGAATATGGTTTGCTGAATTATGTATATATTTCTTGTGTGTTTAGTAGGTAGGCAAGATGAGTGATCGTGCTTGGATGTACACCGGTCACCCTAGTCAGAAAGAAATGACCATTGAATGGTTAACAAAAACCAAGGGGTTTCTGAGCGCCGCTTTTGCAAATGGCCAGGATATAACCTGGTGCCCCTGTGTCCGGTGCGACAACCATAAAAAGTGGACACGGGATGAAATGGGTAAACACTTGCAGAAGTGGGGTTTTACATCTGATTATACGGTGTGGAGATTTCATGGTGAGTCTGCCCAACGTGCCAGAGCTGAGGTGGTTCGTCGTCGCACCGACGAGCATGGTACCGGGATCGAAGACATGGTGCAAGACTTTGATGATGCTCGGGATTCGGACGATGAGATGGAGGAATCTGCAAAGGCCTTCTATGAAATGTTGGAGTCTTCAAAACGTCCTCTCCACGAGCACACTGAGCTTTGTCAGCTGGATGCCATCGCGCAAGTAATGGCTCTCAAGGCTCAGTTCAACCTGGGCAGAGAATGCTACGACGCGATGATGACGATATTTGGACGCTTTCTACCCAAAGGCCATGTATTGCCAGCAAACCTGTACCAGTCGGACAAAATCCTACATGCGCTTAAGATGCCCTATGAGAAGATAGATGCCTGTGAGAATGGATGTGCCTTATTTAGGCTTGAGTATGCGGGCTTCAACTATTGTCCCATTTGCAAGTCTTCCAGGTATGTTGTGGTAGACAACGGTATGGGTGAGAAGAGTCAGACCAAAATCCCAGTTAATTTCTTCGGTATATGCCAATCATACCAAGACTTCAACGTCTTTTCATGGTCGAAGAGACGGCCAGACAGATGACGTGGCATAAATTGGGCAAAAGAACCGAACTAGATGCAGATGGGAATCCGATGTTGGGACACACTTCAGACGCTTTTGCGTGGAAGCACTTCGATGCTTTACATAAGGACAAAGCGGCAGATCCAAGGCATCCTTGAGTCGCCATCAGCACGGATGGGTTCCAAGTGTTTGGTATGACGGAAACCCAATACAGTTGCTGGCCTGTATTTGTCATTCCACTCAATCTCCCCCCTGGAGAGATTATGAAAAGAAAGAACATTTTCTTGACGTTGATAATTCCAGGGCCCAACTATCCGGGGAAGAATATGAATGTGTACATGCAGCCGCTTAAGGATGAATTGCAAGAAGCTTGGGATAATGGGATCAAGACATATGACGCCGCTACAAAACAAAACTTCAAAATGCATGTGTGGTACATGTACTCGACGCATGACTTGCCGGCGTATGCGCTATTCGTTGGCTGGTGTGTGCATGGAAGGTTCCCGTGCCCCACATGTAAGGCAGATCTTCAGTGCCGTTGGCTGCAGGCGGGTCGCAAGTATTCTTTCTTCGACTTGCATAGACAGTTCCTGGATCCTGGCCATAAGTTCAGAAAAGACAAGAAAAAATTCATGAAAGGTAGAGTTGTCAAAAACTCTGCACTACCTGCATTGACAGGCCAACAGGCCCTGGATCAGTTAAACGCTCTCGAGCCTAATCCAGAGCGTCCAGGATATTTCAAAGGGTATAATTCGGAACACGCCTGGACTCACAAGATATGCTTGTGGGATCTGCCTTACTTTAAAGACCTCATTTGCCCACACAACATCGACGTGATGCACACTGAAAAGAATATCGCCGAGGCCCTTTTTGGTACATTGTTCGGCATAGAGGGGAAGTCAAAGGATAACCCTAAGGCTAGAGTCGATCAAGAGGCTCTATGTGATAGACCGTTACAAAACATGCGACAACCGAAAGGAAAGAAGAACTGGAGGAAGCCAAAGGCATGGTTCAATCTTGGAAGGCCAGCTATGAGGGAAATGATCTTGTGGGTGAAAATGCAGTTGATGTTCCCCGATGGGTATGCAACGAATCTAAAGAGGGGAGCGAGTCTTGACAAATTGAAAATATTTGGTATGAAGAGTCATGATTGGCACATATGGCTTGAGCGGGTAATGCCGGTGATGTTGCGTGGCTTTATCCCTGAGGATGAGTGGCTAGTACTGGCAGAGCTGAGCTATTTCTTCCGTGCTCTTTGTGCGAAAGAACTATCGCCTGACGTGCTAGACGAACTGGAAGAGTTGGCGCCGGAGTTGATCTGCAAGTTAGAAAAGATCTTTCCACCGGGATTCTTTAATCCAATGCAGCATTTGATTTTGCATCTCCCGACCGAGGCAAGATTGGGGGGGCCATGCAAAATCGTTGGTGCTTCGCAACTGAGAGGATGCAGAAGACGCTTCGAGCAAAATGTAAAAATAAACGTAGAATTGAAGCATCGATGGCCGAGGCATTCATTACTGAGGAGGCCGCAAACTTCGTGACAGTACACTACAAAGCCAAGAATCGTCATTTGCATAATCCGAAGCCTCGGTACAATGATGGCGACCGTGAAAAAGGTCGATCCAACCTCAGCCTATTCAAAGGGAACCTCGCACCAGCCGGTGCTTCGAAAGCAATACCGTTGGATGTCGAAGAATGGCGGACCATTTCGTTGTATATCTTCAACAACCTAACAGAAGTGCGGCCGTACATCGAGTAAGTTCTCGGTACATTGTTTCGCAACTTCTAATTCCTTTGAAATGCTCTTATTCCCGGATATGTGATACAGTCGATACGTCGCCAAATTCTCGGATGGAGCGGTGATCCAAAAGGATTCCATCGAAGAGTATGAGCTTCTGGCAAAGCATGTAGGAGGCTATCCCGGTTTCATCTCTTGGTTCAAACAAACGGTAATTTCCATTAGACCATTTCATTTCTTCGTCTAGTTTGCGGCTAATGCAACAATCCTTTCGTATTAAACTTGTAGGCTAATGCAGAGTCTATGGACTCCGAATTGAGACAAGTCGCAAATGGTTTTGACTATAAGGTCCGTTCATTTGACAAATACGACATCAACGGGTATCGCTTTCGTACCTATGGCAAAGAGCTATCTATGGCCGACCAAAAGTCTACAAATTGTTGTGTCTCTGCTATCGGCGAAGGAGGTACCGAGTATTATGGAAGAGTTGAAGCAATTTATGAACTTCTATTCTATGGTGCAAACCCACCGAAAGTCGTAGTCTTCAAATGTTATTGGTTCCAGCCGAAGGAGACTAGAAGGACTCATGAACATCTAGGGCTAGTCGAAATCAAACAAAGCACCCATTTGGATGTTCCCGATGTCTATATTACGGCTCAACAGGCAACCCAAGTTTTCTATCTACCGTGGGCCTGCCAAAGTGATCCAAATCTCAAAGGTTGGGATGTCGTTTATGAAGTGCCGCCACATGTTAGACCACCTCCCCCCAATGAAGAGGATTATGAACCTCACATTAACCCAGACACATATGAAGGAGAATTCTTCCAAGAAACACGTCTTTCCAAAAAACGTTTCAAGAACCGCTCTACTTCACCTCAGAACATTGAAGTAGACAACGGCAGTGAATCCGAGCCTGAACCGGAATAAGAAGAGCCGGAACAAGAAGAGGTTACTGCTGCGGATGACCTGTCAATGCTTGACCGATTACATACAGGAGGCCTTCCACATGTTGATGCATTTATTGATGATGATGATGAGCACGTCATTACTGATAGTGATGATGATGATGCATTTATTGACCCCGAAGCATATATAGACGATGATGATGCATTTATTAATGATGACGATGAAGATTAATATTATAGTTCATGTGAGGTATTCAATTATTATTATGTACATATATATTATTAATTGGTTCATGTTAGGTATTCAATTTTTTATTATGTTCATGATGATGATACACTTAAATTATATTCATGTCAGGTATTCATTTTTTTAATGTTGTACTAACTTCGTTTACTCTTTGTCATTGCAGGTGTTGACAGATGGTGGGCGCGGGTCGAGAGCGCTCCGAGGCTCCTTCCTCGGCGCGTGGTGGGAGGGGTACTTCCATCCCACCCCACCACCTCCGGAGAGCGCTGGATCTCAGTATGCAGACACCGGCGGGCGCTTCTTCTTCGACCGGGAGAGGTCGGGGGGGGGGGGGAAGAAGGTTGGTAGAGGTGGACGTGGCGGCGGGAGAGGTAGGAAGGCTGCTACTACGCCTTCCTCGCCGCCACCCCCAGCTGATTCACCCGACCACAGGAGTGCTCCGTCTGAGATGGAGCAGCCTGAGGTGCAGCCGTCTCGGACTCCGGTCCACGAGCCTCAGGCCGACGAGCCTACGACAGACGAGGCTACGACAGACACGCCTACGGCCGAAGAGCCTGGGGCCGACGAGCGTCGGGCCGCCGAGCCTTCGTCCCACGAGACTGGGGATCACGCTGAGTCGCAGCAGAACCCAGGTGCGGGCTCGTCGAGTGGCCGTGCTGAGGGTGGCTATAGTTCTGATAGCTATAGCGAGAGTGAGTGGGTTGAGGGGTGCAAAGTCTACCAGCGTGGTGGTACAAAGCTCCCGCCCACCCCGGCGACCCCCGACCAGAGGTGGTTGATTGCGCCGCAAGGGGAGAAGTAAGTGCATTTACTCTTTTTTAACCTTTTGTCTTCACATTTCTTCGAATATCTAATGCGTTGGCCTTGTCATACTGCAGGTCTTGGACACACGGGCCTGGTTGCCACAAGCCCAACAGTGTCCTTGGCGTGATTTGTCGCCAGAGCTTCCCGGGGTGGGTCACGTTGCCCGGTGAGGGCCGGGTTCCAGAGCTAGGAATGACCTGGGAGCACTACTTGGCTGCCCCGGCCCCGCCGGGGCATAGGATCGGCGATGTCGAGTGCCACACGGTCGCCGACATTGTGATCCAGACATTTTGGGTAATTTCTCCTTTGCCGTCTACGTTGTGTTTTCTTCTTTGATTGGCAACCCTAGTGATTGTACTAATCCGTGTTTTCTTGTTTGATTGCAGACCTTCTACAGGTGTGCTGAGGGACAGGAGGAGGCCGCGGCTCGGGTTATCGGCAACGAGTGCAGGCGCCTACTTCAAAACTTTCGGCACGAGGCTCGGACGCAGGCTATTCGAGACTACTACGCCTCGACTGGTATTCGGAGGAAAAAAGAGAAGTGCCGCCTCAACTATCTGAGTAAGGAGAAGTACATGAAGGTAATTACCTATTCTTAAGGCCTTGTACTTAGTTCCTTGATTTGATTCGTATGCGTAGCGCTCAAATTTCTCTTGCTTAACTTAGGTGCCCCCGAGATGGTGTGCGGATAGGATGGACTGTTGGGAGGCGTTGGTAGATGAGTGGTGCACTCCCCAATGGCGCAACGTCCACGACGGTGCAAAGGAGAAGCGTGCCCAAATGAAAGGTGTCCCACACCATCTAGGCAGTGTCAACCTACGTGGGTTCGGGGAAAACTGGGTATGTGGTTTGCTTCATGATTCATGCAAATTCATTCTTCATGCTAGCTTGAGCCCTTAACTAATACTCTGTTCCTCTCTTTTAGGCGCGGCACAACAAGGCTCCAGTGCCAGAGCTGTTCGACCTCTATGCCATGTCCAATACTGCTTCGTACAAGAAGGCCAAGGCATTCTCTGAGTCTGACCTCGATGATCCAGAGAAATTCAGCAACCGCGCCTCCCACAACAAGCTTGTGAGGTACAGAGACGAGGGGAAGGCGAGGAAAGGGCCGGAGTTTAACCCGAGCCAGCAACCTCTTGATCCATAGCTGGTGATGATATCTGGTGGCGGGAGGCACCATGGCTTGTTAGCCATTGGGGATGGACTGATACGTTGTACTAGCACTCTCCCGCAAATCAAGAAGCGCCAGACCAGCTCCGATCCTGAGATAAGGCCTCGTGCACGGCCAATGGAGCTCGAATTCCAGGTTAGTTATACGGACTCAGATACCTTTCCTCCATTACATTGTGTGTGCGGCCGTCGATGATTACAATGCTAACGAGTGGTGTTGCAGGCTGCTATTGAGGCAGAGAGAGCGAAGACCCAGGCTGCTCTTGAGGAAGCAGAAGCGAGGACCCAGGCGCTTCTAGAGGAAGAGAGACGGCAGGCGGCGGCGAGGGAGAGGGAGGTGGAGGAGAGGACGGCTAAGCTATTGGAGGAGGAGAGGAACCGGAACGAGGCGGGTCAACGGGCCCTATACGAGCTCTTCGTGGTAAGTTTCTTCTGCATATTAGCCAAATCATGCACGTAATGTTCCTTTCATTACTAACTAATATGACTGACTCGAGAAAACCAAATGTGCAGAGCATGTGCGAAAAGAATGGCACGGCCCCTCCGCCGATGCCAGTCATTGCTCCGGCGGGCACGGTGAGTTTCATTTGAATGGTCATTAGTTACTAGTCTTCACATTTGAGTTGCATCATGCTAACGATACACTGCAAATGATGTTTGGTGCAGCATAACTCCCGACAAGCATCGACCGATGCTTCTCCGTCTGCCACTGGCGCGACCGGTCCTTCACCTACATCTAAGTGATGACGGTAAGTTTTCCCATGTGTTTAGCTTAACAAAATGACTCAATATGCTTAGCTAGCTAAAATGACATAACAACATTAATTAGCTCCAAAATGACCTATTTAACCTAGGATAGCTCTAAAATGACGTATACTTAGCATTTATTTCTCCAAATAATGAATAAGATGAAAGAAAAACAAGGAAGAGGAGGAAAAGAAGGAATAGGAGGAGGAAGAAGAAGAGCTCCTCTTCTTCTTCTTCTTCATCTTCTTCATCATCATCTTCTTCTTCTTCTTCTTCTTAGCATTTATTCCTCCAAAATCACTTAATATGCTTAGCTAGCTCAAAAATGACATAATAACCTTAATTAGCTCAAAAATGACCTATATAACCTAGGATAGCTCTAAAATGACCTAAACTTAGCATTTATTTCTCCAAAATGACTTTAATATGCTTAGCTAGCTAAAAAATGACATAACAACCTTAATTAGTTCCAAAATGACCTATTTAACCTAGGATAGCTCTAAAATGACCTATACTTAGCATTTATTCCTCCAAAAATGGATTTATATGCTTAGCTAGCTCAAAAATGATATAATAACCTTAATTAGCTTCAAAATGACCTATTTAGCTCCAAAATGACTTAATATGACCTATTTAGCTCCTTCTTCTTCTTCTTCTTCTTCTTCTTCTCCTTCTCCTTCTCCTTCTCCTTCTCCTGCTCCTCCTGCTCCTCCTTCTCCTCCTTCTCCTCCTCCTCCTTCTCCTCCTCCTTCTCCTCCTTCTCCTTCTTCTCCTTCTTCTTCTTCTTCTTCTTCTTCTTCTTCTTCTTCTCCTTCTTCTCCTCTATTCCTTCTTCTTCTTCTTCTTCTCCTTCTTCTCCTTCTCCTTCTCCTTCTCCTTCTCCTCCTCTTCTCCTTCTTCTTCTTCTTCTTCTCCTTCTTCTTCTTCTTCTTCTTCTTCTCCTCTATTCCTTCTTCTTCTTCTTATTTCTTCTTCTTCTTCTTCTTCTTCTTCTTCTTCTTCTTCTTCTTCTTCTTCTTCTTCTTCTTCTTCTCCTTCTTCTTCTTCCTTTTCTTCTTCTCCTTCTTCTCCTTCTCCTTCTTCTTCTTCTCCTTCTCCTTCTTCTCCTTCTTCTTCCTCTTCTTCTTCTTCTTCTTCTTCTTCTTCTTCTTCTTCTTCTTCTTCTTCTTCTTCTTCTTCTTCTTCTTCTTCTTCTTTTTCTTCTTCTTCTTCTAGTCTTCTTCTTCTTCTTCTTCTTCTTCTTCTTCTTCTTCTTCTTCTTCTTCTTCTTCTTCTTCTTCTTTTTCTTCCTCTTCTTCTAGTCTTCTTCTTCTTCTTCTAATTTCTTACTCCCATTTTTGCAGGTTTGATTCACTTCATGGAAGGGCAGAATGCTACTGTTTACATATTAGATGTTTGTGAAACTATGTATATATGAATTGGATGTATGATGTTTGATGACGATGGTGAAACTATGTTTGATGTTTGAAACTACGTTTGATGTATGATGTTTGATGTTTGAAACTATGTGATTCTGAATATATATATATATATATGTGTTTGAATTTCTGTGAAAATGAATTGATATAACAAAAAACAGAAAAAACAGGGGCTATATAGCCACTTTGCCGTCTGCTAGCAGACGGCAAAGAGGCCACGTGGCAGCAGCCTGTGCAACCTGGGCTGGCCTATGTGGCCTCTTTGCCGTCTGCTGGCAGACGGCAAAGAAGGAAAGTTGTTTGCCGTCTGCCAGCAGACGGCAAAGAGCCTGCCTGGGCCCAGCTGAAGCCTGACGTCAGCTGACGTCATCTACAGCTCTTTGCCGTCTGCTGGCAGACGGCAAAGAAGGAAAGTTCTTTGCCGTCTGCCAGCAGACGGCAAAGAGCCTGCCTGGGCCCAGCTGAAGCCTGACGTCAGCTGACGTCATGTACAGCTCTTTGCCGTCTGCCAGCAGACGGCAAAGAGCGCCGTTAGCCACCTAACGGGGATGGAACCTTTTCTGTGCCGTCCACGCTCTTTGCCGTCTGCTGGCAGACGGCAAAGAAGGAAAGTTCTTTGCCGTCTGCCAGCAGACGGCAAAGCGGCCTTTGCCGGCAGCCGTTCAGCCGGAGTGTTTGCCGTCTGCTGGCTGACGGCAAAGCCTTTGCCGTCCGCCAAGCATGCCTTTGCCGTCTGCTATAGCAGACGGCAAAGTGCCTGATTCCAGTAGTGTTATAGGGATGACTCAATAGATTGATCGAAAAGGATAACTTTGAGGTGAGGGATTGTTATATGATTCAATTATGTTAGCACTGTTGAGAGATTGCACTAGTGAAAGTATGAACCCTAGGCCTTGTTTCTAAGCATTGCAATACCGTTTGTGCTCACTTTTACTACTTGCTACCTTGCTGTTTTTATTATTTCAAATTACAAAAACCTATATCTACTATCCATACTACACTCGTATCACCATGTCTTCGCTGAACTAGTGCACCTATACAATTTACCATTGTATTGGGTGTGTTGGGGACACAAGAGATTTCTTGTATTTGATTGCAGGGTCGTTTGAGAGAGACCATCTTCATCCTACGCCTCCCACGGATTGATAAACCTTAGGTCATCCACTTGAGGGAAATTTGCTGCTGTCCTACAAAACTCTGTGCTTGGAGGCCCAACAGAGTCTACAAGAATAAAGTTGCGTAGTAGACATCAAGCTCTTTTCTGGCGCCGTTGCCGGGGAGGTGAATGCTTGAAGGTATATCTTTAGATCTTGCAATTGAATCTTTTAGTTTCTTGTTTTATCACTAGTTTGGTTTTATAAAAGAAAACTACAAAAAAAATGGAATTGAGGTTGCCTCAAATGCTTTATCTTTATAATGTCTTTCTTGAAAATGATGGATCGGAAAATTGTGCCAAAGTGTTAGAAGAAGAATTCAATAAAATGTTTGGCATAAAATCTTTGAATGATAAGCATGATTGCAATATTGTTAGTATGAATTCTTTGAATATCCAAAATGCTAATGATGATTGCACTAGTCATGATAAAAAGGTTTCTTATAAGCATGTCAATTTTTGTGGAGTGCATAAAATTTGTGAAGACATGCCTTATAGGATGATAGATTTTGTAAGAAGCATAAACATGATAAAAACCAATTGGTGGCTTAAAGTGATAGATGAATTTGCTACAAAATTATGCTCTTTTCATCCCATTACTTGTGAACTTTGCAATAAGGTTGGTCATCTTAATTTCCAATGCATACTTTTTCATGATCGAATCGTGTCCAAATATTGCAATAACTTGATCACCCTTCAACTTTATAATGAACTTTTTTTATTTTTGGTGTGTGAATAATTGACACATAAAAATAGTTGGTTTGAAGTATTCATTCTCACATACGACATTGAAAATAATCTAAAGGAAATCTATATGTTTTGTGTGGTAAATTGCAATGAGAATGCTTACATAGCCAAGTATAGAAAGATGAAAAAACCAATAGAATATAAAAGGAATACTAATGGAAGGGTGAAGATCCCCCCTTTCCCTCCTATTTTCTCTCGTGATGAAACATGTGACGAGGAGGAGCTTCCTATCCAACCGATCTCTTCAATAAGAAGCTCGGAAGAATTAATTAAACCCACACTCAATGTGGTGAAGAAGAAGAATAAAAAAAGGAAAAGTAGAGGTAAAAAGGTATCTCTCCCAAATAATATTGCTCGCATTATTGTTGTGCCTCATGAGAATGAATCAATTGTGGAAGATGATACACTCGATGATGATTATGATTGGGAAGATAATGATACTTCTTATGATCTTGAAAATCTTTTTAGCACCAACTTTGGAAATTATGATGATAATAATTGTTATACTATTGGTGTTATTCATACTATTGATGATAAGAGTGATTATGCTAATAATATGCAAACCCACAAGCTTGGGAATGCTATGTTTGATGAGAAAATGACATGTTTGAGAAGTTATTTGCTGAAAATAATGTTTACCCTAAGCTTGGGGATGCTATGTTTAATGAGGATGATCTTTTTAGTCCCCCTACTTTTAATGATCAAATTTATGATGATAGCATGCCTCTTATCTGTGATGATTGCAACAATAATGAAAGTGGGTTTGGAAGAGTGTCAACTCTAGGTAATAATTATCCCAGTATTATGGAGGGTGTTCAATCTTATAACAATGATAAAAGTGGATTTGGAGAGGTCATGACTTTATTTAGTGTTGAGTCCACTACTTTGTAAGAGGTTTCAATTGATTATGATGTGAACAAAGTTGCTACTTATGATGATTATTGTGATGATACTTATGTTATAAAAAGTAATGATGATTATTATTATAAAACTTGTCATAATTATGAATACCCTTTTACTGAACATTACTCTTTTAATGTGGAAACAATCTATAGTATTCAAGTTTCATATGATACTCCCACTATTATGAGTGAGAATAAATTTGCCTATCTGGAGAGTAATAAAAATCCTATGCTTGTAGGTCATGAAAAGAATGCTTTATGTGATAGTTATATTGATGAATTCATTCATGACGCTACTGAAAATTATTATGAGAGAGGATCATGTGCTTGTAGGTGTTGCAATAATATCAAGTTTCCTATTGATACGTCTCCAACATATCTATAATTTTTGATTGTTCCATGCTATTATATTATCAATCTTGGATGTTTTTATATACATTTACAACAATTATATATCATTTTTTGGGATTAACCTATTAACTTAGTGCCCAGTGCCAATTGATACGAAGTCCAAATGCCACGAAACTTTTTGGAGATTTTTTTCTGGACAAGATAAACTCTAGAAGCTTCGGGAGAAGACCAGACACCAGAGGAGGTGGCCACGAGCCACCAGGGCGCGCCTGGGGGAGGCAGGCGCGCCTTGGTGCCTTGTGGGCCCACCTCAGCTCCGTTTGACCTAATTCCACCTCTATAAATACCCAAAAATCAGGAAACCAACAGGAGAGTCCATGAAATACTTTTTCCGCCGCAGCAAGTTTCTGTTCTCGAGAGATCCCATCTGGAGGCCTTTTCCGGCACTCCGCCAGAGGGGGAATCGATCACGGAGGGGCTCTACATCAACCTTGCTGCCCTTCCGCTGCGTGAGTAGTTTACCACAGACCTTCGGGTCCATAGTTAGTAGCTAGATGGCTTCTTCTCTCTTTTTGATCTTCAATACAATGTTCTCCTCGATGTTCTTGGAGTTCTATCCGATGTAATCACTTTTTGCGGTGTGTTTGTTGGGATCCGATGAATTGTGAGTTTATGATCAGATTATTCATGAATATTATTTGAGTCTTCTCTGATCTCTTTTATGCATGATTATTATAGCTTCGTATTTCTTCTCTGATCTATTGATTTGGTTTGTCCAACTAGATTTATTTATCTTGCCATGGGAAGAGGTGCTTTGTAATGGGTTCGATCTTGCGGTGCTCAATCCCAGTGACAGAAAGGGACATGACACGTATGTATCATTGCTATTAGGGGTAAAAAGATGGGGTTTATTCATGCGTGAGTTTACTTTGTCTACATCATGTCATCTTGCTTTAGGCGTTACTCCGTTCTTATGGACTTAATACACTAGATGCATGCAGGATAGCGGTCGATGTGTGGAGTAATAGTAGTATATGCAGGCAGGAGTCGGTCTACTTGTTTCGGATGTGATGCCTATATACATGATCATTGCCTTGGATATCGTCATGATTATTTGCTTTTCTATCAATTGCCCAACAGTAATTTGTCTACCCACCGTATGTTATTTTCTTGAGAGAAGCCTCTAGTGAAAACTATGGCCCCCGGGTCTACTGATGTCTACTACACAATTTATTCTTGTAGACTCGTGTTGGGCCTCCAAGCGCAGAGTTTTGTAGGACAGTCGCAATTTTCCCTCAAGTGGATGACCTAAGGTTTATCAATCCGTGGGAGGCGTAGGTTGAAGATGGTATCTCTCAAACAACCCTGCAACCAAATACAAGAAATCTCTTGTGTCCCCAACACACCCAATACAATGGTAAATTGTATAGGTGCACTAGTTCGGCGAAGAGATGGTGATAAAAGTGTAGTATGGATAGTAGATATAGGTTTTTGTAATCTGAAAATATAAAAACAGCAAGGTAGCAAGTAACAAAAGCGAGCACAAACGGTATTGCAATGCTTAGAAACAAGGCCTAGGGTTCGTACTTTCACTAGTGCAATCTCTCAACAATGCTAATATAATTGGATCATATAACAATCCCTCAATGTGCGATAAAGAATCACTCCAAAGTTCCTATTAGCGGAGAACATAAGATAGAAATTGTTTGTAGGGTACGAAACCACCTCAAAGTTATCCTTTCCGGTCGATCTATTGAGCCATTCCTATAATTGTCACAAACAGCCCTAGAGTTCGTACTAAAATAACACCATATGATACACATCAACCAACTCTAATGTCACCTAGATACTCCAATGTCACCACATGTATCCGTGAGTTGATTATACGATATGCATCAAACAACTTCATAATCATAATATTCAATCCACACAAAGATCTTCAAGGAGCACCCCAAAGTTTCTATCGGGGAAAAGATAATAAAAACGTGCATCAACCCCTATGCATAGATTACCCCAATGTCACCGCGGGAATCCGCGAGTTGAGTGCCCAAACATATATCAAGTGAATCAATATAATACCCCATTGTCACCACGGGTATTCATATGCAAGACACACATCAAGTGTTCTCAAATCTAAAATATTCAATCCGACAATAACGAATCCTCAAAGGGAAAAGATTCGATTCATCACAACAAAGATAGAGAGGGAAGAAACACCAGATGATCCAACTATATTAACAAAGCTCGCGATACATCAAGATCGTGCCATGTCAAGAACACGAGAGAGAGAGATCAAACACATAGCTACTAGTACATACCCTCGGCCCCGAGGGTGAACTACTCCCTCCTCGTCATGGAGACCGCCGGGATGATGAAGATGGCCTCCGGTGATGATTCCCCCCTCCGGCAGGGTGCCGGAAAAGGGCTGTAGATTAGATCGTGGAGGTACAGAGGCTTGCGGCGGCGTAAAAACTCATCTAGGTTAACTTTCGGGGGTTTCTGAATATATATGATTTTTCAGCGTTGGAATCACGCGAAGAGGTGCCATAGGGGGCCCACGAGGCACCAGGGCGCGCCTGGGGGGGGTGCAGGCGCGCCCAGGTGGCTCGTGGAGCCCCTGTGGCTCTTCTGCTGCTTCCCCGAAGCTTCCTGGGTCCGTTTCCTTTCAGGAAAAATCGTCAAGAAGTTTCGCTGCATTTGGACTTCATTTGATATGGATTTTCTGGAAAACCAAAAACAAGCAGAAAACAGCAACTGGCACTGGGCACTAGGTCAATATGTTAGTCCATAAAAATCAGATAAAAGCCGTATAAAAGTGCACCAAAATCATACAAAACTATAATAAACATGGCATGAATACTTCATAAATTATAGATACGTTGGAGACGTATCAGCATCCCCAAGCTTAATTCCTGCTCGTCCTCGAGTAGGTAAATGATAAAAGAAATAATTTATGAAGTGTGAATGCTAGCATAGTGCATAAGTTTGATCAATAATAATTTCAATCACTTTTTGTAGCATCATTATATATCATAAACAGTAGCTCATCTCATAAAACTTCTCATGATCAAGTAGCAAGCTATTCACATGTTTAAACTATAGGCCATAAACTTTCTTGAAAACTAACAAACTATGTTCTCAGTCATCAAACAATTGCAATTCATCTTATTTTCAGGAAGGGTCTATGTAAGAGCTTTGATCTAGCAAATTCCACATACTCAACTATCATTTAGTCTTCCATGATTGCTGACACTCAAAGCATATTTTTAGAACAAACTGTTTCAGTCAAACACATAGGAAGATAGGGGCTTAATGTTTTGCCTCCCAACTTATTTATCTCAGGGATAATGTCAACAATAACAACTCATGATCATCTATATTCAACTGGATATATGTGCCTGGATCTTTCCCTACCACATAATGCTTGCCAACTAAAGAATAAATAGAGCGGAATGGGGATGAACATTAATGACTCTTGCATAAAAGTAAATACAGAAAAGTAAAAGATAGGCCCTTTGCAGAGCGAAGCAGAGGTTGTCATGCGCTTTTTGTTGTTGGATGCACAAGCCCTTAATGCAAAGGAACGTCATGTTATATTGCCCCTTGTGATAGCAACCTTTATTATGCAGTCTGTCGCTTTTATTTATTTACCATCACAAGTTCGTACAACACTTATTTTCCCTTGAAATAAAAGATCATACATATTTTAGGAGCAATTTTTATTGCTTTTTGCACCGATGACAACTTACTTGAAGGATCTTATTCAATCCATAGGTAGATATAGTGGACTCTCATGGCAAGAAACTGGGTTTAAGGATTTTTGGATGCACAAGTAGTATCTCTACTTAGTATGAATTTTTGGCTAGCAAAAGATCCTAAGCAAGCACCACATGTTAGAGGATCCATGACAATATAACTTCTATGTGAATATAAACAAACATAACTCATTACGTTGTCTTCCTTGTCCAACGTCAACTACTTGATCAAGCCTGAAAATAATTAATGGGGGCTCACAATCATAGAAGATGTCCAAAATAGTATATTTATATGTGAAATTTCTCTTCCTTCAAAATTATTTCATGAATTGTTCAAGTGACCAATGCTATGTTTGTTAACTTTCAATAAATTTTACCACTTATACTTCTTGTATGTGAAGTCACTACTCCCCATGGGACAAGCATATGAAGCACATATAATTTCAACTTTACGATATTCAATTCTTTCACAATTTACTCATAGGATATAAGTGAAGCACAAGAGTAAATGACAAATTACTCCAAAAAGATATAAGTGAAGATCAAATGAGTAGTTAAGTAAATAGGTAGCTATGTGAGGACTCTCTCTCATTTAAAAATTTCAGATCTTATTATTCAAACAACAAGAAAAACAAAATAAAATGACATTCCAAGAATAGCACATATCATGTGAAGAAGTAAAAACTTAGACTAACCGATAGGTGTTGATGAAGAAAGGTGGGATGCCAACCGGGGCATCCCCAAGCTTAGTTGCTTGAGACTTCTTGGAATGTTAACTTGGGGTGCCTTGGGCATCCCCAAGCTTGAGCTCTTGTGTCTCCTTAATTCCCCTCATATCACGGTTTCTCTAAATCTTAAAAACTTCATCCACACAAAACTCAACAAGAACTCATGAGATAAGTTAGTATAAATCCACTCAAAACCTTAACATTCTCTACTGTAACAAATCACAAAAATTATAATTAAACATTGCATACTAAATGCCTCTTCATATTTAATACTCATATCCTCAAATAGAAACATTAAACACGCAAACATATGCAAACAATGCAACTATAACAGCAATCTGCCAAAACAGAATAGTTTGTAAAAGGGGAATAAGAATCCATACTTCCCTAACTACAAAAATTCTGAAAAATTACCACGGACAGAGAACTCATTCATTCTTACTGTGTAAAAATTTCAGATTTTTATCATGCTCTGACTATTCAGCAATATTCTGGACATAACAAAAAACTTTCTGTTTTCAAACAGCAACACATGGACTTGCAAACTGAGCATGGTAAAGGCTATAATTGGCATTTTATTGAACTAAAAGACACAAAACATGATTATTGATAGCAGCAAGAAAATCTCAACAAAATAAAATGACGCTCCAAGCAAAACTCATATTATGTGATGAATAAAAATATAGCTCCAAGTGAGGTTACCGATAATGTTGAAGACGAAAGAGGGGATGCCTTCCGGGGCATCCCCAAGCTTAGTTGCTTGGGTATTCCTTGAATATTACCTTGGGGTGCCTTGGGCATCCCCAAGCTTAGTTTCTTGGGTATTCCTTGAATATTACCTTGGGGTGCCTTGGGCATCCCCAAGCTTAGGGTCTTGCCACTCCTTATTCTCCTCATATCGATATCTCACCCAAAACTTGAAAACTTCAATCACACAAAACTTAACGGAACTTGTGAGATAGGTTAGTATGATAAAAATAAATCATACACTTAGGTACTATTAAGACAAGTTTCATAATTGTTCTCACATAATTCCTACTGTATTCTATCATTTCCACAATTTATATTACTCAATATAAGCTATGGAAACACTAAAACAAGCAAACTATGCATCGAAAACAGAATCTGTCAAAAACAGAACAGCATGTAGTAGCGATTTAAAAACCATACTTCTGTACCTCTAAAAATTCTGAAAAATTAGGAAAACGTAAAAAATTTGTAACACAATACTTTGTAAAAATTTCAGAATTTTTTCACGCTCCAGTACAGAATAGAAATTCCAGCACTGGACGTAAAAGTTTCTGTTTTTGCACAGAATCGAATCAACAAGTATCCACACTATCCCAAAGGCTTTACTTGGCACATTATTTAAGGAAAACATCTAAAACATGATTACTACAGTATCTTAATCATGCAAGCACACAAAAAGAGTAGGGGTAAATATTGGGTTGTCTCCCAACAAGCGCTTTTCTTTAATGCCTTCTAGCTAGGCATGATGATTTCAATGATGCTCGCATAAAAGTAAAGAATTGAAACACAATGAGAGCATCATGAAGCATATGACTTGCACATTTAAGCCTAACCCACTTCCTATGCATAGGGATTTTGTGAGCAAATAGTTTATTGGAGCAAGAATCAACTAGCATAGGAAGGCAAAACAAGCATAACTTCAAAACTTTCAACGCATAGAGAGGAACCTTGATATTATTGCAACTCCTACAAGCATATGATCCTCTCTCATAATAATTTTCAGTAGCATCATGAATGAATTCAACAATATAGCCATCACACAAAGCATTCCTTTCATGATCCACAAGCATAGAAATTTTATTACTCTCCACATAAGCAAATTTATTCTCATCAATAGTAGTGGAAGCAAACTCAATGAAATAACTATCATGTGATACTTGATTGGCATAATCCAATGGAAAATTAAAATCATGATGAAAAGTTTCATAGTTATCATTATTCTTTATAGCATACATGTCATCACAATAATCATCATAGATAGCAACTTTGTTGCCATAATCAATTGAAACTTCTCTCAAAATAGTGGAATCATCATTAAATAAAGTTGTGACCTCTCCAAATCCACTTTTATCAATATAATCATCATAAATAGGAGGCATGCTATCATGATAAAAAATTTGCTCATCAAAACTTGGGGGACTAAAAATATCATCTTCATTAAACATAGCATCCCCAAGCTTGTAGCTTTGCATATCATTAGCATCATGGATATTCAAATAATTCATACTAACAACATTGCAATCATGCTCATCATTCAAATATTTTATGCCAAACATTTTATTGAATTCTTCTTCTATCAATTGAGCACAATTTTCGGATCCATCATTTTCAAGAAAGACATGATAAAGACGAATAATATGAGGCAACCTCAATTAAATTTTTTTGTAGTTTTCTTTTATAAACCAAACTAGTGATAAAACAAGAAACTAAAAGATTCGATTGCAAGATCTAAAGATATACCTTCAAGCACTCACCTCCCCGGCAATGGTGCTAGAAAAGAGCTTGATGTCTACTACACAACTTATTCTTGTAGACTCGTGTTGGGCCTCCAAGCGCAGAGTTTTGTAGGACAGTAGCAATTTTCCCTCAAGTGGATGACCTAAGGTTTATCAATTCGTGGGAGGCATAGGTTGAAGATGGTATCTCTCAAACAACCCTGCAACCAAATACAAGAAATCTCTTGTGTCCCCAACACACCCAATACAATGGTAAATTGTATAGGTGCACTAGTTCGGCGAAGAGATGGTGATAAAAGTGTAGTATGGATAGTAGATATAGGTTTTTGTAATCTGAAAATATAAAAACAGCAAGGTAGAAAGTAACAAAAGCGAGCACAAACGGTATTGCAATGCTTAGAAACAAGGCCTAGGGTTCATACTTTCACTAGTGCAATCTCTCAACAATGCTAATATAATTGGATCATATAACAATCCCTCAACGTGCGATAAAGAATCACTCCAAAGTTTCTATTAGCGGAGAACATAAGATAGAAATTGTTTGTAGGGTACGAAACCACCTCAAAGTTATCCTTTCCGATCGATCTATTGAGCCATTCCTATAATTGTCATAAACAGCCCAAGAGTTCGTACTAAAATAACACCATATGATACACATCAACCAACTCTAATGTCACCTAGATACTCCAATGTCACCACAAGTATTCGTGAGTTGATTATACGATATGCATCAAACAACTTCATAATCATAATATTCAATCCACACAAATATCTTCAAGGAGCACCCCAAAGTTTCTATCGGAGAAAAGATAATGAAAACATGCATCAACCCCTATGCATAGATTACCCCAATGTCACCGCGGGAATCCGCGAGTTGAGTGCCAAAACATATATCAAGTGAATCAATATAATACCCCCTTATCACCACGGGTATTCATATGCAAGACATACATCAAGTGGTCTCAAATCTGAAATATTCAATCCGACAATAACGAAACTTCAAAGGGAAAAGATTCGATTCATCACAACAAAGATAGAGAGGAAAGAAACACCATATGATCCAACTATATTAACAAAGCTCGCGATGCATCAAGATCGTGCCATGTCAAGAACATGAGAGAGAGAGAGAGAGAGAGATCAAACACATAGCTACTAGTACATACCCTCAGCCCCGAGGGTGAACTACTCCCTCCTCGTCATGGAGACCGTCGGGATGATGAAGATGGCCTCCGGTGATGATTCCCCCCTCCGGCAGGGTGCCAGAAAAGGGCTGTAGATTAGATCGTGGAGGTACATAGGCTTGCGGCGGCGTAAAAACTCATCTAGGTTAACTTTCGGGGGTTTCTGAATATATATGATTTTTCAGCGTTGGAATCACGCGAAGAGGTGCCACAGGGGGCCCACGAGGCACCAGGGCGTGCCTGTGGGGGGGCAGGCGCGCCCAGGTGGCTCATGGGGCCCCTGTGCCTCTTCTGCTGCTTCCCCGAAGCTTCCTGGGTCCGTTTCCTTTCAGAAAAAATTGTCAAAAAGTTTCGCAGCATTTCGACTTCATTTGATATGGATTTTCTGTAAAACCAAAAACAAGCAGAAAATAGCAACTGGCACTGGGCACTAGGTCAATATGTTAGTCCATAAAAATCATATAAAAGCCGTATAAAAGTGCACCAAAATCATACAAAACTATAATAAACATGGCATGAATAATTCATAAATTATAGATACGTTGGAGACGTATCATCTACCTAAATCATATTACTGAAACCCTAAAAATACTTGCTGCAATTTTATCTTATTTATTTTATTTTGTATTTTTGTTTCAATCTATCTATCTATCACATACAATTTAATCTTGCAATTGACCACCGAGGGATTGAAAACCCCTCGTTTGCGTTGGGTGCAAGGATTTGTTGTTTGTGTGCAGGTACTGCTAACGAGGTGTTGCGTGATTCTCCTACTGGATTGATAGCCTTGGTTTCATAACTAAGGAAAATACTTACCTCGACTGTGCTGCATCATCCCTTCCTCTTCGGGGAAAATACCAACGCAAGCTACAAGTAGCAGGAAGAATTTCTGGCGCCGTTGCCGGGGAGACATCATCAACATCTATCAAGTACCTTTGCATAAACTCTCATCTCCTTGCATTTACTTTATTTGCCTCTCATTTTCATCTCCCCCACTTCTAAAAAGTTTTTACAAAAATACAAAAATATTTTTCGTTTGCCTTTTACTTGTTTGCTTGTTATCTTGTTTGCGTAGTCACGATGTCTCAAGAAAATACAAAATTGTGTGATTTTTCCAATACTAATAATAATGATTTTATTAGTACTCCGATTGCTCCTCCCGCCGCTAGTGCGGATACTTGTGATATTAATGCCGCTTTGTTAAATCTTGTCATGAAAGATCAATTTTCTAGTAGTCCTCATGAATATGCTGCATCCCATCTTAACACTTTCGTAGAATTGTGTGACATGCAAAAGAAAAAAGATGTGGATAATGATATTGTGAAACTAAAATTATTCCCATTCTCATTGCGAGATCGTTCAAAAATTTGGTTTTCATCTTTACCACGAAATAGTATCGATTCTTGGGATAGGTGTAAAGATGCTTTTATTACTAAGTATTTTCCTCCCGCGAAAATCATTTCTCTTAGAAATCAAATTATGAATTTTAAGAAACTTGATCATGAACATGTTGCCCAATCTTGGGAGAGGATGAAATTAATGATAAGAAATTGCCCTACTCATGGTTTAAATTTATGGATGATCATACAAAATTTTTATGCGGGATTGAATTTTGTTTCTAGAAATCTTTTAGACTCCGCCGCGGGTGGTACTTTTATGGAAATTACTTTGGGAGAAGCTACTAAATTGCTTGATAATATTATGGCAAATTATTCACAATGGCATACTGAAAGAACTCCTACTAGTAAAAAGGTGAATTCTATTGAAGAAATTAGTACTTTGAGTGATAAAGTTGATGCGCTTATGAAATTGGTTGCTAGTAAAAATTCTCATATTGATCCTAATGATGTGCCATTGTCCTCTTTGATTGAGAAAAATAATGATCCCGTAGATGTGAATTTTGTCTCGTGAAACAATTTTAATAATAATGCTTATAGAGGTAATTTCAATCCTAGGCCGTTTCCTAGAAATTCCTCTAATAATTATGGCAATCCTTATGGTAATTCTTATAATAATAATAATAGGATGCCCTCTGATCTTGAAAGTAATATTATAGAATTTATTAATGCTCAAAAGGTTTTCAACACTACGATAGAAGAAAAATTGAGTAAACTTGATGATATGTCTAGGAGCATTGATAGAATTATTCATGATGTGGAAAATCTTAAGACTAAAATTTTGCCACCCAAAATTGATATTAGTGAATCAATTAAAGCTTTATATGTCTCCATGGATGAGAGTAAGAAAAGAACCGCCATGCTAAAAGCTAAACGAGAATTTTTAGAAAAAGCGATTCCTCCCGGTTTTATCGTAGTAATGATGAGGATATTAAAATGATTGGTGTTTCATCTATTGATTCTTTGTTTAGCAATATAAAACTTGATGAAAAGGGGACTGACGAAGAGTTAACTTTAGCTAGTAGGCGTTCTCATAATTCGGAGGGTGAAAATCTTAATGAAAAAATTGCTAAAAGTGGGTTTGGAGAGGTAAAAACTTTAAATAGCGATGTGCCCACCCTCTTGGATGACAAAGATTTTAATTATGATAATTGTTCTTTGATTGAGTGCATTTATTTGTTACAATCCATGTTAAATTCACCCAACGCTTATGAGCAAAACAAGGCTTTTACTAAACACATCGTAGAAGCAATGATGAAAGCGTTAGAAGAAAAGCTAGAACTAGAAATTTCAATTCCTAGAAAATTATATGATTAATGGGAACCCACCATCAAAGTTAAAATTAAAAATTATGAGTACAATGCATTATGTGATTTGGGTGCTAGCGTTTCCACAATTCCAAAATCTTTATGTGATGTGCTAGGTTTCACCAATATAGATGAATGTTCTCTTAATTTGCACTTGGTGGATTCTACTATTAAAAATCCTTTGGGTAGAATTAATGATGTTCTTATTCTTGCAAATAGGAACTATGTGCCCGTTGATTTTATTGTACTCAACATTGAATGCAATTCTTCTTGCCCCATAATACTTGGTAGACCGTTCTTGCGAACCATAGGTACCGTTATTGATATGAAAGAAGGGAATATAAAATTTCAGTTTCCATTAAAAAAGGGTATGGAGCATTTCCCTAGGAAAATAATTAAAGCACCATAAGAATCAATTATGAGGGCTACTTATGGAATCAACTTGAAAGATGACAATACTTGAAACTATGCATTATGCCTAGCTAGGGGCATAAAACAATAGCGCTTGTTGGGAGGCAACCCAATGAATAAAATAATTTTTTTTTCTGTTATTGTGTGTTTTAACAATTATGCTACTGGTATGATTGTGTTTTTGTGTTGTTAATTAGTGTTTGTGCCAACTAAAGCCTTTAGGATGATTTGGAAGATAGTATAATTGATGCTGTTTGGAAAACAGAAAGTTTTGCGTCCAGTGCTGGAATTTTATTTCTGTACTGGAACGTCAGAAAAATCTAAAATTTTTACACAGTATTGGTATATGAATTTCCCACGTTTCCCTAATTTTTCAGAATTTTTGGAGTTACATAAGTATGTCTTTTAAATAGATTTCTACAGACTGTTCTGTTTTTGACAGATTCTGTTTTTGATGCACTACTTGCTTGTTTTGATGAATCTATGGATTGTATCGGGGGGTATAAGCCATGGTGAAGTTATATTACAGTAGTTATAATGCAAAAATAAAATATGAATGGGTTTGCAACAGTACTTAAAGTAGTGATTTATTTTGTTATACTAACGGATCTCACGAAGGTTTTGTTGAGTTTTGTGTGATTGAAGTTTTCAAGTTTTGGGTGAGATCACGATGGATGAAGCAATAAGGAGTGGCAAGAGCCTAAGCTTCCGGATGACCGAGGCACCCCAAGGTAATATTCAAGGAAGACTCAAGCGTCTAAGCTTGGGGATGCACCGGAAGGCATCCCCTCTTTCTTCTACCAAGCATCGGTAATTTTACTTGGAGCTATATTTTTATTCATCACATGATATGTGTTTTGCTTGGAGCGTCTTGTATTATATGAGTCTTTGCTTTGTTTTCTTTTTAGTTTGTCACAATCATCCTTGCTGAACACACCTATTTTGAGAGAGCCACACGTTTATCATCATTTGTTAGAATACTTTATGTGCTTCACTTAAATTTTTTGAGCTAGGCAGTTGCTCTAGTGCTTCACTTAAATCTTTTTGAGCACGGTGGTGGCTAAATTTTGAAGAAATGAACTCTCATGCTTCACTTATATTATTTTGGGAGTTGATTGAAATTTTGAAGAAATGAATTCTCATGGTTCACTTATATTATTTTGAGAATTTAAAAGATTAAAATTTTGAAGAAATATTTGCACTCTCATGCTTCACTTATATCTTTTTGAGAGTTGATGATAGTAACGGTAATTTGCACAAGATATGAATTTGGTCCCAAAGTGATGAATATTCAAGAGGGATATAATAAAAACTTTCATATAAATCATTGGATATGATAAGTGTGATTCCTTGCAATAGTTTTGCGATATGGAAATGATAATATGTGAGTCATGTTAGTGAGTAATTGTGATTTAGTAAGAATATTAGTGTTAAGGTTTGTGATTCCCTATGCATGCACATCAAGTCAATAGTTATGCAACGAAATCATATCCTACTTATGGTGCATTATTCGGTGTTAGTTATGTTCAATGCATGTTTATGACCGTTTTCGCTTTTTGGTTGGTCGCTTCTCAATCTATTTGCTAGCCTTCATTTGTACTAAGCGGAAATACTGCTTTTGCATCCAAACTCTTTAAACCCAAGTTGTGCCTAATGAGTCCACCATACCTACCTATATGCAGTACTTCCATGCCGTTCCAAGTAAATTTGCGTGTGCCAACTCTAATTTTCAAAATATTTTTTCTGTTTGTGTGCCCGTACCGCTCATGAGGCGAAAGGGGGTGGCCAATATTTTCCATGCTAGGTGGGTTATTCTCACGATGAGTGTTTATTCACTTGTCATTGCACGATAGTGTGGCAGGTAATAGGGATGCCCAGTCCCAAAATGAAATGATATGAAATGAAAAATCTTATATGATGATAATAATAAATTCCTTGGAAAGTGTTGGTATGGAGGGCACCCGTGGATACGGCTAGCCATGGATTGTGTAAGAATGGTGGAAAAGGAATAACTTTATTTTCTGTTTGGGAACCGCCTATAATGTATCTAGCATGGAAGATATTGGGAATTCTCGTTCGTTTTCGTTGACAGGAAAAGCATGCCTCCCAAAAAAATTTATCTCTCTAATTTAAGCTTTGAGTTCTGGCACATTAGCAAATCTCTGCTTCCCTCTGCGAAGGGCCTATCTATTTACTTTTATGCAATTTTTATTTTTATCTTGAGTCTCCATCTTCTCTTATAAAGCACCAACTAGAGAGCACTATTGTCATACTTGTGCATTGTGTGTAGCTAATATTTTAGTGTGTTTCATGAATGGATCAATGATTGAGCATAATGGGCTAGGGATAACTTTCTTAAGCGTTGATATTTTGAAAGACATGGTTGCTTGTTAGCATGCTTGAGTATTTATATCTTCATGTCAAATTATAGACTATTGCTTTGAATCATTCAAGTCCAATGTCCATGCTATAAAAGAAAAGAATATGTGATAAATATGATAGGCAGCATTCCACATCAAAAATTCTGTTTTTATCATTTACCTACTTGAGGACGAGCAGGAATTAAGCTTGAGGATGCTGATACGTCTCCAACGTATCTATAATTTTGGATTGTTCCATGCTGTTATATTACCAATCTTGGATGTTTTTATATACATTTACAGCAATTATATATCATTTTTTGGGACTAACCTATTAACTTAGTGCCCAGTGCCAGTTGCTATTTTCTGCCTGTTTTTGGTTTTATAGAAAATCAATACCAAACGAAGTCCAAATGCCACGAAACTTTTTGGAGATTTTTTTCTGGAAAAGATAAACACTAGAAGCTTCGAGAGAAGACCAGACGCCAGAGGAGGTGGC
This sequence comes from Elymus sibiricus, assembly GCA_039707655.1. NCBI lineage: Eukaryota > Viridiplantae > Streptophyta > Magnoliopsida > Poales > Poaceae > Elymus > Elymus sibiricus. Next base: position 276,166,096 of record CM077668.1, read on the forward strand.
CACGAGCCACCATGGCGCGCCTGGGGGGGGGCAGGCGCGCCCTGGTGCCTCGTGGGCCCACCTCAGCTTCGTTTGACCTAATTCCACCTCTATAAATACCCAAAAATCAGGAAACCAACAGGAGAGTCCACGAAATACTTTTTCCGCCGCCGCAAGTTTCTGTTCTCGAGAGATCCCATCTGGAGGCCTTTTCCGGCACTCCGCCAGAGGGGGAATCGATCACGGAGGGGCTCTACATCAACCTTGCTACCCTTCCGATGATGCGTGAGTAGTTTACCACAGACCTTTGGGTCCATAGTTAGTAGCTAGATGGCTTCTTCTCTCTTTTTGATCTTCAATACAATGTTCTCCTCGATGTTCTTGGAGTTCTATCTGATGTAATTACTTTTTGCGGTGTGTTTGTTGGGATCCGATGAATTGTGAGTTTATGATCAGATTATCCATGAATATTATTTGAGTCTTCTCTGATCTCTTTTATGCATGATTATTATAGCTTCGTATTTCTTCTCCGATCTATTGATTTTGTTTGGCCAACTAGATTGATTTATCTTGCCATGGGAAGAGGTGCTTTGTAATGGGTTCGATCTTGCGGTGCTCAATCCCAGTGACAGAAAGGACATGATACGTATGTATCGTTGCTATTAAGGATAAAAAGATTGGGTTTATTCATGCGTGAGTTTACTTTGTCTACATCATGTCATCTTGCTTAAGGCGTTACTCCGTTCTTATGGACTTAATACACTAGATGCATGCTGGATAGCGGTCGATGTGTGGAGTAATAGTAGTAGATGCAGGCAGGAGTCGATCTACTTGTCTCGGACGTGATGCCTATATACATGATTATTGCCTCGGATATCGTCATGATTAATTGCTTTTCTATCAATTGCCCAACAGTAATTTTTCTACCCACCGTATGCTATTTTCTTGAGAGAAGCCTCTAGTGAAAACTATGGCCCCCGAGTCTACCTAAATCATATTAGTAAAACCCTAAAAATACTTGCTGCAATTTTATCTTATTTATTTTATTTTGTATTTTTGTTTCAATCTATCTATCTATCACATACAATTTAATCTTGCAATTGACCGCTGAGGGATTGACAACCCCTCGTTTGCGTTGGGTGCAAGGATTTGTTGTTTGTGTGCAGGTACTGCTAACGAGGTGTTGCGTGATTCTCCTACTGGATTGATAACCTTGGTTTCATAACTGAGGGAAATACTTACCTCTACTATGCTGCATCATCCCTTCCTCTTCGGGGAAAATACCAACGCAAGCTACAAGTAGCACCTATCTATGTGTTGAAAGTTTTGAAGTTATACTCATTTTTACTTCCTATGCTACTTGATTCTTGCTCCCATAAATTGTTTGCTCACAAAATCTCTATGCATAGGCAGTGGGTTAGGCTTAAATTTGCTTGTCATATGATTCATGATGCTCTCTTTATGTTTCAATTCTTTATTCTTATGGAAGCATCATTGAAATCATCATGCCTAGCTAAAATGCATTAAAGAAAAGCGCTTGTTGGGCGACAACCCAATATTTATACCTACTGTTTTTGTGTGTCCACATGATTAAGCTACTGTAGTAATCATGTTTTATATGTTTTCTTTCAATAATGTGCCAAGTGAAGCCTTTGGGATAGTGTGAATTTCTATTATGTACAGGAGCGTGAGAAAATTCTGTAATTTTTAAACAGTATTGGGTTACAAGTTTTTTACGTTTTCCTAATTTTTCAGAATTTTTGGAGGTACAGAAGTATGATTTTAATTCGATCACTACATGTTGTTCTGTTTTTGACAGATTCTGTTTTTATTGCATAGTTTGCTTGTTTTAGTGTTTCCATAGATTATATTGAGTAATATAAATTGTGAAAATGATAGAATACAGTAGGCATCGTGTGAGAAAAATTATGAATCTTGTATTGACAGTACCAAAGTGAATGATTTATTTTCATACTAACCTATCTCACGGAGTTCCGTTAAGATTTATGTGATTGAAGTTTTCAAGTTTTGGGTGAGATATCGATATGAGGAGAATAAGGAGTGGAAAAACCCTAAGCTTGGGGATTCCCAAGGCACCCCAAGGTAATACTCAAGGAAGACTCAAGCGTCTAAGCTTGGGGATGCCCCGGAAGGCATCCCCTCTTTCGTCTTCAACACTATCGGTAACCTCACTCGGAGCTATATTTTTATTCGTCACATAATATGTGTTTTGCTTGGAGCATCATTTTATTTTAGTTTACTTTGCCTGCTTTTATCAATAATCATGTTTTGTATCTTTTATTTCAATAAAAATGCCAATTATAGCCTTTACCATGCTCAGTTTGCAAGTTTATGTGTTGCTTTTTGAAAACACAAAGTTTTCTGTTTTGTCCTGAATTTATGTGAATTGTCAGAACATGAAAAAAATCTGACATTTTTACACAGTAAGCATGCATGAGTTCTCTGTCACATGGTAATTGTTCAGAATTTTTGGTGTTAGGGAAGTATGAACTTTTATTCCCCCTTTACAGACTGTTCTGTTTTGGCAGATTGCTGTTATAGTTGCATTGTTTGCATATGTTGGCTTGTTTAAGGTTTCTATTTGTGGATAGGAGTATTAAATATGCAGAGGCATTTCGTATGCAATGTTTAATTATAATTTTAGTAATTTGTTACAGTAGAGAATGATAAGGCTTTGAGTTGATTTATACTAACTTATCTCACGAGTTCTCGTCAAGTTTTGTGTGGATAAAGTTTTTGAGATTTAGGGAAACCATGATATGAGAGGAATTAAGGAGACACAAGAGCTCAAGTTTGGGGATGCCCAAGGCATCCCAAGTTAACATTCTAAGAAGTCTCAAGCAACTAAGCTTGGGGATGCCCCGGTAGGCAACCCACCTTTCTTCATCAACACCTATCGGTTAGCCTAAGTTTTTACTTGTTCACATGATATGTGCTATTCTTGGAGTGTCCTTTCCTTTTACTTTCTTTGTTTGAATAAAACACTTAGATCTGAAAGTTTTAAATGAGAGAGAGTCCTCACATAGCTACCTAATTGTTTGACTACTCATTGATCATCACTTATATCTTTTGGAGTAGTTGTCATTTACTCTCGTTCTTCACTTATATCCTAAGAGTAAATTGTTGAATGAATTAAATACCATAGATTTGAAATTATATGTGCTTCATATGCTTGTCTCATGCCTAGTAGTAGCTTCACATTGGGTTTAGAAAGTAAAATCTATTGAAGTTTGACAATCACAATATTGGTCATACAAGCAATTCATGAAAGATTAGTATATGGAAGAGAAATTTCACATACAAATATATTATCTTGGACATCTTTTATGATTGTGAATACCCATTAATTATTTTCAAACTTGAGCAAATTAGTTGAAGTTGGACAAGGAAGACAACGTAATGAGTTATGGATCCTCCAACATGTGGTGCTTGTTTAGAATCTTTTGCTAGCCAAAATTTCTGTATAAGCGGGAATACTGCTTGTGCATCCAAAATACTTGAGCCAAGTTTCTTCCATGAGTGTCCACCATACCTACCTATATACGGTATTACCCTACCGTTCCAAGTAAATTTGCATGTCCCATCTCTAAATCCTTCAAATAATCATCTGTTTTGTGTGCCCGTACCGCTCATGGAGCGACGTGGTGGTCAGTATCTTCCATGCTAAGCGGGTTATTCTCATGATGGGTGTTTATTCACTTGTCCTTGCACGAGAGAGGCTGGTAATTGGGATGTCCAATCCCTTAAATAAAAAATAAAAGAAAGAAAGAAAGAAATATATAATAAAACAAAGGCCCCCCTGGAAAGTTGAAAGTTTGGAGGGCACCCGTGAATTCGGCTAGCCATGGCTTGTGTTTGAATGGTTGAGGGGGAGTTAAACTTTTCATTTCTACATGAGAACCGCCAATAATGTGTTTAGCATGGAAGATATTGAAATTCTTAGTCATGACGTTGACAGGAAAGGCACACCACTCAAATATATTCATCTATGTTTTTAGCAATGAGCTATGGCACCTCTACAAATCCATGCTTCCCTCTACGAAGGGCTTATGTTTTACTTTTCTATCAATTTTATTTTTGTTGAGTCAACTTCTTATTTCAACCTCAATTATTCTCTAGTTGGCAAGCATCATGTGGTCAGGAAAGATCCAGGCACATATAGCCCCTATCTTTCTCTGTGTTCGATGGATGCTATTTGTTCTAAAAATATGCTTTGAGTATTAGCAATCATAGAAGACTATATGATAATTGAGTATGTGGAGCTCTTACTTAGACTTTGTTGAAAATGAGATGCATTGAAATTGTTTGGTGACTAAGTACATAGGCTGTTAAGTTTCAAGAGAATGTATTGTTTAAACCATAACATGTGAATCGATTGCTACTTTATCATGATGAGTTTTATGAGAAAGAGTTTTTGTTATGATGTTGGGAAAAGTGATTGAAATTATCATTGATCAAACTTGTGCACTATGCTAGCATTCACACTTCATAAATTATTTGTTTTATCATTTACCTACTCGAGGACGAGCAGGAATTAAGCTTGGGGATGCTGATACGTCTCCAACGTATCTATAATTTATGAAGTATTCATGCCATGTTTACAATAATTTTATATGGTTTTGGTGCACTTTTATATGATTTTCATGGACTAACATATTAACCTAGTGCCCAACGCCAGTTGCTGTTTTCTGCTTGTTCTTGGTTTTCCAGAAAATCCATACCAAACGAAGTCCAAACGCGACGAAATTGATGATTTTTTTTGGAACATAAGAGACCCCCGAAGCTTCGGGGGAGGACCAGAAGACACACGAGGAGGTGACAAGGTATCCCGGCGCGCCCCGGGGGGTCGCATGGGGTTGCCTTGTGGGCCACTAACTCCTTTTCGCGTGATTCCAATGCTGAAAATTATTATAAATAGAGAAACTCCCAGAAATAAACCTAGAACTTTGACTCCGCCGCCGCAACCTTCTGTTTCGAAGAGATCCCATCTAAAGGCTTTTTCCGGCACCCTGTCGGAGGGGGAAATCATCATCAGAGGCCATCTTCATCATCCTGGCGGTCTCCATGACGAGGAGGGAGTAGTTCACCCTCGGGGCTGAGGGTATGTACTAGTAGCTATGTGTTTGATCTCTCTCTCTCTCTCTCTCGTGTTCTTGATTTGGCACGATCTAGATGTACCGCGAGCTTTGTTAATATAGTTGGATCATATGGTGTTTCTTCCCTCTCTATCTTCTTGTGACGAATTGACTCTTTCCCTTTGAGGTTTTGTTATTGTTGGATTGAATACTTTGGATTTGAGAACATTTGATGTATGTCTTGCATGTGGATACCCGTGGCAACAATGGGGTATTCTATTGAGTCACTTGATATATGTTTTGGTGATCAACTCGCGGATTCCCGTGACCTTGGGGTAATCTAGGCATAGGGGTTGATTGCATGTTTTCATCCTACTTTCTCCGATAGAAACTTTGGGGGTACTCTTTGAAGTTCTTTGTGTGGATTGAATATTATGAATCTGAAGTTGTTTGGTGCATATCAAATAATCAACTCACAGATACTTGTGGTGACATTGAAGTATCTAGGTGACATTAGAGTTGGTTGATGCATATCATATGGTGTTATTTTAGTACGAACTCTAGGGATATTTGTGACACTTATAGGGATGGCTCAATAGATTGATCAGAAAGGATAACTTTGAGGTGGTTTTGTACCCTACAACAATTTCTTCTAATGTTCTCCGCTAGATAAGAACTTTGGAGTGATTCTTTATCACACGTTGAGGGATTGTTATATGATTCAATCATGTTTGCACTGTTGAGAGATTGCACTAGTGAAAATATGAACCCTAGGCCTTGTTTCTAAGCATTGCAATACCGTTTGTGCTCACTTTTACTACTTGCTACCTTGCTGTTTTTATTATTTCAGATTACAAAAACCTATATCTACTATCCATACTACACTCGTATCACCATCTTTTTGCCGAACTAGTGCACCTATACAATTTATCATTGTATTGGGTATGTTGGGGACACAAGAGATTTCTTGTATTTGATTGCAGGGTCGTTTGAGAGAGACCATCTTCATCCTACGCCTCCCACGGATTGATAAACCTTAGGTCATCCACTTGAGGGAAATTTGCTGCTGTCCTACAAAACTCTGCGCTTGGAGGCCCAACAGAGTCTACAAAAATAAAGTTGCATAGTAGACATGAGTAGCTTCCTTACAGAAATAAATAACATGCCCATCATTATTATGAACCAATAAATCTTTAACCATTGCAATTTTAGGTTCCATCTTAAGTTGTTCAGAGGATTTAGGTGTCCTAATATTGCTTTTATGAACAATAGTTGAAGCTTTAGCATGCTCCTTAATTCTAACAGGGAAAGGAGGTTTCTCAATATAAGTAGCAGGCATGGCTGGATTATCAGTATAAGCAATCATTTTAGTTTCAACAACAATAGGTTTTTCACAAATTTCTTCAATAGGGGGATGAAATTTAAACTACTTCTCCTTAGGGAGATCAACATGAGCTGCAAATGATTCACAGAAAGTAGCTACTATCTCAGGGTCAAGTCCATATTTTGTGCTAAGCTTATGAAAATCATCTGTTTCTATAAAAGACTTAGCACAATCGAATTTACAATTTATACCTAACTCATTACCTTTGTCGATTTCCCAATCTTCAAAGTTGCGTTTAATTCTTTCAAGGTTATCACATTTGAATTCAATAGTTCTGTTCATGAAGGAACCAACAGAAGAAGTATCAAGCATTGATCGATCATTATGAGAAAGCCGAGCATAAAATTTTGTATAATCATCTCTCTTGTGAGCTCATGATTGAGGCATGTGTGCATCATATATGTAAGCCTCCCCAAGCTTGAGCGATAGTTTCTCCTTCACGAGGCCAAACATTATATATATAATTCCGGTCATGATGAACCAAGTGCATAGGATAAAATTTCTGATGGAATTCCAGCTTCAGTCGGTTCCAGCCCCATGTTCTGGTATCATCCAATAGCCTATACCATGCCAATGCTTTGCCCCCCAAAGATAAAGGGAATACTTTCTTCGTAACTCCAACCTCGGATAAACCTGCAAGCTTAAACAATCCACAGATTTCATCTATATAAATTAAGTGCATATCAGGATGTATTGTTCCGTCTCCTGCATAAGGATTAGCTAGCAGTTTCTCCAAAATACCCGAGGGAATTTCATAATAAATATTTTCAGTAGGTTCAGTAGGTTGAGGAGCGGCTCTTACCACTTCCGGCCGAGGTGAAGATACCCCGGACAAGGCCCTCAAAGGATTACTTTCCATAGTGACAAGTGAAGATAAATTTCAGCACGAAATACAAATGTTTCCTTACCAAATTCCTCATACCAAAGGCGCTTCACTCCCCGGCAACGGTGCTAGAAAAGAGTCTTGATGACCCACAAGTATATGGGATCAATCGTAGTCCTTTCAATAAGTAAGAGTGTCGAACCCAACGAGGAGCAGAAGGAAATGATAAGCGGTTTTCAGCAAGGTGTTCTCTGCAAGTGCTGTAAATAGAAGTAACTGATAGTTTGATAGCAAGATAATTCGTAACAAGTAACTAGTAGCAATAGTAACAAAGGTGCAACAAGGTGGTCCAATCCTTTTTGTAGTGAAGGACAAGCCGAAAGTACTTCTTATAGTGAGCAAAGAGTTCTCGAGGACACATGGGAATTCTCGTCTAGTCACGTTCACCATGTTTAGTTGATTCGCGTTCACTACATTGATAATTTGATATGTGGGTGGACCGGTGCTAGGGTGCTGTTCTTACTTGAACAAGCAACTCACTTATGATTACCCCCTCCTGCAAGCATCCGCAACTACGAAAGAAGAATTAAGATAAATCTAACCATAGCATGAAACATATATGGATCCAAAGCAGCCCCTTACGGAATAGCTCATAAACTAGGGTTTAAGCTTTTGTCACTCTCGCAACCCATCATCTACTCACAACTCCCCAATGCCTTCCCCTAGTCCCAAACATGGTGAAGTGTCATGTAGTCGACGTTCACACGACACCACTAGAGGAAGAACAACATACATATCATCAAAATATTGAACGAATATCAAGTTCACATAATTACTTATAACAAGACTTCTCCCATGTCCTCAAGAACAAATGGAACTACTCACAAATCATATTCATGTTCAAGATCAGAGGAGTATAAAGTGTGATCAAGGATCTGAAAATATAATCTTCCATGGAGTAAACCAACTAGCACCAACTACAAGATGTAATCAACACTACTAGCAACCCACAGGTACCAATATGAGGTTTTGAGACAAAGATTGAATACAAGAGATGAACTAGGGTTTAAGATGAGATGGTGCTGGTGAATATGTTGATGAAGATTGGTCGTCCCACGATGAGAGGATCGTTGGTGATGTCGATGGCTTCGATTTCCCCCTCCCGGAGGGAAGTATCCCCTCCATCGGAGAGCAAAAGTGCTCCTGCCCAGGTTCCGCCTCGAGACGGCGGCGCTTCATCCCGAAAGTCTTCATCTGATTTTTTTCTGGGGAAAATGGCTTCATATAGGAGAAGATGGGCCATGGAGGACTGCTGGAGGGCCCACAAGCTCACATGGCGCGCCCCGGGGGGGTGCCACCAGAGCTTGTGGCTCCCTGATGGGGCCCCTCCTAGTGATTCTTCTTCCAGTATTTTTTATTAATTCCAAAATAAGTCTCTGTAAATTTTCAGGTCATTTGGAGCTCTGGCGAATAGCTATCTCTGCTGTAGGTCTTTCCAGGTCCAGAATTCCAGCTGCCGGCAATCTCCCTCTTCATGTTGATCTTGCATAATAAGAGAGAAAAGGCATTGGAATTGCATCTTAAAGTGAAATATTAATCAAAAAAATTATAAATAATAGTAGGAAAACATGATGCCAAATGGATGTATAAGGACTTAACTTCGCCATGCCATGACTACAATCATACATCTACAATCATCACAAGACCCTCAACCCGACTCCACGAGTCGACTAGAGGCTCGGGGGCTACACCTACCGGGTGCAGTATCGTGCTGCGAGTATATGCAAAAGAAAAAGCAATCGTGGCACATCGCAGACGCCACTAGACTCAGTCATCCAAAGTTGACCGTCTCCAATGACAAACAAGGCACGAGGCCTCACCGCGCAGACCTCCATCGCGCGGACCTCCATGGCGTGGACCTCCTTCGCAGACCTCCTTCGCCTCTCGCCTCCATGGCGGGGACCTCCATCGCGCGGACCTCCATGGCAGGGACCTCCATCGCGCAGAACTCCTCGCGCCGGCCTCATCACCCAGTGGATCATCTCCGCCGCATGCCTCATCGTTGGCCTCATCGCGCCGTCCTCATCACCTGGCGGACCTTCTCCGCCGCAGGCCTCATCGTTGGCCTCCCCGCGCCAGCCTCAATGCCCGACGGACCTTCACCACTGCCGGCCTCATGTCTCACCGGCCTCTTCCCTCGACGGACCATCTCCAAACCACTTCAAGGCAAGCCGGCACAAGATCGACTTCTTCCTCAAAGACCACGCCAAGCAGTCCAAGACGACGCATTCGGTTCAACATCAACCCTGATGCCGAGAAGATACCGACGAAACAGTACGCTGAGGGTGCCCAGGAGGCCACGTGCCTGGCAAACCTAAGTATTTCTGAGGTTGGACTCATGAAGACGGCCACGACTATCGCCGAAATAGATGGAGCCCACCTGGGTTCTCATTCCCGAAGACAAAGGACTCCAACTCCAGATGCGCTTGGGGGGCTACTGACGGTGCCATACACCGGTCGGCCTCGGAGCCCGAACGTGGCCTAGGCCCCTCACCACATACGATGGGCCTCCTCCAGAAGGATGTACATCACTTGTACCGCAAGACATGTACTCTAGTAGATAACTTGGGCATCAAGCCATGCAAATCGACTTGGGCCATGTAACCCTAGCCCTCACCCATCTATATAAGGGGAGGAAGGGGCCTCCCAAGTCGGCGACCAACAAAGATCCAATCTCTCCCACCTCTCCATTGGACCTCAAACGTATCCAACTCATGTATACCTCATACGAGGCCATATCAATACAATCAGACATGCAAGATGTAGGGTATTACTCCACCATGGAGGCCTGAACGTGGATAAATCCGTGTCCTGTGTGTACCCAATCTGATCCTCTACGCGCTCTGCCCCATGAGGAACCCTATGCAGGGATCTGACGGGATTTCCTCTGTCAGTATGTGATAAGCAGAGCTCCCCATAAATTTGTGCATTATTTTGAATTTGCACTTGAATGCAAATGCACAATTGATTAGGTTCATCAGGTAACTCTTCCATGCCACATACATCTTGGTGGAGCGCACAAAAGAATATGAATGAAATAAAATAAGCGTTCATCACCAAGACACACATGTGAATGACCACGATAACATGCATAAGCAAATGATAGGTAGCATGAGTACGATAAGCAAACAAAGTACGGTCAAGCACATGACTTAGAGTATTACAAACCAAACAAACTGAAGTATCTCTCAAATAAGAAGCAAATAAGAACCAAATTTAAGGCTCTCTCACTCGAAGCATTTTCCCCCTTTGGCAACAAGTTACTAAAAAGTTCAAATGACCTACATCTAAGCGTCACTCGGGGCTCAATCCACAACTGTAGGTGATGAATAAGTCCTCTGGCTGGCAGCTCCTGTGTGGGTCAATGGAGTGGAGATGAGAGCGTCTATGAATGCTTCTGCTGAGGTCTGCTGGACTGGAGGTGTAGACACTGGAGGTGGAACTGAAACTGGAGTAGGCTGAGTGGCTCTGGGTTGTGCCTCATATCTGTTAGTAGTCTGCTCGTCAGAGTCACTATCGACACATGAATGTCACCAGCTAAAGTGACTCTCATTTCTTCGTGAACTCGAAGCTGGTACAGTTTCAAGAATTGTTTCCAAGAGTTGCCAGTAAAATAAGTTTTGTCTTGTTGTTGGTCACATTCACAACAAAAGTGAAGCCTTCTTCTGTGTGAAGCAGAGTTGTCACTTGAGCGAAAGCATATTTTGCAATACCAATCTTTTTTAAGAAATCTTTTCTTGCAAAGCAGGGGATTTTCTGGCAAACATGAAACAAAATGAAGAAGTGTTATTACACATGAATATAAACTTAATATTCATTGAGAAAATATACTGAATTTCAGAGAGAATATTGTCAGCAAAGACTGTATTTAAGACAAGGATACGCCAGCTTCATTTTGAAATGGCGCAATTTTTAGTATGGAATTGGTATGCAAAAAAGAATGAATGTATCTGTATGTGGTGATGTACCAGTTTGCAAAATTTTATTATGGTATGAAAGGAAATGTGTGTTGCTCTAAGGGGGAACATTCTGCAATCATGAGCAACCTATATTTTCGTCAGTGAACATCTTGTTGACTGAATAGAAATTTAATTAAACATGTTGTTGATCCACTGGTTAGCAGTGAAGTATAATGTTGTTAAGTTGAGTAAAAAAATGTCATAAAGAAGATTTGAACTATAATTAGAAACTTGTCGGTCCTTCTTTGTAGGATGCTGGGAAGAATAAGGAGACAGACTTGTTCCTAAGAGCGTGATGACCACAATACAAGCCCCTAAGGTCCTAACAGATTGGGCCCTAGAAATGAATGCAACCAATTTAGTCCCAAGTAAGATTTGACTCGCGATTTGCAGCAGATTAAAGATTTATATGATGTAATTTACCTGCATTTCATGAACTGCATCAACCTCCATTGGGGTTTTCTAGGTTGGGACAAATTGGATCAAAATGGAAAGAATCACCGGAAGTAGTTGTAGTACCTGTCGATGGTCGAGGACGTCGACTTGCAGCAACCGGTGGCAGGAACGTTGAGTAGGAGCCGCAAGAAAGTAGATCTATAGGATCACAGCACAAAGGAAGAAGACGAGGGGAAGAGACTAGGCAGAAAGAAGATAAGACATGTGTTTAGTCTGCAACACAAAATAAATGTTGGGTAACTTGGGGTGACTAGATGGATGCGCCCACGAATAAATTATTATGTCCATCCAGCGGTCACCGTAAGTTTCGAAAAGCAGAACGCAAAATATTTCGTTGTAAGTTTTGTCTAAAAGAACTTGATTGAACAAGTAGCATTAACCCTAGGATCCCAAATGAAATAAAAGCTTAGGGAAGTCATTGCAGTTGGAAGAACAAAATGTGTTAAAGAATTATTTATTGAACGAACTCATCGAACGGTTCGATAAGTTCAGATTTAGGCATACAAGTATTTCATTCTTTAATCTAATGATAGATTTTTCACAGACGATAGCATGCATCCAAAGGCAATAAAAAGTAGCTAAAACACAGTGTGAAGTATTCATGGGAAAAGGATGGGATGAACTTCGGAAAGGACCGAACAGGATGAACTGATGACTATAAATCAGATAAAGAGAAGTAAATGAAATAGAAAAGGAAGCAATAGCGAATGAAGACGATCAGAGGTTGAAAGGAAAACACAGGTACAACAATGGACAACAATAGCGAATGGAGATGATTAGAAGGTTGAAAGGAAAACACATGCACACGAATGGACAAGCAGTAGAAGAACAGATGAAGGAGGAAGAAGATGAACAGTGTAAAATAACTGTTAGAACAGAATGGGGTGATGGAGAGTAACAGAACATGCATGGTCGTAGAAGTACACATGGAGGACTTATTTGTACAGAATAAACATGTATACTGTCTCATATTTGTCAGAAGAAGGGCTCCGGGGACCCTGGTTCGAACTCTGGGGGCTAGCTTGCTGCCTAACTACCCGACGGTGACCACGGCGAGGCTACGGCGAGCGGAACACGGCGAGAGTGCACATCCACACAGGGCACGGCAGGGACACGAGAGCTACCCAGGTTCGGGCCACCGTGCGGTGTAAAACCCTACTCCTGCTTGTGTTTGGGATTATTGTGGGTGAGAGTGTTCTCGCGTACAAGGTTGAAGAAGGTGGAATCGATCCTCTTCTATGGTGGCAGCACTGCCCCTTTTATAGCCGCCTTGGTCCTCTTCCCCCGAAAATATTGGCGGGAAGGGTAGCCACACAACGGCGGTTTGAAGGGGGACAGGCGCCCAATCTTATCCTGACAAAAGGTGGTCTTCGCCTGCAAAGACGCTGTCCATGACGTGCAGGTGGGCTCGGCGATGACATCTGCCCTGGCACGCTTCGTCGTCTTGGTCTTCTTACAGCAAACAGGCAAGCTTTGGGACTTGCTTTGCGGGAGGGCAGCTGGCGCTGCCCCTTTATCACCAAAGTGGAAATCCCCCCTAACCTCACGCGCTGGTACTGTCCAGCCGCTGTCGTCGTCTTGTGTGGGGGCATCACCCACGTGGTGATCATGTGGCCGCGTGGCCAGCGCCAGGCGGCGCCTTGCTCGGGTGGCTTCGGGAGGCTGCCTCGGGAGGTCGCCTCGCGAGGGGGCCACGCGGGGCTTTCTGCTGCTGGTGATGTCTTTGATGGGTCCGCTCCTTGTGGAGAGGGTCCTCGTGAAGCCGGTGCCTCGCGAGGTGTCTTGCTTCGCGACGCCCATAGCTGGGCTGCCTCTTGGGCCTTCGCCAGGCGTTGCTTCTTGGGCCGCAGGCAGACGGCCTGTGGTACCCTGGTTCCCACTAGACTGACAATATTCACATATTTAAGAATTTTGATTCATTTTCCAATGAACTTCCGTGAAGCACATATGCACGGATCACGGCGCAGATCGACGCCTGTAGGTGTTTCCGCAGGTGCATGCCGCCGGACTTGTGTGCCCCGTCCTCCAATGCTGTTCAATGAGAAAAAATGTCCTCCAATGCCCCAAGCCCTTTATTAAGGCAACCACGTAGTTTGTATAGTTCCATTACACCAGTACCAAATTTTAGGGTATAGAAATTGCTACGCATTAGAAGTTCAGGACTTTGGATAAGAATAATTTATAAGATATGTTGTCACAAATCTAGTATTTCCAAGATATTTGCTAATCAAATATCAAGGTTTGATCTTCTTTCATTTTATTATCTTTAATATATTTATAACTATTATACCAACTAACACATATTTAAAGTTATATCATTAATTGGAGCATGTTTTAGTTACATTAGTTCTTTAGTTTTATCAAAAATTTAAATTTTAGGGATTCATTTTTCATTTCGCATCGAGGCCCCAAATTCCTAGAGACGGCCCTGGCTATAGTATAGTTGAAATATGTTGGAATGTAAAGTTTTTCATCCGGTTTAAATGAAAATCATCCGGTTCCATGATGACATTGAAGAATTCAGTGAGTTGTCCAATGTAGAATGGAATGGCAGGGAAATTTTCAAGAAGCACCTCCTCAACTTGTTATCACTCCAAAAAATCTATTAGAAGCAAAGCGCCACTATTTGGTGGGTATTAAAAGGGGAATCAAACACCAAATATCTCCAAGCCAAGGCCACTGTAAATTACAGAAGAAATCATATTGCCAGTCTACAAGATGGGAATGGTCAAATGCAAGATGGTCACAATATTAAAGTTCCAATTTTATGGAGGGCTTTCAAACAAAAGCTGGACGCTTTTGTACCCACTTTTAACTTGCTGCAGTTGGATTCTTTAATTTACAGAAATCCTAATCTAGTAGATCTAGAGAAGCCTTTCACAAAGGAAGAGATTGATGCAATTGTTAAAGATCTCCCTACAGACAAAACTCCTAGACCAGATGGATTTAACATTGATTTCATCAAACATTGTTGGTATATTATTGCTCCTGACTTATACTCATGTTTTAATGAGGATTTTTATCATGGAAGGATCAATTTGCAGAGCATAAACTCATCCTTCATCACATTGCTGCCCAAGAAGGATGACCCTCTGAATGCAAATGACTTCAGACCCATTTCTTTGCTGAATTGCTCAATTAAAATCATCACGACGCTTTTGGCAAATAGGTTGCAATCTGTGATTCTTCAACTAGTCCACAAGAATCAATATGGTTTTCTCAAAAATAGATCTATTCAGGATTGCCTTGCATGGTCTTATGATTTTATTCATCAATGTCAGCATTTTGGACAAGACCTCATCATTCTTAAACTTGATTTTAAGAAAGCTTTTGACATGCTTGAACACAATGCAATTAGAGAACTTCTTGTTGCTAGGGGCTTTGGGCCAAAATGGATCATTTGGATGGATATGATCTTTACTTCTGGTTATTCTTCAGTGTTGCTCAATGGAGTTCCGGGTAAGCAATTCATGTGCAAAAGAGGAGAAAGACATGGTGATCCCCTATCACCACTGCTCTTTGTCATAACTGCTGATTTGTCGTAGCCAATCCTCAATGAAGCAATGACAAATGATTTTATTCTAGCCCCAATCAGCTCTGGCTCTTGCAAGGACTTTCCAGTTATTCAGTATGCAGATGATACTGTTTTAATTATGCATGCTTGTTCTGCTCAACTAAGACAACTCAGAAAATCTCTTGATGCACTTCACAACTTACACTGGGCTCAGGGTTAATTATGACACGCATGTGATGGTACCTATTAACACCTCTCAAGACAAAATGCAAGAATTGACCCACTCCATGGGGTGAATGATTGATTCTTTTCCATTCAACTACATGGGGCTACCCCTTTGCTTCTCCAAACCTAAATTGTAGGATTTCATGCCCACCATGAAGAGAATTGAAGAAGGCTGGCTAGGTGCTCATCTTTATTATCTTATGGTGATAAGCTGGTTCTGGCCATGTCTACTTTTTATAGTCAGCCAATTTTCTTGATGTGCACCCTAGCCCTGCCAATTGGTGTTATGGAGCAGATTAAAAAAATATTCCTTACATTTTTCTGGAGAAAATGTGGTATGGAAGACAGAGGGACTACCCTCATTGCTTGGGAAAAGGTCTGTCAACCCAAAGACAAAGGAGGTCTTGTAGTTCTTGATATTGCAACACACAACAAATGCCTCCTATGAAACATCTGCACAAGTTATTTAATCATCATGATGTGCCTTGGGTCAAGTTAATATGGGAATCTTACTATCGTGATAAAGTGGTCGTAGATGCTCCTCATGGATCCTTCTAGTGGAAATCTATTATCAAGCTGTCACCTGAATTCAAGGCAATTGCTAACCTAAAGTGGGCAATGGAGATACAGTTATGCTATGGCAAGATAATTGGTCTAATGGCAATCTTAAAGAGAAATTTCTAGAACTTTTCTCTTACAGTCGGAATGAGCACATCTCTGTCAAACAGTTTATTGGATTTGTCAATGCTTCTAATCATTTTCACACCCCCCTTTCTTTGAAGTTTATCAATAATTCCAAATCCTTGTCAAAGCATAATTGTATAATGTGGACAAAGCATAATTTCATGCCCATAAAAACCGAACGAAATTCATTACATTTCAGACTTCTTTTTAACTAAACCCTACTCTAAACCTAATCTAAGTGATCGCCCGCGCCCGTTCCCCATGTTCGGCCGGCCGTGAGCCCCGCGAAGTGAAGCTCCAGCTCCGCCTTCGTAGTTTCCAGCTTCTCTTCGGCAGTCTCTAGCTCCGCCTCCGCAGCCTGCAAGCAGCTAATCGGCCAACGAAGATGATCCGGGCAAGCTTAGCTTCGGCGGGAGGGGAGGAGCGGTGGCCTTCTTGGGACCTGAGCACCGGTGACCTACGATGCACTACTCTTCCTTGCTGTCGGAGGCTCCCGCGGATGTGCCAGCATCGTCGTCGTGGCATCATGTCACGGCCGTCGCGGAGCTGCCAGCGTCATCACCGTCGTCGGAGTCGGGCCCGTAAACCTCATCCGCGGCCTCCTCGATCTACTTGTAGGTGGTCTCTAAATCCGCGTGATACTGGCGGTAGCGCATGCGGTCACGGGCGGAGCGGTAGGACTGGAGCAGCGCTGATACGTCTCCAATGTATCTATAATTTTTGATTGTTCCAT
Source organism: Elymus sibiricus (assembly GCA_039707655.1). NCBI lineage: Eukaryota > Viridiplantae > Streptophyta > Magnoliopsida > Poales > Poaceae > Elymus > Elymus sibiricus. The sequence continues at coordinate 276,183,009 of CM077668.1, forward strand.
GCTATGATAGTATCAATCTTGGATGTTTTATATACAATTATATATTATTTTTTGGGACTAACCTATTAACCCAGTGCCCAGTGCCAGTTGCTGTTTTCTGCTTGTTTTTGCCTTCTCAGAAAATCATTATCAAAAAGTGTCCAAACGAGAAAAAAAACTTTGGATTAATTTTTCTGGACCAGAAGAGACCCACGAAGCTTCGGGAGAAGACCAGAAGAGCCACGAGGAGGCGACAAGCCTAGAGGGCGCGCCCAAGGGGGTAGGGCGCGCCCCCCAGGCTTGTGGGGCCCTCGTTGCCCCTCCTGACCTAATTCCAGCGCTATAAATTCCCAAATATTCCCAATATACCAAGGAGAGAGAATAGAAAACCTTTCCGCCACCGCAAGCCTCTGTTCTTCCGCGATCCCATCTGGAGGCCTTTTCCGGTACTCTGCCGGAGGGGGAATCGATCACGGAGGGCTTCTTCATCAACCTTGCTGCCCTTCCGATGATGTGTGAGTAGTTTACCACAAACCTACGGCTCCATAGCTAGTAGCTATATGGCTTCTTCTCTCTCTTTGATCTTCAATACAATGTTCTCCTCGATCTCCTTGGAGTTCTATTCGATGTAATCTTCTTTTGCGGTGTGTTTGTTGGGATCCAATGAATTGTGGGTTTATGATCAGATTATTCATGAGAAATATTTGAGTCTTTTCTGAACTGATTTATGCATGATTGTTATAGCTTTGTATTTCTCTCCGATCTATCCGTTTGGTTGGGCCAACTAGATTGATTTATCTTGCAATGGGAGAGGTGCTTTGTGATGGGTTCAATCTTGCGGTGTTCTATATCCCAGTGACAGAAAGGGACAAGACACATATTTGTATTGTTGCCATTAAGGATAAAATGATGGGGTTTAATCATATTATTTGAGTTTACTTTGTCTACATCATGTCATCTTGCTTAAGGCGTTACTCTATTTTCATTAACTTAATACTCTAGATGCATGCTGGATAGCGGTCGATGGGTGGAATAATAGTAGTAGATGCAGACAAGAGTCGGTCTACTTGTCTTGGACGTGATGCCTATATACATGATCATTGCCTTGAATATCGTCATAACTATGCGCTTTTCTATCAATTGCCCAACAGTAATTTGTTTACCCACCGTATGCTATGCGTTCGAGAGAGAAGCCTCAAGTGAAAACTATAGCCCCCGGGTCTACTTTTATCATATATAAAATCCAAAAATACCTTGCTGCAATTTTATTTCCTTTGTTTTGTTTTGCAATTTATTTATCTATCTATCACTATCAGAATTAAACCTTGCAAGTAACCGCCAAGCGGATTGACAACCCTCTTGTTTGCGTTGGGTGCAAGTATTTGCTTTTGTGTGTATAGGTGCTGCTAACGAGGTTCTGTGTGGTTCTCCTACTGGATTGATAACCTTGGTTCTTAACTGAGGGAAATACTTATCTCTACTGTACTGCATCATCCTCTCCTCTTCGGGGAAATCCCAACGCAGATCACAAGTAGCAGGAAGAATTTCTGGCGCCGTTGCCGGGGAGACATCATCAAAATTACCAAGTACCTTCGCACAAACTATCATCCACTTGCATTTAGTTTTCATCTCCCCCACTTCTAATTTTTTTTACAAAAACACAAAAATATTTTTATTTGCTTGTTTTCTTGTTTGCTCGTTTGCTTGCTTCGTTGCGATGTCTCAAGAAAATACAAAATTGTGTGACTTTTCCAATACTAATAATAATGATTTTATTAGTACTCCTATTGCTCCTCCCGCCACTAGTGCCGAGTCGTGTGACATTAATGCTGCTTTGCTTAATCTTGTTATGAAAGAACAATTTTCTGGTAGTCCTAATGAAGATGCTGCATCCCATCTAAATACTTTCGTTGAACTTTGTGATATGCAAAAGAAAAAAGATGTGGATAATGATATTGTCAAATTAAAATTATTTCCGTTCTCACTACGAGATCGTGCTAAAACTTGGTTTTCATCCTTGCCTAGAAATAGTATTGATTCTTGGGATAAGTGTAAGGATGCTTTTATTACTAAGTATTTTCCTCCTGCTAAGATTATTTCTTTAAGAAATCAAATTATGAATTTTAAGCAACTTGAGCATGAACATGTTACACAATCTTGGTAGAGAATGAAATTAATGATAAGAAATTGCCCAACTCATGGCTTAAATTTATGGATGATCATACAAAAAATTTATGTGGGACTAAACTTTGTTTCTAGAAATTTGCTAGACTCTGCCGCAAGTGGTACTTTTATGGAAATTACATTGGGAGAAGCTACAAAAGTTCTTGACAATATCATGACAAATTATTCTCAATGGCACACTGAACAAACTCCAACTGGTAAGAAGGTAAATTTTGTTGAAGAAATTAATACTTTGAGTGATAAGATAGATGCTCTTATGAAATTGGTTGCTAGTAAAAATGCTCAAATTGATCCTGATTGTCGGTGTATAAAACATGGGTATTTTATACCCTGACTTATGCACAGACAGTAGCAGCCTCCTTGCCGGACGAGGCCTTGCCGGGAACTGCCAAGACCAAGACTCCAAGACCAGCCGAAGAAGCTACCAGGGAGAAACTCAAGGCTCGACACTCAACTAACACCAAGGGTGAAGACAATTCCTCGCCGGCAAGCATAAACCGGCAAGGTGAAGACCCGGCAAGCTCCATGCCGGCAAGCTTATGCCAGCCCTCCAGCGCTCCACCTCGCCGCACAGGTGTTCGCTGATGCGTGAGGTGTCGACCGCGCAGGTTGGTTGGTGAGGCTTGTCGGGCACGTGTTAGCTCGCTGGGACAAGATTTGCTTCTAATGACACCCGTCCAGGAGGCATGTCAAGATAATACGAGGTGGCTGGGCAAGCGGTGCCGAAACCTTGCCGGGACTGCCTCTCCGCCTGACACCTAACGGTGCAATAAATGCCTTTGTCCTAAACTGGCAGAGTTAGGTACGATAGCACTGTTTACTATCTAGTCACACTGTAATTACTGTTTTGCCACTGTGGTAACCCCTTGAACTATAAAAGGAGGTCCAAGGCAACAGTTTAGAGGATTTAGACTATTGGAGATTCACACAAGCACCTCTCGCGTAGCTGCTCTCCGCACACCTTGCCGGGGGAAGCGCTCCTTGTACTATGCTTCCACACCGCTAATACACCAAAAGCAAGAGTAGGGTTTTACGCTCCTCAGCGGCCCGAACCTAGGTAAAATCCCTCGCACTCCATTGTTCATGTTCTTTGTGCACGTCGATCTTCCCCGCCGAACCACGAAGGGACTGCATGGCCCCATAGATGGTCGTACCCCGACATCTTTGGCGCGCCAGGTAGGGGAGGAGAGGCATTTGTGCGAACCTTGATCAGCGGACCGCGCGTCTTCTTCATCTTCATCGTCAACTTCTTCACCATCCTCCTCGTCATCGATGGCGCCCAAGAAGAAGGGCATCACGATGACGGCCACCTTGCACACGTCCGCAGGCGGCGCGGGCGGCGCAGCCAATGCGCGCAGCGCGGGCACTACGGTTAGCACGACCAGCGCGGGTGGCGCAGTCATTACGCCCACCGCGACCAGCACAAGGGGCGAGCACGACGGAACCGGTCGACCTCCTCGGTCCTCTGGTGAACGGAGCCGCGACGGCGCAGGCGGAGCGGGCGGACCCCTTCCTCCTCCTCCTCCTCCTCGCCGCGATGACGAACGCAGCCGCCGGGGCGGCAACGCTCGGGCTGGCACGAGCCGAGACCCCGCTGCAGCGACGTCCAAGGACGCTGCTTCAGGACGAACGCTGCGCCCCTCACACGATGGGCGCGGTACGACCCCGAATGGCACCAACGACTCCGGGCAGCGGTGCCCTCATGGCAAGACGCCCGTGGACCAAGCCCCAGACCCTCAGGCACCGCCTCCGCCACGGCGACCCGCTGCTGATCATGTGCCACGGCAGCAGAGCCGCGATGGCGCTCCTACTGGCTCTGCCAGGAGTAGAGCGACGTCGCGCTCTTCGCTCCCGGCCATGCCAGCCACAGCGGCGGAGACAATGGCGCGGGCTCAGATGTTGTTGAACTTCCCTCCGGCAGCGGAGAAGATGGACGAGTGGAGAGTCACCATCCAGAGCTTGATCGGATTTGCCGAAGCCAGTAAATCACAGCAAGCGGAACCCTCGCGGCGTCCGCGACCGGCGCCGGCATCCCCAGCTGGTGGCCGCGCTGACGGAACTACGCTAACGGTGCAGTCTCCGCCGCGACAACAGCTTCAACAGCAACAACGCCAACAACTGCGACAAGCCCAGCAATCTTTTGGGCCCGACGAGATGTCGATCGCGTCTTCGGATCCACGAGCGCGGCGAGATCAGCGACAAGTACTGCAAGACAGGCAAGCTGAAGACGCTCGCACCACCATCGAACGGCGACGCGAGGCACGACGTCAATCCTACGCGCGTAACGGCCCCGTCGCTGATGAGCCTGCGCCGGGGGTCGGCGGATACCTACCCTACGAGGTTGGGTGTCCTGCCTTCACTCGTGAGCTGCGGCAAGTCTGGTGGCCGTCCGTTCGAGCCTTCAAGCCGGAAGTGCCGGAAAAATACGACGACAAGCTAAACCCGGCAGAGTTCCTGGGCATCTATACGATTGCCGTACAAGCTGCGGGAGGAAGAGATGAGAAAATCCTTGCCAACTACTTTCCGTTGGCACTGAAACCCAACGTGAGGTCTTGGCTGATGAACTTGCCGGAGAACTCCATCTCTTCATGGTCAGACCTCTGCAACGAGTTCGTTGGTGCCTTTACCGGGGGCCACAAGACTCTTGGACAGCCCAGTGATCTGCAGGTGATCCCACAAAGAGACGGTGAAACCTTGTGCAAGTACATCCAGAGATTCAGCCGTGTATACCGCAACATTCCAGACGTCCACCCCGCAGCCATGATTGCCGCCTTTCACATGAATGTGTGCAATCGGAGGATGCGGGAGAAAATGAACGTCAAGTTGCCCAAGACTGTCAACGAACTCTACACGCTGGCGGACAAGTGTGCACGTGCCGAGGAAGGAAGAAGGCTTCCCGGAGAGGACGCTGGCGCCAAAGTGGATTCTGAGGACGATGATGCTGCCACCCCGGGGAAGAAGGGCCGAAAGCGCAATAGGAAGCGCAAGGGAAAGACTGTGATAGCCGTCGAAGGTTCCGGCAACTCTGAGCCCGCCAAGAAAGCCAAAATAGAGAGTCCCGGCAAGGAGGCAGCTGCATGCGCCGCTTGTTGGGACGCGGCGGCAAATGAGAAGGCCGGCAAATCCGATGGGACGTACTGCAAGATCCACCGCACCAAGGGCCATGATCTCCAAGAGTGCCGGCAGGTCGAGCACCTTGTCGAGAAACAGAAGGCTGAATACGAGAAGCGCGACAAAGAAAAGGGTCAAGATGGTGCTGGTGGATCCGGCAAGAAAGGCCGCGGTGGTCGAGGGGGCCGCCGTGGCAAGGCCAAGCAGCAAAAGGAGAAGCCTGCTAGGGGCCGTGAAAAGAAAGAGGGAGATGGTGGAAGTAGCGAAGAAGAAGATGACGATGAGACCAGCGAGCAAGAATTCCAGAAGGCGACTGACGCCATGTGCGTTGACGGAGGCGCATCTTTGCACTCATCCCACCGCCAACTTAAGTAGTGGGCTCATGAAGTTAACGCGGCAGAGCCGGCAATGGGCTCTCAAAAACCACTCAAATGGTCACACACGCCTATCATCTTTGATGCTGAGGACCACCCTGATCGCATAACCGCGGTCGGGTGCTTGCCGTTGTTGGTCTCGCCAACGATTCGCAACCTCCAAGTAACAAAGATGTTAGTTGACGGTGGGGCCGGCCTGAACCTGATCTCTCCGGAAGTTATCAAAAGGCTGCAGATCCCCGATGAGGAACTCGAGAAAACGGGCACGTTTCAGGGAGTGAACCCGGGAAGAAGCCAGCCCAAGGGAAAGATCACATTGCCGGTGACGTTTGGCGGGGAACTGAATTACAGGACGGAAAAGATTGTCTTTGACATCGTCAAGACCCCCCTGCCGTATAATGGAATTCTTGGCCGCCCAGCCTTGGCAAAGTTCATGGCGGCATCTCACTACGCTTATAACTCATTGAAGATGCCGGGGCCGATGGGTGTCATTTCCATCAACTCCGACAAGAAAGATGCAGTCATTTGCGCTGACAAGACAGATACAGCGCAAGCAAATGAAGACGGTCAGCAAGTGCTGCCGAAGAAGAAAATGGTGCAGCGACCGGTGTATTTCGTTAGTTCCCTTCTGCAGGGGGCTAGATCGAGATACTCTGGAGTGCAGAAGTTGCTTTTCAGCCTCCTTATGGCCTCGAGGAAGCTGCGTCACTACTTCCAAGCACACGAGATCACCGTTGTCACTCGCTTCCCGCTGCAACGCATCTTGAGAAATCTAGAGGTAACCGGCAGGGTAGTGGAGTGGGCGTTGGAATTGTCAAGCTTTGCACTCAAGTTTGAAAGCACTTCAACAATCCAGAGCAGAGCCCTGGCAGAGTTCACTGATGAATGGACACCAACGCAAGACGAAGAGATTCAAGAAACGGCTCTCCCCGGCAAGGAAACAACAAGAGAATGGGTTATGTACTTCGATGGTGCCTTTTCGCTGCAAGGCGCCGGTGCCGGAGTGCTGCTTGTCGCACCCACCGGGGAGCACCTCAAGTACGTGGTCCAAATGCACTTTCCCAGGGAACAGCTACAAACAACACTGCTGAGTACGAAGGGCTCCTTGCCGGTCTCCGGATCGCAGTAGACCTTGGAATCAAGAAATTGATCATCCGCGGTGACTCACAGCTTGTTGTGAAGCAAGTGAACAAATATTACCAAAGCCCATTGATGAGAGCATATGTGGAGGAAGTGAGGAAATTGGAGGAACACTTTGACGGACTGCTAACAGAGCACGTCCCTCGTGCGGAAAATAGTGTTGCTGATAGCCTGTCAAAGTGTGCCGCGCAAAAGCTTCCCGTGGAACCGGGAACCTTTGTGCTCCATTTGAATCAACCCACAGTTATTCCATCGACGCAGGCCAGTAAGAGAAGAAAGTTGAGTACCGGCAAGTACTTTCCGGCAGAGCTCCCAGAAGCCACCGGCAAGGACGCTGCCGGGAACAACGACATGGCTGGTGGTGAGCAACGGCTTAGCGCGGGACCACAGGTTCTTGCCGCGGGAGCAAGCGCTCCCATGGCCGAAGAGAAGCCTTTAGTCCTTGTCGTCGAGCCACAGGCTCCGGCATGGGCACAGCAGATAGTCCGTTTCCTTCAAACAGGAGAACTTCCCGATGAGCAAGAGGAAGCTGAGAAAGTAGCCCGCCAGTCAAGTATGTATCAGTTTGTGGATAGCATCCTATACAGAAAATGACCGAACGGTGTGAAATTGAAGTGTATCTGCCGGGAAGACGGACTAGAGCTGTTGGCAGAGATACATGGAGGCATATGTGGTTCTCACATAGGATCAAGAGCACTTGCCGGCAAGGCTTTCCGGCAAGGCTTCTATTGGCCCACCACCCTCCAGGATGCGACTGAGCTAGTAACCAAGTGTGAAGCGTGCCAGTTCCATTCAAAGAATGTACATCAACCAGCTCAGGCTCTCCAAACGATCCCTCTCTCCTGGCCCTTTTCGGTCTGGGGGCTCGATATCTTGGGCCCCTTCCCCCGTGTTGCCGGGGGCTTCGAGTACTTGTACGTCGCCATCGACAAGTTCACGAAGTGGCCAGAAGTGGAGCCAGTGAGGAAGGTGACAGCGCAATCAGCCGTCAAGTTCTTCAAAGGATTAGCTTGCCGTTTCAGGGTTCCTAACAGGATCATCACCGACAACGGCACGCAATTCACGAGCCGCACCTTCATGCAGTACATTCAAGACCTTGGCAGCAAGATCTGTTTTGCGTTTGTCGCTCACCCGAGAAGCAACGGCCAAGCGGAAAGGATGAATGCTGAAGTGCTGCGTGGTCTCAGGACAAGAACTTTCGACAAGCTGCGCAAGTGCGAAAAGCGATGGGTTGATGAGCTACCGGTGGTTCTTTGGTCACTTAGGACGACACCAAATCGAGCTACCGGCCAGACACCCTTCTCCCTAATCTATGGTGCAGAGGCGGTGCTCCCCACGGAACTCATATATGGGTCACCTCGAGTGCTCGCTTATGATGAAGCCGAGCAAGAGCGGCTGCGGCAAGACGACGTGTTGCTCCTTGAGGAAGATCGTCTTCGGGCGGCTGTGCGAGCTGCACGCTACCAGCAAGCCTTGCGCCGCTATCATAGCCGCAAAGTGCATGCCCAAAGCCTTGAGGAAGGTGACCTTGTTCTTCGGCGTGTTCAGCCCGCCAAGGGATCAAACAAGTTGACGCCAAAGTGGGAAGGCCCTTACCGGGTAGTACGAGTCACCAGGCCCGGCGCAGCCCGGCTGGAGACCGAAGATGGCACCCCAGTGCAAAACTCATGGAATATTGAGCATCTTCGCAAGTTCTACCCGTGAGGCGCGGTTGCCGGGACATCTCCCGGCAACCCCTTTTGTACGAGCCTTGTCGGCCAGACATGTAACCCTTTGTACAAAGCCAGGCGCAGATCCTGTGCATAATAAAGCTAAGTGTTTCGCAACTCCTCATACATATTCATTTATATGTCGATGCATGTAATGTTGTGATTTACGCTTTAGTTTGTATGAGATGGCTAATGAACCGTCAAGGTTCCCAAAACCCTCTTTTCTCTTCTTTCTTTTTCTTAAAAGGACAAGGGAATCCCGCGCGCAGGTTTCCCGGGGGAGTGGAGATGGGTACCGTATCTACGTTCGAAGCGATCATTTCATGCAACAAGAAAAACGACGCAGAGAAAAGCTAAGTTGGAAGAAAAAAAATCCTTAGTTACATTCGCGTTCTCCCTTGAACAATTTTGCGCTTTGTATGAGAAACCTGCATGCGAGAGGAACCTTGTCGCGATCAGTCCGTGCCCTAGGTTGCCTCGAGTCTGCTCGGCAAACTTGGCGGCTGCGTTCTGGCCCGGCAAGTCACCTTGCCGGCAGCGGCACTTCCAGCAAGCTGCTAAGGACCCGTTCCTCGAAGCGCTCGCGGCAAGTGTGCGCACCGGCAAGCTCCCGATAAAGCGTAGGGAACACGTTCATGCAAAGGCAAATAAAACAAGGGAAGCAGCATGCATTTGTTTAAACCCGGCAAACACTAGATATTCATTGAAAAAGTACTCGATTACATTTTCATCGGCCCTTTGCCAGGGTTTATCTCAGGTGCAGTACAAGGGCAAAAGGGGCGCCTAGGCGGATCGATCCCGGAGAGCCAGATGATGGTGCTGCCGGCGATCAATACGAGATGAAGGAGTCGGGGCCGTCGTCCTCGACCTTCACGCCTGGAGCGCCGCCGTCATCATCGTCATCCTCAGCATCGCTGGAGGAAGCGGTGTCGGAGCCGCTCGAGCTTTCCGCGCAGCACTCCAGACGAGCGCCTGAAGCCCCGAAGAACTTCACGACGAGCGCGTCTGGTCCATCCAGCCTGAAGTGAAGGAGGTGCCCCTGCCCTAAGCAACGGGCGCGGGCAAAGGACTTCCACCCATGGGTGAGGTACATGATGCCGTTATTGGAGGTCTCAACGGTTACCCACACTGGGCCATTGCAGCATCCATCAACACGCAGCCATAGACCGGGCAGCGGGCGGCCTTCCATCTCTCCAGCAAAGGGACGAGGAAGTCGCAGCCGACTCCGCGGCTGGTCGCGCAACTCCAAGACGAACTCCTCCGCCGTGTCCACCGTGTGGCCTTCTGCCGGCGGAGGAGGAGCCGAAGGCGGAGCGGCAGGCGCCCCGCCACGGCCACTTCGACCGCGAGCTCCGCATCGCCCACGACCACGGGCCGCGACCCCTCCTTGGGCACTGAAGCCAGCCTCCGCGGCCGCGGCCGAAGCTCGGGCATGGAGTCAGGAAGAAGACCTCGCCGCGGCGGCCGGGGCACGACCGCGACCTCTTCCCCTCACCATGGCGCCGCCGAATGGAAAAGAAGAAAAAGATATGAGAAAGGGGCAGCAGTTGCTGAACGAGGAGGCGAAAGCAGATGAATGAGCATCGCATCCCGCACCCCCCCTCTTTATAGGAAGGATGCGGGGGCTGGCCCTTCATCGTCCTCGGGCGGCCGCCCAACCTCCCCAATCCTCCGCTCTGCACTCATGGACAGGCGCACTAACTCCGGCGACCGTCCAAGTTCGCCAATCCCGCGTTCTGCGCCCATTACCTGGCGCACCACTCCAACGACCGCCCCTCTTCGCCAATCCACTGCCCTGCATGCATGCAGACGCGCGTGACGGAGGGGCACAGAAAAAGGAGGAGTAAAGACAGATATAACAGTTACTCCTCGCCACGCGTAGCCGCGCGCCGATTCATGACTAGCCTGACGGCGAGGGTTGCCGAAAGACGGCCGAGGACGCGCCCAAGTCCAGATTAGTGAGGAAGCAAAGAAGACCATCATGACCAAAATTATAACGACGGTTTCCCGCCGCGTGTCTGTGCATTACTTGGGCCTAGCCCAACGACGCTTCGGACGCGCGTATGGCCCAGGCCCGGGGGCTCCTGTCGGTGTATAAAACATGGGTATTTTATACCCTGACTTATGCAAAGACAGTAGCAGCCTCCTTGCCGGACGAGGCCTTGCCGGGAACTACCAAGACCAAGACTCCAAGACCAGCCGAAGAAGGTACCAGGGAGAAACTCAAGGCTCGACACTCAACTAACACCAAGGGTGAAGACAATTCCTCGCCGGCAAGCATAAACCGGCAAGGTGAAGACCCGGCAAGCTCCATGCCGGCAAGCTTATGCCAGCCCTCCAGCGCTCCACCTCGCCGCATAGGTGTTCGTTGATGCGTGAGGTGTCGACCGCGCAGGTTGGTTGGTGAGGCTTGTCGGACACGTGTCAGCTCACTGGGACAAGATTTGCTTCTCATGACACCCGTCCAGGAGGCGTGTCAAGATAATACGAGGTGGCTGGGCAAGCAGTGCAGAAACCTTGCCGGGACTGCCTCTCCGCCTGACACCTAACGGCGCAATAAATGCCTTTGTCCTAAACTGGCAGAGTTAGGTATGATAGTACTATTTACTATCTTGTCGCACTGTAATTACTGTTTTTCCACTGTGGTAACCCCTTGAACTATAAAAGGAGGGCCAAGGCAACAGTTTAGAGGATTTGGACTATTGGAGATTCACACAAGCACCTCTCGCGTAGCTGCTCTCCCCACACCTTGCCGGGGGAAGCACTCCTTGTACTGTGCTTCCACACCGCTAATACACCAAAAGCAGGAGTAGGGTTTTACGCTCCTCAGCGGCCCGAACCTGGGTAAAATCCCAAGTGCTCCATTGTTCATGCTCTTTGTGCACGTCGATCCTCCCCGCCGAACCACGAAGGGGCTGCATGGCCCCATAGATGGTCGTACCCCGACACTAATAATGTGCCATTGTCTACTTTGATTGAGCAAAATAATGATGCTATTGATGTGAATTTTGTCGCCAGAAATAATTTCAACAACAATGCTTATAGGGGTAATTTCAATCCTAGACCGTTTCTTGGAAATTCCTCTAATAATTATGGCAATCCCTATGGTAATTCTTATAATAATAATAATAGGATGCCATCTGATCTTGAAAGTAATATTAAAGAATTTATTAATTCGCAATAGAATTTCAATGCTATGATAGAAGAAAAATTGAATAGAGTTGATGAATTGGCTAGGAACATGGATAGAATTGCTCATGATGTGAAAAATCTCAAAACTAAAATTTTGCCACCCAAGCATGATATAAATGAGTCTATTAAAGCTATCTATGTCTCCATTAATGAAAGTAAAGAAAGGGCCGCTAGGTTGAGAGCTAAGCGAGAATTCCTACAAAAAGTGATTCCACCCGGTTTCTATCATAGTAATGATGAAGATATTAATATGATTGGTGTCACTCCTATTGAATCATTATTTAGTAATATAAAACTTTATGAAAAAGGGACTGAAGAAGAGTCAACTTTAGATAGAAGGAGTCCCAATTGCTTGGAGGATGATAATCTTAATAAAAAAATGAAAAAAGTGGGTTTGGAGAGGTCAAAACTTTAAATAGTAATGCACCCACTACTTTGGATTACAAGGACTTTAATTATGATAGTTGTTATTTAATTGAGTGTATTTCCTTGTTGCAATCCATGATTAATTCACCAAATGCATATGAATAAAATAAAGCTTTCACTAAACATATTGTAGAATCCATGATGAAAGCATATGAAGAAAAACTTGAGTTGGAAGTATCAATTCCTAGAAAATTACAAGATGAATGGGAACCTACTATTAAAGTCAAAATTAAACATTATGAATGTAATGCCCTTTGTGATCTTGGTGCTAGCATTTCCACTATACCAAAGTCTTTGTGTGATGTGCTAGGTCTCACCGACATGGATCCTTGTTCCCTTAATTTGCATCTTGCGGATTCCACTATTAAAAAGCCATTGGGTAGAATAAATGATGTGATTATTCTTGCAAATAGAAATTATGTGCCCGTGGACTTTATTGTTCTTGATATTGAATGCAATCCTTCTTGCCCCATAATACTTGGTAGGCCTTTTCTACGAACAATAGGTGCTATTATTGATATGAACGAAGGTAATATAAGATTTCAATTTCCATTAAATAAAGGGACGGAACACTTCCCTAGAAAGAGAATTAAAGCACCTTATGAATCTATTATGACGGCCACTTATGGAATTAACATGAAGGATGACAACACTTGAAACTATGCATTATGCCTGGCCAGGGGCATAAAACAATAGCGCTTGTTGGGAGGCAACCCAATGAATAAAATAAATTTTTGTTTTTACCTTCTATTCTTGTGTGTTTACACAATTATAGCCTCTGTTATGATTGTGTTTTTATCTTTTAATTAGTGTTTGTGCCAAGTAATGCCTTTGGGATGATGTTGATGATAGTATAATTGATTCTGTTTGGAAAACAGAAAGTTTTGCGTCCAGTACTGGAATTTTAGTTCTGTACTGGAGCGTCAGAAAAATCCTAAATTTTTACACAGTATTTATATATGAATTTTTTACGTTTTCCCAAATTTTCAGAATTTTGGAAGTTACAGAAGTATGGATTTTAAATAGATCTTTATAGACTGTTCTGTTTTAGACAGATTATGTTTTTGTTGCATAGTTTGCTTATTTTGATGAATCTATGCATCGTATCGGGGAGTATGAGTCATGGAGAAGTTGGAGTACAGTATAATTATGCCAATCTTAAATATGAATCAATTTACAACAGTACCTAAATGTTGGGGAACGTTGCATGGGAAACAAAAAATTTTCCTACGCACACGCAAGATCTATCCATGGTGATGAGCATCTACGAGAGGGAGAGTGAATCTACATACCCTTGTAGATCGCTAAGCGGAAGCGTTAATAAACGCGGTTGATGTAGTCGAACGTCTTCGCGATCCAAATCGCCGAGCGTCCCGCGATCCAATCACGATCCTTCCGATCTAGTGCCGAACGGACGGCACCTCCGCGTTCAACACACGTACGGCTTGATGACGCCTTCACCTCCTCGATCCAGCGAGCGATGATGAAGTAGTGGTTGAGTTCCAACAGCACGACGGCGTGGTGATGGTGGTGAGGAACAATCTCTGCAGGGCTTCGCCAAGCGCTACGGAGATTATGACGGAGGAACTAGAGGGTTAGGGTTGCCGCACACGGCTTGGGGAAATCTTGATGTGTCACGTGTGCTAGCCCTGCCCCTCTATTTATATGTTGAGCCTTGGGGTCTAAACTTGGAGTAAAAGCCTCCTCCGGGTCGGTTTTGCCCGCACAAGGTCGGTTTGGCCCGCAGGGAAAGAGTCCAACTCGGATCCCTGCCGAACCGTGCACAGCCGCGCACAAGCGGTAGTACCGCTTCACACAAGCGGTAGTACCGCTTGGGCGGTAGTACCGCTTCACACAAGCGGTAGTACCGCTCCGGCGGTAGTACCGCTTCACCAAGCGGTAGTACCGCTTACGCGGCAGCAAAACTACTTTTGCACTTTCCAATACCTTGTGGGCTTTATCCCTTTGGCTCATATAAAGTGTTGCTGCACCCGAATACTTCGGTAAACATCCGGAACCCCCTTCCGGTGAACTCCGGAACCCTTCCAGAGATCAAAACACTATTATCACATATATCAATCTTTACCTCCGGACTATTCCGGAGATCCTCGTCATGTCCGGGATCTTATCCGGGACTCCGAACAACTTTCGGTCACCAACATAATAACTCAATTATACTAATCGTCACCAAACGTTAAGTGTGTAGACCCTGCGGGTTCGAGAACTATGTAGACATGACCGAGACACCTCTACGGCCAATAACCAATAGCGGGACCTGGATGCCCATATTGGCTCCTACATATTCTACGAAGATCTTTATCGGTCGAACCTCTATGTCAAGGATTCAGTTAATCCCGTATGCTGTTCCCTTTGTTCTTCGGTATGTTACTTGCCCGAGATTCGATCGTCGGTATCACTATACCTAGTTCAATCTCGTTACCGGCAAGTCTCTTTACTCGTTCCGTAATACAAGATCTCGTGGCTAACACTTTAGTCACATTGCTTGCAAGGCTCATTGTGATGTTGTATTACCGAGTGGGCCCTGAGATACCTCTCCGTCATACGGAGTAACAAATCCCAGTCTTGATCCATGCCAACCCAACAGACACCCTCGGAGATACCTGTAGAGCACCTTTATAGTCACCCAGTTACGTTGCGACGTTTGATACACACAAGGTATTCCTCCGGTGTTAGTGAGTTGCATGATCTCATGGTCAAAGGAACAGATACTTGACATGCAGAAAACAATAGCAATAAACTGACACGATCAAATGCTACGTTTACAGTTTGGGTCTTGTCCATCACATCATTCTCCTAATGATGTGATCCCGTTATCAAATGACATCTCATGTCAATGGCTAGGAAACCTTAACCATCTTTGATCAACGAGCTAGTCAACTAGAGGCTTACTAGGGACACAGTGTTGTCTATGTACCCACACATGTATTTGAGTTTCCAATCAATACAATTATAGCATGGATAATAAACGATTATCATTAACAAGGAAATATAATAATAACCAATTTATTATTGCCTCTAGGGCATATTTCCAACAGTCTCCCACTTGCACTAGAGTCAATAATCTAGTTCACATCACTATGTGATTTACATTGTAATGAATCAAACACCCATGCAGTTCTGGTGTTGTTCATGTTTAGCCCTTGGAAGAGGTTTATTCATCGGATCTGCAACATTTAGATCCGTGTGTACTTTGCAAATATTTATGTCGTCCTCCTTGATGTAATCGCGGATGGAATTGAAACGTCGTTTTATGTGTCTGGTCCTCTTGTGAAATCTTGGTTCCTTGGCTAGAGCAATGGCACCAGTATTATCACAAAACAGAGTCATTGGGTTAAGCGCACTAGGCACTACTCCAAGATCTGTCATGAACTCCTTCATCCAGACACCTTCCTTCGCCGCCTCCGAGGCAGCGATGTACTCCGCTTCGCATGTAGAATCTGCTACCACGCTTTGCTTGGAACTGCACCAGCTAACCGCACCCCCATTAAGAATAAATACGTATCCGGTTTGCGACTTAGAGTCATCCGGATCAGTGTCAAAGCTTGCATCGACGTAACCCTTTACGACGAGCTCTTGATCACCTCCATAAACGAGAAACATGTCCTTAGTCCTTTTCAGGTACTTCAGGATATTCTTGACCGCCGTCCAGTGTTCCATTCCTGGATCACTTTGAAACCTTCCGACCATACTTATGGCAAGGCTGACATCGGGTCTTGTGCACAGCATTGCATACATGATAGAGCCTATGGCCGAAGCATAGGGGATGACACTCATCTTTTCTCTATCTTCTGCAGTCACTGGGCATTGAGTCTTACTCAACTTCACACCTTGCAAAACAGGCAAGAACCCCTTCTTGGACTGATCCATTTTGAACTTCTTCAAAATCTTATCAAGGTATGTGCTTTGTGAAAGTCCTATTAAGCGTCTTGATCTATCTCTATAGATCTTGATGCCTAATATGAAAGCAGCTTCTCCTAGGTCCTTCATTGAAAAACTCTTGTTCAAATATTCCTTTACGCTTTCCAGCATTTCTATATTGTTTCCAATCAGCAATATGTCATCCACATATAATATTAGAAACGCTATAGAGCTCCCACTCACTTTCTTGTAAATACAAGCTTCTCCGTAAACTTGTATAAACTCGAACGCTTTGATCACCTCATCAAAACGAAGATTCCAACTCCGAGATGTTTGCACCAGTCCATAAATGGATCGCTGGAGTTTGCAAACTTTGTCAGCATTCTCTGGATCGACAAAACCTTCTGGTTGCATCATATACAACTCTTCCTTAAGGAAACCGTTAAGGAACGCTGTTTTGACATCCATCTGCCAAATTTCATAATCGAAAAAGGCAGCTATTGCTAACATGATTCTGACGGACTTAAGCATCGCTACGGGTGAGAAGGTCTCATCGTAGTCAACTCCTTGAACTTGTGAAAAACCCTTTGCCACAAGTCGAGCTTTATAGACGGTGACATTACCGTCCGCGTCCGTCTTCCTCTTAAAGATCCATTTGTTCTGAATGGCCTTACGCCCTTCAGGTAATACTTCCAAAGTCCATACTTTGTTTTCATACATGGATCCCATCTCGGATTTCATGGCCTCTAACCACTTCTCGGAATCCGGGCCCATCATCGCTTCTCCATAACTCGTAGGTTCATCGTTGTTTAACAACATGACCTCTAAGACAGGGTTGCCGTACCACTCAGGAGCAGTACGCGTCCTTGTCGACCTACGAGGTTCGATAGCAACTTGATCCAAAGCTTCATGATCATCATCATTAACTTCCTCTTCAGCTAATGTAGGCTCCACAGAAACAACTTTCTGCGCTGCGCTACTCTCAGGTTGAAGTAAAGGTTCAACAACCTCATCAAGTTCTATCTTCCTCCCACTCAATTCTTTCGAGAGAAACTCTTTCTCAAGAAATGTTCCGTTTTTAGCGACAAACACTTTGCCCTCGGATCTGAGGTAGAAGGTATACCCAATTGTCTCTTTTGGGTATCCTATGAAGACGCATTTCTCCGCTTTGGGTTCCAGCTTTTCAGGCTGAAGCTTTTTGACATAAGCATCACATCCCCAAACTTTAAGAAACGACAGCTTTGGCTTCTTGTCAATCCAAAGTTCATATGGCGTTGTCTCAACGGATTTCGATGGTGCCCTATTTAAAGTGAATGCAGCTGTCTCTAATGCATAACCCCAAAACGATAGTGGCAAATCGGCAAGAGACATCATAGATCGCACCATATCCAATAAGGTTCGATTACGACGTTCGGACACACCATTACGCTGTGGTGTTCCAGGCGGTGTTAATTGTGAAACAATTCCACACTGTCTTAAGTGACTGCCAAACTCATAACTCAGATATTCTCCTCCTCGATCAGATCGTAGGAATTTAATCTTCTTGTTACGATGATTCTCAACTTCACTCTGAAATTGTTTGAACTTTTCAAATGTTTCAGACTTGTGTTTCATTAAGTAAATATACCCATATCTACTTAAGTCATCAGTGAAGGTGAGAAAGTAACGATAACCACCGCGCGCCTCAATACTCATCGGACCGCACACATCAGTATGTATGATTTCCAATAAGTTACTTGCCCGTTCCATTGTTCCAGAGAACGGCGTTTTAGTCATCTTGCCCATGAGGCATGGCTCACATGTGTCAAGTGATTCAAAATCAAGTGACTCCAAAAGTCCATCAGCATGGAGCTTCTTCATGCGTTTTACGCCAATATGACCTAAACGGCAGTGCCACAAGAAAGTGGTATTATCATTATCAATTCTACATCTTTTGGCATCAATGTTATGAACATGTGTATCATTACTATCGAGATTCAATAAGAATAAACCCCTCACATCGGGTGCATGACCATAAAAGATATTACTCATATAAATAGAACAACCATTATTCTCTGATTTAAATGAGTAACCGTCTCGCAATAAACAAGATCCAGATATAATGTTCATGCTTAACGCAGGCACCAAATAACACTTATTTAGGTTCATCACTAATCCCGACGGTAATCGAAGAGCGAGCGTGCCGACGGCGATCACATCAACCTTGGAACCATTTCCCACGCGCATCGTCACTTCGTCCTTTGCCAGCCTCCGTCTATTCCGCAGTTCCTGTTTTGAGTTGCAAATATGAGCAACCGCACCGGTATCAAATACCCAGGCACTACAACGAGAGTTGGTAAGGTACACATCAATAACATGTATATCATATATACCTTGTTTGTTGTTGGCCGCCTTCTTGTCAGCCAAATACTTGGGGCAATTCCGCTTCCAGTGTCCAGTTCCCTTGCAATGAAAACACACAGTTTCTGGTTTGGGTCCAGCCTTGGGTTTCTTCACGAGAGGAGCAACTGCTTTGCCACTCTGCTTGGAGTTACCCTTCTTACCCTTGCCATTTTTCTTGAAACTAGTGGTTTTATTGACCATCAACACTTGATGCTCCTTCTGAATTTCAGACTCAGTGGCTTTCAGCATCGCAAACAGCTCGGCGACTGACTTGTTCATCCCGTGCATGTTATAGTTCAACACGAAGCTCTTGTAGCTAGGTGGCAATGATTGAAGAACTCTGTCAGTGATAGCCTCTGGCGGAAGGGGCATCCCTAACTCAGCCAGACGGGTGGAGTACCCAGACATTCTGAGCACGTGATCACTGATAGACCCGTTCTCCTCCATCTTGCAAGCATAGAACTTATCGGAGATCTCATATCTCTCGATCCGGGCATTCTTCTGAAAGATAAACTTCAACTCCTGGAACATCTCATATGCTCCATGACGTTCAAAACGTCTTTGAAGTCCCGGTTCTAAGCCATACAACATTGCACATTGAACTATTGAGTAATCATCAGAACGAGCCTGCCAGGCGTTCACAACGTCTAGAGACTCAACTGGAGCGGGTGGATCACCAAGCGGTGCATCAAGGACATAAGCCTTCTGGGAAGCCGTAAGGATAATCCTTAGATTACGGGCCCAGTCCACAAAGTTACTTCCATCATCTTTCAACTTAGCTTTCTCTAGGAACGCATTAAAATTCAGGGGTGCTACTGCGCGAGCCATGATCTACAACATAAATATAGCAAAGACAACTTAGACTATTGTTCTTAGATAATGAGTTTAGTTAATCATATTACTTAAAAACTCCCACTCAAATTGACATCCCTCCGATCATTCGAGTGTAACATGATCCAAATCCACCAACTCAAGTCCGATCATCACGTGAGTTGAGGTGGTTTCAATGGTGAACATCTTCATGTTGATCATATCTACTATATGACTCATGTTCGACTTTTCGGTCTCTTGTGTTCCGAGGCCATGTCTGTACATGCTAGGCTCGTCAAGTTTAACCCGAGTGTTCCGCACGTGTAACATGGCTTACACCCGTTGTATGCGAACGTAGAGTCTATCACACCCGATCATCACGGCGTGTCTCGAAACGACGAACTTTCGCAACGGTGCACACTTGGGGAGAACACAATTTATCTTGAAATTTAAGTGAGGGATCACCTTATAATGCTACCGTCGTCCTAAGCAAAATAAGATGCATAAAAGGATTAACATCACATGCAAATCATAAGTGACATGATATGGCCATGAACTCGTGCTTTTGATCTCCATCTCCAAAGCACCGGCATGATCTCCATCGTCACCGGCATGACACCATGATCTCCATCATCTTGATCTCCATCAACGTGTCGCCATAAGGTTGTCGCGCCGACTGTTGCTTCCACGACTATTGCTAACGTTTAGCGATAAAGTAAAGCATTACATAGCGCTTAATGATTGACACGCAGGTCATACAATAATTAAAGACAACTCTATGGCTCCTGCCAGTTGCCGTACTCATCGACATGCAAGTCGTGATATTCTATACAACACATGATCATCTCATACATCACATATATCTCATCATGTAATTGGCCATATCACATCACAACATACCCTGCAAAAACAAGTTAGACGTCCTCTAATTGTTGTTGCAAATTTTACGTGGCTGCTACGGGTTTGCAAGAACCGTTCTTACCTACGCAAAACCACAACGTGGTGTAGTGATTGCTTTTTGATCTTCTAAAAGAACCCTCTTCATTGAACCGATTCAACTAAAGTGAGAGAGACAGACACCCGCCAGTCACCTTTATGCAACAAGTGCACGCAGCGGTAAAACCAGTCTCGCGTAAGCGTACGCGTAATGTCGGTCCGGGCCGCTTCATCTCACAATACCGCTGAATCAAGTATCAACTAGTAACGGCAAGCAATATGTATACACCCACGCCCACAACTCGTTTGTGTTCTACTCGAGATCTCATCTACGCATAGACCTAGCTCATGATGCCACTGTTGGAGAACGTTGCATGGGAAACAAAATTTTTTCCTACGCACACGCAAGATCTATCCATGGTGATGAGCATCTACGAGAGGGAGAGTGAATCTACATACCCTTGTAGATCGCTAAGCGGAAGCGTTAATAAACGCGGTTGATGTAGTCGAACGTCTTCGCGATCCAAATCGCCGAGCGTCCCGCGATCCAATCACGATCCTTCCGATCTAGTGCCGAACGGACGGCACCTCCGCGTTCAACACACGTACGGCTTGATGACGCCTTCACCTCCTCGATCCAGCGAGCGATGATGAAGTAGTGGTTGAGTTCCAACAGCACGACGGCGTGGTGATGGTGGTGAGGAACAATCTCTGCAGGGCTTCGCCAAGCGCTACGGAGATTATGACGGAGGAACTAGAGGGTTAGGGTTGCCGCACACGGCTTGGGGAAATCTTGATGTGTCACGTGTGCTAGCCCTGCCCCTCTATTTATATGTTGAGCCTTGGGGTCTAAACTTGGAGTAAAAGCCTCCTCCGGGTCGGTTTTGCCCGCACAAGGTCGGTTTGGCCCGCAGGGAAAGAGTCCAACTCGGATCCCTGCCGAACCGTGCACAGCCGCGCACAAGCGGTAGTACCGCTTCACACAAGCGGTAGTACCGCTTGGGCGGTAGTACCGCTTCACACAAGCGGTAGTACCGCTCCGGCGGTAGTACCGCTTCACCAAGCGGTAGTACCGCTTACGCGGCAGCAAAACTACTTTTGCACTTTCCAATACCTTGTGGGCTTTATCCCTTTGGCTCATATAAAGTGTTGCTGCACCCGAATACTTCGGTAAACATCCGGAACCCCCTTCCGGTGAACTCCGGAACCCTTCCAGAGATCAAAACACTATTATCACATATATCAATCTTTACCTCCGGACTATTCCGGAGATCCTCGTCATGTCCGGGATCTTATCCGGGACTCCGAACAACTTTCGGTCACCAACATAATAACTCAATTATACTAATCGTCACCAAACGTTAAGTGTGTAGACCCTGCGGGTTCGAGAACTATGTAGACATGACCGAGACACCTCTACGGCCAATAACCAATAGCGGGACCTGGATGCCCATATTGGCTCCTACATATTCTACGAAGATCTTTATCGGTCGAACCTCTATGTCAAGGATTCAGTTAATCCCGTATGCTGTTCCCTTTGTTCTTCGGTATGTTACTTGCCCGAGATTCGATCGTCGGTATCACTATACCTAGTTCAATCTCGTTACCGGCAAGTCTCTTTACTCGTTCCGTAATACAAGATCTCGTGGCTAACACTTTAGTCACATTGCTTGCAAGGCTCATTGTGATGTTGTATTACCGAGTGGGCCCTGAGATACCTCTCCGTCATACGGAGTAACAAATCCCAGTCTTGATCCATGCCAACCCAACAGACACCCTCGGAGATACCTGTAGAGCACCTTTATAGTCACCCAGTTACGTTGCGACGTTTGATACACACAAGGTATTCCTCCGGTGTTAGTGAGTTGCATGATCTCATGGTCAAAGGAACAGATACTTGACATGCAGAAAATAATAGCAATAAACTGACACGATCAAATGCTACGTTTACAGTTTGGGTCTTGTCCATCACATCATTCTCCTAATGATGTGATCCCGTTATCAAATGACATCTCATGTCAATGGCTAGGAAACCTTAACCATCTTTGATCAACGAGCTAGTCAACTAGAGGCTTACTAGGGACACAGTGTTGTCTATGTACCCACACATGTATTTGAGTTTCCAATCAATACAATTATAGCATGGATAATAAACGATTATCATTAACAAGGAAATATAATAATAACCAATTTATTATTGCCTCTAGGGCATATTTCCAACACTAAAGTTTAAGACTTGTTTGTTATACTAACGGATCTCACGAGGTTTCTGTTGAGTTTTGTGTGCTGAAGTTTTCAAGTTTTGGGTGAGACTACGATGGATAAAGGAATAAGGAGCAGCAAGAGCCTAATCTTGGGGATGCCGAAGGCACCCCAAGGTAATATTCAAGGAAGACTCAAGCGTCTAAGCTTGGGGATGCCCCGGAAGGCATCCCCTCCTTCGTCTACAATCTATCGGTTGGAGCTATATTTTTATTCATCACATGATATGTGTCTTACTTGGAGCGTCTTGTGATATAGTTTGTTTGCTTTTGTTTTCTTTTTAGTTTTTCACAATCATCTTTGCTGAACACACCTTTTTGAGAGGGACACACATTATTCGTGATTGGTTAGAATACTCTATGTGCTTCACTTATATCTTTTGAGCTAGTCAGTTGCTCTAGTGCTTCACTTATAACTTTTAGAGCACGGCGGTGGTTATATTTTAAAGAAATATTTGCACTCTCATGCTTCACTTATATCTTTTTGAGAGTCTAATAAATGCAATGGTAATATGCACGGGTTATGAATTCGGTCCTGATATGATAGGTATTCAAGAGGGATATAATAAAACCTTTCATGTAGATCACTGAATATGATAAGTTTGATTCCTTGCACTAGTTTTGTGATATTAAGATGGTAATATGTGGGAGGTGCTAGTAGATAAATGTAGTTTAGTAAGAATATTGGTGTTAAGGTTTGTGATTCCCGAAGCATGCACGTATGATCTGTCGTTATGCTAAGGAGTTGGAGCATGATTTATTATTGATTGTCTACCTTATGAGTGGCGGCCGGGGACGAGCGATGGACTTGTCCTGCCAATCTATCCCCCTAGGGGCATGCGTAGTAGTACTTTGCTTCGAGGGCTAATAAACTTTCGCAATAAGTATGTGAGTTCTTTATGACTAATGTGAGTCCATGGATTATACGCACTCTCACCTTTCCGCAATTTGCTAGCCTCTTCGGTACCGTGCATTGCCCTTTCTCACATCGAGAGTTGGTGCAAACTTCGCCGGTGCATCCAAACCCCATGATATGATACACTCTGTCACACATAAGTCTCCTTATATCTTCCTCAAAACAGCCACCATACCTACCTATCATGGCATTTCCATAGCCATTCCAAGATATATTGCCATGCAACTTCCACCGTTCCGTTTTTATGACACACATGGTCATTGTCATATTGCTTTGCATGATCATATAGCAGACATAGTATTTGTGGCTCAGCCACCGTTCATCATTTTTATACATGTTACGCTAGCATCATTGCACATCCTGGTACACTGCCAGAGGCATTCATATAGATTCATATCTTTGTTCTAGTATCGAGTTGTAATATTGAGTTGTAAGTAAATAAAAGTGTGATGATCATCATTATTAGAGTATTGTCCCAGTGAGGAAAGAATGGTGGAGACTAATGAATCCTCGAAAAAGTGGGAATGAGGTCCATGAGACCGTTCTAAAAAAAGGCCAAAAAGAGCCACGAAAAAAAAATGAGAGAAAAAGAGAGAAGGGGCAATGTTACTATCCTTTTTTGTATAGAACCATGTTCTTCATATAGGGAGTCTCCTGAGTTGTCACTTTCATATACTAGTGGGAAATATTCATTATAGAACTTTGCTTGTATATTCCAATGATGGGCTTCCTCAAATGCCCGAGGTCTTCATGAGCAAGCAAGTTGGATGCACACCCACTTAGTTTTCATGTTGAGCTTTCATACACTTATAGCTCTTAGTGCATCCGTTGCATGGCAATCCCTACTCCTTGCATTGACATCAATTGATGGGCATCTCCATAGCCCGTTAATTAGCCTCGTTGATGTGAGACTATCTTCTTATTTTTGACTTCTCTTATTTACCTCTACCACCACACTCTATTCCACCCATAGTGCTATATCCATGGCTTGCGCTCATGTATTGAGTGGGAGTTGAAAAAGCTGAAGCGTGTTAAAAAGTATGAACCAATTGCTCGGCTTGTCATCAGGGTAGTGCATGATAAATACTTTATGTTAAGAAGATGGAGCATGACAGGATTATATGATTTTGTAGGGATAGCGTTCTTTAGCATTTTTGTTTTGAAAGACATGATTGTTTGTTGGTATGCCTGAGTATTGATGTCTTTATATCAAATTATAGACTATTACTTTGAACTGCTCGTGTCTTAATATTCATGCCATGATTAGATTACATGATCAAGATTATGCTAGGTAGCATTCCACATCAAAAATTATCTTTCTTATCATTTACCTACTCGAGGACGAGCAGGAATTAAGCTTGGGGATGCTGATACGTCTCCGTCGTATCTATAATTTTTTATTGTTTCATGCCAATATTCTACAACTTTCATGTACTTTTGGCAACATTTTATATTATTTTTGGGACTAACATATTGATCCAGTGCCCAGTGCCAGTTCCTGTTTTCTGCTTGTTTTTTGTTTCGCAGAAAATCCATATCAAACAAAGTCCAAACGCGATAAAATTTTACGGAGAATTATTTTGGAATATATGTGATTTTTGGGAGGTGGAATCAACGCAAACGAAGGCCCACAGCCTCCACAAGGCATCTTGGCGCGACCCCCCCTAGCCGTGTGGTGTTGCCTTGTGGGCACACCGTAAGTCGGTTGGGGCCCTTCTTCAGCCGCAAGGAAGCTTATATCGAGAAAAATCGTGTTAAAATTTCAGCCCGATCAGAGTTACGGATCTCCGGATATTTAAGAAACGGTGAAAGGCCAGAAAAGGGGGGGCGCGAAACAGAAGAGAAACAGAGAGAGAGAGAGAGAGAGAGAGAGATCCAATCTCGGAGGGTGTAACATCCCCATGTAATAGCTACAGTGATCACCTTTTTAAATTGCCAAGTCAGCATGATTAACTATGCTTGATCATCATTGCATCATATCTCATTTCAAATTCCCATTCAAATTTAAAGTGAAAATAAAAGTTGTTCCAATTTGGAAATAAAAATGTTCATCAAATAGCAAATAATCTATTACTAAATATGTTCAGGAAAACAACATCACCTAAATTCATTAAGTGACTCTATCATCTTAAAACAGCAGCTCATAGCAGCATTTAATGTCATTTTATTTAATAAAATTTGTAAATGAAATTATATTTTAACCAAACCAATTACTGGTGGTAGGTAATAATGCACTGCAATATTTGGGCCAAGTCACACATTTTATAAAAGTCATTTAGTAGCCTAACAATTTGCAAAACAGAGTAAAGAAAAGAAACAAAAAAAGAAAAAGGAAAAGGCTTACCGTTTACTGTGCCTATGGGCCGCGAGTGCACAGTGTCTGGCGGCCCAGCCGAGCCGAGCCATCTTCTTCCTTCGCGCGCTGTCGCGCGCGCCTGCCGACACGGCGACGGTCGTCGTGCTGTCGCCTATCCCACGGCTCCCCGGCTAGGTTAAGTGCTCCCCCGAGCTGCTCTCCCTCCCCCGCGAAACCCTAGCCCACCAGAACCCCCTCTCGTCCCCTCCCTCGCTCCCATTCGAGCTCGCCCGAAACATCGCCGCCGTCCATCGCCCGATTCCGCGGCTACCGCCACCGCATTGCCTCGCCGCTGCGTCCTACGTCGTCGCCGTCCTCGACTCCTTCGTCTGCGCCTCGCCATCGAGCTCGGGGAGGACCGCACGGACGGGATCGACCCCGGCTTCGTCTTCTCTGTCGCCGGCGATCTCCGTCGTCCCCGAGCTCCTCTGCGCTCCAAAGCTTCCACGGGCTTTACTTAGCCGCTCGGTGAGCCCCTCCCTCCCTCCATTTCTCTTCTCGCGCCGTGTGCTTCGCCGTAGCTAGCTCGCCGCCTCACCGCGTTCTGTCCGCCGCGGCACTTCGCCATCCGGCCGTTTCCGGTTGTCCCCGTGACCTCGCACCACCTCGTTTGGATGCGGCATTGCGCTCTCGTTCGCAGGAGCCCGGATGCGCGCGCGAAAGCCCACCGCAGCCGCGTGCCCGATTCCGCCCGTAGCTCACCGCCGCCGTCGTCGACGTCGAGCTCCACTCCGACCACCGCAGCCAGCGCCGATAGGCTAGATCGACGCGCGCTGCTCCACTCGTTCGAACGCCGCTAGAAACGCCCAAAAAGATGCATCGTAGACGAAACTTGGGCTCGCCGGAGTTGCTCGCCGTCACGCGAGCTCGCCGAAGAGCTCCGGTGGCCGGCGTCCTACGTGGCTGCCACCTGGCACCGCGGGCCCCACCGCTCAGTCACTGACGCTGGGTCCCACTGGGCCCAGTTGACCGAGTCAGCGCGGCCCCGTGTCACTGACATGTGGGTCCCGCGCGATTAAACGGTTTTAATTAAAATAGATAATCTGCTAATTAATTAATTAATTAATTAACTTAAACGTTAATTAGTCACTGACAGTAGGCCCCACCACCCTAATTAACCTAATTTAGTTTAATTAATACCTAATTAACTACTGTGAGGTTGACCAGTGGGGCCCACTGGACCCACTGGTCATATTGACCAGTCCACCGTTCTGTTGACCGCTGACGTCAGCAATACGTCATGCTGACGTCACCCCACTACTGTTTTGGATAATTCGGATTTAATTAAATAAAATAATTTCAGAATATTATTAAAACTTTGAAAAATCATATAAATTAAACCGTAAATCAGATGAAAATAATTTATATATGTAAAACGATCAGAAAAATGTGAAGAATCTGAATATGTGATCAAAGTGCCTGTCCAACACTCCTAGCTAGGTGAACATGGAACTTTTTGACCGATTTCGGTAAATGAATAGTACCTAACTTTAATAAAATAAATCCAAATAAAATCCTAAATTAACTAAAACATTTAGTTAGGCAGTAAAACACCTCTGCATATCATTTAGACATGTCATGCATAGTGATTGCATTTTTGCCGTGAATTTATTGTTTCTTCCCCCTCCTTCTCTCCCGATAGACGCCGAGACCGACGCCGACGCAGCTGAGTTCGACTACACTCCCGACAAGGAGCCGACAGACGACCAGCCTCTCTCAGCAGAGCTTCCAGGCAAGCAAACCCACTTGACACATGCCTATATCACCCATTCCTTCTCCCTCCTGCTTGCATTAGAAATTGCTACTGTTTTGCTTTATCCTACTCTGATGCATAGCCTGTCCTTGTAACTGCTATTGATACCTGCCTGTTATCCAAACTGCTTAGTATAGGTTGGATGGTAAACCATCTGTGGCCTCTCTCCTTTGCTGTAGTTGCTCCGCTTTAGTATCTGGGTCCCAAACGATGTGATCGATCGGGTTGAAAATAGCACATCACCGCACACCCCCTAAGTTGCTCGACTCTGCAGAGCTGGCATCGAGTGCCGAGGGTGATACCTCTTATCCCACTTCCGATGGTGCCTCTGTAGAATAGCTACCCGGATGTGTGTTACCGAGGGTGATTCCTCTTTCATCACTTTCGGTAAAGCTTCCGTCGTACAACTCCTCGAGTGGGAATCGATCGAGGGTGATTCCTCGGATTCCTTCTCGGTAATTGGACACACGGTTACTTTGACCTTTGACGCAGGCGGGTCCACCCCGAGGGGTACCTGCGGGGAAATGTAAAGTCGGGCTGGCCCCAAGGGTGCCCGCGAGTGATATCAAGTCAGAGCGACAGAAACTCTGATCGTCTCTGCGAGTTACTAAATACGCCTAACGGAACTGGGTATTTGATATGAGTTGGCCAATGGCCTATACGCACTACCACCACGTGGGATAATGGTTTAATGGGGCCCTCTACGTCGTATGTATCAGCCGAAAGCTCTTCAGACGTCACAGCTCAGACATGCGGGCTGATTGTTGGGGTTGGGCTGGTTACGTCACTGGTGTATTCAGTGTCGCGCCTGCTCCCCGGCCAGTCAGGCAACGTGTAGGAGTGCAAAGGGCGATGGCCCAAGACCCCTTTGTGCTTAGGATTTAGACCGGCGTGTTGACCTCTCTGCTGAGCCTAGGTAGGACTACGTTGTGTCGATTACCCGAGGCCGGGCATTACCCAGCAAGTGTGTCCGGCCAGATGTAATCGAGCGTGCTGGGTAACAGTAGTGCACCCCTGCAGGGAAGTGATCTATTCGAATAGCGGTGTCCACGGTAACAGGACGCTCGGAGTTGTATCCGGATCCATGACAACTACAAATTGATGATGATATATATTAAATTGATATTACTGCTCTCGGGATCGCTTTCTCGCAGGGAGTCGAGGAAGGATCTCAGGGCATTACTATTATACAACCACTTGTATGCTACCATATTCTACTCTCTTCTAATGCTGCAAGATTGCTTGAAGATGCTAGTCTTCGATAGGCTAGGCTTCTCCTCCTCTATTCTGGCATTCTGCAGTTCAGTCCTAAGATATAGCCCCATTCAATTGATACCTATGCATACTTAGTATAGTTCTGATGTCAGTCTTGCGAGTACTTTGGATGAGTACTCACGGTTGCTCTGCTATTCTTTTCCCCATACCCATTTGATGATACATCAGACGATGGAGCCCAGGAGCCAGATGCTACTGCAGGAGCTTACTACCAGGAGGGTCCCGACGGCACGTACTACTGGATTGAGCCAGCCGACCAGGAGTAGTTCGAAGGCTCCCAGGCAAGAGGCCTGCGCCTTTTTGATCTAGAGTCGCTGTTTGTGCTAGCCTTCTTAAGGCAAATTTGACTAACTATGTCTGTACTCAGATATCATTTGTGTGTATGACTTATGTATTCGGATCCTCGTGACCCCTGGCTTGTAATATGTGAGACTTTATGTTTAAATTTGAGTTTAGAGTTGTGTTGTGATATCTTCCCGTGAGTCCCTGTTCTTGATCGTGCACATTTGCATGTATGATTAGTGCACGATTAAGTCGGGGGCGTCACAAGTTGGTATCAGAGCCGACTGCCTGTAGGAAGCCCCCTTCCGATTCCTTGGTTGAAGTTGAGTCTAGTCTTTCGAAAAACCATTTTACTAACATGGCTGTGTGGCTTACGGGCCCACGTCGCCAACTGGGTGGTATTAGGATCTTTTATTCCTCTTCTATACTCTGGGACTCTGAATTCTCTTCCTTTCGGGTTAAATGAATTTTACTAACGCCGACACTAGGATCCCGTAATCTCGTCCATCCGGAGAGCTGGATTATCTGCACTTATTCCTTACCATTGATCTGATTAGTCTGATAATCACATTTCCCTTTCCATTGGTTTGTTTAACCTTTCTCTCCAAGTTATATTATACTTCTCCCTGCCATTTGACAATCCTGAATTTCCTCTGTTTCAGATGGATCGATTGTTTCCGTCGCGCCCTGCGACGCAGCTTGTGCTTCGCACTTGGGCTCGTGATGCCCCTGGTTTTCCAGCTGTCCTGATCGCCCTCCTGACCAGACTGGGTTACCGTTGGTACCCCGAGTACATGGTTTACGAGGATTTCCGCGAGTTCAACCAGGAGCAGTACCATGCCGATGTTCGTATCTTTGATCAGTGGGACAACTCTGACACTGAGTTGCACATCTTTCACGGTATCGGCGTGACGATTGAGATGGCAGTCCATGATACCGCTTACTCTGTTGTCGCACGTCTCCGTGGAGAGCATAGTCGCTTGGATGGCTCCGAGTTCCGAAACATCCCGTATGCCCCTGCTGGAGATGCTACCGGTTACTACACAGCTATCTGTGCCCCTTACGAGCGTCGTCGATACGACCCGCATGTTTTGATTCAGTGCACTCAGGCTCTGGATCGCACTGCCCGGGCTCTTGCAGTCGAGTTGTTTGCCACTCGAGCACGTCTCTACGATGCTATGACACAGTTGCTACCAGCTGTTCATGCAGGGATACATCCGGAGTACATTCTTTACCCGCGCAGGACTCAGATGCCGGCAGGTATCGATTGGCCTGCTGTTGGAGGTCACACGCCTGCACGTGGCCCTCTACTTCCAGTTCGAGACCGGGTTCTGCATCAGAGTGCACACGGAGAGCAGGACTTTTCTGCCGTGGATATTCATCATCCACACTTGCAGTTACCCCGTTTCAGTGGTTTTCCCCGACGTTGATGTAGCCTTTGCTATGTCTCGTTGTGTATTCCTCACCGCGTGCCTGCACGCCGCCTAGTATGTCTAGCTTTTTAAATTTGCGCCGTTATGCTGTCCGTGTGTAACCGACTCTGTGTATGGATCTGTATGTCTTAATTGACTATTGTTGTGTATCTATTGCACCTTGTTTATTGTCGTGTTACATCATGTTTGTCGCTAAACACTTGCAGTTGCTTTTACTAAACTACCCCCTGTTAAATCTTTAGCAGGATGGTTAGGCCAGGTGCTCGTGGTCGTGGTCGTGGTCGTGCTCTTGAACAGCCACCACCGCCAGACTATATGGCAGCTATGATGCAGCAATTCGAGCTGAACCGTCAGTTCATGACTAATATCATGGCTCAGTTTCCGCACCAGAACAATCAGAATCAGAACCCTGCTTCAATAACTCTGCAAGAGTTTGTGCGTCTCAACCCCACTATTTATCGCAACTCTGAACAGCCACTGGATGCTGATGACTGGCTTCGCAACATCACCCATGAGATGGAATCTGCCGATGTCGCCCCTGCCAACTTTGTCACCTTCGCGTCCTACTTCCTGAAAGGACCCGCTGCACAATGGTGGTCCACCCACAAGCGTACACTGCCTGCTGGGACAGTGGTTACCTGGATTGAGTTTCAGGCTGCCTTCCGTGCCCGTTACATTCCTCAGGGAATCATGGACCGGAAGAAGACCGAGTTTCGCAATCTTACTCAGGGCAACAAGACCGTCGAAGCTTATCAACGGGAGTTTCTTAACTTATCCCGCTATGCTGAAGAAGACATAGCCACTCATGCTCGTAGACAGGAGAAATTCCTTAATGGACTCCACCCGGACCTTAAGCTTGCCCTTGCTGCTCAAGACTTCACCGACTTTGCCACTCTCGTGAACAAGGCTATCCGGATTGAGACCGCTCAGATCGAGCACAAGGAGTCGCAGAAGCGCTATCGTGACATTGGCTCATCTTCGAGCTCAGCACAGAAGCGTCGTATCTGGATCCCGCACAATGTGTATCGTCCAGCTGCCCCTACGCCAAGGCCTTCCTATGCTGCACCCCGTATGCCTCCTCCACCACCGAGGCAGCCAAGAACCCAAGCTGCTCCACCCAATGCTCCTCTTCGTCCTGAAGATGGTATGTGCTTCAAGTGTCGCAAACCAGGTCACCTTGCCAAGGACTGCCGCCAGAATCAGAATCAGTTGGCTTTTCCTCGTAATGGCCGTGGCAATGGTCGTGGCAACAACCAGACCTGCAACTATAATATTGGGTCTTCTGTTTATGGTCGTGGACACGCTTACAACATTGATATCGAGGAAGTTCAGGATCAACCTGCTACTGTGATGGGTACCCTTCTCGTTAACTCAGTACCCGCTTCTGTTTTATTTGATTCAGCAGCATCGCATTCACTCATGTCAGAAGCATTTGCATTATCACATGGCATTGCATTTCAAAAGATGAACCTACCAATAGTTGTCCGTACCCCTGGAGGCCATTGTCACGCCTCCATGATGGCACACAATGTCCCTATTGAAATTGGAGGGTTAGAATTCCTTGCCTCCCCTATTGTTCTGAAGTCTTCCACCATAGACCTCATTCTGGGAATGGATTGGTTGAAAGCTCACATTGCTTCAATCAATTGTGCCATCAAAGTCGTCCAACTTCTTCACCCCTCCGATGAGATAGTGAACTACACCTCCCGAATTACCCAGAATGCCGAAGCTCAGATATATGCTCTGAATGCTTTGAACGCCTCACCTCTTGAAGGAATTGAGAACGTTCTAGTCGTTCGCGATTTTTCGGACGTCTTTCCGGAAGAACTTCCTGGAATACCCCCTGTCAGAGTTGTCGAGTTCGTCATCGACTTGAAACCTGGCACTACCCCTATTGCGAAGCGTTCTTATAAGATGCCTCCGCATGAACTTCTCGAGCTTAAGGAAGAAATCGACAAGTCACTTAAAAAGGGTTTCATCCGTCCAAGTTCCTCTGCCTGGGGAGCACCTTCTCTCTTTGTCAAGAAGAAGGATGGAACTAACCGATTGGTCCAGGACTATCGGCCCATCAACCAAGCCACAATCCAGAACAAGTATCTGCTTCCCCGGATCAACGATCTTTATGATCAGCTTGTTGGATCCTCTGTGTTCTTGAAACTCGATTTGAGGTTGGGTTATCATCAGATCCGGGTTCGTAAGGAGGATATTCCGAAGACCGCCTTCGTTACCCGTTATGGATCATACAAGTATACCGTCATGTCCTTCGGATTGACTAATGCTCCAGCAACCTTCTCCCGATTGATGAACTATATTTTCATGGACTACCTCGACAAATTCGTCGTGGTTTATTTGGATGATATCCTTATATATTCCAAGAATGAAGAAGAACACACCGAACATCTTCGGCTTGTATTGGAGAAACTTCGAGAGCACCAACTATATGCCAAGTTTTCCAAGTGTGAATTCTGGTTATCTGAGGTGACCTATCTCGGTCATGTGATTTCCAAAGATGGCATCGCTATCAACCCCGAGCGAGTTCAGGCTATTCTTCACTGGACTTCCCCGAAGAATGTCAAGCAAGTCAGGAGTTTTCTCGGTCTCGCTAGCTATTGTCGCTGATTCGTCGAGAACTTCTCCAAGATTGCTAAGCCTCTGACTGATCTGCTTCACAAAGGTGTTAAATTTGAGTGGACAGAAAAATGTCAGGAAAGCTTTCATACACTTAAAGATAAGCTGACATCTGCCCCAGTGCTAGCACCCCCGGATTCCCAAAAGGACTTCGTGATTTACTGTGATGCATCTCGTCAAGGATTAGGTTGTGTACTAATGCAAGAGCGCAAGGTGATTGCTTATGGCTCTCGTCAATTGCGTCCTCATGAGGAAAACAATCCAGTACATGATCTCAAGCTTGCTGCAGTTATTTATGCCTTGAAGCTGTGGCGACATTACCTTCTCGGTAATCGTTGTGAGATATATACGGATCATCAAAGCCTCAAGTATCTGTATACCCAACCAGATCTGAACCTCCGTCAACAAAGATGGCTTGAGACAATAGCCGATTATGACATGAATATTTCTTATACCCCTGGCAAGGCTAATGTAATGGCCGATGCCTTGAGTCGCAAGGCTTATTGCAACAACCTTATGGTTCAAGAAGAGCAACCTATGCTTTATGAAGAACTACACAAGTTGAATCTCCATATTGTTCCTCAGGGTCATCTCAATACCCTGGTGGTTGAACCAGACCTCGAGTCCAACATCAAGACAAGGCAGAAATATGACTCTGAAGTCGAGAAGGTTAAGAAATACCTTTTCAAGGGAAATTCTTCTTACTACCATGTTGGTGAAGATGGTGCCCTGCTCTTCAAAGGCCGCCTAGTGGTCCCCAGAAGGCACAATCTAGACTCTCTTTCGGATGTTATGAAAGAAGCACATGACACGCCTTTGTCTATCCACCCCGGTAGTACTAAGATGTACCAAGACATTCGTCAACGGTACTGGTGGCCTGATATGAAGCGAGATATTGCTCAGTATGTCGCCGAGTGTGACGTTTGCCGTCGCATCAAAGCAGAACATCAAAGGCCTGCTGGAACTCTGCAACCCCTTGAAATTCCTGAATGGAAATGGGACAAAGTCGAAATGGATTTCATTACTGGTTTTCCCAGATCGCAGAAGGGTCATGATGCTATATTTGTCATCATTGACCGATTCTCTAAGGTTGCTCACTTTCTGCCAGTCAAGGAGACAATCACTGCTAGCCAGCTAGCAGACTTGTATGTTGCCAGAATTGTGTCACTCCACGATGTTCTGTTGGAGATCAGTTCAGATCGTGGCAGCCTCTTTACCTCAAGGTTTTGGAACAGTTTCCAAGAAGCCATGGGAACTCATCTGTACTTCAGCACCGCATTTCACCCCCAGTCTCAGGGTCAAGTTGAACGAGTCAATCAAGTGCTTGAAGATATGCTTCGAGCTTGTGTCATCTCATTCGGTAAGAAATGGGAGGAATCTCTCCCGTATGCCGAATTCTCTTACAACAATAGCTACCAATCTAGTCTGAAGATGGCACCGTTTGAAGTTCTTTATGGACGAAAATGCCGAACCCCTCTGAATTGGTCAGAAACTGGGCAACGATCACTCATCGGACCGGACATTATTCAACAAGCTGAAGAACAAGTCCGCATTGTCCGTGAGCATTTGAAAACTGCTCAGTCTCGTCAGAAGAGCAACTATGACCGAAAACACCGGGTAATGGTCTATCAACCTGGCGAGCAAGCTTACCTTCGTGTCACTCCGATGAAGGGCACTCATCGATTTGGAATCAAGGGCAAGTTAGCTCCTCGCTACATTGGCCCGTTCCGTATTCTCGCCAGTCGAGGAGAAGTGGCGTATCAACTGGAATTGCCGCCGAACCTTTCTCAGGTGCATGATGTCTTTCATTTGTCGCTGCTCCGTCGCTGCTTCAAGGATCCTATCCGAGCTGTGGATCATGAAGTGCTTGAATTGCGAGAAGATCTGTCTTATCCAGAGTATCCGATTCACATTCTTGATCAAGCTGAACGACGAACCCGTTAGAAGTCGATCAAGTTCCTCAAAGTTCAGTGGTCGAATCATTCTGAAGATGAATCCACCTGGGAACGCGAAGATCGTCTTTGTGAAGAATATCCCGCTTTCTTCCAGTCTACCTCTTAATTCTCGGGACGAGAATTCTTGTTAGAGGAGGAGAATTGTAACATCCCCATGTAATAGCTACAGTGATCACCTTTTTAAATTGCCAAGTCAGCATGATTAACTATGCTTGATCATCATTGCATCATATCTCATTTCAAATTCCCATTCAAATTGCAATTCAAATTTAAAGTGAAAATAAAAGTTGTTCCAATTTGGAAATAAAAATGTTCATCAAATAGAAAATAATCTATTACTAAATATGTTCAGGAAAACAACATCACCTAAATTCATTAAGTGACTCTATCATCTTAAAACAGTAGCTAACAGCAGCATTTAATGTCATTTTATTTAATAAAATTTGCAAATGAAATTATATTTTAACCAAACCAATTTCTGGTGGTAGGTAATAATGCACTGCAATATTTGGGCCAAGTCACACATTTTATAAAAGTCAATTAGTAGCCTAACAATTTGCAAAACAGAGTAAAGAAAAGAAACAGAAAAAGAAAAAGGAAAAGGCTTACCGTTTACTGTGCCTATGGGCCGCGAGTGCACAGTGTCTGGCGGCCCAGCCGAGCCGAGCCATCTTCTTCCTTCGCGCGCTGTCGCGCGCGCCCGCCGACACGGCGACGGTCATCGTGCTGTCGCCTATCCCATGGCTCCCCGACTAGGTTAAGTGCTCCCCCGAGCTGCTCTCCCTCCCCCGCGAAACCCTAGCCCACCAGAACCCCCTCTCGTCCCCTCCCTCGCTCCCATTCGAGCTCACCCGAAACATCGCCGCCGTCCATCGACCGCTGCGTCCTACGTCGTCGCCGTCCTCGACTCCTTCGTCTGCGCCTCGCCATCGAGCTCGGGGAGGACCGCACGGACGGGATCGACCCCGGCTTCGTCTTCTCTGTCGCCGGCGATCTCCGTCGTCCCCGAGCTCCTCTGCGCTCCAAAGCTTCCACGGGCTTTACTTAGCCGCTCGGTGAGCCCCTCCCTCCCTCCATTTCTCTTCTCGCGCCGCGTGCTTCGCCGTAGCTAGCTCGCCGCCTCACCGCGTTCTGTCCGCCGCGGCACCTCGCCGTCCGGCCGTTTCCGGTTGTCCCCGTGACCTCGCACCGCCTCGTTTGGATGCGGCATTGCGCTCTCGTTCGCATGAGCCCGGATGCGCGCGCGAAAGCCCACCGCAGCCGCGTGCCCGATTCCGCCCGTAGCTCACCGCCGCCGTCGTCGACGTCGAGCTCCACTCCCACCACCGCAGCCAGCGCCGATAGGCTAGATCGACGCGCGCTGCTCCACTCGTTCGAACGCCGCAAGAAACGCCCGAAAAGATGCACCGTAGACGAAACTCGGGCTCGCTGGAGTTGCTCGCCGGAGAGCTCCAGTGGCCGGTATCCTACGTGGCTGCCACCTGGCACCGCGGGCCCCACCGCTCAGTCACTGACGCTGGGTCCCACTGGGCCCAGTTGACCGAGTCAGCGTGGCCCCGTGTCACTGACATGTGGGTCCCGCGCGATTAAACGGTTTTAATTAAAATAGATAATCTGCTAATTAATTAATTAATTAACTTAAACGTTAATTAGTCATTGACAGTAGGCCCCACCACCCTAATTAACCTAATTTAGTTAAATTAATACCTAATTAACTACTGTGAGGCTCACCAGTGGGGCCCACTGGACCCACTGGTCAGATTGACCAGTCCACCGTTCTGTTGACCGCTGATGTCAGCAATACGTCATGCTGACGTCACCCCACTACTGTTTTGGATAATTCAGCTTTAATTAAATAAAATAATTTCAGAATATTATTAAAACTTTGAGAAATCATATAAATTAAACCGTAAGTCAGATGAAAATAATTTATATATGTAAAACGATCAGAAAAATGTAAAGAATCTGAATATGTGATCAAAGTGCGTGTCCAACACTCCTAGCTAGGTGAACATGGAACTTTATGACTGATTTCGGTAAATGAATAGTACCTAACTTTAATAAAATAAATCCAAATAAAATCCTAAATTAACTAAAACATTTAGTTAGGCAGTAAAACACCTCTGCATATCATTTAGACATGTCATGCATAGTGATTGCATTTTTGCCGTGAATTTATTGTTTCTTCCCCCTCCTTCTCTCCCGATAGACGCCGAGACCGACGCCGACGCAGCTGAGTTCGACTACACTCCCGACGAGCAGCCGACAGACGACCAGCCTCTCTCAGCAGAGCTTCCAGGCAAGCAAACCCCCTTGATGCATGCCTATATCACCCATTCCTTCTCCCTCCTGCTTACATTAGAAATTGCTACTGTTTTGCTTTATCCTACTCTGATGCATAGCCTATCCCTGTAACTGCTATTGATACCTGCCTGTTATCCAAACTGCTTAGTATAGGTTCGATGGTAAACCATCTGTGGCCTCTCTCCTTTGCTGTAGTTGCTCCGCTTTAGTATCTGGGCCCCGAACGATGTGATCGATCGGGTTGAAAATAGCACATCATCGCACACCCCCTAAGTTGCTCGACTCTGCAGAGCTGGCATCGAGTGCCGAGGGTGATACCTCTTATCCCACTTTCGATGGTGCCTCTGTAGAATAGCTACCCGGATGTGTGTTACCGACAGTGATTCCTCTTTCATCACTTCCGGTAAAGCTTCCGTCGTACAACTCCTCGAGTGGGAATCGATCGAGGGTGATTCCTCGGATTCCTTCTCGATAATTGGACACACGGTTACTTTGACCTTTGACGCAGGCGGGTCCACCCCGAGGGGTACCCGCGGGGAAATGTAAAGTCGGGTTGGCCCCAAGGGTGCCCGCGAGTGATATCAAGTCAGAGCGACAGAAACTCTGATCGTCTCTGCGAGTTACTAAATACGCCTAACGGAACTGGGTATTTGATCTGAGTTGGCCAATGGCCTATACGCACTACCACCACGTGGGATAATGGTTTAATGGGGCCCTCTACGTCGTATGTATCAGCCGAAAGCTCTTCAGATGTCACAACTCAGAGATGCGGGCTGATTGTTGGGGTTGGGCTGGTTATGTCACTGGTGTATTCAGGGTTGCGCCTGCTCCCCGGCCAGTCATGCAACGTGCAGGAGTGCAAAGGGCGATGGCCCAAGACCCCTTTGTGCTTAGGATTTAGACCGGCGTGTTGACCTCTCTGCTGAGCCTAGGTAGGACTATGTCGTGTCGATTACCCGAGGCCGGGCATTACCCAGCAAGTGTGTCCGGCCAGATGTAATCGAGCATGCTGGGTAACAGTAGTGCACCCCTGCAGGGAAGTGATCTATTCGAATAGCGGTGTCCACGGTAACAGGACGCTCGGAGTTGTATCCGGATCCATGACAACTACAAATTGATGATGATATATATTAAATTGATATTATTGCTCTCGGGATCGCTTTCTCACAGGGAGTCGAGGAAGGATCTCAGGGCATTACTATTATACAACCACTTGTATGCTACCATATTCTACTCTCTTCTAATGCTCCAAGATTGCTTGAAGATGCTAGTCTTCGATAGGCTAGGCTTCTCCTCCTCTATTCTGGCATTCTGCAGTTCAGTCCTAAGATATAGCCCCATTCAATTGATACCTATGCATACTTAGTATAGTTCTGATGTCAGTCTTGCGAGTACTTTGGATGAGTACTCACGGTTGTTCTGCTATTCTTTTCCCCATACCCATTTGATGATACATCAGACGATGGAGCCCAGGAGCCAGATGCTACTGCAGGAGCTTACTACCAGGAGGGTCCCGACGGCACGTACTACTGGATTGAGCCAGCCGACCAGGAGTAGTTCGGAGGCTCCCAGGCAGGAGGCCTGTGCCTTTTCGATCTAGAGTCGTTGTTTGTGCTAGCCTTCTTAAGGCAAATTTGACTAACTATGTCTGTACTCAGATATTATTTGTGTGTATGACTTATGTATTCGGGTCCTCGTGACCCCTGGCTTGTAATATGTGAGACTTTATGTTTAAATTTGAGTTTAGAGTTGTGTTGTGATATCTTCCCGTGAGTCCCTGTGCTTGATCGTGCACATTTGCGTGTATGATTAGTGCACGATTAAGTCGGGGGCGTCACAGAGGGGCTCCTCCCCTCCGGAGCCATGGCGGCCATGGACCAGAGGGGAAACTCTCCTCCCATCTAGGGGGGGGGGGGCAGGCCAAGGAAGAAGAAGAAGAAGGGGGGCTATCTTCCCCTCTCTCCCGGTGGCGCCGGAATATCGCCGGGGCAATCACCGTGACGGCGATCTACACCAACAACTTCGCCGCCGTCAATACCAACTCTCTCCCCCTCTATGCAGCGGTGTAACACCTCTTCTCCCCGCTGTAATCTCTACTTAAACATGGTGCTTAACGCTATATATTATTATCCAAAGATATGTGGCAATCCTATGATGTTTGAGTAGATTCGTTTTGTCCTGTGGGTTGATTGATGATCGTGATTGGTTTGAGTTGTATGTTTTATTTTGGTGTTGTCCTATGGTGCCCTTCGTGTCGCGCAAGCGTGAGGGATTCCCGTTGTAGGGTTTGCAATACGTTCATAATTCTCTTATAGTGGGCGGCTAGAGTGACAGAAGCTTACACCCGAGTAAGAGGGTTGTTGCGTATGGGAGTAAAGGGGACTTGTTACTTAATGCTATGGTTGGGTTTTACCTTAATGATCTTTGGTAGTTGCGGATGCTTGCTAGAGTTCCAATCATAAGTGCATATGATCCAAGTACGGAAAGTATGTTAGCTCATGCCTCTCCCTCATATAAAATTGCAATAATGATTACCGGTCTAGTTATCGATTGCCTAGGGACAAATCCTTCTCTTGTGTTACAAAAGCTTTCTACTAA
Organism: Elymus sibiricus; assembly: GCA_039707655.1. Classification (NCBI taxonomy): domain Eukaryota; kingdom Viridiplantae; phylum Streptophyta; class Magnoliopsida; order Poales; family Poaceae; genus Elymus; species Elymus sibiricus. The sequence goes on from CM077668.1 coordinate 276,222,892, forward strand.
ACAACTAACTTTTATTATCTTGCAAATTACTCATAGTTTTATTCTCGCAAAGTACTCCTAGTTTTATTCTTGCAAAGTAGTTCTAGCATTACACCTACAAAGTACTTCTAGTTTCATACTTGTTCTAGGTAAATCAAACGTTAAGTGTGCGTAGAGTTGTATCGGTGGTCGATAGAACTTGAAGGGAATATTGATTCAACCTTTAGCTCCTCGTTGGGTTCAACACTCTTATTTATTGAGAAAGGCTACAACTGATCCCCTATACTTGTGGGTTATCAACTTGCTCGAGGACGAGCAGGAATTAAGCTTGGGGATGCTTGATACGTCTCCAACGTATCTATAATTTTTTATTGTTCCATGCTATTATAGTATCAATCTTGGATGTTTTATATGCCATTATATATCATTTTTTGGGAATAACCTATTAACCCAGTGCCCCGTGCCAGTTGCTGTTTTCTGCTTGTTTTTGCCTTTTCAGAAAATCATTATCAAAAAGTGTCCAAACGAGAAAAAAACTTTGGATTAATTTTTTCTGGACCAGAAGAGACCCACGAAGCTTCGGGAGAAGACCAGAAGAGCCACGAGGAGGCGACACACCTGGAGGGCGTGCCCAGGGGGGTAGGGCGCGCCTCCCAGGCTTGTGGGCCCCTCGTTGCCCCTCCTGACCTAATTCCAGCGCTATAAATTCGCAAATATTCCCAATATACCAAGGAGAGAGTAGAGAAAACCTTTCCGCCGCCGCAAGCCTCTGTTCTTCCGCGATCCCATCTGGAGGCCTTTTCCGGTACTCTGCCGGAGGGGGAATCGATCACGGAGGGCTTCTTCATCAACCTTGCTGCCCTTCCGATGATGTGTGAGTAGTTTACCACAAACCTACGGGTCCATAGCTAGTAGCTATATGGCTTCTTCTCTCTCTTTGATCTTCAATACAGTGTTCTCCTCGATCTCCTTGGAGTTCTATTCGATGTACTCTTCTTTTGCGGTGTGTTTGTTGGGATCCGATGAATTGTGGGTTTATGATCAGATTATTCATGAGAAATATTTGAGTCTTTTCTGAACTGATTTATGCATGATTGTTATAGCTTTGTATTTCTCTCCGATCTATCCGTTTGGTTTGGCCAACTAGATTGATTTATCTTGCAATGGGAGAGGTGCTTTGTGATGGGTTCAATCTTGCGGTGTTCTATATCCCAGTGACAGAAAGGGACAAGACACATATTTGTATTGTTGCCATTAAGGATAAAACGATGGGGTTTAATCATATTATTTGAGTTTACTTTGTCTACATCATGTCATCTTGCTTAAGGCGTTACTCTGTTTTCATTAACTTAATACTCTAGATGCATGCTGGATAGGGGTCGATGGGTGGAATAATAGTAGTAGATACAGACAGGAGTCAGTCTACTTGTCTTGGACATGATGCCTATATACATGATCATTGCCTTGAATATCGTCATAACTATGCGCTTTTCTATCAATTGTCCAACAGTAATTTGTTTACCCACCGTATGCTATGCGTTCGAGAGAGTAGCCTCTAGTAAAAACTATAGCCCCCGGGTCTACTTTTATCATATATAAAATCCAAAAATACCTCAATTTTATTTCCTTTATTTTGTTTTGCAATTTATTTATCTATCTATCACTATCAGAATTAATCCTTGCAAGTAACCGCCAAGGGGATTGACAACCCTCTTGTTTGCGTTGGGTGCAAGTATTTGCTTTTGTGTGTAGGTGCTGCTAACAAGGTTCTGTGTGGTTCTCCTACTGGATTGATCACCTTGGTTCTTAACTGAGGGAAATACTTATCTCTACTATACTGCATCATCCTCTCCTCTACGGGGAAATCCCAACGCAGATCACAAGTAGCAAGCACCTCCTGCTCGTCCACCTCCACGTCCGTCGCAATGCCCATGCCGGCGATGAGTAGCTCCTCCGCGTGCCGGTGCTCGTCGAGGAGGCGGAAGTTAGGCCTGGTTGGCCTGTGCCTGCCGGAACACAGCCTCCTGCTCCTCTAATACCATGTCGGTGTAGTGAGCACGGGCCTCGCCCACGCGGACAGTGGCGCGGGCTCGTCGACGACCGCCTCTACCATTGGCACGTCAGCGATGCTGTCCTCTGGTGAGCTCGAGCACCTGGCATCCTGCCAGTTGGCAGCAATGGTGGCGAGCTCCTTCTTTTGGTCGGACGAGAGGCCATGCCACAAAGCTTTGGAGTTCGAGGAGGCATGGTGGGTGTGGTGCATGAATGTGGCGCTGACACTCTGTAGCGGCGCTGACCAGGCCGGGCGGGAAAGCATGCGGGCGAGGGAGAGGGTTTTGGATGGGCCATGGTTACCAGACACGGGTGTGGCAGCGGTCCGGATGCCTGCAAAGCCCCCCTTTTGTTTCATGTTTGCGAGAAAAAATGTGTCCGGACCGTCCAACGAACCGATACAGGCCCGTGTTGGATGGCAAAACACGTCCAGACCGCGCGGTCCGAACGGTTACGCGCGGTTTGAGGGTCCATGTTAGAGATGCTCTAAGTCCTTGTACAATGCAAGGTGCTTAAAAAATAAACTAGTCTTTCTTAAGCTTCGATGCTTAATACTCCTTGGTTTATTTTACTAAGGACCTTTGCATTGTACTAGGCCTAGGGCATCTCCAACGCAGACCCTCAACCCCCGCATCCGTCCGGACCTCATGGTCCCGACGTGTTGTGCCATCCAGCGCGATCCTGTATCGGTCCGTCGAGCGGTCCGGGCATGCTTTTTTCCGCAAACCAGAGACAAAGTGGGGGGGGGGGGGTTGCGGGCGTCCGGACCACTGCCACGCCCGCTCCTGACTACCCTGGCCCAGCAAAAACCCTCCTCCCTCACCCGCGTGCGTTCCCGCCTGGCGCCCACTGCCCGCATTCATGCCGATGTAGAGCGGCCGCTCTGCATTGACGTCGGCCCAGAGCAGACACGACCTCTCACTGGCGCCGGCATTGAAGCGGTGCGCCGGCCGAGAGCGCCACTTGCTCTGCGTCCCCGTTGTCCGTGCCTGTTCAATGCAAGAGAGATGTTTACTATACGAGACGGGGTGGATATCTACAACACCTATTCAATGCTCGTCCGGCCGTATGCCCCCATTAAGCAGGCTCGCCGGCAGAGAACCAACTCTGGCGCCGCGCATTGACGCACCCGGACGCTTGGCTTCACCGGAATCTGCTATTTAAAGGCGGCAACACCTGGCTAAACTCCACACCACAACAGATCCTCCTCCATTGCATCACATCCACCATGACTGTGAGCGGGAACGCTCTATGGGAGAGCCTGTCGACGGAGATGAAGCATGAGGTCGTCGCCCTTGCGGCCTCCTGGCAGAGCCGCCGTGCCAGGCGGATCGAAGCCGGAATGCCGGCTAGCTCCCCCGAGGTCTCTGACGACAACCCCACAATGGAGACAGGATCCGACGACAACACAACGCCGGAGCCCGCGCCGGTGCATGTTGGCTTGACCATGGAGAAGGCACAGACACACTACGACTCCGCCATGACAGTTGAGGAGCAGCCTGCACTGGTTCCTATGTCAGCGTTCCGACCGGCGCAGGAGGAGCAGAGGTACAACCTGCTCCTCCTCGAGCAGCACCGACAGGTGGAGGGTCAAATCTACGGTAAGCGCGCAAGCGAGGAGGCCGTGGCCGCCATGGCCGCGGCAAACTCGAACATCGTTGTGGAGCAGCAGGCACTCTACAAGGTCGCGCGTGCTCAACGCGCCGCTCGCTACGAAGTGTCGGTGCAGCCGGATGCAGAGGCGGCCGCACAAGCGCTGGCTGGAAGGGAATAACAAGGACTTGGACGACGGACGCCGCTGTAGTCTAGTATTAGGCCCGGCCCCCTTTTTTGTGAAAACTGTCCAAAATGTAATGAATGTGCTCCGCTTTGTACGAAAATCATCTGGTTTGCATGTAATTCGTCCAGTTTGTTGAAAGCCAGCTTGAAATGTATACGGGTAGTTTTGGATAGCCGGCTCCCGCATCAGTGTCCGCAGACTGGTCGCCTTGTCCACGGACGGATGCCGGAGCAAACTTGCGGTCAGCGTTGGAGATGCCTAACCCATCTATTCGTATAGGGCATGTTTGGTAGCCCGCATTACCTCCAACCAGGCCGAGTTGGACTAAGAAAAACGTGTTTGGTTGCAAACGAGGTGGGCTGGCTCGCATTGGCACGAACCTTAAAGCAGCCTAGAGCCTGGCTCGCTGGAAACCCTCAAATTGATAGTTTCTAGCGAGCTAGGCTGAGTGCGGCGCAAAAGGGATGCAGCTCACACGCAAGGGTTCAAGGCGAAATCGAGTGGAGATGGCGGGAGATGAAAATCGGCCGACGCGGGATGGCACTAAATCTGGCCTCACCGCCCCATTTACTCGGTCACCACTAGCCCTAGGACAAGCACTTCCTGTGTTCTTAGCACCGGCGGCGGCGACTCGGATCTACGTGAGCGGCGGCGGCGGACACGGCAGCAACACTCTCCGGCAGCAGGAGCTGCTTATCCCCTTCCTCTTGCCCACCGCCCGGTCGTCCTCGACTCAGCCATGCCCCCCCCCCCCTTCGTCGTCGTCGTCTCCGAAGACAGTAAGCAAAATGGAACCCCCCTCCCCCCTATGTCAGGTCGGTTGTTAGGCCGTTAGGCAAGGTATAGGATCGATTTCCCCATTGCTCAACGCACCCTCGATGTCGACTAAGTTATGGACGCACAGATGAAGCTGGTAGTTCAGGCAGCAACACTAATAGCTGTGATTCAGGCATGGCTCATGTTGATCCACAAGAGAGTTGTTCGTCGTGGTGACAAGCCTGTCATCCGTTATGGTCCAATGTTAATCCGGGATCAGAAGAGGATGGCGAATCTGAACTACATCTACAACTGCAACGACACAGATGCTCTGTGTATGCTTCGAATGAAAATAGCACCTTTCGTCAGGCTTGTGCAGACCTTTAGGAGCAGGGGGCTGCTAGAAGATAGCATCCACAACAGTGTGGAAGAGCAAGTAGCCATGTTCTTCCATGTTGTTGGTCATAACCAGAGGTTCAGGGTTATGCACAACCCGTTCAGGAGATCAATGGAGACCATTTCCAGGTACTTCAGGCAAGTGTTGTATGTTGTTGGGGAACTCAGAGGAGAGATGACCAGGTCACCAACCGACCGGACTCCTAGCAAGATTCGCACTAACCCAAGATGGTATCCATACTTCAAGGTGAGCACTGACAGTATGTAGTTCATGCCTTGATATGCTTGTATTGTTTTGCTATAGCCATAACACCATCTTGTAATGTCATTTCAGGATTGCATCGGGGCAATAGATGGTACTCATGTCACTGCAGAGTGCCGAGGTCACAATCTGCAGCATACAGGGGGAGGAATCACTACACAAGCCAGAATGTGCTTGCTACTGTTGACTTCGATATGAAGTTCACATATGTGTTGGCTGGCTGGGAAGGATCAGCACATGATGCTAACATTCTAAGTAACAACATGAGTCGTCCTGGCATCAATATCCCCGATGGCAAATTCTACCTAGGAGATGTTGGCTATGCATGTCGTCTAGGTGTTCTTCTACCCTTCAAGAAAATCAGGTACCATCTGAACGAGTTTGCTGGTAGGAACTATCCTAGGACTCCACATGAACTGTTTAATCTCAGACACTCCAACCTTAGAGTTGCCGTTGAGAGGACATTTAGAGCTCTAAAGAACAGGTTTAAGATCATGGATCATAAGCCATCCCATACTTTTCCCACCCAGGTTAAGCTTGTTCTTGCTTGTTGCATTCTGCATAATTGGATCCTGCAATGGGGTTGTGATGAACTGGTGCCGGAGGAGAAAGATGTGACGCCTGAGGATGTTGTCAGCTCCGGCCATGGTGTGGAGGCATTTGACAACGAAGCCTGAAAGAACAAAATGATGAAGTGGGCACAGAGAATGTGGGATAACCGAGGTCAGACAAGGATTTAAAGAAGAAGAAGAGCAAGAGCAGCAGCAGAAGAGAAAAGAACAAGTAGCAGAAGAGAAGAAGAAACAGCATCAGCAGAATAAGAAAGACGACGAGGATGGACTTGCCACAAGTTCAACATCGATGAACTTTCCCCTATTGAGCCATTTGACTATTATGTTTGTACTGACATTTGTTAGTAGTTACAATGAACTGCGATTTGTTTCTTAGTTAGGACTGAAACTATGTTCAAATCGTGTGTGGTAAGGCTATCACTAGTGAGAAGTGGTGACAACACCTTATGCTGTTTGCAACCAAACAACGTGTGATTTGTGCGCCTAGTGCAACTCAGGCAACCAAATGGTGGGTCAATATTGGTTCTCTCATGCAGCCAGCCTAGATGCGGACAACAAAACTATGTGCAGATAGTGGTTGTTTTAACTGTTTTACCTCAGTTAGACCCATCTAAGACACACGTGCAATGTAGGCAAAATTAGTGCAGACAACCAAACACGCCCATAGGCTCCAACACGCCCCACCCTCTACTCGTTTGGAATCCTGCCGTTCGCCATGTTCCGGAAGGGTTGCAGCTGCAGATTTCAGCAGCCGCGCGCGCGTTGCAGATAAGCCCTCCACCGTTCTCCATGTGCGATGTACAGCCGCCGCCGCCGCCCGCCGAGCTGCCTAGGCTGCCGGTGGTGTGTATACGTTGGGCTGGCTGGTGCCGGAGCGCAATGCGCGGCGCTAAAAGCGGCAGCGCACTCGGCGGCAGTTCGAGCGCCTCGTCGAGGCCACATGCGTGAGCGATCCCCCTAGCAACAGCAGAAGTCGCACGAGAACTGTTCCACGCAAGAAATCATTTTTTTTTCTTGAAATGCGACGTCATCCTCCATTCGTTAAGGGCACGATAACGATAAAACTACAACAAATTCAAAGTGTTTTTCAGCTTGACAGTTGTAGTCCAATTAACATTATTAAAGGTAGTATTATATGGGAGCATCGGCCACTAACCAATTCCTATGTTCATGGTTGATGACTCGATCGGCATGTGCCGCCGAACCTTGTACTCTCACCCCAAACATGGGTGCACTCATACAGACTACTGGCATCTGACCCTACATGCCCCTTTGCAGGGGCTTGTACGCTGGACTAGCTACTATATTGTCTGTCTGTTTTGTACGTACGCTTACGCTGTAGTAGAGTACACGTACACACAGAACTTCATGAGATATGCATGCCATCCAACTATCCACTAGTAGTTTTGAAGCTGTCCGCTCCTTTGGCCGTTGCTCGGTCGGATGATGATGAGGGCGGCATGCTTGCTGCATGCACTGCTGGCATAAAAGATCTGGATTAGTTTAGGAAGGATAGATTTCATGACCCTCGGAAAATCAGGAGGCCCAGCTAGAGGGTGTTAGAGATATATTTGGTATGTAGAGATTGTCCGGGATTAGATAGGAATTGTTTCCATCTTATCTCCAGGAGGCGTCTTGTCCTCCAAGTCTTGTACTCAATATATACTCGCCCTCGAGACTCAATAATACATCCAACGATTCCACATATCCCTCTCTATCCCTTCTAACATGGTATCAGCCTAACCGATCCAACCCTAGCCGCCGCCCGCCGCTTCCGCCCCGCGCGCCGCCCCTGGGGCGGTCGGCCTCCATGACCGCCGCCGGGGGCCGCGCCGCCCGTACCTAGGGTTCGTCCGCCGGTCGTGTTGACCGGTTGCCCTAGAGAGTCTTTTTCCCGATCCTTTGATCCGGGTTTTTCTCTCTCTCGCCGGTCACCTTGATCAGCGTTTACTTTTTGGTTTACCGATCATAGATCGGATTGCGTCGCCCGCCGCCGCCGTCGACCCGCGCCTCAACTCCGACACCGGCGCGAGCACCCGGCCTCTTGTCCGACTAGGCGGCCTCGCGCACGCGGCAGCCTGTCACGGCCACCATCCGCGCATCTGCCCGCCCGTCGCTCTGCGCCGGGCGTCACCGCCCTGTCCCCGAGTTCAGCGCGCCCCTCCACCGATCGAGCAACGGGTTGCCGCTGCGTCGCCCCGTCAGGCCGCAGCACCGCCGCCCCGTGGTTCTCCCCGTGGCTGCACCGATCCGCGCCACCGCTACGTCACCCCTTCGGGCCGTAGCGCCGCGGCACGTGGTCCCCGCCGCCGCCCTGAGGCCGTTCCCGTGGTTGCACCAACCCGCGCGCTGCCGCTGCGTCGCCCCTTCGGGCCGTAGTGCCGCGGCCCGCGGTCAACCGCCACCCCGAGGCCGTCCGCTCCAGGCCTTCCCCGAGGCTGCACCGACCCTCGCGCTGCCGCTGCGTCGCCCCGTCGGGCCGTAGCGAGCGTGGCACGCGGTCCCTGCAACCGCCCTGAGGTCTTCTCCGCCGTCGCTCCGACCCGCGCGCTGCCGCTGTGTCGCCCCTTCGGGCCGTAGCGTCGCGTCGCGCGGTCCACTCCGCCGTCCCCGCGCGTCGACTTCTACGTGGTATGCGTCACGCCGCCTCCCTAGGCGCGGGAACGCCACTGTTCGCGCCGGTCTTCGTCACGCTGTCGGGTTCTTCCTCGCCTACTTCGAGCACCGTCGCCGCGCTTCTGACCTAGCCGCCGCCGCCGCCTCCTCAGGCCGCCGCCGCCGCTCTTCTTCCCGGTCCACGGCGACTACCTCGACACCGGCCACCCCGACTCGACATCGACCACGGCGTCCCTCGCACGGCTACCTCGACCACAGCTACACCACCATACGCTCTCGGCTACATCGACATCGGCATAAAGGGCTATCACCTCGCTTGAGCAACTCGACAACTTCCTCTACAGTCCACGCGTCCGCGACGCGACACCGTCCACGACGCTCCCGCTGCGACTGCGGGGGGATGTTAGCCCGTCGGCTGCTATTCTCTCCAGTCTGACCGTCCGCGACGCTCCTGTTGTTCGCAACGCTACCGCTACGACTGTGGGGGGGTGTTAGAGAGATATATTTGGGTTACATGTATTTGGTAGTTTAGGATTTGTAATCCGTCTCCTACCTTATCTCCAGGAGAGGCTTCTTGCCCTCCAAGTCTTGTACTCAATATATACTCGCCCTCGAGGCTCAATTATACATCCATCAATTCCACCAATCCCTCTCTATCCCTTCTAACATGTTAGAGATATATTTGGTATGTAGAGATTGTCCGGGATTAGATAGGAATTGTTTCCATCTTATCTCTAGGAGGTGTCTTGTCCTCCAAGTCTTGTACTCAATATATACTCACCCTCGAGGCTCAATAATACATCCAACGATTCCACATATCCCTCTCTATCCCTTATAACAGAGGGCAACACGCAAACAGGAATCATCGGTTGGCCCGGACAGAAGAAGCCGAAACACAGTGTTGAACGTTCACGTCTGGCTGATGACACAAGGCCGTCCTAGTCACGGTCACGTGGCATCGTTCAGGACAAGCAAATCCACGCTCAAGAAAGATCTCCCGAAATGAATCCCCAATTACCCCAGCACGGATCACAACCACGTCCAGGCGCGATCGCCATACGAGACACACCGCTCTCCAGTTTATACGTCAATGCGCGATCACTCAGGTCGTCGGCCGTTGCGGATCGGGCGCGCGGTCGTGTAGTCGTGTCGCGGAGAGTATATACAACGGTTGATAAGAGAGTCTTAGCTTAAGTTTGCCACACAATCCTCTTTCCTGATCATCCGATTAAGATCCAACGGCCTTCATCATGCCGCAGACTGTTCATCTTCTTCCGCTGATGATAGATCCTCCTTCCCCACAGCCTACCCCGCCCCATCCACCTGCCTCCACCCCCTGCGGCCGACAGGCGCTACCGCACACCGCCTCGTCGTCCCTCCCTTCCCTCAACCTCCCCCCCACCCCCGCGGCCGGCGGGGGCTACCGCGCACCGCCTCGTCACCCCGCCCTCCCCTCAACCTCCCCCCACCGCCGTTGCTGGCCACCGCTCTGTCCATCCCTCTAAGCCCCGTCCCACCGGAGAAAACCTCCGGCGATCCCCCGCACCCCTCCCCACCCATAAGATAGATAATGGGGTCGTGACTCCCCCTAGTGAGGCCATGACTTCCCCCTAAGATAGATGGTGGGGGCATGGTTTTCTCCGGCGAGGTCCATCTTCTCCGGTGAACTTGGGATAAATTAGAATAGGTGACTGACGCGAATAAAATTTTCAGGCACATGAGATATAGCAAAACCGGATAATAAAACATGATAATACAATGAGTTGTCTTTTGTCTTATCTTTAGTAAGTAGAATGTCTAAAATATGTGGTGATAGACACTGCTATGGAGAGATCATTTCATAACTCAGAGAAGTCAGTTCAAATAAAATTAAGAGAGACAAGTTTTTTTGCACTTTTCCATCATTTATCCTATGTGACACTTCTAAAATAGCATTATTGTACACATCCTAACATGTACATGGTGTGTTTGAGTTTTCATTTGCGTGATTTTGGGTGATATAGTGGGTTAGTGAAGGGCATCTTTTCTCTGGCTATGGATAGTTATAATCGTTTGTTTGGTCAGATTGGTTGATGTGTTCAAGATTTTTTTTCATCTTCTACACATTATCCGACGAATAATTCAAAGTTATCATCATCTTTTCAAAGAAAAACACTCAGAATTATCGGTCGCCTCGACAGCCATAGATGTGCATCATCTAAACCGACGACTCCCCCGCAGATCCCACAACCACACTTTTATCCACAACTAGCTCAGCAGTACTGTGTCGCAACATGGTGGTGTCTCCACAACATCACGGCGAGCGGCACGACGACCGGCGTTCCTGCATTTCTAAAACCGGCATCTCCACCAATTTGCAGCTGCGGACACCTCTCGCGGCACCGGCATTGTTGCGACTGCGATGACTCCCATGCAGCATCGACGCTGTTGCGACTACCGGTGGCGAGCCATGAGTTACCTCTAGCTTGCCGCAACGTTGTTGTTGCGATCACCACCCTACAGCATCGACGAGAATCCAGCTGCAGTACCACGAGTGAGTGCGGCCTTGCAACATCGGTCGAGGTGCAACACTGATTTTACTCGGCTCTTGCTCGCAGCTAAGTATATAGCCTAACAACCATTAGGACCCTAAAGTGCAAGGGTTTGTAGAAAGTGGTATGATAATAGCATGAAACAATCAAAAATTATAGATACGTTCGAGATGTATCACCATCCCCAAACTTAATCCCTACTCATCCTCGAGTAGGTAGATGATAAACAAAGATAATTTTTTATATTGCATGCTACCTAGCATAATCTTGATTAAATAGTGTAAAGTGTTGTGAAATCTAGATAAAAGTGATTCAAAGCAATAGTTAATAACAAGCAAGTAACATCATGGTTCAATGCCTTCGTGTAATACCAATCAATACTTGTACATATCACATTCATGGTCCCAATCGCCCACGGCTATTACCGCATTAAACAGTAGGATCCAAAACAGTCCCTTACATACGGAGCAATTCATAAACTAGGGTTTGAGTTTCTATCACTCCCTCAACCCATCATCTATAAATTAATTCTAGAATGTCTTCCCCTAGGCACAAATATGGTGAAGTGTCATGTAGTCGACGTTCACATAACACCACTAGAGGAAGAACAACACAACATATCATCAAAACATTAAACGGTATTCAACTTAACATGATTACTAGCAACAAGACTTCTCCCATGTCCTCATGAACTAAAGGATATAATAACAAGACATCATATGGATCATGATCAGTGGCTATAAATATTTGATAAACAATCTGAACATAACAATCTTTCACCAATAAATCTCCTATGCACCAACTACAAGGTGTAATCAACACATACAAGTACTCCCAGCAACCAATCTGTGGTTTGGTACAAAGATTGAGAAGATGGATGAACTATGGTTTGGAGATGAGATGGTGTTGGTGAAGATGTTGATCAAGATGATGATCCCGACGATGAACGAAGTGTTGGGGATGATGATGGCTTCGATTTCCCCCTTCTAGAGGGAAGTTTTTCTGGCAGAATCGGTTCGCCAGAGAGCAAAAGTTCTCCGCCTAGGTTTTGCCTCGCAGACGGCGGTGAAAAGTCCCGAGGATTTTCAATGATTTTTTCTAGGTAAGAATAGAATTTATGGCCAAAGGGCGTCGAGAGGTGAGCCGCCAGGGGTCCACGTGGCCAAGTGGCATGGCTAGGGAGCCACCCGCGTGGCTTGGCTGCGTGGGCCCCTGGTCGCTCACCCTGGCCCCATCTTCTGGCTCCATTCTTCATATTTTCTAGAAATAATTCAGTAAAATCCGGCATTTTAGAAGCTCCAAAAAATTTCTTTTTCTTCAGTTATAATTTTGGTCCAGATTTCTAGATGTTTGGGAATTTCCCTCTTTGTGTTTACCTTGCATTTTAAGATAGAAAATACATTAGAATTGCATCATAAGTGAAATATATCATTGAAATAGGATAAATTATAATAGAAAATAGTGATGCAAAATGGACGTATCATAAGGCAGGAGAGGAGATGTTGCAAAGGGGAATGGAAGTGAGAGGTCGCCGGCATTGACGTCCTACTGCGAGTCACGGCTTACAACACCACCTCCTGGTGCAAGATCGCTGGCTTGCAGCACTAGCTGCTACCGCAAGGTCGCTGGTGTTGGTGCGTTGCGCAGCGGCCGCTGATGTGCGTGTGGTGTGAAGGGGGGAGGTGCACGGCTATTGGACATGATCCGATGGCTCCAAACATTAGATCAGACGACTACCGACTCGGTCACGTAGTGTCGGCCTTTCTCCCCTAATCTATTAGGGCATGTACAGTGGTGCTATCTTACGAGTGACACGTAGGATGAATGTTGAGGTGGACGAGCTCAATTTTGGTGACCACGACCTCTCCGGCCTTGACAATCCTATCACCGAGGAGGAAGTGACAGAGGCCATCAACCAAATGCATAGCAACAAAGCTCCCGGTCTGGATGGCTTTACTGGTGCCTTCTTTAAGAAATGTTGGCCTACCATAAAGAATGACATCATACAGGTCATCCTTTGCTTGGACAACCTCCACTCGTCGAACCTCAAGTGGCTCAATTCCGCGAACATTGCGCTCCTACCAAAAAAAGAGAGGGCAAAGGGGATCTCTGACTATAGGCCAATAAGCCTCATCCACGCCGTCGCGAAGATCATTGCAAAAGTTCCTACATTGCAACTCGGCCCACACATGCACGCCCTCATCTCGAACGCGCAAAGTGCCTTCATCAAAAGGAGATGCATTCACGGCAACTTCATGTACATGAAGTGCCTTGCACGTTGCCTCCACAAGAGCAAAACTCCCGCACTACTCTTTAAGCTTGACATATGAAAAGACTTCGACTCGGTCAAATGGAGTACATTATTGACCTCCTACATCGGAGGGGTTTCCCGCCTAGGTACCGGGAGTGGATCACCGCCTTGCTTCGCTCGTCATCCTCGAGGATCCTCCTCAACAGGGTGCCCGGCCCCCACATCAAGCACGGTCGTGGTCTATGTCAAGGAGACCCGCTTTCACCGCTACTATTCATCACCGCCATTGCCCCTTTTGATGTAAATGCTTGACCTTGCTACCCGGCGTGGCCTATTCCACAAGATTAAGAGGTGAAGAGCCATCTTCCGTACTTCCTTCTATGCCGATGATGCGGCAATTTTTATGTCTCCTATCAAGAAGGATATCAAGAACTTCATGCGGATCCTTACTTGCTTTGGAAATGTGACGGGCCTTTGACTAACTTCCAAAAGAGCTCGGTTGTCCCAATTCGGTGTGGAAATCTCAACTTGGACTTAACCCTTGCTAACTTGCCGGCCACCCGTGCCTCCTTCCCCATCAAATACTTGGGCCTCCCGCTATCAGTTTGGCAACTTCGGCGTACTGATTTCCAATTCCTTGAGGACAAGGTTGCGGCAAGGCTTGTGCCTTGGGATGGGCAGAATATTACCGCCACGGGACGAGGTGCGCTTGTCAAGTTCGTACTCACTTCACAAGTGATTTACCACATCACCGTCCTCAATCCTCCTTCGAGCACCCTTCTTGGCATCACCAACATCGAGCGGGCCTTCCTTTGGGCGGGCATAAACAAGGGAACTCCGTCTGCCGCTCGACTGATCTTGGGGCATTGGGAATCCTTTATCTCGCTAAATTTGCGAGGGCTCTTCGACTTAGATGGCTATGGTTTGAATGGAAATAGCCTTCTGATACGTCTCCAACGTATCTATAATTTTTTATTGTTCCATGCTATTATACTATCAATCTTGGATGTTTTTATATGCAATTATATATCATTTTTTGGGACTAACCTATTAACCTAGTGCCCAGTGCCAGTTGCTGTTTTCTGCTTGTTTTTGGTTTTTTCAGGAAATCAGTACCAAACGAAGTCCAAATGCCACGAAACTTTTTGGAGATTTTTTCTGGACAAAAGAGACCCTAGAGACTTGGAGAGGAGGCTAGAAGGTTCACGAAGCCTCCACAAGGCAACAGGGCACGGCCCTAGGGGGGCGCGCCCTGATGCCTTGTGGGGCCCTCGTGGCTCCGTTTGACCTAATTCCACTTCTATAAATTCTCAAATATTCGGAAACCAACAGAGAGCCACCCCGAATAACTTTTACGCCACCGCAAGCCTCTGTTCTTCCGCGATCCCATCTGGAGGCCTTTTCCGGTACTCTGCCGGAGGGGGAATCGATCACGGAGGGCTTCTACATCAACCTTGCTGCCCTTCCGATGATGTGTGAGTAGTTTACCACAGACCTACGGGTCCATAGCTAGTAGCTAGATGGCTTCTTCTCTCTCTTTGATCTTCAATACCATGTTCTCCTCGATGTTCTTGGAGTTCTATCCGATGTAATCTTCTTTTGCGGTGTGTTTGTTGGGATCCGATGAATTGTGAGTTTATGATCAGATTATTCATGAGAAATATTTGAGTCTTTTCTGAACTCTTTTATGCATGATTATTATAGCTTTATATTTCTTTCCGATCTATCGATTTGGTTTGGCCAACTAGATTGGTTTATCTTGCAATGGGAGAGGTGCTTTGTGATGGGTTCAATCTTGCGGTGCTCAATCCTAGTGACAGAAAGGGACATGACACGTATTTGTATTGTTGCCATTAAGGATAAAAAGATGGGGTTTAATCATATTGCTTGAGTTTACTTTGTCAACATCATGTCATCTTGCTTAAGGCGTTACTCTGTTTCATACTTAATACCCTAGATGCATGCTGGATAGCGGTCGATGGGTGGAGTAATAGTAGTAGATGCAGGAGGAGTCGGTCTACTTGTCTCGGACGTGATGCCTATATACATGATCATTGCCATGAATCCGTCATAATTATTTGCTTTTCTATCAATTGCCCAACAGTAATTTGTTTACCCAATGTATGTTCTGCGCTCGAGAGAGAAGCCTCTAGTGAAAACTATGGCCCCCGGGTCTACTTTTATCATATATTAAAATCCAAAAATACCTTGCTGCAATTTATTTACTTTTATTTTATTTAGTATTTTAGTTTATCTATCTATCACTATCAGAATTAATCCTTGCAAATAACCGCTAAGAGGATTGACAACCCTCTTATTTGCGTTGGGTGCAAGTGTTTGCTTTTGTGTGTGCAGGTGCTGCTAACGGGATTTTGCGTGGTTCTCCTACTGGATTGATAACCTTGGTTCTTAACTGAGGGAAATACTTATCTCTACTATACTGCATCATCCCCTCCTCTTCGAGGAAATACCAACGCAGTCTACAAGTAGCAGGAAGAATTTCTGGCGCCGTTGCCGGGGAGACATCACCAAAATTTATCAAGTACCTTCGCACAAACTATCATCCACTTGCATTTATTTTATTCACCTTTTTATTTGCATTTGCCTCTCGTTTTCATCTCCCTCACTTCTAATTTTACAAAAACACAAAAATATTTTTATTTGCTTGTTTGCTAGTTTGCTTGCTCTACCACTATGGCTAGTTCTTCACTTGTTACTATTACCCCTGAAAATGAAGTGCTTAATTTTATACAAAGGGGAGGAAAGAATTTAAAAGATGCTTGGTATAGGATTTGCGACGCTCAAAATAGATCAACTCATAAGCAATCCACTACAGTTCTTCTTCGCAATTTTTATGTGGGAATCACTACCTGGTATAGATTTGTGCTTGACACTACTACCGGAGGGAATTTCTTGATGTATCCCTCTATGGATGCTTTCAATGCTATGGGGAATTTAGTGGGATCACCACCTATCATTATTAATGAAACAACATTGACTTTAGAACATGTTATGCAAAGGTTAGAAGCTATTGAAAATAAAATACCTACTATCGAACATCTTAAAAATTTAGACAAAAGGGTCCATAATCACATTACTCAATTTGGTTCTAAGTTGGGGATTACATTGAAAACCTTGAAGGAGAAAGAACCAATAATTAACGAAAGGGTAGAACAAAGTCCCGCTAGAATCGATAAATTAGAGGAGATTATCAATAATTTGGGTTCCGCTTTTTCCTCCGCTAAAACCATTGATATGACTCCTCCCAATAAAAATTGCAAGTTTATGTATGTTCCTAAGAATAAGGGTGCCACTTCTAGCAAAGGGAATGCGGATCTTAAAATGATTAGTGTGCACCCCAATTTCGTTGATATAATAAAGGAACCTATCTATAAAAGTAGGATTCTTAATTTTGTGCATAGGAGTGTTATGATAAAAAAATTCCTATGCTAATTATCCTAGAAAGAGTGGGTGTGTAATTGAGGATTTGGAAACCAAGGATGACAACACTTGAAACTAAGCATTATGCCTAGCTAGGGGCATAAAACAATAGCGCTTGTTGGGAGGCAACTCAATGAACACAATAATTTTTTATTTTACCTTCTGTTTTTGTGTGTTTACAAAATTATTGCCTCTGTGATGATTGTATTTTTATCTTTTAATTAGTGTTTGTGCCAAGTAATGCCTTTGGGATGATTTAGATGATAGTATAATTGATGCTGTTTGGAAAACAGAAAGTTTTGCGTCCAATATTTGATTTTTGATTCTGTACTGGAGCGTCAGAAAAATCTGAAATTTTTACACAGTATTGGTATATGAATTTATTACGTTGTCCTAATTTTTCAGAATTTTTTTAGTTACATAAGTATGGCTTTTAAATAGATCTTTATAGACTGTTCTGTTTTAGACAGATTCTGTTTTTGTTGCATAGTTTGCTTATTTTGATGAATCTATGGATTGTATCGGGGGGTATGAGTCATGGAGAAGTTGGAGTACAGTAGCATTATATCAATATTAAATATGAATCAATTTACAACAGTACCTAAAGTTTAAGATTTATTTGTTATACTAACGGATCTCACGAAGTTTCTGTTGAGTTTTGTGTTCTGAAGTTTTCAAGTTTTGAGTGAGACTACGATGGATAAAGGAATAAGGAGCGGCAAGAGCCTAGGCTTGGGGATGCCCCGGAAGGCATCCCCTCTTTCGTCTACAATCTATCGGTAACTCACTTGGAGCTATATTTTTATTCATCACATGATATGTGTTTTACTTGGAGCGTCTTGTGCTATAGTTTGTTTGCTTTTTAGTTTGTCACAATCATTTTTGCTGAACACACCTTTTTAAGAGGGACACACACTATTCGTGATTTGTTAGAATACTCTATGTGCTTCACTTATATCTTTTGAGCTAGGCAGTTGCTCTAGTGCTTCACTTATATCTTTTAGAGCACGGTGGTGGTTATATTTTAAAGAAATAGTTGCACTCTCATGCTTCACTTATATATTTTTGAGAGTCTAATGAATAGCAATGGTAATATGCACGGGTTATGAATTTGGTCTTAATATGATAGGTATTCAAGAGGGATATAATAAAAACTTTCATGTAGATCACTGAATATGATAAGTTTGATTCCTTGCAATAGTTTTGCGATATTAAGATGGTAATATGTGGGAGGTGCTAGTAGATAATTGTGGTTTAGTAAGAATACTGGTGTCAAGATTTGTGATTCCCGAAGCATGCACGTATGATCTGTCGTTATGCTTAGAAGTTGGAGCATGATTTATTCTTGATTGTCTATCTTATGAGTGGCGGTCGGGGACGAGCGATGGTCTTTTCCTACCAATCTATCCCCCTAGGGGCATGCGTAGTAGTACTTTGCTTAGAGGGCTAATAAACTTTCGCAATAAGTATGTGAGTTCTTTATGACTAATGTGAGTCCATGGATTATACGCACTCTGACCTTTCCGCAATTTGCTAGCCTCTTCGGTACCGTGCATTGCCCTTTCTCACATCGAGAGTTGGTGCAAACTTCGCCGGTGCATCCAAACCCCGTGATATGATACGCTCTATCACACATAAGCCTCCTTATATCTTCCTCAAAATAGCCACCATACCTACCTATCATGGCATTTCTATAGCCATTCCGAGATATATTGCCATGCAACTTCCACCGTTCCGTTTTTATGACACACATCGTCATTGTCATATTGCTTTGCATGATCATATAACTGACATAGTATTTGTGGCCCAGCCACCGTTCATCATTTTTATACATGTTACGCTAGTATCATTGCACATCTTGGTACACCGCCAGAGGCATTCATATAGAGTCATATTTTTGTTCTAGTTCTGAGTTGTAATTTTCTTTTGAGTTGTAAGTAAATAGAAGTATGCGATCATCATTATTAGAGCATTATCCCAGTGAGGAAATAAAAAAAGAAAAAAAAAAGAGGCCAAAAAGTGCCCACAAAAAAAAGGAAAAAAAAAAGAGAAAAAGAAAAAAAAATGAGAGAAAAAGAGAGAAGGGGTAGTGTTACTATCCTTTTCCATACTTATGCTTCAAAGTAGCACCATATTTTTCATATAGAGAGTCTCCTGTTTAGTCACTTTCATATACTAGTGGGAATTTTTCATTATAGAACTTGGCTTGTATATTCCGATGATGGGCTTCCTCAAATGCCCGAGGTCTTCATGAGCAAGCAAGTTGGATGCACACCCACTTAGTTTTCATGTTGAACTTTCATACACTTATAGCTCTTAGTGCATCCGTTGCATGGCAATCCCTACTCCTCGCATTGACATCAATTGATGGGCATCTCCATAGTCTGTTGATTAGCCTCGTCGATGTGAGACTATCTTCTTATTTTTGACTTCTCTTATTTATCTCTACCACCACACTCTATTCCACCCATAGTGCTATATCCATGGCTTGCGCTCATGTATTGCGTGGGGGTTGAAAAAGCTGAAGCGCGTTAAAAAGTATGAACCAATTGCTCGGCTTGTCATCGGGGTAGTGCATGATAAATACTTTGTGTTAAGAAGATGGAGCATGACAGGATTATATTATTTTGTAGGGATAACGTTCTTTAGCATTTTTATTTTGAAAGACATGATTGTTTATTAGTATGCCTGAGTATTGATGTCTTTATATCAAACTATAGACTATTGCTTTGAATCATTCGGATCTTATTATTCATACCGTAAGAGAGAGATTACATGATGAAACATGTTAGGTAGCATTCCACATCAAAAATTCTGTTTTTATCGTTTACCTACTCGAGGACGAGCAGGAATTAAGCTTGGGGATGCTTGATACGTCTCCAACGTATCTATAAATTTTGATTGTTCCATGCTATTATAGTATCAATCTTGGATGTTTTTATATGCAATTATATATCATTTTTTGGGACTAACCTATTAACCTAGTGCCCAGTGCCAGTTGTTGTTTTCTGCTTGTTTTTGGTTTTTCAGGAAATCAGTACCAAACGAAGTCCAAATGTCACGAAACTTTTTGGAGATTTTTTCCTGGACAAAAGAGACCCTAGAGACTTGGAGAGGAGGCCAGAAGGTTCACGAAGCCTCCACAAGGCAACAGGGCGCGGCCCAGGGGGGCGCGCCCTGATGCCTTGTGGGGCCCTCGTGGCTCCGTTTGACCTAATTCCACTTCTATAAATTCTCAAATATTCAGAAACCAACAGAGAGCCACCCCGAATAACTTTTACGCCGTCGCAAGCCTCTGTTCTTCCACGATCCCATCTGGAGGCCTTTTCCGGTACTCCGCCGGAGGGGGAATCGATCACGGAGAGCTTCTACATCAACCTTGCTGCCCTTCCGATGATGTGTGAGTAGTTTACCACAGACCTACGGGTCCATAGCTAGTAGCTAGATGGCTTCTTCTCTCTCTTTGATCTTCAATACCATACCCTCCTCGATGTTCTTGGAGTTCTATCCGATGTAATCTTCTTTTGCGGTGTGTTTGTTGGGATCCGATGAATTGTGAGTTTATGATCAGATTATTCATGAGAAATATTTGAGTCTTCTCCGAACTCTTTTATGCATGATTATTATAGCTTTGTATTTCTCTCCGGTCTATCGATTTGGTTTGCCAACTAGATTGGTTTATCTTGCAATGGGAGAGGTGCTTTGTGATGGGTTCAATCTTGCGGTGCTCAATCACAGTGACAGAAAGGGACATGACACGTATTTGTATTGTTGCCATTAAGGATAAAAAGATGGGGTTTAATCATATTGCTTGAGTTTACTTTGTCTACATCATGTCATCTTGCTTAAGGCGTTACTCTGTTTCATACTTAATACCCTAGATGCATGCTGAATAGCGGTCGATGGGTGGAGTAATAGTAGTAGATGCAGGCAGGAGTCGGTCTACTTGTCTCGGACGTGATGCCTATATACATGATCATTGCCATGAATCCGTCATAATTATTTGCTTTTCTATCAATTGTCCAACAGTAATTTGTTTACTCACCGTATGTTCTGCGCTCGAGAGAGAAGCCTCTAGTGAAAACTATGGCCCCTGGGTCTACTTTTATCATATATTAAAATCCAAAAATACCTTGCTGCAATTTATTTACTTTTATTTTATTTAGTATTTTAGTTTATCTATCTATCACTATCAGAATTAATCCTTGCAAATAACCGCTAAGAGGATTGACAACCCTCTTATTTGCGTTGGGTGCAAGTGTTTGCTTTTGTGTGTGCAGGTGCTGCTAACGAGATTTTGTGTGGTTCTCCTACTGGATTGATAACCTTGGTTCTTAACTGAGGGAAATACTTATCTCTACTATACTGCATCATCCCCTCCTTTTCGGGGAAATACCAACGCAGTCTACAAGTAGCACCTTCCAAGATGTGGGTTGGGTTGGGCAACCCCTGTGATGAGTTGGACCGTGACCTATTCTATGCATCCTCGCACATAAACATCGGCAACGGAGCATGTGCTCCCTTTTGGGACTTCCCTTGGGTTAATGGGGAGAAGCCGATCGACACCACTCTACTCATCTTTGAGGCCTCCACAAGAAAAAATTTGGAAGGTCAAGGAAGCCATGCATGGAGACGCATGGCTCTCCAAGATTAAGCTTCCCAACCTCTGGACGATGGCTCACATCCGACAAATTGTTACTCTCTGGGCTGGCTTGAGGACCATTCCCATTTGTGGCGGACACTGAGGACACCGTCTACTGGAAGCATATGACCAATGGGTACTACTCCGCCACATCTGCGTACAATGCCTAAATTCTAGGGATGGCTCGCTCGCCCACGAGCTCCGCGGTTTGGAAGGCCTGGAGCCCTCCAAAGAAGAAATTCTTTGCTTGGTTGGCCATTCAAAACCGTATTTGGATGGCGGATAGATTGGAAGAAAGGGGGTGGCCGATGGCCTCTGTCCGCTTTGCAAGCAGACTACATAATCAGTTGGCCACATTTTCTTCAAGTGCCGGTACACTGTCAAATTATGGGCATGATCAAGGGATGGCTCAACCTCGACTACATGGACACTTCATCATGGATTGGTGAGCGCTCCATTAAGGATTGGTGGATCAACATGTCGGGCACCAATATGCCGAGCCGGAAGGCATTAGCCTCCCTTACCATGCTAACTTGTGGGACCATTTGGTGCGAGAGAAATGCTAGGGTCTTCTGCCACAAGTCATCCCTCCTGTCCATCCTACTATCAAACATTCAATGCGAGGCCAACCTTTGGGTCACCGCTGGCGCAAAACACGGCTATATCATGCCGGGAGAGTAATGGCCATGTAATCTTATTTTCGCTTTTGTAAACACAACTCTAAACTCCTTAATTAATGGATGACGCAAATCTTTAGCCTCCATTTCAAAAGAAAAGAAGATATATCTATCCTGCAAAGATAAGACTAAGAAATAATCCACTGTTTGTCTTCTCTAAATTATGTTCCAGGTTTAATAAGACTATTTTGTTCGCCGCTATACATGCCCTTGACCATGATATAAGAGCACGTTCTCACTTCCGCTCGTGCCAGTCTTGCCGAGCGCACAACGATTCTTTATTTTTTCCCTAGTCTATCGGGGGGACGCAGAACACGGCACCAAGATTGGTGCTCCGTGATTGCTTGTTGGCTTGCCGCGAGCACGTTGACGAGGTTACCTCCCCGGAACTAGCTGAAACACTGGCGCTATTGCGTGCGGTGGCTCTCAGTCGTCAGGAAGACTCTCGAAGGATCATTTTCTAGTCAGACTATTTGTCCGTCATCCAGAGAATCAATGCTTCGACAGTTGGGGGCTCATCACCGCTGATATCAAGGAGTTGGTGCCGTTCTTCTCGTCTGTTCGCTTTAGTCATATAAATCATTTGTCGAATGTCGCGACACATATTATAACTAGATCTTCTGAGTCCTTTGATGACTCTATTTTTCATGTAACTCTTGATTGTATCGGGAGACAAAGCGTGATATTCCTAGAAAAAAAAGGTTGGTGCTCCGTGTAACCGGGGCGATCATGCGTGACGGGGCGAAGGGGCCGTCATCCCATTTGACCACAGTATCGCAGGGCAGCAGCACCGTCACATGTGTCCCGTATTACCTGCAGCGCAGGAGCAAAAACAGCTCTGCCTGCAAGCTGATCCACAGGGTTAAGGCCTTTCGAACGATGACTAAGGCCGCGCTTACGTTCAATTGTCAATCACAAGGGATCCCTCCCGCGACCCGAATTTTTATAGTCGATCGGTAGTAGGTTGGAGGATGTCTGCGTTCGTGGTCAGTATGTCACACGCGTATTCCGGATCTCACTGCACGCTGGGTGGGTGATCACTAGTCTTATCATGCACAGCGAGACGTAAATAAAATAGTAGTACTAGAAACCAATCCTTCTATCGCCTCCCAGGTGACAAGGAGAAGGGCACAGTGCTATCTTTTGTGTGTGTGTGTGTGTGTGTGTGTGTGTGTCTTACTGTTAGGCAATACTGGGCCAGAAGGGATTGCTTGCATTGCAAGCCCTAAATCTAAATGGGTTGTTGTAGCAGGCATAGGAGTCGGGCAATGGAGCCTTCCCTTGAAGCGACATAAAACTCGGCTACGCACTGCGAATTCAGGCTCAGAACGCATGCATCGAGCTGCTCATCAACGATTGCGTGCCGATTCCTGAGTGCGACTGGCAAACGTGGTACCTGTCTCCACAAGTTTCCGCAATACCAAATCGGGAAGCTGAGTTCACGCTCCAAAAGCTATATATATGGAGCTAGAAAAGTTCAAATGATAGCACATGGAGATCGGTAACGACGCATGGATAGTAGCAACAAGAAGGCACGAGCACTTTCAGAAGTCACGAGGAAAAAAGATGCGAGAGTCTCCCCCCCCCCCCCCCAAAAAAAAGATGAGAGATTGTCACCAGCTGGACTACACAAATCCCTGAAATTGCAGATGCGTGCATGGTGACACGCTAGCACTACCAGCAGCGCCTCTTCCCTCGGTGTAGATAACGTACAATGTGTGGACACAATCATACGCAAGTACAAATACAATATCTATCTATCTGTATAGGCGGATTGATTGTGTACGTACAGACTTTTGCTCTCATTACACCGTTGTTTATGGAGGTTGGTACGCCGTCGAACATTCCCCGCGGAACAAGGCCGAATCAGTGGGGGGACTCTCTTATCATTGTGGAAAGAAAGAATCGTTGGGGTTTTGTTATTTGTCTCCAGCTAACTGCGGCAGTTGACCTGGCCGTATGCGCATTAGCTGTAGGCTTGCTTCATGCATGTGTGTGCGCACATGGGTGCGATACGGCGGTGCAAACGCCCCGCGAAAGTCCATGGTCATACGTGCATGACGACGCGCTTGCGACCTCTTATCTCTCGCGCGGATTGATAGATAATGCAAATGCAATGGTAGCCGTTCCAAGTGGCGCAGCATCGGCGTCCCTGCAACTTGCGAATTATTGCTATTATCCGCTTCCAATCATCGGTGGCCTGCCGGTACGAGTGGCATTTGGCCAGACGAATCGAATGGATAGACTGACATGCCGGATGAAGAGTGGAAAATCAACAGGTCGGTGCGAATGGTGGAGTATTCTCCTACCATGCCAATTGCATGCTGGATGGAATTTCCAAAGACAATACTGGCAAACGTGATATCGTAGACATCACCAAAATGCCATATCGGAGAAAAAGATCTCAACACACGTAGCGTAAATAAAATTCCCATGGGTGAAATCAGCTAAGGTATATTCATTCAGTTGTCCAACTTCACAGTCTGGATTCCTTTTTACATCTAATAATGGTAGACTAACACGCGTTTTCAAAAATCATGGAACAGCATGAGAGACTCATCATGTCTGGTGAGGGCTAGGATCAAAATGTTCTTTCTGTTCCGCAGCTTCGTTTCGTCCTTCGAACCCTGCAATACATGATATTTAAACAATTCGTGAGTTGAGGTGGGGTTGCACACATCTGTGCAAGTAAAATCTGCCTAAAGTCAACAAGTTAGTTTCAACAAGGCAAGAGTTCATTTAGTAAGATGGCATGGTGGAAACTAATCCCATATTGCAGACAGACATTATTCTTGTTAGTGTCCTACAACTTCTCAACGATGGTACTAAATGTAAACTAATCTCAGCCCAATGGATACTTCAATCTAGTAACTTAAGAGTTGTTTCTAATGAAGGTTTTTTATATGGGAGCAAAGGAAATTATTGGCATCGATATATGGATGCGCATCTTCCTGCACTGCATTTGGGATGAACTAATGTAAGCCTGATACAACGCTATGGAAGTACGACTCAGTGAAGAAACAAACATACTGAATTGCAACTATGATATGGCATAAACAACATTATATAGTCATGTATGTATTGTGATGATAAACATATGGGGCATAGAGCAATCATGATACATAAAATTAATAAATAATGTTTTGTTTAGGAAAGCTCAGCTTACAGCTACACAACTGTAATGGTGATCGTTAGAAAATAACCTCGAGTAGAAGTTCAGCAATGTAATTCACCATCTGGCGCAAGTTCAAAGCAGCATGGTAGAGATTATCGATGAACTGTTCACGAAATGTATTTTTGGCTCTCCATACAAAAAACTGTGCGTACCCTGTTCCTGCTGCCGAAGCAATTTTCTGCAAAAATAATGGAATTATTGTGAACAGAAGCACAAATTGAGGCATATATTTTGTTACTTATGAACTTGCATTAGAGTTATATACTCCCTCCGTCCCATAATATAAGATGTTATTGCAACCAATCTATGAGTACCCGCAAAAAAAAAAAAAAAAACAATCTATGAGTACATTGGTTGTAATAACATCTTATATAATATAGGACGGAGGGAGTACTATGCACAAAGATATCCTGTAATTTACTACCCCCTCCGTCCCATAATATAAGATCTTATTACATCCACTTTGTGAGTATATTGGATGTAATAAGATCTTATATTATGGGACGGAGGGCGCACACAAGTTCTCCTAGCTTTAAGCCATAGTCAGTTCTTTAGGTTAACCTAAAGAACTGCAGTAGTGTGGAAGCTCTGAACTATTGCCCCAGGAAAGCAACTGAAACTTGAAAGTTGCTGTAGAACAATTCCTAGACGATAACTCTGCCATGGGTGACGTGTGGAGCAAAAATACCGTTCTATGTGACTTGAAAACATATCATTTTGTCAAACGTCTAATGCATACATTTATTTGGGGTAAAACAGAATCACAGAAACAGCACTAGCAGATGCATCCAACTTCCTAGTTCCAGCTAATTTTCTACTGTAGCAGTCCAATACAATCCATTTCAGAGTCAAGTAATTCCAGACGGAGGGAGTATTATTTATGGATAGTTCCAACTATGCTAATGCAGCATTAGAGCCTCACTACCAGATTCCTTATAACCCACTCATTCCTTCGAATTTGCAACTATAAGGAAAAAGCACTCTCGCTCGCTATCCCATTCCTTATCCTTAATTTTTTTTGAAGGATCTTCCCTTAAACTGGTTTTTGTTCTGTAAATTCACAGAACCAAAGTGTTCGTCCTCCTCACCCCCCTCGCACGAACCGTGTTTCCCCTCCCACGCTCAACCATGCCACTCCCGATTCGTCCCACCGCCAACATCGGTGGCTCTGGCCTCCACCGCGCACGTCCCGGCCCCATCCAAGCCTCCACGCCGGCCACGCGGAGTACGAATCCAAGTCCCCCGGCCAGCTCCTGCCTCCCCCATGCACGTCCCAGCCCCGTTCAAGCCTCCCCGCCGGCTGCCATCAGCTCTGACGTCAGTGCAGGACACACCATGGCAGGCGCCAACGATTCGCCGAAATGCCTCCAAGGGATGGAAGAGATTTTTTTATAAGAAATGCAAGGAATCTGTCAAAGCAACCTTAAGATTCATCCTTATAAACTTTAAGGATGTTCCTTACAACCATTTTAAGGAATGAATGTTTAAAGAAGCAGCTAGATATGCTCTTGAGCTGGTGAAACTTATGGGTGCAAGAAGTTCTAAACTTTTGTGGTATTGCCAATTGCCACACCACAAAACTGAAATAGTGTGGGTTAAGGTGTTCGAGCACCATTCACATAACTAGGAATTCCTCTAGAACATATAACTGGATATTATTTATGTTTAAGTACTTGATGTGTCAAGAAAACTTTAGACACTTACTCTTGTATTAACTAATTTATCAAGTTTATTTACAAGCTTTGTCCCAAATGCTCAAACAGCCTTTTTAAATTGCATTAATGCCTATACATGTATGCAGATTTATGATGAAAGTAACACAATATATCATAAATTCATGATGCATTTGTAAGGCTAATATGGGCCACCTGCCTTGTATAGTAAAATAGTAGACCATCAAAGCAGTAAAGTTATCTTTTAGATAAATCGCACAACTAACATTTAAAGCAAGGAGGTTTATCATTGTCATTCTCTCTGCTCTCCAAACAAGAAATACTACTTTTTCTGATGACACTAGGAGACAGACCTCTGTATCTATGTAGCCGTCGTTCCATAGTTTGTACAAAGTTGAATGAACAATCTGCTTGTCAAGAATTGTTGTGTCAATAATCTGCACATTTGCAATCAAAGTTTAGATCTGTGTACTGCAATTTGCAACAGGAAACCATGGCATCAAATAAACAATCATAAAACAGGATCACACAAATAAAATTAATGCATAACAGAAGCTTTCTTAACCAAAAGAGATTGACAACAATAACAGAGCATAGTTCTACAATTTGCTCAATGTGCAAGAGTACTTACTTGATCTGTCTCAACAGCACAACCTTGCGTGACCAATAGCCTAAAGATTGTAAAAGCTTCTTGCCCGTATTTCTTTTTCACAAGCGACTCTATCTATAATGCACACATAAAAGACATGTGCATGTCAACTGTTAGTACAGAAAGGACAGGAGAGTGTCTTTTAACTCAAATAAACCATGAAACAGTAACACAATCTGGTACCTCCTCATTTCTACATGCTTCAACCATTTTGCGTAAATCTACAGAAAAACAGTACCACTGTCATGAGAATCTTCCAAAAAGAACTTATGATGTTCACTCAAAGGCTGGCAAACAAAATTAAACATCAAGTGTTTTTTAATCTTACAGATAAGAACTTATGATGTTAACTCAAGGTTGGCATATTAAATTTGAGCATCCAGAGTTTAGAATGGAAGACAAGTAATAAGGAAAGTAAGTTTCTACAACATACTTTCCAGCAGTTTTTTAGAGTTTTTTTCACGCTTCGGCTGAATATTGTGTTATCACTGTATACAGCACAATTTCATGAAATAGCAGGTCGTCAGTATCAGCAACTGCTAACTAGGCTCGAACTAATTATGAAAACAATGGAAGATGTCATAGTTATAGTACTTTTTCCATGTTTAGACCAAGCAACATGTATCCTTATCTGGAAGTGCGGAGTGTGGACTGGTTCACATGATCATATCCAAAGTACAGATATAATTAATACATTAAGCTACCACAATTCAATCCAGGAATTGGACTGGACTGGAACCAGTTTCCTTATGGCACCCATCGCCTAGTGGCAAGGTTTGGTATCCGAACCATGGCAGTTCATTTCTGGCAAGCTTGAACTGAGCTTCATGCCAAGCACTTTACAAACAGAACTTTGATGTATCGGACTTATGCAGACTAAAAATATCAACAGTATCTTACCAAAAGTAAATGCTTCCCCATCCTCACTGTTCGTAAGAGTACACTGTAAATCCCCCAGGACTCTTTTCACATGATCAACTGTCATTGCTGCACTTCCTTCCTTTTGTCCTAGTTTCTCCAAAATACGATTTATTGATGATGTCACTGAAAAAAGGGAACTCACTGTTATATTTGTTGGAAACAATTCACAACTGCTTGCTAGGATGGTCTTTTCCCCCTCCAGTGATATTATAAATTTTCAAGTAAGGTATAGTGATTTTCCTTGCACCGATATCCATGGGACAACTATTAATCAAACTGAAACCATGTAACTTCAGTGATAAATTGTCATGGTACATTGGTACTTCAGCAAGTTGGTTACTTGCCTACTTGGTATCTTGGGAGGCATTGCGCTGTTACTGATTCTACAGAATATTCATATACAATTAACCTAATGAGGTATTTAGATTTGTTTTATCCTCTTATGTCTCTTTTTAATCTCCTTTCCTCAAATCAAACAGAGAGTAGAAAGCTAAAACAAATCACAAAAGGCGTGATTCAAGCATATGCCGTCGTAGGAAATAAACTAGCATATGTCATTCCCTAATCTGGCTCATTCAAGACTCTGCCAAGCTATAGATTTAAAATAAATAGCTCAAACAGAAACTAGCATTTCTTAGTTAATGCTCACCACCAAGAGGCAAGACCAGAACCGATGGAATTTAAAAACAGGAATGCAGGTTAAAAATAGTTATGTTCATACAAGACCATATGTGAACGTAAAGCCATAAAATAAAATTGCAGTGTTCCTGGATCTACTATTGAAAGGATACTTGAGCTATTGATATCAGGTACTACCAGAGTTTGTATCTCTGTCAGTTAAGTTAGCTTCGAAAAATGACTCCCAGATAGGATGTGTGCCAACCTTCAGCTTTGGCTTCTTTCGGTCTGCACAAAACTTTAATGCAAGAAGGAAAACATGAAGTGGGAATTAACAAAGTCGAATTGCATGATTTCTTCAGCTGCACCGTTTCATGCATACACAAATAAAAATATAACAAATGAGAAATCTGCATTCTCTACTTTCTTTTTGCGGGGGTGTGAGGGGGCGGGGGAAGGCGGTGCTGCTACGTGAATAATCCTCATTCAACTTAACTTATTCGGCACAAAAGGCAGATGCAGTACAACAACACGGTCCTGTACATGACAGGCAACCTTTACGGCATCTTTGATGTGCATCTCAAACCGGTTAAATAGATGCAATAGAAGCTACTGTGTCCATATTGCACAATGTAACGATAAGTTCAAGCCAGAAAATAA
Source organism: Elymus sibiricus (assembly GCA_039707655.1). NCBI lineage: Eukaryota > Viridiplantae > Streptophyta > Magnoliopsida > Poales > Poaceae > Elymus > Elymus sibiricus. The sequence goes on from CM077668.1 coordinate 276,252,543, forward strand.
TCCTAGCATCAAACTCTTAAGTTGAAGCCGACCACAGCATGAGAGAATAACTTTCATGACCCACACAACAACATGCCCACCCTAGCTGTCGGGTGCCGCTTCAGTTGGCTCTGCCGTCGCTTGCAGCTCTGGCTCATCCCCTCCAAGGAGCAGCTCGGACTCATCCCCACGCCGCAGAACTCCTCGGATAGTCTCCAAGATCTCCTCCACAGTCAAGAACATTGTCAAGATAGAGGAAGACACTGCTAATGTTCATCGGCCTCCCATCACTATTCTGTCATCGACCCCAAAGCTCCCCGACTAGACTTGTGCTTCCATTGTTCATGATCAGCTTGGTTTCGGGAGAAATACCAGTGGCAGTCGTATTGAGAGAGAAAGAGAGAGAGAGAGAGAGAGAGAGAGAGAGAGAGAGAGAGAGAGAGGTAACGAATGGGTAGGAGTAGAGATGAACGGGGGCTAATTTCTGCTGTTCCTTTTTCTATGTATGGTTTTCACTAAGGTGTGGCTATGTAGCAACGTTAATTCAATACAGTGCAGAAGCTCTCATATGTTCATGAAGGAGTACATTCCTTTTTTCTTTTGTCCTCTTTTTATTGTACAAACTTCATTTCACTTTGGGGTTTACATTACAATCCTTTCTTCATGGCAGCAGCAACCCCACCCCACACCCACTCCTCTTCCCAAGCAATACATTTCACTGTCGTTTTATAGAATAGAATGGCTTGGTAGGTATCCTACTTCTAGAAGACCCAATGCAAGCAAGGAAAAAAATACAGAAACACCACTGCAGATAAAAAGATGAAGACGCCTGCATAAATATGCTATCCATAGTAATGCTATGATAACAGCAACATACCTTCTTCTTTAGACAGAATATAAATTTCTCAAAATTTACCCGCCAAAGTACTTCATTCTCTGCAATTGTTGAGTTGAGCTCTTCATCTACCTCAAAGGCTCCGTGTTTCCGCTGATGAAATAACGACACAGAGAATTACATGATGATAAAAGCAGTGCATTGTGCTGCATTTGCCAGTTCCTACCAATACTTCCAGAAAATGCCTTCGCCATTAACAAACAATCTACATATGTCACTTCGCCTTTTCTCGTTCAACAACAGGATGGCCGAAACAACAAATACCAAATTTTCCCGTAACATGAAGTCACTGCATAACATGGTGGTGAAGATAAGTAAAAAGAGTACACCACCTTAGCACCCGCAACAGCGTTACTAGGACAATCATTTGTTTTTGATGCATCCTCCATGCTGTATGGGATCTCAGAAAACCTTTCTGGGTCAGAAAGGGTTGCAGTATTGACAACTTTCTGCTCAAGTGAAAGAACCTCCTCGGCAGTCTGTAACAAAGATAATTTTCTCAGGTCATGTAACTGACTATCATACACAGAACATATCAACAGAAGAAAGAACAGTAATACATTATTAAAGCATTGAGATCTTGGTACTAGTAATTATCAGTTTTCACAGTGTACACAGGTGATGACCAAATTACTAAACTAACCAGCCTAGTCAGCTTCTACCAATCCTGCATGCATTTGTATTAGTTTACAGTAGAAAACTATAAAAGTAAGTAGAGGCCTATTAAAATGACCAGGAATGTCCATAACAGGGAATCGCTTTGCATACTTTTGGAACTTTTCTCCTTGCAGTTGTAGATTGTTCATCTTCCTGTGGATTGAAATGGGGTTCAGCTTTTGGGCAACGTTCCACATAACGTGCATGCACAAGTCTGTTGAAGTTCATTTGTATTTCTTCCCTTGCTGGTCGGATGGTGCCTGGAACATGGATGACCCATTATCAGGGAACAGTAATAGTCACTATCACCGGCAAATATCAAAGATTATGGGAAAAAAGGAAAGATAATAATACCATCATAAAAAGAACAGTGGATGATCCAATAACAACTTCAATAAATTAAAAGGACATACCTTCTGGCACTTTAGAGATTGTGCGTCCCACAAGTTGGTCAAATGTTAGCCTACCATTCTGAAGCAATCCCTCAATAAGAGCTTCTGACTGCAAGATACATAAGTTCTATGCATAAGGTCATAAATTTTGGAAAAGTTACAAGTACTGAATGATTGTAGGCATGATGTTAGATTAACTTTATTTTCTTCTGAGAATGGCCCTGGAAACGATCACACATTTTGTAGCAAAAATAGCACCAGAACAATTAGAATGTAAGTTCAGGCAAGGTATGTTATCTGTCAGTTTCTCTTATCAACTACCAGCCTACAAACAACAATTACCAGCATATTTATTAAACACCTAAAAAGGGATCAAATCAAGAACAAAGATAAGTGACATGTTTTATTTTTGAAACAACTGAAAAACTAACAGCTAAAGAATCAAATTAGCATTTCACATTGCCATGGTAACTGGAGCCATATTTTACAACCACCTAATATGTTTTACCAGTTATCACTGTTAAGCAATATAAGACTCATCCTCCTGCACATCCCCTGAGCTGTTAGGCTTTCGTGCATGGCATTACGTATCCGCATATTTCCGATGATTCCTTCCCTTGCCGAGAGCTAGAATCAGTCTCCATACCATGCCAACTGCATGGTTATATCTGGTTATTTCTCATTCAGACTGTGTACATGTACTCTAAAGAGCACTGAATTCAACAGATATTTGTATCGAAAAATATCTCGATGTCATTCAGTAGTATCAGGTAGTCTTTGGGTCATGGTAATCCAATCCAAACAATTGCGCCATCCAACTTCCTCTCTCTGGCATTCTCCTCCCCACAGCCAACAGCATTCTCCCCTTGCCCTGTCAACCCGCCTCTGTTACCATGGGTGGAGAATAGGGAATGGCCACAACATCATAAGCATCAAACCTAGAACCTAATGACTTCTATAACACTGTAGTCCAATTAAATACGTATATTGATATATTATGTAAAAATACAAATAGCTCAAATAATAAATTACAATTAAAATGGCAAAAGTCCATACCAAAACTATATCCAGTAAAGTTAAACATAAACACATGTCCATATGCACCCCTTGATCGTGTGGGATAGTAGGGCGCCATTGCGATGCAAGCTGCATGCATGGCTCGCCTACAAGAACCGCTGCTGGACATCTGATCGGCTGGCCAGACGCGGGCTGCCCCATCAAGATACTTGCCCCCTGTGCTCCCAAGATCCGGAGATGATTGATCACCTACTCGTGGCCTGCGTCTTCACGTGCGATGTATGGCACAAGGTTCTCACGGCTCTAGGGCATGAGGCATGAGGCTCTAGGGCACGTGGTTGCGTCGGCCGGCAGAGTGGACCATTGTACGCGTACCTGAGTGAGAGCAGCATCGCCTTTCTTCACCATGCGCCTTTCCTGAATGGCAATAGGCTCGAGTGGTGTCGCCGTGAGGTCCGGCACCTTGGGCAGCTCGGAGTAGACCGGAGAGTAGCTAGGGACGAACGGCTTGAGCTGGGAGATGTGGAACACTGGGTGGATGCGCCCGTCCGGTGGCAGGTCCAGACGGTAGGCCAGTTTGCCGATGCGCTCCATGACAGGGAAAGGGCCGAAGAACTTGTATGCCAATTTGCGACAGGGGCGGCTGGCGACGGAGCGTTGCACGTAGGGTTGGAGCTTGAGGAGTACCTGTTCCCCGACGGCGAACTCGCGCTCCGAGCGTTTCTTGTCCGCGTGCTTCTTGAAGCGATCCTGTGCGCGATTCAGGTGGCCGCGCAACATCTCGGTGTGCGCCGCCCAGTCCAGGTCGCCGTTCACCGCTTCAGCGGAGAGATTGTCGCTGAAAACCGGCAGTCCGCCGAAATTGGGGTCCCGCCCATAAAGAGCCTTGAACGGAGAGCAGCGCAGCGAGGAGTGGTGCGTCGAGTTGTACCAGAACTCTGCTGCTGGTAGCCACCGGCGCCATTGCTTGGGCCGATCGTGAATGGCGCACCGGAGGAACATTTCCAGACACTGGTTGACGCACTCACTTTGACCATCAGTCTGCGGGTGGTACGCCGTGGAGTACAGAAGTTTCGTGCCGGCGAAAATCGATACAAAACCTCCAAGTGCCATCCTTCTTCTTCACCAATAAGACCGGAGCTGCGTATGGACTCATGCTGTGCACAATGACACAGGAGTCGAGCATGTCCTTAACCTGCTTCTCGATCTCATCCTTTTGGGCAGGTGAGTAGCGATATGGACGAGTGTTGATTGGTGAGGCCCCCGGTTCCAGATTGATGCTGTGGTCGTACTGGCGTCGAGGAGGCAAACCGGTGGGTTCAGCGAAAACATCTGCATATTCGTGCAGCACCTTCTGAATTTTTGGTGGGACGGGTACCGTGGACTCCTTGATCTGAGGTTCCACTGTGACAAGGGCTGCAGTCCAGATGTCATTCGCGATCTCCATGCGGTATAACCCATAGGCATCGAGCTGAGAGATAGGTGGGAGGTCGGTAGACTTGACCCCTTGTAACTGAACTGGTTTGCCCTTGACCTGAAACGCGATCGTCTTCTCCAGCCAGTGGCAGTTCATAGGGCTGTGCGCACCCAGCCAGTCCATGCCGAGCACCCCATCGTAGGCGCCCAGCTGTAGGACGCGGAGGTCCGTGTGGAAGGTGTGCCCCGGTACTTGCCAGGCGAGCTTGCGGACGACGCGATCGCAATGCAGCCGCTGACCGTTTGCCACCCGTACGGATACCGGAGGGAGTGGTTCCGTTGTTGCGCCCAGGCGGTTGGCAAAAGCTTCACTGACGAAACTGTGTGTGCTCCCGGAGTCGACCAACAGCAACATAACTTGATCGCCCACCTGTGCGCGAAGACGGATGGTGGAAGGGGCTTCATCGCCAGTCACGGCATGCTGGGACAGCGAGCAGCATTCAGCATCCTAGGCTGCAGCGGCAGCAGGTGGCTCCAATAGTTGCAGGGCATGGATGGTATCATCCGAGAGAATCTCGCCGTAATCGCCCACCTCGATCATCATCACTACTCCTGTCCTCTTGCACTGGTGCTCTCGGGAGTATTTGTCGCCACAGCGAAAACAGAGGCCATTGGCCCTTTTGAAATCTCTCAAGTGGCGCTCGCGGCCGAAATCGTCACCTCCTGGGCGGGGAGGGGCGGCTGCGCGAGCTGGTGCTGCAGCGAGCATGGTTGGTGGAGGTCGGCCCACTGCTGGTGGCCGGTGACGCGGCACTCGCTGCTTCTCCAATTCCTCCTCCTGGATGCGCGCGAACACAGCGGCTCGTGTGATGCTAGTGGGTGACTGCAGTCTGACCCCGAGGCGCAACTCGTCTTTCAGCCCCAGCAGGAACTGAGATACGAAAAATTTGGGACTGAGCGAAGCATCCAGGGACAACAGATGATACATGGTGGTCTCAAATTGTTGCCTGTACTCTTGAACACTTCCCGTTTGCTTCAGTTGGATCAGCCTGTGCATCTGAACTTCAAATTCCTCTGGACCAAACTCGTCCTCAACCGCTGCCCTGAATCCGGTCCATGACAGACCAGGGTGTGTCTGGCGATAAGCCTGCAACCACATAGCTGCCAGTCCTTCCATGTATAAGGATGCAGTAGTGACCCAACTGTGTGGCGGCACCTTGTAGAGCTCGAAATAGGAGGTGCAGCGTTCCAGCCAGATACGGGGTGCGTCGCCGTCGAACCGAGGAAAATCGTGCTTGGGCGGCTTGGTGTAGTGCTCGCCCGCACGGCCCTGCTCCGGTGGCGATGGTGCCATGGATGGAAGCAGCGGTGATCCGTGGTTGACTAGCCGCGCGAACGGCAGCTGCGCGGTGCCTTCCGTGTAGAGCGGTGGTGGTGGCGGTGGCTGCTGGATGATGACGGGTGGTGATGTCGAGGGCGCGTGAGCGGAGGAGCCCATGCCTGTCGTGAGGCCCGACTGAGACGAGGTTCCCGCGGCGGCGGCGGCGGCCTGGTCGGCCGTGGGCGCCGATTTGCGCGCTTCGTCGACATCTGCCTGCGTCAGGTCGATTTGCTTGGCCAAATTCTTGAGCTCGTGCGACACTTGCTCGTTGTAGGCGAGCTGAGCCTGGAAGCGCTCGTCGGCGGTGGTCTGGCTCGCATCCAGTCGCCGGATGACCGATTCGAGCAGGCTATGCAGCTTGTCGGTAGTGTCGGCCATGGCGTCAAGGAGAAAACGGGTCTGCGCCGATGGTTTGGCCGCTGGCGCCGTCGTCTCGCTCCGAATCAGATCTAACCCCGTGCAGGATTTTGTGCAATTCGCCAAAGCAAATCGCACCTAACACGGTGGATGTTACAGATCGATCAAGAGGTTGTGAGATCGCGCAGCAGCGTGGGTGGTGGGGAAAAAAATCGGCTCTGATTACCAACTGTAATACCCCGGCGGCGCTAGGGTTCCAGGGAGAGGAAGGGGGTGAGGATCAGAGAAGGGAGTGGGTGAGAACGAGAGGAAAGGTGAGAGAGGGTTGATCTCAATTTCATTCATCATGCCCCGAATCGGGTCTCAGGGTTTGCTCAAGTAGTTCGGCTCGCAGGCCACACTCACACACGCACACACCACGCTAACATGGGCCTTGGCCCAACACCCGAGCCGTTGCACGCCAGTGCACTCGCTGTACGCTTCAGGTTCAGTTAACTGTCGAACCTGAACCTGAACCTGAACCTGAAGGCGTTACAACGGATCGCCTTTTGGAATGGAGCGAGTCGCTTCAGCCCTCCGCTCATGAACGGAAGGATCCTTCACACTATAATGCTACTGGTCTGCTGGGAGGTGTGGAAACATCGCAATGCTATTGTTTTTTGACAATGCTTCTCCGGTCATGAACGTAGTGATGAACCGGATCTACGAGGAGGGTAAGGCTTGGCAGAAAGCCGGGCTGTTCCGAGGGGACATGGACTCGTTCTTTCTTAGGTTGTTTAGGTGGGCCAACCGCGAGTAGTCACGCTGTAATCGGCCTAAGGCCAACCTTGTAACTTGGTGGATGGGGTTCTTCCCCTTCTCTTCTATGAATATATGATACACATGCTTGTGCGTATTCCAGAAAAAAAAAATTACGGGTGCTGTTTTAATCAATCCCAGCTTTTAACAAGCAAGCATGAACTAAAAATCAAGTGAACGTCCAAGTACGGACCTCTGGAATGTCCGCACGGATAACAGAGATGAACTTTGAGAAGCGCAGCCGATGCAGGACATTGTCGAAGATGGCCAAGTAGAGCGTCATGGTCCTATCGCCTACAATCACAGAAAATTAATGGAGTCACGGGCTAGCAGGGCATCGAATCGAATCGAATCATATAGCCAAGGGATTTGCGTATGGGCTTGCCTCTGGGCGATGAGAAGGCCTGAACGCAGTTGTGCTGGATGAGGACGAGGAGAGAGTTCTTCACTTGCCCCGGCGGGAGCTTGAGACGGCGCACAATCTCCGTCAGCTGCAGCGCTCCGTGGCGGAGGAGGCAGTCGCACACCTTCTGCGAGAGGGGATTGGGCGGCGGGAGTTAGGCCATCACGCTAGGCACGAGCTGACACACTGCGAGTACGCAGGGGGACGACGGGAGGGTAGGAGGTGGACAGGGATCTTACCGCTACGAGGGGGCCGAAGTGGTCGGATATGAGACCCGCGGCGAGGAGGATGCCGTGCTGCGACACCATGGTCGCCGGCGGCGAGGAGGCTCAGGAATTTTGGCGGTGCGTGTTGCAGCGGTGGCCTCGGCGCGGCGCGCCTAAGCCCTCAACGCGAGACAACCTAGCCAGCAAGACTCCACGTGACGTGATCCTGGGCGTCCATTTTTAGGCCAGCGGCTCAGGTTTTACGCCACGGAACCGTCCATTCTAACCCTTGATTCCGGATCCAACGATGCTAGTCAGCGCCATCCGAAGGAAAGACGGAAAGAACCCTAAACCCCCCGGCACACCCAGACCGGCGGAGGAAGCCGCCAGCCCACCACAGCAACCATGTTGCGCCGCGCCTCCCAGCTCCTCCGCACCATCCCCACCGCCACCGTGTTCCCCCGCCGCCTCCCGCAACCGCTTCCAGCCCCACCCGCCCATCTCCTCCCCGCCCCCAGGCAACCGTCGTACTTCTACGCCACCGAGTCAGCGGTGGCGCCGGCGGCGCGGCCACCAAAGGTGTCGCGGCCACTGAGGACGGTGGGGAGCCTGCTGAGGCTGAACGACCTCCGCGACAACCCCGGCGCAACGCAGCAGAAGACGCGCAAGGGCCGCGGGATCGGCTCCGGGAAGGGCAAGACGGCGGGGCGCGGGCACAAGGGCCAGAAGGCGCGCGGCACCGCTCGGTTCGGCTTCGAGGGCGGCCAGACCCCGCTGCGCCGCCGTCTCCCCCGTCGCGGCTTCAAGAACCGCTTCTCACTCACGTTCCAGGTCCAAGGCCCTCTTTGCATTTCTGTTCATCTGCTTTCCTTGCAGCAATGCGACATTTGCTTTTTGCGATCTAAGTATTTTGATTACGATTCTACATTTCTTTAATTGATCTCCATGTATGTGCTCTAGTTGGCACCCCCGAAGGTTGCTTGATTCGATGAACGAAAGTTGTACGGGTCAACATTTTTGCACATATGGTGCTTGATCTGTGTTCTGTGCACGGAGTTCACACATTTTGGTTTTACTACCACTTATTCCGAGTGCTACCTTGATAAGGATTTTGTTCCCTTCATAGATGCTCCTTAATTAGGCGAAGGAATTTCTGACTGAGCTTACTATTGCCCTATCTATAGTGGTAGCTCTTAGATGAGCTTCATCATTTTGTTCCTCGGTGTACAACAACAAGACTGTGTGTTAAAAATGGCAAAAGGCAGCATCAAGCCATCAACGTACCTTAATATGCATTATGAAAAGACCGGGATAGTGGATTTTCACCTAGCAGCGGCCATTTTGAAGGAACTTATGAACTTTGGAAAAATGGACATTCTGAGATAACCGAGAAGACAGCAAGAGATTATGGTCATAGGTCAACCTACAGTGAGGGCAGCACCAGCTTGCAGCATTGGAAGACTTGGCTTGGGCGTCAACAGTTTCAGTTATCTATCTTCTAGTCGGTAGAGTATGCTGGCTCCTTATCAGCTAGAGTATGATATATGTGAGCAGTGGTGGATCCATACCAAGTGCCAACATATGTGGCTTGTGTACTGAATTGGTCGCCAAACTTTGGTGTATAAAGATAATCGGTGGGGCTGTGCTAATCTGTTGTAAGATCTGAGGTGTTGTGCACTGATTTTGTACATATATCTATTACAGAGTAAACTATTGATTGGACAAAATCTCTATGCTTGATATTTGTTTGGGAAGGAAACCTAGGGTTATATTTAAAGTTTACACATTACGTATCTAATCTATTAATGGATATATAAGTTCATGTTAGTAAAGCGGTGGGCACTATTTGCCTATTTGGTGCCGTATGCACGAACAACGGAACCTTGTGCGTGTATTCAGGTTTCAAAGAAGTATCATATGTGGCAGAGTTACATTTCTGTAGTGTTATATAGACTAGATTGTGAAGAGCACTGCAAGAATGTTTTTTTAATAGGACATGCCCATTGCTAGTTTTTTTTTCTTTTCTGTTCATCGTGACTCACAAAAAGAACATGCCATATTCTTATAGTATATAGTTGTATCTTGTTACGTAATCTCTAGAATAAGACCTAGTAAAGCATCAAAATTTACAATCTAGTAATGAATTGCATCTATCATATGTTGCCGAGTCCTTCAGGAGGTACTGTGAAGTGATCTACTGTTTGGTACTTAGTAGTGGAGTAACTTTCTGTTTGCTTTACAATCTTCCAGTCTCCTGAAATTGTATTCCAACATGATATGTGAAGTACCTATCTCTGCTAGTTCATGCAGTGATTTTTTTCAGCAAATTGTGGTTGCTATTTGATCCATGCTAACGTCTGACTTCCAACATCTACAAAATAACGGCAAAATTTTGTATTCATTTGGGTAACTGGACGTTCATTGTACAATTTGTTCAACGACTTGACAATTACTTTGTTTATGCTTTAAGTTCAATTTTTTATTTGCAAATGGCACCGTGGGCATAGTGTGATGTTGGCCATCTTTCCCTGTGGTCAGCCCTGTGGACTGGGAAAAATTGCGAAGCTCATCAATGCTGGAAAAATTGATTCCTCTGAATTGATCACAATGAAGACACTGAAGGTACTACAGTCATTTCTTTGAACTAGCTATGTTTCTGTTTTCTTCTTTGCAACATCAACTTCTCTATCACACTTTATCAGGATACAAGTGCCATTGGAAAACAAATAAAGGATGGGATTCGGTTAATGGGCCGTGGTGCAGAAGAAATCAAATGGCCAATTCACCTCGAGGCAAGCAGAAGCTAGTTAGAAATAGTTAAATCTTATCAATATTCATAAGCATATAGTTTCTTGTTCATTTCAAGTCCTCCATTCTCAGGAATAACATGCACGTTTTCATAGTCTGATTCTGTTATGTTTCTTGCTGCATGCGATGACACATAATTCAAACATGTAAATGTATCTGTTCTGCCGAGTGCCATTTATCCATTATAATGATATCACAGAATGTGCTCATTTAGTTACGCCTTTGCATGACCTGCCTGTCCATTGCTTGCAATCATGTTTAGTACAAGTAGTGGCTCTTTTGTAGAGGCAATGAGGGAGTTCCAACTGTGAGCGTAGTAAATATAGCTTTCCTATTGCTGAATATTGTTTGGCATGTGCCCAACTAACACAACATGGTTCATTTATAAGTATGTAATAGGTGATGGCAGGGACAAAAAAAACCAGCATGATTTTACTTGCAATGTATTGTAGGTGGAATTATATTGCTTTGATTATCAAGGTATAAGGTATAACATTTTCAACTTAAAGAATGGCTGCACATACTAGGTCAGCTGTGAACATTGGTTCTGTGGATTGGATTTGATATATTATGTATCCAAATTATACGAATCCCTTCCTAAGCAAATGTAAATTGGCAGGTATCCAGGGTGACTGCAAGGGCGAAAGCTGCAGTTGAAGCAGCAGGTGGAACTGTAAGATTGGTGTACTACAACAAGCTTGGGTTCAGGGCACTTCTCAAACCTGAGTGGTTTGCAAAGAAGGGCCGCCTTATACCAAAAGCGGCGAGGCCTCCACCCAAGCAACGAGACAAGGTTGATAGCATTGGCCGACTACCTGCTCCCACAAAGCCACTTCCCTTCACACCGGATGAATTAGAGTTTACTGCCAAGCGTGAAGCTGCTAAAGTGATCGCTGCATAGAAGCCCATCCGAACTTTTATCACATAAGTCTTGCTCCGGGCATGTATAACAAATTAACAATCACCTGCTCTTTCCTATAGGTGCATTCCTTGTGGGATCCTTGTGTTTCCTTGTCATTTTTGTACTACGCGGGAATGACATTTTCTTCTTCAGGCGGCAGTAGTACCTCCTGGCAAGCACCAGGGCTGGCCGTTAAAATATCCTGTGACAGTCTTTTGAGTGATCAGTTCATTGTTTTCATTAATAGAAACTTTTTCTCTAGGACAATCAGTTTCAGCACTAACTGTACTTAAGAAATGTCTGCCAAACACTATAGGACAAAAGATGGCTTTTGGTGTACCAAGTGTTAAGAAAAGAAGGAGCATCTGTCAAAAAGTAAAAAAGAAAAAGAAAACAAGGGGTAATTAGTTTTAGGACCCCAATAGCCAACGAACCTTCCCTTCCCAGTGATGGCAATTGCGAATGTTTTGATGGCAATTTTAGTTGCCACGAGCATTGCAATTTTAGTTAGCGAGCATGACAACTATGCTGTAGTTTTGTTTTTCATCACAAAATTGTTGTGCTTGCAAATTTAAATTGTCATCTTTGCCCATCCTTGTGATAACTAAAGTTGCCATCAAAATGTTTGCAATTGCCACCCTTCCTAGAGAACGTTCGCTGAATAACTGTAGGGGAACGCGACAGAAAATAAAAAAATTCGGTACAGCAAGCACGCCCAGGACCACTATGGAGACTGCATACAGGGTTTGATCTGATCCGTACCGACTCGTAGCGCAGCGGAAGAAGAGTCGGTGTAGATTGTTGGTGCAGATCCCCGCAGTTAGGATTTACAACCTCCCAACCGCGAGGATGTACTCCCTCGTCGGACAGCCCTTCGGGAGGCAGTCGGACAGTCCCTCGGACGATGTCACGGACAGCCCTTCGAGAGGACCCTCGAAACTCGATCAGTAACTCGGACAGCCCTTCGGGAGGACACTCGAAACTCGATCGGTAACTCGGACAGCCCTTCGGGAGGACACTCGAACAGCCCCTCGGGCAAAAGATCGAAACTACGACCTCTCTACGGGGTTGCACACATACGGTGTCAGCTATCCGGCAGGGCTTCGCCGTCCAGAACTAGTTCCTGCCGGAACCCAGACAACCTTTCGGCTCTACGAAACTATTTCGCTGGGAGGGAGAGAGAAGCCAGACAAGTCTATGGCATGTGTATGAGAGCAAGGATGAGGTTTGGAGAGCACCCCTCCACCTCTATTTATAGGAAAGCCAAGGGGTAAAGTTGACATTCAAAAATACCAAAAGTACCCCCACTTTATGTCTTTACATAAAAGAATAAAGCAAAAAGAGATGGCATGTGGAGCTCCAAGGAGCTCCACCTCCTTTGGCCGGCCACCCCTTGGGGGCCCCCCATGAGGGGCTTCCTTGGCCCCCAAGCCCTTCTAGAAGCCTTTTGGAAATATCCCAAAAGGTGACTTTCCATAAAGTAACCAAAAAGCACTTTCACTATTCACGAAGACATTTTTCTGCGTCCGTTAAATCCCAAATTATTTCTGTGTGACTAGAATAATTCCAGTACCCACAAAAACAATTTTGAACGCATTCCGAAACAATTCCGGAACAATGTTTTTCTTCAGCGAAAAGCTACCATTGCGGTTCCGGCTCCGGTTTTTCTCTCCGGAAAAATTCCAGAAGTTACCAGAACAATTCTGGCACCCTCCAAGAATTTCCAGGCGTGTGCCGGAACCAATATGACTTAATGGAATACCCTGAAACAACTTTTCAGTTTCACCGAAACTATTCCGGTGTTCTCTCCGGAACGTTTTCGTTGTCTCCGAAACTTTTCTGGTGACTTTCTCTCAGACTCCCCGTCTAGTATTCAGCAGATAGATGACCCTTAAGCGTGTGACCCTATAGGTTCGGTGAAGTATAGACATGACCCGGAACACTTTCCGATCAATGATCAACATCGGAGCCGTGGACACCCATATTGACCCCTATACCCACACAAATGAATATTCGAGTGAACCTCCAGTTGTCGTGTGCTATTCCTGTTGCTTCGCGATATGTTACAAACACCCGAGGTGAGATTTATTGCATCCCCGTGGATCAACAACTTGTCCACTATGCCAGTTACCTCGTTACCGGTTTTGTTCTCTTTTCTCGTTTCCGCGTTCCGGCATCCCAGTGATCAAATCACAATGTGTCTGGCCAGATGATGATGGATGCCGTAACACCGAGAGGGCCCGAGAATATCTCTCCATCGTCGGAGGAGCAAATCCCAATCTTGAGCTATCTCGTTACTTGTCATACTTTTCCGTGAACCCGTAAGCCGCCGTAATAGCCACCCAGTTACGGATGACGTTTAACAAACCCCAAAGTTCACGAAGCAAGTACGAAGGAACTCGATACTCTCATGGTCTAAGGAATTATGCAAACATTAACTATCTCTGTGTTATTAACCATTAACTTGTGACGAATGTATTTCATAGCATAACATCAATTCGGGTCGATTCAACACAAGTGTTCTACTAACATTGTGCCCTCAAAATTGCCGGCATAGACATGCCCATGATTAGGAAAACAGGATCATCATGCAATACTTGAGCCAGTCTTAGAGGCAAGACTAGGAATACATTTTACCGTTTATCATACCACACGTGCACATGAGTTTCCCTCCGAGCCTCGTGGATATTGCAGACTCGAGAATCATTGCAGTTATAGCATGGAACATAAACATTCATTACAAACTCGGAGATACAAAATAACTGTTATTACTGCCTCTAGGGCATATCTCCTACAGACTCCCACTTGCACTAGAGTCATAATCCAGTTACATGGCTTCCCTAATACCAATGGCTGTCCGGTGCTGCTCATGCTTTGCTCGTGGTAGAGGCTTTGTCATCGGGTCTGACACGTTCAGATCCGTGTGAACTTTGCGTACTTTCACTGTAACATCCCCATGTAATAGCTACAGTGATCACCTCTTGAAAGTGCCAAGTCATCATGATTAACTATGCTTGATCATCATTGCATCATATCTCATTTCAAATTCCAATTCAAATTGAAATTCAAATTTAAAGTGAAATATAAAAGTTGTTCAAATTGAAAACTAAAATGTTCATTTAAAAGCAAATAATCCATAACTAAATGTGTTCAGGAAAACAACATCACTAAAATTGCCTAAGTGACTCCCACAACCTCAAACAGTAGCTCACAGCAACATTTAACACCACTTTATTTAATACAAATTACAAATGAAATTATATTTTATCCAAACCAATTTCTAGTGTTAGGTAATAATGCACTGTAATTATTGAATCAAGTCACGCAATTTACTAAAGTCATTAAGTGGCCTAGCTATTTGCAAAACAGAAGTGAAAATATAAAATAAAAAAGGAAAATGAAAAACTGAAGCGCTCACTGTACGTTCGGGCCTCGAGTGCACAGTGTCTGGCGGCCCAGCCCAGCCGAGCCATCTCCTTCCTCCCGCGCTGTCGCACGCGCACGCCGACACGGCGCCGCCCGTCGCGCTGTCGGCCATCCGCTGGCTTCTCGACGCCGATAAGGGTTGCCCCGAGCCCCTCGTCCTCTCCCCGCAAACCCTAGCCCACCAAAACCCCCTCTCGTCCCCTCCCTCGCTCCCATTCGAGCTCGCCCGAAGCGCTCGCCGTCGTCCTTCGCTCGATCCCGCGACCACCGCCACTGCATCGCCTCGCCGCCGTGCCCGTCGGATCCGCCTCGCTCGACTCCTTCGTCCGCACCTCGCCGTTGAGCTCGAGGAGCCCCACACGCACGGGATCGACCTCGACCTCTCCTTCTCTGTCGCCGGCGATCCCCGCCGTCCCCGACGACCTCTGCTGCTCCAAAGCCGTCGAGGGCTTTACGTAGCCGCTAGGTGAGCTCCTCCCTCCCCCCATTCCTCTCCTCGCACCGCGTAGCTCACCCTATCTAGCTCGCCACCGCGCCGTGTTCTGCCCGCCGCCCGAGCTCGCCGTTGCCGCCGTCTCCGACCACCGTAGGCCGCGCCAATAGGCTAGATCGATGCGGCATCGCGCTCTCGTTCGAACAAGCCCAAATGCGCGCGCGAAGACCCACCGTAGCCGCGATCCCGATCTCGCCCGAAACCCACCGCCGCCTCCACTCGTCGCCGGTGAAGTTCCGGCCACCCCCGAGTCCAACCGGTCACCCTACGCGACGCGGCGTTCTCCACTCATTCGATAGAGCCCGAGAACGCCCGAAACGGTGCCCCACAGAGAGATTCCGGGCTCGCCGGAGTTGCTCGCCGTCGCGCGAGCTCGCCGACGTGCTCCGGTGGCCGGCGTCCAGCTGGCGCCGACGTGGCACCGCGGGCCCCGCCGCTCAGTCGCTGCAACTGGGACCCACTGGGCCCAGTTGACTCGGTCAGCGCGGCCCCGCCCGCTGACATGAGGGTCCCGCCAGAATAAAACGATTTTTATAAATAATTAAACGTTAATTAAATCGGTTAATTAAATTAATTAGTTAATTAGTCACTGATAGTGCGGGCCCACTAGTTAATTAGGTTAATTAGATTAAATTAAACCCTGTTTAGTTAGATGAGTCACTGACCAGTGGGTCCCACTGGTCAGGTTGACTCTGGTCAGCGGTCTGTTGACCGCTGACGTCAGCAAGACGTCATGCTGACATCACCCAGTACTGTTTCGGATAATTCTAATTTAATAATTAAATAAATTCCAGAAAATTAATAAAACTTTAGAAAATCATATCTTTTAAACCGTAAGTCAGATAAAAATAATTTATATATGTAAAACGATCAGAAAAATATGAAGAATCCGAATATCCTATCCACATACCTGCCAGACCCCTCTAACATACTGAACATGGAACATTTTGCCTGATTTCGTTAAATGAATAGTGCATAACTTTAATAAAATAAATCCAAATAAATTCCTAAATTAACTAAAACATTTAGTTAGGCAGTAAAACACATCTGCATACCATTTAGGCATGTCATGCATAGTGATTGCATTTTTGCCGTGAATTTATTGTTTCTTCCCCCTCCTACTCTCTCGATAGCCGCCGAGACCGACGCCGACGCAGTTGAGTTCGACTACACTCCCGACGAGCAGCCACCCGACGATCAGCCTCTCTCAGCAGAGCTTCCAGGCAAGCAACCCCCCTTGACGCATGCCTAAATCACCTATTCTTTCTCCCTGCTGCTTGCATTAGAAATTCCTGCTACTTTGCTTTATCCTATTCTGATGCATAGCCTATCCTTGTAACTATTATTGATACCTGTCTGTTATCCTAAACTGCTTAGTATAGGATGGATGGAAAACCATCTGTGGCCCCTCTCCCTTGCTGTAGTTGCTCCGCTTTAGTATCTGTGCCCCGATCGATGGGATCGAGTGGGCTGAGAACAACACATCACCGCACACCCCCTAAGTTGCTTGTCCCTACAGAGCTGGCATCGAGTGCCGAGGGTGAATCCTCTTATCTCACTTTCGATGATGCCTCTGTAGAATAGCTATCCGGTTGTGTGTTACCGAGGGTGATTCCTCTTTCATCACCTCCGATAAAGCTTTCGTCGTGCAACTCCTCGAGTGGGAATCCATCGAGGGTGATTCCTCGGATCCCTTCTCGATACTTTGGACACACAGATACTTTGACCTTTGTTACAGGCGGGTCGACCCCGAGGGGTACCCGTAGGGAATTATGAAATCGGGTTTGCCAGGAGGGCACCCGCGAGAGATTGTTGTGGCGGAACGACAGGGCAGGCGGAGACCACCCTGATCGATATCCGTGTGTTACCAAGTCGGAGCGACAGGTAGTCTGATCGCCTCTGCGAGTTACTAAATACGCCTAACGGATTTGGGTATTTGATCTGAGTGGGTCATTGGCCCTATACGCACTACCACCACGTGGGATAATGGTTATGGGACCCTCTACGTCGTATGTATCAGCCGAAAGCTCTTCAGACGTCACAGCTCAGAGATGCGGGCTGATTGCTGGGGTGGGCTGATTACGTCACTGTGTATACAGTGTCGTGCCTGGGCCCCGGCCAGTCACGCAACGTGCAGGAGTGCAAAGGGCGATGGCCCAAGACCCCTTCGCACTTAGGATTTAGACCGGCGTGTTGACCTCTCTGCTGAGCCTAGGTAGGACTGCGTCATGTCGATTACCCGAGGCCGGGCATTACCCAGCAAGTGTGTCCGGCCAGATGTAATCGAGCGTGCTGGGTAACAGTAGTGCACCCCTGTAGGGAAGTTATCTATTCGAATAGCCGTGTCCACGGTAACAGGACGCTCAGTGTTGTATCCCGATCTATTACTACTTGAACTGGATACCTGTTAAATAATTATAAGCTCCGGGATCGCTTTCTCGCAGGGAGTCGAGGAAGGATCTCTGGGCTTTGCTTCCACATGATTGTTAATTAATAATATGCTAATCTGCACTCTTCTAATGCTGCAAGATTGCTTCAAGATGCTAGTCTTCGATAGGCTAGGCCTTTCTCTCTATTCTGGCTTTGCTGCTATATAGTCCACAGATACAGCCTCTCCACTTGATACCAATGCATAATTAGCATAGTTCTGATGTCAGTCTTGCGAGTACTTTGGATGAGTACTCACGGTTGCTCTGCTATTCTTTTCTCCATACCCACTTGATAAATTCAGACGATGGAGCCCAGGAGCCAGACGCCACTGCAGGAGCTTACTACCAGGAGGGTCCCGACGACACGTACTACTGGATTGAGCCAGCCGACCAGGAGTAGCTAGGAGGCCCTAGGCAGGAGGCCTTCGCCTTTCGATCTGTATCGCTGTTTGTGCTAGCCTTCTTAAGGCAAACTTGACTAACTATGTCTGTACTCAGATATCATTTGTGTGTATGACTTATGTATTCGGGTCCTCGTGACCCCTGGTTTGTAATGTGATGTTTTATGTTTTACTTTGTGTTTAGAGTTGTGTTGTGATATCTTCCCGTGAGTCCCTGTGCTTGATCGTGCACGTTTGCGTGTATGATTAGTGCACGATTAAGTCGGGGGCGTCACATTCATTAAACCCGCTTCGACATGATGTCGAATGAGTTTATATTTGCGTTCAATATGTCTTGTCTTATGGTGCGAACTTGGCTCCCTTGCCTGAGCCACGGCGCCACTATTATCACAATAGATCTCCACCGGGTCCAGAGCACTTGGAACCAACCAAGGTCTTCAAGAAATTTCTTGATCCATGCCGCCTCCTTGGAGGCTTCTGAAGCAGCAACATATTCCGCCTCCGTCGTAGAATCCGCTACAGTCTTTTGTTTGGAACTTTTCCAATCAACTGCGCCGCCGTTCAATATGAAAACATAGCCTGATTGAGATTTGAAGTCATCCGGGTCAGTCATGAAGCCTGCATCAGTGTAACCACTTACAATGAGCTCTTCATCACCTCCGTACACAAGGAGTAAATCCTTGGTCCTTCTGAGGTACTTAAGAATACCCTTGACTGCGGCCCAGTGTTCCAATCCTGGATCACTTTGGTACCGGCTGCTAACACTTAGCGCATAGGAAACGTCCGGTCTTGTACATAGCATGGCATACATAATAGAACCAACTGCCGAGGCATATGGAACATCATTCATCTGTACTCGCTCATCGAGAGTCCGAGGACACTGATTCTTGCAAAGCACTGTGCCAGGTGACATGGGGAGTAGGCCTTTCTTGGAGTTCTCCATGTTGAACCTTTTCAACACCTTGTCAATGTACGTGCTTTGGCTAAGCGCTATCAGGCGTTTTGATCTATCTCTATAGATTCTGATGCCCAATACATATGCCGCTTCGCCTAAGTCTTTCATTGAAAAACTCCTTTTCAATGAGTCTTTTATTTCGCTAAGGAAATTCACGTCATTTCCAATCAACAATATGTCATCCACATACAAGATTAGAAATGCTTTTGCGCTCCCACTAAACTTCTTGTAAACACAAGATTCTTCGTCATTCCTGATGAAGCCAAACTGTTTGACCACTTCATCAAAACGAATGTTCCAGCTCCTTGACGCTTGCTTCAGACCATAAATGGCTTTCTGAAGCTTGCATATCTTTCCAGCATCCTTATGAACGACAAAACCTTCTGGCTGTATCATTTATACATCCTCTTTGAGGTTTCCATTTAGGAAAGCCGTTTTGACGTCCATCTGCCATATTTCATAATCGAAATAAGCAGCAATTGCTAGCAATATCCGAACAGACCTAAGCATAGCTACGGGCGAGAAAGTCTCGTCGTAGTCCACTCCTGGAACTTGCGTGAACCCTTTTGCGACAAGTCTAGCTTTGTGGATAGTAATGTTACCATCCGCGTCCGTCTTTCTTTTGAAAATCCATTTACAACCAATGGGCTTTACGCCTTCTGGAAGTTCTTCCAAGTTCCAAACTTGGTTTTCGTACATGGATTCCATCTCGGATTTCATGGCCTTGTGCCATTCCCTTGAGCTGGGCCCCACCATCGCTTCCTTGTAGTGCGCAGGTTCATCGTCTTCAAGAATGAAGATTTCGTTATGAAACCACTCAGGTGGCTGGATAGCCCTACCTGATCTGCGCGGTTCAGTTACAACATTGTCCGAAGTTTCCGCATCACATGCGACAACTTCCGGCTCGGTTGTAGGGATAATTAGCGGAATTTCTTCCGGTTCCTTAGCCATATCAACGGTTGCCGAAGATTCAATAATCTCATCAAGTTGTACTGTCCTCCCACTCACTTCTTTTGCGAGAAACTCTTTCTCAAGAAATTGTCCATTTCTGGCAACAAACACTTTGTTATCGGACGGGTGGTAGAAGGAATACCCAATTGTTTCCTTGGGATAACCTACAAAGTAACATTTGTCTGATCTGGGATCGAGTTTGGTAGGTTGTAAACGTTTTACGTATACCCCACAACCCCAAATTCTGAGATGCGACAAACCGGGTTTCTTCCCGTTCCATAACTCATATGGTGTTGTCTCAATAGACTTAGACGGTGCTCTGTTTAATGTGTGAGCGGCAGTTTCTAGTGCATGACCCCAAAAAGATATCGGCAGATCTGTAAGAGACATCATCGACCTTACCATGTCTAACAAGGTTCGGTTACGTCGTTCCGACACTCCGTTTCGCTGTGGAGTTCCGGGAGGCGTAAGCTGTGAAACGATTCCACGGTCACTCAGATGTTGGCCAAACTCATGACTAAGGTATTCGCCCCCGCGATCAGACCGCAGAAACTTAATCCTTTTGTTACGATGATTTTCTACCTCATTTTGAAATTCTTTGAACTTTTCAAAGGTTTCTAACTTATGCTTCATTAAGTAGATATATCCATACCGACTTAAATCATCAGTAAAAGTCACGAAGTAGAAATACCCACCCCGTGCGATTGTGCTCATTGGACCACATACATCACTATGTATTATTTCCAACAATTCACTCGCCCGTTCAGGATGACCCGTGAACGGCGTCTTGGTCATTTTCCCCATCAAGCAAGCTTCACATGTGTCAAATGATTCAAAATCAAGGGACGGTAAAACTCCATCTTTATGGAGTCTTTGCATGCGTTTCTTTCCGATGTGGCCAAGCCGACAGTGCCACATGAAAGTGGTGGTGGTATCAGCCTTCTTAAGGCGTTTAGCATTCACGTTAAAGACATCATTTTCACATTCAAGATTTAGTATGAAAAGGCCCCCAACAATGGGTGCAAATCCATAAAACATATCCTTACAATAAAGTGAACAACCATTGTTCTCAGACTTGTACGAATACCCATCGTGTACTAAACATGATCCGGAGATAATGTTTCTACACAATAGTGGAACAAAATAACAGTTATTTAGTTCTAAGATAAATCCTGAAGGGAGACGTAGAGGCATAATGCCGACGGCTTGAGCAGCGATCCCAGCGCCGTTCCCGACGCGCATCATGACTTCATTCTTTGCTAGCTTGCGCACCTTCTGAAGTCCCTGTATCGAGTTGCAAATGTGAGCAACCGATCTGGTATCAAATACCCAAGACTTAGAATTTTCGCTAGCAAGCAAAACGTCAATGACATTAACTTGTATAACACTTATACCTTTCTTCTTATCTGCCATGTATATCTTGCAGTTCCTCTTCCAGTGTCCAGTGCCTTTGCAGTGAAAACACACAGTTTCAGCCTTGGCTCCGCCCATAGGCTTGCCTTTCCTTTTGAAACTGGCGGTTTTGTTTACCAGCAACTTTTGCTGATTCTGCATTCCTATCTCATTTGATTTGAGCATCGCTTCATAAAGCGAGGTAAGGATCAAATCATTACCAGGTCTCTTTGGAAAATTAATTCCCCTTTAAGCCATACTATCATAATAGTTTGCTAGTCTGACACCTTGCTCATTTACTAGAGATTCCTTATGTATATTGCATTCTTCCATGGCTTCAGTCATCTCATGAACTTCAGCTGAATCCTGTTTGTGATACAGAACATCTAGTGCCTCGATAATTTCAAAGGTACTAAGTTGTTCATAACGTTTCTGTAGCACAGGATCCATGCAAGATAACATAAGTTCTTTAACAACACTGAAATCATCCTTTCGTGAGTCAAACACGTGGATGATATCCTGAGCCATTTCTGGCGTAGGGGAATCACCTAGAGGTTGATCAAGCACATAGTCTTTCTTAGCATCCCTGAGGACAATCCTCAGGTTATGGACCCAGTCCGCATAGTTGTTTCCAGTCGCAGCTAACTTCTCTTTCTCTAACATCGGGCCTAAGTTGAACGCGGTGTTGCGAGCCATTTGATCTACAACGGTAAACACAAGTTTCACTTAGACTTTGTTCATAATGATTTTTGCACTAGTGAATAAACAATTTTATTCTAAAGTGCGCTCCCACTCAAATCAATATCTCTCATAATTGATTGTGAGTGATTCAAGATCCGTATTTCAATTCGACGCCATTGACGGGTTCATCACTGATGACGCGAATTTCAATCGGTAGGCCAACTTGCCAATCACATCTCTATGTGATTCTTGTTCATCTTTCGATGGGCGTGTTCCGAGCTCAGGACTCTCCTGCCTGAACGTCAAAGACAACCAAGTGATCTAGCTGCGAGATCTGACCTCACCCGCCTCATTCCTCTCGATTCGTTCGTGCTCATGTGTACATGGCGCACCCCGAAAAGATACGAATTTCAGACGGTGCTACACTTGGGTGAACACTAACTACTTTGATATTTTAAGTGAGAGATCACCCTAATAAAAAGCGACTACCGCGCAATCAAGAAGGGTGCATCATAAGGGATAAACATCTCAGGCATTTCATAATAACATGATATGGTATAGCGTCTTCTGACGGAGAAGTCTTTAATTTCTTCGTCTTCGGCATTTGCGTCGGTGTTCACCTTCGCGAAGATTGCCACCACCTTGTCAATGCACCAGATAATATTGCTATCTCTATAGCTAATGAAATAAGTGCATTACTTAAGGTTGACACGCAGGTCATTAAAGTGACAATCATATGGCTCCAGCCATCATGCCGAATCATGACACACAGGTCATGTTAATAAATTTACATCATATAGTCATCTCATACATAATCGAATTAATATGAGCATTGCTATACCACATCACATCACATGCACATCCTGCAAAACCAAGTTAGACGCCTCTAATCGGTTTATGCAAAAATTTATTTTACGTGGCTTCTAAGGTTTTGACTTAAACCGCAGCTACCAACGTTTTATCATCAAGTATGATTATTCAAGTCGCTAGATTAACATCGCGGGGTGTATGAAACACGAGATAATTAAATCTCGAGCTCCATACTAAACTTCGTCATACGCATGACCCCCGTGCAGATCATATCTGCATTGCCCTTTCGTGTGCGAATTTCATCTTTCTTTTGACTATGGCGGAACCCAAAGAACTGATAGCACTTCGTTGATCAATCAGGATCGCGGATTGCCAGAACTTTGTGAAATTCCACCATGCTGTCTCGAGATCAGAAATACGCAAATTCTAGGGAAGCAACAAGAACATCGGGTAACAGATTTCATCTGCTACCCGCATAAATAATTTTCAGCAATAGATCTCATCTACTCCAAAATTATATTATGCAATACCCATACATCTCCATGTATTCTAGATCGTAACCTGCATCTACGCATAGCACGGCTCATGATGCCACTGTAGGGGAACGCGACAGAAAACAAAAAAAATTGGTACAACGAGCATGCTAAGGACCACTATGGAGACTGCATACAGGGTTTGATCTGATCCGTACCGACTCGTAGCGCAGCGGAAGAAGAGTCGGTGTAGATCGTCGGTGCAGATCCCCGCAGCTAGGATTTACAACCTCCCAACCGCGAGGATGTACACCCTCGTCGGACAGCCCTTCGGGAGGCAGTCGGACAGTCCCTCGAACGATGTCACGGACAGCCCTTCGGGAGGACCCTCGAAACTCGATCAGTAACTCGGACAGCCCTTCGGGAGGACACTCGAAACTCGATCGGTAACTCGGACAGCCCTTCGGGAGGATACTCGAACAGCCCCTCGGGCAAAAGATCGAAACTACGACCTCTCTACGGGGTTGCACACATACGGTGTCAGCTATCCGGCAGGGCTACGCCGTCCAGAACTAGTTCCTGCCGGAACCCAGACAGCCTTTCGGCTCTACGAAACTATTTTGCTGGGAGGGAGAGAGAAGCCAGACAAGTCTATGGCATGTGTATGAGAGCAAGGATGAGGTTTGGAGAGCACCCCTCCACCTCTATTTATAGGAAAGCCAAGGGGTAAAGTTGGCATTCAAAAATACCAAAAGTACCCCCACTTTATGACTTTACATAAAAGAATAAAGCAAAAAGGGATGGCATGTGGAGCTCCACCTCCTTTGGCCGGCCACCCCTTGGGGGCCCCCCATGAGGGGCTTCCTTGGCCCCCAAGCCCTTCTAGAAGCCTTTTGGAAATATCCCAAAAGGTGGCTTTCCATAAAGTAACCAAAAAGCACTTTCACTATTCACGAAGACATTTTTCTGCGTCCGTTAAATCCCAAATTATTTCTGTGTGCCTAGAATAATTCCAGTACCCAGAAAAACAATTTTGAACGCATTCCAAAACAATTCTGGAACAATGTTTTTCTTCAGTGAAAAGCTACCATTGCGGTTCCGGCTGCTCCGGAACATTTCCGGTTTTTCTCTCCGGAAAAATTCCAGAAGTTACCAGAACAATTCTCGCACCCTCCAAGAATTTCCAGGCGTGTGCCGGAACCAATATGACTTAATGGAATACCCTGAAACAACTTTTCATTTTCACCGAAACTATTCCGATGTTCTCTCCGGAACGTTTCCGTTGTCTCCGAAACTTTTCCGGTGACTTTCTCTCAGACTCCCCGTCTAGTATTCAGCAGATAGATGACCCTTAAGCGTGTGACCCTATAGGTTCGGTGAAGTATAGACATGACCCGGAACACTTTCTGATCAATGATCAACATCGGAGCCGTGGACACCCATATTGACCCCTATACCCACACGAATGAATATTCGAGTGAACCTCCAGTTGCCGTGTGCTATTCCTGTTGCTTCGCGATATGTTACAAACACCCGAGGTGAGATTTATTGCATCCCCGTGGATCAACAACTTGTCCACTATGCCAGTTACCTCATTACCGGTTTTGTTCTCTTTTCTCGTTTCCGTGTTCCGGCATCCCAGTGATCAAATCACAATGTGTCTGGCCAGACGATGATGGATGCCGTAACACCAAGAGGGCCCGAGAATATCTCTCCATCGTCGGAGGAGCAAATCCCAATCTTGAGCTATCTCGTTACTTGTCATACTTTTCCGTGAACCCGTAAGCCGCCGTAATAGCCACCCAGTTACGGATGACGTTTAACAAACCCCAAAGTTCACGAAGCAAGTACGAAGGAACTCGATACTCTCATGGTCTAAGGAATTATGCAAACATTAACTATCTCTGTGTTATTAACCATTAACTTGTGACGAATGTATCTCATAGCATAACATCAATTCGGGTCGATTCAACACAAGTGTTATACTAACATTGTGCCCTCAAAATTGCCGGCATAGACATGCCCATGATCAGGAAAACAGGATCATCATGCAATACTTGAGCCAGTCTTAGAGGCAAGACTAGGAATACATTTTACCGTTTATCATACCACACGTGCACATGAGTTTCCCTCCGAGCCTCGTGGATATTGCAGACTAGAGAATCATTGCAGTTATAGCATGGAACATAAACATTCATTACAAACTCGGAGATACAAAATAACTGTTATTACTGCCTCTAGGGCATATCTCCTACAATAACATTACCCTGGTTTTGGGAAGGGGGCCCACCCAGCTTGAATTAGGGGGGGGGGGGGTTATTTATTGGTTAGGGATGGAAAGTCACATAGCTTTCCGTAGCCCCTTCGTAGATCTAGCATTTTCGTGGCGTCTACCCGGCTAGAGCATATGGCAAGGGAGGTTTTCTTCCATCTTAGGCTGGACTCTTTTTTATTATTGATGTACAATGATATGTTCTAGTTGATTGTGTTGGGTGTGTTGGTTGTGTGCATCATGCTATGCATTGGTGATTCGCTCAGTGCGATTGTATCACCTTGATATATTGATTGAACGAAAACATCTTTATCGAGAAAAACATCCACCATAAATTATACACTATTGTTGCCACCACTACCACTAGCATCACCACTAAAGAACCTCGATCTTGCCAAGGTCATTTCATTAGTGATTTGCCAATATTGTCTCGCCGTTTCATCCTCCCGTTTGCATTCATGGACATGATTTGGCACTCCTTGAGCTTCGTCTTGGTCATTTGCTCCTCGGCATTCATTGCAAGTCTTTGCCCTTCAAGTTCAAGCCTACGCTCCTCTGCTTGCGCCTTCTCTCATCGGTTGCGCGCTTCACTTTAAACTTTTTCTCCTCCATCATTGCATTGAGATCTTCCCTTTGGGCACCAACTCTTCTCTTGCTTGTGTTTGGCTGTCAACTCTTTCTTTGTCAAGATCATTGCATTGAGCTCTTCCTTTTGGGCGTGAACTCCACCATTCTTCTTTCTCTCTTTCGCTATATTTTTCCCATCCAGACGAGAGATGGAAGTGGAGACACCATATTGAACTTCATCGTTGGCATCAATAGAGATGCTCAATCTTGATCACTTGGTGTTGTTTATAATTTCTCCTAGACCACTTCTCATTTACTTGGCTTGTTGCCACCCCTTTTGTTCCATTGCTTGTGTAGCTCTTGGATGATAGGCCCATACTCGGTTATTGGCACTCCACTCGGCAATGAGATGTTCACTTGGTCAACACAACCGGACCACCGGTTGCAATAATCTTGGATGACATTCCAACTATGAGCGAGAGACCCTTGTGTGTGGTTGAAGGGAACCAGAACATTGCATGTATAGTGCTCCTCAATACTCCTAAAACATGTTTCCTTCGTTTGCTCGGCTCCAACCGTGGCATCAAGAGAGATGTTTGTCCAAGCATCACACAAAGCTATCTCCTCCTCGGTCTTGTAGTTCACTGACCTTGTTATCTTCTTCTTCATAGTTTGTTTGTTGATCTACTCCACTTCGGAACTACCTCTCTCTCCTTGGCTTTCATCCGCCATAGACATGGCGATGTCGTCGAGGCCGATGATGTTACTTTCATCCAACGCCGACATGAATTGCTCCAAGTCATCCAGCTCTTTTTGCACACTACAATGGCAAACATCATCACAAAATTTAAATAGATCCTAACTACTTCTGCACATTAGCCTAACTCATACGCTTATTTGGCACTATTTCAACACTCATTTATTCACAAGCCTCCCTCTCTTATTCCTTTTTCCTCTTCCTAGATATATGCTTGTGGGTGAGAAGTACTCCCTCCGTCCCATATTATAAGAGCGTTTTTGACACTAGGGAGTATGTGTTAGCAAGGTAACCGCGCCGCGGTGTGCGTATCAGTTATCTACTGAACTTGGAAGAAAAGAGTCCATCTACTGAAGTGTATGTAAGAACATATTGTTCCCCAGTCTACTACTATGATTTTGATTACATCAAGTTTTAGCCGAGTCAGTACCGGCCGGGACTTGAAGGAAAGCGCTGCTCCCCCTCTCGTTGCCCGTCCAGTGATGAAACTGTTATGTTAGCTAATCAGATTTGACACAAGCCGTGTCCTGACCTTACTCTAGTCAATCAGACGGTACTACTTGATCGTCGGCTTGGCTCATCGCAGACACAGGACACAAGTGACCACAAGAAAAACAATCATCGGCTTGGCCCATCGCACTTGCACTAATTGATGCCTCTTTCTCTGAAGCACTCTGTGCTTTGTTTGACCTTTTGTTTAAGTAGGGTTGTTTTGTTTTGTCTTGTGCAACGAAGGCAGAGTGGTTGGAGGGGGTAGTGTTTTTCTTTTGCTCTTGCATACTTTTCTTTTCCTTTGTCGTCCAAGGTTTCGTGTGCATCCTTGACACATGTCCTGGGGCCTAATTCCCTATTAACAAGATGATTCCTCCAGAACAATGGAGCTGAAAGCAATCGGCCACCCGTATTATACCCAACAGCTAGGAATTTCCGTTCGAGCAAGAGAATGCCGGCATTTTTTATGCTGGAGGTTGGCAATCTACCATTGTGCTGCTCAGTGAGATCCCTCTTGGATCGGCTGTCCCATTTGCATTATCCCACTTTGATTCCGAGAACTTGACACCCCCAAAACATAACGTCCTGGGATGGAGAGATGAGAGCAACCATACTCAAGTTTCTTATAAGCGACGTTGCGCCAATAGAATACGAACCTACTCCTACAAATATACCATACCAGTACCCATACCGATACTGTTTGTCGCGGTGGTATTAGTTGCCGACGTCTCCTACGTGACACCAAGTCGTCTCCCCAGGTTGCTGGTAAGTCAAGCACTAATAAAAAAATAAGACTATCTAACCGGACAGCAACCACGGCCATAGCTATATACTACCAATCCATTTGATGATTATAGGCATATACTAATTCAACTTCCAACCAGCTGTTAGAATACGTACATGCCCAACTGCCGCGGTTCGTCGCAATAAACGCACCAATAGATGATAAGGTACTGAAAATCTTAACCGGGCGGCAAGCCTGGTTAGCAATCTCAAACCCTGATATTGATATATGCAATCATACTTCACAGGAACTGAAAATCTTAGGACTTTTTTTCGCTGGGATTACATAATTCTCATCATGTCGACATCATACGGGCTGCACACCTACTACTACGACTAGGTACTGACTTAAACTTATTTCAAATCTCCTTGTAATATGAAATACATTTGCATAAGTTGGTTTTGCACTGTGGCAATGATTGTAGCAATTGACCAAGTCCAGAGTCCAAACCACCGTGGGCATTGTGTCCTACATGATCCTCACATATGTGTATAAAGCGGGCCATTGGAGAGGGGGCTATTGACGCTGGAACTTTCATATGCCGTTGCTGATTGGTATTCTCGCCGCGAGCCCGCGAAGATATACTAAGTACACCAATCAGTAACCTTCAAGTACCCTGGTTTAATCTCGCCGCGAGCCCGCGAAGATGAAGGTTCTTCATGCTCTTAATCTCCATCCTCCCTGGCTTGTTTGTGAGATTTTATCGGTCACTCACCGTTTCTGTTATTCTGAACCAGATGGTGCTTAAGGTGCCGATGGTTTGCAAGAAGTGCAAATCTTGCGTCCTTACGATTGTGTCCAAGGTCAAAGGTCTGTATATTCTCTCTATGGCCTTGATTCGCCCGTCTCTGGAACTTACTTGACAGGTCGTGTGTATCCATGGCAGGCGTCAAGTCGATGGCATACGACGAGGAGAAGAGCACGCTGACGGTGGTGGGGGATGTGGACGTGGTGGTGGTCGTGGACGCGCTGCGCAAGGGGAAGCACCCGGCGACGGTGGTGACGGTGGGCGACGAGAAGAAGGAGGCGGAGGAGAAGAAGAAGAAGGACGAAGAGGATAAGAAGAAGAAGGAGAAGGAGGCCGAGGAGAAGAAGAAGAAGGAATGCATGGAGATGATGCAGAAGCACTGCCCCAAGGCTTGCCCGCCGCCACTCTACTGCCCGCCGCCACCCCACTGCCCGCCGCAATCCTACTGCTACGTCGACGACCACCCCGGCCCCTGCACCATCGCCTGAGCGAGAGGGGAGATCATCGATCCAGCGCCACCGTATATACAGCCGATCGTTATTGCCGGTGCAAGTCAAGCCACTCCTCCAGGCCAGGCACACCAATTAATTCGTGCGTACATCTTGTTCATCGTTCAGAAGATTCAGAGCTTGCATGCACATTATTTTCTTTTCCTGTATCTTTTCCAGTTCCTGTGATCAAGGATTGTATGTCTCGGCCTTCTCACAATTCGTGTACTTGCAATCTGCAAATGGACTGTTTGGTTCATGACAATACGACGACTTGGATATAAGATTAGTGGTGGGGTTCTTAGCTTCACCTAATGTGACAAGTTGATTAGTCTACCTGTCGGCATTGCCAAATGGAACAGTTTATTGCAACAATTTGTCGCTATTGACGCTGGAACTTTCATATGCCGTTGCTGATTGGTATTCTCCGAGAAACATATAATTTCTGCAGATCACACAATGATTCGGGAGCACTTTTACAATTCTCCAACTTACCTCTTGACCATTGAAAAAAAAACTCTTAAGACTTAGGAGCTAAGACTAGAGAACAAATCTAAACCGTCCATTGCTATAACTAGATAATATATACCCCGCACGTTGTTGCGAAAATGTTTTGCGAAAATGCCATATAACGTTTGTTCCATAGGAATCAAATTTCTAAGTTATACAAAAACTCTAGATAAAGAAAATTTTATTTCCCATATCATCCATGATCTTCATATTTTTCTACGGCGAAATTATGGAAAAGCTTTTTCATCTCCCATTAGATCAATACTTGTAATCAACATCCCATCCCAATCAACGATATTTTAAGACGGTTAATCATTCATCTTCAATTAAACTCATTTACAATGTCTCTTTTTTGTGATTCGATTGCGATGTGTGAGTAATCCCCTAAGGCTAAACCCATCACAGCTTCGTGTGTGTGTGTGTACCTATGGGATCCATGGTATGGTTATTTATATTTATGTCTCTACAACAATTTGTCTCTTGTCTTCTCATTGATCCTAGGACTCACATCGGCACAAGGAGAGACAACGTGTAAGGGAGAGTGGAAAACTATCTCGAACATCGGCGATAGTAAGGCTAGTACGGTAATCGGAACCAATTCCTTAGGGGACACTGATGCAGGCATCAAAGGCTAATGCATTAGTCTGGTAATTCCTTAATAACTGAGGTAACCGTACGAGACGGATTAGGTCCAAGGTTGGACGGCTCAATCCTAGATTCGGCAACAATCGATCGTGGTGTCACAAGGACGCGTCGTCCATATATCTAGCGTCAGAGCAATTATTATTTATTCATCATACCTATGTTTAGGGCCTCTTTGATTCGTAGGATTGACGCCTCCTCATGAGACGTCGTGCATCGCTGATACGTCTCCAACGTATCTATAATTTATGAAGTATTCATGCCATGTTTACAATAATTTTATATGGTTTTGGTATGATTTGATTAGAACTAACCCGGACTGACGCTGTTTTCAGCAGAACTACCGTGGTGTTGTTTTCTGTGCAGAAATAAAAGTTCTCGAAATTGGCTGAAACTTTTTGGTGATTTTTTTTGGAACGTAAGAGACCCTCGAAACTTCGTGGAAGGACCAGAAGAGTCACAAGGAAGCGACAATCCTGCTAGGCGCGCCCTGGGGGGTAGGGAGGGCCTAGTGAGCTTGTCGCTCCCTCGTGGGCCCCCTTGACGTGAAACCAACGCCAAAAATTCCTATAAATACCAAAAAACCCAGAAAGAAACCTAGAACTTCCACGCCGCCGCCGCAAGCCTCTGTACCGAAGCGATCTCATCTGGAGCCCTGTTCCGGCACTCTGCCAGAGGGGGAAATCATCACCGGAGGCCATCTTCATCATCCCGGTGGTCTCCATGACGAGGAGGGAGTAGTTCACCCCCGGGGCTGAGGATATGTACCAGTAGCTATGTGTTTGATATCTCTCTCTCTCGTATTCTTGATTTGGCACGATCTTGATGTATCGCGAGCTTTGTTAATATAGTTGGATCATATGGTGTTTCTTCCCTCTCTATCTTCTTGTGATGGATTGAGTCTTTCCCTTTGAGGTTTCGTTATTGTCGGATTGAATATTTCAGATTTGAGAACACTTGATTTATGTCTTGCATGTGGATACCCGTGGTGACAATGGAGTATTCTACTGATTCACTTGATTTATGTTTTGGTAATCAACTTGCGAATTCCCGTAACCTTGGAATGATCTAGGCATAGAGGTTGGTTGCACGTTTTCATTATCTTTTCTCCGGTAAGAAACTTTGGGGTACTCTTTGAAGTTCTTTGTGTGGATTGAATATTATGAATTTGAAGTTGTTTGATGCATATCGAATAATCAACTCACGGATACTTGTGGTGACATTGAAGTATCTAGGTGACATTAGAGTTGGTTGATGCATATCATATGGTGTTATTTTAGTACGAACTCTAGGGCTATTTGTGACACTTATAGGGATGGTTCAATAGATTGATCAGAAAGGATAACTTTGAGGTGGTTTCGTACCCTACAACAATTCCATCTTATGTTCTCTGCTAATAGGAACTTTGGAGTGATTCTTTATCACACGTTGAGGGATTGTTATATGATTCAATTATGTTAGCATTGTTGAGAGATTGCACTAGTGAAAGTATGAACCCTGGGCCTTGTTTCTAAGCATTGCAATACCGTTTGTGCTCCGTTTTATCACTTGCTACTTTGCTGTTTTTTTATTTTCAGATTACAAAAACCTATATCTACTATCCATACTACACTTGTATCACCATCTCTTCGCCGAACTAGTGCACCTATACAATTTACCATTGTATTGGGTGTGTTGGGGACGCAAGAGATTTCTTGTATTTGATTGCAGGGTTGTTTGAGAGAGACAATCTTCATCCTATGCCTCCCACAGATTGATAAACCTTAGGTCATCCACTTGAGGGAAATTTGCTACTGTCCTACAAAACTCTGTACTTGGAGGCCCAACAACGTCTACAAGAGTAAAAGTTGCGTAGTAGACATCAAGCTCTTTTCTGGCGCCGTTACCGGCGAGGTGAGTGCTTGAAGGTATATCTTTAGATCTTGCAATTGAATCTTTTAGTTTCTTGTTTCATCACTAGTTTGGCTTATAAAAGAAAACTACAAAAAATGGAATTGAAGCTGCATCAAATGCTTTACCTTTATGATGTCTTTCTTGAAAATATGGATTCCGATAATTGTGCTCAATTGTTAGAGGAAGAATTTAATAAAATGTTTAATGTGAGTCATTTGAATGATGAGCATGATTGCAATGTTGTTGGTATGCTTTCTATGAATATACATGATGCTAATGATATGCAAAGCCACAAGCTTGGGGATGATATGTTTGATGAATATGATATTTTTAGCCCCCCAAGTTTTGATGAGAAAATTTATTACGATGATAGCATGCCTCCTATTTATGATGATTATATTGATGAAAGTGGATTTGGAGAGGTCATGACTTTATTTAATGATGAATCCACTATTTTGGAAGAGGTTTCAATTGATTATGACAACAAAGTTGCTATCTATGATGATTATTGTGATGACATATATGCTATAAAGAATAATGATAACTATGAAACTTGTCTTCATGATTTTATTTTTCAATTTGGTTATGCCAATCAAGTATCTCATGATAGCTATTTTGTTGAGTTTGCTCCCATCACTATTGATAAGAAGAAATTTGCTTATGTGGAGAGTAATAAAAATCCTATGTTCGTAGGTCATGAAAAGAATGTTTTATGTGATAGTTATATTGTTGAATTCATTCATGATACTACTGAAAATTATTATGAGAGAGGAACATATGCTTGTAGGTTTTTCAATAGTATCAAGCTTCCTCTCTATGTGTTGAAAGTTTTGAAGTTATGCTTGTTTTGCCTTCCTATGCTAGTTGATTCTTACTCTCATAAATTGTTTGTTCACAAAATCCTGTGCATAGGAAGTGGGTTAGGTTTAAATGTACTTTCCAGGTGATTCATGATGCTCTTTTAGTGTTTCAATTCTTTTCTTTTATGCGAGCATCATTGAAATCATCATGCCTACCTAAAAGGCATTAAAGAAAAGTGCTTATTGGGAGACAACCCAATATTTATTCTTACTGTTTTTGTGTGTTCACATGATTAAGCTACTGTAATAATCATGTTTTATATGTTTTATTTTAATAATGTGCCAAGTAAAGTCTTTGGGATAGTGTGGATACTTGTTGATTTGATTCTGTGCAAAAACAGAAACTTTTGCGTCCAGTGCTGGAATTTCTGTTCTGTACTGGAGCGTGATAAAATTCTGAAATTTTTACACAGTATTGGGTTATAAATTTTTTATGGTGTTCTAATTTTTCAGAATTTTTGAAGGTACAGAAGTATGTTTTTTAATTCGCTCACTATATGCTGTTCTGTTTTTAACAAATTCTGTTTTCAATGCATTGTTTGTTTGCCTCCGCCCGAGAAAGGATGTCGCCAGCGTAGTGTACTGTCAATTTTGCGAAAACACCCCCATAGCTTCAAATCTGTTACAAAGAGGTCGACGTGTCCTTCTTCCTCCGCCCGTCGCCCGCGCGCGTCGCCAGGGCCCGTCGTCGCCCAGGAGCCGCGCCGCCCAATTGCTTGCTCCGCCGCCGCCCAGGCCGTGCTCCTCCGCCACCCAGGACCTGCGCCGTCGCCACCAGGCCTATGCCGCCGATATCCCCTCCTGCCTCCCAGGGCCTGCGCCGCCGCCGCCCAGGACTTGCGCGCGCCTAGGCCTCAAGCGTCTAGACCGCGAGCTCCCGCCGTGCCTGGACCTCGAGCTCCCTCAAGCTCTCCCGCGGGCCTGGACCTCAAGCTCAAGCTCCTTCTGCTGCTCCTCTGCAACTTGCTGCTCCTCCCCTGCTCGTGCTGCCGTCCGAAGCTCCCCTGCTCGTGTGCTGCCGCCGGAGGTCCCCTTCTCGTGTTGCTGCCGGTGAGAACAAGTAGATGGCTCCTTGCTCGTTCATCTCCAGTACCTTGCTCCCAGTATCTCCTCTGCAAGCACCGCGAGAAGAAGTACAGGGCTGCCGGTGAGAAAATGTGCAAAGTAAAATTGATGAATTCAGTTAACTCTTAATTTGGAAAAAAATCAGTTAACTATTATGTGCTGAGTAATTGAAGTGTTCAGTGATCAAAATTATTGGCTAAGCAGAAGTTAACTGTGCGTAGTTTGATGTTGGTCCTCCTCCTATATTAATGTTCATGTGAGTAGTTAGATGTTGGAAAAAAATTCAGTTAACTGTTAATTTGGAAAAATTCAGTTAACTGTGAGTAGTTTGATGTTAACTGTTAATTTGGAAAAATTCAGTCCATGAACATGCAAATTATTGGCCAGCAGAATTTGCAAAAAAGAGGCAGTTAACTGAATTTTTGGCCAGCAGAATCTGCAAAATTCAGTTAACTCTTTAGCTAAGGCTTAAGATACAACCTGAAGAGTTTGGCCATGACAATCTGCAAAATTCAGTTAACTCTTTAGCTAATGCTAATTCAGTTAATTTTTGGCCATGACAACCTGAAGCAATACACAAGGCTTAAGATACCCGAAGAAACCAATGACATTCTTACGTACTTTAGCTACCACTGTGTTTAGTTATAGCGCTTCTATTTTACTCTTTTCTTACCTGAGCAATGGCATATGGCATTGCAGAGTACTCCTACATTCAGTAGAAAACTGTTCTCTTGATTGAAACGATTGGTTTAGTTATAGCTCTTCTATTTTACTCTTTTCTTACCTGAGCAATGGCATATGGCATTGCAAAGTACTCCTACATTCAGTAGAAAACTGTTCTCTCGATTGAAACAATTGGCTGAACAGTTGCACAGTTGTTGATGCCGACAAACATCACTGTTGTCTAACAGTATTAGTATCTCCCCTGCATCATAAGGCACCAAAAATTCAGTTGCTGGTACATTAGGATTAAGGAGCCAAAGATAAAGATAAGTACAGTAATTGCATATTGGTGCCAATCTTCCAAAAGATGGAGCCAAAGATAAAGATAAGTACATTTAGTTGCTGGTACATTAGGATTAAGGCAACAATCTTCAAGGCTGTCATATTTGGCCATGACAATCTGACAAGGTTGTAATCTGACAAGGTTGTAATCTGACAAGGTTGTAACCTGGCCAGATGTGAGTGTAGGTAGAAAATTGATACAGGTAGAAAATTGCTTCAAATATTCAGTTAGATGTGAGTGTGATGACTTGTTGCTGCTAGCTTCAGAAAAATCATTTAGCTTCAAAAAATTCTCCAAATCTGAAAAATTGGAGAAGAAGCACTGAAGCAAACGCAGTAGATCAAACTGAATTTTTAAATTGCAGTAGATCAAACTGAATCAGATTGCAGTAGATCAATAGCTTTGTGTTTGGACATCTCTGTATTTCATCAGCTCATGTTTGGACAAGTTTGTTCCTGGAATTTTAGTTAACTTTTGGGAAACATGCTATCATATCCATTTTAAGCAGATTGTTAGATGGCTTAGCTGAAATCATTTATCCAATTGCAAACATGCCTAAAGTTTCTGCTAGTCAATGAAAACAAATTCAATACACCATTTGAGATCAATACTTGGATATTTAAAGAACTTTTTAAAAAACTGTGTATCCTGATGAATGAAGCCAACAGTAAGAAAAGCCAACAGTCTTGACAGTAACTTGTTGTTAACTGAAATTGGTCGGATGGATGGATCTATCTATCTAAAATATCTAAGGTGCTAACTGAACTTGTTGTTAACTCTAGTATTTCTAGTATTT
Organism: Elymus sibiricus; assembly: GCA_039707655.1. Taxonomy (NCBI): domain Eukaryota; kingdom Viridiplantae; phylum Streptophyta; class Magnoliopsida; order Poales; family Poaceae; genus Elymus; species Elymus sibiricus. The sequence continues at coordinate 276,288,644 of CM077668.1, forward strand.
CATCTTTTCCTTCAACTCTGATGAATGCTTCATTTGCTGATATTATGGTGCTAACCACATTCATCTTTTGTCATTTATCATTGAACCAGAGGAATGGATCTGAACTTGACTCCTCCCGAGGAAGAAGATGAAGGTCTTAATCTGAACTTGACTCCTCCCGAGGAAGAATATGAAGATCTTGAATTGAATTGGTTTCCTGAAGAGGCTCAAGAGGAAGAGGCTCAAGAAGCTCAAGAGGAAGAGGCTCAAGAAGATGCAGAAGTGGAAGAAGCTCAACAAGCTCAAGAGGAAGAAGCTCAAGAAGCTGATGCACAAGGTAATTCAAAAAGGAAGGAGCTGTCAGACAAGGAGAGGTTTGGTGTTTACTTTGCTTTGCGAGTAATCGAGCTCAGAGATGGTGAGGTTCACCTATATGACAAGGTGCTCATTGCAACTATGTTGGATGTTCACCTGCGAATAGTTCAAAGATTATGGAGTGACGCCAAAAAACAACTTGCCTTAGGCGAAGGAGTTGATGTTTCGAGCAAGAAGAAGAGGAACAGTGGTAGGAAGACAAAAGAGCTAGATCTGGCAAGAATAGCCACAGTCCCACTGAACAAAAGAAGAACAATCCGTTCTCTCGCAAGGTGTTTAGGTGTTCCCTGGTCGACCCTGCACGACAGGTTTCAATTGCATGAGCTGAAACGCATCACAAGCACCATCAAGCCCACCCTCAAGCCACACAACAAGATAGCGAGACTAAAGTTCTGCATATCCATGATGGATGAGCGATGGATATCAACTCCTTGTCCTAGTTTCAAGTCAATGGCCAATATGGTGCATATCGATGAGAAATGGTATGACATGACCCGAGTCAAGAGCAGTTACTATGTACTACCTGGAGAACTAGAACCGAAGCGCACTGTGGCCAATACTAACCGCATTGGGAAGGTGATGTTCTTAACTGTGGTGGCCAAGCCTCGATATAACGATGATGGGGAGATGACGTTCGATGGAAAGATTGGCATTTGGCCGTTCGTTGTTGAGACCGAGGCACAACGAAACAGTCAAAACAGAGATAGAGGGACGATAGAGCTGAAACCAGTGAAAGTAACCAGACCTGTCTGCAGAGACTACCTGATTAATAAAGTTATCCCTGCAATCCAAGACAAATGGCCTGACGGTGATGAGGACACAACAATCTACATCCAACAAGATAATGCAACACCGCATGTCCTCCCCAATGATGCAGGTTTCTTAGAAGTTGCGGAACAGACATATCTGGACATTCGATTATTACAGCAACCACCAAACAGTCCTGAGCTCAATGTTTTAGACCTTTGTTTCCACTGCTCCCTCCAATCCCTAACCGACTGCAGAGCACCTATGAACATCCAGGAATTGGTACAGGGTGTAGAAGAGGAGTTCGAGAACTATGATGCCCATAAGTTGTTCAAAAGCTTTATCACAATGCAAGCAGTTATGGTTGAAGTGATGAAAGATCAAGGAGGAAATAACTACAAGATGCCGCATCTGCATAAGGATCGTCTATAGAATGGTGGAGAGGAAATAATCGGCGTATATTGCAGTGCTGAGCTAATTGCTGACACGAAGGCCATTATAGAACAAGGAAATGAGTAGATAGAGAAAGGAAAAATAAAGGGAAAAGGAAATGGAAAGGAAAAGGAAAAGGAAAAGAAAGGATAGGAGTATGTCATGTGTATGTCTTCTGTATGTCATGTGTCAAGTGTCATCTGTCATGTGTATGTGTATGTGTATGTCATGTGTATGTCTTGTCTATATGTGTATGTCATGTGTATGTCATCTACATAATTATTTAAATTAATTTGGAATTATTTGAATTAATTTGGAATTATTTGAATTATGTTGGAATTATTTGAATTAGTTTGGAATTATTTGAATTAGCTAGATTTATTTGAATTACAGTCGAGAGGAATTGGCTAGATTCTTCTTCTTCTTCTTCTTCTTCTTCTTCTACTACTACTTCTAGACATAGCCCTAAAATTTCTACTCACTGATTTGACAAGCAATACTTCTAAAACTCTTAAAACTTTCTGAATGTTCAGAGAATGTTCAGTAAACAAATGAATTCAGTGAACAAAATTCTGAATTATGATAGCATTTGCTTTATAAATATTCTGAACAAAATTCAGTGAACACACATGGAGTTATTTTCTGGAGTATTCAGTACTAGATTATGATAACATCTGCTTTATAAATATCCTGAATCAAAGAAGTTACTCATTCAAGTGCATGTTAATTTCAGAGAAAGCATAAGTAAATGAAACTAACATAATAGATGGATGTGATTTACACAGAAGCTTCTGCAAATCTGATCTTTATTACTGTTTTTGAAGTAACCAAAAATAACTTCACAGGGCTAGTTTATAGCAGACTTAGCACAGGGAGGAATCAATCACTTCACTGTTAATTTGTGTGCAAAATTTCTTACTGATAAATTTCAGTTTGGAGTATATAGCAGAATTAGCACTTGTAAACAAACTAAGTGCAACTGATTGTGCATAGCAGTGCTAGTTTATTTTGACAGTAATAATCTCTGAAACTAAGTGCTAAGTGCAAACAGAGTCATGGATTACTGTTATACAGAAACTGATGCTGATCATTGTGAACAAAATCATGAATTACTGTTAACTGAAAATTAGTGAAAATTATAAAGAAACTGTTGCTTGATAACCCACAAGTATAGGGGATCGCAACAGTTTTCGCAGGTAGTATTTCACCCAGATTTATTGATTCGACACAAGGGGAGCCAAAGAATATTTGCGAGTATTAGCAGTTGAGTTGTCAATTCAACCACACCTGGAGAACTAAATATCTGCAGCAAAGTGTTTAGTAGCGTAGTAGTATGATAGTTTCAATAGCAGTAGTAACAGTAGCAACAGTAACAGAGACAGTAACAGTAGCAGTTTTGTAGTGATTGTAATAGCAGCAGCAACAAAAGTAACTTAGCAAAGATCAATATGCGAAACGCGTAGGCATTGGATCAGTGATAGATAATTATGTTGGATGACATTCATCATGTAACAGTCACAATCTAGGGCGATACACAATAGCTCCAATTCATCAATGTAATGTAGCCATGTATTCCGTATATAGTCATACGTGCTTATAGTAAGAACTTGCATGACATCTTTTGTCCTACCCTCCCGTGGCAGCGGGGTCCTTAAGGAAACTAAGGGATATTAAGGCCTCCTTTTAATAGAGAACCGGAACAAAGCATTAGCACATAGTGAATACATGAACTCCTCAAACTACGGCAATCACCGGAAAGAATCCCAATTATTGTCACCTTGGGGTATGCGGATCATGACATGTAACAGGTGCATATAACTTGCAAGATAGGATCAAGAACTCTACTACTTGTAGTCTGCGTTGGTATTTCCCCGAAGAGGAGAGAATGATGCAGTACAATAGAGATAAGTATTTCCCTCAGTTAAGAACCAAGGTTATCAATCCAGTAGGAGAACCAAGCAAAATTCCGTTAAGCGCACCTGCACACACAAGAGCAAACACTTGCACCCAACGCAAATAAGAGGGTTGTCAATCCTCTTAGCGGTTATTTGCAAGGATTAAATCTTATAGAGATAAATAGATAAACTAAAATGCTAATTAAAATAAAAGTAAATAAATTGCAGCAAGGTATTTTTAGGTTTTTTATATATGATAAAGTAGACCCGGGGGCCATAGTTTTCACTAGAGGCTTCTCTCTCGAACACATAGCATACGGTGGGTAAACAAATTACTGTTGGGCAATTGATAGAAAAGCAAATAATTATGACGGATTCATGGCAATGATCATGTATATAGGTGATACGTCTCCGTCGTATCTACTTTTCCAAACACTTCTGCTCTTGTTTTCGACTCTAATTTGCATGATTTGAATGAAACTAACCCGGACTGACGCTGTTTTCAGCAGAACTACCATGGTGTTGTTTTTTGTGCAGAAATAAAAGTTCTCGGAATTGGACGAAACTTTTTGGAGATTTTTTATGGAATAAATAAAAAATACTGGAGCCAAGATCCACTGGAGGGGGGGGGGCTGCTGCCCACGAGGCACCAAGGCGCGCCACCCCCCCTGGCGCGCCCTGGTGGCTGGTGGGGCCCACGTGGCTCCGCTGACCCTAATCTCAGGCCTATAAATTCACAACTCCAGAGAAAAAAATTAGAGAGGAAGTTTCATCACGTTCTACGATACGGAGCCGCCGCCACCTCCTGTTCTTCATCGGGAGGCCAGATCTGGAGTCCATTCGGGGCTCCGGAGAGGGGGATCTTCCGTCGTCGTCATCATCAACCATCCTCCATCACCAATTTCATGATGCTCACCGCCGGGAGTGAGTAATTCCTTCGTAGGCTTGCTGGACGGTGATGGGTTGGATGAGATTTATCATGTAATCGAGTTAGTTTTGTTAGGGCTTGATCTCTAGTATCCACTATGTTCTGAGATTGATGTTGCTATGACTTTGCTATGCTTAATGCTTGTCACTAGGGCCCGAGTGCCATGATTTCAGATCTGAACCCTTTATGTTTTCATGAATATATTTGTGTTCTTGATCCGATCTTGCAAGTTATGCGCACCTGCTATGTGTTATGATCCGCATACCTCAAGATGACAATAATTGGGATTCTTTCCGGTGATTACCGTAGTTTGAGGAGTTCATGTATTCACTATGTGTTAATGCTTTGTTCCGGTTCTCTATTAAAAGGAGGCCTTAATATCCCTTAGTTTCCTTATGGACCCCGCTGCCACGGGAGGGTAGGACAAAAGATGTCATGCAAGTTCTTATCGCAAGCACGTATGACTATATATGGAATACATGCCTACATTACATTGATGAATTGGAGCTAGTTCTGTGCCGCCCTAGGTTATGACTGTTACATGATGAATGTTATCCAACAATATCGCCGATCCAATGCCTATGAGTTTTTCACATATTGATCTTTGCTAAGTTACTACTGTTACAATTGCTACAAAACTACTGCTGTTACCGTCACTATTATTGCTACTGCTATCAAACTATCATACTACTGTGCTACTGATCACTCTGCTACAGATATTTAGTCTCAGGTGTGGTTGAATTGACAACTCAACTACTAATACTTGCAAATATTCTTTGGCTCCTCTTGTGTCGAATCAATAAATTTGGGTTGAATACTCTACCCTCGAAAACTGTTGCGACCCCCTATACTTGTAGTCTGCGTTGGTATTTCCCCGAAGAGGAGAGAATGATGCAGTACAGTAGAGATAAGTATTTCCCTCAGTTAAGAACCAAGGTTATCAATCCAGTAGGAGAACCAAGCAAAATTCCGTTAAGCGCACCTGCACACACAAGAGCAAACACTTGCACCCAACGCAAATAAGAGGGTTGTCAATCCTCTTAGCGGTTATTTGCAAGGATTAAATCTTATAGAGATAAATAGATAAACTAAAATGCTAATTAAAATAAAAGTAAATAAATTGCAGCAAGGTATTTTTAGGTTTTATATATATGATAAAGTAGACCCGGGGGCCATAGTTTTCACTAGAGGCTTCTCTCTCGAACACATAGCATACGGTGGGTAAACAAATTACTGTTGGGCAATTGATAGAAAAGCAAATAATTATGACGGATTCATGGCAATGATCATGTATATAGGTGATACGTCTCCGTCGTATCTACTTTTCCAAACACTTCTGCTCTTGTTTTCGACTCTAATTTGCATGATTTGAATGAAACTAACCCGGACTGACGCTGTTTTCAGCAGAACTACCATGGTGTTGTTTTTTGTGCAGAAATAAAAGTTCTCGGAATTGGACGAAACTTTTTGGAGATTTTTTATGGAATAAATAAAAAATATTGGAGCCAAGATCCACTGGAGGGGGGGGGGCCTGCTGCCCACGAGGCACCAAGGCGCGCCACCCCCCCTGGCGCGCCCTGGTGGCTGGTGGGGCGCACGTGGCTCCGCTGACCCTAATCTCAGGCCTATAAATTCACAACTCCAGAGAAAAAAATTAGAGAGGAAGTTTTATCACGTTCTACGATACGGAGCCGCCGCCACCTCCTGTTCTTCATCGGGAGGCCAGATCTGGAGTCCGTTCGGGGCTCCGGAGAGGGGGATCTTACGTCGTCGTCATCATCAACCATCCTCCATCACCAATTTCATGATGCTCACCGCCGGGAGTGAGTAATTCCTTCGTAGGCTTGCTGGACAGTGATGGGTTGGATGAGATTTATCATGTAATCGAGTTAGTTTTGTTAGGGTTTGATCTCTAGTATCCACTATGTTCTGAGATTGATGTTGCTATGACTTTGCTATGCTTAATGCTTGTCACTAGGGCCCGAATGCCATGATTTCAGATCTGAACCCTTTATGTTTTCATGAATATATTTGTGTTCTTGATCCGATCTTGCAAGTTATGCGCACCTGCTATGTGTTATGATCCGCATACCTCAAGATGACAATAATTGGGATTCTTTCCGGTGATTACCGTAGTTTGAGGAGTTCATGTATTCACTATGTGTTAATGCTTTGTTCCGGTTCTCTATTAAAAGGAGGCCTTAATATCCCTTAGTTTCCTTATGGACCCCGCTGCCACGGGAGGGTAGGACAAAAGATGTCATGCAAGTTCTTATCGCAAGCACGTATGACTATATATGGAATACATGCCTACATTACATTGATGAATTGGAGCTAGTTCTGTGCCGCCCTAGGTTATGACTGTTACATGATGAATGTTATCCAACAATATCACCGATCCAATGCCTATGAGTTTTTCACATATTGATCTTTGCTAAGTTACTACCGTTACAATTGCTACAAAACTACTGCTGTTACCGTCACTATTATTGCTACTGCTATCAAACTATCATACTACTGTGCTACTGATCACTCTGCTGCAGATATTTAGTCTCAGGTGTGGTTGAATTGACAACTCAACTACTAATACTTGCAAATATTCTTTGGCTCCCCTTGTGTCGAATCAATAAATTTGGGTTGAATACTCTACCCTCGAAAACTGTTGCGACCCCCTATACTTGTAGTCTGCGTTGGTATTTCCCCGAAGAGGAGAGAATGATGCAGTACAGTAGAGATAAGTATTTCCCTCAGTTAAGAACCAAGGTTATCAATCCAGTAGGAGAACCAAGCAAAATTCCGTTAAGCGCACCTGCACACACAAGAGCAAACACTTGCACCCAACGCAAATAAGAGGGTTGTCAATCCTCTTAGCGGTTATTTGCAAGGATTAAATCTTATAGAGATAAATAGATAAACTAAAATGCTAATTAAAATAAAAGTAAATAAATTGCAGCAAGGTATTTTTAGGTTTTATATATATGATAAAGTAGACCCGGGGGCCATAGTTTTCACTAGAGGCTTCTCTCTCGAACACATAGCATACGGTGGGTAAACAAATTACTGTTGGGCAATTGATAGAAAAGCAAATAATTATGACGGATTCATGGCAATGATCATGTATATAGGTGATACGTCTCCGTCGTATCTACTTTTCCAAACACTTCTGCTCTTGTTTTCGACTCTAATTTGCATGATTTGAATGAAACTAACCCGGACTGACGCTGTTTTCAGCAGAACTACCATGGTGTTGTTTTTTGTGCAGAAATAAAAGTTCTCGGAATTGGACGAAACTTTTTGGAGATTTTTTATGGAATAAATAAAAAATACTGGAGCCAAGATCCACTGGAGGGGGGCCCCCTGCTGCCCACGAGGCACCAAGGCGCGCCACCCCCCCTGGCGCGCCCTGGTGGCTGGTGGGGCCCACGTGGCTCCGCTGACCCTAATCTCAGGCCTATAAATTCACAACTCCAGAGAAAAAAATGAGAGAGGAAGTTTCATCATGTTCTACGATATGGAGCCGCCGCCACCTCCTATTCTTCATCGGGAGGCCAGATCTGGAGTCCGTTCGGGGCTCCGGAGAGGGGGATCTTCCGTCGTCGTCATCATCAACCATCCTCCATCACCAATTTCATGATGATCACCGCCGGGAGTGAGTAATTCCTTCGTAGGCTTGCTGGACGGTGATGGGTTGGATGAGATTTATCATGTAATCGAGTTAGTTTTGTTAGGGCTTGATCTCTAATATCCACTATGTTCTGAGATTGATGTTGCTATGACTTTGCTATGCTTAATGCTTGTCACTAGGGCCCGAGTGCCATGATTTCAGATCTGAACCCTTTATGTTTTCATGAATATATTTGTGTTCTTGATCCGATCTTGTAAGTTATGCGCACCTGCTATGTGTTATGATCCGCATACCTCAAGGTGACAATAATTGGGATTCTTTCCGGTGATTACCGTAGTTTGAGGAGTTCATGTATTCACTATGTGTTAATGCTTTGTTCCGATTCTCTATTAAAAGGAGGCCTTAATATCCCTTAGTTTCCTTATGGACCCCGCTGCCACGGGAGGGTAGGACAAAAGATGTCATGCAAGTTCTTATCGCAAGCACGTATGACTATATATGGAATACATGCCTACATTACATTGATGAATTGGAGCTAGTTCTGTGTCGCCCTAGGTTATGACTGTTACATGATGAATGTTATCCAACATAATCACTGATCCAATGCCTACGAGTTTTTCACATATTGTTCTTTGCTAAGTTACTACTGTTGCTACTACTGTCACAATTGTTACAAAACTATTGCTGCTACCGTTACTGTTACTGTTACTGTTATTGCTATTGCTATCAAACTACCATACTACTGTGCTACTGATCACTCTACTGCAGATATTTAGTCTCCAGGTGTGGTTGAATTGACAACTCAACTGCTAATACTTGCAAATATTCTATGGCTCCCCTTGTGTCGAATCAATAAATTTGGGTTGAATACTCCACCCTCGAAAACTGTTGCGATCCCCTATACTTGTGGGTTTTTATCAAGACCTTTTTCTGGCGCCGTTGCCGGGAAGCATAGCTCTATTTCCTGAGTCACTTGGGATTTATATCTATTGATCACTATGATAATAACGATTATCATGAACAAGGAAATATGATAATAACTAAATTATTATTGCCTCTAGGGCATATTTCCAACATCTACTTTTCCAAACACTTTTGCTCTTGTTTTGGCCCCTAATTTGCATGATTTGAATGGAACTAACCCGGACTGACGCTGTTTTCAGCAGAATTGCCATGGTGTTGTTTTTTGTGCAGAAATAAAAGTTCTTGGAATTGGATGAAACTTTTTGGAGATTTTTTTATGGAATATATATAAAATACTGGAGCCAAAACCTACTGGAGGGGAGCCACCCAGTGCCCACGAGGCACCAGGGCGCGCCACCCCCCCAAGGCACGCGCTGGTACCTCGCGGGGCCCACGTGGCTCCGTCTGACCTAATTCCAACGCTATAAATTCACAATTCCAGAGGAAAAAATAAGAGAGGAAGTTTTATTACGTTTCACGATACGGAGTTGCCGCCACCTCCTGTTCTTCATCGGGAGGCCAGATCTGGAGTCCGTTTGGGGCTCCGGAGAGGGGGATCTTGCGGCATCGTCATCATCAATCATCCTTCATCACCAATTTCATGATGCTCACCGCCGGGAGTGAGTAATTCCTTCGTAGGCTTGCTGGACGGTGATGAGTTGGATGAGATTTATCATGTAATCGAGTTAGTTTTGTTAGGGCTTGATCCCTAGTATCCACTATGTTCTGAGATTGATGTTGCTATGACTTTGCTATGCTTAATGCTTGTCACTAGGGCCCGAGTGCCATGATTTCAGATCTGAACCCTTTATGTTTTCATGAATATATTTGTGTTCTTGATCCGATCTTGCAAGTTATATGCACCTGCTATGTGTTATGATCCGCATACCCCAAGGTGACAATAATTGGGATTCTTTCCGGTGATTTCCATAGTTTGAGGAGTTCATGTATTCACTATGTGTTAATGCTTTGTTCCGGTTCTCTATTAAAAGGAGGCCTTAATATCCCTTAGTTTCCTTATGGACCCCGCTGCCACGGGAGGGTAGGACAAAAGATGTCATGCAAGTTCTTATCGCAAGCACGTATGACTATATATGGAATACATGCCTACATTACATTAATGAATTGGAGCTAGTTCTGTGCCGCCCTAGGTTATGACTGTTACATGATGAATGTTATCCAACAATATCACCGATCCAATGCCTATGAGTTTTTCACATATTGATCTTTGCTAAGTTACTACTGTTACAATTGCTACAAAACTACCGCTGTTACCGTCACTATTATTGCTACTGCTATCAAACTATCATACTACTGTGCTACTGATCACTCTGCTGCAGATATTTAGTCTCAGGTGTGGTTGAATTGACAACTCAACTACTAATACTTGCAAATATTCTTTGGCTCCCCTTGTGTCGAATCAATAAATTTGGGTTGAATACTCTACCCTCGAAAACTGTTGCGACCCCCTATACTTGTGGGTTATCATGACCTTTTTCTGGCGCCGTTGTCGGGGAGCATAGCTTTATTTGCTAAGTCACTTGGGACTTATATCTGTTGATCACTATGAAGAATCTGAAAGACGCTAAGACAAAAATCGTTCCCTCTAAGACGAGGGGAGGTAAGGAACTGCCATCTAGCTCTGCACTTGATTCACCTTCTGTTTTGAGTAAACTTGCAACACCACCACATGCTATTAATTCTTATATGTCGCAAGTTATTGATGATACCACTTCTGCTATGAATGTTACTCATGATGATGCTAGTACTATGCTTGAAAATGTTGTGCCACTTGGTGAATTTCTTACTGAACAAATCGCTAAAGCTAAAGAAATTGAAAATGCTGAAACTCTTGAGAATTATGATTCACCTATTATGCCTAGCTCCCCTACTAGAGTTGAAACACCTGATGAACATTGCTTTGATAGGGAGACGGCTAGAGCCATCCTTGCTTGTAATGATAGACATGAAGTTATAAAACTGCTTGCTGATATGAAAGAAAAATCTATGAGGGAGAGAATGAAATATGATCCTAAGTTTGCTACCTCTGCCATATTTGTTACTGATAAGGATTATGAATTCTCTGTCGATCCTGAGTTAATTACTTTGGTTGAATCTGATCCTTTCCATGGTTATGAAACTGAAACCGTTGTGGCACATCTTACTAAATTAAGTGATATAGCTACCCTATTTGCTCATGAGGAAAAAAATTCGCTATTACTATATTCTTAAGTTCTTTCCTTTCTCATTAAAGGGTGATGCTAAGGAATGGTATAATACTCTTGCTCCTGGATGTGTGCGTAGTCCCCGGGATATGATTTATTACTTCTCTGAAAAATATTTTCCTGCTCATAAGAAACAAGCTGCCTTACAGGAAATATTTAACTTTGTGCAAATTGAAGAAGAGAATCTCCCTCAAGCTTGGGGGAGTCTTCTCCAATTACTTAATGCTTTGCCTGATCATCCTCTTAAGAAAAATGAAATACTTGATATCTTATAAAATCTCTTATAAAATTTGATGCAAGTGATATTCCTTACAACAAATCTCCTAGTCAATGCTTGTATGAATTTGATAATTATATTATTAAGCAAGATCACTTCAATGCAAATGTTATGAAACAATTGAAATGAAATGCCTACATGATTGATTGCTTGAGTGACTTGTTATTTAGAATTGCTAATGATGTTAAGGGTGTGAGTAAACATGCATCTATGGTTCAAACTCAATTAGAACAAGTTGCTAAATCTCAAAGTGAAAAATGAACAACAATATAAATGATCATGCTGTTAGAGTAATGACTAGAGGAGGTAGAATGACTCAGGAGCCACTTTATCCTGAAGGTCGCCCAAAAAGAATTGAACAAGACTCTCAAAGAATTAATGTTGATGCACCTAGTCCATCTAAAAATAAAAAGAAAAAGAAAAATGATAGGACTTTGCGTACTTCTAATGAACCTGAGATAGAAAAACCCTTGGAGGATAGTAATGATGTTTCTATTTCTGATGCTGAAACACAATCTGGTAATGAACAACCACCTGATGATAATAATAATGATGATGCTCATGTGGATACCCAACCAGATAATGATAAAGAACCGGATAATGATGTTGAAATATAACCTGCTGTTAATCTTGATAACCCACCTTCTAAAAATAAACGTTATGATAAAAGAGACTTCGTTGCTAGAAAACATGGTAAAGAAAGAGAACCATGGGTTCAAAAACCCATGCCCTTTCCTCCTAAACCATCTAAGAAAAAGGATGAGGAAGAATTTGAACGCTTTGCTGAAATGCTTAGGCCAGTCTTTTTGTGAACTCGTTTGACTGATATTATAAAAATGCCTCCTTATGCTAAATACATGAAAGACATTGTCACAAATAAAAGAAAGATACCTGAAGCTGAAATTTCTACCATGCTTGCAAATTATTCTTTTAAGGATGGAGTACCTAAGAAACTAGGAGATCCCGGAATACCAACTATACCATGCTCCATTAAAAGAAATTATGTCAAAATTGCTTTGTGTGATTTAGGAGCTGGTGTTAGTGTTATGCCTTTCTCTTTATATAAAAGACTTGAATTGAATAAACTCACTCCCACTGAAATATCATTGCAAATGGCTAAAAAATCAACTGACATACCTATCGGTGTTTGTGAGGATGTGCACGTTGTAGTTGCAAATGTTACTATCCTAACAGACTTTGTTATACTTGATATGCCTGAGGATGACAACATGTCGATTATCCTCGGTAGACCCTTCTTGAATACTGCAGGGGCTATTATTGATTGCAACAAAAGCAAGGTCACTTTTCATATCAATGGTAATGAACATACGGTGCACTTTCTGAAGAAACAATTTCAAGTGAATGGTATTCATATTATTGAAAAGACTCCGACAATTACTATTGGAAGTTTTCAAATCCCTCTTCCTACTATTAAAAAGAAATATGAAACTCTTATTATCGGGGAGATGCATATCCCCGTTGAGGTAACTTACTGTTATACGAAAGTTCTTCGGTTTCATGTTACTCGGAAATGGTTTGTTAATAAGACCTGATCAACCTTATTAATGGATTCTTTTTGAGGGGCATGTGGTCGATGAATTTAGTAAGCACAACCTTCTGTACCTAATTTTTGTTTTCTGTTATTTTTAGTTGAATGCAATAAAATGCCATGATTATCCTGTTTCTGATTTATCTGTGCAATAAAAAAGTGCCTAGAAATAAAAGTGCTCAAAATGCAATAAAATTTTGATATGAATTTTTATGTAATATTTAAGAATTTTTGGCACTGGACACATACCAGGGGGTGCCCCGGGTGCCCACGAGGCACCAGGGTGCGCCACCCCCCTGGCACGCCCAGGTACCTCGTGGGCCCCACAGGGACCCCCTCACTTATTCCTTCAGCCCACTTCGTCTCTTACCTCTAGCAAAAATTCCTGGTAGCTCTCTTTCTCGTGTTCTTGCTCACAAAAATGAAATTTTCGATCTCTTTGCTCGGAGCTCCGTTTTCGAAACTGTTTTGGGGGATTGCTCCTTGCTATGTGACTCCTCCATTGCTCCAATTAGTTTTTGCTCTAGTGGATTATATTTTGCATAATTAGCTGCTCTTGGTGCTACAGAAAATGAGCTTGCATGTTGAATTCTTTGAGTTCCAAGTTGTTTGAATGCTTGATATAGCCTCTAGACACCCACATGAGTAGTTGCTATCAATCTTGTGAAGTTTTATTGATATCATTTTGTGGCCCAAAAAAATTCAGAAATTCGTTCTTAGGAAAATGAATATCTTCCGGAGGAGTTCCTCGAAGCGGAACGCCAAGGGAGTCCTTGGGGAGTCCTCGGACAGTGACCTCAACATTCCGTGTAGGACGGAGGTCCGGCCGTGCGAATGGCCGCACGATGCCTTCATGAACGAAGCCGGATTCTACCAAGAGTTCGTGCAATTCATTGCAAATGCTGGACTGACCGACTTCCTCGCAGATGAGTGTGACTAGCACCACATCCTTACAAATTCCTTTGTGCAAAACTTTCATTTTCTGAGTAGGCTCGAACCCCCTGAGGTGCGCTTCGATTTATATGTTGAACATTATCAGATACCTCTGGCTGAATTTTGTGAGATATGTTTGATTCCCTTTGATGGGGAAATCAGAGAGCCTCGACCGGAGGAGTTTGAGGGTTTCCTCCGCACTTTGACTGTGGGAGAGGAAAGGGGCGTGTCGAAAGCCTGAGCTACTAGCTTGCAGTTTCCCTCTGTTCATTACTTCGCTTTATTCTTAGGGAAATGCTTGATTGCTAGGGAGCAAGGTAGTGCGCTAGCTGCCCCTGACTTTCCCATTTTACGCCGTGCATTGTATAATGACAACACTTATAACCTGGGGGCTATCATTGCACGCCGCCTGCACACTAATAGAACTAGGGGTAAAATTCATGGCGGTATTTATGCTACTCGCTTAGCGAGACATTTTAATGTCAACATACGCCCTCATGATTACTTGTTGCCCAGACTTTATTAAGATCACCAGTCCATGAGGGACCACCACTTTATTGATACTCCTGAGCCTCCTCACAACATTCGTTATAACTTGGTTTTTAGTGAGGATACTCGTGATATTATTCCGTTGCCTGCACCTGCTTTGTTTGATTCTCATGCCAGGAACGGATATACCGTGATGCTACCGGACATCATTGCTTACCAGAACGCGTTGGCAGCGGCAGAGGAGGAGCCCTAGGATTGGGACGCTCGGGTGCCGCCGCCTCAGGACTTTCACATGGGACCGGATGGATACTACAGATGGCCGTAAACCAAGCTAGGCAAAAGCCTAAGCTTGGGGGAGTACGTATTTCTCACCGACATTACATTCATGCTCACACATTTCATTCTAGTTGTCGGTGTTCATATTTTTTCATTGTGTAATCCATGCTAGTTTTATTTTCTCGCTTTCTTCTAGTGTGTTCGAAAAACTTGAGAAAATCCAAAAACATTTCTCGCTTCTTTTCGGTTTTTCTTTCTAGTTTAATTAGTTGTAGTTTCGTAGTAGTAAAAGAAAACCCAAATAGATTTCTCGTTTCTTCTTTTACTTGTTGGGAGCTTTCCCGTGTAAATAGTTTTTCTCGTTTTCGTTTTTTCTTCTTTAATTCACTTCCTTTAGAAAAACCAAAAACTCCAAAAATATTTCCGTGTGTTTCTCCAAAATTCGTTTCTTTTGTTGAACCATTGTAAGGAGAAGACCACGATGAAAATGTTGAGTGGCTCTCATATGCATTATTGTTGATCCAACAAAGAGCCCATTTTACCTTGTCTTCTCCTTTGAATAAGATGTTTGCAGATTCCAGCTTAGTCCAAGGCACTCTTGCACTATTATTATTTTTATATCATTCGGTCATGCAAGTGAAAGGCAATAATGACGATGATTTGATGAAGTGACTGTGGCAAGGAAAAGCGGGTATGAACTCAACTTGTTCTTTGTTTTTGTAAATATGTTTAACTCAGTATCCATGATTTAGCATATTATGATTAAACATGTTTATGATGACAATTAGAGATTATAGTTGCTCATGCCATGCTTAAGTAGCTAGGAGTGGATAATGATTTATCTCGAGTGTCAACATGCATTAAAATGATTCTGATGTAGTATGATGATATGGTATCCTCCTCTGAATGTTTCAAGTGGCTTGACTTGGCACATGTTCACGCATGTAGTTGATTCAAAACCAACCTAGCCTTCACGATATTTATGTTCATGGTGTTTATATCCTACTCATGCTAGTATTCAATGTTGATTATTCATAATGCATGATTATGACTGTTTTCGCTCTCTAGCTCGTCGCTTCTCAACCTATTTGCTAGCCTTCACCTGTACTAAGTGGGAATGCTGCTTGTGCATCAAAATCCTTAAACCAAAGTTATTCCAGATGAGTCCACTATATCTACCTATATGCGGTATTACTTTGCCGTTCTAAGTAAATTTGCATGTGCCGCCTCTAAATATTCAAATGAACATCTGTTTTGTGTGCCCGTACCGCTCATGGAGCGACAGGGGGCGGTCAGTATCTTCCATGCTAAGCGGGTTATTCTCATGATGAGTGTTGATTCACTTGTCCTTGCACGAGAGGGGCTGGTAATCGGGATGCCCAGTCCCATTATTAAAATTGCAAAATAATAAAACAAACTCCCCCGGGAAGTTGTTGGTATGGAGGGCACCCGAGGATTCGGCTAGCCATGGCTTGTGATTGTTGGTGGATGGGGAGTAAACTTTACTTTACCGCTTGGGAACCGCCGCTAATGTGTTTAGCATGGAAGATATTGAAAACTCTCGGTCGTGACGTTGACAGGAAAGGCATACCTCCCAAAATTATATCTATCTCTGATTTAAGCTTCTAGCTCTGGCACCTCTGCAAATCCATGCTTCCCTCTGCGAAGGGCCTATCTATTTACTTTTATGTTATTTTACTTTTATTGTTGAGTCATCACCTTCTCAAACAAGCACCAGTCCTGAGAGCACTATTGTCATTCTCATGCATTGTGAGTAGTTTATATTGTGTGCATCATGACTGGATCTCTTCTACCATGAATTACAATGTTTAGTCGCTGCTTGAACTTTGGAGGTGCTCTGCATTTATGTTTTGCGGTCTCAGAAAGGGCTAGCGAGATACCATGTTGTCATATTATATCATAATTGTTTTGACAAAGTGTTGGCATTTGAGATATCTTATTATTGCTCGCTAGTTGATTATGCCATTGATATGAGTGAATATAATTTCTAAGAGTTATCATTGGCATGGTTAGTTATAATCTTTGCTGAAAACTTGGGTGCTATTTAAGCATATATATAGATACAAGAACAAAAGAGTTTGTAAAAGCTTTTCTTTATCACTTTCAGTTTGTCAACTGAATTGCTTGAGGACAAGCAATGAGTTAAGCTTGGGGGAGTCGATACGTCTCCGTCGTATCTACTTTTCGAAACACTTTTGCTCTTGTTTTGGCCCCTAATTTGCATGATTTGAATGGAACTAACCCGGACTCACGCTGTTTTCAGCAGAATTGCCATGGTGTTGTTTTTTGTGCAGAAATAAAAGTTCTTGGAATTGGATGAAACTTTTTGGAGATTTTTTATGGAATATATAAAAAATACTAGAGCCAAAACCTACTGGAGGGGAGCCACCCAGTGCCCATCAGGCACCAGGGCACGCCACCCACCCCAGGCGCGCCATGGTACCTCGTGGGGCCCACGTGGCTCCGTCTGACCTAATTCCAACGCAATAAATTCACAATTCCAGAGAAAAAAATAAGAGAGGAAGTTTTATTGCGTTTCACGATACGGAGCCGCCGCCACCTCCTGTTCTTCATCGGGAGGCCAGATCTGGAGTCCGTTTGGGGCTCCGGAGAGGGGGGTCTTCCGGCATCGTCATCATCAATCATCCTTCATCACCAATTTCATGATGCTCACCACCGGGAGTGAGTAATTCCTTCGTAGGCTTGCTGGACGATGATGAGGTTGATGAGATTTATCATGTAATCGAGTTAGTTTTGTTAGGGCTTGATCCCTAGTATCCACTATGTTCTGAGATTGATGTTGCTATGACTTTGCTATGCTTAATGTTTGTCACTAGGGCCCGAGTGCCATGATTCTAGATCTGAACCCTTTATGTTTTCATGAATTTATTTGTGTTCTTGATCCGATCTTGCAAGTTATATGCACCTGCTATGTGTTATGATTCGCATACCCCAAGGTGACAATAATTGGGATTCTTTCTGGTGATTGCCATAGTTTGAGGAGTTCATGTATTCACTATGTGTTAATGCTTTGTTTCGGTTCTCTATTAAAAGGAGGCCTTAATATCCCTTAGTTTCCTTATGGACCCCGCTGCCACGGGAGGGTAGGACAAAAGATGTCATGCAAGTTCTTATCGCAAGCATGTATGACTATATATGGAATACATGCCTACATTACATTGATGAATTGGAGCTAGTTCTGTGTCGCCCTAGGTTATGACTGTTACATGATGAATGTTATCCAACAATATCACCGATCCAATGCCTACGAGTTTTTCACATATTGATCTTTGCTAAGTTACTATTGTTACAATTGCTACAAAACTACTGCTGTTACCGTTACTGTTACCGTTACTATTATTGCTACTGCTATCAAACTATCATACTACTGTGCTACTGATCACTCTGTTGTAGATATTTAGTCTCAGGTGTGGTTGAATTGACAACTCAACTGCTAATACTTGCAAATATTCTTTGGCTCCCCTTGTGTCGAATCAATAAATTTGGGTTGAATACTCTACCCTCGAAAACTGTTGCGATCCCCTATACTTGTGGGTTATCACGGCACACTCAGTTCGCCTGACCTTGCTATTTTGCGCTACACTCTTTACGCTGATAGGACCTTCAGTTTGGTTGCTATGGTTGCCCGGCGGTTGCACACCAACCGTTCGAGGGGCGCTATTTATGGTGGTATTTATGCTTCCCGTCTCGCGCAACACTTTGAGATCCCTATTAGGCATGACCAGAGGGAAGAGAGGCTTTTACCCGTTATGCATCTTGACTATGAGAGTATGGTTGGGCATGACTTTATTAGGAGGGGCCGTAAACAATTTCAGTATAACTTGGTATTCAGTCAGGGTACATGTGAGATTATTACTTTGCCTGCGCCTACTCTATTTGATATTCACAGGGGCAGATACATCATTATGCCTGAGGACATTTATGCTTATTGGGGCTTGGATCAGCCCCAAGCACCTAAGCCAGCACCTGAGCCAGAGCTGTACCAGGAGCCCGTCTATCAGTGGGAGCCTCAGGAGGCCATCTACCAGTGGGATCCTCAGCAGCCTCAGCATTATCCAGGAGGTGCTGATTTCGACCCGTGGCCGTAGACCAACTTAGGCCAAAAGCCTAAGCTTGGGGGAGTACGTATTTCTCACCGACATTACATTCATGATTCACACATTCATTCCAGTTGTCGGTGTTTATCCTTTTTCATTGTATATCCATGTTAGTTTTATTTTCGCTATCTTTTGTGTGTTTGAAAAACTTTCGAAAATCCAAAAAAGTTAGTTGTAGTTTCTTTCTTGTTTAGTTAATTCATAGTAGTAAAAGAAAACCAAAAAGATTTCTCGTTTCTTCTTTTACTTGTTGGGAGCTTTCCGGTGTAAATAGTTTTTCTTGTTTTTCGTTTTTCCTTCGTTAATTTGCCTTTCTTCAAAAAAACTAAAAACTCCAAAAATATTTTAGTGTGTTTCTTTGAATTTCTTTCCTCTTCGTTGAGTCATTGCAAGGAGAAGACCACGATGAAAATGTTGAGTGGCTCCCATATGCTTTATTGTTGATCTAAGAACGAGTCACTATTACTTTGTCTTCTCCTTTGAATAAATGTTTGCAGATTCCAGCTTAGTCCGCGGCACACTTGCACCATTCTTATTATTATCACATCATTCGGTCATGCAAGTGAAAGGCAATAATGATGATATTTGATGAAGTGATTGCGGTGAAGAAAAGCTGGTATGAACTCTTCTTGTTTTTGTCTTTGTAAATATGTTTAGCTCAGTATTCATGATTCAGCATTATTATGAGTAAACATATTTGTGATAACAATTAGAGATTATAGTTGCTCATGCCATGCTTAAATAGCTAGGAGTGGATAATGATTTATCTTGAGTGTCAACATGCATTAAAATGATTGTGATGTAGATGGTATCCTCCTCTGAGTAATTCGAGTGGCCTGACTTGGCACATGTTCATACATGTGTTGAATCAAAACCAACATAGCCTCCATGATATTTATGTTTAGGGTGTTGATATCCTACTCATGCTCGTGTTCAATGTTAATTATTCGCAATGCATGCCTATGACCGTTTTCGCTCTCTAGCCGATCGCTTCTCAATCTATTTGCTACCCTTCGGCTGTACTAAGCGGGAATACTGCTTGTGCATCCAAATCCTTAAACCAAAGTCGTTCCAGATGAGTCCACTATATCTACCTATATGCGGTATTACTCTGCCATTCCAAGTAAATTTGCAAGTGCCACCTCTAAATATTCAAATGAACATCTGTTTTGTGTGCCCGTACCGCTCATGGAGCGACAGGGGGTGGTCAGTATCTTCCATGCTAAGCGGGTTACTCTCAGATGAGTGTTTATTTACTTGTCATTGCACGAGAGAGGATGGTAATCGGGATGCCCAGTCCTATGCTCAAATCGAAATCATATAATGCAAACAAACTCCCTCGAAAAGTTGTTGGTATGGAGGGCACCCGTGAATTCGGCTAGCCATGGCTTGTGTTGGTATGGTGGAGGGGGAGTAAACTTTACCTTTCCGCTTGGGAACCGCCTATAATTTGTTTAGCATGGAAGATATTGAAAACTCTCGGTCGTGACGTTGACAGGAAAAACATACTTCCCAAAATTATTTTCATCTCTAATTTAAGCTTCGAGCTCTGGCACCGCTGCAAATCCATGCTTCCCTCTGCGAAGGGCCTATCCATTTACTTTTATGTTATTTTATTTTTATTGTTGAGTCATCACCATCTCATTTAAGCACCAGTTGGAGAGCACTATTGTCATTTTTATGCATTGAGTATAGTTAATGTTGGGTGTGACCATGACTGGATATCCTCTACCATGAATTACAATGTTTAGTCATTGCTTGAATCTCGGAGGTGCTCTGCATATATGTTTTGCGGGCTCAGAAAGGGCTAGCGAGATACCATGTTATCATATTATATCATGATTGTTTTGACAAAGTGTTGGTATCCGAGATATATTATTATTGCTCGCTAGTTGGTTATGTTATTGCCATGAGTAAATGTGAGACCTAAGTGTTATCATCAATATGGTTAGTTCATAATCTCTGCTGAAAACTTGGATGCTAGTTAAGTATATATACAGACAACAAGAACAAAAGAGTTTGTAAAAGTTTTTCTTTATCACTTTCAGTTTGTCAACTGAATTGCTTGAGGACAAGCAATGAGTTAGCTTGGGGGAGTTGATACGTCCCAAACATATCTACTTTTCCAAACACTTTTGCCCTAGTTTGGACTCTAATTTGCATGATTTGAATGGAACTAACCCAGACTGACGCTGTTTTCAGCAGAATTGCCATGGTGTTGTTTTTGTGCAGAAATAAAAGTTCTCGGATGGACCTGATAATTTATGGAGAATTATTTCAGAATATATAAAAAAATACTGGCGCAAAGATCTACCAGAGGGGGGGCCACCAGGCGCCACAAGCCTGGGGGCGCACCCACCCTCCAGGGCACGCCTGGCAGGCTTGTGGGCCCCTGACAGCTCCGTTTGCCCTAGCTCCAATGCTATAAGTACCTATTCGTGGAGGAAAAAATTAGAGAGAAAGAATCATCGCGTTTTACGATACGGAGCCACCGCCACCTCCTGTTCTTCATCGGGAGGGCTGATCTGGAGTTCGTTCGGGGCTCCGGAGAGGGGGATTTGATGCCGTCGTCATCATCAACCATCCTCCATCACCAATTTCATGATGCTCACCGCCGTGCATGAGTAATTTCTTCGTAGGCTTGCTGGACGGTGATGGGTTGGATGAGATTTACCATGTAATCGAAACAATTTGTTAGGGCTTTGATCCCTAGTATCCACTATGTTCTGAGATTGATGTTGCTATGACTTTGCTATGCTTAATGCTTGTCACTAGGGCCCGAGTGCCATGATTCCAGATCTGAACCCTTTATTCATGGAAGATACTGACCGCCCCCTGTCGCTCCATGAGCGGTACGGACACACAAAACGGATGTTCATTTGAATATTTTGAGGTGGCACATGCAAATTTACTTAGAACGGTAGGGTAATACCGCATATAGGTAGATATAGTGGACTCATCTGGAATAACTTTGGTTTAAGGGTTTTGATGCACAAGCAGTATTCCCGCTTAGTACAGGCGAAGGCTAGCAAATAGGTTGAGAAGCGACCAGCTAGAGAGCGAAAACGGTCATAATCATGCATTATGAATAATCAACAATGAATACTAGCATGAGTAGGATATAAGCACCATGAACATAAATATCGTGGAGGCTATGTTGGTTTTGAATCAACTACATGCGTGAACATGTGCCAAGTCAAGCCACTCGAAACATTCAGAGGAGGATACCATATCATCATACTACATCACAAACATTTTAATGCATGTTAACACCCAAGATAAATCATTATCCACTCCTAGCTACTTAAGCATGGAATGAGCAACTATAATCTCTAATTGTCATCATAAACATGTTTAATCATAATATGCTGAATCATGGATACTGAGTTAAACATATTTACAAAAACAAAAACTAGTTGAGTTCATACCCGCTTTTCCTTGCCACAGTCACTTCATCAAATCATCGTCATTATTGCCTTTCACTTGCACAACCAAATGATGTGAAAATAATAATAGTGCAAGTGTGCCATGGACTAAGCTGGAATTTGCAAACATTTTATTCAAAGGAGAAGACAAGGTAATATGGGTGTCGGCCCAGTGGGAACCAGGGTCCCACGGCTCGTCTGCTTCTGGCCTAGGAGACGACGCGTGGGCTGGCCCCGGCAAGGTGGCCCTGGTGTCGTTGCCCAGGAGGGAGCCGCCTCGCGAGGCCCCTCGCCGCTAGGCCAAGCCTTGGTGAGGCCGGCAAGCCCCAGATCACCTCGTGAGGCAACCCCTCACGAGGCCGCTTCGCGGGGCGTGACGTACGGCGCCAGCCGCAGGGCTCCGCGCCCAGCACATGGGTGACGACCCGCTGTCAGGATAAGGAAAGTGGGGCGTGACCGAGCCCAGCTTCCATTATGGTGATAAGGGAGTAGTGGCATTTGCCTCCCCCAAAGCAAGTCCCAAAGTGTTTCCTCTTTGGTGATAGAAGATCAAGACGGATCGGCGCGCCAGGACGAAGGTCATTGCCAAGCCCACCAGCGCGTCATGAAGGCTACTTTATCAGGCGGAGACCGCCTTTAGCCAGGATAGACATGCGCGCCTATCCCCCTTTGAATTGCCGCCCTGTGGCCACCCTTTCCCACTCATATTTTCGGGAAAGAGGACCAAGGCACTACAAAAGGGGCAGGGCCGCTTCCATGTAAGGGGATCGATTCATTCTCCCCCACACCTCGTGTACCTCGAGCCACAAGCTCTCCATTATAGAGCAATCCAACACAGGCAGGAGTAGGGTATTACACCGCACGGTGGCCCGAACCTGGGTAGCTCGCGCGTCCCCTTCGTGTCCGGTGAGAGCCAGTGAGCCCGACGTGATCCCGCCATAGTTGCCGTCGTGTCGTAGGTCGCCAAGCGAAGTCCCCCAGAGTTCGAATCCTAAGTTCTTGGAGAAGTTTCTTGGACGCAGATCCTAGACTCTGACATTTGGCGCGCCAGGTAGGGGGACTTGCCATCTTCGCGCCTCCGACCTCGACGTCAGCCGCGACATGGACGGCGTCGCCGCTCGCCGAGCCGCCGCCTGGGTCCACGTGGCGCCCGCCGTTCGAGGTGCCCCCGGGCGGCGCCCTCGCACCACCACCGAGCTCGTTGGGGGGCGGGCGTTCTCCTCAATCCGCCCGTCGGCGAGTGAGCAGGAGCGTGGCCTCTCCTCCACCGCGTCCTCGCCCGCAGGTCACGGCCCTCCCGCTCCGCGCGTCGCGCTGCTCATGGCGCAGGGGCTGCTGCGCTGTCGCCCCGCCAAGGACGGTTGCGACACCTGGCTCGAGCGCATCACTGAGCTCGTCTCCGCCGCCAGCGGCAGCCAGGCGCCCCCTCTCTCCTCGCCCGCTCCACCATAGCGCGTCGAGCGACCGGGGCGCACCGCTCCTCGTCCTCCTTCTCCGGGCCGCGGCGTGCACCTCGGAGTTGTCCCACGGCTCGTCCCCACTGGACGGCGTCACCGGCCGCCGCCGAATCGATCGCCGCGTCCCTCGCAGTGTTGCCGCAGGGGAGCGCGGGGGCTGTGCGGCTCCGACCAAGGGCACTGTCACCAGCGGGGGCTCCCAGGGGCCCCGCGGGGTGGCCTGCATCCTGGGAGGGGCCCAGGCCCCTTCGTCCAGCCACCACCTCAAGCGCTTCTCGCGCGAAGTAAGCGCGGCCCTTCCGGCGCCCGAGCCCGCCGGCCACCTCAAGTGGTCCGAGTTTCCCGTCGCCTTCGATGCCAGCGATCACCCCAAGTCCACCAGGGCTGTGGGAGCTGTCCCTTTGCTGTGTACTCCTACCATTGGTGGTGTGGCCGTCACTAAGATGCTCATCGATGGCGGCGCTGGCCTCAACGTGCTCTTTGTGGAGGCTTTCAAGACGCTCCAGGCGCCATGTGGGCGCCTGGCGCCCACTAGGCCCTTCTCGGGCGTCACTGGCGGCTCCACTGCCCCCCAGGGGCAGGTGCGCCTTCCCGTCACCTTCGGCACCCGCAAGAACTACCGTACGGTGTTCATCATCTTCGATGTGTCTCGCATCGGCCTGCCCTACAACGCCATCTTGGGCTACCCGGCGCTCTCCAAGTTCATGGCCGCGACGCACCACGCTTACGGCCTCGTCAAGATGCCCGGTAGCGACAACACCCTCACCGTCCGTTGCGACGAAAAGGACACAGTGCGCACCCTCGCGCGTGCCTACAAGGCGGCGGCCGCTGCATCCCTAGCTGGGGAGGACGCCCTTGAGCTTGCCGAGCCGGCGCCCGCGAAGAAGAAGCTGCTGTTCTCCCAGGAGAGGGACCGAGACCAAGAAAGTGCCGCTGGATGGGAGCGGCATGGGCCCCTTCCTCACCATCGGCAGCGGCCTTCCCCCCGAGCAGGAGGGCGCCCTCATCGACTTCCTCCGGGCGAATGCTGATATGTTCGCTTGGACAGCCTTAGACATGCCCGGCGTGCCAAGGGAGGTGATAGAGCACCACTTGGCGGTGTGCCCCAACGCGCGCCCTATCAAGTAGAAGGTATGGCGCCAGGCGCCCGAGAAGCAGGACTTCGTCATTGGGGAGGTCGAGAAACTCCAAGACGCCGGAATCATCCGCGAAGTGCTCCACCCGGAGTGGATCGCCAACCCCGTTGTCATCGCCAAGCCGCACGGCGGCAAGCGTATGTGCGTCGACTTCACCAACCTCAACAAGGCCTGCCCCAAGGACCACTTCCCGCTGCCCAGGATCGACCGGATAGTAGACTCCATCGCCGGGTGCGATCTGCTCTGCTTCCTGGATGCCTTCTAAGGCTATCATCAGATCAAGATGGCAAAGGAGGATGAGGAAAAAACCACCTTCATCACCCCCTGCGGAGTGTTCTGCTACGGGTGCATGCCCTTTGGCCTGAAGAGTGCGGGGGCTACCTTCCAGAGGCTGATGCGCATTTGCCTAGGGTGCCAGATGGGGAGAAACGCGGAGGCATATGTCGATGACATCGTCATCAAAATGCGCGAGGCGCGCACCCTTATTGAGGACCTGAGAGAAACCTTCGCCAACCTACGCAAGGTCAACCTCAAGCTCAACCCCGCCAAGTGCGTCTTCGGTGTCCCTTCCGGCAAGCTCCTTGGTTTCCTGGTCTCCCATCGTGGCATCGGGGCGAACCCTAAGAAGATTAGGGCTATCGAGGAAATGCGGCCGCCCCGCAACCTTAAGGAGATGCAGCGCCTGGCGGGGTGCATGGCCTCGCTCGGTCGGTTCATATCCAAGTTCGGCGAGCGGGCTCTGCCTTTCTTCAAGCTCATGAAGAGGTCTGGCCCCTTCAAGTGGACCCCCGAGGCCGATGCTGCCTTTGAGGGTCTCAAAAGGTACCTCACGAGCCCTCCCGTCATGGTCGCCCCGCACCCACGCGAGCGCCTGCTGTTGTACTTGGCGACCACTCCCCAAACGGCCAGCGCGGCCCTTGTGGCAGAGTGGGAGGAGCGAGTCTGCGTCAAGAAGAAGCCTGCCGAGCCTGTACCAGCGGATGCCGCCCCCGTGGAGATATCGCTGGAGCCCCTCAAGGCCCTGTCGGCGCCTGCCGAGGGCCCCCCTCAGGAGGCCCCAACGCCCCCTCAGGAGGCCTCTGGAGCTCAGCCTCCGGAGGCCCCCGTGGCGCCACCTCCGGAGGCCTCCGCGGCGCAGCAGCCTGAGCTCCTTGGTGAGCACGACTTGGATACCACGGTCACGCGCCTCGTCGAGCACCCCATCTACTTCGTCAGTACGGTGCTGCGAGACGTGCGTGAACGATACCCCATGCAGCAGAAGCTCCTCCTGGCGCTCCTCATGGCCTCCAGGAAGCTGTGCCACTACTTCTAGGGTCACCCAGTCAGAGTGATCTCCTCCTACCCGCTGGAGCAAGTCCTGCGGAGCCCAAATGCCACCGGCCGCGTCGCCGAATGGAACATCGAGCTGCAGCCTTTCGAGCTGGAGTTCCTCACCACCAGGACCATCAAGGGCGTGGCCTTGGCGGACTTTGCAGCGGAGTGGACGGACACGCATCAGGGCGAGCCCCAGGAGGAGGAGTCCTTGCCCGAGGAGGCTACCTCCGGAGGCTGGAGCATGCACTTCGACGGGTCCTTCGCGCACCAGGGCGCGGGGGCTGGGGTGGTTCTCACTACACCACAGGCGACAAGCTTTACTATGCAGTGCAGCTCTGTTTCGGGCGCACCGATAAGGTCTCCAACAACATCGCCGAATATGAGGGACTCATCGCCGGGCTCAGGGTTGCCATCACGGCTTGGAGTCAGGCGCATCATCATTAAGGGCGACTCACAGCTCCTTGTTAACTTCTCCAACAAGAAGTACAAGCCGAAGGACGAGCACATGGCGGCCTACCTGGAGGAGGTGCGCAAGCTCGAGAAGCGCTTCATGGGCATGGAGCTACATCACATCCCTCGCGGCGACAACAGCGAGGCGGACGAAATCGCCAAGCGCGCTTCTCGCCGCCCCAGAGCCCCAGCGTCTTCGAGGAGCGGCTCTTGAAGCCTTCAGCGGCGCCTCCGATCGCCAGCCTCACAGCGCCTCATGAGGAGCTCCCTCCCGCACCACCCATGGGCGCACTAGACTACGGACCATCTTCAGGCGCTCGCCTGCTGCTGGCGCTTGAGCCACAGCCCGAAAGCTGGATCACGGAGATCAAGGCCTACCTGACGTGCGGCGCCCTCCCGAATATCGACACAGAAGCAGAGCGTGTGGTTCGCCAGGCTGCGCTCTACCACTTGCAGGAGGGTGACCTGTACCGCCATCGCCCAAACGGAGTCGCGCTGCGGTGCATCTCCAAGGAGTAAGGGCGCGAGCTGCTTGCCGACATCCACGGAGGTGACTGCGGCCACCACTCGTCCTCATGCACTCTCACAGGTAAGGCATTCCGCAGCGGTTTCTACTGGCCCACAGCGCTCGAGGATGCAGCGGAGCTGTTCCAGGCATGCGTGGCCTGCCAGTTCCACGCCAAGCAGATCCACCAGCCGGCGCAAGGGCTCCAAACCATCCCTCTCTCGTGGCCCTTCACGGTCTGGGGGCTGGATATCCTCGGGCCCTTTCCTCACGCGGCTAGCGGCTACCGCTACCTCTATGTCGCCATCGACAAGTTCACCAAATGGGCGGAGGTGGAGCCTGTCCGGACCATTCCGGCAGGGTCAGCGGTCAAGTTCATCAAGGGCCTGGTGTGCCGCTTTGGCGTCCCCAACCGCATCATCACGGACAACGGCACGCAGTTCACCAGCGGCCAATTCAAGACCTACTGCGCCAGCATCAGTACGCAAATCTGCTTCGCCTCCGTGGCACACCCTCGAAGCAACGGCCAGGCCGAGCGTGCCAACGCTGAGGTCCTCAAGGGCCTCAAGACCAGGAGCTTCAAGAAGCAGCTCGCGGCCTGCGGCAAGGGCTGGCTGGATGAGCTCCCGTCAGTTCTGTGGTCCATCCGCACCACGGCGACCAAGCCCACCGGCGAGACGCCTTTCTTCCTCGTCTACGGAGCAGAAGCGGTCCTCCCAGCCGAGGTGAAGCACCGGTCCCCGTGGGTCTTGGCCTTCGACGAATCTCGTCAGGGCGGCCCACGGGAGGATGACCTGCTTTTCCTCGAGGGAGCGCGCCGCCAAGCCGCCCTTCGCACGGCAAGGTACCAGCAGGCGTTGCGTCGCTATCACAGCCGCAACATACGCCCCCGCACCCTCGAGGCGGGCGACCTTGTCCTGCGCCGGATCCTCTCCAGAGAGGGACTCCACAAACTCTCACCCACGTGGGAGGGCCCTTTCAGGGTCACGCACATCTCCCGGCCTGGCGCAGCACGACTCAAAACGGAGGAGGGTGTTCCGGTACAAAACACATGGAACATCCAACATCTCCGCAAGTTCTATCCGTGACCCCACGGATACGAACGACATGGAGTTGTACACGCTCCGGAGCTCCCTCTACCGGCGCTGCCTTCGGCACGCGGGAGCTCCTTCCCACTCTCGTGGAAGCCCCATGCTCAGAGCTGGCGGACGCCCCATGCTCAGAGCTGGCGGACGCCCCATGCTCCGCGCTGGTGGCCTACTTACTTGAGGGGCCTACGGCCGTCACATCCCCAAAGCTGACCCGTGTCGAACACGGCAGCGCGTATCTTTTCTGTTGTGTAATGAATCTATTTCATGCATCAGTAAAGCCTACTTCCTAATAACAACCGGTGTCCTTGCAGCTGAGTTTGCCTCAGGAGGCGCGCTCGCAATCTCCCCCCGTGTGTCTCACGCGAGCGGGGGCTGGGCACGGTTCCTGTGCTCGGGTCAGTCCCAGCAGCGCTGCAAAACCCAAGTGACTAAGCTCTGGCTCGCGGGCCGGCTCCCGTGCACGTCACCTCACCAGGTCCTTGGTGCTCTTGCCTCCTCGCGTAACACCCATAGGCGGCCTCGCGAGCGCGCCCCATTACATTACCTGCGAAAACTTGGCAATTTCCCTGGTGCAGGATTTCAAGGGCCTCGGGAGCCCCCCTCGGGAGGCCTCGCGGTCGGTGCCCCGCGGGCAGAAGGCTTCGTGAGGGACCGTGCGTCACGTGCTGCGCCCTACGAAGGACTCACTCCAAGCTGCGCGTCTAAGAGAGCTAAGTCTGAGCGCCCCTCGGGTTTCCCTCCTCTCGTTTTCCCGTCGAGACACCTGGATTTCCTTGGCACGAGCCGCCTGCGCGTCAAGGGGGGGACCCTGAGCATCGCGCCTCAGGGACTCTTACCGGCCTCAAGAGCCCTACACCCTCTGGTCTTGCTGAGTGCACGCTCCAAGCACACCAGCGACGGTCGTAGCTAGCTCGGGGGCTTGGTCCCAGCGACGCAGGGCACAAGGGCAGTGTAAGAAGGAAAGAAGGATCTTGGGGAGAAAGCAAAAACGTGGGAGACATCAAGTACTTAAGCATATGGCGCCATACAAAATATTTTTACGCCCCACCAGGCTACATTGGTTGCAGGGACAAAAGGAAGGAATCATCCTCAAGGGTCCGCCCCAGGCGCCGCCTGCGCCTAGTCGGAATCCTCGTCTTCACTCTTGACGCTCCGGGGGCTCCCTCCGCTCTCGCTCCCGCTGGAGGAGTCAGAGCCGCTTCCGCTGGAGGAGTCGGAGTCGCTCCCGCTCTCGCTCTCCGCGCAGCACCCCACGCGGCCGCCGGCGACCCCAAAGAACTTCAAGAAGAGGGTTGCAGCTCCGTCGTACCTGAACTGCAAGACCTGCCCGCGCTTCAGATCGTGGGAGCGGGCGAACGTTTTCCACCCCCGGGCCAGGAACATGAACCCGGTGGGGGAAAACTCCACCGCTACCCTGAAAGGGCCGTTGCAGCAGTCATCCGCCTGCAGCCACAGGCCCAGGGGCTCGTCGTCCTCCATCGCCCTTGCAAAGGAGTCTGGAAGCCAGAGCCAGCTGTGAGACGGGCGGTGCAGCCCCACGATAAACTCGTACGCAACCTCCGCTATGTGGGCGTCCGCCCGGGGAGAGGGGGCGCGCGCTCCGTCACGCCCTCCGCGGCCACAAGCACCGCGCCTCCCGCGACCACGAGTCGTGGCCGTTCCGCAGATGCTGGGGCCGACCTCCGCGGCGGCGGCCGTGAAGCGCGTCCGGCCCCGGGGGAAAACCCTCGTCGCTGTGGCCGAATAACGGGCCCGGCCTCTACCCCTCGCCGGCGCCGGCTTCGGCGGCTCCACCTCCTCCGCCGCCTTCTTCCCTTTCTCGGCTGCGGAAAGCTTCCTTTTGGGAGCCATGGCCGCGGCGGTAGTGGGCGGAGATTGGGAAGTTGGACAAGAGAGGGGAGCCGAGGAGTTAGTCGCAAGGAAGGCTGGGGGCAGGGTGAAGGAGCAATGAGATGCCTGCGTCCTGCGCGGGCAGGCTTTATCGCTGGGACGATGGTTATCGAGGCGCCGCGCCCGCAAAGGCCGCCACGCGTCGCCCCTGGGCCCGGCAGCTCGATGGCCCCGCAGCGCTTCGTCCCCAACGGGCGGAACGCGCACGCCGCGGGCCCGGGGGCTACTGTCGGCCCAGTGGGAACCAGGGTCCCACGGCCCGTCTGCTTCTGGCCCAGGAGACGACGCGTGGGCTGGCCCCGGCAAGGTGGCCCTGGCGTCGTTGCCCAGGAGGGAGCCGCCTCGCGAGGAGGCAAGCCTCGCGAGGCCCCTTGCCGCTAGGCCAAGCCCTGGTGAGGCCGGCAAGCCCCAGATCGCCTCGTGAGGCAACCCCTCGCAAGGCCGCTTCGCGGGGCGTGACGTACGGCGCCAGCCGCGGGGCTCCGCGCCCAGCACATGGGTGACGACCCGCTGTCAGGATAAGGACAGCGGGGCGTGACCGAGCCCAGCTTCCATTCTGGTGATAAGGGAGCAGTGGCATCTGCCTCCCCCAAAGCAAGTCCCAAAGTGTTTCCTCATTGGTGATAGAAGATCAAGACGGATCGGCGCGCCAGGACGGAGGTCATTGCCAAGCCCACCAGCGCGTCACGAAGGCTACTTTATCAGGCGGAGACCGCCTTTAGCCAGGATAGACCTGCGCGCCTGTCCCCCTTTGAAATGTCGCCCTGTGGCCACCCTTTCCCGCTCATATTTTCAGGAAAGAGGACCAAGGCACTACAAAAGGGGCAGGGCCGCTTCCATGTAAGGGGATCGATTCATTCTCCCCCACACCTCGTGTACCTCGAGCCACAAGCTCTCTATTACAGAGCAATCCAACACAGGCAGGAGTAGGGTATTACACCGCACGGTGGCCTGAACCTGGGTAGCTCGCACGTCCCCTTCGTGTCCGGTGAGAGCCAGTGAGCCCGTCGTGATCCCGCCATAGTTGCCGTCGTGTCGTAGGTCGCCAAGTGAAGTCCCCCAGAGTTTGAATCTTAAGTTCTTGGAGAAGTTTCTTGGACGCAGATCCTAGACTCCGACAATGGGCTCTTTGTTAGATCAACAATAATGCATACGAGAGCCACTCAACATTTTCATCGTGGTCTTTTCCTTACAATGACTCAACAAAAGAAAAGAATTTCAGAGAAACATACTGAAATATTTTTGGAGTTTTTAGTTTTTTTTCTTGAAGGAAGCAATTTAAAGAAGACAAAACAAAAACGAGAAAAACTATTTACACGGGGAAGCTCCCAACAAGCAAAAGAAGAAACGGGAAATCTTTTTGGGTTTTCTTTTAATACTACAACTAATTAAGCTAGAAAGAAAAACCGAAAAGATGCGAGAAATGTTTTTGGATTTTCTCAAAGTTTTTCAAACACACAAGAAGAAAGCGAGAAAATAAAACTAACATGGATTATACAATGAAAAAGGATGAACACCGACAACTGGAATGAAATGTTTGATCATGAATGTAATCTCGGTGAGAAATACGTACTCCCCCAAGCTTAGGCATTTGCCTAGCTTGGTCTACGGCCATCCGTAGTAGCCATCCGGTCCCATGTGAAAGTGCTGAGGCGGCGGCACCTGAGCGTCCCAATCCTGTGCCTCATCCTCTGCCGCTGCCAATGCGTTCCGGTAAGCAACGATGTCCGGTGGCATAACAGTATATCCGTTCCTGGCATGAGAATCAAACAAAGCAGGTGCAGGCAACAGAATAATATCACGAGTATCCTCACTAAAAACCAAGTTATAACGAATGTGGTGAGGAGGCTCAGGAGCATCAAGAAAGTGGTGGTCCCTCATAGACTGGTGATCTAAGTAAACTCTGGGCAACAAATAATTATGTGGGCGTATGTTAACATTGAAACGTCTCGCTAAGCGAGTAGCATAAATACCACCATGAATTTTACCCTTAGTCCTATTAGTGTGCAGGCGGCGTGCAATGATAGCTCCCAGGTTATAAGTGTTGTCATTATGCAGTGCGCGGCGTAAAATGGCAAAGTCAGGTGCACATAGCGCACCACCTTGCTCTCTAGCAGTCAAGCATTTTCCTATGAATAAAGCAAAGTAATGAACAGCGGGAAATTGCAAGCTAGTGGCTCGGGCTTTCGACACGCCCCTTTCCTCTCCCACAGTTAAAGTGTGGAGGAAGCCCTCAAACTCCTCCGGTCGAGGCTCTCTTATTTCCCCATCAAAGGGGATCAAACATATCCCACAAAATTCAGCAAGCGGTATCTGATGATGTTCAGCATATAAATCAAAGCGCACCGCAGGGGGTTCGAGCCTATTCAGGAAATGAAAGTTTTGCACAAAGGAATTCGTAAGGATGTGGTGCTGGTCACACTCATCTGCGAGGAAGTCGGTCAATTCGGCATTAGCAACAAATTGTGCGAACTCTTGGTAGAATCCGGCTTCGTTCATGAAGGCATTGTGCGGCCATTCGCACGGCCGGACCTCCGTCCTACACGGAATGTTGAGGTCACTGTCCGAGGACTCCCCAAGGACTCCCTTGGCGTTCCGCTTCGAGGAACTCCTCCGGAAGATATTCATTTTCCTAAGAACGAATTTCTGAATTTTTTTGGGCCACAAAATGATATCAATAAAACTTCACAAGATTGATAGCAACTACTCATGTGGGTGTCTAGAGGCTATATCAAGCATTCAAACAACTTGGAACTCAAAGAATTCAACATGCAAGCTCATTTTCAGTAGCACCAAGAGCAGCTAATTATGCAAAATATAATCCACTAGAGCAAAAACTAATTGGAGCAATGGAGGAGTCACATACCAAGTAGCAATCTCCCAAAACAGTTTCGGAAACGGAGCTCCGAGCAAAGAGATCGAAAATCTCAGGTTTGGGAGCAAGAACACGAGAGAGAGAGCTACCAGGAATTTTTGCTAGAGGTAAGAGACGAAGTGGGCTGAAGGAATAAGTGAGGGGGTCCCTATGGGGCCCACAAGCCACCAGGGCGCGCCCAGGGGAGGTGGCGTGCCCTGGTGCCTCGTGGGCACCTGGGGCATCCCCCTGGTATGTTTTTAGTTCCAAAAATTCTTAAATATTCTATAAAAATTCATGTAAAAATTTCAGATCATTTTGAGCACTTTCATTTTTGGGCACTCTTTTTATTGCACGGATAATTCAGAAAACAGGATAATCATGGCATTTTATTGCATCTAACTAAAAATAACAGAAAACAAAAAGTGGGTGCAGAAGGTTGTGCTTACTAAATTCATCGACCACATGCCTCTCAAAAAGAATCCATTAATAAGGTTGATCAAGTCTTATTAACAAACAATTTTCGAGTAACATGAAACCGAAGAACCTTCGTGAACCACTAGGTTACCTCAACGAGGATGTGTACCTCCCCAATAATAAGAGTTTCATATTTCTTTTTGACAGTAGGAAGAGGGAGTTGAAAACTTCCAATAGTAATTGTCGGAGTCTTTTCAATAAGATGAATACCGTTTACTTGAAATTGTTTCTTCGGAAAGTGCACCGTATGTTCATTACCATTGATATGAAAAGTGACCTTGCTTTTGTTGCAATCAATAACAGCCCCTGCAGTATTCAAAAAGGGTCTACCAAGGATAATCGACATGTTGTCGTCCTCGGGCATATCAAGTATAACAAAGTTTGTTAGGATAGTAACATTTGCAACTACAACGGGCACATCCTCACAAACACCGATAGGTATGGCAGTTGATTTGTCAGCCATTTGCAATGATATTTCAGTGGGAGTGAGTTTATTCAAATCAAGTCTTTTATATAAAGAGAAGGGCATAACACTAACACCGGCTCCTAAATCACACAAAGCAGTTTTTACATAATTTCTTTTAATGGAGCATGGTATAGTTGGTATTCCTGGATCTCCTAGTTTCTTAGGTACTTCGTCCTTAAAAGAATAATTTGCAAGCATGGTAGAAATTTCAGCTTCAGGTATCTTTCTTTTATTTGTGACAATGTCTTTCATATATTTAGCATAAGGGGCCATCCTTAAAATATCAGTCAAACGAGTACGCAAAAAGACTGGCCTAAGCATTTCAGCAAAGCGTTCAAATTCTTCCTCATCCTTATTCTTAGATGGTTTAGGAGGAAAGGGCAAGGGTTTTTGAACCCATGGTTCTCTTTCTTTACCATGTTTTCTAGCAACGAACTCTCTTTTATCATAACGTTTGTTTTTAGGAGGTGGGTTATCAAGATCAACAACAGGTTCTATTTCAACATCATTATCAAGTTCTTTATCATTATCTGATTGAGCATCCACATGAGCATCATCATTATTATTATCATCAGGTGAATGTTCATTACCAGATTGTGTTTCTGCATCGGAAATAGAAACATCATTATTATCCTCCAAGGGTTTTTCTACCTCAGGTTCACTAGAAGTGTGCAAAGTCCTATCATTTTTCTTTTTATTTTTCTTTTTAGATGGACTAGGTGCATCAACATTAATTCTTTGAGAGTCTTGTTCAATTCTTTTAGGGTGACCTTCAGGATAAAGTGGCTCCTGAGTCATTCTACCTCCTCTAGTCATTACTCTAACAACATGATCATTCATATTGTTATTCATTTCATTGAGCAATTCACTTTGAGATTTAGCAACTTGTTCTAATTGGGTTTGAACCAAAGATGCATGTTTACCTACACCTTTGACATCATTAGCAATTCTAAACAACAGGTCACTCAAGCGATCAATCATGTAGGCATTTCATTTCAATTGTTTCATAACATTTGCATTGAAATGATCTTGCTTAATAATATAATTGTCAAATTCATACAAACGTTGACTAGGAGGTTTGTTATAAGGAATATCACCTTCATCAAACTTTATAAAAGAATTTACCTCTACTACCTGTGGCGGTGTGTCAAGACCATGTATTTCTTCAATAGGTGGC
Organism: Elymus sibiricus; assembly: GCA_039707655.1. Taxonomy (NCBI): domain Eukaryota; kingdom Viridiplantae; phylum Streptophyta; class Magnoliopsida; order Poales; family Poaceae; genus Elymus; species Elymus sibiricus. The sequence continues at coordinate 276,323,718 of CM077668.1, forward strand.
AAATTCTTAACATCTTCAGCCTTAATACCTTTTTCCTTCATACATTTCCTTCCTTCTTGCATATCTTCAGGACTGAGAAATAGAATACCCCTCTTCTTCGGAGTGGCCTTAGGCGGTGGTTCGGGAAGTGTCCAATCATTATCATTCTTCAATACATTATTCAATAGTTCCCCAGCTTGTTCAATACTCCGTTCCCTGAAAACACAACTAGCACAACTATCTAGGTAGTCCCTAGAAGCATCGGTTAGTCCATTATAAAAGATATCAAGTATTTCATTCTTCTTAAGAGGATGATTAGGCAAAGCATTAAGTAATTGGATAAGCCTCCCCCAAGCTTGAGGGAGATTCTCTTCTTCAATTTGCACAAAGTTAAATATTTCCTGTAAAGCAGCTTGTTTCTTATGAGCAGGAAAATATTTTTCAGAGAAATAATATATCATATCCTGGGGACTACGCACACAACCAGGAGCAAGAGTATTAAACCATTTCTTAGCATCACCCTTTAATGAGAAAGGAAACAACTTAAGAATATAGTAATAGCGAATTTTTTCCTCATGAGCGAATAGGGTGGCTATATCATTTAATTTAGTAAGATGTGCCACAACGGTTTCAGTTTCATAGCCATGGAAAGGATCAGATTCGACCAAAGTAATTAACTTAGGATCGACAGAGAATTCATAATCCTTATCAGTAACAAATATGGGAGAGTTAGCAAACTTAGGATCATATTTCATTCTCTCCTTCATAGATTTTTCTTTCATTTCAGCAAGCAATTTTATAACTTTATCTCTATCATTACAAGCAAGAATGGCTCTAGCCGTCTCCCTATCAAAGACATGTTCATCAGGTGATTCAACTCTAGTAGGAGAGCTAGGCATAATAGGTGAATCATAGTTTTCAAGAGTTTCAACATTTTTAGCATTCTCAATTTCTTTAGCTTTAGCAAGTTGTTCATCAAGAAATTCTCCAAGTGGCATAGTATTATCAAGCATAGTACTAGCATCATCATAAGTATCATTCATAGCAGAAGTAGTATCATCAATAACTTGCGACATATCAGAATGCATAACAGGTGGTGGTGTCACAAGTCTACTCAAAATAGAAGGTGAATCAAGTGCGGAGCTAGATGGCAGTTCCTTACCTCCCCTTGTCTTAGAGGGAACGATCTTGGTCTTAGCGTCTTTCAGATTCTTCATAGTGATCAATAGATATAAATCCCAAGTGACTCAGCAAATAGAGCTATGCTTCCCAGCAACGGCGCCAGAAAAAGGTCTTGATAAAAACCCACAAGTATAGGGGATCGCAACAGTTTTCGAGGGTAGAGTATTCAACCCAAATTTATTGATTCGACACAAGGGGAGCCATAGAATATTTGCAAGTATTAGCAGTTGAGTTGTCAATTCAACCACACCTGGAGACTAAATATCTGCAGTAGAGTGATCAGTAGCACAGTAGTATGGTAGTTTGATAGCAATAGCAATAATAGTAACAGTAACAGTAACGGTAGCAGCAATAGTTTTGTAACAATTGTGACAGTAGTAGCAACAGTAGTAACTTAGCAAAGAACAATATGTGAAAAACTCGTAGGCATTGGATCAGTGATTATGTTGGATAACATTCATCATGTAACAGTCATAACCTAGGGCGACACAGAACTAGCTCCAATTCATCAATGTAATGTAGGCATGTATTCCATATATAGTCATACGTGCTTGCGATAAGAACTTGCATGACATCTTTTGTCCTACCCTCCCGTGGCAGCGGGGTCCATAAGGAAACTAAGGGATATTAAGGCCTCCTTTTAATAGAGAACCGGAACAAAGCATTAACACATAGTGAATACATGAACTCCTCAAACTACGGTAATCACCGGAAAGAATCCCAATTATTGTCACCTTGAGGTATGCGGATCATAACACATAGCAGGTGCGCATAACTTACAAGATCGGATCAAGAACACAAATATATTCATGAAAACATAAAGGGTTCAGATCTGAAATCATGGCACTCGGGCCCTAGTGACAAGCATTAAGCATAGCAAAGTCATAGCAACATCAATCTCAGAACATAGTGGATACTAGAGATCAAGCCCTAACAAAACTAACTCGATTACATGATAAATCTCATCCAACCCATCACCGTCCAGCAAGCCTACGAAGGAATTACTCACTCCCGGCGGTGATCATCATGAAATTGGTGATGGAGGATGGTTGATGATGACGACGACGGAAGATCCCCCTCTCCGGAGCCCCGAACGGACTCCAGATCTGGCCTCCCGATGAAGAATAGGAGGTGGCGGCGGCTCCGTATCGTAGAACGTGATGAAACTTCCTCTCTCATTTTTTTCTCTGGAGTTGTGAATTTATAGGCCTGAGATTAGGGTCAGCGGAGCCACGTGGGCCCCACCAGCCACCAGGGCGCGCCAGGGGGGGTGGCGCGCCTTGGTGCCTCGTGGGCAGCAGGGGGCCCCCCTCCAGTGGATCTTGGCTCCAGTATTTTTTATTTATTCCATAAAAAATCTCCAAAAAGTTTCGTCCAATTCCGAGAACTTTTATTTCTGCACAAAAAACAACACCATGGTAGTTCTGCTGAAAACAGCGTCAGTCCGGGTTAGTTTCATTCAAATCATGCAAATTAGAGTCGAAAACAAGAGCAGAAGTGTTTGGAAAAGTAGATACGACGGAGACGTATCACCTATATACATGATCATTGCCATGAATCCGTCATAATTATTTGCTTTTCTATCAATTGCCCAACAGTAATTTGTTTACCCACCGTATGCTATGTGTTCGAGAGAGAAGCCTCTAGTGAAAACTATGGCCCCCGGGTCTACTTTATCATATATATAAAACCTAAAAATACCTTGATGTAATTTATTTACTTTTATTTTAATTAGCATTTTAGTTTATCTATTTATCTCTATAAGATTTAATCCTTGCAAATAACCGCTAAGAGGATTGACAACCCTCTTATTTGCGTTGGGTGCAAGTGTTTGCTCTTGTGTGTGCAGGTGCGCTTAACGGAATTTTGCTTGGTTCTCCTACTGGATTGATAACCTTGGTTCTTAACTGAGGGAAATACTTATCTCTACTGTACTGCATCATTCTCTCCTCTTCGGGGAAATACCAACGCAGACTACAAGTATAGGGGGTCGCAACAGTTTTCGAGGGTAGAGTATTCAACCCAAATTTATTGATTCGACACAAGGGGAGCCAAAGAATATTTGCAAGTATTAGTAGTTGAGTTGTCAATTCAACCACACCTGAGACTAAATATCTGCAGCAGAGTGATCAGTAGCACAGTAGTATGATAGTTTGATAGCAGTAGCAATAATAGTGACGGTAACAGCAGTAGTTTTGTAGCAATTGTAATAGTAGTAACTTAGCAAAGATCAATATGTGAAAAACTCATAGGCATTGGATCAGTGATATTGTTGGATAACATTCATCATGTAACAGTCATAACCTAGGGCGGCACAGAACTAGCTCCAATTCATCAATGTAATGTAGGCATGTATTCCATATATAGTCATGCGTGCTTGCGATAAGAACTTGCATGACATCTTTTGTCCTACCCTCCCGTGGCAGCGGGGTCCATAAGGAAACTAAGGGATATTAAGGCCTCCTTTTAATAGAGAACCGGAACAAAGCATTAACACATAGTGAATACATGAACTCCTCAAACTATGGAAATCACCGGAAAGAATCCCAATTATTGTCACCTTGGGGTATGCGGATCATAACACATAGCAGGTGCATATAACTTGCAAGATCGGATCAAGAACACAAATATATTCATGAAAACATAAAGGGTTCAGATCTGGAATCATGGCACTCGGGCCCTAGTGACAAGCATTAAGCATAGCAAAGTCATAGCAACATCAATCTCAGAACATAGTGGATACTAGGGATCAAGCCCTAACAAAACTAACTCGATTACATGATAAATCTCATCCAACTCATCACCGTCCAGCAAGCCTACGAAGGAATTACTCACTCCCGGCGGTGAGCATCATGAAATTGGTGATGAAGGATGATTGATGATGACGATGCCGCAAGATCCCCCTCTCCGGAGCCCCAAACGGACTCCAGATCTGGCCTCCCAATGAAGAACAGGAGGTGGCGGCGGCTCCGTATCGTGAAACGTAATAAAACTTCCTCTCTTATTTTTTCCTCTGGAATTGTGAATTTATAGCGTTGGAATTAGGTCAGACGGAGCCACGTGGGCCCCGCGAGGTACCAGCGCGCGCCTTGGGGGGTGGCGCGCCCTGGTGCCTCGTGGGCACTGGGTGGCTCCCCTCCAGTAGGTTTTGGCTCCAGTATTTTATATATATTCCATAAGAAAATCTCCAAAAAGTTTCATCCAATTCCAAGAACTTTTATTTCTGCACAAAAAACAACACCATGGCAATTCTGCTGAAAACAGCGTCAGTCCGGGTTAGTTCCATTCAAATCATGCAAATTAGGGGCCAAAACAAGAGCAAAAGTGTTTGGAAAAGTAGATGTTGGAAATATGCCCTAGAGGCAATAATAATTTAGTTATTATCATATTTCCTTGTTCATGATAATCGTTTATTATCCATGCTATAATTGTATTGATTGGAAACTCAAATACATGTGTGGGTACATAGACAACACTGTGTCCCTAGTATGCCTCTAATAGACTAGCTCGTTGATCAAAGATGGTCAAGGTTTCCTAGCCATAGACATGAGATGTCATTTGATAACGGGATCACATCATTAGGAGAATGATGTGATGGACAAGACCCAAACTATGAACATAGCATATGATCGTGTCAGTTTATTGCTATTGTTTTCTGCATGTCAAGTATCTGTTCCTATGACCATGAGATCATGCAACTCACTGACACCGGAGGAATACCTTGTGTGTATCAAACGTCGCAACGTAACTGGGTGACTATAAAGATGCTCTACAGCTATCTCCGAGGGTGTCTGTTGAGTTGGCATGGATCAAGACTGGGATTTGTTACTACGTGTGACGGAGAGGTATCTCAGGGCCCACTCGGTAATACAACATCACAACAAGCCTTGCAAGCAATGTGACTAAAGTGTTAGCCACGGGATCTTGTATTACGGAATGAGTAAAGAGACTTGCTGGTAACGAGATTGAACTAGGTATAGAGATACCGACGATCGAATCTCGGGCAAGTAACATACCGAAGAACAAATGGAACAGCATACGGGATTAACTGAATCCTTGACATAGAGGTTCAACCGATAAAGATCTTCGTAGAATATGTAGGAACCAATATGGGCATCCAGGTCCCGCTATTGGTTATTGACCGTAGAGGTGTCTCGGTCATGTCTACATAGTTCTCGAACCCGCAGGGTCTGCACACTTAAGGTTCGATGACGTTTCGGTATAGTAGAGTTATGTATGGTGGTGACCGAAGGTTGTTCGGAGTCCCGGATGAGATCCTGGACATCACGAGGAGCTCCGGAATGGTCCGGAGGTAAAGATTGATATATAGGAAGTCCTGTTTTGGTCACCGGAAAAGTTTCGGGTATTTCGGTAGTGTGCAGGGAGTGCCGGGAGGGGTACCGGGGACCATCGGGAGGGGTGTCTCGACCCAAAGGACCTCATGGGCTGTGGGAGGAGTCAAACCAGCCCCTAGTGGGCTGGCCTAACCCCCCCCCCCCCCACTAAGGCCCATGTGGCTTTGGGTGGAAAAATCCAAAGGAGGAAAGGTGGAAAGGGTTTCCAAGTGGAGAGGAGGAATCCTACTCCTAATAGGATTGGAGTAGGACTCCTCCACCTCCAATTTCGGCCAAACCTTGAGGGTTTGAGGCTGCCTCCTCCCCTCCCTCCCTCCTATATATACTAGAGGATTTAGAGGGAAGAGCCAACCCTAATTGCCACATGCTCCCTCTACTTCATCTAGATCGGTTTCTCCTCTAGTCTAGTTTCAGCGGTGCTTAGGCGAAGCCCTGCCGGAATTGTTCCACCACCATAGCCGCCACGCCGTTGCGCCGCCGGAGAACTCTTCTACCTCTCCACTCCCTCTTGCTGGATCAAGAAGGCGGAGATCGTCATCGAGCTGTACGTGTGCTGAACGCGGAGGTGCCGTCCGTTCGGCGCTAGATCGGAAGGACCGTGATCAGGATCGCGAGACGATTCGTGATTTGATCGCAGGACGGATCGTGATGGGATCGCGGGACGGATCGTGATGGGATCGCGGGACGGATCGTGATTGGATCACGAGACGGATCGTGATTGGATCGCGGGACGCTCGGCGATTTGGATCGCGAAGACGTTCGACTACATCAACCGCGTTTCTTAACGCTTCCCGCTTAGCGATCTACAAGGGTATGTAGATCCACTCTCCCTCTCGTAGATGCTCATCACCATGGATAGATCTTGCGTGTGCGTAGGAAATTTTTTGTTTCCCATGCAACGTTCCCCAACAGTAGATACGACGGAGACGTATCTTGTCGCTCTCCCACCGACCAGTCAAACACCTCCCAGCAAATAATGAATAATAGCACAAAACAGGGAAATGTAAACTAGCAACCCTAGGCTCAGAAACTCCCATCGACTCCCCCACGGTAACCTCAGGGATGAACTCCGCGACATCCCTGGGATGTGGCTCTAATGGGCTACCCTCGTTGGGAAGCTTGCATATCCCGCAAAAATCCTCAAGTGTCATCTCTTGGGGAACATCATATAAATTAAATGTCACTATGGGTGTATCTCTCCTAGCATGAAAATGAAAGTTTTGCACGAAAGTATTAGTGAGGAGAAGATACTGGTCACACTTATCTTCGAGGAACAGGATAATGCCGGCATTGTTCGCCAAATGATAGAAATCGTCATAAATCCCCACATCCCTCAAGAACGTGTTGCTTGGCCATTCGCACGGCCGCACCTCGGCCACACGAGAAAGTGTATACTTGGGCTTAGGAGCCTCCTTGGGGTTCCGGCTCGAAGAACCCCTCAACCTCCACTTGAGCATTTTCTTTTTCTGAAAATTTCTGAAATTTTTAGTGACTCAAAATAAAAGTGAACAAAACTCAACAAAATTGATACCAATTACTCCCACATGTATCTAGAAGCTATATCATGCATCAAAACTACTTTGGACCATACAAATTCAACATGCAAGCTCATACACATGGTCACCACAGCAACAAAAATTTGCAAAGTATAAAGCACTAGAACAAAAACTAATTGGAGCATTGGAGGAGTCACATACCAAGGAGTAATTCCTCAAAACAGTTTTGGAAATGGAGTTCCGAGCAAGGAGATCGAAAATCACAGCAAAATGAGCAAGAACACAGGCTTGGGAGCAAGTTTGATTTTTTCTGGAGGAAGAAGAAGAAGATGGGTGGCTGGCATAAGTGAGTGGGTTCCTGTGGGACCCACAAGCCTGCTGGGCGCGCCTAGGGGGGTGGGCGCGCCCTGTGGGTTTGTGGCTCACAGGTGCACCCCCCCCCTGGGGTGTGTTCAGTGCCAAAAATTCTTAAATATTCTGGAAAAAATCATACTAAATTTTCATGGCATTCTGAGAACTTTTATTTTTTGGCCATTTTTTATTGCACGAAAAATTCAGAAAATGGGATAATCATGGCATTTTATTTTATTCTACTAAAAATAACATAGAGCAAAAGGTGGGTACAGAAAGTTGTGCTTACTAAATTCATCGACCACATGCCCCTCAAAAAGAATCCATTAATAAGGTTGATCAAGTCTTATTAACAAACTATTTCCGAATGGCATGAAACCGAAGAATCTTCGTATAACACTAAGTTACCTCAACGGGATATGCATCTCCCCAACAATAAGAATTTCATATTTCTTTTGACATTAGGAAGAGGAAATTTGAATCCCCCAATAGTGATCGTCGAAACCTTTTCAATACAATTAATACCATTCACTAAAGTTTGTTTCTTCAGGAAATAAATCGTATGCTCATTACCATTGACATGAAAAGTGACCTTGCTTTTGTTGCAATCAATAACAGCCCCAGCAGTATTCAAAAAGGGTCTACCAAGGATAATTGACATGTTGTCGCCCTAGGGCATATCAAGAATAACAAAATATGTCAAGATAGTAACGTTTGCAACTACAACAGGAACATCCTCGCAAATTCCAATAGGTATAGCAGTTGATTTATCAGCCATTTGCAAAGATATTTCAGTAGGTGTGAGCTTATTCAAATCAAGTCTTCTATATAAAGAGAAAGGCATAACACTAACACCGGCTCCCAAATCACATAAAGCAGTTTTGACATAACTTCTTTTAATGGAGCATGGTATAGTAGGTATTCCCGGATCTCCTAGTTTCTTAGGTATTCCACCCTTAAAAGAATAATTAGCTATCATGGTGGAAATTTCAGCTTCAGGTATTTTTCTTTTATTAGTGACAATATCTTTCATATATTTAGCATAGGGAGACATTTTCAACATATTAATCAAGCGAGTACGCAAAAAGACAGGTCTAAGCATTTCAACAAAGCGCTCAAAATCTTCATCATCCTTGTTTTTAGATGGTTTAGTAGGGAAAGGCATAGGTTTTTGAACCCATGGTTCTCTCTACTTTCCATGTTTTCTAGCAACAAAGTCTCTTTTATCATATCTTTTATTCTTAGGAGATGGGTTATCAAGATCAACAGCAGGTTCTATTTCTACATCATTATCTGGTTGAGCATCAACATCATCATTATCATTATCATTATCATTATCCTTATCATTATCATTATCATTATCATTATCCTTATCCTTATCATTATCATTATCATTATCATTATCATTATCCTTATCATTATCATTATCCTTATCATTATCATTATCACTAGGTGTATGTTCATTACCAGATTGTGTCTCAGCATCAGAAATAGAAGCATCATTATGATTCTCGGGAGGTTTTTCTATCTCAGGTTCACTAGCAGCATGCAAAGTCCTATCATTTTTCTTTTTCTTTTTCTTCTTAGATGGACTAGGTGCATCAATATTATTTCTTTGAGAATCTTGTTCAATTCTTTTAGGATGACCTTCAGGATATAGAGGATCCTGAGTCATGCTACCTCCTCTAGTAACAACTCTAACAGCATGGTCATTCTTTTTATTATTCATTTCATCAAGCAAATCATTTTGTGACTTAGCAATTTGTTCTAACTGAGTCTGAACCATAGAAGCATGTTTGCTCAAGCATTTAACATCATTAGTAGTTCTAAACATCAAATCACTCAAGCGTTCAATCATGATGGCATTCCGTTTTAGTTGATTGCTAACATACATATTAAAGTGCTCCTGTTTAATGATGTAATTATCAAACTCATACATGCATTGACTAGCAGATTTATTATACGGAATATCACCTTCATCAAATCTAGTGAGAGAATTTACCTCCACTACCTGGGTCGGGATGTCGAGCCCATGTATTTCTTCAATAGGTGGTAAATTCTTAACATCTTCAGCTTTAATACCTTTTTCCTTCATAGATTTCTTAGCTTCTTGCATATCTTCTGGACTGAGGAATAGAATACCTCTCTTCTTCGAAGTTGGCTTAGGTGGTGGTTCAGGAAGTGTCCAATCATCGGAATTTCTCAATATATTATTCAATAGTACTCTAGCCTATCCAACAGTTCGTTCCCTGAAAACACAACCAGCACAACTATCTAGGTAGTTCCTAGAAGCATCGGTTAGTCCATTATAAAACATATCAAGTATTTCATTCTTCTTAAGAGGATGATCAGGCAAAGCATTAAGTAGTTGGAGAAGCCTCCCCCAAGCTTGAGGGAGATTCTCTTCTTCAATTTGCATAAAGTCAAATATTTCCTGTAAGGCAGCTTGTTTCTTATGAGCAGGAAAGTATTTTTCAGAGAAGTAATATATCATATCCTGGGGACTACGCACGCAACCAGGAGCAAGAGTATTAAACCATTTCTTAGCATCACTCTTTAATGAGAAAGGAAACAACTTAAGAATATAGTAATAGCGATTTTTTTCCTCATGAGCAAATAGGGTGGCAATATCATTCAACTTATTAAGGTGTGCCACAACAGTTTCAGTTTCATAACCATGAAAAGGATCAGATTCAACCAAAGTAATTAACTCAGGATCGACAGAGAATTCATAATCCTTATCAGTAACAAATATGGGAGAAGTAGCAAACTTAGGATCATATTTCATTCTCTCCCTCATAGATTTTTCTTTCAACTCAGCAAGCAATTTTATAACCTCAACTCTATCATTACAAGCAAGAATTGCCCTAGCTGTCTCCCTATCAAAAACATAACCATCAGATGTTTCAGGCATTTCAACTCTAGTAGGAGAGCTAGGCATAATAGGTGAATCATAATTTTCAAGAGTTTCAACATTTTCAGTTTCTTTAGCTTTAGCAATTTGTTCATCACGAAATTCACCAAGTGGCACAATATTATCAAGCATAGTACTAGCATCATCATAAGTATCATTCATAGAATAAGTAGTATCATCAATAACTTGCGACATATTAGAGTGAATAACAGGTGGCGGTGTCGCATGCCTACTCAAAATAGAAGGTGAATCAAGTGCGGAGCTAGATGGCAATTCCTTACCTCCCCTCGTCTTAGAGGGAACGATCTTGGTTTCAGCGTCTTTCAGATTCTTCATAGTGATCAACATATATAAATCCCAAGTGACTCAACAAATAGAGCTATGCTCCCCGGCAACGGCGCCAGAAAAAGGTCTTGATAACCCACAAGTATAGGGGATCGCAACAGTTTTCGCGGGTAGTATTTCACCCAGATTTATTGATTCGACACAAGGGGAGCCAAAGAATATTTGCGAGTATTAGCAGTTGAGTTGTCAATTCAACCACACCTGGCGAACTAAATATCTGCAGCAAAATGTTTAGTAGCACAGTAGTATGATAGTTTCAATAGCAGTAGTAACAGTAGCAACAGTAACAGAGACAGTAACAGTAGCAGTTTTGTAGTGATTGTAACAGCAGCAGCAACAAAAGTAACTTAGCATAGATCAATATGCGAAACGCGTAGGCATTGGATCAGTGCTAGATATTTATGTTGGATGACATTCATCATGTAACAGTCACAACCTAGGGCGATACGAATAGCTCCAATTCATCAATGTAATGTAGGCATGTATTCCGTATATAGTCATACATGCTTATAGTAAGAACTTGCATGACATATTTTGTCCTACCCTCCCGTGGCAGCGGGGTCCTTAAGGAAACTAAGGGATATTAAGGCCTCCTTTTAATAGAGAACCGGAACAAAGCATTAGCACATAGTGAATACATGAACTCCTCAAACTACGGCAATCACCAGAAAGAATCCCAATTATTGCCACCTTGGGGTATGCAGATCATGACACGTAACAGGTGCATATAACTTGCAAGATAGGATCAAGAACTCAAATATATTCATGAAAACATAAAGGTTCAGATCTGAAATCATGGCAATCGGGCCCTAGTGACAAGCATTAAGCATAGCAAAGTCATAGCAACATCAATCTCAGAACATAGTGGATACTAGGGATCAAAGCCCTAACAAATTGACTCGATTACATGGTAAATCTCATCCAACCCATCACCGTCCAGCAAGCCTACGAAGAAATTACTCACGCACGGCGGTGAGAATCATGAAATTGGTGATGGAGGATGGTTGATGATGACGACGGCGTCGAATCCCCCTCTTCGGAGCCCCGAACGGACTCCAGATCAGCCCTCCCGATGAAGAACAGGAGGTGGCGGCGGCTCCGTATCGTAAAATGCGATGATTCTTTCTCTCTGATTTTTTTCTCCACTAATAGGTACTTATAGCGTTGGAGTTAGGGCAAACGGAGCTGCCAGGGGCCCAGAAGCCTGCCAGGCGCGCCCCCCAGGCTTGTGGCGCCTGGTGGCCCCCCCTCTGGTAGATCTTTGCGCCAGTATTTTTTATATATTCTGAAATAATTCTTCGTAAATTTTCAGGTCCATCCGAGAACTTTTATTTCTGCACAAAAACAACACCATGGCAATTCTGCTGAAAACAGCGTCAGTCCGGGTTAGTTCCATTCAAATCATGCAAATTAGAGTCCAAACTAGAGCAAAAGTGTTTGGAAAATTAGATACGTTTGCGACGTATCACTGCTGATCATGGATTACTGTTACTTAAAAAGTGAGCATCTGGCTTGGCTTATCATGGTGATGAGCTGCTGCTGATCAGAAAATTAAAGAGGGCATGATTGTAAAACTGAAAGCATTCTAGGAGTACACACTGAACATTTGACCGGTTACCTCTGAAGAAAACATACATCGATCTTTCAGTTTACTGTTGACAGTGACAAATTTTGCAAGCACTAACTTGGAAAAATGAAAACATACACTCATGTTTCAGTTGACAGTGACAAATTTTGCAAGCACTAAATTTTGCAAGCACTAATTTTGAGGCAGAAAAACACATGAGGGATTGGGAGGAAGAAGAAGAAATCAAAGAGGAGAGGTGGAGTAGGACCTTGGCGGGTTGGAGCAGGAGTGGAGCGGCGTCCTCCATGGCGTCGGGGGCACGGAGCGGAGCAGGAGTGGAGCGGCGTCCTCCATGGCGTCAGCGTCCCGAAGCGCGAGCGAGCTGCGTGGTGGATCTGAGAGGGAGAGAGGATGGGGTCAGGAAGAGAGGATGGGGTGAGGAAGAGAGGACGGGGTGAGGAAGAGTGGAGTTGGAGTAGTGGTGGACTTACCGGAGCCTCGCCGGAGCCAGAGTACGCCGTAGAAGCCCATCGATGACAAGATTGGGCCTTTCGGGTGAAAGGGGAGCTACGGGAGGCAGACGAGCGGGGGCAGGGGAGCTTCCTGAGGCAGGAGGGAGCAGCAAAGGAGGGTAGCTGCGGCGGCAGCGGAGGATGCGCGGGAGAGCAGGGTAGCTGCGCGGCAGTGTCGGGAGTGCGGGCAGACGACTGGAGACGACGAGGAGCGCGGGTTGTGTCGGGAGTTTGGGGAGGGCTTTTTTACAAAAACGCCATGGTGACAAGCTTTTCCGGACGGAGAGAGTAGTTTCTATGGCTTATATTGGTAAATATAAATTGTGGAAATGATAGAGTATAGTAGGAATTATGTGAGAAAAATTATGAATCTTGTCTTGACAGTACCAAAGTGAATGATTTATGCTTTATCATAATAACGCATCTCACGAAGTTCCGTTAAGTTTTGTGTGATTGAAGTTTTCAAGTTTTGGGTGAGATATCGATATGAGGAAGAATAAGGAGTGGCAAGAATCTAAGCTTGGGGATGCCCAAGGCACCCCAAGGTAATATTCAAGGAAGACCCAAGCGTCTAATCTTGGGGATGCCTTCCCTCTTTCGTCTTCAACACTATCGGTAACCTCACTTGGAGCTATATTTTTATTCGTCACATAATATGAGTTTTGCTTGGAGCGTCATTTTCTTTTATTGAGATTTGCTTGCTGTTATCAATAAATCATGTTTTGTATCTTTTAGTTCAATAAAATGCCAATTATAGCCTTTACCATGCCCAGTTTGCAAGTTTATGTGTTGCTGTTTGAAAACAGAAACTTTTCTGTTATGTCCTGAATTTATGTGAATTATCAGAACATGATAAAAAATCTGAAATTTTTACACAGTAAGCATGCATGAGTTCTCTGTCACGTGGTAATTTTTTAGAATTTTTGGAGTTAGGGAAGTATGAATTCGTATTCCCCCTTTACAGATTGTTCTGTTTTGGCAGATTTCGGTTATAGTTGCATTGTTTGCATATGTTGCTTGTTTGATGTTTCTATTTGTGGATAGGAGTATTAAATATGCAGAGGCATTTAGTATGCAATGTTTAATTATAATTTTAGTGATTTTTTACAGTAGAGAATGTTAAGGTTTTGAGTTGATTTATACTAACTTATCTCACGGGTTCTTGTTGAGTTTTGTGTGGATGAAGTTTTATTTAGGAGAAGCCATGATATGAGAGGAATTAAGGAGACACAAGAGCTCAAGCTTGGGGATGCCCAAGGCACCCCAAGATAACATTCCAAGAAGTCTCAAGCAACTAAGCTTGGGGATGCCCCGGTAGGCATCCCACCTTTCTTCATCAACACCTATCGGTTAGCCTAAGTTTTTACTTGTTCGCATGATATGTGCTATTCTTGGAGTGCCCTTTTATTTCCATTTTGCTTGCTGTTTTAATAAAATACTTGGATCTAAAATCTTTATTTGGAGAGAGTCTTCACATAGCTACTCATTCACTTAACTACTCTTTGTTCTTCACTTATATCTTTTGGAGTAGTTTGTCATTTACTCTCGTGCTTCACTTATATCCCAAGAGTAAATTGTTGAATGAATTGAATATCATAAAGTTGAAATTATATGTGTTTCATATGCTTGTCCCATGGGGAGTAGTGACTTCACATAAAAAAAGTATAAGTGGTAAAATTTATTGAAAGTTAGCAAACACAGTATTGGTCACTTGAACAATTCATGAAAGAATATTGAAGGAAGAGAGATTTCACATATAAATATACTATCTTGGACATCTTCTATGATTGTGAGCCCCCATTAATTATTTTCAACCTTGATCAAGTAGTTGATGTTGGACAAGGAAGACAACGTAATGGGTTATGTTTGTTTATATTCACATAGAAGTTATATGTTCTTGGATCCTCTAACATGTGGTGCTTGCTCATAATATTTTGCTAGCCAAAATTTCGTACTAAGTAGACATACTACTTGTACATCCAAAAACCCTTAAACCCAGTTTCTTGCCATGAGAGTCCACTATATCTACCTATGGATTGAATAAGATCCTTCAGGTAAGTTGTCATCGGTGCAAAAGCAATAAAAATTGCTCCTAAATATGTATGATCTTTTATTGTAAGGGAAAATAAGCTTTGTACAAACTTGTGATGGTGAAGAAATAAAAGCGACAGATTGCATAATAAAGGTTGCTATCACAAGGGACAATATAAAGTGACGTTCCTTTGCATTAAGAGCTTGCACATCCAAAAATAAAAAACGCATGACAACCTCTGCTTCCCTCTGCGAAGGGCCTATATTTTACTTTATGTATTTACTTTTATGCAAGAGTCAATAGTGTTCTTCTCTATTCCGTTTTTATTTTCTCTCTTGGCAAGCATCATGTGGTGGGGAAAGATCCAGGCACATATCTCCAGTTGAATATAGGTGATCATGAGTTATTATTATTGACATTATCCATGAGATAAATAAGTTGGGAGGCAAAACATTAAGCCCCTATCTTCCTATGTGTTTGACTGGAACGGTTTGTTCTAAAAATATGCTTTGAGTGTCAGCAATCATGGAAGACTAAATGATAGTTGAGTATGTGGAATTTGCTAAATCAAAGCTCTTACATAGACCCTGGAAATAAGATGTGCAATTGTTTGATGACTGAGAACATAGTTTGTTAGTTTTCAAGAAAGTTTATGATCTATACTTTAACATGTGAATAGCTTGCTACTTGTTCATGAGAAGTTTTATGAGATGAGCTACTGTTTATGATATATAATGATGCTAGAAAAAGTGATTGAAATTATCATTGATCAAACTTGTGCACTATGCTAGCATTCACACTTCATAAATTATTTCTTTTATCATTTACCTACTCGAGGACGAGCAGGAATTAAGCTTGGGGATGCTGATACGTCTCCAATGTATCTATAATTTATGAAGTATTCATGCCATGTTTACAACAATTTTATATGGTTTTGGTATGATTTGATTAGAACTAACCCGGACTGACGCTGTTTTCAGCAGAACTACCGTGGTGTTTTTTTTGTGCAGAAATAAAAGTTCTCAGAATTGGCTGAAACTTTTTGGTGATTTTTTTTGGAACATAAGAGACCCCCGAAGCTTCGTGGAAGGACCAGAAGAGTCACGAGGAAGCGACAAGCCTGCTAGGCGTGCCCTGGGGGGTAGGGAGGGCCTAGCGAGCTTGTCGCTCTCTCGTGGGCCCCCTTGACGTGAAACCAACGCCAAAAATTCCTATAAATACCAAAACCCCCAGAAAGAAACCTAGAACTTCCACGCCGCCGCTGCAAGCCTCTGTACCGAAGTGATCTCATCCGGAGCCCTGTTCTGGCACTCTGTCGGAGGGGGAAATCATCACCGGAGGCCATCTTCATCATCCCGGCGCTCTCCATGACGAGGAGGGAGTAGTTCACCCTCGGGGCTGAGGGTATGTACCAGTAGCTATGTGTTTGATCTCTCTCTCTTGTGTTCTTGATTTGGCATGATCTTGATGTATCACGAGCTTTGTTAATATAGTTGGATCTTATGGTGTTTCTTCCCTCTCTATCTTCTTGTGATGGATTGAGTCTTTCCCTTTGAGGTTTCATTATTGTCGGATTGAATATTTCAGATTTGAGAACACTTGATGTATGTCTTGCATGTGGATACCCGTGGTGATAATGGGGTATTCTATTGATTCACTTGATGTATGTTTTGGTAATCAACGCGGATTCCCGTGACCTTGGGGTGAAGTAGGCATAGGGGTTGGTTGCACGTTTTCATTATCTTTTCTCCGATAAGAAACTATGGGGTACTCTTTGAAGTTCTTTGTGTGGATTGAATATTATGAATTTGAAGTTGTTTGATGCATATCGAATAATCAACTCACGGATACTTGTGGTGACATTGGAGTATCTAGGTGACATTAGAGTTGGTTGATGCGTATCATATGGTGTTATTTTAGTACGAACTCTAGGGTTGTTTGTGACACTTATAGGGATGGCTCAATAGATTGATCGGAAATGATAACTTTGAGGCGGTTTCGTACCCTACAATAATTTCATCTTATGTTCTCCGCTAATAGGAACTTTGGAGTGATTCTTTATCGCACGTTGAGGGATTGTTATATGATTCAATTATGTTAGCACTGTTGAGAGATTGCACTAGTGAAAGTATGAACCCTAGGCCTTGTTTCTAAGCATTGCAATACCGTTTGTGCTCCATTTTATCACTTGCTACCTTGCTGTTTTTATATTTTCAGATTACAAAAAACTATATCTACTATCCATACTACACTTGTATCATCATCTCTTCGCCGAACTAGTGCACCTATACAATTTACCATTGTATTGGGTGTGTTGGGGACACAAGAAATTTCTTGTATTTGATTGCAGGGTTGTTTAAAAGAGACCATCTTCATCCTACGCCTCCCACGGATTGATAAACCTTAGGTCATCCATGAGGGAAATTTGCTACTGTCCTACAAAACTCTGCACTCGGAGGCCCAACAACGTCTACAAGAGTAAAAGTTGCGTAGTAGACATCAATCGCCACTGCTGGCGAGGCATGACTTGACAACTCCGTGCGGCCCGGTGTGTGTAGCACTTGCCGAGTCAAATCGAACCCGATTTCGCAATGGGGGGGGCGTCCCATACCGCCACCGGCCTCAAAAATCCATGGTCACAGTAGAGGACGTCCCATAGCGCCATTGACCGCGACACCGAGCCGGAGACCATCACCAAAACGAAGATCCAGCCATCGTGTTATCCACATGACCATGATAACCGCTGCCCCAAGTGCCAAAGACCTTCCGATCCGCAGACCTCGGATGGCTACGATTCTCTCGCATCAAGGCCGTCGACGCCAGAGAAAGCTCTGGTCACCACGCACCTCCTGCGACGTCCTCGGGTGCGAGATCCTAAGATCTGCCGCCACCAGCACCGCCACAAGGAGCCGCCACCTCACCCGTCATCCCTGGCGAAAGGGCCGTCGCCGTCGCCATGACCGGAGCCGCTGCTCCGGGGACCATGCTCCGTGTCGGAGCTAAATCCGGCGGATCTCGGGTAGGGGGTCCCGATCTGGTAGTCTTGGCTAGATGGTAACAAGGACACGAGGGAAACGAGGTTTACCTAGGTTCAGGCACTCTCGAAGAGGTAAAACCCTACATCCTGCTTTGTTTGTATTGATTATGGATGGGGTACAAAGTACAGGTGATCTACCACGAGATCGGATATGAATGAATCTCCCCTCTACGCCTCCGGCACCTCGGTTTATATAGACACCGGGGTACCTAGGGTTTACACATGGTCGGTCGTATCTAAGGGGCAAACGTGCCGAGGACTATCTCTACGTCTTGGAGTATACGCCAAGTCTCCGCGTCATTCCTTCTTGATGCTTCTGGACCAGACGAACGAGGCCCACCAGTGATAGGCTTAGGAGGGTCCTCGGCCCAACCCAAAGGATGGGCAACCGACATGCCGAGCACCCCCTAATCCAGGACTCCGTCACTTCGTTGACCGGCTGCACCCCCTGCCGACTCACCATCCCACGATTGCCGCCTGGATGAACGACCGGAGGAGGAGGATCTCGCGCCTCCTACCCCTCCAGGCAGCAACACCACGACCAGATCCCCGCCATCCCCATCACCGGTGGTGCACGGGCTTACCCGGCAACTGCCTCTGGGGACGACGAGGCGGGACGGCAGTAGGGGGCTAGGGTTTGCACCCCCCCCCCCCCCCCCCCACCAAAAAAAATCGTCCTGGAGGGGGCGCGACTCGAGGGGTTATGGAAGACTCGACTCATGGGTAGTACTAGGTAATAGGGTTTAATTTCTATAGTGCTCTTCAACACTAATATGGTCCATCGTTACGTAGGGAGCTGGATGCTTGAAATGCTTCTACGCATGAAAGATTACCAAATGTGTGGGTCATATGGATTTATATAGTTTTCTATAAGTACTTCTACCGCTTTTAATTTACATTTAATTGTGTATCATTATTTTCCTTTTTTTTTTCTTTCATTGTGTATTGGAAGCCAGAGGTGGTGGCGTAGTGAGCCAATACATGCACGAGATTTATGGCACTTATGAGCCAGTGCATCACCGTTACCTCTTAGTCTAAACAACACTTCATAATTCTCCTTGATATACATATATTTTCTAATATGAAAAGTGAAATGAAACAAAGAGAATATGTTTTTTTTGCGAATAACAAAGAGAATATGTTTTAGAACCAAGTTTGTGTTTTCAATATTATCACACTGTATGTTTTAAGGGCCTATTTGAATCAAGTGAATTTTGTATTGTTTTTGGTATATTTCTATAAATTTGGTAGGATTTCAACCCTCATGAATTCTTTTTTTTTCCTGAAATTTACAGTGTGAACAGGTAATAAATGTCCACGACCTGTCCTCTCCTCCTTGAAAGTACTCTGGTAAAGGGTGAAAAAAAGCGACTTTACACAATCTCTCTCTTCCTCCCTCTCTGGCCAGCCGAAACATCACTCGAACCGCAATGGCGCCTCCCCGCGGTGGAGCTGCTGCGGCCGCTCCCGCGGCACTGGACCTGACCGGCGTGCACATTCTAGAAGCTTCCAGTGTCCCCCCGCTTCCCGAACGGTAACCACCATCCCATCCTTGCTCTCGGTTCCTTGATCAAATCCTTCGTATCGAGGCTTTAGGTGAGGGGATTTTTTTGGGGGGTTTCTTGATTGATGCAGCGGCGGTAATGCGGTCCAAAGGAAGGAGGCTGTTGACCCGGATAAAGATAGGAAGAAGGAGAAGGCTGCGGCACCGAGGATCACCGGTTGGGGGCTCCGCGAGTACAGCAAAATAGGTCAGATGATGCGCCATGGTTAAAGCTCGAGTGCTTACTAATTAACTCGCGTGGTTCATCGCGCATATATTGCTCGGCTGTTTGTGGAACGTCTCTGGAAGGAACCAGTTTGGGCGATTTGATGCGTAGCTGGTTTTCTTCATAGACGATGTGTGGGATTAGAATGCTTTCTGTGCTCTGGATATGCTGTAGCAGATTCCAATCTTAGTCTAGGTGTCATTTGTAGAGGGATTCTGTCGGAGAATATTGCTTTGTTTACCCCAACTGAATTGTAGAATGGCCAATTTAGGTTAGAAGGTGCAGGATGTGGCTGAGGAATTCACAGCCTATTGGTGGTTCATGGGGTGCCAATTCTGTTTCCCTGTTGATTTGGTCCGAAACTGTTAGCAACACACTAGTACATAGACCAATTGCTCACTGATTCAATTACAAGCCATTGATTCAGAGGATGAGGCCATGGCAGGGGAGGAGAGGAACACGAACAGAGGAAGAAGATACCGAAGCGGAGGAGGCCGAAGCCGTCCAGTTCCTAGCCAAGTCGTTCGTAGCCCGTTCACTTGTATTTGTAGTCACTGTCTTCCGTTGCTTCCCAGCAGCCCATGCCCAATAGGCATAACCAATGGTCCAGCCCATGACGAGAGTAGGGTTGGTCGCTAACATCCCCCTTTCCTTAAAATCCGGCTTGACCTCAAGCCGATGCCATGTCGAACCTCCTGGATCACATGGTACTTGATGCTTCATGACTTCGCCGAGGTCGCGGTGGGTGCCGTAGTTGAGGCGGAACTTGGCGGGGTTGAGGGAGCAGACGACGCCGACTTGCTCAAGGAAGTAGTCGTAGCTGATGTTCACTTGGCCACAGAAAGCGTCGAGGTGGTAGGGTTGGTCGACACAGACATTGTCAGAGTAGAAAGCATGGTCGTGGTAGTAAGTAGGAGCTTTAACATTCCTCCTTCCTGTTACTTCAGCTTGAGTGAAAAATCCGAAGAAATAGAGAAGGGGCCAGATGCCTGGATCCCATGACAACTTCCCTTGATAAAACACCAGGCTCCGGGAGCTCCTCATGGCACCATAAACAATGAACTGAAAGGTTACAATACTTGCTAGGTCTGAAGTGAGGTAATGACAGCCACCATTCATAAGAGGATAAGCACACACTGAGTGCAGTGGCCATGCAAATTCCCAAGCAACACATTGAAAATCATATTGCGTACCAGTTTCCGAGATGAGCCTTTTGCAGTTAGGATAACGCATTCTTAGGCAACTGAACTCAATCAGGTGAAGAGAGACTAGTGCTCTGTAATGACAGTTCGCACTGTTGCAAGGAATATCTTGCATATCGTCAAGGGTCGATGCACAACCGCCAGAATCCCAAGATAGGAGCAAAGGCTGGTCAATGAGAACAATGATGTTCTTCATAGGACTGCCAAGAACTGTATGCTTTCATTGGTGCTGTTTCAATGAACGGTTGCAGTTGTATGCATTGATCAGCATAAACCTCTAGAACTGATGATGTACTGACCATACCTAACAGAGTTACTTGGAATCCATCAAACTCCAGCACCATATTAACCCATATGTGACCTTGCCATATTTGTAAAGTTGCTGTAACATCACCAGGAGAAACGCATACACCTATGCACTGTACCTTGGGGAACTCCGCAAAATATGCAGCCGCACTGATGAATTCTGTACCCAACATGTACCAAGCAGGAACAGTAACAACACCATAACGGATGACAATGGAGTTGGCTGGAAGGATCTCTTCACCCATGTGGGGAAACAATAATTCTTGAGTCACACGAGTAGTTCTCCACTGTACTTGTTCTAATTCAGGTAAGGAAACCTCTCCAAGAGTGCAAGGCTGCACTGAATGTGCAAATAATGGTTGAGCAATTTGTCTGTCACTAGAAAAATACTTCCAAGGGAGAAAACCATGCAATTTCCCATTGTACAGGCCCAAAACCACACTGATAATTCCAGCTCGGCTCCCTGTATACATGCACCTCATGTAACGGTCCAGGAAACTGCATATTGACTGCTCCTTCTCCAATTTTTCTTTGAAGCAACACAAGGTTGTGATTGGCATCAAATTCAGCACTTTCCCATATCACAATCAACAAGAGTAGCTCACAGGAAGGCCATGGCTTCAGTGCTATCAGGAAAACGAAGTACTGCTGCAACTTCTCAGTGTGATTTTCTAACCTGACAACAGACATAGGTAATGGAAATGAAACTCTATACACCCAGGCAAAATCTGAAATACTGGGGAAGCATCTAGCAAGTATTTTGCACGCTGGTTCAAAGTCATTCTCATCATGAATAAAGCCAGTGTGAGTAACGTGGCAGTCAGGCTGAGCTTCATGAGCATAATCATCTTGGAATAATAGCTTCACTTGGCAAAATTTGAACCCTGAATTCATCATTACAGAATCTTTGAATAGGTGAGGATTACCCGTTTCTTCTGCTTGCTCCTTGGTGCAGTTTGGAGATTTTTCCAAGCACCATAGTGTCCAGGCTTGGATGCACTCAAAAGACGGCCAGGGGCTGGGTCGTAGCACCTGACCCCTTTTCTTGACATTCCAGTGCACAATCAGCCTAGACATGGGCTTGAGCATGTCCATGTGAACACCAAAACATATGATTAAACACCTCTCAGGCACTGATTTCTGAAGCACACAGTTCATGCATAACTCGAGCGACTGGACGATTGAGACCTCTGATGGAACAATAGTTGTCGAGAACAAGTCCTCCATGACCACATACCCCTTCCGGTCGTGGACGCCATTGGTCGAGAGGTTTGATGGCGAGGTCCAGACTTGTATCTTTAGCTCCGGGGTGAGCGCTTGTGCTATTTTTGGAAGCAGCCTTGCTGGAGTGCCTTGTGTAGACGAGGACACAGGAGATGATGTGTCAATATCATTGCTCGAGCAATTGGTCGAACAGGTAGCAGGCGGCGTCGTGATTTGCTCAAGGACATCCGATGGCTCGAGGTCAAGGCAGCAGAGCTCGGGGACGACACCAACGGTGACCTTGGATGAAGCTGAGGTTGCGGCGGGAGCAGTCGCTGACAGCAACATGGTGACGGTGCTGCTCCGGCATCGTGTCGAACACGTGGTGTGCACCATGGCGGAGCAGCCACTGGTTGCAGGGAGGGCGAGTGAGTTCATCGCTGAACAGGCGCCCGAGATGTCCAGTGCGGAGGTCAGAGTCGAGGTCTCGGCCACGGGCTCGAGGTCGATGCAGCAACACTCGGTGACGACACCGACGGTGACCTCGGACGACGCTGATGTCGCTGCGGAAACGGGCGCCGACACCGATACGGTGACGTCGCGGCTTTGGCATCGCGTCGAACAGGTGGTGGGCGTCCAGGCAGCGAGGACGTTGTCGACTGTGTTCTCAATGGCCTGTGCTGCATCTTCCTGTTGCTGCTGCTGCTGCGCGGAGGCTGATGTTGATCTCTGAGCAGAGACCACCATGGATGCATCAGGAACAGAGGCGTTGTCGTCCGCCACCGACGCAGTTGGGATCGATGTGGACGTCGGCGCAAGGTCGAGGTACTCGTGGTGCCCCGCGCGCGCAGCCTGTAGCGCTGCTGCAACGGCAGCCGACACCTCCGATGCGACCGCCACGGACACCTCCAAAGCCACCTGCGCCGCGATGGCTGTAATACGGGCGCCAAACTCGGCGCGACGCCGTGCCCGCTTGTCCTCCCACTCGGTACGCCCCTGAAGCCAGCCGAGGCCGAAGCCCTTCCGTCCGTCCACTCGGCGAGGCGCCGCTGCTGCGGTTCCTCCACCGACGCGACTGCTCGATCACGGCTGGCAGCCCAAGCTGAACCGCGCGACATGGCTGGAGATCGAAGTCCTCTGATGTGAGAATTTGCTTGGCTCGAATTGGGGAAAAAAAATTGTATGGATTTTGCGTGGAGGAATCGATTGGCTCTGAATACCAATTGTTAGCAACACACTAGTACATAGACCAATTGCTCACTGATTCAATTACAAGCCATTGATTCAGAGGATGAGGCCATGGCAGGGGAGGAGAGGAACACAAACAGAGGAAGAAGATACCGAAGCGGAGGAGGCCGAAGCCGTCCAGTTCCTAGCCAAGTCGTTCGTAGCCCGTTCACTTGTATTTGTAGTCACTGTCTTCCGTTGCTTCCCAGCAGCCCATGCCCAATAGGCATAACCAATGGTCCAGCCCATGACGAGAGTAGGGTTGGTCGCTAACAGAAACATCCTTTAATAATAATAATTCACTAAGCTCTCTAGGGGTGGAAGCTCTCTCAATCAATTGGTGTCTTCAATTTGAGATTCAGTCCACGATTTGACTTGGTTTACAGCAGCTGTGCTTTGTGGAGTGATCTGCTGATGGGTGGGCCTGTTGGCAAGTGGCTGTGTGGTGGAGCGATATGAATCGATTCAGGGCAACAATGTCGAGAGCCCACAGCAATCCAGAGTTTGTTTTGCTCCTTTCCCCATTGGTCAGCCGGTGTTGACCATGCCTTGCGTGCCTCGGCCCAGGTATCGTCAATCGTGCCATGTGTTCCCATCGCGTTGCGGCTCTAGGGGCACGAGATTCTTTTACTGTTGCGCTGGCTGTGTGGACAAGGAAAAGACAGCGCGGAGGCGGAGAGGGGAAAGTCAAAGGCGGTTGTGTGCAGAGCTTGAGGAGATCTCGGCCACTGGAAGTAGGCGGCTTGAGGGGAGTTCGACGTCTTTCCCGGTTGGGCGGTTGGCGGCTGCGAGCACGCGCCTAGGAGCGGCGTCTTTCCACGCCGGTCATTCAGCGGCTGCAAGCAGACAGCTGGATGTTCGGCTGTTGCAACCCTGCCAGCTAGGAGCGGTCTTTCCAGGCAGTTGACGAAAAAGGGTTTCCCCCCGCTTTATATTATAAAGCAACCACCGCATCACAAGTTCATACAAGCCAAAGCAAAAGAGCAAAAAAGAGAGAAAAAAGAAAAAACACAAACGGCAAAGATACATGATACCAAAGGAGCCACTAACAAGCACCGAATGCACCAAGCGCAAGCTTGAGCATCGAGGCGCTCGGCGAACAAGAGCGAGCACACGATGCGACTAAGACGAGGTAGTGGCCCGCTGCAGGAGGATTGCCACGCTCCATCAACTCCCTAGAGGCCAACCATTGTCGGTCCGCCATCCTCCTCTACCTCCGAAGAAGGCCCCCTCTAGTTCTGGATCGGAGGACACTACGCCGTTGACAGGCAGAGTCGCTCACCCCCGGGCTCACATGACCAGGTTGCCGGGGAGAGGACGACAACCACGGCCACCACACCACGCAGTGGCACACCCCAAAGCCACCGCCGCTCGCAGGCATCAACTTCAACCGCAAGCAGCTGAGCGGGAACACCAATGAAAATATCCAACAGACCACATCCCGCGCCGAAGCCTCGACCACCACTCCGTCATCCCAAGATGGTGCCTTCAAGAAGAAAACGACGCCGGAGCGCCGTCAGCACCCAATCCGGAGATTTGGGCTTTCACCTGGGACGGGAAGGAGAGGGCGAGGGTAGGATCGCGATGCCGCCCTCAAGAAGGAGAACGATGCCGGAGCGCCTCCGGCATCGTGGCCGCAACAACCGGCCAAGGGTTTCCCCCAATCCATCCCTACCAGACCCTCAGCCCCACCAACCGCCAGATCCGGCCAACAGAGGCCAGCGCCGGCCGGCGAGGCAAGAAGAAGCTCAAGGGAGGGCCTCCGTCTTCAGATCCGCTCCAAGGGCAAACGGGAAAGCCCCGGGACCCAGCCAATGCCCACTGCCCACGCGGCCAGGAGCGGCGCCCCTCCGCATCCGCATCAGCCACCCGCCAAAGGGGGGCCCATGTGCTTCTCGACTGTGGCCGCCGCCACAACTCCGGGGCGCAGCACGCCGGGGGCACCACAGAGCCCATCACGCCGCCGCCAGGCATCGGCCCTGCCACCGCCGCGCCTCTGCCCGCGCCGCCGCCCGACCACACCGACCCGTGTCGGCTATCATCGAGTAGGGGAAGAGAGGCCTCGTCGCCGCCACCGCTGACCAGCCTTCGCCCGTCAACACGACCGGCGGCGCGAGGGGAGAGGTGGGGAGGAGGAGGGGCCCTAAGGCCGGCGGCTAGGGTTTCCCCTCCGCGTCGCTCGCGGGAGCGACCGGGAGGGGGGGGGGGAGGGGGCGAGGGATCCCAGGCTTGTGTTCGGTGGTTGAGACCTCAATTGTCTGATTTTTGGTTGTTGTGGTGTATTCTGTTGTGCTGTTGTGTGGTAATGATCAGCTGTAGTTCCTCCACGGTATTATGCTGGAGTATTATTGCCACCAATACTATCACAGTAGGGGGCTGCCAAACCATTTTACAAGTAGTGAATGTTTATCTGAGCAGACCAAGGTTGATGTATGTCTGTGCACTGAGTTAGATAGGTTGTTCCAGCGTATATGCATGAGGATGTCGAAGTCCATCTGCAGAAGCGGCACAGCAAAGCACGCAAAACGCTTCTAGTAGGAAATTCATGTCAGATTGGAAGAAAATGTTGTTGGTTAGCTTGATGCCATGTTGGGATTTAGAGCATGGTATGTTGGGTGACATTACATATGATGTATCAGTATATAGCAATGCTCATTGCTCATTGCGGTTACTTTTTGGTGTACACTGGTTCTAGGTCACAGGAAGTTGTGTTGATAGAAATTTCGTGAGGTCATAGATGTGCAATAGAGGGGTTATACCCTTGTACTAGATGTTTCGCTGTAACCTTTTTGATGCGAGATGTTTTTCTGTCATGAATGTAAACTTGAATTGCAAACACACTGGTACTTTGATCTGATGAGCATTTGACATGATTTTGCAGTTTGTGAGAAAGTTGAAGCCAAAGGAAGAACAACGTACAATGAGGTATTCTCCAAAGCTCAAACGCGTGTTTCCTTCATTGATTGGCCATGATAAATCACTCCCGAATGCCATGTTTAAATATCAATGGAGTTTTGCTGTAATTTTGGATGGCTTTATTTAACCTGTAACTGTGCAGTCTGCTTATGAAGCACAAAGAGCATCCTGAATGCCAATGCACCATAATTATCCTGTCATTTAAATGCTGAAAGGCATAAAAATCAATACTTCTATTACATTGCTGCCATGCCATTTTTGCTGATACATAACACGCCTTTCAAAGATATATGCTTGGGAACTGATTTACTTTCTCCCCGCTTGAGTCATTAACTACCTCAACCAGCTACTTTCTATTACAGGTTGCAGATGAAATTTATTCAGAGCTGAAGTCCATGGCACATATTGGTCAAGGGGTTTGTTCCTATTATTTGTATAATATGGACTTCTCTGTTCCCTTTTCGCTTTTTTTTTTATTTTATTTTTCGAATTAAGAAGCATGGCTCCCAATTTCATTTAGCATGGAACTGATACAAAAAGTGTCATCCCGCCAAATGTCATGGTTCCAGAAAGCCTATTACAAACATCCACACGTTTTAGAACCTCTAACCAGCACCCCCACCTTACTGTCTTTGCAACTATGATGGTGGAACACAACCACCTAGCAGAAAACTGGACGATTAAGTTACAGCAAACACTACAAGACTGAAACCAAAGCTAAATGTCGACATCACACCGAGAACTTTCAAGTCCATTTCTCATCGAACTCATCAAACTGCAAAAAACAAAATCATATCTGTAATTGTGCAAAACTTATGTGCTAAAAGAAAACAATTTTATCTCTTTGTAGTTTGATGAGAAGAATATTAGGCGGAGAGTGTATGATGCTTTCAACGTTCTCATTGCACTTCGTGTTATTGCAAAAGAAAAAAAGGAGATACGGTGGATGGGCCTTTCAAATTACAGATATGAAAAAATAAAGAAGCTGGAGGTCAGTTTTTGTGCTTACTTTGCAGGTTAGATGCACAGCAATCCATTCCTGTATGATTATGAGTTGATTGCTACCATCTTTTTTATAGGAAGTTCGCAAAGAACTCATCAACAAGATTAGGAACAAGAAGGCACTCCTCCAGGAAATCGAAAAACAGGTAAGTTGCTTACAATATGCAGCAACTTTTCTTTGGTTTTGTTGTCTCTTACTATTATATATATACTGGTATATTTGATATCTCCTGATGATTCTTTCTTGTTCATTTAAAGTTTGATGATCTCCAAAACATCAAATTACGTAACCAAACACTGGAAAGCTCAGCAGAGAATGTTAATGGCATCCGCCTTCCATTTGTATTGGTCAAGGTATTTTTTTTCTCCTGCACTGCAACTGTCAGAGATGCTTAACCCAGCCAGTTGCAACTAAGCTGTAACATATAGCTGTATTTAGATCACCCTTGTACTCAACTTGCAGTCTGGCATTCCCATGTTTATAATTGCTGACCTAACGTAGCATAGCAACGTAGATTAGAACAAGCAGTAGTGAATAGCGGCTACTATAAATTGTATGGTATTCCTACGCGGTGCTAGGAATGTCTTTCCCTCAGATATGTAGTTACATAAAACACTGGCATATAGAAAGATCACGAGCAAAAAGATACGTGCAAGTGTATTTAATGCCATTTTTTTCTTTAAGCAGACATCTAGGAAAGCAAGGGTGGAAATTGAGATATCAGACGACTCAAAGTTTGCCCATTTCGAGTTCAATGGGTATGTATCTTTTTTTTTCATACTTCTCTCCATATTAGCAGTTCGAGCTCCTAACCAGATGTCCGCAACTCTCTTTTCAGTGCACCATTCACATTGCATGATGATCTCTCAATCCTTGAGGAGATAAGGCGTAACAGCATAGGAAGAGCTGGCCGCGCCACCCTTCACTAGAGACTCAAGAATATTACAAATGAATTAAAAGTGTCAGAACTGGCACAGCCAGATTCTTTTGCACAGCTATGTATAGCTATATATTCTCATGAAAACTTGACCTAGTTAATAGGACAATCTCTCAGGCTTGAGAAGATTTTAACCTGCAAATTTTGTCTCCTTTTTGTGCCTAGCAGGTTATTAGGTCTAAGATAGATGATTCGTATATGTGCTGCTATGTAAACATTGATAGCAGCTTCGGTGCACAAGCTTCGTTGATTATCATTGATGATCTGTTTGTCCTAGTGTTTTTTCCCCTTGGCAAGTCATTTAACTTTCTAACAACAGTTAATGCATGGACGAGTGATGCTCGGTGCTCACTCCAGTGCCGCATCCCTGATCAGTGTCATGAAGGTATGCAAATTGCTTGACCTTGCATGTGTAATCAGGTAAATCAGTAGCAAGATTATACATACTTCTTCCTTCGAAGCTCACCTGACATAATGCTGAGAGCTGAAAGAAATGTCCTTTCAATCTGCATTTGCTACTTGGTAGGATTAAGTTATGCAAAATCCATGAAATATTCCGTCTGTGATTTAGAAACTGCTACTACAGAGTTCGGAACATATAGTCACCATAAACGTCTGGATCATTCGGTTTTGAATGAGCCCCCTCCCCCTTGAGATTAGACAGTGCCGAGCTCGAGCCGGGGACGCCATGGCTTCGCCGCCAGAGGATGAAGAACCTTGATGGCGCAAAAGTTTCCAAGAAGCTGCCAGAGGAGGAAGAACCTTGATGGGTTCGGGTTTGGGGATTAGGATTTAAGCTTGAGGAGGATGATAAACCAAAGTTGTGGGATGTCAATCCAACGGCGCAAAAGTTTCCAAGAATCCAACGGCGAAGTTCATTTAGAGCATCTACAGCCTCAATGAACAAATATGGGCCCCCATATGTCTGCGGACAGGAGCCGGCCGGCCCTCATTTGTCCATGTCCGCAACCACATCACCCATTTTTGAACCATCAATTCCATGCAACGTGGATTCGGCCTTCATACAAAGATTGTAAAGAGAACTAAACTTCGTACTCCTAGTGCAAGGAGATGTCGATGCCCCCCTTGCCGGAGCCGCCGGCCTCGTCATGGGTGGTGGGGCGAATCTCTGGCATCTCCTCCTCCTCCTCCTCGTTGTCCGTGAAGATCCGCTCCTGCCTCGTGTCGCAGAGGTGGATAAAGCGAACCGCCACCTCCCGCTCAGACTAGAGCGAGTCGAGGATGGCCTGGTTTTCGGCCACGAGGCCTGGATCGGCGACAAGCGTCGCGAAGGCAGCAGTGCCCGCTTGCTCCGCCTCCAACTGTGCCTCCTCGGCTTGGGCGAGGTGGAAGCTCTTAGGCACCTGAACGCATGTTGACTAATGATCAAATAAATCATCGCCAGGTCAGTGTTCGAGACGCTAGGAGGACAAATGCAAACCTGTGAACGTCGAGATATGTTAGCAGTTAGCACGACCAAGCCAAGCAAGCCACCATCAACGCCAAAGGCTCAAGTTCCCTTACGAAGAAAAACAGTTTTACGAGATGGGAAAGTCCCTAGAGGGGAGGCGGAGGAAAGCAGCTGAGGTTCCCGACGGCAGGGGATACCCGTTCCGGTAAAGCCCCTAGAGGGGACGGCTTGGCAGCAGCAAGCGAACCTGTATGTGAATACCCATATTCTTCGAGTTGTGAGCTGAATTGTTCAGTCAGATGGACGGCCTCCATATATCAGCCGTCAGTCAAGCTTGCTGGATGTTCAGTGCTGTGAAGCTTAAAAAACTTGCGTGCCCCTTTTACACCATGACTTGGAGGCTGCCACTGCTGCTGGCAGTGGCGGAGCTTGAGCCGATACCATGGGGGGGCCATGCACTGGAGGGGGGGCAAACACAGTTGCTTTCTACTGATTTTAAGTGAAAAAATGACCTAATACAAAGGGTTATATATGTAGGTTGACCCCATGGAACTGGGATGTTTCTATTGATTGGCTTGTCCACAGTCAAGGTCTACAATCTAGAATAGAATGGGTCAAAGATATCATGCTACCTAGCACAGTAATAATGCAAATATCCTGTTTGATATGATATATTGAACCAGTCTCAGGTGGCTCCAGTTAAGAGAAATGTCATCTCTTGATAATCAATCTTGTGTGAATGTTTAAAACAGAGGAGGGTCAGGTAGGAACAATCTAAAATGTACTGTGTCTAAAACAAGTTCACTAGGGTCATATCTGTAAAGATAAGAAAATGGTATCAAACCAAGGGAATCTTAAAACCATCTCATAAGAAAGCTTTGTAGTAACAGGCCTAGAGCAATACATCACTCAGGAAGGATTATGTCATTTCCAGAATCATATTTTCTCAGAGTACAAAAGAAAATAGATGTGACAGATGCATATCCATTTCACAATGGGAGAAGGTAATGAGAGAAAGCATTCATACTGAACATATTATCTCTAGCTGAAGATATCTGCATACACCATACAAAGGTATATTTCAGTTAGAAGTTTTACAACAGAGGGAATGTAAGACAAGCAATGGCCCAATATTGTGTCAGAGCATCTACTGCATAGCGAGCAGTCGAGCACATGAACACAGTAGCCACTACCAGAACACTTGCCATGGGGAAGACCTGGCAGTCTATTGAGTTCGTTCAATAACATATGCTGTCCAAAATTGGCAAGATGTGATGAAAGAAAAGCTGCTGCAAATTCACAATGATGACTCCCCCAGAAACTAGGCAGCTGCAGCAGGTTCGGCATTAGGAACATACCAACCACGGATTATCTCAATGGCCTTCTTCCTCCTTGCAAGCCTGGACTTGCGATGGTCTCCAGTATTCCTGTGCATGGCGCCAACCTTCACTGTCTTGTCGATGGCTTTGTATGCCTCGGAGATCATTTTCTCTATTTCAATGATTTCTTCATGTTGGGCATCGGCTTTCTTCCTAAGCTTTTCAAGGGCTCTGAAAACCTAATCAAAGAGTAAAAGCTTAGGGCATTTGATCTCGTATAAAAAAACTTCTGGTATTGATTGCTGCATTAAAAAACTAAATGTTTGTGCAGATGAAACCACCCTTGTACCCATAACTAGTACTCCGCCCATTCACTATTATAAGATGTTCTAACATTTTTCTTGAATTGGATGTATATAGACGCATTTTAGTGTGTTTGTTCACTCATTTCAGTCCGTATGTAGTCTCTATGGAAATATCCAAAACATCTTATAATAGAAAAACGGAGGGAGTATTTTACATGCCATTAGATTTACTGAAATAACACAGAACACCTATTATTCAGATGAAGTACACCACGGAAACTAAATTTGGTGGTTTGTTACTTTTGTCCCCTTATTCGGATGTTTTGTGGGCAATATTCCAATAATAAATCCACTTGCAATGTCCAATTAATCACTCGTCTTATACTATCAAATTTAATCCGTTTGTAGGTTAATACTACATCAAATCCATCTACATTGACAACAAGGCATGTTAGAATGACAGAATGCAACACCAAAATGTATTTCAAGTGGAGAAATCAACACACATTTTACAAATTCTTAAACTCCGTTAATTTGCAGTATAGAGTCTACTCTACTCCCCTCCCCTCAAAATCCCCCCATACACAGCAACACGTGCTTATGTCAAAGCACCGATTCCCCATTTTCACCAAGCTGTGCAAATTAAGTGGCAAAACTTGAAGGATGGAGAAAGGGATACGCCCGCCGTTAGGCATTGTATACCTTCTTCATCCGGGTGCGCATCTCGGCCTTGCGGGCATGGTTGCGGATGCGGTGTCTGTCATTCTGACGCTCCCTCTTCTTCACCGAGTCGGGCTGTCTTCCAGTCTTGGGCGGCTCGGCGGCGCACACCACCTGCAGCCCCCTCCTCCTCAGCCTCCCCGTCGACACCGAGGCTCCGAACCCACCTGACGAAAGCATTCTCGGTCAGTGATGAATAAACATAATTTTCTTGAGGAAACTCGAGCGGGAGAAGGGAAGTGCGGTACCGATGGGGAAGGCGGAGAAGGAGGTCGACAGGCGGGCCTGTGGGGCGAGGGCGCGGAGGGAGAGGGAGGCGGGTGCCCGAGAGGGGGAGGGGAGGGAGGCCGAGAGGGAAGAGAGGGAGAGGAGCGGGGAGGTGGCGGTGGCCATGGCTGGAGACCAGGATGGGAGGAGTTCGAGCTGCAGCCCCGTCCTGTGTCAGTGCCGATGATGTTATCTTATCCGGGGAAGTAGTAGGTTGCTCCCGGCTGTCGGGCTGAAGGCGGGAAATCTACTTACGCCTACTTCGCACTAAGACGGGAGTTCTTGTAATGTCTTCCGTAAGGAAGTAGGAGTACTTTTTCTGAGTGTGGAGTGGAGAGTTGGATGTGCTAACCACCTTGTGGTTTTAGCCATCTCTTGTACTTCCTGTAACTAATTTTTATCTTCTATAAGGGCATCTCCAACACCGACCCTCAAACCGCCCGCATACGTCCGGACAGCGGAAGCCATCCAATGCGGGCCTGTATCGGTCCGCAGGGCGGTCCGGACGTACTTTCTCCCGCAAACTGAAGACAAATGTGGGGGCTTTGTGGGCATCCGGACACCACCACGCCCGCTTCTGACCATCCTGGCCCACTCAAACCCCCTCCACCCTCACACGCACGCGTTCCCGCCTGGCGCCAGCTGCCCGCGTTCATGCTGCTGTAGAGCGCGCCGCTCCACATTGAAGACGGCTCAGGGCGGACGCGACCTCTCACTGCCTCCGCCGTTGAAGCGGCGAGCCGGCCGAGAGCGCCTCCCGCGACGCATCTCCGGTGTCCGCGCCTGTTCAATGCCGGAGACGCGTTGTTGGACGGGACGGGACGGATATCTACCACGCCCGTTCAATGCCCCGTCTGTCCGTATGCCACCATTAAGTAGGCTCGCCGGCCAAGAAACCAACTCTGGCACCGTGCATTGACGCACCCGGACGCCTGGCCTCACCGGAATCCGCTATTTAAAGGCGGCCACACCCGGCTAACTCCACGCCACAACACAAGCCTCTCCACATCCTCCTCCCTTGCACCGCATCCGCCATGACTGCAGGCGGCGAAGCTCTGTAGGAGACCTTCTCCACGGAGATGAAGCATGAGGTGGTCGCCCTTGCGCCCGCCTGGCAGAGCCGTCGTGCCAGACGGATCGAGGCCGGCTTGCCCGCTAGCTCACCAAAGGACGACCCCACGATGGAGACGGGCTCCGATGACACCGCACCGGAGCCCGCGCCTGTGCACGCTAGCTTCACCATGGAGCAGGTGCAGGCGCAGGCGCACTACAACGCCGCCATGGCGGAGGTGCAGCCTGTGCCGGCGCCTTTGTCGGCGTTCCAGCAGGCGCAGGAGGAACAACGGTACAACTTGTTCCTCCTGGAGCAGCACCGGCTGGCGGAGGGCCAGATCTACGGCGAGCGCGCGAGCGAGGATGCCGTGGCGGCCATGGTCACGGCGAACCCCAACTTCGTCGCGAAGCAGCGCGTCATCTACGATGCCATCCACGCTCAAGCCGCCGCTCGCCAGGAAGCAGCCGCCGCTGCGGTGCAGCTCCAGGCGATCGCGGAGGAGAACAACGCCAGCTGCGCCCCTTACGTGCCACCGACGAACTATCTGGCGGCCCGGTGGGACGACGACAGCGTTGGCGCCACCATTTCCATCGTGGACCTCACATCCACCGGCGACGGACAGGGCGCGGACTCCTCCGAGGATGAGTAGGTCACGGGAGGCGGTAGGGCCTGGTGTCCCATGTGGGCCAGTCCGTCTCCCGTGTTCTACTCTTCCTCACCGGAGACCGCACCTTCACTTCACGGGTCTTATCACCGGTGCTCATGGAGACGGCGGATGATGGAGGCGGTCCCAGGAAGGGAACAACAAGGGCTTGGACGCCAGCGCCCGCCGTAGTTTTTTTTGTTCTAAATGTTCGAAGTGTCATGCAAATCCGCCGTGTTTGCATGAATGTCGTCTGTTTATGTAAATTATATCCGAACTTGAATGAAATTCGGCCATGTTTGCACAAATTTCGTCCGGTTAGTTTGGATGGTAGTTGAAATGTATGCGGGCAACGTTGGATGGCGGCCTCCCACATCCGTATCTGCGGACTGGTCCCCCCGTCCGCGGACGGATGCGGGAGGAAATTTGCGGGTTGCCGTTGGAGATGCCCTAAAGTTATGATACGCCCTTTGCGTATTTAAAAAAAAAGTACTAGTAGTTTTCTATATACCTAAGTAGTTCATCTTCACTAGTTCTATAATCTTAGCATGCACACATGTCACCTCATCAAAGATCCACTATAACATGCATGAGAAAAAGTTTTTTGTTTGAACCGGGCTTAGCCCCTTTCCATTGCAAATGAACGAAAATACAACAGTTCCAGAAACATTGTCAGGGGGAGGGAAAGAGGTAAAGCGAGTCCAAGCACTACCAGGAAATCCACTACATTCGCCCGCCATCGAGACGAATGCTATGGGGCGAAAACCTGGACAGCACCAATAGTTCAAAAACAGTAACACTATTACAACTCCAATCCATAAGGAGCACGTGCCGCACCCAAAATAATCTAACTGAAAGGGCCCGTACAGAAACGAGAAAGGGCCCAACGAGCATGATGACGTGTGGCCGTCACTCTCCGACGATCGGGCATCTGGCAGCATCACACATCTTCATCAACTGCATTATACTTGCTCTGACCAGCTCAATGCCTGCACGTAGCTCCTTAGCATCGTCTCCTTGCTGCAGCCCTGTCCAATATAACAAAAATGAGCACATGGAGAAAACAATCTCAAAAGGCGTTTTAATTTGCTTCTTCTCAAAAGTGGCACGATTACGAGCTAGCCAAATGGCCCAGCAAGCAGCCGCAAGGCCCACCATGTAAAACTTCTCTCCATTAGGGAGAAAAGCATAGCACCATGTAAAGTACTGCCAGTAGTTGTTTGGACATCTATCGGTGCCCAGGACTACCCCAACGGAACGCTAAACAACTTTGGCCACCAGACATGTAAAGAACAGGTGCTGGGAAGTCTCTATTTCGCTGCAGAAGGGGCAGCAAGGATTTCCTGGCCACTTCCTTTCCCTCATCACCTGCCTGGTGAGAACCGCATCCTGCGACATCTGCCACATAAAGATTTTGATCTTGAGAGGTAATTTAGCCCTCCAGATCCATCTATAGTGACATCCGCTGGGCGGTTTCTCCAGCCACTTGTACACTAATTTGGTAGAAAACTTGCCATTCTGGTTTAGACCCCAAGAAACCCGGTAGTTCTCACAAGTCAGCGATAAGCTGTTGATAGTGTTGCGCATCACACCCCACTGTTCTAGTAAATCAGGTGTAAGTCTTCGCCTAAAGAAGGTACTCACCTCAGCAGAGTAAAATTTCTCCAAAGTGCAGCCAGGCACATTACAAAAGTTTTTCATTATTAGTTAATCTCATGCGCACATCCCACCTCATCAAAGATCCACTCAATATGCATGTAGGCCCTAAGTGTGGTTTTGGTAATTAATGACAATCTCTATGGACTAACATTTCATTGAGATATATTTGAAGGAATATTCCATAGGTGGTGCCTTAAGAATACTGGATGGAGGCCCAGTTCTTTTGAGCAGATTATAGAGAATCTCGGTCTTGCAAAACAACAACAGAAAAGAACTCGATTTG
This sequence comes from Elymus sibiricus, assembly GCA_039707655.1. Lineage (NCBI taxonomy): Eukaryota > Viridiplantae > Streptophyta > Magnoliopsida > Poales > Poaceae > Elymus > Elymus sibiricus. The sequence goes on from CM077668.1 coordinate 276,359,712, forward strand.
GCTTCCAAAATCTTGGGAGGATTCTCTAGAATCCTAGTGCAACACAAAATCCCCAAAAATCTTGGATTTTAACAGAATCTCAAGATTTTGGAGAGCCCCTCAAAAGAAAACGTTTGGAATTAATAGAGTGCCCCTATTGGAGCATCTAATTACGGCCAGAATGCCACCGACGGCTTCTATAGTAAAACTATTCGCACGGGTCAGCGCTTGATCCCATAAGTTTGCATCAACGAAATCGAGCACCAGGGTTGGAGGTAGGGGGCAGCACGCTGCCGCCGATCTCGTCCTCGCCATTGCAGTCGCCTCTCGCCGCCACCCCTCTTCCTCCTATTCTCTGGACACCGACGTCGCCCGCCGTCCCTCTGCCCCCTCTGTCGATGGCGTGCCCCGTCCTGACGTTGCCCCTGGAAGCCGACGCAGCCGACCACCCCTCTCCTTTGAGCCAACAAGCCACCGGTGGTCTTGTTCGAGCAGTCTAGTGTCCGGAGCCAAATCCGGTAGATCTCTAGGTAGGGATCCTAAGCTAGGCGTCTTGGAACGATGGTAACAAGGACACAAGGATTTTACCCGGGTTCGGGCTCTCTCAAAGAGATAATACCCTACATTCTGCTTTTGTTTATTGTACTGGGTATAGTATAGAGTACAAGTATCTTCCACGAGATTGTTGTGTAAGATTCTAATGATCTATCGTCTAGCCTACCTCGGTTTATATAATTCACCGGAGGCCTAGGATAACATGAGTCTTTGTCCTGTGCGCCAAGTCTTGTGGAATCCTCCTTGTATGTGTCATGGACTACCTGAAGTAGCCCAGGTCGGAACCGATAAAGAGGGTCCTCGGCCCGGCCCACTGATACGTCTCCAACGTATCTATAATTTTTGATTGTTCCATGCTATTATAGTATCAATCTTGGATGTTTTTATATGCAGTTACATATCATTTTTTGGGACTAACCTATTAACCTAGTGCCCAGTGCCAGTTGCTGTTTTCTGCTTGTTTTTGGCTTTTCAGAGAAACAGTACCAAATGAAGTCCAAATGCCACGAAAATTTTTGGAGATTTTTTTCTAGATAAAAGAAACCTTGGAAGCTTCGGGAGGAGGCCAGAAGCCTCATGGAGGCTTCACAAGGCAACAGGGCGAGCCCCGAGGGGGAGGGGCGCCGTGTTGCCTTGTGGGGCCCACGTGACTCCGTTTGACCTAATTCCATTTCTATAAATTCACAAATATTGGGAAACCCCCAGAGTGCCATAAGAAAAAACCTTTCCGCCACCGCAAGCCTTTGTTCTTCCGCGATCCCATCTGAAGGCCTTTTCCGGTACTCTGCCGGAGGGGGAATCGATCACGGAGGGCTTCTACATCAACCTTGCTGCCCTTCCGATGATGTGTGAGTAGTTTACCATAGACCTACAAGTCCATAGCTAGTAGCTAGATGGCTTCTTCTCTCTCTTTGATCTTCAATACAATGTTCTCCTCGATGTTCTTGGAGTTCTATCCGATGTAATCTTCTTTTGCGGTGTGTTTGTTGGGATCCGATGAATTGTGAGTTTATGATCAGATTATTCATGATAAATATTTGAGTCTTCTCTGAACTCTTTTATGCATGATTTTTATAGCTTTGTATTTCTCTCCGATCTATTGATTTGGTTTGGCCTACTAGATTGATTTATCTTGCAATGGGAGAGGTGCTTTGTGATGGGTTCAATCTTGCGGTGCTCAATCCCAGTGACAGAAGGGGGCATGACACATATTTGTATTGTTGTCATTAAGGATAAAAAGATGGGGTTTATTCATATTGCTTGAATTTGCTTCTCTACATCATGTCATCTTGCTTAAGGTGTTACTCTGTTTTTATTAACTTAATACTCTAGATGCATGCTGGATAGCGGTCGATGAGTGGAGTAATAGTAGTAGATGCAGGCAGGAGTCGGTCTACTTGTCTCGGACGTGATGCCTATATACATGATAATTGCCATGAATCTGTCATAATTTTTGCTTTTCTATCAATTGCCCAACAGTAATTTGTTTACCCACCGTATGTTTATGTGCTCAAGAGAGAACCCTCTAGTGAAAACTATGGCCCCCGGGTCTATCTTTATCATATAAAAACCCTAAAAATACCTTGATGTAATTTATTTACTTTTATTTTAAATAGTGTTTTAGTTTATCTATTTACCTCGATAAGATTTAATCCTTGCAAATAACCGCTAAGAGGATTGACAACCCTCTTATTTGCGTTGGGTGCAAGTGTTTGCTCTTGTGTGCGCAGGTGCGCTTAATGGAATTTTGCTTGGTTCTCCTACTGGATTGATAACCTTGGTTCTTAACTGAGGGAAATACTTATCTGTACTGTACTGCATCATCCTCTCCTCTTCGAGAAAATACCAACGCAGACTATAAGTAGCAGGAAGAATTTCTGCCGCCGTTGCCAGGGAGACATCATCAAAATTACCAAGTACCTTCGCACAAACTATCAATCACTTGCATTTATTTTATTTGCCTTTTATTTGCATTTGCCTCTCGTTTTCATCTCCCCCACTTCTAATTTATTTTTTTTACAAAAACACAAAAAATTTATTTGCTGGTTCGCTAGTTCTGTCACTATGTCGTTAGAGGAATTTCGCGATAGTTTCTATAGTAGAAGACTGTCTGAAATTGAAAATGTTACTAAGAGTTTTATGACTTCGCAATTTGAGCAGAATAAATTCTTTTCCGAAGAGCTTAAGGAACATTCTAGCTTGTTGGATGCCATTAATAAACAACTTGAAGATGTTAATCTAGAAGTATCAAACCTTCAGGCTCAACTTGCTAATACTAAAAATTTACTAGGAAAAATTTCGGATAAACAAACAACTCTAGTGAATAGGATGGCTGCCAAACCAGAGTCACTAGCTGGTAATGATGAAGATATTAAAATGATTGGTGTCACTCCTATTGAATCATTATTTAGTAACATAAAACTTGATGAAAAAGGGACTGGAGAAGAGTCAACTTTAGATAGAAGGAGTCCCACACTTGCTTGGAAGGTGATAATCTTGATCATAAAAATGAAAAAAGTGGGTTTGGAGAGGTCAAAACTTTAAATAGTAATGCACCCACTACTTTGGATTACAAGGACTTTAATTATGATAGTTGTTCTTTAATTGAGTGTATTTCCTTGTTGCAATCCATGATTAATTCACCAAATGCATATGAACAAAATAAAGCTTTCACTAAACACATTGTAGAAGCCATGATGAAAGCACATGAAGAAAAACTTGAGTTGGAAGTATCAGCTCCTAGAAAATTACAAGATGAATGGGAACCTACTATTAAAGTAAAAATTAAATATTATGAATGTAATGCTCTTTGTGATCTTGGTGCTAGCGTTTCCACTATACCAAAGTCCTTGTGTGATGTGCTAGGTCTCACCGACATGGATCCTTGTTCCCTTAATTTGCATCTTGCGTATTCCACTATTAAAAAGCCATTGGGTAGAATAAATGATGTTCTTATTCTTGCAAATACAAATTATGTGCCCGTGGACTTTATTGTTCTTGACATTGAATGTAATCCTTCTTGCCCCATAATACTTGGTAGGCCATTTCTTCGAACTATTGGTGCTATTATTGATATGAAAGAAGGTAATATAAGATTTCAATTTGCACTAAAGAAAGGGATGGAACACTTCCCTAGGAAGAGAATTAAAGCACCTTATGAATCCATTATGAGGGCCACTTATGGAATTAACTTGAAGGATGACAATACTTGAAACTATGCATTATGCCTAGCTAGGGGCATAAAACAATAGCGCTTGTTGGGAGGCAACCCAATGAATAAAATAAATTTTTGCTTTTACCTTCTGTTTTTGTGTGTTTGCATAATTATAGCTTCTGTTATGACTGTGTTTTTATGTTTTAGTTAGTGTTTGTGCCAAGTAATTCCTTTGGATGATTTGGAAGATAGTATAATTGATGTTGTTTGGAAAACAGAAAGTTTTGCATCCAGTACTGGAATTTTCATTCTGTACTGGAGAGTCAGAAAAATCTGAAATTTTTACACAGTATTGGTATATGAATTTCCCACATTTTCCTAATTTTTCAGAATTTTTGGAGTTACATAAGTATGGATTTTAAATAGATCTTTACATACTGTTCTGTTTTAGACAGATTCTGTTTTTGTTGCATAGTTTGCTTATTTTGATGAATCTATGGATCGTATCGGGGGGTATGAGTCATGGATAAGTTGGAGTACAATAGCATTATGCCAATATTAAATATGAATCAATTTACAACAGTACCTAAAGTTAAAGATTTATTTGTTATACTAACGGATCTCACGAGGTTTCTGTTGAGTTTTGTGTGGTGAAGTTTTCAAGTTTTGGATGAGACTACGATGGATAAAGGAATAAGGAGCGGCAAGAGCCTAAGCTTGGGGATGCCCAAGGCACCCCAAGGTAATATTCAAGGAAGACTCAAGCGTCTAATCTTGGGATGCCCCGGAAGGCATCCCCTCTTTCGTCTACAATCTATCGGTAACTCACTTGGAGCTATATTTTTATTCATCACATGATATGTGTTTTACTTGGAGCGTCTTGTGAAATAGTTTGTTTGCTTTTTAGTTTGTCACAATCATCTTTGCTGAACACACCTTTTTGAGAGGGACACACATTATTCGTGATTTGTTAGAATACTCTATGTGCTTCACTTATATCTTTTGAGCTAGGCAATTGCTCTAGTGCTTCACTTATATCTGTTAGAGCACGGCGGTGGTTATATTTTAAAGAAATAGTTGCACTCCCATGCTTCACTTATATCTTTTTGAGAGTCTCATGATAGCAATGGTAATATGCACGGGTTATGAATTTGGTCCTGATATGATAGGTATTCAAGAGGGATATAATAAAACTTTCATGTAGATCACTGAATAGGATAGATTTGATTCCTTGCAATAGTTTTGCGATATTAAGATGCTAATATGGGGGAGGTATTAGTAGATAATTGTGGTTTAGTAGGAATAATAGTGTTAAGGTTTGTGATTCCCGAAGCATGCACGTATGATCTGTCGTTATGCTAAGAAGTTGGAGCATGATTTATTATTGATTGTCTACCTTATGAGTGGCGGTCGGGGACAAGCGATGGACCTTGTCCTACCAATCTATCCCTCTCAGGGCATGCGTAGTAGTACTTTGCTTCGAGGACTAATAAATTTCGCAATAAGTATGTGAGTTCTTTATGACTAATGTGAGTCCATGGATTATACGCACTCTCACCCTTCCGCAATTTGCTAGCCTCTTCGGTACCGTGCATTGTCCTTTCTCACATCGAGAGTTGGTGCAAATTTCGCCGGTGCATCCAAACCCCGTGATATGATACGCTCTATCACACATAAGCCTCCTTATATCTTCCTCAAAACAGCCACCATACCTACCTATCATGGCATTTCCATAGCCATTCCGAGATATATTGCCATGCAACTTCCACCGTTCCGTTTTTATGACATACATCATCATTGTCATATTGCTTTGCATGATCATATAGCTGACATAGTATTTGTGACTCAGCCACCGTTCATCATTGTTATACATGTTACGCTAGCATCATTGCACATCCTGGTACACTGCCAGAGGCATTCATATAGAGTCATATTTTTGTTCTAGTATCGAGTTGTAATGTTGAGTTGTAAGTAAATAGAGGTGTGATGATCATCATTATTAGAGCATTGTCCCAGTGAGGAAAGAATGATGGAGACTAATGAGTCCTCGAAAAAGTGGGGATGAGGTCCATGAGATCGTTCTAAAAAAAAGAGGCAAAAAAGAGCCATGAAAAAAAAATGAGAGAAAAAGAGAGAAGGGGCAATATTACTATCCTTTTCCACACATGTGCTTCAGAGTAGCACCATGTTTTTCATATAGAGAGTCTCCTATTTTGTCACTTTCATATACTAGTGGGAATTTTTCATTATAGAACTTGGCTTGTATATTCCGATGACGGACTTTCATATGCCCGAGGTCTTCATGAGCAAGCAAGTTAGATGCACACCCACTTAGTTTTCATGATGAGCTTTCATATACTTATAGCTCTTAGTGCATCCGTTGCATGGCAATCCCTACTCCTCGCATTGACATCAATTGATGGGCATCTCCATAGCCCATTGATTAGCCTCGTCAATGTGAGACTTTCTCCATTTTTTGACTTCTCTTATTTATCTCTACCACCATACTCTATTACACCCATAGTGCTATATCCATGGCTTGCGCTCATGTATTGAGTGGGAGTTGAAAAAGCTGAAGCGCATTAAAAAGTATGAACCAATTGCTCGGCTTGTCATCGGGGTAGTGCATGATAAATACTTTGTGTGAAGAAGATGGAGCATGACAGGATTGTATGATTTTGTAGGGATAACGTTCTTTAGCATTTTTATTTTGAAAGACATGATTGTTTGCTAGTATGCCTGAGTATTGATGTCTTTATATCAAACTATAGACTATTGCTTTGAATCATTTGGATCTTATTATTCATACCGTAAAAGAGAGATTACATGATGAAACATGATAGGTAGCATTCCACATCAAAAATTCTGTTTTTATCATTTACCTACTCGAGGACGAGCAGGAATTAAGCTTGGGGATGCTTGATACGTCTCCAACGTATCTATAATTTTTGATTGTTCCATGCTATTATAGTATCAATCTTGGATGTTTTTATATGCAATTACATATCATTTTTTGGGACTAACCTATTAACCTAGTGCCCAGTGCCAGTTGCTGTTTTCTGCTTGTTTTTGGCTTTTCAGAGAAACAGTACCAAATGAAGTCCAAATGCCACGAAACTTTTTGGAGATTTTTTTCTGGACAAAAGAAACCTTGGAAGCTTCGGGACGAGGCCACAAGCCTCACGGAGGCTTCACAAGGTAACAGGGCGCGCCCCAGGGGGGGCGCGCCGTGTTGCCTTGTGAGGCCCACGTGACTCCGTTTGACCTAATTCCACTTCTATAAATTCACAAATATTGGGAAACCCCCAGAGAGCCAGAAGAAAAAACCTTTCCGCTGCCGCAAGCCTCTGTTCTTCCGTGATCCCATCTGGAGGCCTTTTCCGGTACTCTGCTGGAGGGGGAATCGATCACGGAGGGCTTCTACATCAACCTTGCTGCCCTTCCGATGATGTGTGAGTAGTTTACCATAGACTTACGGGTCCATAGCTAGTAGCTAGATGGCTTCTTCTCTCTCTTTGATCTTCAATACAATGTTCTCCTTGATGTTCTTGGAGTTCTATCCGATGTAATCTTCTTTTGCGATGTGTTTGTTGGGATCCGATGAATTGTGAGTTTATGATCAGATTATTCATGAGAAATATTTGAGTCTTCTCTGAACTCTTTTATGCATGATTGTTATAGCTTTGTATTTCTCTTCGATCTATTGATTTGGTTTGGCCTAGTAGATTGATTTATCTTGCAATGGGAGAGGTGCTTTGTGATGGGTTCAATCTTGCGGTGCTCAATCCCAGTGATAGAAGGGGGCATGACACGTATTTGTATTGTTGCCATTAAGGATAAAAAGATGGGGTTTATTCATATTGCTTGAATTTGCTTCTCTACATCATGTCATCTTGCTTAAGGCGTTACTCTGTTTTTATTAACTTAATACTCTAGATGCATGCTGGATAGCGGTCGATGAGTGGAGTAATAGTAGTAGATGCAGGCAGGAGTCGGTCTACTTGTCTCGGACATGATGACTATATACATGATCATTGCCATGAATCCGTCATAATTATTTGCTTTTCTATCAATTGTCCAATAGTAATTTGTTTACCCACCGTATGTTTATGTGCTCAAGAGAGAAGCCTCTAGTGAAAACTATGGCCCCCGGGTCTATCTTTATCATATAAAAAATCCAAAAATACCTTGCTGCAATTTATTTACTTTTATTTTAATTAGTGTTTTAGTTTATCTATTTACCTCGATAAGATTTAATCCTTGCAAATAACCGCTAAGAGGATTGACAACCCTCTTATTTGCGTTGGGTGCAAGTGTTTGCTCTTGTGTGCGCAGGTGCGCTTAACGGAATTTTGCTTGGTTCTCCTACTGGATTGATAATCTTGGTTCTTAACTGAGGGAAATACTTATCTGTACTGTATTGCATCATCCTCTCCTCTTCGGGGAAATACCAACGCAGACTACAAGTAGCACCCACCTGGCCGGGAGTCGACATGGTAAGTACCATACCCCCTAGTCTAGGACACCGACATCCACATTGAGCATCCCTCTTTCTCATCTAAATTTGCTAGATGGATGGATTGATTGATGATTTTGTTAGATGAACATGTTGTTTGTGAATAACGCTAGATTTTGTTTTGCTACTGTCAATGCCACTATCAATTGGTGTTGTTGGATAGATGTTGCTATTGTCAATTTTTGCTATTGTATGAATGTTGTTGTTAGATGGATGAATGTTGTTGTTCAATGCTAATGTGAGAATGGTGGATGGTAATGGTAGATGGAGAAAGTCAAGGGACCCAAAGCAAATTGGGATAGTGTGGCTCATACCATTTTTATGAATGCTTGCGTAGAGGAGGTGCGAGCAAATCACCGCTCCGGCGCCACTTTGTCGGACATAGTACAAGCTAATTGCATAGAAACTTCAATGAGCACTCTAGAAGAAACTATTCGAGTCGGCAAATAAAAAATGGGTGGGATGTATGCAGAAGCGATTATAACACATGGAAGACATTGATTCACCAAGCATCTTGCATAGGAAGAGATGAGGATACGAAGACCATTGTTGCTACGACTGAGTGGTGGGCATTGGAGATAAAGGTATCGTTGTTGTCATGTCATTTTTTCAATACTGAGTAATGTTACTTTTATTTTGCTATTAACCTGTGGTGCTATATGATTACAGGTACATTCACAAGCTGCCAAATTCTGGTATGCTCCACTAGCAGAGGAGGATAAAATGTCAAAGGTTTTTGATACTTGTTGTGTCACAAATGAGCATGTGAGGGTGCCAACTCCCACATGTCAAGGTGATACCTCTCGAGTCAATTTGGAGGAGGATTCAGGGTGTGAAAGACAGGAAGGCCAAGTTACACCTCTTCTGAATCGAAGAAAGAGTGGGAAGAAGAGGCCATGTCCTTATTTGACAAGTCCTAAGATGAATGAAAAGGGCAAGCGAGAATGCTAAAATGAGGCATTTGTGTGCATGGTGGACATCTTTGGTCCAAAGGACGAGAGGGAGACAGAGGAGAGTACAAAAGAGATTGTGGATCCAACAAGACAAGAGATTCAAGACATGATGGCCATGGTGGAAGCAGATGGTGCCAAATTAACTAGGAAGTGATGAACATTTCTATGTTACAAATCTTTTTGTGGAAAAGAAATATCATGATGTTTTCTCCTCCTTCAAGGCTCATGAACCTCATGCGAGACTTAGATGGCTAAAGAGGATATGGGAGCTAAAAAATAAGTATAACCTCTATGTTCTAAATGTTTTGAACCAAACTATTTGCTTTCAACTTGTACTGTTGTGAACTATGTTACTTGCTTCAAACATGCTATTTGTTCTCATATTTGTAATGTTGTGAACTATGTTATGTTGTTGAAGTATTTGCTATGAATTATGTTGTATCATGTTATCGCCTTATGTGCTATCAATTTGTATTGTTTTGTTGTTAACCTCTTATGTGCTATGTTGTTGTGGCAGATGGACATTTCCAAAAAAAAACAAGAAGAAAAGGAATCTGAGACGAACATGGTTGCATTTTCTATGGATGTGGCGTAGTCAAGTATCAGATTGCCGTATGCACCAAGGAAGTTACACCTTGTTACATGCATTCAATGGATAGAAGAGAACGAGCAAGATCCAAAAGGTTTCTATGCTATGTTCAGAATGAGGATGTCAGTGTTTCATCCATTACATGATCTGTTAGTTGAGAAGTATGAGCTTAAGTCAACTTGCAACATATCATCCAAAGAAGCATTGTCACAATTTTTATGGACTGTGGGTACATGTCAGACCACTAAGGTTCGCACATAGTCATTCTATCATTACCAAAAAAAACTAGCTAAATACCCGTGCGTTGCGATGGGATGAAACAATATCTAAAGAGAGGTGACGTGTGACCGATAGTCATCAGCCATGGTGGCGTCAACTATGTTGTGACGTTGTTGGTGTATACCCGCTGCTACCTGGAGAAGGGTGGCGAGATGAGGGGTGGGCTATGATTTTAGCGATCCTTGGGCTCTATCGCTGCTGACAGCGGATGGGGACACTAGTGTGTCATGTTGCGATAATTCAACCTGGAGCCCGGGCTCAGATGAGCCCGGTGAACAGTACCTCGATTTGAAATAGAAAAAAAAACAAAAAATTTCAATTTTTTTTGTGGTGCAAGATGCTCCTGTGCGTGTACTCCGTGCAAAATTTTGTGAAGTTTGGACATTCGAGGAGCTCGTGGCAAAAAAAACAAAATCAGGCGTGAACAGTGCGATTTTCAAAAGTTTCTCAGACATCCGAAATTTGTCTTTTTTGCCACAAGCTCCTCGAATGTCCAAACTTCACAAAATTTTGCACAGAGTTCATGCACAGGAGCATCTTGTACCACAAAAAAAATTGAATTTTTTTTGAAATTTTTTCTATTTCAAATCGCGGTACTGTTCATGCCCGAGCTCATCTGAGCCCGGGAGCCAAATCGCTGCTTCCGTCATGTTGCATGCTCATCGATGGATAATAAGCGCAGCCTCGTGACCTAGCACGGCTGTCGGTGTAGGCAGCCGAGACTTCACGTATAGTCGTCGTGGGGAGGCACATTTGTGTCTGTGATTGATGAGCAATCAACACAATGTTGTCCGAGCCGACCACATCGTAACGAAAGATGGGGCGGCGACGTAGAAGCCCCAGCGCAGAAACCCTTCCTGCCGCTTGATATGTTGATTCTTTAGATGGTAAGGGCATCTCCAAAGGAGACCCTCAAAGCTCCGTTATATGTTCAGATTGTAGTGTCCGGACCACATTTGTCAATTTTTGTTATCCAATGGGACTCCTATCGATCCGCGGAGCGGTTCGGACGTCGTTTTCCCGCAAACTGGAAGCAACCTGGGGGTGCTACGCGGGAGTCGGGACCTCTGCATGTCCAACTAAAAAATGCCACATGGTTCCCTCTGTCCTTTCTCTTATTTCTCTCCCCTCTCTCTCTCCCCACACCACACACACACAACACACGAACGCCACACGCAGCCACCAACGAGCAAAGCCACGCCGTCGCCCGGCCTCTCCTCCTTCCGGCTCCTTCTCCCTCATCCCGTCCATCCTAGCCGCCTCGTCACGCCGTCGTCGGCCTCGGCTCTGACGAGCCACACGTTGGCCGTCACCTGCACGACCAGCTCCGCCTCCGGCCGCCACTGGCCACGCCCTCATCACAAGCCGCTGCTCTAGCCACCCTCCAACCACCACCACGCACATCTTGAACTTCTCAGGTGCAACGGCGCTCGTCCTTGGACTCATGCCTGTTCAAGCCAGCGAGCGAGCCACCACAAATCTGCGAGCTCCTCAGATGGCGACCGCGTGAATGCATGCAAAGATAGCGTCGGCTATGCGTGCTTTTGATATGAGTATGCTTTGATCAAACCCGGCCGTGTGTACGTGCACTGGTTGCTCTCGTGCTTGCACCATAAAAACACGTTTTTCATCGTTTTTATGAATCGTTCGTTGCTGCGTGGAGCCAACGAGGCCGGGCAACTGCCTAGGGTCGCTGGGCGCTGTCTCCGCCACTGGTAGAATACTCACTGTGTAAACTGAACAAACCAATTCTTTACCGTTCCACGAGAGCAATTGAATAAATTATTATTATCTTGAATATATAGTAGTAATAATAATAAAATAAAGGCTTGTATCACTCGAACGCTATTGTCTATGGTCAGTATGCACGGAAGCGTCCAACCGATGCACTTATCCTCTTGAGCTTAACCAGGAAGTTCATGTTATGCGCCACTAAGAAAAAAAGGAAAAAAGAAAAAAAAATCTACAGCCGTGGGACAAAAAGAGAAAACAATTTTACAGTCGTTACCGAACAGACTGACCCCTCAGCGCTCACCTCACTCACCCTCTCTCACCGCTCACCCTCTCGGCCTCTCCCCTTCGGCGAGCGGCGGCAGGCCGGCAGCGATGGGCAAGGGCGGCTGCTGCCTTCCTAGCAAGAGGCAGCGTCTCCAGCTCCCGCTGGCTTCACACTGCTGCGTCCACTCCTTCGCCCCGCCCCACTGGTGCCACGCCGGTCCGAATCTGGTTGTGACCACGCCCAGCGATTCGCGCGCGCCGTGCAGCGCGAGGTGGGCTCCGTCCCGTGCTCCCGCGGGATCCGGCTCCGCGTCCCGGAGACCCTGTCCCACGCCGTGCTCTTCCAGATGGGCGGAGATGGAACAGGAGGGGATCCCGTGCACCTTCCATCGGTTCGCTGCTCCCCTCCCTCGTTGCCCTGCTGCTGCTGCTACTAACCTCCCTCCGCGTTAGGATCAGGGTGGCTACGGGTCTTTCCTTGTCACTGCCGAGGATTGGTCACTGTGTTGTTATTGGCACCGCCTGTGAAGTTTGATCTTGGAGGTAATCTTTGTTTTGAGCTGGAGGTGAGCTATTATCTATTCTCTTAAAATTCTCATCCTTGTATTGCTATATGATGAGCTGAGTGAAGCCAAACTCAGCTCGAATTTGGGATCTTCATAATTTATCTGATACGTAGTCCCTTATCCATGTATTTCTACTGAGAGACTCTATGCAACTGAAATTTTCCTACATTGCAGTAAATGTCCACCACCCTTAGATCTATAACAGTATGGCCAATCTCTATAATGTCAAGACAAACTGAAGTTTAAGTCACTTGATTGAAATTTATGCATTTTTCAGTCAAGTGCTTGTTAGTAATTTCTTTTTTTTAATTGCTATATGATAATGGAGGCCTCATGTTTTTACCATATTAAAAGAACATATGACTAAGAAAAGAAATGTGGTACCTTAGTAATCAGTGATCACACAGCCTCTTGTTATTTCCAGCTTATGTAGGTGCATCTTCGACCAAGTATAAGACGGGCAGATGACATGGAAGGAACACTCCCGGTTTTCTGAAGACTGACCACGCTCCCTTGAGGACTATGCAGCAACAAACTCAGGTAAGTGCGCATCAGGATCTAGAATAGTTATGTGGTTGGCAATGCAGAATTTAACATACTTTACCTTGAGTTGCTATGTGCGTTACTTTAGCTGCCTAAGACATCCTAAATTGTATTAAAAGAACATATGCATTAGAAAAGAAGTACGGCACCTTAGTATTTTTGTTCTTCTCTAGCGATTAGGAGTCCTAGGATCTTCATCTTGCATCTGTTGAAAGTTTCATACTGATTGCATCAACTCTTGTTATTTCCAGCTTATACAAGTGCATCTTTGACCAAGTAGAGGACGGGCATGCAGATGATGCAGAAGGAATACCCCTGGTTTCTGAAGCCCGACTACGCTCCCTTGAGGACTACACAGCAACAAACTCAGGTAACTGTGCATTAGGATCTAGAATGGATGTGGGTGGCAATACAGATTTTGACATACTTTACCTTCAAGAGTTTATGTGTGTTGTTTTAGCTTCCTATGACATCCTAAAATATACAGGTGTAAATTTCATATGCTACAATCAAGCTGATATTTGAGCACTCCATGCTGCATGTGATTGTACACCCTAGATGGACATAAAAAAAACTATTGTGGTACATAGTTATGTCATTGGCACTATTAAAAAAGATAAGTACTCACCAGATGAGTGTTGTGGTTAAATTTGATGGTTCCAACTCGTGTGTCAGAGTTACTAATGGTTATAATTTATCATAATTTATCTAAAAAATGCACCAATATGGCTATCGTATAAATGGGCTAAACAAATGCAAATATGTGTGAACATCTGTTTATTATATTATTGAAAATACACATATCTGAAATGTGTTTATTATATTATTGAAATGGCATCAGTGTAATAGCGTCATAAACAGTTTATAATATTATTATATTATTGCCCCCGGTCACATAAATTATATATATAGTGATTTTACCTCATAATAGGTAGTTTCATAGGTCCACTCCAAAAGTATGAAATTCCCCATGTTGAAAACCAAAAATAAAAAGGGACATGCATGGATGTCTTTCAGAAATATCAACAAAAGAGAATAGGTTACTCGGCCACCAATCGGAATCCTTGAAAGTTCAGTTCACCAGTCTTGCAGCAAGTGTGTACCCACAAAGCAATTCTTTCTCTGAGTCTGCTCTTAGCGGTACCCTCATAATAGGTAATTTGTGTCAGGCGTAAGTAAAACATCAAAGAGTAGAGAACCATGGTGTGTGTATGGGACGTGGCACTATTAGGATCAGGGGAAAAAGCATCGTGAATGCTTTTCGATTGTATATACAAAAGGCATCCGAGGTGCACGAGGTGAATTAATTTTTGACACTATTCTCAACAGAAAGATGTCATGTGCACGAGCCATTATCTGAAGAAAACACCCCTGAATCGATAAGCTAACTGGCACTTGGATAGGTTGTCTCTGGAGTTAAACTCTATGCTCTCCCCATTAGTGACCTCTACTGATATAATATAGTTGTGTATGGGACTACAGATGGATTGAAACATTGAGTACTTCGCAATTTGCATGGTAAGTACTGGATGCATGTCCCGCCTCTACTCTACCACAACACGGAAGACGCTGACAAGTACAGCGCCGCCGCCGCAGCTGACTCTGGCCGTCATGGATGTGCCGGCAAGCCAGAGCGGTCGAATCGCAGCGTCATTGGAGGAGAGCTGGAGGTGCTCGTGGACTCGTCGCCGCCCTTGTTGAGGCCGGTTTCCCCGCGACCTTCAGGCCCTCCTACTCACCACCGTCATACCTCGTGGGAGAAGAAGAGGGAGCGATGGTGGGGCCGAGCTGAGTGAGAAGATCGCGCGCGGAGGAGCGGGAGGGCAGGGAACTCTTGCTCCCTCGCCTCGTGCGCCTCGGAAGAAGATGCCGCAGCGATTCATCTGGTGAGAGATGGAGGTAGGGTTAGGAGGTGAAGAGAACGATGAATTTTTGGGATTGAGAGAGATTTTGGGGAAACAAAGGAAAGAAACCTAAAAAACCGGGAGGTGCGATCTCGGTTTGGCAGAAAATAATCGGTGGGAAAGTGGCGATCGTAAGATGGGGTGGAGACGAACGAATGAAACGATACTAAACTTGCCATCACGACCGCAGACTACTCCTTTAGAAGTAGAGATTCCATGAGGTTTTGGAGTGTGTAGACCGCATGGCCGGTGATTACATTAGACCAATTGATCCAACTTTCTCCGAACCTCACCCAATATTTAAAAAAGACGAAGTTGGAGCCATATATGGAACACACATTGAAGTGGTTGTGCCCAAGGAGTTGGAGCCCCAACACAGTAATAGGAAAGGTTACACACGTGAAATGTTATGGCGGTGTGTGATTTTGATACGAGGTTCAAGTTTGTTTCTCCTGGATGGCATGATTTGTTCATGACACACGTGTATGGAGCGATGTTATAGTTCGTTGTGATCATCCCCCCACAGGTAATCACTTGTATTTAACCTTATTGTTATATACATGATGGTATGATGTAAATTTCTAATGTATTTTGACGTCCTACTGTAGATAAATATTACCTTGTGGACTCCAGATATCCAAACAAGGTTGGATAACTAGCACCATACAAAGGGCAACAATGCCATGTACCAGATTTCCAACAACACCCGCTGGGGAGACATGAGACATTCAACCATCGTCATTCTTCTTTGCGAAATGTCATCGAAAGATCATTTGGTGTTCTCAAGATGAAATGGCGAATTCTCGGAGGCATACCACGGTACAAACCGGAGACCCAAAAGGTGACTGTCATTGCATGCATGTGTCTCCACAATTGGTTTCATGATAGCAAGTAACGTGATGAGCATTTTGACAAGTTTGACAATGATGAGTATGTGCAACCTTCATTGTCGTTTACAGGTGCCAACGCTCTACCACCAGAAGATGATGGTACCATGACCGCAACACGTGAGGCTATTTTGTATTGAATGAAATTTTAACACCAATCTAACTATAATATTTAGCACTCTATGATATTCGTAAATCACTTTCGTGCTCATATTTAACCAAAAACTACTTAAAACAACAAAGTATTAGCAATTCAGCAAACAATTTCTGTCAAAGAGCAGTACATACATTTCAACACAAACTCAATCCACAATCTCAAACTGCAATCTCGGAAAAGAACTGGATGGCAAATTTCGTGGGAAGATTTCCAGAATCTTGATTCTGAAGAATCCTGCGGGAAATTAACTGGCCCGGATTCAAGGATGAATGTCATAAAGATGAAGATATGCATTAAGCTTTGGTATTGAATGGCAAATTCCTATGAAGCATTCGAGTGCATTGAATTTTATATGAAGAAATATTCCATAGTGTGAATGAAGTATATGCATTAAGCTTTGGTATTTCTCTCTGGTAATTTTGTGCCCATGCGGTCCAGGGAAACTTCTCTGGACATCCCGTGTACACGGGCCTCCTGACCACCGTGCACACGGGGGCGAGTTTTAAACTCTCTGGTTGTTACATAAACTTGAGAGACAAGGAAGAGGACGAGCCCATGGCTCGATGGTTGGTTGTGGCAGTGGCCACCCAGCCCGCCCAAGATCGATCCCTGTGATCGATGTGGGTGTGTCACCCGGGGTATTTTCCCCTTGTAGGTACCTCACACATTTACGGGCCACAGAGATGATGACGTACCCGTTGTTGACGGAGTCGGATGGCTTCGGAAGTTTCTCGAGACATGTCGCATGTGTATAGGCTGTAGATCTCGATAGATGCATAGCGGCTGCGTGCGTGTGTGGTGTGTGTTGTGCGCCTGTACTGGTCTACTACCTGTATCCATGTAATTGAGGTTAAAAAAAAACTTAAGAGCAACTCCAATGCGTCGACCCAAACGGACGCGCGCTATGTCCGCTTTTCGCCCGTTTGGGTCACCCGCCCGCTCATCGTCCGCCCTGTTTTTCATTTGGGTCGGCAGTGCGCCCAACGCGCCGACCTATTTTCGCCCTCGCGGCCGGCTTGCCATTCAAACTAAATAAAAACATTTTACATGGTGTCACAACGAAAGAAAATATTTCATAGTTCATAAGGCAAATAAATATATCATGGTTTACAAGACAAATAAAAATTAAATTGTCTCAAATACATTTAAAAAAGATACATCTATTGGTTGCCAGCATGATCTCACATATGCTCAACCAAATCATCTTGCAGCTGAATGTGAGTTTGCCAATCACGTATTTGATGATGAAATTGGATGAACTGTGCAAATGTTGCCGCTCCTCCATGCTCAGGCACAACATTGTCACCTTGAAACTGAAACCCTTGGTCGTAGATACGTTCCGGCCGCTCATCCTCTACGATCATATTGTGCATGATCACACAAGCAGTCATCACCTCTCACAACTTCTGAGTGCTCCAAGTTCTAGCAGGATACTGAACGATGCCCCATCTAGACTGAAGAACACCAAAGGCCCGCTCCACATCCTTCCTAGCACTCTCTTGCTCTTGTGCAAATCTCCTCCTCTTCTCTCCTACAGGATTGGAGATTGTTTTGACAAAAGTAGTCCACCAAGGATAGATACCGTCAGCTAGGTAGTATCCTTTGTTGTAGTTGTGGCCGTTGATGTTAACATTCACCGGCGGGCTGTTGCCTTCAACAAGCCTTGCAAACACCGGAGAGCGTTGAAGCACATTGATATCATTGTGCGATCCGGCCATGACGAAGAAAGAGTGCCAGATCCAGAGATCTTGTGAGGCCACGGCCTCAAGTATGACAGTGCAAGCCTTGACATGGCCCTTATACTGGCCCTGCCAAGCAGAAGGGTAGTTCTTCCACTCCCAGTGCATACAGTCTATGCTACCAAGCATCCCCGGGAAGCCCCTGCTGGCATTCATCGCCAACAAACGGGCTGTATCTTCTTCATTTGGCTCTCTCAAGTACTCAGGGCCAAATACTGCAATGACAGCCTTGCAGAACCTGTACATGGAGTTCAGGCACGTAGACTCGCTCATACGGACGTACTTATCAATGAGATCACCGGGAACTCCGTATGCAAGCATCCGGATAGCTGCAGTGCATTTCTGATAAGAGGAGAAGCCAATCTTTCCAAGGGCGTCCTCCTTGCACTCAAAATACTTATTGTACCCGACCACCCCCTCCCGAATACGGTTGAAAACATGCCTAGCCATACAGAAACAACGCCGGAATTGGGGATGTTTGAAGAGTGGGTTCGGTGTCTCGAAGTAGTCCTTCCAAAGAAGAAAATGGCCGCTCTCTCGGTTGCGATTCAACGCCGGAGTGTGCCCCGGGATCGAGCCCCGGAACAACGGCCGCTGCCTACTAAGGTGGTCATGGACGACCAACACAGCAGCCACCATCTCCTCATCGTCGGATGAAGAATCATCCGAGTCGCAAAGGAAATTGTGGAAGAAAAACTCGTCGGCCGGGTCCATTTGTACCTTGCGGGCAAACCGTCGAACGGCTTGCGGGCGTCGTCGAAGAGGCAGGCCTGCGAAGAGCCGCGCGCCTCCCCTGGAGCAGGTAGCTGGTCTGGCGGCGTCTGGCGACAAGCGTGCCGGCGTTGTCGAAGGAGCTGGCCGGGGTCGCGGTTGGGGCCGAGGTGGTGCTCACGCCGGCCTCTGGGGTCGGAAGCTGCGGTGGCCCGTCGGCGAGTCGGTGGTGGTGGCGACATGGGAAGGTGTCGTACTGCGGGGGAGCTATGTGGGCGCTGGCTGCTGGCGAGGGCACCGGAACTGGTCGGCGGCGGCGACGGGGTGGGGCGGCAGGGGCTTGCTGTCGATGGGAGGAAGGGGATGGACCATGTGCCACCGATAGGCGGGCCAGGGGGAGGAGTATGCGGGCGTCGCGCGCGCCTGTTTCGTGTCCGCGCCGACGCAAATGAGACCCAAATTTGGGCCGGGAATGGGTCGGCAGGCGGACGAAAAGCGGACGCACGTCCGTTTGGGTCGGCGCGTTGGGCCGAGTTTTGTGTCCGTTTTGACCCAAACGAACACGCGCGGACGAAATAGGTCGGCGCGTTAGAGTTGCTCTAAGAGACAAGGAAAAGATTACGAGATAACAACAGAAATAGCGCAAGCCTAATCTCCTATAGCCTATAACCGTAGCGTGCACATTTGGACTGTGCGGACATTTGCCGGTGTTTTGAGCTCTCCTACCTAGGCTTGGACCAGCCCCTCGCCGCATCGAATTTTAAAGCTGAACTCAAAATCATAACTTTGCTAACAAAATTACATCATGGCATTACACATGGCGCCCATATGTACAAACATAATCATGACAACACAAATTCAACCTCACGCTTCTTGGTCGGAATCTTAAGATTCGTCGCAATGCTCTCTGCCTCCACTGCCCAAGAATTTTTTGCACACCTGTAGCAGCCACGTCACCACGAGAACGGGCATGCAAATTATTCTCGACGATAAATAATGCCCCGCAGACATCGCCATCGGACCCCCAGCTGTGCCGAAAGCTACCCCCGCGCAAACGACCTGTACGGCCGTCCACTGTCAAAGCCAAACACCAAACACCGGCGTCCACCAATGAGCTACCGGGCGCTGGTGTCCCGTCTCCCTGCCCGCTGTTGGTCCACGCGCTAATCCCAACGGGATTACGGGCGACCTGTGCTTCGTACGCGGCAGCCAGTCGAGATGGCCGCGACGTGGTCGACTACTACCTGAACACGATCCGTTCCGGTTACTTCTAATCGCACTCCCCCATTTCCACGCAACACTTGTTTAAACTAAAATCCACTTCCGCATCCGCTTCGGGTTCCACTTCCGCTCGTAGCTTCGGCCTTCAGATCTCCGGTTGCATCTCAGTCTAGCCAGGGGGAGAGATGAGCGAAGCGGAGGCGCCTCTCATCACGGAGGAGGCGGCGGAGCGCGGCCTGGCGTCCTCCGGCAGTCGCCGCCTCAGCGACGGGGGCGGCGGGCAGGGCTCCAGGAAGTACCGCAGGCGGTCGGACGCGCTAGCCTATGGCGACCGTTACCAGAAGGCGGCCGCTCTCGTCGACCTCGTCGGTTCCCACTCCTCCTCTCTTGCCTCTCTTTCGCTCGCACCTCCCTCCGCTGGTCCTCTGCTCCACTTTGCTCAGTTTCGCTGAGCGAACAGCTACGCTGTTTGCTGTAGACTGCAACTGGGAATTGAGATGCTGGAGCCTCGAGGGGCTTGTCACTTGTGTTGTTGGTGGTTGTGGCTGGCGACTGTGAGTGAGGTGGCGTAGGAATGGTGTTTGATGGATTGTCGGCCCTAGCTTAGCATGCTGATTTGGTGCCGACTGCCGAGGTCTACGTGGCCGCGGCTGTCGTGCGGAGATGGTTTGGAAGCAGAGGTGCTGCTTGATGTTTTTTTTTTTTTTTTTGGTTTAGGTCTCGGCTGGTTCGTGAGTGTTAGATGCTTATTGTCTCTGATGAAGTGCCAAAAAATGTTACGAATTGATCTAATATTTTACATCATGGAGTTTGACATTGTATTCGAACTTATACAATGAAATAATGTTAGTCATATTTCATAGACATCCTTACATCAAGGGCCTTAGTACAGTAAGTCCCATTTTCTCTTGCAAGGAAATCAGGGTAACTGAATCTTAGCTAGGCTGCACTTATCAGACTATGTTTGCATAACCTTTCTTTCGGGAAGAATATTTGTTGGAGCTTCTATGGTGATGTGAAACGGACTGTTCATCTGTTAATTTCTTTGCATCTTTTGACTTACTCGAAAGTCTAATTAGTAATTGCAATTATTTTGGCAGGCAGAAGATGGTGTTGGTATCCCTGAGGATGTCTTGAATGATACGAGGTTCGGGAGGGCAATGAGTTTCTATTTTGTGTATCTCCGGTTGGACTGGCTGTGGTCACTTAACCTATTTGCTTTGATTCTTTTGAATTTTCTCGAGGTTAGTTCTTTTTTTTCTTACAGTCACGAGGTTAGTTCTCAGAAAGTGAAATCTGTATATTACTTTGTATAGGTTCTTTAGGTCAAGATTGACGTTGTATTATTCTAACAGTGACCAGGCATCTTAAGTGTGGAAACTTTCCATGGTCAAAATTAAGAACAAATTAGGCACAGTCTCATGATTCCCATATGGTATTGATGTGAGTTCTTTCGTTTGCATTTCAGAAGCCTCTATGGTGCCGGAAAGATGCTCTACATGCTTGTGATCAAAGGGATCTTTACTTTCTCGGGCAGTTGCCATACTTCAGCAAAACCGAATCACTCATCTACGAGGTATGGCTTTATTCATAAGGGTAGTACTTCTATGCTCCATCCAAACCTTAATTACAGAAATCTTAAAGCAGGTCAATAGTAGATTAGTATGTCAAGCCCTCAAGTTGCTTTGAGAATTGCACTTTCCACTTTCATGGAGAATATTGATGCAACCTGAAAATAAGTGAAATGATCTTGGCCGCTAAAAAATCTGTTGGATTTTGAGATGTTTTGCAGAATTAGTTGCATCAGGTCATATGTATTTTAGTGGATTCAGCTACCTAAATTCTGTTATCCTCGAATTTGTATGATTGGAGCTATCCTATCATAATATGAAATGTGCATGTCTTGATCAAAAAGCATGTAGTGACCTATATGGATAACTGAAAACCTGAATCTGACGTATTGATCTGTAAGTGGTCTTCTCAAATTTCAGGGACTTACACTTGTTATTCTTGTAATGGATATCTTTTGTCCACTTTCTTATGAAGGCCTAAATATTTTCTGGAGGAGCACCACGAATAAGTTGAAGGTAACAATTCTGTCTTCTCGAAAGCACATAATTTTTCAATACATCACTGCAAATATCAGAGAACTTAGAAAACCTAATAATTCACAGGAGTTGGCTTAGTGAATGTAGTTCCGATGCACCGTGAAAGGTGCATGACAAATAGAGGCCAATAATGTGCTTTTATATAGGCCCAAGTTTAGATTACTACAGAAATAATGGAAGATGGGAAAAATTTCCGACAAAATGAAATTGAACATTTCTGGCTGTTATTCCTTATAATACCGCGAGGAACAAGAAAAAATAGTTACTGTTGAAGTTTATATGTGGATTGCCTAGCCCTTTTCATCAGTTTGGACTTTTGGTTGCATTGGCTAGTGCATGAAGCTTAACATGGTATCAGAGCCTAAGGTCTTGACTTCAAGCCCTGCCTTTTGCAATTTATCCATAACTTGTTGTTGCCCCCTCTATGTCCACGTATTAGGCCTCTTGAGCCATACCTTTGAGTCCATTCACGTGTTGACTTCCCGCGTCACAGGAGTCGGTGTTGAAGTGTATATGTGGATTGCCTAACCTTTCCATCAGTTCGGACTTTTGGTTGCGTTGGCTAGCGCATGAAGCTTAACAGTTACTACTTATTATATACAATAAGTTGGAGTATATGTGGTTGACCGAGTGAAGATTTCATTAGGAAACTATATGTTGTAAACATGAGCTGAAGTTCAAATTTTAATTGCGCTTTTCCTTTTTTGTACATTAATTATATTATTTCGCATGCACACTTCTCACAGTTCCATATTTTGACAGTCCGTCTTCACACTTGAATTTTATTTTATTTTATTAGACTACCTTGCTGTGTTAGATGTGTGATTTTGCTTTCTAGTTCACTATGGCTTACCCATTTTTCTACTCTACCTGTAGATTCTTCTTCTCTTCATCTTAGCATGCGACATACTGGTGTTTGCCTGTAGTTCCCTACCTTTCAGATTAGCTCCATACATCCGCGTAGTGTTTCTAATCATGACTATCAGGTATGCAGTGTTTTATTTGTTCCGGACTGCTGGTACCTTACTGAACACAGTATGGAAAATGACTTCAATGAATATGTTGATAATTAATATCTGTGTGTGTGTGGGAAAATGATTCTCCTCATACCACATAGGTAAACCGGCTATACCTCTTTGTCTTTTTTCCATACACTTCATTAATAAATACTACCCGAAAGCGAGCTCTACGAAAAATTCCATTTGAGTCCATATATTTTATATTATTTGCACATATACTGTTTTCTTTACATAAGAGGTATATTGCATAACCTAAGGACTCCGATGATATATTTTCATAACACTTGTATTGATGTACTCCCTCCGTTCCATAATGTAGTGCATATAGATTTTTTGAAAAGTCAAACTTTGAAAACTTTGACCAAGTTATTAGAGATAACTATTTATATCTACAATACCAAATATATAAAGTAAGAAAGTTCATCTTATAATGAATCTAATGATATAAGTTTGGCATTCTAGATGTAAATGTTTTTCTCCACAAATTTGGTCAAAGTTTGTGATGCTTGACTTTTCAAAAAATCTATATGCACTACATTATGGAACGGAGGGAGTATCTAAGAATAATTAATGAAGTATATTGATAATGATAAATTGGTATAATAGATACGTATACATGCACACAGGATGCACCTAAAGTCATTAAAGCTGGTGTGTATGCTAAACTGCTTCTGTATACAATGTTTGAAAAAAAAGAATATTTGATTTGATTGTGAGCTTAGATATACACTGATTTTTATCTAAGAAATGTCATATGCTATGGGTTTAACTGATAGATTAACTTGTTCTTCTGTCTGCAATAGGGAACTGCGGATGTGTGCTATCACACTGGCCGGTCTTATTGGGACATACCTCAATGTTTTGGTAAGGTTATATCTATACACAAAATTCTACACGCCTATGTGTTGTAAGACATACAAGGATTAACAAGTTCGCTCCAGAACAAGTCATTACAAATTTTATCCATTGAAGTCATGAGGATCTTTCATTAATTATCATCAATGTATGGAGTAAAGGGTATGTGGCACATGCAGTTGAGTTGTGTGGTGGACACAGGGTGGGTGCTTAATTCCACATCTTTGCTTGTAGTGCTTCACTGTGGCAAATATAATTTTCAATTATACCTCTTCTGGTTTAATATAGAGATACCAGCAGCTAATATGTTCATCTCTTATGTCTATTTACTTTAACACACAACGATTCCTGTGCTTCTGCATGTTCACATTAATGTTTGCAGCTCATTGTTCACTTTGATGTATAAGCTTAGATCATCTATGTCATGTAGGCCCTCTCTCTGTTGTTCCTCTTATTTGCAAGCTGGCTAGCTT
The DNA here is from genome assembly GCA_039707655.1 of Elymus sibiricus. Classification (NCBI taxonomy): domain Eukaryota; kingdom Viridiplantae; phylum Streptophyta; class Magnoliopsida; order Poales; family Poaceae; genus Elymus; species Elymus sibiricus. The sequence goes on from CM077668.1 coordinate 276,383,918, forward strand.
ATGTAACATTTGAGGACACTCCACAAGGAAAGACCATTTTTTCATCATACGGTGTAACACTGTATCAGATGTTTGTCCTCTTCACCACCTCCAATAATCCTGATGTATGGGTCCCTGCTTACAAGTAAGATGGCTATCAATATTTCTGATGCGTTTATGATATGGCAGTCGACACACATTCAAGGTCACCTTACATATTTTGGAGCAGGATATCCCGCTGGTATTCCCTCTTTTTCATCGTCTACGTGCTTTTGGGAGTTTACTTCCTGACAAATTTGATTCTTGCTGTCATCTATGATAGCTTTAAGGAGCAGGTACATTTTTTTTTACCTGTGTCCTATCCCTTCGTCCTTACTTTATTCTTTACTTCTGAATCATTGCGGGTTCTTCTGCCTAATAGTAAATACAACAATAACATGGCATTCAATTGGTGATACAGTTCGCAAAGCAACTTGTTCAGGTGGACTCTATCAGGAAAAATACATTACAGAAGGCATTTGATCTTATTGATACCAACGTGAGTGTTCTGTTGTTATGTTTTCCTGGACACTGATGTACTATATTTTAGCAAATGTATTTTGGTAAACTTCCTATATACTCCCTCCGTCCCACAATATAAGACGTTTTTGCATTTTTGCAAGCTAAAACAGCTTGCAAAAACGTCTTATATTGTGGGACGGAAGGAGTAACTTAGAATGGCTGGTGGTGTTCAAGTAACCCTTTGCCAGAATATAGTTAAATCAGTTGAATCGTCAGTTTGGAGAATTCAACTAGGACAAGTGCCTGTTGGGCTCCACCCAATTATGTTTTTTTTTTCATTTTGTACGTTTTGAACACCCCCCCCCCCCCCCCCCCCCAAAAAAAGTTTTTTTAACCATGTTTAACCTAAATATTCTTCAGGAAAAAAATGGAAAGAGCAAAACTATTTTTTGTGTGAAGATTCCAATAGTTCACATTTGCTGTTCATGTTGTTTTAAATAATTTTCCCATTGTTATCGCAATATCATGACAATTTCTAAACAATGTCCATCATTCACAGCAAATGTTTCCATTAATTCGAATGAAGTGTTCTATCAATTCATATCAGCTGTTTTCTTACTAATTTGAGGGAAATGTTCTAGCATCGAAAAAAATAACGTGTGAGCTACTTTATTATATAATAAAGTCGCTGGTGAATCAGAAATTGACACGTGGAATAAAGACAAGCTACTGCAACTAAATATTAAGGCTGCCATAAAAAATAAACTGAAATATGTCTAATGTGAACTAACGAGAGAAGGTGGGTAATATATTCACACTTTAGTAGTTACACATTGCTGTAGTGTCAACTCATGTTTGTGTTCATTCATTTGTTGTATTTCAAGTTTGTTGTTGACCTTGCCTGTTGTTTGTACATTAGGGTCGGGGTTATCTCGACAGGGAACAATGCATATCATTGCTTAATGAGCTGAACAAGTACAGGTAACCAAAGTCCCCTCATACATTACACTGTATGTTTGCATCAAAGCACTTTCTACATTATATTGATCATCAGTAAGTCTTTCTGATGATCTTTACTTTTTTTTCTCTCGAGAAAAATCAAAAGCCTTGCGTCTCGGTGCATTGATAGAAAGAAGAGTTTGTACAAGCCCTAAGAATGGCAACACCCGATAATTACAACATGACGTCTCTCAACGCTAGAAACCGTCGTCGCCGGAAGCAAAGCCGCCAAACCCCTCGCACCCGTTGTTGCCCATTGCTTGGCTTCCGTCTTGATTGTGTCAAGAAGGCGAGCTAAGATGAGCGTTGTCGAAGATGATCGCATTGCAATGCTTCCAAATGCACCAAGCCACCAACATTATAGCCGATGACGTGCCCTTCCGAACCGAGGTGTGGACATAACCACAACTTTTTGTTGAACCGTTATGGGCCCTAGCCCATCAAGATCTGTCTCTCGGGCCCAAGCTCATAAGAGTAGCTGACCTAGAAGAGGAGCCCCCCTTCCCCTGTCGTGTGCAAGCCGCCACATCTCAGACGACACACTCGCGCAGGCAACAAGACAGCAGTGAAGGCGCTGTCTGGAGGTACCCCTCTCCCGTCTCTACATGGTATCAGAGCAGGCGGCGACGTCGGCGGCGGCGGCGGCGGTGTAGTCCCTCGCCGGCGAGGCGGCGGCGGGGCCCAGCGGGGTCAGGCGAGAGAGGTGGCTGCGTGTGCGCGCGCGCGACGGCGGGTCTGCTGTGGTGTGTGCGGCGGCGGCGCGGCTGGGCTCGAGGGCGCGGCTGGGCTCGAGGAGCTGCGACGCGACCGGGAGGGAGCTGCTTCCTCTTGTCCTGCTTCACGACCCTGGGGCGGCTAGCTGCGCAGGAGGCGGCCGAGGAGAGCCGCTGCTGGCTGTGCAGGCGGCTGCGGCGGGAAGAAGAGGAGGAACTGCAGTTGCTGCTGCTGCTTGTGCGGCTGCTTCTTGCTGCGGCGGCAGAGGAAGAAAGAAGTGCAGCCCGCTGGAGTGCTCGATCTGGAACAGGGATCCGAGCCCAGGTGGTGGTGGTGCTGCTTGGGAAAGAAGACTTATTGAGACTGAGTTCTGCTGCTGCTGTTGAGAGCTGCTACAGCTGAGTAGCTGAAGTGTGTAGTCCTGAGGGTTGCTGCTGCTGATTATCCCACCAAACGATGGCTGAACCAAATGCTCTTGCTGAGGCTTTCGAGAAGCTCTCTAAGGTCCTCGCGGAGTCCAACTCTGGGGCCATCCTTCCTCAACAGGAAGTGGCTCAAAAGCTCGAAATGTCGCCCCTGGACATGAAGCTAGAGGGGGCCACAAATTATTTGAGCTGATCCAGGAGGGCTTTGTGGGCTGTGGAGCAGAAGGAGCTTGATGGACATTTGTTGGGCACCGTTGTAGAACCAGGGGACAAGAGTAGTGCAGAGGGCAAGAGGTGGAAGGTCATCCACTCTGTACTTATGGTGTGGTTGTTGAACTCCGTGGTGCCCTCCATTGGACGCTCTGTGGAGGGGCTATCCACACCTGCTGAGATATGGAAGATTCTGTCCACCTAGTACTCTGGCAAGGGCAATGTCATGCTCATTGCTCAGATTGAGGACAAGATTAGGCTGCTGCGCCAAGATGATGGCATGTCAGTGATGACATACGTGGCAGAACTGCAAGCTCTGTGGGCTGACCAGGATAACTGTGATCCCCTGGAACTCTATGACGCGGCTTCAATCGAGTCAGGGCACAAGTGGATGGCACGCAGGCGTGTGCTAAATTTTTTGGCTGGCCTCAAAGGTTGCTTTGATGGCAGGAAGGCTTCCCTGTTGCACCAACCTAGTTTGCCTACTATTCCCGAGGCGATTGCAGCGATGACTCAAGAGGAGGTGCGCCTGTCTCTTGAGCATGCAGACGTGAAGGTTGTGCCAGCTTCGACATTTGCAGTAACTGAGCGCATGGAGTGGGGAGATCCCACCAAATGTCATATCTGTGGGGAGGTAGGTCACTGGAAGCGAGAATGTCCAACTCGTGGCAGAGGCAGGGGATATAACAGAGGGGGAACAGGCAGAGGCAGAAGTGCTAGAGGCAGAGGTGGATACTCAGAGACCTCATGGGGTCAGGCTTCTAGGGGTAGAGGTGGCTACTCAGGACACTCAGGGGGTCAGAGGGCTCACATAGCCGTTGCAGGAGACACTGGGACGTCCAAAGGCAGAGATGTAGATGATGCTGTCTATGGAGGCTTTGCTCACTGGGTCTCCACTGATGAAGGTAATCCGGAAAGAGCATCTCTTGCTACTAATGAGAGTGCTCCAGAGTGGGTTCTTGACTCAGGAGCATCTAAGCATGTTGCTAGTAAATCCTGCGTGTTCGAGTCTTACAATAAGCATCCTCCCTCTCACACGGGCACTATACAAACGGCTGATGGCACAAAACAGCCTGTCATAGGGGTTGGTACAGTAAAGTGCACTCCGACCATTTCCCTATCGTCAGTTTTACATGTGCCAGCCTTTCCTGTCAATTTGGTCTCTTTCAGTGCTCTCATTGATCAAATAGACTGTCGTGTGATCCTTGACAAGTTTGGTTGCTTGATTCAGGAGCGACTGACGAGCCAGACAGTTGGGACTGGCACCAGGCGTAGGGGGCTCTGGTACATGGACCAGGAGGTGCAGCCGGACTTGGTGTGCTGCGACCATGGAGGACAAGGAGAAGCAGGCGATGATCCATCACTGTAGGATGGGGCATGTATCTTTTGATAAGATGAGTAGAATATCTCCGGATGTTATGTGTGGAATAGGCAAGGGCAAGCTGACATGTGATGCTTGCGAATATGCAAAACACACACGAGCCTCATATGTGAGTAAGGGGCTCAGGAGCATATCTCCTTTTATGTTTATTCATTCGGATGTATGGACTAGCCCCGTGGTGTCAATGAATGGGAAGAAGTATTTTGCTACCTTTATTGACTGCTATTCTCGTATGTCTTGGATTTACTTGATGCGTCATAAGGATGAGGTGTTTAGCTGTTTTCAGAACTTCCATGCTCTTGTAAAGAACCAGTTTCAGGTGCAGGTCAAGGTGCTCAGGACTGACAATGGCACAGAGTATGTGAACAACAGTTTTGGGGCTTTCATGGCTGACCAAGGGATTTTTCATCAAACTTCATGTCCGGACACCCCCCCTCAGAATGGAGTGGCAGAAAGGAAGAATCATCATATTCTTGAGGTTGCCCGGTCGTTGATGTTTACCATGAATGTGCCTAAGTTCTTGTGGGATGATGCAGTTATGACAGCCACATACCTGATCAACCGGACACCTTCCAGGATACTAGGCATGAAATCTCCGTCTGAGTTGCTCGTTGGAGATAATAAATTTGTTGTTCCCCCAAAGTTGTTTGGCAGTACCTGCTTTGTTCGTGATCACCGACCATCTGTTGGAAAGCTTGATCCTCGGGCAGTGAAGTGTGTCTTTCTGGGATACTCGTCTAGTCAGCAGGGGTATAAATGTTGGTGTCCCTCTGAAAAACGCAGGTTTGTAAGTATGGATGTTACCTTCAGGGAGTCTGAGCCATTCTATGGTGAGCCGACTGATCTTAGTCTGCTGTTTGCAGAGCTTGACCACCTACACCCTGTGCATGATGGTCAAGAGGGGGAGAAGGATGTGTCTCATACTCACGGTGATTTTGTGGGCATTAACACTGATAATGATGTGTAGGCTCAGGTTCAACCAATAATGGGTACAATTCCGGTTAGTACCCTCACTAATGATGATGTGCAGGCTCATGTCGAGCCAACTGTCGATACACTTAAGATTGGTGCTCTCCAGGTTCCTGTTCGGGATCGATGGCAGACGAATACCCTGGTGTACTCTCGACGGCAACCACAAGTGCAGGGGGAGCAGCAAGGCAGTGAGGCAAGAGTGCAGGGGGAGCAGCAAGGCAGTGAGGCAAGAGTGCAGGGGGAGCAGCAAGGTAGTGAGGCAAGCTCATCTGACACAGTGGAGCTGCCCATTGTGTTGCGAAAGCCTACACGTGAAGCGGCAAGGAAGGGTGAGGTAGCAAGGAAGGCTCTGCCAAAGGATGATGCTTGTGATGACCTTGATATTGGCAAATTTGTGTCTTACAAGGCTTTGTCACCTTCATATAAGGCGTTTGTTGCCTCTCTGCAAACTGTGTCTATCCCTAAGGATTGGAAGGCTGCAAAGCAAGATCCAAAGTGGCGTGAATCGATGATAGAGGAGTTAGAAGCAATGAAAAAAAACAAGACATGGGTGCTAACCACATTGCCGACAGAAAAGAAAGCAGTGAGTTGTAAGTGGATTTTTACCGTGAAGCAGAATCCCGAGGGCAAGGTGGAACGGTATAAGGCTAGACTGGTCGCCAGAGGATATAGTCAAACTTATGGAATTGACTATGATGAGACATTTGCTCCAGTTGCAAAGATGAACACAGTAAGGGTATTGGTCTCGTGTGCTGCAAACTTTGGGTGGAAATTGCACCAGTTAGATGTCAAGAATGCCTTCTTACATGGTGACTTGAAAGAAGAGGTATACATGGAGATACCACCAGGTTTTGGCACAGAACAGACTACGGGGAAGGTATGCAGGCTGAAGAAATCCTTGTATGGTCTGAAGCAATCGCCGAGGGCATGGTTTGATAGGTTCAGACGAGCTGTTTGGAATATGGGGTATGGCCAATGTAATGGTGATCACACGGTGTTCTATAGACACACTGATAAGAAGATCACCATTCTTGCAGTGTATGTTGATGATATCATCATCACTGGAGATGATGAGGAGGAAATAAAGAGAGTGAAGGGGTGTCTGAGCAAGGAGTTTGAGGTAAAAGACTTGGGCAATCTAAAGTACTTCCTTGGCATAGAAGTGGCTCGGACAGAGAAGGGAATATCTTTGTGCCAACGAAAATACACCTTGTATCTCTTGAGTGACATGGGCATGATGGGATGTCGTGCAGCCCCTACTCCGATTGAACAAAATCATCAAGTGACAGCACAATCAGGTGAGCTAGTGAATAAGGAAGATTATCAGAAGCTGGTTGGGAGGTTATTGTACTTGTGTCATACCAGGCCTGACATTACATATGCCGTGGGGGTGGTGAGCAGATACATGCATGAACCAAGGAGTGGGCATCTTGATATTGTTCACAGAATCCTGAGATACTTGAAGGGGACTCCGGGTAAAGGGTTGTGGTTTGCAAAGACTGGACATCTAGGGGTGGATGGCTATAGTGACTCTGATTGGGCTAGCTGTCAAGATGATAGAAGATCTACTTCAGGCTACTGTGTGTTTGTGGGAGGAAATTTGGTGTCATGGCGAAGCAAGAAACAGACTGTTGTGTCTAGATCAATAGCAGAAGCTGAGTATAGAGCATTATCTCAAGGGTTGTGTGATATGCTCTGGGTGAAGCACCTACTGTGCGAGTTGAAACTTCTGAGGAAGGGACCCTTGAGGGTGTGGTGTGACAATCAGTCAGCTATAGCCATTGCTAATAACCCAGTTCAACATGATAGGACGAAGCATGTGGAAATTGATCGCTTCTTCATTAAAGAGAAACTTGATGCTGGGATCATCAGCCTTACTCATGTCAGCTCTGGGCAGCAGTTTGCAGATTGCTTGACAAAGGGACTGGGAACAAAGGACTGTAACTTGGCGTGTGACAAGATGGGGATGATAGATATCTACCACCCATCTTGAGGGGGAGTGTTGAACCGTTATGGGCCCTAGCCCATCAAGATCTGTCTCTCGGGCCCAAGCCCATAAGAGTAGTTGACCTAGAAGAGGAGCCCCCCTTCCCCTGTCCTGTGCAAGCCGCCACATCTCAGACGACACACTCGCGCAGGCAACAAGACAGCAGTGAAGGCGCTGTCTGGAGGTACCCCTCTCCCGTCTCTACACTTTTTTTGCCACCAGTCCACAAAATCAAAAAGGAGCAGCCGGTTAGAAGGCGATTCATCGTCTCCTCGACTGGTCGCAGAGCACGCAACAAGGTGTGTGCTCAAGACCCGACGTGCAAGCTGCTCAACAGTCCATCAACGATCTTGGCAAGCCTGCCACACGAAGAACTTGATTCGACGGGGAGACTTTCCAAGAGCTCGAACTGATTGCTCCCTGAAAGAGAGTGTCGTAACAGTTCTTGGAAGTGTACTCGCCATCCGTAGTCCAACGCCAATGAAGGACGCCCGACGTGATGGTAAGCTGCACCCTGCGCACCATCCGCCGGATCTAGACGTATTGCCATAAGGCCAGAGGACCCAAGGCCCCTCTAATGTTTGAGATACAGGGACGATTGGTCATGGTCTCTCCGCCGCCTCCTTGTGCGCCCTGGGACTAGGAGTAGCAACTCCGGTGCAATTTATGAAATGGTACGGCTATCGAGCCAACGATCCTCCTAGAAGAGGGCGGATGTTTTGTCTCCAACCACCATCTTGGTGGAAGCGGCAAACACCTCCTGCTCATCCCGGGAGAACTGGAGGTCCAGACCCCTCAAGGACTCAGAGGGTTGCTGCACATTCTCCACAACCATCAAACCTTGAGGTTGATCACCGCACGCCCAAGGTCCCAAGTGCCCAAGCCCCCCCAAGCGGAGGGACCTACACCCCGGAACCCAGTTGCCATGACAGTCGCTGCCCTGCCTACATAGAGGAAACCTCTTAGGATCTTGTCAATCTGCTTTCGGATCTTCTTATACATGCCTAGGACCACCAATTGGTGTAGAGACATGGTGGCCAAGACCGACTTGACCAACCTGCCTTCGTCATCATGGACGCCCTTTAGGTGGGGAGGCGATCGATGATCCTGTCAACCAACGGCTGGAGCGCCACACTCGAGGGCTTCCTGAACACGAGGGGAGGTAGCAGACTACATAACTGATGCCGCCTCAAGGGCCTCCTCCTCCGAACAACTGATGGGGGACACCGAGCACGGGGCATAGTTGGTGTGCAGCCCCGATGCATGCCCGAAGAGCGCAAGCAAGTTGCGAACGATAGAATGCTCCTCCATACCCAGGAGGCAAAAGATGTCTGCATAAAACGAGACAGTAGTTATCAGGTCGCGGGACGCGAAGCCAAGGAGGAACCCGAACTCTTTGGCCCTAGCAAACAACCTGTTGTGAGTATCAATCACCACCACAATCAACATAGGGGAGAGTGTATAGCCCTGACGCAGGCCCTTGCGGTGCCAAACCAAAGGCCCCGGTTCGCCCTTGGGCATCACTAGTGCTACTTGAGGACAGGAGGAAGTCAATCCACTCGCGGAAGCGTGGGCCAAAACCTATCCTGCGAAGCACTTCAAAGCGGAGAGCCCACAATCCAAAACACCGAGTCGAACACATGGAGGATATCCAGCTTTACCATGGCTCGTGGCTCACCCAGCCAGTGCAAATATCTTGCCATTTGCTGAATTAACATGAAGTTATCATGAATGCAACATTTCTTGATGAACGCACATTGTTTCTCCTCGACCAGCGCCCCTAGCCTCGACGGCAGCTGGGCGGCCAGCTTCTTTGCCACCAGCTTGGCAAAGGATTGGATGAGACTAATCGGGCGGCAGTCTCCAAGGGATAACATAAATAGGTAGGCGGTAGTCTCGGTGACAACACTTATGTTTCTATCCATCACATTGCTAGAAGAATCTAGGCCGATAGAAATCTAATATTTTCAACACCCCTTTGGGTATTTCAAAGAACGATAACATAAACATATGTAGGCTTGTAAGGACCGCATTAATAAGAATCAAACTAGTGCTCTAAGACATGACCTCGCCCTTCGAGCTGCTAAGCTTTTTATGAACCGGTCTTCGATGATCTTCCATTCTTTATTAGTGAGTTTTCCATGATGGATGGGTATCCCAAGATAACTAAATGGAATAGAACCAGTCGCGAATCAAATAATTGCCTATACCCACTCTCCGCATCTTTGGCTTTGCCAAAGCAGAAAAGCTCACTTTTGTGAAAGTTAATTTTGAGACCCAAAAGTTGCTCGAAAAGGCATAGAATTAATTGCATATTCATAACTTTCACTAAATCATGCTCCATAAAGATGATAGTGTCATCAGCATACTGTAGAGCCGACACACCACCTTCAACAAGGTGTGGAATCAGACCACCAACTTAGTTCTTGCAGTGAGAACTGCGAGCATGTCGGCTACGATGTTAAAAAGGATTGGTGACATAGGATTCCCTTGCTGCAACTCCTTCCGGGTTTGGAAATAATGACCAATGTCATCGTTAACCTTTACCCAAACGCTGCCACATTGGACAAAACTCGCCACCTATTGACGCCAGTCAGACGTGAAACTGATCATGCGTAAAGCTTGTTGTAGGAAAGGCCATTTGACTTTATCGTAATCCACCCCCAGCCAAACGACATCGAGGCCGTCAAGGCAATTCTGTAGCTCTTCGGCCGGGCTTCCGGTCTCTTCCGGTCTGAGCGTGAACTTTGCCAAGAGCGCAGCCACGCTTATTCGCTGTGATGTCGAGGTGGCTGCGCCCGTCGTTGAGCACTTGGGTTGCCCCATCGTCGAGTTGCTCATCACCTACTTGGGCACCCTGCTCACCATCAAGCGACCTACCGCTGCCTAGTTGCACCCTCTCGTCGACAGGGTGGCCGGGAGCTTGCCCTCCTAGAAGGCTTGGCCGATGAACCGGGCTGGCCGCCTCGCGCTGGTTAAATTGGTGCTCGGCGCAATACCGCTCCACCAGCTGCTTGTGTTGGCGCCACCGAAGAAAATCCTCAACCTGCTTGAGAAAATCCAGGCGCGACTTCCTCTGGGCTGGACGCGCCGAGGCCAACGATGGCCATTGCCAAGTCAACTGGCACCGCCTCGCCCGTCCTTTATCTCTAGGGGGGCTGGGAGTCCATGACCTGGAGCGCACCGGACTAGCACTTCGTCTACGCTGGCTCTGGTTCAGTCGAACCGACGATCGCCGTGCCTGAAGTGGACTCGACCTCCAGTTTTCTGTAGAGGAGCGCGCCTTCTTCTTCGCCAGTACCTGCATGACTATCGGCAATGGCCAAAACACCAAGTTTTGGGATGATAGATGGATCAATGGGCGTTTTGTCTGCGAGATCGCCCCCCTCCTGCATGCTTGCATTCCCAACAGGCGCAAAAAGTCCAGGACGGTTGCCGAGGGCCTGCAGGAACACCTTTGGGCGCGCGACATCCACGACATCTTGGGCATTCATGAAATCGAGTCTGGCACCTAATCGAGAGCACTACGCTCTCCGCTGAGCTCGACAAGCTGGTGTGGAAGTGGAATGCGGCTGGCACCTACACTGCCAAATCGGCCTACCTCGCCTCCTTCCACGTATAGGCCTCTTGAGGCATACCTCTGAGTCTATCCACGTGTTGACTTTCCGCGTCACACATGAGAGGGGGCGTTAAGTGTATATGTGGAGTGCCTAGCCCTTTCCATCAGTTCGGACTTTTGATTGCGTTGGCTAGTGCATGAAGCTTAACATGGTATCAGAGCTAAGGTCTTGAGTTCAAGTCCTGGCTTTCGCAATTTATCTAAAAATTGTTGTTCTCCCCTTTGTGTCGACGTATAGCCTCTTGAGCCATACATCTGAGTCTATCCACGTGTTGACTTCCTGTGTCACACGTGAGAGGGGGTGTTGAAGTGTATATGTGGATTGCCTAGCCCTTTCCATCAGTTCAGACGTTTGGTTGCGTTGGCTAGTGCATGAAGCTTAGCAGGACAAACACTCCCTCCAGAATGTGTCGTCCTTGCATGAAGGTTGTTTGCGCCGGTCGAAAAACAGAATGAGCAATAGTGGATACCCTATTAGTTCCAACTTCCGTAAAAGATCTAAAGCTTACGTTCATCAAACAGATTGGCCTAAGATGCTCAATCCGCACCGCATCCTCCTTTTTTGGAAGCAACGTGATAATACCAAAGTTGAGACGAAACAAGTATTGAGATATTTTCATATTCTTTTGTTGCTAGCTCCTATGTCAGCTATGGCTATCACATAACTTATTTCACTTTTGTAGGTCCTTACCGAAAACCTCAAGGGAAGATTTTGAATTAATTTTTGCGGAGCTTGATCAAAGTGGTGATTTCAAGGTATGTGTTCTTATGTTCAGTTGGCATGTTTTGCTTTTGTGAAGTCAGCAAGTACGTACATAATATTGTTTAGTATTGTGTTGAAGAAAGAATGCCATATTCATAATGTTGCTTGCTCCAACTGATGGAACATGCAAATACAAGAGTTGGTGCAGAAATAATTTTGCAATCTGAATTTAGAGTTTCTGTTAATATTTACAAATTCCTGAACCTTGGCCAATAGTTGCAAGGAACTGAGCGTAGCTTTGTTGGTGGGAGGTGGGGGTGTACTCCCTCACCACCCATGTCTGAGTCCTCTTCAACTCAGATTTTGGTGCCTATTTGTTCTCATTTATTTATCTTGTCCAGGTTACTTCCGAAGAATTTGCTGAGCTATGCAATACCATTGCAATAAAATTTCAGAAAGAACCACCGGTATATTGTTCTAACTTTGACATTCATGATCCCATACATTTTCTGCGTTACAAAAATGATACGGTACTGATGTACACCTTTGGCTGTTAATTTTAATCTAGTATTTCAGTAAAAGTGTTGTGTAAATATATCAACGGTGAAAATTGGAAAGGTTTGATTGGCAAGGATATAAATTCATTTTTTACCAGGGATAGTAATACTTTAAAATTTAAATATATTTTATTTTATGTTAACCCCGTGTGACTGTAACCAACATTCTGAATTATTTGACTCAGTGTTGTACACATGTTTGCAGCCGTCTTATCTGGAAAAGTTCCCATTCTACCATTCACCACTTTGTGGAAGGTTGAAATCTTTTGTGCGGAGCCGCGAGTTTGAGTACATTATTGTTTTTGTTCTTCTGATAAACCTAGTTGCCGTCATTATCGAAACAACGGTATGAAATCTTTTACATTTACAAAATTTTGAATCTACAGTTGTGTTTTATAAATGCTATACTTGGTGGTGTGACATGATGATTTGACCAATAAATATGATATATATGATATACGACGGGTATATATTTGATAGGTAGAGCCATAATATTTTCAATTCTCGCAACTTATGCACCGAAGTTTTGTGAAAAAGAAAGATCAATGCTCTTTGTCCAATATAGTAAAAGAAAAAAACAATTCTTCACATTAGCTGGGAGGAAGTGTTTGCAGCATTATTCATTAACTACGGTGTCGAAATTGGAATATTTTTTTGTTAGAAATGAGGAACTTATGAGAAGAAGCCTGATTTGTTAACAACGGTATTAATTAAAAATTGGCACGACATGAGCTTTGTTAATTATAGGACTTTGGGTATTTTGTATGTGAAAAAGTTATAACTGTTGGGAGTCCTATTTGTGAGGCAAAAAAATCAAAATAAAGTTTGAAGTAGCTATTTTTCTTCATTTCGTATTGTCCCCTCTCGTGTGCATGTTTGCTAAGTGATGACTAGTTGGCAGCATAACTGTTTGCAACCCACCATCCTCTTACAACTAAGAATCAAAAATATTGAACTTACAATTGCAAACTATCCCTGACAAACCAGTGCAATATCTTTGCTAATGTGATATTTGCAGCTTGATATAGAAAACAGCTCCTCACAGGAAACGTGGCAAGAAGTAGAGTTCTTTCTTGGTAAGGATCTTGTGGTGACCATTGTTTCAACAGTTCTATGTAAGCAGCAATATAACTTTATCTGATGAATTTATACCTAATATGACCTCTGCTGGGAAATATATCATGTCCTAGAAAGGACGCTGTCAAACGTTTCTGACATTGACTATTAATATATTGAAATTGGATAGGTGAAAATAATACTATTAGATCTGTCGTGAAGAATATTACCGCAATATCACAATTTTTTATTTTTCTCTGACATATTTATATGAAAAGTAATGGTAAAAGTTGCACATTGGAGACCGCGCCTATGTCCAAAGTGTCATTTATTTCCAAATAAAAGGTGTACATTATCTTGATTCCAACATACTTGAATAGCATATATTATCATCTTGTTGGCTTCCAAAACCATTTCAACCTTTTCCCTTTTACTAGCAGTTTCTTTTCCAGGTAGAATGCCATATTTAAGCATCTTTCAGTTGCTCCAAGTTTAGGCTGTAATGGTGTTCTACATAATTCATATGGAAGCATGTTTAGTCACAAACTCACAATGGGTGTAAGGTTCAAAATGAGCAGAACTCGAGCAAGCCATTTTTTTCCCGGTGGAATGTCGTACTTAAGCATCTTTGTGTTGCTCCAAGTTTAGGCTGTAATGGTGTACTGCATGATTCATATCGAATCGTGGTTAGTCACACTGGTTGTAAGGTTCAAAACGAGCAGAAAATTTAAACGAATCAATATCGTAATTGTATCATACATTGGAGTTATGTGTTCTCAAAAGTAAATTAAGTTATGAAAGATGAACTCGTTTTAGAGGCCACCTCTTTTAGTAGAACTTTAGTGCATTAATGCCCAGAGCATATGCTAGCAGTGGCCTAAAAAATGTGCCAGTACATATTAGCCTTAGTTTGTATTCTGCAGAATCACACTTCCCCGCCACATTCGCTTGGTGCATGTGTTGTACGGCAACACTTGGATTTCATATCACACTTCTTTCATCCTTGTCCCCTTTCGTCTTTCCTATTGGCACCTCACCAGTCAGTTAACATATTTTATTGATGGCTTTTCATCTTCCTGGAAAATTTATAATGAGATGTTAATTGAAGTAATATGTTGCAGGATGGATTTATGTAGCCGAGATGGCACTGAAAATATTTTCATTAGGATTTGGTGCTTATTGGATGGAAGGCCAAAACAAATTTGATTTTGTGCTTACTTGGACTATATGTAAGTTTATCACACGTTCTCTCATCAGATGAGCTTAAACCCACTTCTTCCGAGGAAATTTTATTCGGTTTCTTCTATCGATACCTTTTATCTTGTATTGTTAAGAAAAACATCTGCACTAAGAATATTTTGGTTCAAACGGGAGGAATCAGTTCCTTTTCACAACTCTATAGGATTCATAAAAAGAAAAGAAAATTACATCTAGTAATTGTGTATACAAGATTATGGAAAACATATGATCTAGCATAATTGATTCACCTTTGATCAGAGTCGAGTGATCATCAACTTAGAAATCAATATGTATGATCCAAAGAAATATGATGCATGGTTCTTGTTAAAGTTAAGCTTTTGTCTATCCTGGAGCCGTATTGTTCCTCCATGCAAGCACTGAAAATAAGTTAACAGCTTCTATTGTTTGAGTATTTTGTATCTGTAATAACTTTGCAATGGAAGCTAGTATATCTTACACTATATTCTTGTCAGAATGAAACTCTGTAATAATCTAACATATGATTTCCTTGTAGTTATTGGAGAGACTCTAACGTTTGCCTTCCCGTCAAAGCTTCCCTTTCTTTCAAATGGAGAATGGTAATTTTCACTGTTTTGGATGCATTACTTTCCAAATTTTAGTCAAGTCATCATACGTATCGATAAACATTTCCAGTATCCTGTATGCTCTTCTTATTTAATTTCTGGAACCAAAATGAATGACCTCCATGTGCCTTATGAGGTCAAAACCCAGCCCTAAACCACATGCTCTATGATAAAGGCCCACAAGGCTAGAACCAGTTCAACTAAACTAAAGTATGCTTCTTGGTATGACGGCGATTTCGGAATATGTACTTTGATTCCACTGTAACAAGAAACTGCAAGCAGAAATACAACCCCCTGAGATATATGTAGTGATGTTGAGCTGTACTTGTTGGAATTATCATTTCGACATTTAGTTACTTTGAGATGTTTCGAGCTATCCCGTCTGAAAGAATCTAACATTATCTTGTTTGCTTAGTCTTTGCGATCTTGCGGTCAGATATGTAACTTTCATTTGATCTTTGCCCAACAGGATTCGGTATCTTCTCCTTGGAAGGGTGTTGCGCTTAACAAGAATTTTGCTGCAAGTTCAACGTTTCAGAGCATTTGTTGCGACATTCTTTACCCTGATGTCTAGTTTGATGCCATATTTGGGGATAGTATTCTGTGTTCTTTGCATGTACTGCTCCCTTGGTTTGCAGGTTAGAATGTTTGCATATTAAGTTTCAATTTGTTCTTTGGACAATGATCCACCTACATACAACAGTTTGTTATTTGTGCCAGTGATTGCTATTTTTTTCTTTCTTTGTTCACAGCTTACCCATGCACTAATTACTACTGTTGTTTGAGTTGAACTTATCCTGATCTGAACTGGACACCTTCACTGTTGAAATTCACTAGCACTTTTGACATCTTACTATTTGTGAACTGATAGTTTAGTCTCTTTCATTTGCAGATATTTGGGGGCATTGTGTATGCTGGAAACCCAAAACTAGAAGAAACGGACCTCTTCAATAATGAGTATCCTTATTGTTCGTCTTCCACTGTTGGGATTCCACTAGGAATTTTACAGTTTCTTGTGGTCAATTATTCAAATACGTCGTTGGTAACCTCTGTAACTGGCGCTTACTGGCCGTACTAGCTCGGATTGGTAATATAATGTCAGTCTGAAAGAGATGTTTTCAAATTTTCATATAAATTGACATGAAACAACAATTTAATGCTCATATAAAACCAAAGAACCACAATAATATAAGGAAAAATATATGTTATAAATAAATATCAAGCCAGAATAGAGAAGGCACTCGGCTGGTAACCGACAAGTTACTGGCTAGCCCGCTACTTGCCTTGCTATGGTAAATTTACGAGTTAGTTTATTTATCCTTTGTCATGGCCCACGTAAATGCTATGCTAAACCTAAAGCATGCTTTTGAAATGTATCTGTTTCACATGATTCTTGCATTTTTGCCCTTGACATATTCAGCTATCTTCTTTTTAACTTCAATGACTATCCAAGTGGTATGGTTACTCTGTTCAATTTGTTAGTGATGGGCAATTGGCAAGTATGGATGGAGGTAAGAATATTTCTCTGTTCTATAAAATGAATTAAACTGGTCAGGATTGTCTTCCTAATCAATGCCTTCAACAACTTTTTGAAGACATCTGGTAAAAATACTGAACAGATTTTTGTATTTGCTAACCTGTGTTTCTTTATCTTTCTTTCTCATACTTTAAGAGTTACTGGCAACTGACTGGAAGTTCTTGGAGCCTGGTTTATTTTGTCAGCTTTTACCTTATTTCAATATTACTACTGCTTAATCTGGTAAGATCTTAAATAGATCCTCACTTTTTTGTTCATCCAGTAACATGCATGACATAAGTTTCTAACTTCGCATAATTTTAGATTTTGAATAACTGACCTCTGCATGGCTAGAATTTTGTTGAGAAGTGGATATTTCCAAGAATTGTACTCTCTCCAATCCAAAATAAGTGTCGCAGTTTTGAACTGGGTTTAGTTCAAAACTGCAACACTTTTTATGGGTCGGAGGTAGTAGCTCATTATATGTTATTAGATGTTTAGTTACTGATTTTAAATTTTGTATTTCTTTTATCTCCGCAGATTGTAGCATTTGTGTTGGAGGCATTTTTTGCTGAGATGGAACTGGAGAAAGGTGAAGATGATATCCAGGTGAGAATGAGATGAATATTTAAGGTACTTTATATCCGGATTGAAATGGCTGATATTTTAGGACACTCTCCATCACCTGCAGAATCCTACGTCTGGAGGAATAAAGAAACGCCGGTCTATGCGGTAATGTAGATCCTGTTATTTTCTATTATTATATATTAACATACTGTGGCAGGCTTTGCAGTCTTATCATTTATGTGTTGTAGTGTGAGGTCAAAGGGTACGATGGTTGATATTCTTCTGCACCATATGCTGAGCAATGAACTTGATGGATCTCAAAACTCTTGAACAGTGACTGGTATTATCCTGCTTCTCACTCAGAACTTCCATATAATTGTGCTAAAATAATCGAATTCATGAACTTAGATGTTTTTGGTGTATGATATTATCCATGTCAGACACTAGCTCATTTCTAGTGTTTGTTATTTGTTGATGTCTTTTTACTAAATGTATTACTGGATAGGTACCTGGCATTAGTTCACCCACATCATTTTCATGATTACGTTCTATCGGTGCCGTCCTCATTGTGCTTTAATGGTTATAACTCTCGGTTATTTTTATGTCGGTTCTGCTAGGATGGAAGCAAGAAAATACACGAACGCTTCCTGGTGAAAAAGTACATGAATGATTACAACCAGTATATTCCCAAGCATGGAGTATGTAGCAGCTGGGATAAATTTCTTAGTGCTGTAGCGGACTCGATTTGCTTCCTCTTTCAGTATCAAGAAATACATTGAATATGCGTATTTGTATCATGTCGATTTGATACTGCTGTCTTTCAGTCTGGTAGATAGTCAACATACCAACAAGCAACTAAAGAAGAGTTCAAGTCACCACTTCAAAGTGTAGTCAGCAACTTGTATAAAACAAAAGGAACTGTACTGGAAATCAATATGATACTACACTACTACAGGCTCTGGTACTTTTTTCTGTAACTAATCTAATATCAGTTGAAATTATATCAATATGATACTACAGGCTCTGGTACATTTTTCTGTAACTGATCTTATATCAGTTGAAACACTAGGCATTTTGTTGATCTCCTATTTCCATGTCTAACACATTCCTCCAAATTTAGAGGAAAATGAACATCTGGTTGGGCTTCTCTTTTTTCGTTTTCCTTTCCGTGGCGTAGAGGGTGGAGGCGGGCAGGCGGAACCCCATCATCTCGCTTAGGTGAGTGCCGAGTGGAGAGAAATCCTTCAGTAGTTCCTAGAGGTGGAATTTGAGCGAGTCGAGTCAGCTCGGCTCGACTCGCTAGAGGTCGTTTAGATAGCGAGCTAGCTCGGCTCAACTCGTTAATATAACGATCTCAGATCAAAGCTTGGTTTGACATGTGTAACTCGTGAGCCAGCTTGTTTAAACTCGTTATACATATGAACAACAAATATAATGATTATAAAAATGATTACTTGAGTATGTAATATGTATATTAAGCATGCATAATGTAAGCAAACGAATTTTAATTTGCACATATCACAATGCCGACTCTCCTCGCCATTACCAGACGAGGGAGAGGAGGCCGAGAGGAATGAAGCACGTCGGCGTCACCACTCGCTAGGGAAAGTAGGACATTGGCCATCAAGGGCGGGGCTTTCGTGGAGTTGTGCTAGGTGCTTGGGCTAGATGGTGAGATGTACTGATTTGGCATGGGCTTAATGAGTTAAACGAGTACTCGTTAAGTAAGCGATCACACATTAAAGCTTGGCTCGGCTCGTTAGTCATCGAGTTCGAGTCGATTTGAGCGGTCACAAGCTACTCGTTTAGCTCGCGAGTTTTGAGTTTTGATTCCAGCCCTAGTAGTTTCGTCGGCAAAACTGCTAGCTGGGTACTTCAGGAGCGTGGGTTCCATACTTCCATATGTACGGTGACGCGGTGTTTGTTTTAGCTTTAGGGACCAGATTCAGCTTTGAAAAGGCTGAACATGAAACAAATGAATTTTTATCGAAAGAGACCACCTGCCCAATAGAATTGCCAGAAAAGACCCCCTCCGGATGAAATTGTCAAAAAAGACCCCCTCGGCCGTGGCGGCAGGCGCGCCAGGCGACACGTGGCACCTGCCGCCACATCCGTTGGCGGCCGCACTGTTCACGCCACTGTTCACACAGCGTTTTTCGCACAGCGGAACGAAAACGGACGCTAGTGAACAGTGATGCCGCCTACGGCGTGGTGGCAGCACTGTTCATCACGGGTGAACAGTGTTTTAAAAAAAAGAAAAAAACTGAATTTTTTTTTACAGCAAAGACGATCGAGTGTTCTAAGTGGGTGCAAAATTTCAGTTTTTTTTGAATTTTTCTGCTATTTTTTTGATTTTTTCCGAAAGTACTGTTCATCCGTGATGAACAGTGCTGTCACTCACCGTAGGCGGCAGCACTGTTCACTAGCCCTGTTTCCGGTCTGTTGTGCGAAAAACGTCCCCGTGTGAACAGTAGCGTGAACAGTGCTGTCGCCAACGAGTGTGGCGGTAGGTGCCACGTGTCGCCTGCGCCTGTCGCCACGGCCGAGGGGGTCTTTTTTGACAATTTCATCCGGAGGGGGTCTTTTCTAGCAATTCCGTTGGGCAGGTGGTTCTTTTGGACAAAAACTCGAAACAAATAGCTATTTTGAACCGGCATTGAAAAATCAGCCTGAATCTGATTCGGGCTATTTCTAGTGTATTGGGTTGACGCATATCACGGATCCCGGTGTACTTCAGTGTCGAATCAGATTTGCCAGCCCAGTGTATCCACAACTGATTCTGACGAACCTGAAGCCCAAGCAAACAAGCCCATTTATTTGGTGGTATTTGTGCTTTGTTTCTCTTTTTCTATGCTCCTTTTTTTTTTGACGGGCTTTTTCTATGCTCCTTTATTCTGCTAGCCTCATCCAAACTCTATTTTTAATTACTTCCTCGGTGATTTTAGTTCGAGAGTTCAGCAAGTACGTTCCACCACTACATTAATATTCTTTCTTGGGTTCTGATTATTTACATTGGCCATAAAAAAATATGATTTTAAAGCAACTCCAATCATCCCCATTGCTAGATGTATTAACACTTTTTCTATTAATTTTAATCCACGAATAAATCATGATGCTAGTAATAACAGTATGAAGCTCATACCGATATCTAAACATATGAGCATGTACCGAACATAGAACCGAAACATTTATGAACACAATAAATACGGCTAGCACATGAATGAGTGAATAGGGCATGAACAGATCATACCCTCCAGTGGACATGCTAATGCCACGGCAGCAGCAGCAGCGGCTTCCTCCACAACCTTCTTGGCGGAGGCGGCGTCAGCCATGGCGTCACTGTAGGGGAAGTAGTCGAATCAGAGGACGAGGACGAAGACGAATAGGGAGCGGTCACGCCGAGACGCTCCCCAAAAACCTTATCACCCTTCTCCCGGTGCAGGATCGCAAAGGGCGGGGTTCCGGAGGCCTACTCTCCCGAATGGCCGTGCACACAATCGACGGGATGAAATCGCCGGAAGTAGCACATTGAGTGTAACAGTAGAGTGGCAGCTAAGGTTATGCGTGAGGAGGAACTGAGTGTGTCGGCTAGGGTTGCCAACGCCTCCAATATATAGGCCTATAGGCCGTCGGGTAAGGAGTTGTGGGCATAGGCTTAGTGTAGGGGAACGCATCAGAAAACAAAATTTTTTGGTACTGCGAGCACGCCCAGGACCACTATGAAGACTGCATACAAGGTTTTGATCCGATCGTTACCGACTCGAAGCGCAGCGGAAGTAGAGTCGATGTAAATCGTCGGTGCAGATCCCCGCAGCTAGGATTTACAACCTCCCAACCGCGAGGATGTACTCCCTCGGACAGCCCTTCGGGAGGCGGTCGGACAGTCCCTCGGCCGGTGTCACGGATAGCCCTTTGGGAGGACCCTCGAAACTCAGACGATCACTCGGACAGCCCTTCGGGAGGACACTCGAACAGCCCCTCGGGCAAAAGATCGAACCTACGACCTCTCTACGGGGTTGCACACATACGGTGTCACCTATCCGGCAGGGCTTCACCATCCAGAACTAGTTCCCACCGGAACCCAGACAGCCTTTCGGCTCTACGAAACTATTTCGTGGGAGGGAGAGAAGAAAGACAGATCATGCATGCCATTTGGTGAGAGAGTTGGAGTGGGTGTGGAGAGCTCCTCTCCTCCTCTATTTATAGGAGAAGGAGGGGTGGAGGGGCTGAAATTTCAGCCACCAAAAACATGTGCGCCCTCCCCCACAAAACAAGCTCCCACCAAAGGTGGGGAGTTGTCTCATGGGCCCCCCCTTTCCACCATGGCGCCTCAACATGGGGCTGCCACCTCCTCCCAACACATCCCACAATATGTGGGGGCTGCCCCCCACCATGGGGGGCCCCCCAACACCTTGTCCACCAACAAGGGGGCTGCCCCTTAGGGGCACCCCCAAAAACAACCCAAAAACAGCCCCCACGATCCGTGGGATCTTGTCCCCTCTCGCTGGGACAAGATGTTTTCCGCGTGTATTTTGCGGAAAAATTCCCGAAGGTCCCAGAACATTTCCGGCACCCTCTAAAATATTCTGGACGCGCTCCGGAACATTTTCGGTATGATGGTTTTATTTCGAAACATTTTTGTTAACTCCGAAACACTTTCGGTTTTCTCTCCGAAACTTTTCCGTCGTCTCCGAAACTTTTCCGGTGACTTTCTCTCGGACTCCTTGTCTAGTATTCAGCAGATAGATGACCCTTAAGCGTGTGACCCTATAGGTTCGGTGAAGTATAGACATGACCGGAACACTTTCCGATCAATGATCAACATCGGAGCCGTGGACACCCATATTGACCTCTGTACCCACACGAATAAATATTCGAGTGAACCTCCAGTTGCCGTGTGCTATTCCTATTGCTTCGCGATATGTTACAAAAACCCGAGGTGAGATTTATCGGCATCCCCGTGGATCAACAACTTTTGTCCACTATGCCAGTTACCTCGTTACCGGTTTTGTTCTCTTTTCTCGTTCCCGTGTTCCGGCATCCCTGTGATCAAATCACAATGTGTCTGGCCAGACGATGATGGATACCGTAACACCGAGAGGGCCCAAAGAATATCTCTCCATCGTCGGAGGAGAAAATCCCAATCTTGAGCTATCAAGTCCCTTGACATACTTTTCCATGAACCCGTAAGCCACCGTAATAGCCATCCATTTACGGATGACGTTTAACAAACCCCAAAGTTCATGAAGCAAGCATGAAGAAACTCGATACTCTCATGGTCTAAGGAATCATGCAAACGTTAACTTTCTCTATGTTATTAACCATTAACTTTGTGACGAATGTATCTCATAGCATAACATCAAAACGGGTCGATTCAACACAAATGTTCTTCTAATATTGTACCCTCAAAGTTGCCGGCATAGACATGCCCATGATCAGGAAAACATAATCATCATGCAACACTTGAGCCAGTCTTAGAGGCTTGACTAGGAATACTTCTTATCGTTTATTATTCCACACGTGCATATGAGTTTTCCTCCGAGCCTCGTGGTTATTGCAGACTCGAGAACCATAGTAGTTATAGCATGGAATATATGATTAATCCAAACACAAGAGTGTATGGAATCTCCATCATGTATTTTGCTCGTCAGTGTTTTGGGACACCGAGTCTTGCAAAAACTCTTTCCATGTGACTTCGGCAAGAATCAATCCTTGGCGTTTCAATGCTAAACTGTTTTAGCATCTTGTCAATATGTATTTTGGCTTAGCCCTATTAGGCAATTCTATCTCACAGATAATTATGCCTAATATCAAGGCTACCCAGCCCAAGCACTTCATCGTAAAACTAATTTTTCAATGAAGTCCTAATTCGTGTCAAGAAATTTATATTATTTCCAATTAACAATGTGTCAAGCACACAAGGTTTTTAGAAATATTATTATGCTCCCACTTACTTTCTTGTAACCACAAGCATCTTCGTTATCCATTGATGAAATCAAACTCTTTTGACTATTTCATCAAAAACGAAGATTCCAACTCCATTTTGCTCTCTTCTGTCCACTGCTGGAACTCTGAAGTTTGCACATTCACTAGCATCCTCTGGATTGACAAAATACCTTGGACTGTATCACATGCAAGTCCTAGGTAGCATTTCCATCTCATGGAAATCCTTTTGGCATCCATGTAACATATCTCATGATTGAAATATGTATTAATTGCTAGTTTAATCCGAACCGACTTTAAGCATCGCTACGGAGAGACAATACTGCCGTAGTTAATTCCTTGAATTTGTTATAAGCAACAAGTCGAGATTTATGGATAAAACATTTTTATCTGTATCAGTTTATAGTTCCATAAATATTCGTTAGACTCTAAGTCTTCCGAAAGGGGTATCAAGATTTAATCTTGAATCATTTATATGGAAACTATCTCGGATCATTTGGGCATTTAGCCAATTCCGGAGTCAGGGCCCATCAATGCTTCCTTGTGTATCGTAGGTATACTATTGTCTAACAACAATATCTCGCTTGCACACCTGAGAAGTTTGCACGAGTTTTGCCTACGTGGTTCAGCTACAAGTTCGACCGAAGTCCATACATCTCATGTAGAGGCTTCCGTATCAGTCGCAGTAGGGAACTCTGGAATCACTTCCAAGGTTTCCCTTGAACTGATGACGAAGATACTGTTATCTCGTCGAGTTGCACTGTCCTCTCACTCACCTTTTTGCAAGAACCATTTTCTTCAAAATCATACCGCTCTTTGTGGCAAACATTTTTGCCTCGGTATAGTGATGGAGGAATACCCAATAAATTAGGATAACCTACAAAGTAGCACTTGTCTGATTTGGAATAGGTTTGTAAATATTTTACACAAGCCCCATATTCCAAATGTTAAGAAAAGATATAACATGGTTGGGTGAACCATACCATGGCGTCATTTCAACAGACCTGATGGCGCTCTTTTTAGTGTAAAAGCCGCAGTCTCTAAAGCATTACTTTAAAAGGGATAATGGCAAATTGATTTATGTCATCTTTGATCTTACCATGTCATAAATGGTTTGATTACATCTTCACGGAGATTACACTCACAGTGGTGTTCCGGGAGGTGTAAGTTATGAAACTCTTTTCACAACTCATCAGACATTCGCTAAACTTGTAACTCAAATATTCCTTTCCGCAATCTAATTGCAGAAACACAATTTTCTTGTTACAATAATTTCTAGTTCATTTTGAAAACCTTTTGAATGATTTCAAAAAATCCAGACTTACGTCTCATCAAGTAAATATCCATATATCTACTTGAGTCATTTCTGAAGATAGATAAATCCACTATTAGCAACAACATTTATCGAATTACACACATCAAAATGTATGATCACCAATAAGTTTGTTGCTCGTTCCTTATGGCCTGTGAACGGTATTTCAGTCACTTCACTTTTCGGACGAAAGTTGCAAGTGTCAGATGATTCATAATCAAATGACTTCAAAATCCATCATAATAGAATTTTTCCATGCGGGTTTCTCCAATGTGACCAAATGCAGTGCCACACATATGTGGTATTCTTTTAGTCTTGCGACATTTAGCTTCAGTGTTACGGATGTATTATATTATTATCAATATTCATAACATACATCTCATTCATAATGAAAGTATGGCCCTTACGTTATTCATAACACCGAACATCAAAAGTTTTCTTATGAACAACCTTCTTGCAAGATACTTTATGCAATGGGCTAGAGTGTATAAAAACTCTAAAATGAATTATGAAAATAAATACATAGGTAATGTATCGAGTATAGCAACTTTTACTATGTTCCCAGTGCATATCTAAACCTCATTACTGGCAAGTCTTTTAGGCCATAGTAGTTCTTGCATCGAGTCGCAACAGAATGCAATCGAGCGGGTATCTCTGTGATCAACTCACAATACCCAAGAATTAGTGATTAACATGTTTAATCATTATTCCCAAGAACTATTTCTTTGACCAGCCTTCTATATATCAATAACTTGTATGACATTCATACATGAGCTGGATATTCCAGTCTTCTCTCTTTTTGCCTTTATACTTCTAACAGTTTAACTTTCAGTATTTCTCCTACTCTTAGATGAAGCACCCAACTTTAAGAGTGGCGTTAGCCCCGGACTTCCTAGGTGTGTAAGTCACACTAACACCCTTTGGACATTTCCTTTCTCTTTAAGTTGTTGTTTTATTCACCTTCATTACATGACATGCGTTCTTCTGGATCCCTCTCTCATCAGTCAAATGCCCAGTAAACACTTTACTAATACTTTGCAAACAAACATTGCTTTGGATATTTCATATCTTTTAGCCTTTGTTTGTATCTGAAACTAATTTTTCAGTTCCATGAATATCACATAACTATCCCAAACTATTGAAGTTCGGGTCCCATGGAAGCAAACATATTGCACTTGACCGTAACGGAATTCTAGCTTTTGGATCGAAGGACGAGAGTCACATCATCCATAGCATTAGCGGGAGAATACCGAAAGCATGCGATAGGACAAAGTCCTTCTTGACACTCTTGAGGATAATCCTCACATTACGTTACCAATCATAAAGATTAACCAGATAAATAACAGCTTATTCAATTTTAATAGGGAAGGTGGAAACGCAAGCCATTATTCTACAACTATTATGCAAATCACACTTAGACAGTGTTCATAATTAATTGCACTGAGAATTAAACAAGTTAATTCTAAAGTGCACTTCCACTCAAATCAATATCTCTCATAATTGATTGTGAGTGATGCAAGATCCGCATTTCCATTCAACGCCATTGTTCGAGATGAACACTGATGGCGCCAACTTCAATCGGTAGGCAAACTTGCCGATCACATCTCTATGTGACTCTTGTTCATCTTTCGATGCGTGTGTTCCGAGCTCAGGACGATCCTGCCATGAACGTCAATACAATCAAGTGATCTTGATGCGAGGTCTGACCTCACCCGCCTTACACCCGTACAATCGTTCGTACCCATGTAGATCATGGCGCACCCCGAAAGGAAAGATGCTGTGACGGTGCTACACTTGGGAGAACACTAACTACTTGATATTTTAAGTGAGAGATCACCCTAATAAAAAGCGACCACCGCGCAATCAAAAAGGGTGCATCAAAAGGGATAAACATCTCAAGCAATTCATAATAGCATGATATGGTATAGCCCTTTCTGACGGAGAAGTCTTGTATTTCTTCGTCTTCGGCATTCGCGTCGATGTTCACCTTTGTGAAGTTTGCCACCACCTTGTCGATGCACCAGATAATATTGCTATCTCTATAGCTAATAAAATAAGTGCATTACTTAAGGTTGACACGCAGGTCATTAAAGTGACAATCATATGGCTCCAGCCATCATGCCGAATCATGACACACAGGTCATGTTAATTAATTTACATCATATAGTCATCTCGTACATAATCAAATTAATATGAGCACTGCTATACCACATCACATGCACATCCTGCAAAACCAAGTTAGACGCCTCTAATCGGTTTATGCAAAATTTTATTTTACGTGGCTTCTAAGGTTTCGAAACAAACCGAAGCTACCTACGTCCATCATCAAGTATGATTATTCAAGTCGCTAGATTAACTTTGCGGGGTGTATGAAACACGAGATAATAAAATCTCGAGCCCCATACTGAACTTCTTCATACGCATGACCCTCGTGCAGATCATATCTGCATTGCCCTTTTGTCTGCGAAACATCCATCTTTCTTTAACTATGGTGGAACCCAAAGACACTGAAGCACTTCGTTGATCTGTCAATCAACATACTCAGGAGCATCATGAAAGGATCACGGATTGCCAGAACTTTGTGAGATTCCACCATGCCGTCAAGATCAGGACTACGCAAATTCAAGGGAAGCAACATGAACATCGGGTAATAGATTTCATCTGCTACCTGCACAAATAATTTCCAGTAATAGAACTCATCTACTACAAATTATATTGTGCAACACCCATACATCTCTATGTATTCTAGATCGTAACCTGCATCTATGCATAGCATGGCTCTGATACCACTGTAGGGGAACGCAGCAGAAAACAAAAAATTTCGGTACTGTGAGCACGCCCAGGACCACTATGAAGACTGCATACAAGGTTTTGATCCGATCGTTATCGACTCGAAGCGCAGCGGAAGTAGAGTCGATGTAGATCGTCGGTGCAGATCCCCGCAGCAAGGATTTACATCCTCCCAACCGCGCGGATGTACTCCCTCGGACAGCCCTTCGGGAGGCGGTCGGACAGTCCCTCGGACGGTGTCACGGACAGCCCTTCGGGAGGACCCTCGAAACTCGGACGGTCACTCGGACAGCCCTTCGGGAGGACACTCGAACAACCCCTCGGGCAAAAGATCGAACCTACGACCTCTCTACGGGGTTGCACACATACGGTGTCACCTATCCGGCAGGGCTTCGCCATCCAGAACTAGTTCCCATCGGAACCCAGACAGCCTTTCGGCTCTACGAAACTATTTCGTGGGAGGGAGAGAAGAAAGGCAGATCATGCATGCCATTTGGTGAGAGAGTTGGATTGGGTGTGGAGAGCTCCTCTCCTCCTCTATTTATAGGAGAAGGAGGGGTGGAGGGGCTGAAATTTCAGCCACCAAAAACATGTGCCCCCCCACAAAACAAGCTCCCACCAAAGGTGGGGAGTTGTCTCATGTCCCCCCCTTCCACCATGGCGCCTCAACATGGGGCTGCCACCTCCTCCCAACACATCCCACAATATGTGGGGGCTGCCCCCCACCATGGCCCCCCCAACACCTTGTCCACCAACAAGGGGGATGCCCCCTAAAGGGGGCACCCCCAAAAACAGCCCAAAAATAGCCCCCACGATCCGTGGGATCTTGTCCCCTCTCGCTGGGACAAGATGTTTTCCGCGTGTATTTTCCGGAAAAATTCCCAAAGGTCCCAGAACATTTCTGGCACCCTCTAAAATATTCTGGACGCGCTCCGGAACATTTCCGGAATGATGGTTTTATTTCGAAACATTTTCGTTAACTCCGAAACACTTCCGGTTTTCTCTCCGGAACTTTTCCGTTGTCTCCGAAACTTTTCCGGTGACTTTCTCTCGGACTCCTTGTCTAGTATTCAGTAGATAGATGACCCTTAAGCGTGTGACCCTATAGGTTCGGTGAAGTATAGACATGACCGGAACACTTTCCGATCAATGATCAACATCGGAGCCGTGGACACCCATATTGACCCCTATACCCACACGAATAAATATTCGAGTGAACCTCCAGTTGCCGTGTGCTATTCCTGTTGCTTCGCGATATGTTACAAAAACCCGAGGTGAGATTTATTGGCATCCCCGTGGATCAACAACTTTTGTCCACTATGCCAGTTACCTCGTTACCGATTTTGTTCTCTTTTCTCGTTCCCGTGTTCCGGCATCCCTGTGATCAAATCACAATGTGTCTGGCCAGACGATGATGGATACCGTAACACCGAGAGGGCCCAAAGAATATCTCTCCATCGTCGGAGGAGCAAATCCCAATCTTGAGCTATCAAGTCCCTTGACATACTTTTCCATGAACCCGTAAGCCGCCGTAATAGCCACCCATTTACGGATGACGTTTAACAAACCCCAAAGTTCATGAAGCAAGCATGAATAAACTCGATACTCTCATGGTCTAAGGAATTATGCAAACATTAACTTTCTCTGTGTTATTAACCATTAACTTTGTGACGAATGTATCTCATAGCATAACATCAATACGGGTCGATTCAACACAAATGTTCTTCTAACATTGTGCCCTCAAAGTTGCCGGCATAGACATGCCCATGATCAGGAAAACATAATCATCATGCAACACTTGAGCCAGTCTTAGAGGCTTGACTAGGAATACTTCTTATCGTTTATTATTCCACACGTGCATATGAGTTTTCCTCCGAGCCTCGTGGTTATTGCAGACTCGAGAACCATAGCAGTTATAGCACGGAATATAAACATAATTAGGAACATGGGGATAAATAATAACATTTATTATTGCCTCTAGGGCATATCTCCTACACTTAGGCCCACTACCGAGTCGGCAAACAACCCACGGTCCAACATCTCGGACAGTGGCACTTTTATTAGCGATGGCGGATCCATCAAGCACGATTCAGAAAAGAGTTGCGTGTGCGAATCGTGGCATACAGTTGATCCATATGAACTATTTGCGATGAGTCAAAACAACAGAAACGGTCAGCCAGATCAAAGTGTGTGCGATAGATGGCATACATTTCACTCGGATGAACTGTTTGCGATGTGCCAAAACAACAGAAACGATCATCCAGATCAAGGTGTGTGCGATAGATGGCATACATTTCACTCGGATGAACTATTTGCGATCTGCCAAAACAATAGAAACGGTCAGCCAGATCAAGGTGTGTGCGATAGATGGCATACAGTTCACTCGGATGAACTGTTTGCGATGTGCCAAAACAACATAAACGGTCAGCCGGATGAAGGTGTGTGCGATAGACGGCATACATGTCACTTGGATGAACTGTTTGCGATGAGCCAAAACAACATAAACGGTTAGCCAGATGAAGGTGTGTGCAATAGATGGCATACACATCACTCGGATGAACTGTTTGCGATAAGCCAAAATAAACACAAACGATTCAGCTTAACAAGATGTGTGTGATACCCGTCAAACAGGTTAGTAATTAGAATTGTGTGGGAAGACCGATAATAACACAGACGATTCCTGCTAATAAGCTGTGTGTGTTGTGGGCAAACGCTTGCTAGCAGTGGCGGTGCTAGAGTTAGAACTTAGTGATGTCAACGCTATATACTTATGCATATATGTAGATAAACTACAGTAAAACAAAGACGTATTAGTGCAGCTAACTCATTTTTGTGATGTCGCTTGACATCACAAACTACAAGTAGCACCGCCACTGCTTGCTAGTATACAATTGTCAGCGATTGATGAAATCATCACCGACGGGTTCCGTAGTATAGTCCGTGTGTGATGTGATTTGCTTTGTCTGCACAACATCTATGCTCTGTCTAGAGAACAACAACATATATACTTATAAGAACATGAGTGCATAACCAAAATAAACATCCAATTACATAACTGACTACAGATAACATTTGCACACCTAAGTAAACAATTACATGCATAATAAACTAGGAGAAATGATCATCAAATCATCTACTTTGTTGTGACACTTGCCATTGCTCAACTTCTGGCTGGATCCCTCGACGTGGAGAAAGGAGGCACTTCCTCATGTCAACGATCCGCCTGTACATCTCGTAACTCGTGTACGCCCCCTTGGTCGCGTACACGACGTGATCTTCGTCTAGCTTCTCCATCCAGGCCAAGTGCTAGGCAAGCCTGCCCTTGTCGCACTTAGCCTTCATGTCTCTGTAGTAGGGGTCGATGATGGCCTCTGCAAGGTGAACCAGTGAGTCCTTCTCATGCTTCTTGCTGCCCCAGATCCTGTATTGGTCCTAGATGTCGACAAGATTCTGGCAGGCGATGCCCGAATTCTTGAGCACCTTTATATCGTTGGTGGTGTCCACCATAGCGAACCTGTAGTCGGGGCTGTTGACAAACCTGGCGAAACGCTCGCAAGGCCTTGTGGCCAGGCAGTAGTGGTAGACGAGGACATGATTGCGCACCCACAGCTGGATGATGGCAACCTTCTGATCATACCCTGCACGAGCGCGGGTGTACTCGAGGTCGAACCCGACCACTTTGTACTTGTCCGCGGCAAGCAACATCTCCATAACGTGGATGGAGTTCTCCACCCAGATCAGGTGGTTGGTGTACACCACCAAGAGCTCCGTGAACCTTCTGTGGGTGTCCACTAGGGCATGCATGGCGAACTGGCGCTCGTCGTCGGCAGCCGCTGGGAGCACCATTGGAGCAGCGCAGGATACCCTCTCTGTATTTGTGGTCGTGGGTGTGCTTCTTGCAATATTGGAGCGCGATCGAAAGGTTGAAGAGAGACAAGGGTTAAATGGCTACTGTAATAAATGGGGGCCGGACGGCCTGTAATCGACATGTCTTGTCACATTGTTCTCGGCGAAGGATTCTAGTGCATGCTTGAGCACCCCACAAGCATTTCATTTGACCACGCGTGGGCTCGAAGAGGCGCCAATGTATCATTGGTGAGCCTGTTCCCACACAACCGCGCATGTTACCGTGTGCAACCGCGCAAGCTTCCCGCCCGTCTCGTTTGGCCATGCGTCGGCTCGAAGAGGGGCCAATCATGGGCGTTTATTGGCAAAAGCTTAGCAAAAACGAAGTGTGTGGAATGACTTAAAGCAGCGCACACGTTCGACAATAAGTTTACCCGTGGGTGATGAGGTCAAAGTTACATAGACGGGTAATGATGGACACTTGTGTGCGATAATTCTGCGCTCTACAGGGCACACAGTTGAAGAAACCAACTGTGTGCAATAATGTCGAAGATCGTTGTCGAGTCCGCAATATAGATCGTTTGTGATGAGATCGACAGGGGAAACACATTTGAGAATGGTAAATAAAATCAAGTCCATTAAGGTCCAGATATTAATCATCCATTGCATATTAAGGTCAAAATAGCACTACCAATATACGAGTCTCATACGATGCCATTTCAACGATTGTACCACAAATGCCAGAAATATTACAAGGTTCAAATTTCAGAATTAGAAGGCTCAAATTCAAAGATTACAAGGTTCAAACAGGTATTAGAAATGAAATTCAGATCATGCAGCTGTAGACGCCTGCGCTGATCAGCTGAACATGAACATATGAGAGGTTCAAACTAATATTAAAACTAGTTTCGCCACCTCAACATTTGTGCAAAGGGATCAGCCACTGACAAGTCATGTATGGGCTCGACATAATGACTTCCAGTTACTCTATCAATTGAACTTCCAAAATGAAATTTAGCTTCTGCAGAGCCTTTTCCATTCTGCCGTAGCCGCCGGCGCTTATCAGCAAACCATTCAGTTTTGCGCGATAAATGTAGGGCAAACCTCATTACCTTTAGCACACTTGCTCTCACAAGAAAGAACCTGGCGAATATAATCTCCAGTAAGGTCCCTCGGTAGGAGTTCAAAGTAATTTCTGAGAGATGGAGATCAAGGCATTCGATGGGATTGTTATATTGTATCACATTATCCACTACCATGCCTAATCGTATCTACAAAAGAAGAGAACGTATTAGTGCCTACATGTAGTTTTGAACACTACATGCCTCTTTGATTTGCAGGATTTCTAAAATACACGAATAGAGTGACATGCCATCTTCGATCCTACATGATTAACATGGGCGTTTGATTACACTCTAGGAAAACATAGACTTCTTCACAAGAGGTTGGAGTGGATGGAAATTTTCCTTTGAAAACTAGTACAAATGAATCCAAAGGAGAAATACTTATGAATTTGTAACCATATGAATCAAGCAACCACTATAGGAAAAAAACATCTATGTACTGAAATCCTCCAAAATTCCTTCAGAAATCGTAGTACATTCGTCATTGTAAACTTGGGAAAAGGTACCAAAAATTGAACTCCCTTGTGGTTAACATTTAACAGGAAAGAAGCATCACCTCGATATATAGCTTCACCAGGCACGAAAAGCATGTCAGGAATCTGACTTGGTCCAGGTCGGGGCCGATAGATTCTAGTGCCAAGATCTTCACTGTGCGCAGATACGGGGTCAAGCTTGTCGGAATCATTTTCTGGATGACGGACGAACATACATCTTCAAAATTAGAAAAAATGTTAATTTCAAGAAGAAGGAGAAGAAGGAGACTGTTGTACCTGAACGGGTATGGATCCAATAACAAGTTCAAAGAATTTGACAGACGAGTAGCCCACCACTGTCAATTTCAGCGCAAAATTGACACTGATTCTTGTTGGACCTTGTTGATCAACTACAAGTAATCTCTCAAGTAAAGGCGCGTCCTCAATGACCATATCGTGATACACCTTATGTGATCTCTTGTTGCAGCACCAGCAACACACATAAATTGTCCGGAGAGTCATGGAGGTGATGTGGAGGCTACTCAACCCATTGATCGCCTGAAGACGAAGGTACTCGAGCGCATTACAGCCGTGGAGCAGGCGCTCCATGTCCTCCTTGGGGATGCAGACAACGACGAGCTCGAGGTGTTTCAGTCTAGGGAGAAAAAGAGTGGGCGCGTCATTAATCGGTGGGAAATGTCTGTTCATGAACCTGGCGAGGCGCAGCGTGGGCAAGAGGCAGAGTGCGGACGGTGGCAGCGAGCACATATGTCCATCATTAAAACCAATCTCCTCGAGCTGATCTAGGGCGGGGGATAGGAACCACTTGTCAAGCTTGGCTTGGTCCTTGCCGTTGGAACGGAACTTGCCCGTGATAAGGCCCCTGATTGGGCCACAATGCGTGCTGAGAATCTGGGACAATGCGTCCAAGCTTTTGTGATAGCCATGGCAGAGCTTGCGGGCGTCGATGAGGTCGAGAGGGTGGAGTGCCATAGGGGGCGCCACCGCCGGGAGTGGATGGTTGTCTGTGCGCCATATTTGATTGGGAGGAGGAAGATGATGCCTATCAACATATCGTTGGGGAGGCTACTGGTGAAGTCTAGGCCCGCCAGAGTCGCTTGCGGTTCTGGCTTGACCCGCCTCCGCTTGTTGGCAGCCTCGTCCTCCACCTTCGGAGTCTCCTCGGCGGCGACGCTATCTGATAGGAGTGGAGGAGTGGGAGGATACCGAATATTTAGTTAGAACAGGGCAGAAGAAAAGTGGTAATTAGAAGTTACTAGGTAGGAACAGACTTAACAGAGTCAGAAAATGAAATCCCAATTGGTTGCTTAAATACTACACAACTACTTTGATATTGATACGTAAGTCAACATGCAGATACTTGAAAAGAACACTTACTTCGAACAAAGTCTGGACGGATGATGTCATCGGGGAAGTTAGCATTTATCATATGACTAGGCTCTTTTAGGTGCAGTGTAATTTTAGTGCCTGCTCTCAGTACATAAAACTTAAAAATTTCTGTCCAAAGGCCAGCGTCAAAATAGGAGCGACCATCATCTTCATCAAGCTTTACAGAAACAACGATTGTAAATCCATGGTTTGTGTTCAATATGACATCCCTGGAGTCTTCAGTTATGTAAAGACCAAGATTTTGTACTACAGTTGTTGTT
The DNA here is from genome assembly GCA_039707655.1 of Elymus sibiricus. Lineage (NCBI taxonomy): Eukaryota > Viridiplantae > Streptophyta > Magnoliopsida > Poales > Poaceae > Elymus > Elymus sibiricus. The sequence goes on from CM077668.1 coordinate 276,418,085, forward strand.
GCAAAGCAAGAGATGTACTGCAGGAAATGATATGATTGTTAAAGAACAGGGTAACATGCAAATATGGGAGTAATTGAAAGAACAGTACATCAGTTGAAATCAAAGGACAAAAATTTATAATTAAATAGATAATGTAACCATGATGTCAAGCAAATATGAGAGTAATCGAAAGAACAATACAACATTAATTTGCCTAATATAGAAAGAAGAAAAATCCCCTTTGACGTATATGCTGCATGTGGCACCTTTTATCCAAATGTAGCAATATATAGTATATGTTCAGAAAAGTAGGCCATGCCAACCGAGGTAGGGTGAGATTGAACATACTGTGCGCTTCATGAAGTCATCTGGTACGGTGAGATGGAACTCCTTGGCTGTCTGGCCGAGGCCGCATAAGCATGATGTGTCCATGCACTGTACACTCTATGAATGAAAACCCTCGAATCAGCTAGAAGGAAAATGAACTCACGACAATTTCAGCCAAGTGATTAAAAGGGGCAGACGAATTGGGATAAGAGATGAGCAAATATTTCAGTAAATTAGTTACCTGGTTCGCCATGAGAAAAACCCCCAATCGGGCGGAGCTGGGTCGACGGCGAGCAACATCGAGAAAGTCGGTGGCGATAGGCGGCGACAAGCGGTAGTGGCGAAATGCGGTGGGGTTTGGCGGCAGCCGGCGGCGGAGAAAGTCGTCGAGCTAAGTGGTTGACGCGGCGATAGGCGGTGACATGCAGAGTCGCGGAGGAGTGCAGGTGCGACTTGGGACGGGGGGGGGGTGGCGGGCGGGGGTGAGGTTTTGTGACGTGGGGGTGGTGAGTGTTTTCTTTTTTCTTTTTTGAACTGGTTGGTGAGGGTTTTTTGTCCTAGAATAATGCGTTTCGGAGGCAACAGTTTGGTAGACCCACTCGTGTGTGATTAATATCACTCCAGTGTGAGGGTGATACAAACTGCCGTTCGATCTGCGTACATCCTACGGTGCAGACGTGTGATCCGTAGGGATGCGTTTTGGCCAATCAGAGCACACGTGCCACGACACAATGAAAGTCATCGCACACGGTTCCAATTTTTACCCACGCTAAACATTCACCCTAATATGCACTGTACGTGTTCAATTTTTTTTGCCCACGCTAAACATTCACCCTAATATGCACCATACCTGTTCATTTTTTTCCAACTCCCACACATAGCTGTGCGTGTTGTGGGGAAACGGTTGCTAGTATAAAATTATGTGGGAAAACAGAAAGTAACACAGACGATTCACACTAATAAGCTGTGTGTGCTGTGGGCAATCATAGGTTGGTCTAAGAGAAGCATAAAATTCCATCAACCAAACGGATTGCACTGCTAGTTCATTACACATAGTCTCACCAACATATAAGAAAGTTCAACCATAGTTCAACTGATAAACATATATAAGCATTTTTTTTTATTAAAATAGGGGGATCCCTCCGATTTCATTAATGAAACCACCAAAAGGACAACATCCATCACAAATCCAGGCTAGAACCTACTTACTCTACCAAAAGCTAGACAAGCTCAAAGTTCAGACGACATAACAGAACATAATCCACATATGACGGGGCGCAACCCACAGGATATAAGCATAGATATAATACGCACAAACTAGATAGCTTCAATCCAACATCTCATCTTCATGCATGAAGATTCTCCAGGAACTGAGCGTACGCGGCGTGCGCCACCCTGCGAGAATACTTCTGCTTGAAGGAGCCAACAACTCGTCCTCTTGCATGCGCCAGAACACTTGCATACGCGTTGTGAAGCTTTTGGTTGCAGAACGGGCATCCATAGCGCCCATTCTTCCAGACATGCCTGTCATGCTTTCCAGACTTAAGCTCCCTGAGCTTTTGCCTCTCGAACCTCTTCTGGACATCTTCATCCTTGTTGTCGACATCGTCAGATAGCACCTATACATATAGTAAAAAAATGTGGCGTCATTATATTTTATAATGTGAATTCAGCAAGCAGAGTTTATGAAACATAATATATCTTGTGACAGTGTGAACCCTAAATCCTCAAGTGATCTTGATGAAAGAAATGCATAAATTGGGAGCACACAACTTAGTGCAACAAAATTAAGAGGCTGATTAGTTTGCTACCAACATTTGGCAAAATCAAAAGTTGCCAACATTTGGCAACCTTTTGTGAGATTGGCAATGAAAATTGGTATGCAATCAATCTCTAGCAAACATTTGGCAGTTGCCAAAATTTGGCATCAAACGAATTTACATGTCGAAAAGTAGGATTGGGATTTGATGGCTATTTTTCTAGACAGATCCAAAGATTTTGGTTCCATTTTTTTAGCACAATCATCTATGTACATACCAATCTGATTTTTTTTGGCACAAACATATATGTAGGACATTCAAAATCAATTCTCAAGCTCTGGCTACGAATTATTAGTACAAACACTAACCCTAGTCGGATTATTAGCAAAAATCATTTGTACAGAACAAACAATTAATCACTAACCCTAGACAGATTATTAGCATGATCATTTTTACATATCTCACTTATCCATGTCATTTCTACCAATCAAACAATCAATACACTACACGGATCTAACGAATCTTACTCTGATTTCATGGATTGAGAGAACATAACCATAGGATTTCTATTCCAAAAAGGGGGAGGCAGGACTAACTAGAGAAAACCTAGGATATATTTGCCAAAAAATGGGTATAGATGACTAACCGGTCGTCCGTCGTCGTCGGAGTCATCGCCGGAGTGGTCGTCGGAGTCGCTGTGGACCTCCGGCTCCGGCCGGGGAAGCACGACGGTGGCGACGACTTCAAGGCCGCGTTGTTGCCTGCGTGAGACCTCGTCCGCGGTGATGGCAACCTCTGTGCCTGGCTTCACGCGATGTTGTGCTTCACCAGCCCCGGCGGCAACCCCGGCGTCGCCACTCCCTCCTATGGTGCGCTTCATCGGCATCCTGATACACTTCAGACGGAGGTGACGACTGAGAACAGCGTCGAGGATGCAGGGGGAGAGAGAGGATTGTGTGTGTAGCGAGAATCGGGGGTGCGGCCGCCTATTATAACCAGTGGCTAGGGTGCCATTAATATGTAGTGGGAGCGAGGTGGGCGGCGGTCAAAGGGCTGGCTCGCCTCCCGGTGAGCCTGCGCAACAGACTGCTCGCATGCCTACCGTCATTTCACACATCTGCTCGCACGCATCCCGGTGACACTGCGCAGCAAACACGCCCCCCATCAATTCACACACCTGCTCGCACGCCTCCCGGTTTGCCTGCGCGGCGGACTGCTCGCATGCGTCCCGTCAAATCATGCCTGCTCGCACGGCACGCGAGATGCGTGGCGTCACGTATATTGTTTTTCTTTTTTGAGGATCAATTCTGCCGCTTTATTACTTAACCGAAGCATGGCACGTACATTGTTGGTCTAACGACCATGGTTTGAATAAATAAACCGTTTGCGATATTGTGTTCCAACTATTAATAATCTCCCATTTGTAAGAAGCTTAATTATATCAAACTTGTCTCTAATTTGACACAAAAAATAATATCACAATCTATTGGTGTCATATCATGACACCACGACAAGTTTCATGAATTTCAGCTAAGTTTTGGATTTACTGGAATTTAAAAATCAAGATTCTCAATGTTTGCGGCCGAGCCATGATGCTGAGATGTTTGAAATTTCTTGCCATTTCTTGCATGGGGACTAAACATGCACCCAAGGACACACATATGATTTTCCAATCCATTTTGGTGCACTGTCGCGTGTGCCTGTAGTTCAAATTTGTTTTTTACACGTTAAATCCCTAGGAAATCAATCAATGTATAAAAACGTCTCAATGATCTCTGAATTTTTTCAAATTTTAACACGGCACTCCTTTGGTCACGTGTTCACTGCAGAAAAAGTTTGACATGCCTCAAAGTGGCGGTGGTGGTGGGGTGGGGTGGGTGGGGGGTCCGGCACACTACGCATCGTGAGCCTCCGTGTGGGATTGTCTGGTTTGTTAGGCAGGTGCCACATCAAAGTCGTGAATTGGGTATTTAAAACATTACACAACCCTTTCATACATATGTTTGGGCCACATGCATGCAGCGGTGGTCCTCAGACACTCCCTCTTGCGGTTATCAGCGACGCTTCCATCCGTTGGCCCGCGCAGGCTATCACTTTGACCGACAGCGAGAGGCGTTTGACCAATTGGATTCATCTTGGCCTGTGTTATGGTGTAGATCATGGTTATGTTCCAGACCAAAGTTCGAGCGCGTGCGTACACATGAATCCCTCCCACCGGTTCGAAGTGAGGGGACTACGCGTCGTGAACCTCCGCGTGGGGAGTTTCCGATTTGCGAAGTAGGTGCCACATCAAAGTTGTGCATTGGGTATTCAAACATCACATAAAACGTCTTTGGGGCCACATGCAGGTGGTGGTTGTCCTAGGACACTCACTCGCGCGGTTATCGGCGACACTTCCATCCGTGGGCCCGCGTGGTCCATCACTTTGGCCTATAGCGAGAGAGGTTAATTTGACCAAGGAGGATTCTTTTTGGTTTGTGTTACGGTAGGTCATGGTGATATTACATAGTATATAGTTTGCGGTTATCAGCGACGCTTCCATCCGTTGGCCCACTCAGGCTATCACTTTGACCGACAGCGAGAGGCGTTTGACCAATTGGATTCATCTTGGCCTGTGTTATGGTGTAGATCATGGTGAGATTCCAGACCAAAGTTCGAGCGCGTGCGTACACATGAATCCCTCCCACCGGTTCGAAGTGAGGGGACTACGCGTCGTGAACCTCCGCGTGGGGAGTTTCCGATTTGCGAAGTAGGTGTCACATCAAAGTTGTGCATTGGGTATTCAAACATCACATAAAACGTCTTTGGGGCCACATGCAGGTGGTGGTTGTCCTAGGACACTCACTCGCGCGGTTATCGGCGACACTTCCATCCGTGGGCCCGCGTGGTCCATCACTTTGGCCTATAGCGAGAGAGGTTAATTTGACCAAGGAGGATTCTTTTTGGTTTGTGTTACGGTAGGTCATGGTGACATTACATAGTATATAGTTTGAGCGCATGTGTACGCATGAATCCCTCGCACCGGATCAAAGTGGGGGGAGGGGACCGGCATATACTACTATACGCGTCGTGAACCTTGCTCCTTGTGGGCACTTTACGGTTTCCGAGGCAGGTGCCACATCAAAGTTGTGCATTGGGTATTCAAACATCACATAAAACGTCTTTGGGGCCACATGCAGGTGGTGGTTGTCCTAGGACACTCACTCGCGCAGTTATCGGCGACGCTTCCATCCATGGGCCCGTGTGGTCCATCACTTTGATCGACAGCGAGAGAGGTTAATTTGACCAAGGAGGATTCTTTTTGGTTTGTGTTACGGTAGGTCATGGTGAGATTACATAGTATAGTTTGAGCGCATGTGTACACATGAATCCCTCCCACCGGATCAAAGTGGGGGGGGGGAGGGGACCAGCACACTACGCGTCGTGAACCTCGCTCTGTGTGGGGACTTTAAGTTTTCCGAGGCAGATGCCACATCAAAGTTGTGCATTGGGTATTCAAACATCACACAACACCTCCATACATATGTTTGGCCCACACGCAAGTGGTGGTTGTCCTCTGACACTCACTCGCGTGGTTATCGGAGACGCTTCCATCCGTGGGCCCGCGTGGTCCATCACTTCGACCGACATCGAGGGAGGTTAATTTAACCAATGTGGATTCTTTTTGGTTTGTGTTACGGTAGGTCATGCTGAGATTACATAGTATAGTTTGAGCGCATGTGTGTACGCATGAATCCCTCCCACTGGATCGAAGTGGGGGGAGGGGACCAGCACACTATACGCGTCGTGAACCTCACTCCTTGTGGGGACTTTACGGTTTCTGAGGCAAGTGCCACATCAACGTTGTGCATTGAGTATTCAAACATCACACAACACCTCCATACATATGTTTGGGACACATGCATGTAGGCGGTGGTTGTCTTCAGACACTCCCTCGCATGGTTATCGACGGCAAGCCCATTCGTGGGCCCGCGTGCACGTTCATCACTTCAACTGACAACGAGAGAGGTTACCAAGGTGGATTCTTCTTGGTTTGTTTTATGGTAGGTAATGGTGAGATTCCAGACCGAAGTTTGAGCGCACGCGTACACATGCATGAATCCCTCTCACGGGCTTGAAGTGGAGGGGGGGGGGCATACTACGCGTCGTGATCCCTCGCTCCGTGTGGGGACTTTCCGGTTCCAAATTAGCAGGTGCCACATCAAAATTGTGTATTGGGTATTCAAACACCAAAAAACACTTCCATACATATGTTTGGGCCACATGCATGTGGTGGTCGTCTTCGGACACTCCCTCGCATGGGTTATCGGCGGCACGCCCATCTATGGGCCCGCGTGGACGTCCATCACTTTGACCGACAGCGAGAGAGGTTTGACCAAGGTTGGTTCTTCTTGGTCCGTGTTACAGTAGGTCTTGGTGAGATGCCCTCCCACCGACTCGAAGTGTGTGTTTGTGGGGGGGCACTATACTTCGTACGTCCTGAACCTCCGTGGGGTCGGGGATGTCCGGGTTGCGAGGCGCATGTGTCACATCAAAGTTGTGAATTGGGTATTTAAATATCACACCACACTTTTAATACATATAGTTGGGCCACCCGCAGGTGGTTCGTGGTCTCACCCATCTCGCGCCACACGCACATCTATGGGCCCGCACGGTCCATCTTTGACCGGAAGCGAGATGGGGTTTGACCATGATGGATTCCTATAGGTTTTGTGTTACGGTAGGGTGAGATGCCAGACCTATTTGGGGTAGGCTTTCATAGCTAGGATTCCCTCCTACCGACACAAAGTGGGGGGGGGGGGGGGCAGACGAGCAATACTGTGCGCTTTGTGAGATAGGTGCCACATCAAACTCGTGCATTGGATATTTGAACATCAAACCACCCTCTCCATTCATATATTTGGTCCACATGCAGGTGTGTTTGTGTTCTGACCCTTTCCCGCGTTTTTTTGCCAAATATATCAATAGCAGACGAGTCAGATGAAACAACTGTCTGCGATTGTAGACGCAACAGACACGGTTCCCTCAGACTACCCGTGTGCCACACCCTTGCCCCTGTCACATCAGCACAGTCCACTAGTGGCCGCTGGCCACAATAGGGCTCCACGAGGCTTCCCTCGCAATCTCAAAAATATCTACCCGCCTTGAGCGATTTCAAAAATGGTGGTTCCGCGGGTTTTTCTATTTGATAGCACACAATTATTATGTTTGGGTCGTGTGCGATGTTTGTTGCTCCCGCGCCGCTTCAATCCCTTCATCCAAATTTTCAGTAGCCCCGGCATTTTATTCTCGCCTAGTAAAATTTTCACTAGCCGCGACATTTCCTCAAACACCACCTTGGCCCCCCTCCACACACACACACACACACACCCCAAAACCTCCGCTCACACACACACACCACCCCTCCCTCGCTCGAAACCCTAGCTAGCCCGCCGCCGCCTCCATCGTCCACCTCTGCCGGTCTGCCCGTGCAGCTTACCCACCGATCTCCATGCCCTCGCTGCCCTGAGTTTCTTAGATGACGCCTACGAAACACCCCCTTTCCCATAGATCCCCATCCCACTCCTCCACTCCAGAGCGTCGCAGCCTAAGCTCGACTACGCTTTCCGTGGAGCTCGAGGAGCGAATGGCCAAAAAGAGGTTTATCGCGGCCTCTTCACCTGACGATGGCGAGGTGGCCGCCGAGGCCGCCGAGGAAGCTGACGACGATGACTGGCCGGAGGCTTTAAATCAGCAGTCTCACATTTGGCGGCATCTCATGGAAGCCAGCTACGACATCGAGGTCGTCGACAACAATAGCTTGACGCGGGCTATGTCATAGGTTAAGTGGCCCACCCACAACCCCTCGGGTTCAACAGCCGTCGATCTCATCCATGGCCCCGCCGCTGATCTCCTCTGCCTCGTTGTCAAGAATTTGCCATCCTTCATCGCCATCGAGCCCCTTTTGTCATTTCTGAAGGACACGTTCTGCGCCGCTGGCTTGGGATCCTCAGCTGCCAAGTCAAACCTCATCGAGGGCGACCACAAGGAGGGCACCCTCTCCGGTTCATCCAAGGGGAAAGAGCCCATCTGCGACATCAGGGAGGGCACCCTGCAGCCGTGATCTTCCAAGGGAAGGAGCCCATCTGCGACAACATGGGGCGCATCCAGAGTCCGTGCTCTTCCAATGGGAAGGAGCCCATCTGTGACAAGTGAGGAAACCCCTGATTTGTTTTGCCGTGCCTCTTCAAAGGGGGAAACAGCATATGATCGTGCTAGTAGCTTTTGCCATGCTATGTTTTAACCACGCCATGTTTCAATTGCTATATTTGGTTGTTTGTAGTATGCCTTGTTTATTTCAGTTATTCACAATGTAATGTTCTATATGTGCAAGAATGTACTGTGCAGTTCAATTTCATCAACACCAGTTTCAACGGACAAAAATTGGTTCCTGTTAAAGCTAGTGTAGTTAACACGCCCCTTGTTTATTTCAGTTTTCTCACAATGTGATGTGCAATCATACAATTTTATGTTTAAGCACAAGCGTAGTTCTATGCAATTTCAACAATACCACTATGAGTGACTATATTTGGTTGTTGTTAAGCCTGTTGTAGTGAGCATATGCCTTGTTTAACAGTTTTTGGTTGTTCGGTTGTTTGTAGTGAGCATATCTCCAATTTGAATTGCTATATTTGGTTGTTTGTAGTATGCCTTGTTTATTTCAGTTATTCACAATGTGATGCTCTATATGTGCAAGTATTGACTGTGCAGTACAATTTCATCAATACCAGTTCAACGACCATATTTGTTTCCTGTTAAACCTGGTGTAGGTAATACACCCCTGTTTTTTCACATTGTGATGTTCAATTATACAATTTGATGTTTAAGCACAAGCTACGTTCTATGCAATTTCAACAATACCACTATGAATGATTATATTTGGTTGCTGTTAAGCCTGTTGTAGCGAGCATATGCCTCTTTTAACGGTTTTTGGTTGTTCGGTTGTTTGTAATTAGCATATGTCCAGTTTCAATTGCTATATTTGGTTGTTCGTAGTATGCCTTGTTTATTTAAGTTATTCACAATGTGATGTTCTATATGTACAACTATGAACTGTGCAGTTCAATTTCATCATTACCAGTTTCAACGGTCATATTTGGTTCCTGTTTAGCCTGGTGTATTTAACACGACCGCTGTTTATTTCAGTCTTTTCGCAACGTGATGTTCAATTATACAATTTGATGTTTAAGCACAAGCTACGATCTATGCAATTTCAACAATACCACTATGAATGACTATATTTGGTTGCTGTTAAGCCTGTTGTAGTTAACACGCATTTCCATTTTTATTTAACAATAACTAGTGTACTTAAACCTGCACAATACCAGTTTGAATGACTATATTTTGTTGTTTTTAAATGTTAGGCATGTTGCAGTTAACACACCTTCCCACTTCTTGTTTGCTTAACTAGCATGCTTAAACCTGCACACTGAAGCTATCATTTGGAGATTATGTTGTCTACCATGGATATATTTGGTTGATGTTTAGCCTGTTGTGCTTAACATGCCTTTCGATGTACTTACACAAGACAATATTGGGAACGACTGCTGTTTTCCATCGAGGTTAGTTTCATCCCATGGCTTATATATACTCCCTCCGCCCCATAATATAAGATGTTAATTCATCCAATATGTGAGTATATTGGATGTAATAAGATCTTATATAATGGGACGGAGGGAGTATTGTACTACATCATTGTGCAATCGCAGCTTAGCTTCTAATATTAACTTGGTGCTTGTAGGTACATATGTCATTGGTAAAGATCCGCGCTTCGACCCTTTTTGCGTATGGGGTAATGAGATATTCATGAACGAGCATCAAGTGAGGAAACTGCTAAAGATTGTTAGTAAAATGGGTCAAAAGATGGCAATTAAACTATTTGTTTATACTTTATCCAAGACAACTGTGAACTACCTGATGGTAAGTAAGAACAATATATGTAGCCTTCTTTTTACTGCCCATAATGAGTTGTTACATGACAATGTCTGAATCTTTTTCCTTTGAAGTGGTTACCAAAGCAGTTTACTCAAGATTACCTCTCAAACTACATGATTGGTGGAGATGCAAAGGTTAAAGTATTTCTACCAGACTACAATGACTATCTAGAAGTCCTCATGAAGACAGTGAAGGATGGGTGGTCGGCCATCACAAGGAGTTGGACTAGAATCGTGCGTGCATTCGGCATGGAGGAGGGCACAATATGGGCATTCCACTTCACCTTGTTCAGCAACCAGAATGTCTTTCGCCTCTTTCTTTACCGTCTTTAATACAAGTATACAATCCTGGTTCATCATTCTTTATTTGGTGCTTATGTAACTATTTTTTTGATGTAATTCTTGAACTTATGTACTTGTCAATAAAATAATGCATTGGTTGTTGAACCTCATGGATATGAAAAAAGTTATTGCCTACTTTCAAAGTCAAATTCTGTACAATTTTAAATTGCAGCGATTAAATTAGGGAGAAATACGCTCTGCGGGTCATTACACCGCACATGGTTTGTAAAGCACAACGTGGGTGATATACCTCATAATCCGACACGTTTCACAGAGAGAAAACGTGTGCGACCATGCACACAATGGCCGTTTGCAAAGTGTGTGTGATGTCAGACAATATCACAAACGGTGCGACCAAACTAAATGTTTGTGATAATCGCCTTATCGTACACGCTTTACAATCATGAACTGTTTGTTATTTCGTACGCACCATAAACATTGCACCACATAATAGCGTGTGCGATAGTTATCCCATCCGACGCGAGTACGACAGTTGGACGTTTCGTAAACTCATCCAACACACGTACGATGGTTAAGTTATCTTCTTAATTATATATCGCATACGGTGTGGGAAAAGTGAATGTGTGTGATAGTCTTCTTATCATACACGCTTTACAATCGTGGACTGTTTGTGATGGGGAGTGCATCATAAACGTTGCACCACAGAATAGCGCGTGCGATGGTAATGCCATCCCACACAAGTAGCAAGGATGGAGCGTTTGGAAAATTTGATATATCGCGAACAGTTGCGTGAGGACTCACGCGTTTGGGATAGATGTGGGCATCGCATATGCTTAGTTCTGCAAAACGTATGCATTCCTATTGCCTATCGCAGATGATTTCTGGGTCATGTGGGATGGACCCCCCCTATCGCTCACATAGGCAAGGCATTGGTTTAAAACTCTGTCACGGAAAGGGTGTAAAAACCGTTTGTATAGGACGTCGCTGCACCAGTGAAGTCATCATTGGTCAGAAATGCCTAGCCTTCTTCTCTTCGAGCTTTAGCCACAAAGTCCAAACTCAACCACTAATGATAGATCAGATCTTGAGGTGATCTACGGCCTTTAAAACCTTTTCTAAGGTCAATCCACATTTTTGGAAACTCCTGGGCTACTCCAACCATGTAGGAGTTACTACAACTACAAAAGTAACAAGCACAATAAAAAGCTGGGGGGGGGGGAGTTTTGCTTAGAAGTATGCTTGAGGAAAATGGGGGGAAGTTAGAGCTCAAAACACTAGCAAAAAATGGAGGAGAAGGGGTGTTGGGGTGAAGGTGAACGATGACATCCACCATTTTTTTTTGAGCGTAAACGATGACGTCCACCATTACTTTCAAACCATGAAGGGTTACGCCAAGGCGACCCCCTATAACCCCTATTATTTAATGTGGTCTTTGATATGCTCGCGTCCTTATAGCGAGAGCTAAGGAGGATGGAAAAGTGGGACATCTCACACCACATCATGTGGATGGTGGAGTTTCCATCCTACGGTATGTAGACGACACTATCATTTTTCTGGAACATAATTTAGAAAGAAAAAAACCATTAATATGAAGTTGATACTATGCCTTTTTGAAAATTTGCCTCGGCTCAAGATTAATTTTCACAAAATCAAGTTGTTTTGTTTGGAAATGCAAAATTGTACAAAATCGATGCGAATTAATTTTTGGTTGTGAGTTTGCTTCACTTCCACTCAAATATCTTGGGATCCTAGTTCATTTTCTCTGCTGCGTAATAAAGACTAGGATATTATTGAGGACCGTTTAGATAAAATGCTTTGCAATTGGAAAGAAAATCTTATGTCATATGGAACATGTCTTGTTCTTATTAAAAATGTCCTTACTAGAGCTTGCCAATGTTTATTTATCCTTCTTTGAAATACCAAAAGAGGTGCGGAAAAGATTTGATTTTTATAGATCGCGGTTCTTCTCGTAGAGTGATGAGCACAAACGAAAGTATCAACTAGCTAGGATATTATGTGTTGTCCATCGAAGGGGGTTGGGATTGAAGACCTCGAGGCTAAACAAATGTTTGATTAGCAAAGAGTTGTTCAAGCTACTAACCAAGGTATTTGGCAAAAGTTGCCGACCAACAAATACCTGAAATTAAAGACGTTATCCCAAGTAATGGCAAAAACCACTCATGCGCACACGAGAGAACCCACCCGATCTGCTTTTCCCAGATCGACGATCTCGCCTACCCAACCTCCATTGGTGGCCGTTGGGCTTCTCCACATGGACCACTCCGTTGTTCACACCCGCTCCTGCTAGCGCCTCTCTCTTTCCCTACGCGTCGGTATCAGCGATGGATTTGGGAGACGACACAACATGCGCCGCCTGCGACAAGAATCTCACATCCACCGATGCGTCGGCTTCGGCCGCGGTAGGGGGGAGTATCCCTCGTGAGCACAACCAATATCAAGACGAGGGTCTGTCTACAGCGGAGCATCCGGGAGGCGGCAACTTTGGACCCTTGTCGATGTGGTGTGGTGGAGTGACCTGTTGTAGGATCAAAAGTATGTCTAGAGGGGGGGGGTTATTAGACTACTTGACCAAATAAAAACTATCCTTTTCCCAATTTTAGTTGTGGGCAGATTTTAGCAAGTATACCAAGTCAAGTACCACCCTACACATGCAATTCTAAGAGTATAGCAGCAGAAAGTAAAACATTGCATATGTAAGTAAAGGAGGGGATCGGATATTTCAAACGCAATGAAGACACGATGATTTTTGGCGTGGTTCCGATAGGTGGTGCTATCGTACGTCCACGTTGATGGAGACTTCAACCCACGGAGGGTAACGGCTGCGCAAGTCCACAGAGGGATCCACCCATAAAGGGTCCACGAAGAAGCAACCTTGTCTATTCCACGAAGGACTAGCCTCACTCGGGGTAGATCTTCACGAAGTAGGCGATCTCCTTGCCCTTACAAACTCCTTGGTTCAACTCCACATGATCTTGGAAGCTCCCAAGTGACACCTAACCAATCTAGGAGACACCACTCTCCAAAAGGTAATAGATGGTGTGTTGATGATGAACTCCTTGCTCTTGTGCTTCAAGTGATAGTCTCCCCAACACTCAAACTCTCCCTCACAAATTTGGCTATGGTGGAAGAAAGATTTAAGTGGAAAGCAACTTGGCGAAGGCTAGAAATCAAGGTTCAAATGGTAGGATTGGAATAACTTGATCTCAACACATGAGTAGGTGGTTCTCTCTCAGAAAATGTATGGTGGAAATGTAGGCACGTTCTGATGGCTCTCTTACTTGGTAAGAGGGTGGTGGAGGGGTATATATAGCCTCCACACGAAATCCAACCGTTACACACTTTTGACCAAACTCGGTGGCACCGACTGGAGTTCTCGGTGAGACCGACCTGTGCAAAAGATGTGAACTTTTGAAGTATCGGTGGGACCGAATGGAAACAAATCGGAGCGACCGATGTGCAATGGTAGGGCAAACCTCATTTCGGTGGCACCGATTGCAACATTTTGGTGAGACCGAAATAATTGCAACAAGGCAACAGAAAGTTGGTCAAGCCATCTCGGTGGCACCGATTGCAAACTCGGTTAGACCGAAATAATTGCAATTGATAACAGAGAGTTGGCAAGGCCATCTCGGTGGGACCGAGATCCATATCGGTGGATCCGATTTGTTAGGGTTTGGCTAGTGTCACTGTCCTTATGAACTCGGTGGGTCCAGATGGATAGGATTCGGTGGAACCGAGTTTAACTTTGGAAATTAGGACAAGTTTGGATAGAGAAAGTGGCTGAGGGTTTTGGAGAAATATCACTAAGCACTTGAGCAAATAGATCATTATCAAAACCTCATCCCTTTTTAATAGTATTGGCTTTCCTATGGACTCAATGTGATCTTTGATCACTAAACCAAAAATGAAGAGTCTTGAGCTTTTGCCAATGTATATCCTTAGCATTTTGAGGGGTCCACATTCCCTAGTCCTTGCCATGCCAATCATTGAACTTCCTGAAATCTTTCACTTGAATGTTTATTAGTTCAATGAGATATATGTTGTTATAAATTACCAAAACCACCCGGGGATTAGTTGCACTTTCAATCTCCCCCTTTTTGGTAATTGATGACAACATATAGATCAAAGCTTCGATAGAGGATATAATCAATGAATATTGTCGTCGCTTTGAGAAGTATGTGATAAGCAAGAGCTCCCCCTAAATTTGTGCATTATTTGGAATTTGCATTTGAATGCAAATGCACAATCGATTAGGATCATGGGTAACTCTTCCATGCCACATACAACTTGGTGGAGTGCACAGAATGATATGAATGGAATAGTAAGCACGCATCACAAAAAGCACATGTGAATGATCATACATAGATTAGAGAGAAAGATAACCAATGTGCATAGCATGAAGCATTGTATGATCAAGCACACAATCAACCAACATAGTCTCAAGCATAACAAACCAAAGTAGCAAGGACGAACCAAACACTCGGAAAGAAAATCAAACGAAGCAAAAGACAAGACGCTCTCTCTCGAAGCCTAAAGATCTATACAAATTCTCCCCCTTTGGCAACAAGTACCAAAAAGCTTGAATAGGTATAGAGCTACTCGTCACTCTAGGCACGATCTCTGGCAGCTCCTGGAGGTGAAGATCTCTGGCTGGCAGCTCTGGTGTGCATCGACGGCGTTGAGAGAAGTGCATCTGCAAAAGCTTCGGCCGAAGTCTGCTGTGCTGGTGGAGTAGACACTGGCGGTGGAACGGATGGAGCAGCAGCTGGGGCAGAAACTATAGTCCTCACAGCTGCAGTAGGTACAGCGGCAGACCTTGGTACTCTAGGCACTGTATGAAATCTATCTATGGTAGGTCTCTCATCACCACTGTCCTCATCAGTCTCTCTAACTTTGTCCACGTCTTTCTGGAGCTTCTCCACTGTAGTCTGGATTTCTGTGACTTTCACATCAAGATCATAAAACTTTGTTTCCACAATCCGCTCTAAGCTTGCCTGATTCTTGACAAGGTTGGCCAGACTTCGTTCAATCCTCTGGGTAGCTTCTAGCAGATAAGCCATTTGATCAGACTTGGTCTTGAGCTAAGCTGTGGATGAGCTAGGGGCTGATGCTTCCTTGGCTGCTTTAGCTGCTTCAATCTTTGACTGTGCCTCAGCAGAAGTAGGGTGAGAAGGATCCATCACCACTACATTGTCCTCAAACTCAGGAAACAGTGGAAGGTGCTCTCGGTCAAGAAGATATGTGCTCGTTCCAACCTTGGAATTGATGAGCAACTGAATGTGTGGAGCAAAACCGCATGACCTCTTTTGATCAGCTGCTGTCCTCTTTATGGTCTTTACAATCAGACTCATAACCTTGAACTTCTGTGGAACATCAAACAGGTGCAGTAAGTTGATGGAGTGGCCACGTATCATCTTGTCATCTCCAGATTTGGGCATCAAGGTATGCCTCAAAATGGTGTTGGTGGTGGCCAAACCAGGTAGCAGGTGCTTCACAGAACCTAGCTTGTGTGTCTCAAGATCCTTCTCTGGAATAGGCTTGTACATGTTCTTCATGGAATTGTGGTCTTGCTTGGTCTTGGCATAAACATCAATATCATCCTCTTCATCCTTAGGAGCATCAAGAAGAGCAGCCCACTCAGTGATAGAAGACTGGTATCTCACTCCTTCAGTCATCCACACAATCTTCCCCATTTGGATAGAAATGTGCCATGGAATAGAATTGCATGATCATTTCATCACTCCATGATGTAAGTTTCCTTCCAATGAAGGTATCAATCCCAGCAAGCTTGAAACTCTCATGAACATGAGGAAAATAGTCTTCATTCTCATCAATGTACTCCCATTTGACCCATCTCATGTCACTGACTATTGGTTTCTTGTCTAGCAGCACTGTCTCATAAAAATCTTGTTGCTCTCGAGTGTGAAACCTATAGTCACAAGCTGTTTTTCTCCTGATAGAATAGGGATCATTCTCTCTCCATTTTCTTAGACCATTATCTCTTCTTGCTTTCATATCTTCTGCAATAGGGTGAGTATCATCATGATCAGGCAACTTTAGCCTTAGCTTCTTGAGCACTGGTGGCTCATCATCAATCTCTGCTTCAGGCACTGGGGCCTTGTTCTTCTCTTTAGCTGAAACATCTCTTGTGGTTCTTTTAGGTCTGGTAGTTGTAGCTTTCTTTGTCTTGGAGGAGGTGCTGGATTTCATTGCACTTGCCATAAGCTTCTGTTGCTTTGCAGGAGGTGGATGTGCTGCTGGTTCTTCCTCTTCATCAGTTGCATCATCTCTCCTCATGAAGGTTGGCTTGAAGATCACATGGGCAGTTTGTTTTCTCTCTCTCTTCTTGCCTGCAACTTTTGCCTTTGAGCCACTTGGCTCCTCAAGATTGAGTGTCATTCCTTGCTTAGCTGCAGTTGATGCCGAAAATTTCTTGGTTCCTTTCTTCTCCTGTTTGATTTCATATTCCTTTTGCACTACAACTGGCTTCTTCTTCTTGGAGGTAGATTCCCTAGCAGCAAAATCGTCATCATCATCATCAGAATTTTTCTTCTTCCTTGATCTGGTGGCTGCCTTAGGCAAGTCTGGAGAGCTTCTTTCTCCTTCATAGAAACTTTCCTCAGGGCTTGACCCTGCACTTAGCTCTGCTGCTTGCTCTGACATGTTCTGGCTGTCACTAGCATCTGACATCTTGCAAACAGACCTGTGAATAGTTGGGTGTGGGCAGAGTAGATGAGTCATCACAAAAAGACAGCTGGTTTTTGAAAATGTGAGTTCAAATCTTAGTTTCAACTTTTCACAGAAGGGATTTTGGATCATCCGAGTTGATCATTTCGGTGATACTGAAGCACTCAACAGAAACTTGGCACACAGTTTCGGTTAGACCGATTTGTGGCTCGGTGTCTCCGATATGCTAGGGTTTCACATAAACTTACTTTCGGTCTCACTGATTCGTACAACTCGGTGGCACCGAGGGGTACTAGTGCAATGGCTAAAGCCAAACCGGTGACTCTGAAAATTTCAATTCGGTTGGTCCGAGATGCATTCTGCGAAAACTTAAACCTAAATTTTTTTCTCGAATCTATTCTAAGGAATTTTATATGAGGAATGAATATAGCAAACTGTGGCATGAATCATGGCGAGTTCCCTAGTGCATAGAATCAGAAATTGAAGCACAAGGGGATCAGATTTTACCCTAACTTGGCGCAAATCCTCTACGGCGGCAATGGAGGGAGAGATTCCCGTTGACGGTGATGGAATCCAACGGCGAAGGCGTGCTGGACGCAAAGGCGACAGTCCGAAGACCTGGCGACGGCAGCAGTGGGGCGCGGGTTCGAAGGGTTTTGAGAAATTTCAATCGAATGGACCCGCTAGATATATATACCAATTGGCTGTCGGTGGCTCCGATTGAAGCGAATCGGTGGCACCGAGACGTGCAACTGCTTGCAGTTAGGCGTATCGGTGGCTCCGAGATGATTCATCTCAGTTGCACCAAGATAGAAAATCTAATTAGTCTAAATGGTTTCGGTGAGACCGAATGAGAGTGGGTTGGTCTATTCGAAAAACATCTAGAAGGTTTTCGAGTTCAGTCCTTGATAGATTGGTGACTCCGAGTGCGCCTCACCCGGAGGGTCCGAAAAAGATTTGTTCAATTTTTGTGATATAGCAAGAATAGAATTTGAGACAAGAAAGAACAGATAGCTAGAGGAGGTTCTTAGGTATTCTTGTACATCCACTTGGCCAGAAAAACCAAGACAATCAAAACAACAAATGGATGTCCTTGAATGATGAAAAATATGCATAGCAACATGCTCACACAATAAGATAGCAATTGAAATATGTGTCAAACATGCACAACCAATTCTAGCATCTATCAAGCAATGGGCGATGACATAGTCATCTATATATGAGTATATTGACTTAGGAGTCAAATGAGAACATTTGATCATAGGTCATACTCATCGTTTAAGCACAAGTGGGGTTACCACTTTTACATAAAGCATCAGTGTTCACACCATTAGAGTTGCTTTAGCTCAAGTCTTAGAGCAAAGCTCCCCCTAGATGTGATATCCCCCCAAGGAGGGATGAACTAACCTTGGGTTTTGTCGATGATGACTTCATGTAGATGTTGAAGATGTGGATGCTCAATGTTGATGTAGACCATCAAGAGTTGGGAGCAATCCTTGGAGTTTTGCACTTTCAATACCTACATGGGTTAGTCCCACACAAGGAACATACAAAGATATCCATAGACATAGAGTGAAATGCACATATGATGATGTCCATGAATGCATTGAATACCTTGTTCCTTGCCTTACCAACAAGAGGGTTTGTGACTCCATGAACTAGTGCAAGATGTTGAAGTTGGTTGCACAAGTTCTTGCCATAAATGAATGTGAGTGAAGTTTGTTGGCGGAGTCACCCTCAAGAACTCTCCAGTTCTTCTTCTTTGGGACCCACATCAACTTGATAGGAATCCTTGGAGTTGTAGTAGCACTTGATGAAGTAGAACTTGATGAAGTCTTGGGAACCCACTTGACCAAGGCTTGAGGTGCTTCTTCAAATGAGTCAATCTCCTCTTGAAGCTTGTCCTTGCCTTTTAGCTTGTGGTCTTTTGGTGGAAGATCATCTTGAGCTTGTGTTCCCTTGAAGGAAGTAGGATCATACTTCTCTTGTTGAGGAACAAACTTCGTCTTGGGGTATTGATCTTCTTCCCACTCAACTCCATTGGCATTGAACTTTCGTTCAAAACCAATACCTTGGTTCTTCCGGTGCCTTCCTTGCTTGCACACAATTTCCTCAAATTGCTTACTCCCAGCAAGGCTCTTGTAGACACCCTTTTCTATAATTCCTTTCAATAAATTGTTTTCTTGCTCAAGTGTAACTTGGCTAAGAGAATCATTAGTGGAATCAATAGAACTACTAGAAGCAACAACATTGGATTTAACATTGTTATTGTTACTACTAGAGGTAGAACCCTTTTTACCCTTGTTACTAGTTTGGTTAGATTTAACTTGTGGCATAAAGGTAGACAAGAGTAAATGTTTGGCAAGATATGAAGAACTCTTCTTTCGAAGATCATCATTGATAGCTTTAAGAAACTCATGCTCTTGCTCTAATCTTAGCTTCTCGAAGCGTAGCTTCTCATGGGATCTTAAAAGCTCTCTATGATTCTTTTGAGTTGTTTCATGAGCTAACTTAAGAGCATTTAGTTCTTTAGTTAGACGCTCAATCTCCTTCATAGCATTGTCATTTGTTTCCTCTTAACTATGATTACTACATTTTCATTGTAGCTCACATCACTAGTCTTATCAACAAGTAAATCATCATCATCACTATTGAAGTCAAAGTATTCGGGGTGTGATACCTTGGGGCCATTTGCCATGAAGCATCTTCCAATTCCTTCATTTGGTGAATCAAATAGATCATAGGAGTTGGATGATACAAGAGCAAGTCCGGCAACACCTTCATCTTGACTATAGTCGGAGTTGGAGTGATAGCTTCTCTCGGAGTGGTTGTCGGAGTCGGAGCCGGAAATCCATTCACCAACATGAGCTTGATGTCTTATTCTAGTGTAGCTCTTGGATGACTTGTCCTTCCTTTCTGAATCCTTGCTTCTTCGAGAAGATCTTCATTCATAACAATCATCTCTACTCCTTCTCTCCTTGTGAGGTGATTCATCTCTTCTATGTCTTCCTCTTGGTGATTCGTCTCTTTTCTTATGAGGTGCCGTACACTCATTGGAATATTGTCCGGGTCTTCCACAATTGTAGCAATTACTGTCATGACTTGATCATCTTTTCTCATAGTGTCTTGAGCTTGATCTTCTTTCTTTTCCTTTGTTCTTGTAAAACTTGTTGAATCTTTTCACCATTAGGCTTATCTCTTCATTGGATACTAGCTTGTCGCTTGAAGTTGCGGGAGCATCGGTTGAGGCTTTGTAAGCACCACTTGATTTTTTATGTAGCTCCTCTTGTCCTTGAGTGACATCTCATGAGCAACAATCCTTCCAATGACTTCCGTGGGCTTGAGATCTTTGTAATTGGCATCATTTGGATCAATGTGCACACGGTATCATATTTTCCATCCAAAGCTCTAAGGATCTTCTTGATGATGAATATGCCGGTCATCTCTTCACTTCCTAAGCCGGCAATCTCATTTGTGATGAGAGCAAGCCTAGAGTACATTTCGGTGACTCCTTCACCATCCTTCATCTTGAACTTGTCAAGTTGACTTTGAAGAACATCCAACTTATTTTCCTTGACGGACTCGGTACCCTCGTGCATATCAACCAAAGTATCCTAAATTTCCTTTGCATTCTCGAGGCGGCTGATATTGTTGAACTCCTCGGGGCACAAACCATTGAAGAGAATGTCACAAGCTTGAGCATTGTATTGCAACATCTTCAATTCTTCCGCGGTTGCTTCACGATCCGGTTCCTTACCATCCTCGAAGAATTCACCTTGCAAGCCAACACGAACAACAGCCCAAAAGGCGGGGTTATGACCAAGAATATGCATTTTCATTTTATGTTTCCAACTAGGAAAGTTTGTACCATCGAAATATGGACCTCTACGGTGATAGTTACCCTCACTAGACGCCATACTCTCCTAGGTTGTGAGACCAATGCAATGGAGACCAAAGTTCTGATACCACTTGTAGGATCGAAAGTATGTCTAGAGGGGGGGTGATTAGACTACTTGACAAAATAAAAACTATCCTTTTCCCAATTTTAGTTGTGGGCAGATTTTAGCAAGTATACCAAGTCAAGTACCACCCTACACATGCAATTCTAAGAGTATAGCAACGGAAAGTAAAACATTGCATATGTAAGTAAAGGAGGGGATCGGAGATTTCAAACGCAACGAAGACACGATGATTTTTGGCGTGGTTCTGATAGGTGGTGCTATCGTACGTCCACGTTGATGGAGACTTCAACCCACGGAGGGTAACGGCTGCATGAGTCCACGGAGGGCTCCACCCACAAAGGGTCCACGAAGAAGCAACCTTGTCTATTCCACCATGGCTTCCGTCCACGAAGGACTAGCCTCACTTGGGGTAGATCTTCACAAAGTAGGCGATCTCCTTGCCCTTACAAACTCCTTGGTTCAACTCCACATGATCTTGGAGGCTCCCAAGTGACACCTAACCAATCTAGGAGACACCACTCTCCAAAAGGTAGTAGATGGTGTGTTGATGTTGAACTCCTTGCTCCTGTGCTTCAAGTGATAGTCTCCCCAACACTCAAACACTCCCTCACAGATTTGGCTATGGTGGAAGAAAGATTTGAGTGGAAAGCAACTTGGGGAAGGCTAGAAATCAAGGTTCAAATGGTAGGATTGGAATAACTTGATCTCAACACATGAGTAGGTGGTTCTCTCTCAGAAAATGTATGGTGGAAATGTAGGCACGTTCTGATGGCTCTCTTACTTGGTAAGAGGGTGGTGGAGGGGTATATATAGCCTCCACACAAAATCCAACCGTTACACACTTTTGACCAAACTCGGTGGCACCGACTGGAATTCTCGGTGAGATTGACTTGTGCAAAAGATGTGAACTTTTGAAGTTTCGGTGGGACCGAATGGAAACAACTCGGAGCGACCGATGTGCAATGGTAGGGCAAACCTCATTTCGGTGGCACCGATTGCAACATCTCAGTGAGACCGAAATAATTGCAACAAGGCAACAGAAAGTTGGTCAAGCCATCTCGGTGGCACCGATTGCAAACTCGGTTAGACCAAAATAATTGCAATTGATAACAGAGAGTTGGCAAGGCCATCTCAGTGGGACCAAGATCCATATCAATGGATCCGATTTGTTAGGGTTTGGCTAGTGGCACTGTCCTTATGAACTCGGTGGGTCCGGATGGATAGGATTCGGTGGGACCGAGTTTAACTTTGGAAATTAGGACAAGTTTGGATAGAGAAAGTGGCTGAGGGTTTTGGAGCAATATCACTAAGCACTTGAGCAAACAGATCATTATCAAAACCTCATCCCCTTTTAATAGTATTGGCTTTCCTATGGACTCAATGTGATCTTGGATCACTAAACCAAAAATGAAGAGTCTTGAGTTTTTGCCAATGTATATCCTTAGCATTTTGAGGTATCCACATTCCCTAGTCCTTGCCATGCCAATCATTGAACTTCCTGAAATCTTTCACTTGAATGTTTATTAGTTCAATGAGATATATGTTGTTATAAATTACCAAAACCACCCGGGGATTAGGTGCACTTTCACCTGTGGTTTGGGACGCCGTTGTTCATGGACCTTCATTTCTAGAATGACCTTATCTGGAGGAGTAAAGCGTGCGCAAAGATGACATCGATGACAAGGAATAATGCATCGAGGTCATCCGACGACCTCTCATGTAGGGGCAAGGTGCAGAGTTTGACGACTACTGTGGGCAGTGGGTGCCGCTACCTTGATTCTGTTAGCTGATGCGGGTGGTCGTGGTGGTGCGCACCACGGTTGTGGTGGCAATGATGCCGACGACGAACATTGCACATGCCTATCTCAATCTACCAGCGGAGGCTGGGGATCAGGACAATGTGCGACGATTGATATAGTGTAACTGTGTGAGCGCGTTGCATATCATGAACATCGGGGAGATGGCCTTGGGTGGTTTCGAGTGGTAGGTTGGGTGGCGTGCAATGCTGTGGCGGCGGCGCAAGCAGAGGACACCGGGGCAACAACCCCGGGGTCATGGCGGATGCTTCAGGTCGGTTTGTGTAGGTGTAGAATGGCTACGGTCAGTTCTGCACCGCATTATGGACGACCCCCCGATGGTCAGGGCTGTGGTCTATGATGGGAAGACGTACCACCCTTCCGCTAATGCTTTTCTGGCGTGGCATGGACTACAAGCTGGCGTGACTTCCAAAATATCCATCTTCAGGATGATGATTGGAACACCGCTTCATGTCTAGAGTGAAAACTCTTGTTCTTGCCTTGATTGATTGGGCTGAGCAGTGACGAACTATCATTGTTACCTTGTTGAATGCACTGTCTTTGCTAGCCTTTGGTGGTTGGTTTTGACAACCAGGATGAAAATCCTTGTCTCAGCCATTTTCAATCAGATGTGGCAATGGCGCCGCGAGGGCAGTTGGTTTTGCCATCATAGCTGCAGAAGAAGTCGACTTAGTCGTAGGTGTTTATTTCATATCTTGTAATGGTTCAGTCGTGGTTGCCTCTCTTATGTATTCCATTTAATAATTAATAAAAAAATGGTTGTTTACATCATAATGATGCAGAGGCAGGGGGCTTAACCTCCTTTTCGAAAAAAGTGATGGCAAAACCAACGGACTCACCCTTTTTGGAAAGGTTTGATGAGGGTGAAGGGTGAGTTCTTTCAGAGGGGAGAATTTGTAATAAGCAATGGGTCAAACTACATGCTTTTAGCCTTTTAGGAAGATACATGGCTTGGTGATTCCTCATTAGGGCATCTCCAAAGGAGATCCGCAAAACATCGGTATATGTTTGACCGGACACTTTTGTTCACTTTTGCAATCCAATGGGGACCCTTATCGGTCCGCGAAGTGGTCCGGACATCCATTTTCCGGCAAAAGCGAGACAAACATGGGGGAGCTATACCGGAGTCCGGACATCCACTTGACCAACCAAAAGCCTCCACGTGGTCCTTCTATCTTTTCTCTCTCTTCACATGCATGGTGCCCCTCTCATTTCTCTCCTCCCAACCGGACACTAAACCACAAATATCCCACCACATGCATGGTCCCCACCTACTTTTTCTCCTCTCAACCGGATACTTTGTGAATAGCATTGGATGTCTCACTCCGGCATCATGTTCGCGGACCACGTCTGGACACAAAAACGGACATATACCAGAGACATTTGTGGGTCGACATTGGAGATGCCCTTAGGCGTATAATATCCAAACTTGTATAGCATCACGCAACATAAGAATGTGTATGTTGCATTGGTATATGGGTCATGCCCATTGGATATTCAATTTTGTCGTGCGCTCATTGAGGATAAGTAGATGGAGTGGATTCATTTGGTTTGTAGGTTGATGACAGTCAACTTATCATATGAGAAGGTCTCGTTTCGGTGGAAACTCACAATCTTAGGTGGTTTTGCTATTAAATCCATGTAACACTAGTCTAGTCCGAGACAATAAATTTGGAAGCTAAAGGTTCCTTTGAAAATCAAGATTTGTTATATGATTTTTACACAAAGGTGCAAATTTGACAAAAGATAATCATGCTAGGCGTTGCTGGTAGAGATGCAAAATGTGTTTTTTTTTGTGATCAGCAGGAACTATTCATAGCATGCCCTTTTCACTACAAAAAAAGACACTTCCGTGACATTATGGCCCAAACAAAAACTTTTTCTGTCATGGTTGTGACACTTCTATGACAATAATTGTGACAAAAACACGTATCATCATAGATGTGGTGGGCTCCTACTTCTATGACAAAAAATTATGACAGAAAATGGGCTTTTCGTGCTGGGCGGGCCGGAGACGCACCCGCATGACATTCTTTGGGCCGTCCAAGACGTAAAAAATCGTGGTAGAAGTGAGGCCGAGGAAATTTTCGTGGAATTCCTGGTTACGGTGGGTGGTCGGGGCCGAGCGATGCAGTGTGGTTTGCGAGTTTCTCTCGTACGCGTGCGTGTGTGCGAGGGCGTTCGCTAACTGAACCCGAGCAAGGTGTTCGCTTACTGAACCCGAGCGATCGCATGCACTAGCTATGTACTGAAGCCGATCGATCCCTTCGCTGCTAACTGAACCCGAGCAATTCCTTCACTGCTAACTGAACCCGAGCGATTCCTTCGCTGCTAACTGAAGCCGGTCGAGCCCCCGTACGTGCGAGATGTAGCCGGTTGGGGTTGCCTCTCGATGAATAGTGCCTGTTGCTGCCGCGCGCGCAATACGTAGAACGAGTCGAGACGCATCGATCGAGCCCCTTGCGCGAGACGTGGTGACTTGACCTAGCCGGTTGGTTGGCTGCGGATGAACAGTTCATGTTGCTGCCGCCCGCTCGTACGCCCCACCCCAGCCGGTGGGTTGGCTGTGGATGAACAGTACCCCTGGCCGTGTTAAGGTGGTTGGCG
Organism: Elymus sibiricus; assembly: GCA_039707655.1. NCBI lineage: Eukaryota > Viridiplantae > Streptophyta > Magnoliopsida > Poales > Poaceae > Elymus > Elymus sibiricus. The sequence continues at coordinate 276,443,521 of CM077668.1, forward strand.
CTGGATGAACAGGACCCCGAGGAGGCCAGCCGGTTGGGGGTGGATGAACAGGACCCCCGTGGAGGCTGGATGAACAGTAGCCGGTGGAGGCTGGAGGAAGTCGACGGTGGATGAATAGTAGCTGGTGGAGGCTGGAGGGAGGTCGACCGTGGATGAACAGTAGCCCATGGAGTCTCGTTTTGCAATACGCCACACCCCTCCCGATGAACAGGATCCCCGTTTCGATCATAGGCAGTTGGGGAGAAGTCCGTTTCCTCCGTTTTGCGGTGCGCCAGAGCCCTCTCGATCAATAGGACCCTGTTTCGACCGTAGGCGCTCGAACAGAAGTCTGTTTCCTCCGTTTTGCGGTATGCCAGACCCCCAGCCGATGAACAGGACCCCGTTTCGACCGTAGGCGGTCGAACAGAAGGCCGTGTCCTCCGTTTTACGGTATGCCAGACCCCGAGTCGATGAACAGGACCCCATTTCGGCTGTTCCGTCCAAGCCGGTTGGCTCCCGATGAACAGGACGCGTTCCAACCCACTCGCTTGGCTCCCAATGAACACGACGCTGTTTCCTCCGTTCTGACCCAGCCGGTTGGCTGCCGATGAACATGAGGCCGTTGCTGCCATCCGTTGCCTCTCTCTCCATGTATGCCAACCCTCGCCATACGTATGCGCGAGTACGCATTAGAGACCCCGCACGTATATATACGTATGTGGCCATATTTTTTGCTGTGTGGCTGTACGTACGTGTACACGATTTAGACGGGGCTGCCTGAACTGCTACGTCAGGGGCTCTACTATGACATGTGCCGCTCCTTACACGCCCACGGTTCATCGTTGCAGAGAGACCGATCGACCTGTTTGTACGTACACGTTCGCGACCAGACAGACAACGCTACGTACGCTTCGACCGGGTGGGCCCCAGCTATCAGGGAGGATTAGGAGGCACTTCCTTGCATGCGAAGATATAGCTGCTGGGTCCCAGCTGTCAGGGGTGAGGAATCTTTTTTTTTGCGCGTAATAAGGAGGCTCTTCCTTGCATGCGAAGATGTAGCTGGTGGGTCCCAGCTGTCAGGGGGAGGAAATATTTTTTTCTGCGTAATAAGGAGGCACTTCCTTGCGTGCGACCATGGACCTCGTGGGTCCCAGCTGTTAGCCTCTCCACGTACAGTCCTCTTCCGATGGCTGTCGTTCGTTGACCGCGTTGATGACACCGTACCGAGTGCAGCAAGGCGGTGGACGACGGCGAGGCCTAGGAAGGGAACGGCCCAAAGCCGGGGAAGGCAAGGCAGTGGTTGCCCACACAGAGGGAAGTACGAGGGTTTACTGGTTTGGCTGCGGTGTGTGGCTGCCGTCGCTAGAGAATAACAGGAGGTGTGAGTGAGTAGAGGGATGGCCTGGCCAGCGGTGGGAGTAGGGTTTGGCGGTGAGGCCTGCGCGACAGCACAGCCGGCCACAGGAGGCAGGAGCAGGCGGTCCCGGCGGCGCTGGTTTGGGCGGCTGGAGCAAGAAGATCAGAGATTGAAGAAGCAGCACAACCGTTGGATTAACATCCAATGGTCACTGCTGCTATAACTGTTTGTTGACTAAGTTGACAAAGCCCTGCGTACGCGTTAACTTGGTAGGCCCACAAGTCAGCCTCCAAATCAGGTGGGTCCCAGCTAACAGGGGGAGGAATCATTTTTCTTGCGCGTAATAAGGAGGCACTTCCTTGCGTGCGACCATGGACCTTGTGGGTCCCAGCTGCCAGCCTCTCCACGTACAGTCCTCTTCCGATGGCTGCCATTCATTGACTGCGTTGACGACTTCTTGCCGAGAGCACCAAGGCGGTGGACGACGGGGAGGCCTAGTAAGGGAATGACCCGGAGACGAGGAAGACTTGGCAGTGGTTGCCCACGCGGAGGGGAGAACGAGGGTTTCTGGTTTGGCTGCGGTGTGAGGCTGCCGTCGCCAGAGAATAACAGGAGATGTGGGTGAGTAGAGGGATGGCCTGGCCAGCGATGGGAGTAGGGTGGGGCGGTGAGGCCTGCGCGGCAGCACAGCCGGCCACGGGAGGCGGGAGAAGGCGGTCCAGTTGGCGCTGGTTTGGGCGGCTGGAGCAAGAAGATCAGAGATTGAAGAAGTAGCACGGCCGTGGGATTAACATCCAACGGTCACTACTGCTAGAATCGTTTGTTGACAAAGTTGACAAAGCCCTGCGTACGCATCAACTTAGTAGGCCCAAGTCAGCCTCCAAATCTGTGGCAAACATCATACAACACATTTGCTATTATTTTTAATAATTTACAACCCATTTGCTCTTTCTTAAGGATTTTTTTGCAGCACATCTTCTTTTTGTTAGCATTACAGCCAATATTCTGGCCATGGTTAAAAATTTCAATGAAATTTTGCATATTTTGGTGGGCTTCGAACTGTTTTTAATCCCGATGTTTCAAGTCTGATTCAGACTAATTTGAAAAAATAAAATTATATTAATTATAATACAATGATATTTTCACCGCAGAAAAATCCAATGAAATTTAAAATTTCAAAATCCGGATGAAACGAAATTTGAAACTAATTATCGGTTTGTTGTGTTTTTTAAAATTTACAGCCCATTTCTTATTGCTTATAGGCCATTTTCTTTTTTTTAGGGAAATAGGCCATTTTGTGGGCAAGCCGAATGCATCCCTCCTCGTCTTGAAAGATTTGAAGCCCAGCAGGGCTGAGAAAAGCAAGTAGGCCTCGGTTGGGTATTGTGCAAAAGAAAATAGAACTGGGCTAGCCGTTTCAAGAAAGAAAACAAAACTGGGCTAGTGATGTGGTAAACATAAAATAAAAGACTGGTCATTGAAATTTTCGAACTATTTCTAATCCCGAAATTTCGAGCCCGATAAAAACAAATTTTAAAATATATTTAAATTATGTTAAAATCCAATGAAATATGAAAAAATAAAATAAAATTCGCAATTTGAAACTAATTGCCCATTTGTTGTGTTTTTTATATATTTACACCCCATTTCATATTACTCACAAAATTTACAGCCTTTTTTTTATAGCCAGGCCGAATGTATCCCTCGTCGTCTTGAAAGATTTGCAGCCCAGCTGGGCGGGGAAAAGGAAATCGGCCTGTGTAGGGTATTGTGCGGAAAAAAGGTGCGCTAGTCATTTTCACAGACAAAAAAAACTGTTGGGCTCGTCATGTTGTAAATAAAGCCTGGGATAGACGGGCCACAGATGCCGCACAGCCCAGTTGATACCCTGCCCCGTCTCAACAACAACAACAAAAAACTGCTCGAGTTACTGGGTCCCTGGTGTCAGCCGCTCCTTGTGCAATTCTTTCGTTTATTGACTACATTGACAATGTCGTAGGTCCCGGATGTCAGCAAACCATTAGGAGGAAGCATTTTTTTCATGTAATAAGGAGGAACTTGCTTGCGTACGGCTATGGACCTAGGGGTCCCTACTGTCATCCTCCCCACGTACAGTCCTCACCAATTCCCGTCGTTTGTTGACAGTCGCTCGTTGTGCAATTCTCTCGTTTATTGATTACGTTGACAATGGGGTGGGACCAAGATGTCGGGAAACCATTAGGAGGAAGCATTTTTTGGGCTTGTAATAAGGAGGCACTTGCTTGCGTACTGCCATGACCCTGGTGGGTCCCTACTATCATCCTCTCCACATACAATCATCTCCTGATTCCTCTCGGTTGTTGACCATGTTGACAACGCCAGAAGGCGGTGGCACGGCGAGGGAACCAAAGCGGAGGACGACGGCGAGGCCTCGGACGGGAACGAAAAGGAGCCATGGAAGATGCTACAGTGTGGTCGGAAACGGAGGGGAGTACGAGGGTTGGTGCGGGGTGGGGATGCCGTCGCCGGAAAATAACAGGAGGTAGGGGTGGGTGGGGGGTGTAGAGGGATGGCCTGGCACCGGTTAGGGTACAGTGGGACAGCAATGCGTGGGCGACTGCGCAGCAAGCCGCGGAAGGCGGGAGCAGGCGATCCCGCTGGCGTTGGTTTGGTTTGGGCGGCTGGAGCCTGGAGGAAGAAGACAAGAGATTGAAAAAGCACGACAGACGTTGGATTGACATCCAACGGCTTAGGCTGCCGCAATCGTTTGTTGACTAAGTTGACAAAGCCTTGTGTACGCGTCAACCTAGTAGGCCCACAAGTCAGCCTCTTAATCCGTGGCGGACAAATACAGCCCATTTAAAAATATAACAGCCCATTCCAAATGTTCAATCGAAAAGTTCAACATTCAGAGCAAAGTAACAGGACTGATTCAGAGATAGAGTACTGAACTTCCACGTTGACAACCATCATAGCCAACTTAACTATCTACTCCCACTAATACTCAAGTTTAGAACAACTAACATACTCTTAGCTAACTAGACGATGCCGTTGGCCCTTTCCATGCCGGCGTGGTCCACCGAAGCTTCGGCTTCTAAGCGGGAAACCCACTTGACGAGCTGGTAGTAAAATTCAGCGTCGCGCACGCGTGCGTGCCCGACAGCCTCTAGGGCTATTCGCCGGGCACCGGCCTCCACGTAGTCGGCCCAGTTGCGGGCGCTCTGCTCGCGACGCAGAGCGGCGGTGCGCTGCTCCTCCTTCATGCTCTGCTGGCGGCGCAAATTGGTGGTACGCTGCTCCTCCGCCATGCGGTCGCGCTCCAAGGCATCCTCATACTCCGCATTGCCATCTAAAGACCGCCAGAATGCCTCCTCCCTCCGTCTGCCTTCCTGTGAAAAATCGAACACTAACTCCGGCGGTGAGCGCCTCTGGCGGCGCCTATTGCTGCCGCGCAGGGGCATCGTGGACGTGGTGAGAGCGAGGGCAAGTGGCGAGCAACGTCGGGCCGGTGGGGTCTTGTGAGGATAGGGTCCGTTGGGTGAAGGTGCCACCAGAGCACGGTGGGAACCAGTAATTATGGGCGGCCAGTAGGTAAACCGGCGTGTCGTAGGAAATGCGATGGTTATCAGAATTCAATGCATAAGCAGGCATGGCTTAGCGCACCAGCTTGCCGTGGAAAACTAGAAAAACTGAAATTATGACTGTACCGTACTCCCGTCCCGTCCCGTCAGTGCTGGGTCGCACATCGGCACGACAGTCAAACGAGTGCACTCCATTCATCCAGATGAGGTACGTGCGTGATCTGCTGGTTATTCGTGTAGGATCGAGTCGGTCGGATAGTGTACGTGTAGGATCGCAATAGCTAATGAACGTTCGCTGGGAGAGAAGGCATTTGCGAACGTTTTTGCTAGCAGTTTCTTCAGATTCGCATGGCATTTTGTTCAGAACAACATGTCAGTTTCTTCAGAGGAAGGCATTTTTATTCTAAAAACTGCCACCCTTGGATCTTGCGTCGCAACTAAAACTATCAGGAGTGTATTAGTAGGCTAGCTAGTGATCGATCAGTAACTTGTAAACACTGAGCGAAGAGAAATAAGGAACATGTTAGACCATTTGGTGCGAGAGGAATGCTAGGGTGTTCCGGCACAAGTCTACTCTTCCGTCCATCCTGTTGTTCAACATCCAGTCTGAGGCAAAACTTTGGGTCACCGCAGGCGCAAAACATTTGGGTCACATCATGCCGGGAGAGTAGTGTCTTTGTAATTTCTGTCTTGCTTTTCTTTGTAAAAGCAACTGCGAACTCCTAGTTAATTAATGCACGAGGCAAATCTTTTTCCTCCGTTTTGAAAAAAAAGAAAACACTGAGCGAAGAGAAAAAAGGAACTGCTGTGCACAGTAGTAAGAGCCGATCCGCTCTAAATGTTCAGACCAGACTCACATGCCTGGCTTACTAATATGATCACATTAATAGCCCAAATTCACAACCAACTAGTAGGATTCCCATACATAAGATCAACATGTTTATGCATCTCAATGATTCACAGATCATACACAATATATCTGTTCTTGCTACTAACATGAATGCTTCTCAGGGCCAACATTCAGTGCAGAGTGAATGACAAATTTGTTTGTAAAGTCTACATTTCCTCTAGCAAACGTAAGTGGTTTCACCAACAGATGGAACCATGAGAATCAACCACACATGATGGAGGAACATCCACTGAAATATGTTATGGTCATCTATCGATCACACGACAAGACTATTTTCGGAATTCAACTTTAAGTTTGGCAAGATGATGCCCATTGGATAATCAGACCAGAGCAATGAAGCACCTAGTGTTGGCCAATAAATAGTTCAGTACTACTTTTGTGCAGTCCATGCAGTGACTATCCAATCCTTCTGTGTCTATTTTCAAATGGCACTGCATGCAGTGCCTATCCTATTCTTTTGTGCAGTTCCACAAAAATTGAGGTCCCTGTGTTTGTTTGCCAAATAGCAATGAGCAGACATCTGTTTGCACAAATATCAAGCAGCTAGTTAACATATACTCCACCTTGTATTTTCGGTTTAACCACGTCTCTGCTAGTCGTTTCCGCCTACCATCTATCATGTTTTGCACTGGACAATTTGATACTGAATTGATTTGCTGGTATAGAGCATAAATATAGCACCTATTCTTCATCAGACCAAGGATATCCATGTTTGTAGGGATGGAAGAGGTGAAATCGATACAACCGAAAGTGAGCATCCAATCATTGATTCATGTCCTGCACCACCAATGGAGGTCCACCCTGGCAATAAATTTACATGCAAACCACTAATATTACTATCTAATGACAGTACAAAAACAGAAGCAAGATAGTAGCAAGATAGCAGCAAACCATGTACCTTGGTAATGAACAACTCATAGTGCCACCGATTGGATATAACTGTTTGCAGAAAATAATGGTCATAATGTTGAACCATCTGGACTTTTTGTGCAGTTCCACTAAAATCGAGCATCCCTGTTTGCACAGATATTGAAAGTGTGATTAAAAGTGGCACTAGTTGACAGTTAGCATAGACTCACAAATTTAAGCATTCCAAATTTCTTAATGGGAAAAGGTAGCAAGACAGTTTCTAACCACATGTTCAAAGGAATAAAGAAGGCAACAGCAACGGATGTCATGATGGCATACATAGTATTTTGTGAAAGATTGAACCATTCCTGACCTTTCCTCTTCTTTTAAGAATTTTTTGTGCAGTTCAACAGAAATAAAATGCCATCAACGCCTTGACATTTCGGTGACACTGTACAAAAAAATTGACTTACCATTACATCATGATGTTAGGTATGTAATCAACAGGCAACATAGACAAAAATGCAGACCTCCTCCGATAACATAATGACCATTAATTTTAACAAAGGTGTGACTAGCTTTGCCGGCATAATTTGAAGAATTCTACACCCTCTGTTCCTTAATATAAGACGTTTTCACAGTTCAATTTTATGTACCAAAACGTCTTGTATTTTGAAAGAGAGGTAGTAGTTTTCCTGCCTTTCTTTCCTTTTTCAATTTATCGGTGGCATTAGACTGACCGCGGCATTAGTTAAAAGTGGCATCACTTTAGCAGTAGCATAATTTTACCGGTGGTGTTATACTAACAGAAAAAAGTGGCAATAAGAGCATGGTGTTGGCTGTGTGCATCCTAGCTGTGCAGAGGCCGGGTGTGTGCTCACTGTGTTATGTATCTTCTTGATGCTCCGTTTTGAGCCAATAAAATCCACCCTTGGTCGAAAAAGTACAATGTACCTCCACGGACGCGTAGACTGGTGAAGCAGGGATGGTTTCCCAGAGCAACAAATATCCAAGCAGCATATCTGGATTACGTCCCATTTTTGTTCTCTTTACCCACCTTTTACCTATGTGAGGACAACAAACCTATCGACCTAGTCATTCTCTATTGTGTTGTCCTGCGTTTCTTTCCTTTTTCAACCAAGAGACAAGAGACTAGTTCCTCAGCTACTACTGCTTTTCCCCTTTTCAACCAAGATGCAGGTTCGATACCAAGTCTCTTCTACAGTACCACTTTCCCCCCTTTCTTTCCTTATTCAACCCAGACATGGATTAGTCTGCATGAAGTAGGGTTTCCTTTAATAGTGCAAATTAAGGTTTTCGTCTTCATGACCTACAGAGGCTAGTAACTTGGGGAGATGCGGCAGTGGAAAAACAACCGCATGCAACGACGTGGGCAGATGGGGCAATAGCACAAGGGTATGGTTTGAAAAGAGGTAGCATACCAGAGGGTCCGCGGGAAGCGGCTTCTCTCGTCGTCGTCCTCCTCCGCCGACACTACGGCAGCGAGCTTGGGGACGGAGGCCATCCCACGCTGGTGCTAGGTCTGAGAAGACGGCCTTGTTGTCAGTGCATGTCCTTCTATTCCCCGCGGATGGGATCAGGCCGGATCTGTGGCCACCGGTGAGGAGGGAGAGAGAGTGGCCACCAACGTCTTTTTTAGATCTGGAGAGGGTGATAGTGTGAGAAGCAAGTGGGCAGCCCTAGCAAGCAAGCGCTGAAGCTCCAGCCTATATACTACTCCCTCCGTCCCAAAATAAGTGACTCAACTTTGTACTAAAGTTAGTACAAAGTTAAGTCACTTATTTTGGGATGGAGGGAGTTCTATATTATACTTGGTAGAGTACCTCCATCAAGGTTTTCTAAGTCCCGCGAGCCGGAGCAACAGGACCAATAAATGGGGCAAATTAAGGTCTTCGATCTCTCTCCCATGCATGCACTTTTTCTCTCTCCTGCATGCACCCAATGTATAGCGTGCATGTAATGTCCGGCCTAATAAATTGGGACGACGTGTAGTAGTAATGCTTCAAAATTGAACGCCACGCCATTAAAAAAAATAAGTCGAGAAATAACGCGGCCCGATCGCATTTTGCATGAGAAATGAGAAACCATGTTTCGTTGACGTGTTGTCCCGTTCCAACGTGTCAGTGAGAAGACGGCGAGTCCTTTTGTACAATTTCCGAACGGACGTCAATGTATCGGTGTGCTCTTCCTATACCGTGGCAACCGTCCGCTCCCCGCTCGCCTCTTCCTGTACCATGGCAACCGTCCACCGCCTCTTCCCCTTTCCCTCTCGATTTGGGAGTTGGAACTGCTGTCGCATGCTCTTCCTCCCTCCATTTGCCTTGACCCTTCCTTCTGCCATTGTTCGTCTTCTCGATGGAGGAAAGTAGCAGGACACGACCTCGTTATTCTTGCCCCAATCTGACAAATGACGCGGTGGAGGAAATCATTGATCGGTGCGACGTCATCACCGCGGCTAGCATGTCAGGTTCGTTCAAGAACATTCTCGACTCAACAAATAAGATCATTACAAACAACCCAAGGGTTTAAGAGCGGTTTGATCTCCCCTATCTTCTTCGCCATGACCCTGCTCTCTAGTATGGGGACGACAGAAGGATCGCCTTGTGCAAGTTGATGCCACTTGATAATGATCCGTGTGATGTTAAGATGCCATCGCTTCAGCGTAAGTATTGGGCAGGTGCAAATGGAGATTGGGTTGTTTATATTGGGGACAACTGCGAGTGCGAGCTTGTGAATGTGTACACTCATCACCGGATTCCAATTCCAAAAATCTCAGACTGCCCTAAGGTTGAGCACATCGATACTCTACATACGTTCAAATACGATCATGGTGACTGTCGTCTACAGAAGATAGCAATTTGTCGAGTTCCCACACGCTCTTGGAGTTATCGAAACTATTGTGTTGTGTAACACCCCAAAATTTTAACCATATTTTTATTAAGTAAAATTTGGCCAGAAATAAAATTTTGAATTATATTAGGTCTTTTATTAATTTTAGAGTATTTTCTGTTTTCCAAAATTCTTCCCTCCATATAGAAAATTTTGGAAAAATATTGTTGGCTTTGGTAGTTTTCTTAAATCATTTCAATTATATTTTAAATAACAGTAGGAAATATTTTCATAATAAAATTTGCCCCAAAATAATTCTTTTAATAGCATTTTCAATCTTTGAAATGCTTCTGTTGCACTACAACTATTTCAAATAATTCTTTTAAAATTCTACAAAAATTATGAGGGGTCATGTGATACCTATAGATCACTTTTATGCAGAAACCCAACCTGGTCTTTTGAAAATTTTGAGCAAAACCTCCTCTTTTCAATTCTGTCCGATTCTTGAGTTATAACTACAACCCCAATTTTCCTTGCTCCAAAAATTCTGAAATTTTTCCACCTTATAGTCCTTCCAATGAAACCCTTATGTTCAGAAGACCAGCTCAATTAGCATAACTTAAGTTCACAAAATAATTCTCTATAGTTTCTGTCCAGAACTGAAATTCTTCAAAACTTGCACTTGCAAGTTATTTGTTTTGACCAACCAACTTGACCACCCTCACTATCACCCAAGGAAGCATCATCCTGTTAATTTTCATTACCAACAGAAATTCCAAGGTCACATTTTCATTTCATCAAGCACCTGGTGAGCATGACAGAAATTGGGCATCTTTCTATATTGCACTGGACACTAGCCTCCCTCCCCAAACCAGCGTGTCCATCACCCCTCTTATGCCCAGAAGCACCATCCTGCTAATTTGTAGCTCATTTGGGTCCCTGTAGATGCCATTGGCATTACGTCGAACGGCTGGTGATCATGTCCAGTGCGCGAACAGAGCACCAGGATTGCAGTCGTGGACGCCGACCCCTACCGTGTCCCTGCTGTCTCCCCCTCGCGTGTGACCCGTCCAGACAGCTTCGCAGAGGAGCCACAGCAAGCACCGGCCTAGCACAGGCCACGGTCGCCGCCGTGTGGGGTAAGCCACCGGCCAAATTTATGGCCACTGACGCGCCGCGCACGGTTGCACCGTCCCCTGCGCCTTCCCTGCCACGCGTAGCCTCGCCGCACCGCCAGTACATCACCCAACACCCCTGTGGCCTGTGTGTTAGTCGCCGGAGAAGCAGAGAACGTGCGCCGCCTTCGTCGAGAAGCCTCACAGCCGACAGGAGGATTGAACTGATCCCTGGCTCAGCCAGCACACCCCTGGTACAAATTCGGACGGCCGCCGTCCTCACCAACCTCGCCGTCCACCACCAACCTTGCCACCGCCCTTATCTACCATTAACGGCGCCACCGAATCGAGTGAAACCGTGCATGACCGAACCAACCTCCCCCTGCCTATAAAGCTTGCCCGAGCTTGCCTCGCTCTTCAGAACCCCTCCACCATCCTTCAGAGGCCTCTTGGAACAACCAAAACAACCGTAGGTGGTCAGCTTCTCCGTCTTCGGTGAAACCCACCGCCGCCTCATTCGGACGAATCCGAGCTAACCAAAGCTCCCCCTCCCAAATTTCTTGCTCTGGTAGACCCACACAAGCACCACACCTTGATTCCTCGGAGGCAAAATCACCATTTTTACTCCGTCGGAGCTTTTCGGGCGAGCTCGCCGCCGGCAGTTCCACCCACCCCGAGGGCCGACACCTACCTCTAGATGATCGCTAAGGCCCCCTTAGCACCTATATGAGCTCAGGTTCGAGGGGGACGCCGCCTATCACCAGCAATCGCCGCCGGCGAGGCCTCTGTTCTGCCGCAGGGGAGAGAGAGGAAGGCTCGCGCGAGACGACCGGTCAAACATGACAGGTGGGCCCGGCGGGACCCACTGTCAGTGACCCTAAGATCATGCCGAAGCGGTATGAGTGGTGACGTATTCTCAAACATAAGCTTTCTGACCTGAAAGACATAACTCAGCTGAACCGTTTTCTTTTTAATTTTTTTAATAAAAACCAGATTTGACCTAAACTTTGACTGCCTCTAACTTTGAAACCATAAGTCCAAATGAATTGATTCTTTTTTATGTTATTCTTCATTTTTCATCTAGTTTATTTTAGTATTTATTTCAAAATTTTCCAAACAACTTTTTTGTACTGTTTTCAAACTATGTGGTAATTTCAATATTTTGAAAATAGGAAAATGGAGGGAAGATAAAATTTTCAAAGTTTTGGAGTGCACCCAATCTTTATGCAAGCTCAAGGCAAGCATCTTGGACACTTGATATGGTGAATGTTTGGTAGTTTGCTAGCTAGGATATTAGAATCATGATTATGATAATTTTGAAATGAAATTTTGCGTAGTGCTATTTTTGCATGCATGATCCATCGATGCTTTGTTATCCTCACTTAAACCTGAAACATGAGTGAGGATGATTGTTCTCACCTGCCACAAATGTCTATGTTGGTCCGGAACTAACTTCCAGGAAGGAATTAGTCACGAGGGAAAAGTGACCATGAAACAGAAATCTCGTGGTGACGAGAATGATCAGTGAGGGCATGTTGGGGCATGCCAGATGGTGACCCTATTGGGTACTACCAACAAGGAAATATATTGTACTAACCACTGCAGGAAAACTTAAACCTCCTGAGTCGACCGTAGATCGAGTCTTGTTCCGGTAACCCCCATACTTGTTTCGTGCTGCCACTTGTCCCTGCCACAGGTAGGGTACGGTTCAATAAGTTGTTAGCCCCTATCCTACACACACCGTACAGAGGGGCCGCGATGAAGGTTTCCAGGATCCAGGTATAATGCCAGTCATTGGGTCAGGGGGCATGGGTGTATCTGGCTGGGCCGAGAGGGGGGCACCCCTTGTAATCCACGTGTTATAAATAGTGATCCCATGCTATTCGAGACGATGGTCTCCCCGTCTTAGAGTTTTTATTGAACGATGCTTTGGGTGATTCCTGGCATCCAGAAAGTTAATCTGGTGTGTGCTGGTCAGGTGTGTTTTCATCCCAAAGACCGTAAGGGTAATTAGTAACGTCTCGGTGTTGGCTAAAGAAATCCTTTACTTGTGGGTAAAGAGTACACCCTCTGCAGAGTTTTAAAATCCTATTCGAATATCCGTGTCCGCGGTTAAGGACTACAGTCTAGGTTGGTCAAGTGTCGGTCTTAGTGTCGGTCTTCGGAGGGAAATAATTAAAATTGAGCATGATCCATTTTTGCAGGATAATTATTGTCACTACTGATGCCAGCATGGATATTATTGTTAACATGAATGTTATTGTGGACTAACCTTTTTCTTCTATGTGCAACCTTGGGTATCTCTTGGGATGGTTAATCCACCCGGATACTCATTTTATGTTCTTTTCTGAGTATCTCTTGGGATGGTTAATCCACCTGGATACTCAATTTTATTTTATTTTTGGAGTATCTCTTGGGATGGTTAATCCACCTGGATACTCATTTCTTTTCAAGACCTCTCGAGGCGTCGCTTTTAGACACCCGTTTGGCATTTCTTTTCAAGACCTCTCGAGGCATCGCTTTTAGACACCCGTTTGGCATTTCTTTTCAAGACCTCCCGAGGCGTCGTTTTTAGACACCCATTTGGCATTTCTTTTCAAGACCTCTCGAGGCGTCGCATTCAGACACCCGTTTGGCATTTTTTTTGGAATTCCTCGGGCGGTCCAACGCCCGATGTTCCATTTCATTTTCCTGGAATTTCTCGGGCGGTCCAACGCCCGATGTTCCATTTTATTTCTGTGGTTTATTACTAAAATGATATATTTATTCATCCACACCGTATTAATAATTATCATGCCATGCTTTAATTTCGGTCAGCATATGCATATAATTTAATCCATGATACGCATTCGGTATATCTTTTGTTCATAATGTTTGCGAGTACATTCCAACGTACTCACTGGCTTGTCCCTGGCTATTGTCTTGGCCAGATCACGATTAGGAGAAGAGCACTACGAAGGCACACCCCACAATCTAGGAATCGGAGATAGCAGCCACGCAGGATAGGAGTTATCCAGGTCAGCTATTCCTGTGGGAATGGAGCCCCCACCCGAGATGGAGATTCGCTACCCGTTTCCGTCATCCGTTGTTAGAAATCATTATGGTATCATTAGACCTTTATGGTCTTGTATCAAATTTTTGTAACTACTTGGAATTCTGTATCAAGGATGTGTCCACCAACGAACAATAATCCTGGGGCTGGTGATGACACGGGGGGTTAATTTCTGGGATATTGTGTCCCGGAAAACCGGCCCCGACATGTTGTCGCTGTCTTCGACAAGCTTGTTGCCGTCTTTACTCCTGGAGGGATTGGATGGACATTGCTTAAAAACCAGTTTCTGTACATGAGGGAGTACTGTGATGCAATTCAATACGAGCGTCTTGTGTTTGCTGTCACCACTTGTGGCACTGTTTTTGCATGGGATCGTTCTTGCTTCGGTACGTTTGTCTTCCACCTTAATTAGAATTGTTTCATTCACCATGCATGCGAGTTATCCCTTTACTAATTAACCTTCAAAATTTTCAAGGTCCTGTCAACATTCTGCCACCGATACTTGGAAACTTTTATAACCAAGGGGGAGATGACGATGGTGATGATGATGATGACAATGGTGATGATCACGAGCATGAAGACGAGCAATACCTACCTACTAGATGGTACCTAGCTACTTATTTTGATGGATCGCCTCTTCTTGTCTGTATACAGGGCATTGCTAATTTTACAGAGGAAGCAGGTAGTAGTATTGTCTCGCATGGTCGTACTCTGCGGACCTATGCCAACTTCCGTTGTAGGCTCTTCGGGATGGATACTAGTGTGCTAGCGCCACGAGCTTCTCCCTGGTTCAATATTGACAATCTTGGAGAACACTCGCTTTTCCTTGGACTAAACTATCCAATGATGGTGAAAGGCGATCCAGCGCCCGTTGGCACAACCTTGCCATTTATGAGAAGCAACTCTATCTATACCACCGACATTGCTGTTCTTGCTCACTACTCCAATGCAAGTATTGCTTCTGATATTGGCCGCTTCAGCCCAGATGGTGAGTCTTGCGTTGGTCTCAAGATTGACAATACCACCGCCCTGGCCAGAGACTCGCTTCTAGTTCAAAGCAAGTGTCACCAACGCCAAGGATTGGTTGACGTGAAGGTCGTTTTCATTTCTTGTACGTGTTGTGTGAGAAAAACTTTAGTATTTACAATGTATATCCTCGTTGTCGTTGTGTGTTGTAGACTTGTGGTATGTAGTGTGAACGGTATATTTGCATATGCATGTGATAAACTTACTTAATTTATGAATGGATTTCGAGTCACTTCTTAGAGTGTGTGCTGCGATGCAGCAAAATACTTTTCACTGATAGTATGTGGGACCGAATGTTAGCTAACCGACAATGGGTACACTCCACGCGTCTGCCGGCTGGCTGATAAGAGAGGGAGAGGAGGGCCGAGCACGAACTCCAGGAAATTTGCCGACAGTGTGAGGTGGGCCGCCTAGTACTAGTGGTACCGAACTCCTGAAGAAATAATGTGTTTTTCTTTTTGCAAGTTGGAGAGATAATGTGTTCGTTCTACGTAACCAGCACCTCGATATAGTGGGGTGGCATGGGCCAAAACAAGCATTCACGTCTAGGAGTACGGCACATGCCACCACCAAGAGTCCCATTTGACACCAAATTTCTTGGATTCCGTGCTACACCTAGCTCTTCTCTCTCCTCGTTTCTCTAACTCAACCATCGCGCGGCGGCCGGGGGGGGGGGTTTCAGGTGATACGAAGCTGCCTATTCTCCCATGATACAGCCTTTTGAAAGCCCTTGGATTTGAGATCGAACAGTTGCATGCTGAGCTCCTGCAAGTTTGCAAAAAATCCCACTAGGATCTGATATTTACGCAATGGTCTAGAATCTCGGCATGCGAGCGTTCGATCTCAGATCCAAGGGCTCTCAGAAGCCGGTATCATGGGAGCATGGACAAGTTTGTTTGCCGATAGTCGGTTTGCTGAACTGCGGTCCCACTTGTTAGTCAAAATGCAAGACAGCACGCGTTCCCCCTTGAGCGGTGTGCCAGACCAACCGTGAGGGGGTACGACGTGAACCGTGTGGGGGTCCTTTTGAACTTGTAAGTTGTAACATTTGGTTCTGCTCCTTGGCGCGACCGATAGATACAAATATAACAATTTTCCCTCAAAAATTAGAAATAACGATTAAAAACGCTATCGTTGGGCCACCGCCTTCTTTTTTTAGATCTGGAGAGGGTCCCGTTCCAACATGTCAGTGAGAAGACGACGAGTCCATTTGTATAATTTCCGAACGGACGTGTAGGTCGGGTCGCCTCTTCCTGTACCATGGCAACCATCCGCTCCCCACTCGCCTCTTCCTGTACCGTGGCAACCGTCCACCGCCTCTTCCCCTTTCCCTCTCGATTTGGGAGTTGGAACTGCTGTCGCACGCTCTTCCTCCCTCCATTTGCCTTGAATCTTCCTTCTGCCATTGTTCGTCTTCTCGATGGAGGGAAGTAGCAGGACCCGATCCCGTTATTCTTGCCCCAATCTGACAGATGACGTGGTGGAGGAAATCATTGATCGGTGCAACGTCATCACCGCGGCTAGCATGGCAGGTTCAATCAAGAACATTCTTGACTCAACAAATAAGATCATTACAAACAACCCAAGGGTTCAAGCGCGGTTTGATCTCCCCTATCTTCTTCACTATGACCCTGCTCGCTGGCGCGGGGACGACAGAAGGCTCGCCTTGTGCAAGTTGATGCCACTTGACAATAATGATCCGTGTGATGTTAAGATGCCATCGCTTCGGCATAAGGCCTGGGCAGGCGCAAATGGAGATTGGGTTGTTTATATTGGGGACAACTGCGAGTGGGAGCTTGTAAATGTGTACACTCGTCACCGGATTCCACTTCCAAAAATCTCAGACCGCCCTAAGGTTGAGCACACCGATACTCTACGTATGTTCAAATACGATTATCGTGACTGTCGTCTACAGAAGATAGCAATTTTTCGAGTTCCCAATCGCTCTTGGAGTTATAGGAACTATTGTGTTGTCGCTGTCTTCAACAAGCTTGTTGCCATCCTTACTTCTATGCCTCAATGGATATTGCTTGAAAACCAGTTTCTGGGTACGCATGTGTACTGTGATGCAATTCAATACGATCGTCTTGTGTTTGCTGCCACCACTTCTGGCACTGTTTTTGCATGGGATCCTGATTGTTTCGGTACGTTGTTTGTCTTCCACCATAATTATAATTGTTTCATTCACCATGCATGCCAGTTATCCCCATACTAATTAACCTTTTTTTTGTGGGGTCCCGTACTAATTAACCTTCTTGTGTTTCCAAGGTCCTGTCAACATCCCCCCAACGATACTTGGAAACTTTTATAACCAAGGGGGAGATGACGATGGTGATGATAACGAGCATGAAGACGCGCAGTACCTACCTACTCAGTGGCGCCTAGCTACTTATTCCGATGGATCACCTCTTCTTGTCTATATACAGGGCACTGGTTATGTTACAGACGAAGCAGGTGTTGTCTACCATGGTCGCAGTCGTCTCCGGACCTGTTCCAACTTCCGTTGCAGGGTATTTGGAATGGATACTAGTGTGCTAGCGCCAGAACCTTCTCCCTGGTTCAATATTGATAGTCTTGGAGAATACTCGCTTTTCCTTGGACTAAACTATCCAATTATGGTGAACGGCGATCCGGTGGCTGTTGGCACAACATTACCATTTATGAGAAGCAACTGTATCTATACCTCGCACATTGGTATAATTCCCTACGCTGGCTATCACAATTTTCATACTCCTAATATAGGCCGCTTCAGCCTGGATAGTGGGTCTTGCGTTGCTCTCGATGTTGACAATAGCTGGCCCTACCCAGACGTTCACTTATGGTTCAAAGCAAGTGTTTCCAACGCCGAGGATTGGTTGAACTGAAGTTCATTTCATTGCTTGTTATTTGTTGTGTGATAAAAACTTTAGTATTTAGAATGCATCCTTGTTGTGGTTGTGCGTTGCTGACTTGTTGTATGTAGTAAATGGCATATTTGCATATGCATGTTATAAACTTACTTAATTTATGATTGATCGCCTGAATATTTTTTGTGGCATGGCTAGATGATAGTTGCCTGAATAGTTTTTGTGGCCAGTCAATTTGGCTTGGGCCGTTGGATGAAAAATGGACGGCGGGATCATCTTCCTAAACCTCCAGCCTGTCGCGTCGCACCGCACACGGTGGGTCAGGCACACCTCTCACCCAGCGAATGTGCGTCGTCTTGCGTTTTCATTGACATGTGGGGCCGAATGTGAGCAAACCGATGATGGGCACACTCCGCGCGTCTGCTTGCTGGCTGAGGAGAGAGAGAGGAGGGCCGAGCACGGACTCCAGGAAATTTGGCGACAGTGTGATGTGGGCCATATGTTAATAAAACTAGTACTACTACTAGTGGTACCGTAGTCCAGGAGAGATACTACTAATGTGCTCGCTCTAGCCTCGCTCTATGTAACCAGCACCTCAATATAGTGGGGTGGCATGGGCCAGAACAAGCATTCACGTCCAGGAGTACGGCACACGCCACCACCATGAGTCCCATCTGACACTATATTTCTTGGAGTCCGTGCTACAACTATCTCTTCTCCCTCCTCGTTTCTCTCAACTGCGGTCGGGCGGGGTGGGGGTTTGCCGATAGTCGGTTTGCTCAACTGCGGTCCCACTTGTAAGTGAAAATGCAAGACATCGCGCATTCCCCCTTGAGCGCCGTGCCGCACCATCCGTGTGGGGGTGCGACGCAAACACGGCAGGCTTTTCCTTTTGAACTTGTAAGTTGTAACATTTGGTTCTGCTCCTTGGCACGACCGATAGATAGAAATAATGATTTTCCCTCAAAAATTAGAAATAACGATTAAAAACGCTAGCGCTAGGCTTTTCCCGCGCGATAAGCTGGGGAGTTTTGCCAATTTCGGCCATCATCGCTTTGCTTGCATGCGGTTCCACATGTAAGTGATATGCCTAGCCACTGTGCGTTGAGCGGCGGGCTGGAATGACCGTCTGGGGTGCGATGTGAACGGGACTACACGTGAACCAGACTGTGCATTGAGCAAGGGATCACACACGTCTTTATCAGCTGGAATGAGAATGCAATACAGTAAGAATCAAGGCCACGACGACGCGATGCAATGGTGGTTACACGAGGCCAAATGAAACTTGCGAGCGACCCAACCAAACACGCCCATGGTGCTGGGTTGCTGGCTGCATGCTGCTTCTCCCATTTAGTAGTACTATTTCCCTCAGCATGCGAATTGAAGGAGGATAAACATCAATGGCCGTTCATCGGGAACCGCTACCCTCTACTTTATTTGCATTCAAGCCGTCCTGGAAACCGTACTCGTTTACTAGTCCCCCTTGTGTTTTGTGTCATATTTTGGCCCTTAATCTAACTAATAAAATTGTGTGACCAATATAATGTCATTGGAAAACATATTCAAATACGAATCCAACAAAAAAATGTGTGACATGCTACTCAAATACTCCTACTACGTAGTAATGTCATTGGAGTAGTAGGAGTAGTATGTTTGTCCATCGTTGACCCAAAATAAGATGACTAATAATCTAGATGTTGGTAGTTGTACTGGGGAAAATCTTGCAAAGTTTGGAGGCTTCTAGAGGGCAGGGGTGATCCTCCTTCACTAAAAAAAGAGTACTACTCCTATAACCTAACCATCTGCCCTTCTGCATTTTCTTGCATGTGCACAAGTGGGACATTTGATTTGTTTATTGGGCGATAAGTCGTTAGTAGTACTCCGTCCCCTAGGACAAGGATTTATTGCATGTAGAGCCAAGCTTTTGCACGTACTACTTGTGGGACGCAAGACCAATGAACCCACCTCCCTCCTGAGTCGTTTATCAGAGTGGGTGGTGCCACGCGGCCAAATATTTTCTAGCGCAATACTAGTACATAAATGACCGAGCATTGCAACGAGCTATATATATTCTCTAGTACGTATGTCAGCCCATAATTTACAGGTCAATATTAATATGCATACGGATCCATAAACGACATCCTCAAGCCCTAGTGCGCCGGGCCACCAACCGATGGGTGAGGAGCAGCGGCGTTGGTGGCGAGGTCAACGTGCTTCTAAACAATGCCGTCCAAGGTTGCTCTGCGGTCCAAGAAGGCCATTGTCCTATCGTCCTCCTCTGCCATGTAGTGGTCCTTGTGGACGATTTCCTCGTAGACGCGGGTGATTATGTCGATGGTGTCTTGCTGGGCGAGGCGCTGCGTGGCGAGCGCGACCTAGAGGTGGACATTCTCCGGCGCGACGGAGGGCAGTCGCAGGGCCACCAGTGTGTCGAAGAGGTTGTCGCCATAGAGGCCGGTGAGGGTGGTGGGCATCGCAGGCCTGGGCGCGTGGGCTGGAGGCGTACGTCAAGGTCGTCCGCGAGCTTCTTGACGATGGTGAAATTGTCGAGGAAGCCGACAAGGGCCTTGTCGAACGAGGGGACAAAGCTGTCGTCCAAGAGGCCTCTTGCCCTGGCGGCCTCAAGCACGACCTGGAGACGTTCCTCGGTGCCAGGCCACAGGCCGGCGTCGTGGACCATCTGGCACAGCCGGCTCATGCTCGCGCTCATCGCCTCCATGGCTCTAGCTTCTGGTCAATTGATCTTGCGATTGGAGTGATCACTCTTGCCCTTGGTTAGGGTGCGTAGGTGCGTAGGATTTCATAGATGGATTGGACTGGTGGGGAGCCTTTATATGAGAAGTGCAGACTGCGTTTGGATTCACGTGTGCATTGCCTATCTACTCCTCGCTCCTTAGTAGTACTCCCGCCGGTCCTTTTTTCTCTGCGCCTAAGGTCAAGCGCGCATACCAAGGGTAGACTCAGTATGTTTTTTCTGGACATAATTGCCCTTGCATTTGTAGAGTATCGCATGCCTGCTGCTGCCTCAAATCCCGCTCCGCATGCACGCACTGCTCCCTGTCTCGCTGCATGCGCACATAGTTACAAGAAGATTGAGGTAAATTCTGCGTGCAATTATGTTGGAAGCTGGCGCAATTAATACGGGGCGAATGCGGTGCAAGTACTAGTGTGGTTGATGATATTTCATATTTGAGCCCTCAACCGGAAGGGAGAGTGTATAATATCATAGGCAACTACACTCAAATACGCCCCGTAAAAAAAACTACACTCAAATATGAATAAAACAATACTCCATGTAGTATTATTTACGGAGGGAGTAGTAGTATATTTTTTGTGACATGCATTACTATATATTGTTAGTCAAATGCTAAATCCAAACGGAGGTGGTAGTCGACTAAATCCGGACGGAGGGAGTTGTAGTACTAGTACCAAAGTACTACTCGTTGGTCAAATTATTATGTGCTGCTCCTCACAGTGAAGTGACAAGACCCTGCGCCGGAGATGACACCAGAGTGCAGGCGGCGTGTTCGGGTTACCAAAGTCAACCTCACTGTGTGCAGTCACTATCATTAAGGCTGTAGTGCTACCCTGCTTACAACAAGCCGTGTTCTAGATATTTTCTCGTACGCTGCCACGAGTTAGAATAATATATTGCAATGGGTATATTGGTTACATCGTTGCAGCACCTATGCACGCGAACATAATCGTAACGTACTACCACGTGCTGGATAGTCGTAATTTTACAAGGTTCAAACTGATATTACAAATGCTAGTAGTAATGCTGCACCTACGAATAGGGAGTTATTAGGAAGTTTACGTAAGAAGTTTTGTTACTTTAGGTGGATGCATCATTACCATACAAACTAAAATCCACCACCCCTAACAAGTCACTAATCGGCAAATAAACTTGCTCGTCTGTCGACACTTGATCTTTCAAAAACAAATTCAGCTTCTGCAGAGCCTTTGTCATTCAGCTTTAGACGCTTGCGGTGATCAGCACACCATTCATTGTTGTGCCAGAGAACGCCAAACCTCATTACCTTGAGCACACTTGCCTTCAGAAACAAGAACCTGGCCAATTTAATCTCGGATGTGGTGCCTCGGTAGTCGATCAAATCAATTTCTGTAAGATGGAGATCAAGGCATTCGATGAGGTTGTCATATTGCAACACATTTTTCACTTTCGGGTCTTTTTTTATTTGCAAAGAAGATAACATATTAGAGGAGCTGGATATACTCCATATAAGATTGCCGTGTCATCAAGAGCGACCAATATCATTCGCTGATACAATAGGGTTGGCTGTAAGGCTAGTGATAATTTTCACTCTCTCTCTCTCTCTCTCTCTCTTTCCTCTCATTTACTCACTTTACGTCCGTCTTGGTTTATATGCCCCCTTCGTATTTAGTGTAAAATTTTGACCATAGATTTACCTAACAAAATGTCAATGCATGTCACAAAAAATTATACCATTGGAAATTATGTTCAAATACAAATCCAACGATATAATTTTTAGTGACATGCATTAACATTTCATTAGTTAAATCTATGGTCAAAATTTCATACTCCAAAATAGGAAGGGGGCTAGTAAACCAGGACGGAGGTAGTACTTGCTCATAGGATAAAGTTACTTCCCACTATGACTAGCCTTGGCTACAACAACAAAAAAACGATGCAGGTGATCACGTGAGAAAAAATACTAAAAACATTTCTTTCAGTATAGTGCCTAGATGCAGTTTTGAACACTACATTTGTCATTGTAACTTGGGAAAAATTACGAAAAAATTGAGCTCCGTTGTGGTTCACATTTAATAGGAAAGGAGTTTCACCTCGATGAGTAGCTTCTTCGTGCATGGAAAGCATCTAAGGAATCCAACTTGATCCAGATTGGGGCCGATAGATTTTATTGCCAAAATCTTCACTGTGCGCACAAACTGGGTCAAGCTTGTTGACGGTGTCCTAAACTAGGGGGTACCGACTTAGTCGGCCCATATTCCTCGGGCTAGGCCAGTGGGCCCTCATTCTTATCAAGATGGACTCAGGAGGATGCATGCGAGAAGGAAGAACAAGATTACATCTGCCGAAGACTTGGCGTATACTCCAAGACTTCCCCTGCTGCCTCCCCGCCTGGATGCCGACCTTGTAACCCTAGATACCCTATCCGGCATGTATATAAGCCGAAGGGTTTAGCCCTTAGAGGGGACCTCAACGCAATCTCATTCACCTAGCCTTAGGACTAGATCATACGATCTTGAGGTAGATCAACTCTGTACTTGATACTTCCCCATCAATATAAACAAAGAGCAGGACGTAGGGTTTTACCTCCATCAAGAGGGCCCGAACCTGGGTAAACATTGTCTCCCTGTTCCTGTTACCATTTGTCCAAGATCCACAGCTCGGGACCCCCTACCCCGAGGTCTGTCGGTTTTTACACCGACACTAGTGCTTTCATTGAGAGTTCCGCTGTGTGATCACAAAGGATCGATGGCTCATCTGCAGATCAACTGTAGCAATGGCTGTGGGGACACCTACGTCCCCGGCCAACTTTTTGTGTTCGGCAGCATGATCTTCTGCACCGACTCGACAGGCCACCTGGCCACCGTCGAGAACTACGCTCCCAATTAGATCGTCACCTTCAGAGGTCTGGAGTACACCACGGACTCCCGCGGTGAGCTTATCTTATCAGGCTGGATCCCCGGCCGGATTCCGGATCTAGCAAACACCAGAGGTTCGACCTCGGAATGGATCACCGCTGAAGACCACGAATCATGCCCCCAACACCGCCGCGGGCTACGGAGGAACTCCCCCCTCCTCGGATAACCTTGTCACAGTGCCTGACTCCGACGTGGATCAAAGTTCGGCCTGGGACACCAAATCAGGCTTAGAACCGATCCCGACGGTGGATCTTGAATCCACCCCGCTTCCTCGTATGGCAGAAAACGCATCAGGCATGCCACTACGAGTCGATCCAGCTTATGGCCAGACCATGAACCCGGAGGAGCTATCTCACCTTAATGGATGCTTGACCGGATCTAAAGTTTGTCAATCTTGAACTCCTCAGTTTATGACAAGATCGTACTTAAAGCCGACGATCGGGAAATTTACATCCCACCCACCACCCATCTAGTCGCCACTGTCGATGATTTAACCGATATGCTAGACTACGACGAGGCAACCGACATGGATGAAGATGTCGGCAGCCCTACGGACAACACCTTGCCGCCTACTAACACCGGCAGGTGGAAAGCAACATCTATCTACGATGTGTACATGGTCAACACTCCCAACTCCCCTCCAAGGCGTAGGCAAAGACTCAAAAGGGGTACTAATGGGAAGCCCAGCAGGAACAACCCTACCGCCGATACGGCGGCCAACGACGCAGAAGACCAAGGGGAGAACCTTCAAGCATCCCCAGAACATCACGTCGACCCCGAAGGCACCCCAGGGACTCAGATCCCGATGACCTCTTTGAAGGGGCCGATGACAATTACATGCCGGAATCCGAGGAGGACGTAAGCCTCGGCACCGAGGACTTCATAGTCCCTGAAGACCCTGTTGAGCAGGAACGCTTTCGGCGGTGTCTAGTCGCCACCGCCCGAAGCATGAAGCACAAGCAGCAACAGCTGCAGGCTAACGAGGACGCGCTCAACGACAAGTGGGTCGAAATACTCTCGGCTGAGCAAGACCTCGAAGAACGGCGCCACAGTACGCCCAAATCTTATCCACGCAGGCGTTTACTGCCTGAATTCGACGATGAACTAACCGCCGAGGCACCTGATTGCCCCCTCGAGGACGCGACAGGCCCGCGCGGGAGGATTTCCACACTCAACCAGCTCCACGCCATTATGGCAAGGACCCTGTGGACTATCTTGACCCTCAGGATGTTCGACGTTGGATAGAGGCAAACCGGGCGCCACCCCGGTCCATTTACGGATCAAGAGGACGCGCTCCGGCCAGGCACGACGGCTACGACGCCTGGTTGGACAGGAACGGCCGTGCCCGAGATCAAACTCATACAAGGTTCTCTCTCGAAGCCCAATACGACACCGCTTGGTTCCGAGGACCAGCCCACCCGATCTGTTTTACAGATAGGGTAATGGAACACCGGTTCCCCGATGGGTTTAAACCCATCAACATAGAATCTTACGATGGCACCACGGACCCAGCTGTATGGATTGAAGACTTTCTTCTCCATATGCACATGGCCAGTGGAGATGACCTCCATGCCATCATGTACTTGCCGCTCAAGCTAAAGGGGCCAGCAAGGCACTGGCTGGATAGCCTACCGCCCCACTCCATTGGAAGCTGGGAAGCTCTTGAAGACGCCTTCAAGGCAAATTTCCAAGGAACCTACGTCCGACCTCCGGATGCCGATGACCTCAGTCGTGTTACTCAGCTGCCCGGCGAATCAGCTCGGAAATTCTGGAACCGGTTTCTTACTAAAAAGAACCAGATCATAGACTGCTCAGACGCTGAGGCCATCGCTGCATTCAAGAACAACATCCGAGATGAGTGGCTCGCCCGCCAGCTCGGCCAGGACAAACCGAGGACCATGGCAGCCCTAACCTCACTCATGACCCGCTTTTGCGCGGGAGAGGACAGTTGGCTGGCCCGCAGCACTCACGATGGAGAGGCGGGGACCTCGGAGACTCGCGACACCAACGGCAAGCCTAAGCGCAACAAAAATAAGCGCAGGCATAGAAACGGCGGTAGTGACACAGAAGACGCAGCAGTCAATGCAGGCTTCACCGGACCTCAATCCGGACAGAAAAGAAAGCCCTTTAAAAGGAACAAGGATGGACCAAGCCAGCTCGACAAGATCCTAGATCGACCGTGCCAAATTCATGGCACTCAAGAAAAACTAGCAACCCACACCAACAGGAATTGCTGGGTCTTTAAGCACGCTGGCAAGATAGCGACAGAGGGTCAAAATAAAACCCAAAATCGCAGCGAAGACGAGGATGAACCTCGGCGGCCAAACAATGGAGGTTGGAAGAAGTTTCCTAATGAGGTAATAGAGGTAAACATGATTTACGTTACCCACATCCCTAAAAGGGAGAGGAAATAGGTACTTCGGGACATCTACGCGTTAGAGCCCGTGGCCCCGAAGTACAATCCGTGGTCGGCTTACCTGATCACCTTCGACAAACACGACCATCTGACAAGCATCAGGCACGGCGGATCGGCCGCCCTCGTCCTGGACCCGATCGTCGATGGTTTTCATTTGACGCGCGTCCTTATGGATGGAGGAAGCAGCCTCAACTTGATCTATGAGGACACAGTACGGAAGATGGGGATTGACTCATCTCGGATTAAGCCTAGCAGCACCACCTTCAAAGGTGTAATACCAGGGGTCGAGGCTCGCTGCACAGGAACCGTGTCCCTGGAGGTAGTATTCGGATCACCCGAGAACTTCAGGAGTGAAGAGTTAATCTTCGACATCGTACCTTTTCGCAGCGGATACCATGCGCTCCTAGGACGCACCGCATTTGCCTGCTTTAACGCAGTCCCGCATTACGCATATCTCAAGCTCAAAATGCCGGGACCCAAAAGTGTTATTACAGTAAATGGTAACACCGAACGCTCTCTCTGGACGGAGGAGCAGACCGCGGCTTTCATAGCCGAGGAGCAGACATCCGAGGAGGCCGCCCGTGGCAGTAAACACACCCCCAGCTCTTCGAAGCGTACGCGGGCTGCGCCAGTTGACCTCGGACAGGCACCTCCCCACCCTAAATAGGGGTACGGGCTACTCGCGCGCTTCCCTTGGAAGGGGCACTACGTCCCCAGGGTGCACAACTTTGCACTGAAAATTCCCTGGGTCGCCGAGGAGCCACGACAATGGAGACGTTGGGTCGGCTAGACCAAACAACAACGAAACCCCTGGCTCACGCGTCGCCAGGGATCTGTCAAAGAAGCCAGCCACTAGCATACCCATGTGGCTTTAACCGCATAACTAACAGCTGCAGACCTCTTCGAAGAGATCGACCAATGGACGCATCAAGCGCATGCTCGGCCGAAGCTGCATGTTACCAATATCAACCCCCGCTATCAACGAGGACGAGCTGGTCAATAGCACGGAGACGCAGACGTGCGGCAGGAAGCGGCCCGGGCTCATAGACCCGATGACATGATCCGCCCTATTTTATTTTAGTTTCTCCCTCATTATCTTTACACGCATTGTATCTTGCTTAGTCCCTTTTCTCAAATGTTCGGCATGTAAAGCTTGGCTACTTGAAATAAAGAAATCGTACCCATAAAGGTCTTCAAACGCATTTTCTTACAAGCACTGCCCAAGAACTATGAGAACATCTCTAAGATACAATTGCTAAAGGGCCTCGATTTTACACCCTGAAGCACAAGTCCGAAGTACTCAGCGTCTCAGATGTTGCATTATATGCATCAGTTTCGAACCTAGATTTTGGTCAATAGTTGGGTTGCCCGGCTCCTATGTGTACCCCTTATGTTCCCGACAAATTCGGCTAAGGGTGTAACGGGAGAACCACTGAGATAGTGCCGCTAGTTTAACTGGCAGAGCGCCTCAGTGGAGAAAGCCGAAGACTGACTATCTAGGTAAGCGAAAACTGGTCGGCCATCCGAAGACCGTGTCAAGCGACATGTCATTAGTGATCACCCGTGTTAAATGAAGGGTTTCTTCCTTGAATTGGCCAAAGTGGGCATGGGCATAGACCTCAGTTGACCAAGCCGGCCACTTTACTCACCGGGGGCTTGTCATCGGTCCCCACCGTCAAACTCCTACGACTAAGTGAAAGTTATAAAGCCACCATAGTCCGATTGCCTAGTCCCTATGTGCGCAGACCTGCCCCGGGAACCGAGACGTTGGCTAAGGGTCATGAACACCTAAAAGGGACACCCTTCGTATATTGTACAAACGGGTCGAAGCCGACGACTGGCCACTTTCAGTTTAAACACGGTCAAACAGGGGGAATATTAAAAACAAAACATAAACGCATGAGAGGAACTGAAGCCGCACTCATTAAAACAACTTATAATCTTTATACATCACATGCACTTTGGCATTCCGAAGTGCTATCTAGACATACAATTTGTCCTTAGGACACATGGCCTCGGTAAGACGGGTGCCCTCCTGCACTTCGGCAAAGAACTGCTCCGCGGTGCGTGCCTTCCCTTTGGGGGGCCCCGCAGCAACAACCTGTGCTTCAACCTTCCGGAAGTGCATTTTCATGCAGGCATACGCCCGCCGCGCTCCTTCCAGACACGCGGATCGCTTCCAGCGGTTGACTTGCGGGACGGCTTCTTGCAGTCACACCAGGAGTCCGAAGAAGCTGGCTGGCAACACCTCCGTGGGCCACAGATTGACGCAGAGGTCTTGGAGCGCCGGCCTCGCCATCCGAAGAAGTTCCGCCAGTTGCTTCATCCAATGATTAAGCAACTGCGGCTGTGACGACTCCTGGAACTGACTCCAGAAGGCCTTCTCCGCCTCATGGTCCTCTAGTTGGCCAAAATGAAGGCCGGCGTCCGCCGCGCTCTTCGGGAGATCGGCGAAGACCTCTGCGGATCGCCATAGCTAGGCGAGCTCGATGAACCCTTGCTGCCAAATACACATTGCAGTAAATATAGCTTACCCGCAGCTATCCGGTCCACTTGCTGGAGCACGTGGTGGTCGGCCCGATTCTGGGTCTAGAGCTCGGCATGAGACAGGCGTAGCTTTCGTAGCTGCTCGCCCGTCTCTTTCGCCTTCTTCTCAAGGGAATCGCATTCAAGATACATGCCCTTGAGAGTCTCCTCGACCTCCAGGACCCACGCCTGGTCTTTCTCCCTAGCCACCTTTTCGGTGGCTAGGTCTTTCTCTGCTTTAGCCGTAGCAGCTTTCTGCTACTCGACCACTTGCCGAGCCGTCAAGAGCTCGGCCTTGAGACCCTCAAGCTTGGCCAATGCCGCTGTTATCAAATCAGTTCGGCATCAGTTTTTCAAACAACAAGTTATCCTTGCTCAAAATCAAACTTCAAAGAAAAAAACATGACGCATCGGTCACTTACCTTGAGACTGCTCGACCTGCTTGTTCATCAGGACGAGGTCCTTTTCGGACCTCTCAATCTTTCGGCTCATCTCCACAATCTCCTCGGAGATGGAGCCTAGAGCCGAGGTTGAAACCTGCATAAACAATTTCTAATAAGCCCCATAATCTATTTAATGACACTTCGGACACACATCCTGTTTCATCAGTCCTGGGGGCTACTCTTTCCTCTGATCCTATAACTTGACCCCAACACTAGTTTTTCAACCTGGCCCTGGGCTCGGGGGCTACTCACTGGGCAGGCCATCTAAACGATGGGTCATATGCCTTCGGACAATTACAAAGATCGATAAATCTAAGCAGAGAAGGTCCCTTTTCTCAAAAGATAGAGGGTTACCTCGAAGCTCGTCATGAGGCCCTTGAAGACCTCATGCATTCCGGCCTCTGCGGACCGGAATCCCTGCAGTGCCGCGCCAATCAACGTGCGGTGCTCATCCTTGAGGGAGGAGCCTATCAAGGCTGCCTCCATCTCTTCGGTCCACCCCACACTAGCCTGCCCTGGAGCGAGAGGTGAGGGTGGAAAGACTTCGGGCCCCAGCACCTGGGTGCTGGGTTCGTGGGTCTCCGGCTGCGGTGGTGGAGCCGGAGTAGATTCCGGCTGGGCCGCTGATTGGCCCAGCCCTTCCTGGACAACCTCGGGGACCTCGTCCCCTTGACCTTGTGGGGCCGAGGTGTCAACCTCGGCCATGACCACCTCTTCGACCCCCTCTACGTCAACCTGAGGGGCCGGGGTCGACGTCACCTCGCCCTGCCCTTCTGGAGCCGGGGCAACACGGTCCGGCGTCCCGCTGGTGGGCGGCAACCCACTGGAGGAGTCGCTAAGGCGTGCTCTAGGCGGGCTGTGGAAAAATATTCACGTGGTATTAGTCCTGCCGAAAAAACTTAATGTGAAGAAAAATACAAAGGACAACGGCATACCTTCGAGGCGCCGGCTTCTTCCTTCCCAGCGCGAGGGGGTCGTCCTCAGACTCGTCGGAGAGCATGTTCTTCTCCGACGGCTGGGGCTGGTCGGCCGCCCCGTCCGAGGTTTCTTTCAACCTCTTTTGGCCTGTGGGCCGGGCCCCGGCCTCGGCGTCTTCTGACACCGTCCTCTCCCCCTTTGGGGGAAGGTTATCCTCGTCCTCCCCCCTCGCTTTCGTGGGTGGAGGAGGCGTGGGTCTCCTTGGACCGGGTGACCGAGGTCTCCCGCCTCCGCAGACCAGTCCTGCCCTTTTGGGTCTTCTGCGCCCTGGGGATCACCACGTGCAGCTCCTCGGTGAGGAGCGCAGTAAGCAGAGGGGACCTCTCCCCCTTCGGAAGTAGTGCCGGGCACAGCATTTGCTGCACCTTGTTCGCCCAGTTCTGCAAACACGGAATGGGTCGATTCATTAAGGCCTGTCCCACTAGGCAGGGGAGGAATATAAATGCGTATATTGAACACTTACCAGTGTGGCGGTGTAGCCGACCTCGAAGCCGAGGTCCCTCCCCTCCTCAGGGATCTTGTCCTTGGCCAGCTTGAAGAGCCGCATCCACATCCCGGCTAGGGAGGAGCGGAAGAAGTTGAGGACGGGTCCCGCATCTCCGGATTTGTGCTCCCACATCGGGGTGGCTCGGAGTTGGAGCGGGAGGATGCGGCGACGGAGCATGACGTTGACTACGTCGGGAAGTTGGAGTTTCTTCTTGAGGGACCACCACCGGATCTTCTTGATCAGTGTCTCCACCTCCTCTGGGTTCCCCAGAGGACGCCCTTCTCCTTCCAGGACTTGAGCTTCCTTGGAGGCCCAACCGAAAAGGCTGGGACCTCGGTCTGGGCAGCGGCGAGCGGCTCAGTGATGTAGAACCACTCCCGCTACCACTGCTTGACCGTCTCGATGAAGGTGCCTTCGAACCAGGCGGCCCCCTGGTTCTTGCTGACCATGGCTCCTCCACACTCCGCCAGATCGGAGCCGCTGGACTTCGGCTTAACACCAAAGGTCTTCAGCCATAGCCCGAAGTGCGGCTCGATGCGCAGGAAGGCCTCGCACACCGTGATGAAAGAGGCGAGGTGGAGAATGGAGTTCGGGGCCATGTGGTGGAAGTCGAGCCCGTAGTAGAACATCACCCCACGCACGAATGGGTGCAGCGGGAACCCTAAGCCTCTGATGAGTTGAGGGATGAAAACTACCCGCTCCCCGGGGTTGGGAGCGGGCACCAGCTGGTCGGCGTTTGGAGCGCGGGCGGCGACGTTGGCGGGGATATACCCCGCACTCCGCAGCTCTTGAAGCATTCCCGCCGTCACGACGGAGCCCCCCAGTGCCCTTTGAGGGTGTCGGCCATGGCTGGGTGGGAAAGCTCGGGTGCGCAAAGGTGGGAAGAGGCGAGATTGGATCTGGGCGCTGGAGCTCGAGGAGGCAGAAGGCAGGGGAAATGGGAGCATAACTACTGGTTCTGTTAGCTTTTTACTCTTATAGGCTGCTGAAAGGCCAAGAGTCCCCTTGCCACGCCGATAAAAACGCCACTCTCCACCACCAAAGACGCCATTATACGCATAGGGGGAAACAAAATCTTGATGATATCCCTAAGAATACGGGCACAATCCCCACCTCGATGGGATATTCCAGTAAAAAGGCAGCCTTGAACTGCAATTTGAGATAGGCAGTAACTGCCTGACCCATCGTGGGTAGCGTCGCTTCGATAAAGTTGTCAGGCTATGGGGTATTGTTCACACCTGGGTGGCTAGTCTTCAAGGCTAAGTTAACTCATGACCCCGGATGGGGAGAGAACCCGGCTGAACCTCGTCTACAAGACACCACTCCTTAGAAGGGCAGCTAAGAGATCCGGAATTTCGAAGCGGAACTCATCTGTCAAGCCAAGGACTTCGGATCCGAAGTTACCTCCGTTGAAGAGATCGTCCTCGGCATAGAAGACCAGTTTGGGGGCTATTGACGGTGTCCTGAACTAGGAGGTACCGACCTAGTCGGCCCATATTCCTCGGGCTGGGCCAGTGGGCCCTCATTCTTATCAAGATGGACTCCTGAGGATGCATGCGAGAAGGAAGAACAAGATTACATCTGCCGAAGACTTGACGTAAACTCCAAGACTTCCCCTGCTGCCTCCCTGCCTGGATAACGACCTTGTAACCCTAGATACCCTATCCGGCATGTATATAAGCTAAAGGGTTTAGCCCTTAGAGGGGACCTCAACGCAATCTAATTCACCTAGCCTTAGGACTAGATCATACGATCTCGAGGTAGATCAACTCTGTACTTGATACTTCCCCATCAATATAAACAAAGAGCAGGACGTAGGGTTTTACCTCCATCAAGAGGGCTCGAACCTGGGTAAACATCGTCTCCCTGTTCCTGTTACCATCTGTCCGAGATCCACAGCTCGGGACCCCCTACCCCGAGGTTTGCCGGTTTTTACGTCGACACTTGTGGGAATCATTTTCTGGATGACAGTCGAACATACATCAAGAAAAAAATTAAAATTAGAATTTCAAGAAGAATAACAAGAAGAAGAAGAGTGTTGTACCTGAATAGTTATGGATCCAATAACAAGTTCGGAGAATTTAGCAGACGAGTAGTCCAACGTTGTCAATTTCGGCGCGTCAATGACCCTGATTTTTGTTGGACCTTCTAGATCAGATACAAGCAATCTCTCAAGGAAAGGCACATTCTCAATGACCATATCGTGAAACAGCTCAACTGATCTGTGGGGTCGAGGAGATAGGTCTAGAGGGGGGGGGTGAATAGACACTTAACTAACCAAAGGTGCAGTTTTTAGTTTCTCTTGGAACTTAGGCAGATTTTGGCACAAGTTAAGATAACACCAATACTCCCTACACATGCATATCTAGAGATTAAGCAGCGGAAATAGTAAAGCATGCAAGTGTATGGAAAGTAAAGGGGTAGAGTATGGAAGATCAAATGCAATGAAGACACAGTGGTTTTTGGCGTGGTTCTGATAGGTGGTGCTATCGTACGTCAACGTTGATGGAGGCTTCAACCCACGGAGGGTAACGGCTGCGCGAGTCCACGGAGGGCTCCACCCATGAAGGGTCCACGAAGAAGCAACCTTGCCTATTCCACCATGGCTTACGTCCACAAAGGACTAGCCTCACTCAGGGTAGATCTTCACGAAGTAGGCGATCTCCTTGCCCTTACAAACTTCTTGGTTCAACTCCACATCATGTCAGAGGCTCCCAGGCGACACCTAACCAATCTAGGAGACACCACTCTCCAAAAGGTAATAGACAGTGTGTTGATGATGAACTCCTTGCTCTTGTGCTTCAAATGATAGTCTCCCCAACACTCAATTCTCTCTCACAGATTTGGCTATGGTGGAAGAAGGATTTGAGTGGAAAGCAACTTGGGGAAGGCTAGAAATCAAGGTTCAAGTGGTAGGAATGGAATCTCTTGATCTCAACACATGAGTAGGTGGTTCTCTCTTAAAAAATGTATGGTGGAAATGTAGGCACGTTCTGATGGCTCTCTTCACTGAGGAAGAAGGGGTGGAGGGGTATATATAGCCTCCACACAAAATCCAACCGTTACACACTTTTGACCCAACTCGGTGGCACCGATCAGAAATCTCGGTGGCACCAACCTGTGTAAAAGATATGAACATTAGGAATCTCGATGGGACCAAGCTGGAACAACTCAGATGGACCGATGTGCAATGGTTAGGGCAAACCTCGTCTCGGTGGCACCGATTGCATCAACTCGGTGGGACCGAAGTGAAGCAATAAGGCAACAGAGAGTTGGCAAGCCATCTCGGTGGTACCGATTGCAAATCTTGGTGGGACCGAAATAATTGCAACTAGTAACAGAGAGTTGGCAAGGCCATCTCGGTGGGACCGAGATCCATATCAGTGGATCCGATTTGTTAGGGTTTGTCAGTGGCTAAGTCCAGATGAACTCGGTGGCTCCGGATAGGAATGATTCGGTGGGGCCGAGTTGGAATGTAGGTTTTGGGCATATTTGGATGGAGAAAGTGGTTGAGGGTTTTGGAGCAATGTCACTAAGCACTTGAGCAAAAAGATCATTAAACAACACCTCATCCCCTTATAATAGTATTGGCTTTCCTATGGACTCAATGTGATCTTGGATCACTTAACAAAAATGTAGAGTCTTAAGCTTTTGCCAATCCATGTCCTCAGCATTTTGAACGGTTCCACATCTTCTTGTCCTTGCCACGCCATTGTTGAACTTGTCTGAAATTCACTAGATAGAGGCATTAGTCCAACAACATGTATGTTGGCATAAATTACCAAAACCATCAAGGGAGCAAATGTGCTTTCAATCTCCCCCTTTTTGGTAATTGATGACAACATACATCAAAGCTTCAAATAAATATTTAGCAGAAGTTTGTATGAAAGCTTTGAAGAAAACATGTAACATGTATGAGCTCCCCCTAAAGATGTGCATATAGAATGATGATATTACATGGGAAATATACATGCAACATGTATCTTGGCTACATGCATCAAAGCAATATATATGACATTTAGGTATCCACATGTTCATGATTATCTTCTTGCAAACAATATATACTAGCAAGAGGTCATCATGTACATGGGTGTGAGATGCATATACTTACCTTGAAGTTCTTGATCAAGTACCTGAAGAAATACACTTGAGAAAACAAGGTTAGATAACACAAGATAAATTCTTCAAGAAAACACACAAGATCAACAAGAAGCCAAGATTGGGATGACATGTAGAAGAGAGTATCACTAGGTGAATACTTCTTTGAAGCAGACATGTCCCCAAAAGAAAGAAATAGTTGTCTTCCCTTAAAGAACTTCCTCTCCCCCCGAATCTGACATAGTATATTGGGAGCAGGTAGGGTGAGAAAACTAAAGCAATCAAAAACACTAAAAACACTGAAATCATGTTTCTCCCCTCTTAGAAACATGTAACATTCTCTCCTCTTGTAAGGTGCATCTCTCTCTCTTCAATTTTGACAAGGAAGAGCTTGTAATGATAAGCTTTGATATATTCCTCTCTCCCCCTTTGACATCAATTTCCAAGAAGGGACTTCAACGTTATTGGTCAAGTGGGTTTGGTCCTTGAGAAACACTTCTAGCCATTGAGGGGCTCTAGATGCAAGTAGAGGATAAGAATCATTGAGTGGAGCTGGAGCAGAAAATCTCAGAAAATATTTGACAGAAAACTCCTTAGAGCAGCAAAGTCGGTGACTCCGAGTTGAATCAATTCGGTGGAACCGAGTTTGGTGCAAAGGAACATTTTGTCAACTCAGCTCACTAGGCAAAGGAATTCTCACAAAGATTTGCAAAGAATTTGCTACGAAGCACAGAAAAGAAAATAAACAAGGAAATATCTAGATGAAGTTTTTTTTTGAAATAGAAACACTCTAGCAAGAAGAGAAACAACAAAATAAACACTAGAGAATTTCATCTAGAGGGGTCGGCGACTAGGTCATCTATGTTAGAGTATATTGACTTAGGAGTCAAGTGAGAACACTTGATCATAGGTCATACTCATAGTTTAAGCTCAAAATGGGGTTGCCATTTTTCCTTTAAGCATTTCAATGTATTCACATCTTGTTGAGTTGCTTTTGCTCATGTCTTTGAGTAAAGCTTCTCTAAGATGTGAGAACTTACATTGGGATTTGGTGGTGATGTCCATCATGTAGTTAAACTTGAAGTGGATGCTCATGAGTTGAAGTTTGGAGCTATCCTATCATTTGTAGTTCATCTTCCTACATGGGTTAGATTTGCAAGGAACAACATGTATATCCAAAATGACAAGAATGAAGCATAACTCAAAAGTTGTCAAAGGATATGTTTAAGTTGTCTTGTTCCTTGTTCCACCAACAATTGTTGATACTTGGGTCATACAAGATTGCTCAAGGTAAGAGTGAGATGCAATCTTGTGACATGAAGCTTGTCCAAGTACCTACAAAAGGTTAGATACAATACAAGGGAGCAAAAGTGTCCAAGATATAATATTATCATGGAAGTATCATGGATTAGTCAAGAATGCTCATGTCCTTGTATGCATCCACATGAACCTCTAGTTCACGTTTGAAGCATCAATGATGTTCAACTCACTCCTCAAGTGACAAAACACCTTCTCATCGAGAGGTTTGGTAAAGATGTCCGCCAATTGCTTGTCGGTACGAACATGTTTAAGGTCAATGTCACCTTTCTAAACATGATCTCGAATGAAGTGATGACGAACCTCAATATGCTTAGTTCAAGAATGTTGCACGGGATTGTGTGCGATCTTAATAGCACTCTCATTGTCACAAAGTAGTGGTACATGTCTCACATGCACTCCATAGTCTTTAAGAGTTTGTGTCATCCATAGTAATTGAGCACAACATGATCCCGCGGAAATGTATTCTGCTTCGGCGGTAGATAGAGATTCCGAGTTTTGTTTCTTAGAGGACCAAGACACAAGAGATCTACCAAGAAATTTACATGTACCCGAAGTGGATTTTCTATCAACCTTGTCTCCGGCATAGTCCGAATCGGAATAGCCAACAAGATTAACAGTAGATCCTTTGGGATACCAAATGCCAAAGTTTGGTGTATGTAACAAGTATCTCACAATTCTTTTCGGGGCCTTAAGGTGACACTCTTTAGGTGCTGCTTGGTATCGTGCACACATGCACACACTTAGAATAATGTCGGGACGGGAGGCACATAGATATAGCAATGAACCAATCATAGATCGATAAACCTTTTGATCAACCGGTTTTCCATCCTTAGTCAAGTCAAGATGTCCACTCGTGGGCATTGGAGTTTTCATACCTTTACTTTCTTGCATGTTGAACTTCTTGAATAAGTCCTTGGTATACTTTGTTTGAGAAACAAAGGTACCTTCCCTAGTTTGCTTGATTTGCAAACCAAGAAAGAATTTGAGTTCACACATCATAGACATCTCATACTTTTCCGACATCAACCTTCCAAACTTTTCACTAAAAGAGGGGTTAGTAGATCCAAAGATAATGTCATCAACATAAATTTGGCATACAAATAATTCTCCATTACCCCTCTTAGTGAACAAAGTTGAATCAATTTTCCCAATTTCAAAACCTTTTTCAAGAAGAAACTTTGTCAAGCATTTGTACCAAGATCTAGGGGCTTGTTTAAGACCATAAAGAGCTTTACGAAATTTGTAGACATGATTAGGTTTCTTGGGATTCACAAAGCCGGGAGGTTGTTTAACATACACTTCCTCCTCAATTTCACCATTTAAGAAAGCACTTTTAATGTCCATTTGGTAAAGAGTGATATCATGGTGATTGGCATAAGCAAGTAAAATACGAATGGACTCAAGTCTTACAATGGGGGCATAGGTCTCACCATAGTCCATACCTTCGACTTGTGTGTAATCTTGTGCTACGAGACGAGCTTTGTTGCGTACAACTTGTCCATCTTCATCTTGCTTATTCCGAAACACCCATTTGGTTCCAATGATGTTTTGCTCATCTTTAGGCTTCTCAACCAATGTCCAAACTTGGTTCCTCTCAAAGTTGTGTAGCTCCTCGTGCATTGCATTCACCCAATCGGGGTCCTTGAGAACTTCTTCTACCTTCAAGGGTTCAATACTAAAGATGAATGAGTAATGCTCACAAAAGTTAGCTAAACGAGATTTAGAGCGAGTGATTCTCCCGGATTTGATATCACCAAGTATTTGTTCGACGGGATGATTCTTGTCGATTCTTGCTCTAACTCGAGGTAGCTTTTGCTTGGGTTGTGGTGAGGCTTCCTCATCATCATCATCTTCTTCTTCGTTGATGTTGTCGTTGTTTGCTTGTGGAGGTGGAGAAGGAGGTTGAGGTGGATCATTTTGTTGCACTTCCTCATTCCCATCGTCTTGACATGTTCCACTTGTGGATGCCTCCATATCAACTTGTTGTTCACCTTGATGTGAAGTTGGGGCTGCCACTTGAATAGACGAGGTACTCTCCTTTACTTCCACGGGGCAAATCTTGCCAATGGACAAGTCTTGGATTGCTTCCGATGGTTCTTGATCTCCTACATCAATTGGTAATTGCTCGACTTGCGAGCCGTTAGTCTCATCAGACTTCACATCTACCATCTCTTCAACTTTTCGAGTGAAGTTGTTGTAGACACGGTAAGTGTGAGAGTTCGATCCATAACCAAGTAGAAAACCTTCATGAGATTTAGGATCAAACTTTGAACGACGATGCTTATCAAGAATGTAACATTTTGAGCCAAATACTCAAAAGTATCCAACTTGTGGTTTGTTACCGGTGAGCAATTCATACGCCGTTTTTCCAAGAAGCTTGTGGAGGTAGAGTCAATTTGTCGCATGACAAGCTGTTTCAACTGCCTTCGCCCAAAAGTGTTTTGGCGTCTTGTATTCATCAAGCATTGTTCTTGCCATCTCAATAAGAGTCCGGTTCTTCCTCTCAACAACTCCATTTTGTTGAGGTGTGTACGTAGCTGAGAACTCATGTGAAATACCCTCCTCATCAATTTGTACCTGCGATTCTTCCTCTCAACAACTCCATTTTGTTGAGGTGTCCACATTGGCATTCTTGAACTCCGTTCCGTTGTCACTCCGAACCTTCTTGATCTTCACTTCAAATTGATTTTGGGCCTTTCTTGCGAAGTTCTTGAAGATCTTTTGTACCTGCGATTTGTCATCGAGAAAGAACACCCACGTAAATCTGGAAAAATCATCAACAATGACCAAACCGAAAGAGTTACCACCAAGACTCTTATAGGAGTTGGGACCAAAAAGATCCATATGAAGTAGCTCGAGTGGTCTCCTCGTGGTCATAATGTTCTTCACGGGATGGCTTCCTCCAACTTGTTTTCCTGCTTGACAAGCACTACAAAGTCGATCCTTGTCAAATATAACATCTTTCACACCAAGAATGTGATCTCCTTTGACAAATTTATCAAGGTTACGCATGCCAACATGTCCAAGTCTCCTATGCCATAACCAACCTTTAGAAGATTTAGCAATTAAACATGTACGAGGTTGGGCTCTCTTAGTGAAATCAACAATGTATAGATCACCTCTACGGATGCCGGTAAAGACCATATTATGATTATCTCGACGAAACACTTGGCAATCTACTTCGGTAAATAGAACAATGAAACCAAAGTCGGCTAGTCTAGATACAGAAAGAAGATTGTAACCAAGAGATTCAATGAGCATAACATTTTGTATGGAGCTATCATTGGATATGGCCACCTTACCAAGGCCAAGTACCTTACCCTTGGAGTTGTCTCCAAAAGTCACATACTTGCGTGGACCATCATTTTTAGCAAGCTCACGAAACATGTCTCTATCTCCGGTCATGTGATCGGTACATCCAATATCAAGAATCCACTCTTTTCCTCCGGCCATGTAATCTCGAAGATTTGCCATAAGACTAAGATTCCTCATGGTCTTCTCAAATTCAATATCAAATTCTTTGTCCTCATCATAATAGCCATGCTCATCATCATCATCATCAACATGTATATGATCATCACCTAGGGCAATGAATTCATCAGTTTCATGATCATGACAATGTTCAAGTTTATGAATTCTAATGGCTTCCAAGATAATGTTACTAATAGTTCCAACATCTCCTTTAGCACGCATAAGATCACGAAGCTCAAACAAGCAATCATCAAAGTTAGGATCATTAGGACTCATCTTGTGAAAAGCAATAGTCTTATGAAGAGTCTCATCAAGATTCTTTAAAGAGTAATCGGGATATCGCTTTTCCAAGTCATGCCATAGAGTATACGCACAACCAAAGTTTTGCATACAATGAAGCACAACTTTAGGTAATCCTCTAATGATAAGATTGACGGTTCTAAGATTATGAAGCATGTTAATTTCCTCTTCATGAGTAGGATGCAAGGGATCAATAGGGGGCACATAAGGATTATGAATATACTTGCTCAAGTTAAATTCATCAAAGATATCAAGCATCTCATTTTTCCAAACATTGTAATACTCCCCATTGAGAATAGGCACTCTACGTCTAAGACTCCCCAAAGTAGACACATCCATCTCCCTCCAATGGTGATTAAACCAAAGCAATGGAGATCAAAGCACTGATACCAATTGTGGGGTCGAGGAGATAGGTGTAGAGGGGGGTGAATAGACACTTAACTAACCAAAAGTGCAGTTTTTAGTTTCTCGTGGAACTTAGGCAGATTTTGGCACAAGTTAAGATGACACCAATACTCCCTACACATGCATCTCTAGAGATTGAGCAGTGGAAATAGTAAAGCATGCAAGTGTACGGAAAGTAAAGGGGTAGATTATCGAAGATCAAACGCAATGAAGACACGGTAGTTTTTGGCGTGGTTCCGATAGGTGGTGCTATCATACATCCACGTTGATGGAGGCTTCAACCCACGGAGGGTAACGGCTGTGCGAGTCCACGGAGGGCTCCACCCACGAAGGTTCCACAAAGAAGCAACCTTGCCTATTCCACCATGGCTTACATCCACGAAGGACTAGCCTCACTCGGGGTAGATCTTCACGAAGTAGGCGATCTCCTTGCCCTTACAAACTTCTTGGTTCAACTCCACATCATGTCGGAGGCTCCCAAGCGACACCTAACCAATCTAGGAGACACCACTCTCCAAAAGATAATAGACGGTGTGTTGATGATAAACTCCTTGCTCGTGTGCTTAAAATGATAGTCTCCCCAACACTCAACTCTCTCTCACAGATATGGCTATGGTGGAAGAAGGATTTGAGTGGAAAGCAACTTGGGGAAGGCTAGAAATCAAGGTTCAAGTGGTAGGAATAGAATCTCTTGATATCAACACATGAGTAGGTGGTTCTCTCTCAGAAAATGTATGGTGGAAATGTAGGCACGTTCTGATGGCTCTCTTCACTGAGGAAGAAGGGGTGGAGGGGTATATATAGCCTCCACACAAAATCCAACCGTTACATACTTTTGACCCAACTCGGTGGCACCGATCAGAAATCTCGGTGGCACCGACCTGTGTAAAAGATATGAACGTTAGGAATCTCGGTGGGACCGAACTGGAACAACTCGGATGGACCGATGTGCAATGGTTAGGGCAAACCTCGTCTCGGTGGCACCGATTGCATCAACTCGGTGGGACCGAAGTGAAGCAATAAGGCAATAGAGAGTTGGCAAGCCATCTCGGTGGTACCGATTGCAAATCTCGGTGGGACCAAAATAATTGCAACTAGTAACAAAGAGTTGGCAAGGCCATCTCGGTGGGACCGAGATCCATATCGGTGGATCCGATTTGTTAGGGTTTGGCAGTGGTTAAGTCCAGATGAACTCGGTGGCTCCGGATAGGAATGATTCGGTGGGGCCGAGTTGGAATGTAGGTTTTGGACATATTTGGATGGAGAAAGTGGTTGAGGGTTTTGGAGCAATGTCACTAAGCACTTGAGCAAAAAGATCATTAAGCAACACCTCATCCCCTTTTAATTGTATTGGCTTTGCTATGGACTCAATGTGATCTTGGATCACTTAACAAAAATGTAGAGTCTTGAGCTTTTGCCAATCCATGTCCTTAGCATTTTGAAGGGTTCCACATCTTCTTGTCCTTGCCACGCCATTGTTGAACTTGTCTGAAATTCACTAGATAGAGGCATTAGTCCAACAACATGTATGTTGGCATAAATTACCAAAACCACCAAGGGAGCAAATGTGCTTTCATGATCTCTTCCCAAGTAATGTCCTGTTGCAGGGCCAGGAAGACACATAAATCCATCAGAGATTCGTCGAGGTGATGTGGAGGCTAATGAACCCATGGATCAGTTGAAGACAAAGGTACACGAGCGATGTACAGCCGTGGAGCAGCCGCTCCATAGCCTCCTTCGAGATACCAATGTCGAAGAGGCTGAGCTGCTTGAGTTGAGGGAGAAGAAGAGCGGGCGCGGCATCAATCTGGGGAAAATAGCAGGAGCTGAACCTGCCGCGGCGCAGCGTTGGCGCGTGGCGGAGCGCCGACAGCGGCAGAGAGTGACATCGTCCACCTTCAAACCTGAGCTCCTCGAGCTGATCTAGGGCGGGGGATAAGAACCACTCGTCGAACTTGGCTTGGACAATGCAGTTGGTACTGAACATGCGGATGTCAAGGCGTCTGGCTGGCCCAGGGTGCGATGCAGGGATCTTGGAGACTGCGGCCATGGGTTTGCAATCCCCATCGCAGAGGCAGCTGTCGATGGTGAGGTTGAGGGGGACGCAGCGCCAGAAGGGGCGCCACCGCCGGGAGAGAAGGGTGGTCCGCACGCCAGATTTGGTGGGGAGGAGGGCGATGATGATGAGCAGCATGTCGTCGGGGAGGCTGCTGATGAAGTCCAGGCTCGCCGGATGCGGTTTTGGCTCAAGCCGCCTCCGCTTGTTGGTCGCCTCGTCCTCCATCTCAGCCGGCGGTGACGTCGGTGTACGCGTGTACTGGTGTGTATTGTGTGCTAGGTGCGCGCGAGTGCGTCCTTGCGTGCATGCCCCACAGTGGTGTATGCGCGTTGTCATAGTTTGTGTCCGTGGTGGCGTCTAAGAAGGTGTTAATCTAGTACTCCCTTCGTTTCTTTTTAGTCCGCATATAAAATTTGGTCAAAGTCTAACTATGTAGAGTTTGACCAACTTTATATCAAAAGATATCAACATTTACAATACTAAAGCTATATGCTATGAAAATTAATTTCAAGATGCATCTAAATATATTGATTTCATACTGTGAATGTTGATATTCTCCTATAAAGTTAGTCAAAGTTTATGAAGTTTGACTTTGACCAAATTTTATATGCAGACTAAAAAGAAACGGAGGGTGTACTACAGTACTGTTTTAACGAGGAAGAAGTGTGCACTCAATTTAGTAGCGTGCGGGGTTCTACCGCAAGTAGTTTCTAGTTTGTTTATTTCACCCCGTGGCAGATGGGCCTCTAGTTTATTTAATTTCACCCACTGCCACATGGGCCCGCGCACCCATAGAGAACACGAGCTGATAAGGCACCATGTAGACTGGTTGACCGGTCAACTAGATAATATACGGAGCTATACGCTGAGCCAGTGACCATATCATCCCTCTGTAAAGAGAGATCGAGTGAGAGGGGAGGCCCGTGAGAGGTAGAGATAGAGAAAGAGATACTCCCTCCGTTCGATAATGTAGTGCCTATAAATTTTTGAAAAGTCATACTTTTGAAAGTTTGACCAAGTTTATAGAGAAATTTACTTATATCTACAATACCAAAGATATATGATATGAAACTACATCTTGTGATGAATCTAATGATGTATGTTTGTCCCTCCAGATGTAAATGTTTTTCTCCACATATACCTGGTCAAACTTTGTGAGGTTTGACTTTTCAATAAATGTATATATGCTATGGACCAAAAAGAGTACATGACTAGAGAGAGATCAAGTGTGTGTGAAGGAGAAAGAGTGAGTGTGCAAAAAGAGAGAGTGTGTGTGTGAAAGAGAAAGGGACAACACACGATAAAGTAGAGAGAAAGTGTGTGTGTCTTATGAAAACATATCACGCATGCAACTCCGAGAGAGAAAGCGAGGTGAGGAGATACACGGAGATATATTGTGTGGTTGTTTGAAACGAAGAGAGAGAGAGACCCCTGGCACGTGGCCAAGAGAGGTTTGGCAAACAAGGGAGAGACGAGGTCGAGAGAGACGGATGGAGAAAATGGAGGCATGGGGAGGGAGAAAGGGTGTGTTTGTGATAGAGAGATCCCCTAGAGATTGTGTGGGGACTATATGGGTGGGAGATCGAGAGACAAGGTGTGTGTGCGATAGAAATATACCCCGGAAGAGAATGAGATATGCCTAGCTAG
Organism: Elymus sibiricus; assembly: GCA_039707655.1. Taxonomy (NCBI): domain Eukaryota; kingdom Viridiplantae; phylum Streptophyta; class Magnoliopsida; order Poales; family Poaceae; genus Elymus; species Elymus sibiricus. Next base: position 276,486,867 of record CM077668.1, read on the forward strand.
GGAGGGAAGGAGACAATGTGTGTGTTTGTGATGGGGAGTGAGAGATGGTCATACCTAGGGGGAAGTGCATGTGTGTGTGATGGAGTGAGAGATAATCGTACTTAGGTGGGGCGTGTGCGTGCGTGTGAGATAGAGAGACAACGAGGGAGAGAGAGTGTTAGATGGGTCTATCTAGTGCGAGCGAGATATGTGTATGTGTGACCTAGGGAGATAGAAAGTTTGAAAAAGAGAGAGAAGAGCCCCGAGACGGCGGAGTGGTGCGTGAGGGAGTTGAGAGAGAGAAAGAGATACTCCCTCCATTCGATAATGTAGTGCCTATAAATTTTTGAAAAGTCAAACTTTGGAAACTTTGACCAAGTTTATAGAAAAAATCATTTATATATACAATACCAAAGATGTATATATAATATGAAACTACATCATGTGATGAATCTAATGATATATGTTTCCCGTTCCAGATGTAAATGTTTTTCTCCACATACATGGTCAAACTTTGTGAGGTTTGACTTTTCAAAAAATCTATATGCTATGGACCGGAGAAAGTACCTAGGTAGAGAGAGATCAAGTGTGTGTGAAGGAGAAAGAGTGAGTGTGCAAAAAGAGTGTGTGTCTGAAAGAGAAAGGGACAACACGAGATAAAATAGAGAGAAAGTGGGTGTGTCTCTTATGCAAACATATCACGCATGCATCTCCGAGAGAGAAAGCGAGGTGAGGATATACACGCAAATAGTGTGTGGTTGTTTGCAACGGAGAGAAAGACCCCTATAGCATGTGTCCAAGAGTGGTCTGGCAAACAAGGGACAGAGGTCGAGAGGGACGTATGGAGAAAATGGAGGCATGGGGAGGGAGATAGGGTGTGTTTGTGACAGAGAGATCCCCTCGAGATCGTGAGGGGACTATATGGGTGGGAGATCGAGAGATAAAGGTGTGTGCGCGCTAGAAAGATGCCCCGAGAGAGATCGAGATAGTCCTAGGGAGCGAAAGATACAATGCGTGTGTTTTCTGATGGAGAGTGTGAGAGATAGTCATACCTAGGGGGAGTGCGTCGATACTCGTACTTAGCTAGGGGGGAGATTTTGTGTGTGTGTGTGTGTGTGTGTGTGTGTATGTGTATGTGTGTGTGTGTGTGTGCACGCGCACGCGTGTGAGACAGAGAGAGAATGAGGAAGAGAGAATGTTAGATGGGTCTATCTAGTGCGAGTGAGATATGTGTATGTGTGACCTAGGGAGATAGAATGTTTGAGAGAGAGAGAGAGAGAGGAGCCGGGAGACAACGGAGTGGTGTGTGAGAGAGTTATGGACAACGAGCGAGAGAATTTGTGTGTGTACTATGAGTGAACCCTAGCTAGCTATTTAGCCTAGACTAGAGAGTCATACATTGTGTGCGAGGGAGACCTATACATAGAGTGTGCATGCGAACTAGAAAGACCTAGAGAGCAAGAGAGAGAGAGAGGGAGAGAGAGAGACCGATAAGGATTGTGTTCGTGTGCGCGCGATAGAAAGAAAGAGTGTCGGCTAGAGAGAGAACGGGAGTGCGGGAGAGGGGAGAGGTCGCGTTTTTGCATCGAAGATTGATATAAACCATGATTCAGTATAAAATTGTATTCAAATGTTTGAATTGGAGAACACGGTGTTTGCAATTCACACATGAACGGAGATATGCATATCAAACAGGTTCATTAATTTGACTTTGAGCATGTTCATGGAGTACTATAATACAACATGCTATTCAATTGATGTGTTCAATTTTGGATGTAGTCCACAATTTTGACCGGGTCAAAAAGCTATTTCATTGAATTGAGATATTTCATTTCTGGTTTGATTCCCGTTTTAAGTGGGTCAACTATATGTCAAATTCATCGGTAGCAACGAGCATGTAAATACACATTAGTCCCGAGCATCATCTCACCATCTAAAAAAGAAGTGGCAAGACGTGACACTATAGAACTAATATTTCTAAATATGATATGGATCGACTTGGTATGGTAGACGTGGATGCTTGTTCTCCCAAAATTTGAACGAACCGCTAAAACACCCTCTGCTCGGTGGAATTCGCCCGAGCAAATAAACAAGAGATGTGAAATTACCAGCCTATCTGGGACCCACATCAATTGGCCTGTTGTATACCGAGGGTAGGTTTGTAACTTCATCGAAGCACGCCCTCTCATCGGCCAAAATGATAGACGCCGAATAATTTATAAACCATGGGCGGTAAAACACCCTCTCCTCGGCCGAAATCGCAGGTGCTGAATAATTCATAAACCATGGGTGGCAAAACACCCTCTCCTCGGCCGAAATCGCTCGCGCCCACTATTTCAAGCACGCCCTCCTCGCTGGCGCCCACTATTTGGGAGAAGCAAAGTTACCCCTACTATCCCCGACCCTCAAGACTCAGACCCAAGCCCACAAGCCAATAGACAGGGGTAGAATTGTAACTTCCCCCACATTTCAGACAAATGCGTCCGTAAGACATGCCCCCCTCCCAATTCCCCATTGATACACCGCGGGCACCAAATCACCTTCTCCCCTGTCGTGAAACCTCAGCCCCTCCTCCATGCCCCCCCCAACAACACCAGATTCACCGCCGCCCTCCTCCCCAATGCCGGAGCTGCAGTCCGTTTGCTGTCGGGCACTGGGCCATGTACCTCTTACTCCGTGCTGCCAGAGCTGCCTCGACGACTACCACGTGAAACATGCAGGAGCCGATTCAACCGTGCCATCATGCACAGTGCCGGAGCGGCTCGTACTTCGGACGCGTCCAGCGCTGGTCCCCCTTAGCCGTCGACTGCCGCCACATATCTGCTTTCCCGCCACCGGTAGCCACCGCAACCGCGCCAGCCTCACCGACTCGGCAGATGGAGCTACCTACTTCACCGGGCTGCAAGATAGGTCGTACACTCATCTTATTCACTTTACCTAGGCGTCAGTCGCCTGGATTTTTATTCTGGGTCAGTCGGTTCCAAATGGAAGGAAGCAGCTCCCCTCGAGGCGGCGGAGCTCCTAGGCTGTCGGTTGGCCGGGGAAGGAGTGCTTCGGTGTCTATCGTAGGGGCGCGGGCAGGGGGCGCAGGTTCGCCGCGGAAGCAGCGCTTCGGTGCCTATCTTACTGTTGTGTGGGGTCAAGGTACTGCTGGCACCGGATCTGGATGACGGCGAGTCTTTGAGGTATGGCCGGGGGACGGCGCAACCACGACAGTGCGGTGGGGCGGGGGGCGGGGTCGAGGTCGGAGCTGCCGTGGCCAGGGACAGCGGAGGCAGGCTGCTCTGCCGGTGCTCGCTGGCTGTTCGAGGAAGATCCTGAGCAGCGACAGCCGGGGGGCACAAGACGGCCATCCGGCGTAGATCGGACAGTGAAAAAAAAGCATGTGACCACAATTTAATTTTGAGTGAACTGACGTGTGACCTGTCTCGTACCTGAGTGTTGATCGTATTTCTTCAGATCAGAAATATGTGTCATTCTTAACATTGTGTGTTTTCTGCATCTTCAGCCACACCGTCTTCCTTCTCACCGGAGCTGCTCCTACAAGGGACGCATGCACCAGATGGGAGCTATACTCCCCACTCAAGAGTTCCATGCCTCGTATGTGCCAGCCAGACATGGACAGCCATAACAACCGCAGTGCCATCGACGATTCAGCAGATGATGCTCACTCCTACGGAGGGCGGCAAGATAGGTCGTACCCTCATCTTACTTGTGTGCAGCATTTATGGCTTCGTTCTTCATCAAAGCATGGAAAATAGATTATCACTTGTCACTGTACATTCATGTTGATCTCTTAGTCTTACTTCAGATAAGAGACTTGTGCAGGAGTTAACGTTGTTCCATAGTTATCGTCCCTCAGCCAAAGCTATCCAACATGCTGGTGATTATACCCCTTCTAGTATTACCTATGATGTTGTTCTGTAGTACTTTTGTGTGCCATTTAGTTAATCTCGAGTACAAATAGTATATATTTTGTAGATATCATGTGTGCTCTCTCTTTAGTCTTTTAGGTATCATCCTGTTGCTGCTATTTAAGTGGACTCCTACTATTTATGTCGTCTCCTACAGGCACTCATTACATAATCTCACTACTAGTTGTTTTCCATGCATGTCAGATATTATTGCACACAGTGATATTGAAAATCAGAACAAACCCACTCAAAGAAACTCGTGGAGCAATGCAACGGCCAACATACTCGACCTCAATGATATTCAATATGATAGAACAGTTAAATGTAGTTCTTCAGAAGAGTTGCAGACAGATAATGATTCATATTCACCCCAGAAGGTCTTTGCTCTATCTTGACCCGTGATATGGGTAGCATCATGCATATAATGTCTTGCAATGCATCTACTCTGTTGCAATGCCATGTGCTTAGCCCGCTGATCATACATGTGAATATGTCATGCCTTCCAGTTTGTATGTACCTATTCCATTCATGATAACATCTTTTCAAATTCAAGTACTGTCATTCTACTCTGCTGCAATGCCATCTGCTTAGTTTGGACATCATCCTTCTGAATATCTCATGCATTGTTGTTCGTCAGTATGTACTCCATCCGTCTACCATACCATGGTTTTTTTACATTGAAGTGCTATTCTACTGCTCTGTTGCAATGTGATCTTAGTTTGCCCATCAGACATGTGAATATACTGCCTTACTGTTTTTCTGTACCTATTCCACCTATCATACAGTTTTACATTCAACGACTGTTTCTTTTACTCTGTTGTCCTGTCGTATCCTTAGCTTATACTCCCTCTGTAAAGAAACAATGATCTAAACACTATTATATTTCTTTACGGAGGGAGTACATCATACTCCCTCCGTCTGTATTACTTGTGGCAGAAATGCATAAAAATGGATGTATCTAGGACTACAATACGTCTAGACACATCCATTTATTTCCGGATGGAGGGAGTACATGTCAATATGTCATGCCTTTCTATTTTCAGTACCTATTCCATCTCTCTGCCATAGCATGTTTTATAACTGAAGCACCATTCTTCTCTACAAGGCATGTAAGCGGAAGAGGGCTATGTTAGAATCTGAAGGGGTACAAACAAGTTCTTTGCAAAAGATCCAAACTCCGGGAGATAGTAACCCAACTCAAGTGTTCATCGGAACTGCTCCAGTACAAAGAAACCCAAGTCCTCCAGATAATAACCAGATTCTAGTGGCCAAAGAACCAGTCAACTCCATTTCAACAAAAACATGTCAACTTCTTGCCAGGAAGAGTGTGCGTATCCTCGCATCATGAAATTTTATAGTATTCAGATCACATTTGATCTTATATATTCTACATCTGTCTTACACATCTTTGTTGTAGAAAATATGCTTAAATGACAACAAATGTTCTAAACTGGGATCGTGTTCGAGGAAAGTATCTTGCAGCAATGCTCTGCGCTCCAATGCTGATGTAAGTACCTGTTGTATATCACTATAATTTTACATCAGTATGTAGTTTATTAAGTACCATGGGCGTGAATACAACCTTCACTACCCTACACCAATTATATGATCTAAATTTACTTGTAGCAAAATGTATAATTAAGGCGCTAATGTAGATTTTTGTAAGGGTAACTGCCTGGTAGTTTTGCATATTGAGCTGCATGATTGTACTATCTCATATATTGCACATTACTAAAATCTAGTGGTGTGGTCTTTTTGCCCAATCGTTCATCGTGTCAATGTTGCTTTCCTATAAACTTACCCGGCTGATGATAGCAGTGCCATGTTGTGTTAATTCGGTGTAGGCTGGTGTGGTCTGGTTGCCCAAACGTTCATTGTGTGAATGTTACTTTCCTATTAAGTATTAACTGACCTGGCTGATGATTTGGTGCAGGGTGCTAAAGATAATACGACAAAGTCTCAAGACAGCAAGGCAATCCCATTGTTTCTCTCCAATAAATCTAGCGAAGGTAATATGGCAATAACTCTTGATTAATCTGTTCAGTTTCCCCTCTTATTTAAGTTATGATGCAGTGGTCGAGACACTTTCCACTATCATTGATACAAGCCTGCCAAAATCCCCATATGAATTTGTTCAGTTTCCTCTGTCTCGAATCCAACGGAAAAGATGTACGTTTGTGAACCAATTACTGGCTGAAGCAATGATGGAAATCATGGAGGAATCAGAGGTGCACATTCTTGCGCAACAACAATTGATCGATGATTTCAGTGACAGTATAGCAAAGAAGAAATAACTTGCTCACATGCTTATGGGCGTCATCCGCGCTGAGGTTGCAGATTGTGAGGTTGTAGATCGTTAAGCTTTGTTCGTTTATTTGCACTGGCATCAATCTTTGATTGCCCAGTGGATGTAATTTCCTGTAATATATGCTTTGATGTGCTACGTTTTACCTTTTATGCGTATATTTGCTTAGCACGGGGTTGCACCCGAGCTTTCTCGACCGAAACCTCAACTGGCGGCAAACAAGCCAAAATATGCAGTGAAATTAATAACTAGAACAATGCGACGTGGGCCCTTCGTCTAGGGGAACGGCCCAGGGCCTGTAATGGCCCGGTAGTCGGCCTGCGGTTACTAGATGGGCTCTGCCACAGTCCATTATTGTTCCTCGTAATGGACTCAAAGTAGTAGCTGGGCCCAAATCGATGTGGGCCTTCGATGGACTGTATTTGGCCCTGTCATTCAATGGGCATGTACCCATGCAGGAAATTTAGCAGGCCCAATTAGTTGACGGGCCGTTAGCAGGCCGAAACCTCGATTGGGCTCCAACAGTGGAAACGGGCCTACGGGCCCTTAGCAAGCCGAAATAGATCAAAATTACTGCTTGGCCCATTCCGAGTCGGGCCGTTAACAGGCCGAAAGCCAATCGGGCCATAAGTGGGTCCATATACAAAACGGGCCTTTAACAGGCCGAAAGTCATATTGGGCCGGAATTGGTCCATGGAGAACATGTGCCGTTAAGAGGCCGAAAGTTAGTTCGGAATGTAAATGGCCCAACTACGGTGTGGGCCGTTAACAGGCCGAAAGATACACCGGGCTGTAAGTTGGCCCAAATCCCTAATGGGCTGCTAAAAGGCCGAAATACGTACCGCCAGGAAATTGGCCCATGCCTATATTGGGCCTCTAACGGGCCGAAAGTCGTACAGCCTGGAAATTGGTCCATCTCCATAATGGGCCTCTAACAGGCCGAAAGAACCTCGGCCGGCAAATGATCCCAAAGACATAGCGGGCTGTTAACGGGCTGGAACAGAAGATGGGCCGCAATGGTGTCAAATCTTTAAAGGGCCATTGATGGGCCAGATTGGCATATCTCGTATGGGCCGTTTTTGTAAATGGGCCAGACAAAAGTAGGTCATAAATGGGCCGGCCCGCTTATTTCGACTGGGCCGGCCTTTTTAGCTAAATGGGCCTGTTTTGGGTCGTGCCACATGTCACTTTTCCATAGGCGTGTCTCGTCCATTGGGTGGATGACATCTGTCGCGACGCCGAGCGGACACGTGGATCGGCCGGCGAATGAGAAATTTACACGTGGAAAATCGCCATTGGTCAGGGCTGCTAACGGGTTATCGGATCCAAACCGGAACCCGATAGCTTAACAGCGACCCGTTACGGTGGATGTCACGTGTCGGTCACCCTTGACGAAAACACTTCCATGACGCGACATTTATCGTCATGGAAGTGGACACTTCCGTGATGATAATTTCAGTATTGTCATGGAACACTTCTATGACAGCACAGGTATGACTATCTTGATTCTGTCATAAAATTGTCACGGATGTACATGCATGACAGAAAACTTGACCTACTGTGACAAAGACGTATCATCACGGAAATGTTTTTTTTGTAGTGTTTGCAACATTGTTGTAGCGAACTGTGCATGTAGCGTTTAATCTACCACCCCAACGAGGATAACGAATATGTTCAGTAGCTGGTTGAGGGGAGTTCCCTCTTCGCTTAAGGCCCAAATACATGTTGGTGTTTACGCTTTAGTTTGGGCATTATAAAATTGTCATAATGACCTTGTTTTTAACAAATCTAAATTTCCCATATATTTGTAGGTCATCTATAGAGCCACCAACTTGATCATACTTAGTCCCTTATTTCATGTGGAGGACAAATGATCCATACAATTTGGGTGCAAACGTCTAGAGACGGTCAAACAAGGGTTTCTTCAACCGGGCTGGAAAGCCAGATGTGGTGATGGTGTGTTCTTAGTTGCTGGGATGGCCGAGGCCCCTGTTTTCTTCCGGTGCTTGTTTTGGTGACGGCGATGACCCGCAGCGGGTGTGAGTTGGTTTGCAGAGAAGTCCTCCAAGGACCTGATTGTATTTACTCCTTTTAGTGTGGAGTTTTTCATAATTGTACCGGGACACCTATAATCTGGTGGGTTCTCATACTCCCCCACGTTTGGCATTGTTTGTTTTTAAGGAACATGCAGTAAACTTAAAAGGCTAATCCCCAAAGAGAAAAAATCTAAGGAAAATTCCTGCGCGCATATGTTCAAACTATAATGGCAAACATTTTTGGTAAAACATTCCGCAATGTTCTAAGCAAGCCATATATATGGATATTCCTTATTAAAATTTGCAAAAGTATGTGCTGTTTTTTCCCCCTATATTAGGTGCACATCTTTGAAATCCTGCGCCCACCGGTTGACCGAGTCTATCACGTCGCCCTGATGAACCCACCGGTCCTCCGCATCATCACACTGACCACATTCGGTCTAGTTTATCTCAATCATTAAACCATGGTGATATTGCACTGGAAACTGATTATTGCCAACTTGTCACTACAAGTAAGCAATTAATGCAAAACAAATAGAGGGCTAGAGCATCTATCCGATCGATAGGATTCGACGCCGATAAAAACATGGGAGCATCCGTCGAATATTGTACTCCCTCCCTTGCCTCCTGGGACGGCACCCCTTACTCGATCTTGTGCCTCGGCCTCCTGTTGCTTTACCCAGTTGTTGGCGACCATCTTCCGAAATGGCAAGCCGCTCGCTCCTGTACCCACTGGTCGCCACGCTGCGTCATCCTCGACCGGTGTTGGAGCCAGAGGTTGGCTCGAGGAACTCACTCTACGTGCGCGACCTCGATGAAGGCTTCGCGAAGAGGGAGCTCTACGCTCTCTTCTGCCATGTTGCGCCCGTGGCAGCCCTACGCGTAGCCGAGCGACCTGTCAGTGACGTCTCGGCTGACGCGTAAGGACGCCATGGGCACGACCTGGCAGAAGAGAGTATAGCGCTTCCACTTCATGATGCCTTCATCAAGGTCGCGCACGTATTGTGAGGCCCTCGAGCCAACCACCGGCTCCAACGCCGGTCAAGGATGACGCAGCATGACGACTAGTGGGTACAAGAGCGGGCGGCTTGCCATTTCCGACGACAGTCGCCAACAACTGGATCGGATGCTCCACTTGTTTTTATCGGCGTTGCGTTGAATTCTCTCGTTCGGATAGATGCTCTAGTACTCTATTTAGTTCGCATGAATTGTTTCCTTGTAATGATAAGTTTTGGCAAAAATCAGTTTCCACTGTGATATCACCAGAGTTTACTTGGAGAAGGGAGGATCTTGGAGAAGGGGGAGCTCACCAGGAGCTCGATAGACACGAATATGAGGCCCGGGAGATGGCGTAGAGACGGAGAGGATGCGCTGACCGTGGTGGTCTTCAGGTCCGGGGAAGAACGAGGAGGAGCTCTGGGCTCGAGGGGAAGCGTTCGTCGAGGAGGAGGAGAGCGGGGACGTCCGCAGTTCTCCTCGCGGAAGAAGAGGCCGGCTGCGGGCTGGTTCACACCGGAGAGAGCTCCTCTCGACCATGTCGACGGGTGCGCGTGGGGAAACTTACCTGGGCGGCGCGAGCTGGAGAGAAGTTAAACAACATATATAGGCACGACAGCGAAAACAGGCGTGCGTGAGTTGTGTTTGTACTGGGTTATGGTTGTGATTTGGCCAAGATAATTTCCCGATTCTTACCTTGTATAGCCATCTTCCATATCAAGTAATATCTCCCAAATCACAGCCTGACCGATCCTGTAATTTCTTCTGTTATACACACATGTATAGGGGCGTGCGTGAGCTGTGTTTGTACTGAGTTATGGCTGTGATTTGGTTGAGATAATTTCCTGATTCTTGCCTTGTATAGCCATCTTGCATATCAAGGAATATCTCCAAAATCACAGCCTGACCAATCCTGTAATTCCTTCTGTTATATACATAGGCGCGCGTGAGTTGTGTTTGTACTGAGTTAGGGTTGTGATTTGGTTGAGACAATTTCATGATTCTTGCCTTGCACAGCCATCTTGCATATCAAGGAATATCTCTCAAATCACAGCCTGGCCGATCCTGTAATTCCTTCTATTATATACACGCACGGGTCTCTGCAGGCGGTAGCGGCGGCAGGACTAGGCTACGACCTAAGCAGCCTTTGGGCACTGTAGCAATAGTGCTACAATTCTTGGTACAATTACACTCTCCAAGAGCGAACCTCTGGGCGCTCCCTCGCGTGTGCCACGACGTCGGCTATGAATAGTACAGCGAGCGGGCAGCTGCAGTACAGCGAGCGGGCAGCTGCGAAGAAAAGAAAAAGGAGAAGCGAGAGCGGGCAGGGAGAGAAAAAGACCTAGCCCGCAACCCCCGCCGCCACCTCGTCTCCTGCCGCCGCCGCCGCCTCGTCTCCTGCCGCCGCCCGCCTCCTCTCCTTTCTCGCCCTGGCCACCTTGAGTTCGAGCCGAGGAGCCACTCGACAGTACGAGAGGGTCAGGGGTAGCAGCCAGCCGCGCTCGGCCGCCCCGTGCTCTGCCGGCGCCCGTCGACCTCGATCCGGCCTCGGCAGGAGGAGCTCGCCCTCGATCCGGACTCGACAGGAGGAGGGGAGCAGCAGCCGCGCCCCCTGCTCTGCCGGTGCCCGTCGGCCTCGATCCGTCCTCGGCAGGAGGAGCTCGAGCCGAGGAGCGGGACCTCGATCCGGACTCGGCAGGAGGAGGGAAGCAGTAGCCGCGCCAGCCGGCGCGCCTCGTCGCAACCTCCGCTATATCAGGCGCCATCTCATTCCCCATCTCTTCTGGTTGCACCTCCCCCCGTGAGTTCCTTCTTCTAATCCCCTTCCTCTCTAATTTAATTCTCGTTTTTAGTTTCCTGCTGCCTATGGCTGCTGTAGATTTTGTTCTTCCCCACTTCTAGATCTTCCACAAGTAATCTTTTTATTTTCTGAAATCTGTATGTTCGCTCATTGGACTGCAACAGCCAGGGATGCTAGAGATGGAGACTAAATAGAGAGGAGAAGCAGATGAGAATATTGATTTGGAAATTCAAAGTATTAAAAAATTGGTCTGGCCTTTGGCCATGGTAAGTGAACTTCTGCTTTATAAGGTTGGTCGAATGATATCATTGTTGTTTTCATGTTTTCACGTTCGATGAAATGTCTGTGTGCTGACCGTGTTGTTTTTCTGGTTTCAGCCTGTTTTTGCTGACATCCACCTTGGTCTCCTTCTCGATCTTGCCTGCCTTGCTCGTGTGCTTCTCCTTGTCAGCTCAGGTAAATGGACTGTTCTTTTGCTTGTCTTTGCACCGTTTCATTAAATGCTTGTGCTACTTACATTTTTCTTATATGCATAGCTAAATCCAGAGGTGTTTTCGTATTCAGAATAATAGGAATAAAATTTAGAGAAACACAAGTGTGCAGGCTGCCAATTTAGTGCTCGTGTACAGCCATTCATTATTCTTCCTATTTCTTTGTTCCATTAAATCAAGAGAACTACTAAAATGATTGGGAGAGGTTTTTCCGCTCTTTATAGTCAAGCTCGCCTATCAGTTAGTGATGGTGCTGGATATGGCCGGCATGCAAGTTTCTCTACAAAACGGAACATATTTACTATATCTATTTTATTGGGAATTTCAAGTGATTTTGCGCTGTTAAACAGCTATTGTTCTAACAAAATCTGTGTTTCAAGCATGTCTTCAGCATTTACTTTGAAAAAACTAAATAAGAAATTTTTCGTTATAGATTGGGTTAGAGAACTGACCAATCTCATCATCGCCATCCCTCCCAATTTTAATATGGTAAAATAAATTGTGTGGCATACCTGATGAAAACACGTAGCCATGTGGTGGGAGTTTTCCTTCCTGTAGTTTTTAGTGTGTAATGACACAGTGTGATTAAGCTAATCTTAGAGATTGTTAATGTCCACTCTCTTTTCATCTGATTTCCCTTTTTGACATGGACATATACCATGTGGTATAATATTTAAGAAGAATGACTTGGAAATTTCAAATAGATGGTTACTCTTACCCGTAGTGTCTTTGGGAGTGAGATATGTATGCTGATAGCGTCTAGAGATGCCTTCTAATCAATAAAAATAAGATATGATCGTGCGCTATATGTTGATTCTCTTACATATGTATTATGAGAAAATTAAGGCACATATGTTGATATTGGACTGATAACCTTTCTTCTTCTCATATTTTTGATTATCTTACAGATCAACCTCAGATGGTGCCGGCAATTGTGCAAAGCAGTTTGCGCATTAGAGGTTTGGTATGGGATTCTGAAGAAAACATTAGCCCTTATGATGCCCCGACTTTGTGGCCATTGCAGCTATTGCGGCAAGGCACACATCATCGTCCAGGGAACTACAGGTCGACCCCTCCTCTCTTTCCATTCTCTGTTCCTTTTTATTTGCAGAACTAGGCTTTGCATTCGTGTGTCGGTCTATGTTTGTTGTCTTCTCTGTATGGGGATGTTGTTGGATTCGGTTCATGTGTCGGTTACCGCTGATAGATTCGGTTCGTGTGCAGGTTAGCCAAGGAGTGTATCTCTTCTTTGTCTTATTGTTGGTGGAGACAAAGGGTGTATCCCCTGGTTGAATTTTTTGTGGCCTGTGTATCCCCTGATTGGGTTATTGTGGCCTCCTTTCCATCCTTGCTTGTTTTTTTGTGGACTATAGGTGTGTGCCTTTTATTCCTTACCTAGATCCTGCTAGGGGTGGGACTTTTTTGTTCGTTTGCACATGGATAGTTGGTGATCTTGTTCTTTTCTCTGAATTGGCATGGCCTGCTAATTGAGTTAGTCTGGGATTACGGGTGTGCTGCCAGGAAGGTGTAGATAATAAACTACTATGTGGGCTTTAGTTTAATCTGGTCCATTTTCTTCCTTGTCTAGATCCTGCTAGGGGTGGGATTTTCTGTTTCTTCCCGCATGGATGCTTGCTGCTCTGGTCTCTTATTTGTTTACTGCTCTAACTAAGTTCCAAGGAAGGGGCTTTTTGGAGCTGTCTTATTTTGTTAGTGCCTTCTTGTCCAGGAGAGCATTCGATTCAGAAACGTTTTTATGAAGTATGCCTTCGTTATCATGGAGAGGTTTAGTCTTGAGGTCATATGATAATTAGCAGTACCCTGGAGATGCTTTGGTGCTTTGGTGCAAGACATCACCACTTCTAGCACAGCTATACATTCCTTAATTTTTTTAGTGCCAGGGTGCCAACACATTTATCCTTAACTAGCAAGCCCTTTTTGGTATATGACATTTTGGGATGGAGGGAGTACTTTGTTAGGTTAACATCAAGTAGTGCTTCCTCAGTACAGGGTAGTTGCAATCCTGTTTATCAATATATATTCATTTTAGCCTTCTCTAGACTAGGTCTGATCATTATATAAGGTAGAAAATACATTAATCACATATTACCTCCGTCCCAAAAAGCTTGTCTTAGATTTATTAAGAATGTATCTAGACAAATCTAAGACAAGTATTTTGGGATGGAGGGAATATATGTTTGCATTTCTTATTCTTTTGCACAATTGTGTAGCAAACTGATTTGATATCTTTCACTTTTATTGTGATTCTGCTTTGTAGATACAAATAAGTATTGGTCCATTGATATTTAACATCACATTTAGTAGTGGAATATTTAGAAAAATAGGTGGGTGCATGTCATTGATCAACATCTGGTATTTCTCGACCACATTAGTTGGTACACTTTTAGTTCATCTTTTGGTGGAGTATATTGAGGTGCTGGTACTTGTTGGCATATGTATTTATTACTACTATTTAGCTACTGAGCTCACAATCAAAATCATAATTTGGAAGAGATTCTGAAAACTAATTGAAGATAGCTCGCTTGCCCTTTTATGCTGCATGCTTCAAAATATTAATTATAGTTGTAATGTACTCTTTTTAATGGTTTGTGTTCTCTCTGTTTAATCGACATAGTAAATTTGGTTTCCTACCTCGACATGTTTTGGTTGTAGTGGATACACTTGAGTCTTGGATTATTGTCTCTTATCTATATGAACTGACTTTAAGTATATCTCCAGGAACACCGTATGCACAACAATCCTGCAAAGTAAGTGATAAATAGTTGGACTGTAGATAATGTCCAGATTTGTGAGCATTGATGCTTGTGCTTTCTTGTTCACGTTCTGGTGAGTAAGAAGGGAAAACACTGGAGCCAATGGATGTTTAGTGGGACTATGTTCTGTTTTGACAAATCTAAAGGAAGCGCATGCCACAAATTTCTCTCAGTCATTGTTTTATCTCTCAAATTGGTTCTTTGGATGGTGAGAATTCACAATGCCTAGGTTAAATTAATTGAGATTAGTTTGTTCTGATAATTTGTCTCAATGCAATGAAGGAAACAAAATATGGGGATGGCGTTTCATTTTTGGCTGGTTGTTGATTGCGCTTCCAAATAAGTTGGAGCAATAATATGAGGTGGAAGCTCAAGTTGCTAGCAGGAGCAGTGATAATATAAATGTTGAACATATGAGTTTTCTGCACTTGTGTTTTTGCGGGTGTCACCCTTCCTGTTACAGTTGGTTTTGCAGCCTGATCTTGTTCATATTTATGCTTGTTTCCTGATTCCCCTTTTCTCTTCTGTGATGTGATGCTCAATAGGAAAAGGAAGAGTAAGAAGAAATCCATGAAAGAAAGATGGCCGATCGGCCGGCGACGACGCGGTCGTTCCCTCCAACGTTAAGAGCCCGGCTGCCAACAAGGTCCTCTCACGTCCCTCTTTTCTCCCCTTGGTTCGATTTGGATGTTGTGTTGTTACTCATGGAGGTCCAATTTGCTTTCCTTCCTGATGCTCTCAGTTTCCTCACGCAGGTCGTCGTCGTCAAGGTCTCGAGCTGGCTGCGACCAAGCACGACCTCTAGCTCGTCCTGCACCACGCTTGCAGTCGCGCGGCTGATGGCCACGGGCTGCTCCATGCACGGACGACAAGCACGGCGGCCGCGACGAAGGTGCTCTCGCCCCTCTTCTCTTCCCCGTGCCTCTATCCCTCTCCCCCTGTTCGATTCGGCTGTCATTCGAGATCGTTAATTGCTGATTGGAGTAACTCTATTGGTTAGAATTATTTAGATGTAGCGTTCCGGATTTGCAGTGCGTAGTAATCCTGTCTAAGGCATGCTATTGTGTTTCTTCAAGTTCCAACTGTGGTTTTAAATTGGGGCTAAGCGAGTGAAGAGATTTAGGTTCGTTATTTTCACAATTGCTAGGGCTTTCAGGCTAGAAGGACATTTCTTCGCAACATTGCAATGTGAGAGTTTTCCTACTTATGTTTAGTTCCTGAATCCCAATATAACTATAAAAATCCTGAGCTACCTACCTCTACACTGACAGAGCTTACAAGTTGGCGTAATTAGTACGAACACGCATGTTTACCTTATGAGCATGACCCCCCAACAGGAAGTACCTTCGCATCTAATGAGAAGTGATATACGCAACCTTGTTTATGCTTGCTCGAGCTGAAGAGATCTCTCGGAAGATAAATGCTGTGTAAAAATGCACATGGAACTTAATATAGAACAAAATAATGATAGTTAACCACTTAATTAGCAGTAAAAAACAGCCTACACTATACTGAAATATAAAGGTGGGAACCTGGACGGCTCTACCTTTTTCACGTTGACCATCTGTCATACTTCTCTGAACAGAACAAACCAAGGAACCAATGGATGCGTTTCTTAGATGGAGTACATTCTATTCCATTAACCGGTACGACCAGCAATATCGTCTCCAGCTACCAAACTGAGCACAAAGTCAGGATCGCCCGTCTAGCCACAAATACGTCAGCGACCTTGTAACAATGCACCTTCGTTTCTCAGATATTTTTTGACCTGTATACTAATTATTTGGTTTGTGTCCTTGTTCTATATCGAAAAATACATCCATGTTGTTTAGGATTTCATTTATGTTTACACACAATTACCCCTCTGTAATTAGAATTGTTGGTTGACATAGTACTAAAGCCCACGGTGTACGGGGGCGAGGTGGGGGTGGAGATGCAGGTCGTTTTCTTTGGACCCCCTGCTGAAGATTTTGAAGGAGTTTCTCCAGAGAACCTAGGTAAAAGTTGATGTTTTCGGAGATCCCGTCAAGATATGTCCTTGATCGCTGGAAAAGAGACTATAAGAAGCTGCATGCTTTGGCACATTATTTTTTTGGGCCGGGAATGGGTCGGCAGGCGGATATAATCTAGCACTAAGTACTCCTAATTATGCTCTATTCCGTGATTAACCTATGGTTTACTTTTGGACCCTGCTATTTGATCCTTTTGAGGATACTAAACCTATGCTGTTTAAACTGTACTTTTCTCAGTCAGATGGTTGACATCCGCCTGTTAAGATGTGTATATCTATTTTATTTCTACTGCTATCATATGCTCCAAATCTCAGTTCCTTAATTAACAACAACGTCTGTGGAAGCAGCGCCCACTAGCTGGCACCGCACAACTCCCCCTCAGGAGGCGCGCCACGGGCGCGCCCCAACCCCTAGTTAACAAAGCAAATGAGGCTCAGCCTCAGGCCGCCGCTCAGCCTGACATCACCACTGCCTGCAGAAAGCATACGCTTAACCCATCTATTAATCTACTTTCACATGGTAATCATAGCCATCTTCTTCCAAATGACCTCTCCTCACTCTTCACCGACAACCATGGCGCCTTCATCTGAAGCTTCAAGCGGGAACCCCTTCGGCTAGCCGGTGCACGAGAAGCTCATGTAGGACAACTACCTTGTGTGGAAAGCGATGGTTCTTCCCCAAATTTGTGGTGACCGCATGTTCGGGTTCCTCGATGGCTCAAGGGTTACGCCATCAGCGACCATCACCATCGAAAAGGACAAAACCACCGCAAAGGTGGAAAACCCTAACTATGTGTGATGGAAGGAGGACGACTAGAAGGTTCTAGCCTATCTCTTTGGTTCTCTTTGTCGTGATGTCTTGGTGCAGGTCATTGAGCATCAAATGTTGACATCGGCTTGGAGCGCGATTGAGGAGATGTACGCCTCCCAGTCGCGGGCACACATCATTCAGCTTTGTACTGCCCTCAGCAACACGAAGAAGGGAGACATGAGTTGCGTCGCCTTCTTCAACAAAGTGAAGGGCCTCACTGATGAGTTGGTGGCGGCCAGCAAGAAGATGCTACACGACGATGTCGTCAACGTTATCCTAACTGGGCTGGACTTCGACTACAATCCTTTCATGGAGGCGGTGTCGGCCCGCATGGACCAGGAGTTCTCGTGAGCACTCTCTATACTCAGCTGCTCGCGGCGGAGACACACTTGGAAGTGCAAAATTCTCCCGTCGGCAACTAGCAGTACCCTGTCAACCTGGCCTCGAAAGGTGAGCGCCCCGGCCACAACAGCCTGACAATGGCGGAAATTGCAATGGCAATTCCGGCGGCTACCGCGCCAATGATGGGCGCGGGAACTATGTGGGGGGGGGGGGGGGACCGGCATGTAAGACCGAAACCACCGATTGTACATTCAACAGCGGTCCCATGATCGATGTGCTGCTTAGTACAACGAACTAATATCCCAAGCATACATCCATTACAACACGATTAAATCTTACATAGGGGCGACAATTATGGTCAAGTCTTACACATACAAGCCATAAAGGCAACTTCGGAAGAAACATTAATGATGACTTGAACCCACGTAGCAAGTGATACGTACCAAACGTATCTACTTTTCCAAACACTTTTGCTCTTGTTTTGGACTCTAATTTGCATGATTTGAATAAAACTAACCCGGACTAATGTTGTTTTTAGCAGAACTACCATGGTGTTATTTTTGTGCAGAAATAGAAGTTCTCAGATTGGGCTGAAAATTTACGGAGAATATTTCCAGAATATATAAGAAAATATTAGCGAAGAGAACTACTTGAGGGAGGCCACCAGAGAGCCACGAGCTCAGGGGGCGCCCCCCCCCAAGGGCGCGCCCTATGAGCTCGTGGGTCCCACAGGCCTCCGTTTGCCCTAACTCCAACTCTATAAGTACCGTCTCGCGGAGAAAAAAAATCGAAGAGAAAGTTTCATCACGTTTTGCGATACGGAGCCGCCGCCACCTCATGTTCTTCATCAGGAGGGCTGATCTGGAGTCCGTTCGGGGCTTCGGAGAGGGGGATTCGTCGCCGTCGTCATCATCAACCCTTCTTCATCAACAATTCCATGATGCTCACCGCCGGGAGTGAGTAATTCCTTCGTAGGCTTGCTGGACGGTGATCGAGTTGGATGAGATTTGTCATGTAATCGAGTCAATTTGTTAGGGCTTGATCCCTACACTGGTGCAGCGACCTGCTATACAAACGGTTTTTGCCCCCTTTCCGCGATGGAGTTTTAAACCGTCGCCTTGCCTGTGTGTGCGATAGGGGGGGGGGGGGGGGTCTTCCCACACGGCCCAGAAACCGTCGGCGATAGGTAGCACGCAAGCATATGTTTCGCAGAACTAAGCGTATGCGATGTGTAGGAGATATGCCCTAGAGGCAATAATATATGTTATTGATTATCTCCCTGTTCATTATTAGGTTTATGTTCCATGCTATAACTGCTATGGTTCTCGAGTCTACAATAACCACGAGGCTCGGAGGAAGACTCATATGCACGTGTGGAATAATAAACGGTAAAATGTATTCCTAGTCTGGCCTCTAAGACTGGCTCAAGTATTGCATGATGATCCTGTTTTCCTGATCATGGGCATGGCTATGCCGGCAATTTTGAGGGCACAATGTTAGAAGAACATTTGTGTTGAATCGACCCGAATTGATGTTATGCTATGAGATTCATTCGTCATAAGTTAATGGTTAATAACACAGAGATGGTTAACGTTTGCATAATTTCTTAGACCATGAGAGTATCGAGTTACTTCATGCTTGCTTCATGAACTTTGGGGTTTGTTAAACGTCATCCGTAAATGGGTGGCTATTACGGCGGCTTACGGGTTCATGGAAAAGTATGTCAAGTAACTTGATAGCTCAAGATTGGGATTTGCTCCTCCGACGATGGAGAGATATCTCTGGGCCCTCTCGGTGTTACGGTATCCATCATCGTCTGGCCAGACACAGGGTGATTTGATCACAAGGATGCCGGAACACGGGAACGAGAAAAGAGAACAATACCGGTAAGGAGGTAACTGGCATAGTGGACAAGTTGTTGATCCACGGGGATGCCTACATGTCTCACCTCGGGTATTTGTAACATATCGCGAAGCAACAGGAATAGCACACGGCAACTGGAGGTTCACTCGAATATTCATTCGTGTGGGTATAGGGATCAATATGGGTGTCCACGGCTCCGATGTTGATCATTGATCGGAAGGGGTTCCGGGTCATGTCTATGCTTCACCGAACCTATAGGGTCACACGCTTAAGGGTCATCTATCTGCTGAATACTAGACGGGGAGTCTGAGAGAAAATCACCGAAAAAGTTTCGGACGAAACGGAAACGTTCCGGAGAGAACACCGGAATAGTTCCGGTGAAACTGAAAAGTTGTTTCAGGGTATTCCATTAAGTCAAATTGGTTCTGGCACACGCCTGGAAATTCTTGGAGGATGCCAGAAGTGTTCTGGAAACTTCTGGGAATTTTCCGGGACAAAAAACCGGAAATGTTCCGGAGCAGCCGGAACCACTTTGGTTGCTTTTCGCTGAAGAAACATTGTTCCGAAATTGTTTCGGAATGTGTTCAAAATTGTTTTGGTGGGTGCTAGAATTATTCTAGGCACACAGAAATAATTTGGGTTTTAACGGACGCAGAAAAATGTCTTCGTGAATAGTGAAAAGCACTTTTTGGGCTGATTTGCAAATGGGGTTTTTCTTCTAGAAGAAAACCACTTTTGGTGTGTGAAAGGGAGGTGGAGCTCCCCAAGGGGGCTGCAAATTTCGGCCATGGCATGGGGGGGCCCTCCTTGAGGTGTCCTTCCACCTCATGGTGGATATCTTCTACACACCCTTATGTGGCATGTGGTGGAAAGATCCTAGGAAGGTCCTTTTGGTCTTTCCTCTACCCCTTGCTCCTCCTATAAATAGAGGTGGAGAGAGCTCTCCAAAATCAGCTCATCCTTGCTCTCATACACATGCCATAGACTTGTCTGGCTTCTCTCTCCCTCCTAGCGAAATAGTTTCGTAGAGCCGAAAGGCTGTCTGGGTTCCGGCAGGAACTAGTTCTGGACGGCGAAGCCCTGCCGGATAGTTGAGACCGTATGTGTGCAACTCTGTAGAGAGATCGTAGTTTCGGTCTTAGTTCGAGAGTGCCTCCCGAAGGGCTGTCCAAGTGATAGTCTTAGTTTCAAGGGTCCTCCCGAAGGGCTGTCCGAGTGACCGTTCGAGTTTCGAAGGTCCTCCCGAAGGGCTGTCCGCGACACCGTCCGAGGGACTGTCCGACCGCCTCCCGAAGGGCTGTCCGGGGGGCGGATGAGGGTATACATCCTCGCGGTTGGGAGGTTGTAAATCCTAGCTACGGGGATCTGCACCGCCGATCGTCATCGACTCTACTTCCGCTGCGCTACGAGTCGGTAACGAAACAGATCAAACCTTGTATGCAGTCTCCATAGTGATCCTGGGCTGGTACGTAGGTCGGAATTTTTTTGTTTTCTGCTGCGTTACCCTACAGTGGCATCATGAGCCGTGCTATGCGTAGATGCAGGTTGCGATCTAGTATACATAGAGATGTATGGGTGTTGCACAATATAATTAGGTAGTAGATGAGTTCTATTGCTGAAAATTATTTGTGCGGGTAGCAGATGAAATCTGTTACCCGATGTTCTTGTTGCTTCCCTGGAATTTACATATTTCTGATCTTGATAACGGTATGGTGGAGTTTCAAAGTTCTGGCAATCCGCGATCCTGATTGATCAACGAAGTGCTAACAGTTCTTTGAATTCCACCGTAGTTAAAAAGAAAGATAAAATTTCGCAGACGAAAGGGCAATGCAGATATGATCTGCACGGGGGCCATGTGTATGACGAAGTTTAGTATGGGGCTCGAGATTTAATTATCTCGTGTTTCATACACCCCGCGATGTTAATCTAGCGACTTGAATTATCATACTTGATGATAAAACGTAGGTAGCTTCGGTTTGTTCGAAACCTTAGAAGCCACGTAAAATGAAAATTTGCATAAACCGATTAGAGGCGTCTAACTTGGTTTTGCAGGATGGTTTGCATGTGCATATGATGTGATATAGCAGTGCTCATATTAATTTGATTATGTATGAGATGACTATATGATGTAAATGAACATGACCTGCGTGTCATGATTCGGCATGATGGCTGGAGCCATATGATTGTCACTTTAATGACCTGCGTGTCAACCTTTTGTAATGCACTTATTTTATTAGCTATAGAGATAGCAATATTATCTGGTGCATCGACAAGGTGGTGGCAAACTTCGCGAAGGTGAACACCGACGCGAATGCCGAAGACGAAGAAATACAAGACTTCTCCGTCAGAAAGGGCTATACCATATCATGCTATTATGAATTGCCTGAGATGTTTATCCCTTATGATGCACCCTTCTTGATTGCGCGGTAGTCGTTTTTTATTAGGGTGATCTCTCATAAAAATATCAAGTAGTTAGTGTTCTCCCAAGTGTAGCACCGTCACGGCACCTAACTTCTCGGAGTGCGCCGTGTCACACGGGTACAAACGATTAGGGAAGTGTGAGGCGGGTGAGTTGAGACCTCGCAGCAACATCACTTGGTTGTCTTGACGTTCAGGCATGACCGTCATGAGCTCGGAACACGCGCATCGAAAGATGAACAAGAATCACATAGAGATGTGATTGGCAAGTTGGCCTACCGGTTGAGATTTTCGTCATTAGTGGTGTTACACCAATGGCGAACAATTGAAATGGGGGTCTTGAATCACTCACAATCAATTATGAGAGATATTGATTTGAGTGGGAGCGCACTTTAGAATTAATTCTTTTAATTCTTAATGCAATTAATTATGAACTTTGTCTAAGTGTAATTTGCATAATAGTTGTAGAATAATGGCTCGCGTTTCCACCTTCCCTATTAAAATTGAATAGCTGTTAAATATCTGGTTAAAACTTTACGGTTGGTAACGTAATGTGAGGATTGTCCTCAAGAGTGCCGAGAAGGACTTTGTCCTATCACATGCTTTTAGTATTCTCCCGCTAATGCTATGGATAATGTGACTCTCGTCCTTCGATCCAAAAAGCTAAAATTCCGTTACGGTCAAGTGCAATATGTTTGCTTCCATGAGACCCGGACATCAAAAGTTTGGGATAGCTATGTGATATTCATGGAACTGAAAATCATTTTTCAGACACAAACAAAGGCTAAAAGATATGGGATATCCAAAGCAATGTTTGTTTTGCAAACTGTTAGTAAAAGGTGTTTACTATGCATTTGACTAATAACAGAGGGATCCAGTAGAACGCCTGTCATATGATGAAGGTGAATAAAACAAACAACTTAAAGGAAATGTCCGAAGGGTGTTAGTAAGACTTTCACGCCTAGGAAATCCGGGGCTAACGCCACTCTTAAGTTGGATGCTTCTTCTGAGATAGAAGAAATACTAAAAGTTAAACTGTTAGAAGTATAAAGGCAAAAAGAGAGAAGACTGGAATATCCAGCTCATGTATGAAAGTCATACAAGTTATTGATGTATAGAAGGCTGGTCAAAGAAATAGTTCTTGGGAATTATGATTAAACATGTTAATCACTGATTCTTGGGTATTGTGAGTTTATCACAGAGATACCCGCTCAATTGCACTCTGTTGCGACTCAATGCAAGAACTACTATGGCCTGAAAGACTAAGCCAGGAATGAGGTTTAAATACATGTTGGGAACTTAGTAAAAGTTACTATACCTTCCATCGGTGTATTACCTATGTATTTATTTTCATAATTCATTATAGAGTTTTACACACTCTAGCCCATTGCATAAGGTACTTTGCAAGAAGGTTGTTCATAAGAGAACTTTTGATGTTCGGTGTTATGAATAACATAAGGGTCATACTTTCATTATGAATGAGATGTATGTTATGAATATTGATAATAATACTTTACCTCTGTATTTACTTTCATAAATCATTTTAGAGTTTCATACACTCTAGCCCATTTGCATAATGTTTGTTTCAAGAGTGTTGTTCATGAAAGAACTTGTTGTTCGGAATCATGAATAACATAAGGGCCATGCTTCCATAGTGGATGGGATGTATGTTATGAATATTGATGGTAATATGATACATCCATAACACTGACGCTAAATGTCGCAAGACTAAAAGAATACCACACAAGTGTGGCACTGCATTTGGTCACATTGGAGAAACCCGCATGAAAAATTCCATTATGATGGATTTTGAAGTCGTTTGATTTTGAATCATCTGACACTTGCAACTTTCCTCTGAAAAGTGAAGTGACTGAAATACCGTTCACAGGCCATAAGGAACGAGCATAGAACATATTGGTGATCATACATTATGATGTGTGTAGTCCAATAAATGTTGTTGCAAGTAGTGGATTTATCTATCTTCAGAAATGACTCAAGTAGATATATGGATATTTACTTGATAAGACGTGAGTCTGGATCTTTTGAAATCATTCGAAAGGTTTTCAAAATGAAGAAGAAAATATTGTAACAAGAAAATTATGTTTCTACAATTCGATTGCAGAAAGGAATATTTGAGCTACAAGTTTAGCGAATGTCTGATGAGTTGTGAAAGGGGTTTCATAACTTACACCTCCCGGAACACCACTGTGTGTGGTATGTCTGTGAAGATGTAATCAAACCATTTTCGACATGGTAAGATCAAAGATGACATAAATCAATTTGCCATTATCCCTTTTAAAAGTAATGCTTTAGTGACTGCGGCTTTTACACTGAAAAGAGCGCCATCAGGTCTGTTGAAATGACGCCATGGTATGGTACGCCCAACCATGCTTGGTCTTTCCTTAACATTTGGAATATGGGGCTTGTGTAAAAGGTTACAAACCTATTCCAAATCAGACAAGAGCTACTTTGTAGGTTATCCCAAGTAATTGGAAATTCCTCCACCACTATACCGAGGCAAAAGGTTTGCCACCGAGAACGGTATGCTTTTAAAGAGAATAGTTCTTGCAAAAAGGTGAGTGGGAGAACAGTGCAACTCGACGAGATAAACAGTATCTTCGTCATCAGATCAAAGGAAAGGAATCTTGGAATAATTCCAGAGTTTCCTACTGCGACTGATACGGAAGTCTCTACAATAAAATGTATGGACTTCGGTCGAACTTGCAGCTGAACCACGTAGGAAAAACTCGTGCAAACTTCTCAGGTGCGCAAGCGAGATATTGTTGTTAGACAACAGTATACCTACGATACACAAGGAAGCGTTGATGGGCCCTGACTCCGGAATTGGCTAAATGCCAATATAATCCGAGATAGTTTCCATAAATGATTCAAGATTATATCTTGATAAACCCTTCGGAAGACTTAGAGTCTAACAAACATTAATGGAACTATAAACTGATTTGGATAAAATGTTTTATCCATAAAGCTCGACTTGTTGCAATAACAAGTTCAAGGAGTTGACTACGATGAGGTTCTCTCACCGTAGCGATGCTAAAGGTCAGTTCGGATTGAACTAGCAATTAATACATATTTCAACATGAGATATGAAACATGGATGCCAAAAGGATTTCCATATGATGGAAATGCAACCTAGGACTTGTATGAGATACAGTCCAAAGTATTTCGTCGATCCAGAGGATGCTAGTAAGTATGCAAACTTCAGAGTTCCAGCGATGGACAGAAGAGAGCAAAATGGAGTTGGAATCTTCGTTTTTGATGAAATAGTTTGATTTCATCAATGGATAACGAAGATGCTTGTGGTTTCAAGAAAGTAAGTGGGAGCATAATAATATTTCTAAAAACTTTGTGTGCTAGACACATTGTTGATTGGAAATTTCTTGACACGAATTAGTACTTCATTAAAAAAATAGTTTTTCAATGAAGTACTTGGGCTAAATAGCCTTGACATTAGGCATATTTATCTACGAGATAGAATTGCCTAATAGGCTAAAGCCAAAAATACATATTGACAAGATGCTAAAACATTTTAGCATTAAAACGCCAAGGAGTAATTCTTGCCGAAGTCACATGGAAAGGGTTTTTGCAAGACTCGGTGTCTCAAAACAGTGATGAGCGAAATACATGATGGAGATTCCACACACCTTCGTGTTTGGATTAATCATGTATTCCATGGTATGTAAAACAACCAGATATGTCCAATACTCCAAAGCTGTTGCGAGTATAGATACCAAAGTGATCAAAGTACTGATCATGGGACAACAGTGAAAAATGTCATTAAGTACTAAAGTAGCACTGATGACATGTTTTCTCGCAAGCAGAGATTATGAAGTGCTCGTTGTAAGTAATTACATCGATACAGTCTTCATCAATGCTCCATGCGATTTTCGATTTAAGTTAAGGGTTTTGTGTAATACACAATATGGTGGCACGGTAGTTGGAAATTGTTCCAAACAAGATACTGTGGCGAATTCTATAACAAAGGCTAAGTATGTTGACGCTTAAGAAGCGACAAAGAAGTTGTTGAATCATATAGTTCATTCATGAACTTAGTATGGTTCCAAGATGGCTTTGGTCTATGGGACACTATTGCAGATAGTTGCTCCATAGCTCAGTCTGAGGAATCAGGTTTCGACCAATGATTCACAAATATGCAAAGCCAAGTCCACACAAAATATGAATTTTGTGAAAGCGTGAAAACGCGAGGATATGCAAAGTTACACACGGAGCTGAAGTCGTCAGATCCGTTGGACATTAGGCTATACCACATGCGAAGCATATTTTACACCAGTATGCCATAGGTGTAAAGTGCATTAGCATTGACTAGATTATTGACTCTAGTGCAAGGGGGAGTCTGTAGGAGATATGCCCTAGAGGCAATAATATATGTTATTGATTATCTCCCTGTTCATTATTAGGTTTATGTTCCATGCTATAACTGCTATGGTTCTCGAGTCTACAATAACCACGAGGCTCGGAGGAAGACTCATATGCACGTGTGGAATAATAAACGGTAAAATGTATTCCTAGTCTGGCCTCTAAGACTGGCTCAAGTATTGCATGATGATCCTGTTTTCCTGATCATGGGCATGGCTATGCCGGCAATTTTGAGGGCACAATGTTAGAAGAACATTTGTGTTGAATCGACCCGAATTGATGTTATGCTATGAGATTCATTCGTCATAAGTTAATGGTTAATAACACAGAGATGGTTAACATTTGCATAATTCCTTAGACCATGAGAGTATCGAGTTACTTCATGCTTGCTTCATGAACTTTGGGGTTTGTTAAACGTCATCCGTAAATGGGTGACTATTACGGCGGCTTACGGGTTCATGGAAAAGTATGTCAAGTAACTTGATAGCTCAAGATTGGGATTTGCTCCTCCGACGATGGAGAGATATCTCTGGGCCCTCTCGGTGTTACGGTATCCATCATCGTCTGGCCAGACACAGGGTGATTTGATCACAGGGATGCCGGAACATGGGAACGAGAAAAGAGAACAATACCGGTAACGAGGTAACTGGCATAGTGGACAAGTTGTTGATCCACGGGGATGCCTACATTTCTCACCTCGGGTATTTGTAACATATCGCGAAGCAACAGGAATAGCACACGGCAACTGGAGGTTCACTCGAATATTCATTCGTGTGGGTATAGGGATCAATATGGGTGTCCACGGCTCCGATGTTGATCATTGATCGGAAGGGGTTCTGGGTCATGTCTATGCTTCACCGAACCTATAGGGTCACACGCTTAAGGGTCATCTATCTGCTGAATACTAGACGGGGAGTCTGAGAGAAAATCACCGAAAAAGTTTCGGACGAAACGGAAACGTTCCGGAGAGAACACCGGAATAGTTCCGGTGAAACTGAAAAGTTGTTTCAGGGTATTCCATTAAGTCAAATTGGTTCTGGCACACGCCTGGAAATTCTTGGAGGATGCCAGAAGTGTTCTGGAAACTTCTGGGAATTTTCCGGGACAAAAACCGGAAATGTTCCGGAGCAGCCGGAACCACTTTGGTTGCTTTTCGCTGAAGAAACATTGTTCCGAAATTGTTTCGGAATGTGTTCAAAATTGTTTTGGTGGGTGCTAGAATTATTCTAGGCACACAGAAATAATTTGGGTTTTAACGGACGCAGAAAAATGTCTTCGTGAATAGTGAAAAGCACTTTTTGGGCTGATTTGCAAATGGGGTTTTTCTTCTAGAAGAAAACCACTTTTGGTGTGTGAAAGGGAGGTGGAGCTCCCCAAGGGGGCTGCAAATTTCGGCCATGGCATGGGGGGGCCCTCCTTGAGGTGTCCTTCCACCTCATGGTGGATATCTTCTACACACCCTTATGTGGCATGTGGTGGAAAGATCCTAGGAAGGTCCTTTTGGTCTTTCCTCTACCCCTTGCTCCTCCTATAAATAGAGGTGGAGAGAGCTCTCCAAAATCAGCTCATCCTTGCTCTCATACACATGCCATAGACTTGTCTGGCTTCTCTCTCCCTCCCAGCGAAATAGTTTCGTAGAGCCGAAAGGTTGTCTGGGTTCCGGCAGGAACTAGTTCTGGACGGCGAAGCCCTGCCGGATAGTTGAGACCGTATGTGTGCAACTCTGTAGAGAGATCGTAGTTTCGGTCTTAGTTCGAGAGTGCCTCCCGAAGGGCTGTCCAAGTGATAGTCTTAGTTTCGAGGGACCTCCCGAAGGGCTGTCCGAGTGACCGTTCGAGTTTCGAAGGTCCTCCCGAAGGGCTGTCCGCGACACCGTCCGAGGGACTGTCCGACCGCCTCCCGGAGGGCTGTCCGGGGGGCGGATGAGGGTATACATCCTCGCGGTTGGTAGGTTGTAAATCCTAGCTGCGGGGATCTGCACCGCCGATCGTCATCGACTCTACTTCCGCTGCGCTACGAGTCGGTAACGAAACAGATCAAACCTTGTATGCAGTCTCCATAGTGATCCTGGGCTGGTACGTAGGTCGGAATTTTTTTGTTTTCTGCTGCATTACCCTACATGATGCTCGCATTTTTCCCAAACGCTCCGTCCTTGCTACTCGTTTGTGCTCGCATTACCATCACACTCGGTATTCTGTGCTGCAACGTTTGCGATGCTCACCCCATCACAAACAGTTCACAATTGTACACCGTATGCGAAGCTTGAATATCCCACACATTTGTATGTACATAAACGTTTGAGATGTATAAAATGTCCCAAACGATTCATCCGTATTACCCAAGTCGGATGAAGGCCTATCGCACGCGTTCTTCTGTGAGCAAACGTTTACGATGCACACGACATCATAAACAGTTCATAATTGCCTAGCGTGTGTGATAAGGTGACTTTCACAAACATTTATTAAGAAGGAACTGTGTGCGGTGTTGTTGTTGATCTCACACGTTTTTTCTTGTCTGATCGTGTGTGCAGTAGAGTTTCATCGCACACGTACTGATCTGAGAAACGTGTCTGATCTTGACGTTTATCACAGACGTTTTGCTTTCGCAAACCGTGTGCAGTGTAATGGCATGCAGATCATAATTTATCCCTAATTTAATCCCTGCATTTAAAATTCATAGAATTTTAAATTGAAACAGATTTTCAATATGAAAGTAGGCAATCACTTATTTCATATCGAACCATGTTTATTACAAGTACAAGTTCAAGGACGAATGAATAATTCGATGCACAGGTACATATGTTGAAGAACTAGAGAAGCAGCAAGGAAAGAATGATGAACCACAATTGTACTAAAGACTGTAAAGAGAGAGGTGGCAGACATTCTGGTTGCTGGAGAAGGTGAAGTGGAATGCCCATATTGTGCCCTCCTCCATGCCTAATGTGCATGACTCTAGGCCAACCCCTTGTGATGGCCGCCCGCCCATCCTTCACTGTCTTCATTAGGACTTCTCGATGCTCATTGTAGTCTCGATGAAATACTTTAACCTTCATTGCATGTCCACCAATCATGTACTTTGCGAGGTAATCTTGATTAAACTGCTTTGGGAACCACTGCAAACGAAAAAGATTCAGACATTGTTGTCTAACAACTCATTATGGGCAGTAAAAAGAGAAGGCTACAGAGTTCGTAGTTACCATCCTACCGCTCACTGTTGTGTTGGATAGAGCGTAGACAAATAATTTAATTGCCATCGGTCGTATCTTTTTGCTAATAATTCTTATCAGTTTCCTCACTTGATGCTGGTTCATGAATATCTCATTGCCCCATACGCAAAAAGGGTCGAGGCATGGATCTTTGCCTAGGACATATGTACCTACAAGCAACAAGTCAATATTTGAAGCTAAAAAGTGTCCAGCCGTTGATTTGTATGCACTACATTATGGAACAGAGGCAGTATAAGCCGAGGAATGAAACTAAACTCAGTGGAAAATGCTGGCCACTCCCGTTGTTGTCCTGCGTAAGTACATGGAAAGGCGTGATAAGTACTACAGGCTTAACATCAACCAAATATAGTGATGGTAAACAACATCTCAAAATGACAGCTTGAATGTGTTGGTTTCAGCATGATGTTAAAGCAGTTAAAAAATGGAAGGGAATGTTAAGTACAACAGGCTTAACAAGGACAAAATATTGTAATTCAAACTGGTACTGTTGAAAATGAATAGAACATAGCTTATGCTTAAACATCACACTGCATAAATGTGTAAAACTGAAATAAAGGGCATGTGTTAACTTCACCAGGCATAACATGAACCAAATATAGCCGTTCGAACTAGTATTGATGAAATTGAACTGCACAGTTCATACTTGCACATAATGAACATCACATTGTGAATAACTGAAATAAACAAGGCATATATGCTCACTATAACAACCTAATATAGCCATTGAAAACTGGACAGAGGCTCACTGCAACCAACCTAACAAGCAAATACAGATAAACAAGGCACCTGCTTGAAAACTGGAAAAAGGATCACTGCAACCAACCTAGCTAACAAGCAAATACAGATAAACAAGGCATTTGCTTAAAAACTGGACAAAGGCTCATTGCAACCAACCTAACAAGCAAATACAGATAAACAAGGCATCTGCTTGAAAACTAGACAAATGCTCACTGCAACCAACCTAACAACCCAATACAGATAAACATGGCATCTGCTTGAAAACTGGGCAAATGCTCACTTCAACCAACCTAACAACCAAATACAGATAAACAAGGCATCTACTCACTATAAACAACCAAATATAGCCATTCGTGAAACTGAAGTGGACAATTCATACTTAAACATCAGATAGCCCTATTGAACATTACATTTTTGCATAACTAAAATAATTAAACACAACACAATTAAAACATCGAATGGCAAAAGCTACTACAACAATGGGTACGAGTTGGCTAGCTAGAAAAAGTAAGATTTGCTTATAGGATATTGCCTCACTTTTCATGGACGGAATCCTTCCACTTGGAAGAACACAGACTCAAGGTGCGATCCCTGATGTCGCAGATGGGCTGTCTCACCTTGGAAGAGCCATAGTGGGTGCCCTTCGCGTGGTCGTGGTCGATGAGATCTGACTTGGCAGCTGAGGATCCCAATCCACCGTCGTAGAACGTGACCTTCAGAAATGTCATAATGGGCTCGATGGCGTACAAGGATCGTAAATCCTTGACCGTGAGGTGGAGGAGATCAGCGGCGGGGCCTCCGAAGAGATCGACGGCGGTTGAACCAGAGGCGTTGGGGATGGACCACTTAACCTGTGACATGGCCCGCGTGAAGCCTTCACTGTCGACGAGTTTGAAGTCGTAGCCGGCTGTCCTGAGATTCAGTAATACGTGAGCCCGCTGACGTGAAGCCTTCGCCATGGTGACGTAGTCAATGTCCTCGTCGGCTTCCGTGGTGAGGTGTTCCTCCAGGATTGGCAGGTCGGCACGAACGGCGGCCACCCCGACATCATCCGGCAGAGAGGCCATGATAGACCTCCTTTTGGCCGTACGCTCCTCAGGCTCCCCGGGATATGTGGTCGTGCTTAGGGTGCGACTCTCTGGAGTAGGGGATGGGGATCTGGGGGGAGGGACACCGCAGGCCTCATCTAAAAACTTAGGGCGGCGAGGGTATGGGAATTGGTGTGTAACCTGAACTTATCTAAGCTAGGAGGCATGGGCAGACCGGCAGGGGTTGGTGGCGGCGGCGGCGGTGGCTTCGGCGGCGGCGGCGAGCTAGGGTTCGAGCGGGGGGAGGGGGTGTAGACTGTGGAGGGAGGACGGGGTTAGGGCGGGTGGTGTTTGAGGATATGCCGCGGCTACTAAAATTTTTAGTAATGGTGGGTGGAGATGGTGGTGGACGAGGGAGGGCGACGGTTCAAATGCCTTGGCTACTGGAATTTTACTATGAGGTCGGTGGTGGAGGAGTGAGGGCGACGGTTGAAATACCGCGGCAACTAAAATTTGGGTAAAGGAAATGAAGCGGGGCGGGAGCAACCAGATCGCACACGGTCCAAACATAATAATTGTGTATGATAATAAGGAAAAGCCGCGGAACCACCAATTTTTGCATCGCTCAAGGCGTGTAGCTTTTTTTGAGATTTCTAGCTAGCTGGTTTATCGCACACGGTTCGTCCTAATTTTCAGACGCATACGTGGAATTCATCCTAAATATCATGTACACATTACCCCTTCACCCTTGCTGGCGCTTGCGAATTCGTGGCGATTTTACAGGGCACGAGCTTCGCACACGGTTAAGCCAGTGCACCCGTGTCCGTTGCGCGTACGTTCGCACGCAGTTTTTCATCCGAGACGTCTGCTATTTTATATAGCACCATTTGGCAACAAAAAAACATGAGAGAGGGTAAGAACACAACCACAACAACATGTGGCCCAAATATATATGTATGAAAAGGGTGGTGTGTGATGTTCAAATTCCCAATGCACAACTTTGACGCGCCGGCCCACGGGTGGGCGTGTCGTCGAAGATCGGGTGAGAGGGGCCAGAAGACAACAACCACCTGGAAGTGGCCAAATATATGTAGGAATAAAGGGTGTGATGTTTAAATACATAATGCAACTTTGATGTGGCACCTCCCTCGCAAACCGGAAAGCCCCCTTGGATATCTATAATGACGGGTTAAGGTCATAGCTAGGTGCCTGCCCCACCCCCACTTCGTGTCAGCGGGACGCATGCATGTACTCATACTTTGGTCGGACATGCATGCATGTCACCATGACCTACCATAAGACGGACCAAGTGAATCTATCTTGGCCAAACAACCACTGTTGTTGTCGGTCAAAAAGGGATATAATAGACCGCTCGGGCCCATAGATTGGACCATCACCGTAAACCGCACGAGAGGGGCCACAAAACCAGCACCACCTGCATGGGGCCCAAATTGATGTACGTTGGAAGGGTGATGTGTTTTAAATACCCAATAATGTACAATTTTGATGTGGCGCCTACCTCACGAAATGGACAACCCCCATGAAAGGTAGGCAGTAATTAAAGACGACGTCGACGTACGTAGGGTCTCGATCGAACCCACCATTTCGAGCGCATTGGAGGGAATCCTGAGAACACATGAGCTCGAACTTTGCTCGGACATGTCACCATGACCCGCGGTAACACGAACCAGGAGGAATCCATTCATGGCCAAACCCCCTCGTTATCGGCCAAAGGGATGATATATATAGACCAGGCCCACAGATAGGCGTGTCGCTAAAAACCGCACATGGGAGACGGGGTCGATCAGAAGACCCTATACCCTGCATGCGGCCCAAATATATGTATATATGGGTGGTGTGTGATGTGATCAAATCCCCAATGCACAACTTCAATGGGGCACCAGCTGCATTACAATCCGAACACCGTACCCCGAGAAAGCCATGTTACGTATGATGTCGGTTCCCCAACTTCGAGCCGGCGGGAGGGAATCGAACAAATGTTCCCCAACTAAATTTGGTCTGACATGTCGTGACCTATACCAAGAGGAACCCGTCATGGTCAAACCCTTCTCGTACGTTGTGGGTCACATGATAGAACGTGCAGGACGACAGATCTCGAACGTTGTGGGTCAAAGGATAGAACGTGGCAGGCCCACAGATCAATCTCGATCATTCTCCGATTTTTCAAAACAACAAATAACAAAAAACATCATTCTTCCAAAAAAGAACGTGGCGGGCCCACAGATCAATCTCGATCATTCTCCGATTTTTTAAAACAACAAATAACAAAAAACATCATTCACCAAGTTAGAACGTGACGGGCCCATAGATCAATCTCGATCATTCTCCGATTTTTCAAAACAACAAATAACAAAAAACATCATTCTCCAAATTTTCAAAACAAGGATCTCAAGGTTTATTTAATCGACATGACAGGTCACTACAGACACATTTAGATGCTAAATGTCTGTAATGACCATATCATGGCTCTTAAATGAAGCTTGAGATATAGAAACTTCCCACCCGGTCACCCATCCTTAGACTGCTCCAGCCCCAAGCTCGCTTAACTTGTGCGTTCTATTCGACTAGGTTAGCGGATGTGAAGCTGCCCCTGGCTGATAAGAGTTGCCTCCTCGCATTTAAGGCGTTTACCGAAGGTCACCGTGTGGGACCTACTCCTTACTATCACACACGTTTGTGCTTTTAGAAACTATGTGCAATCTTCACATACCGGACCACTTCCATTCAAACTTACATTATTTTTTTACTACTTAAAACTAGCCGGAAGAAGCAAAAGCTTTGCCTTTTCATTAATTAAGAACAAGATAGTTTCCCAGTTAATTGCGGAAAACCGGGCGAAAACAGATACAAACAGGGCCTAAACCTACGAGAACTCTTGGCTGAGCATGAATTGGTACAGGCCTTCGTCCACGTGTCTGATATGCTCGCGGAACTGTTGTACCGCAATATCGATCTCTGCCCAGGATATTTCATCGGCGACGGTCGATTCCAAGCCGCGACGAGTATTTTGCTCTGCTTCGTCGTTGGCGGCACCTGGGGGGCGAGGAGGTCGAAGAGCCAATCGACCAGCCCATTGGCGTCGTGGCAGCGGATTCTGGCAGTGCGAACTTCGTCCGGCGCAATTATGGCGCTGACGGCGTCTGCCCATTCCTGGCGGGGAATCGGGATGCTTACCGGCCCTGGAAATGGCCTCTCGAGTGGTTGAGTCAACAGGATGCTGACACGGCTCTGCTCAGATAGTGCGGCGCACCACACCTGATGCGCGGCAGCGTTCTCTTGCGCGGCAGCGTTTTGCCACTCTTGCTCCGCTCCGCTCCATGGGCGGCGACGAACACATGTGTAGACATTGGCCCGCTCAAGCACTGGGGCACGATAATACTGCTCACGCTCGGCGGCGAGCTGCCTCTCTTGCTCGGCGGTGCACGGCCGTTCTGGCTCTCTGGCCTGCTCCGGCTCGTTCTCCTCGTCGAGGAGGTTGATGACGGCGGCGGCGCTTCGCCGGATTGGCATGCTTGGAATGGTATACTGCGGTATGGCCGGTGTGTCGCCGCCTAGCTCCTATGCCCACTGACACTGGCAGCGGGAAACCGATGGGGGGAGTGGCGGGAAACCGATTGGGGGGAGTGGCAGGAAACCGATTGGGGGAGTGGCGGGAAATGGTAGCGTGTTTGGATATATAACACCATTAATATGGAAAACTTGGGAAAGAAGGAAGCGCGAGCTAGCACGACGCGTGAGCACAGTGCTTACCCACGGGTGCCAGATGGTTGAACAAAACTACTTTAAATTATTCAGGGTTCATTTGGCATTTTTGATACATTATAATAGAGTTTTCTAGGCATTTAATGTGCAAAATTCAAATTTGAACTACAAATACATGCTCCAGTGCACCAAAATGGGTTGAAAAATCATATATGTGTCCTTGGGTGCATGTTTAGGTCCCATGCAAGGAATGGGGGATGAATTACAAACATCTCGGCGTCCTGGCTCGGCCTCAAACATTGAGAATCTTGGTTTTTAAATCCCCATAAATCCAAAACTCACCTGAAATTCATGAAACTTAACATGGTGTCATGACATGGCACATATAAGCCATGGTAAAAAACTGACCAATTTGGGGCCAGTTTTGGTACAAGCCTCATACAAACCAGAGCTTCTCGCAAGAAGCCTCCGATAGGGAACGTGTCACCCTTGTGGGCGAAACGACAATCGCTGCCTCTTCTCGCCTTGTATTTTTTTCTACGGACAACATAGACCAAAAGGAGATTTGTGCTGAAATATGGAATTATTCAGGGTTTGTTTGGCCTTTTTTTATACATTAATTGAGTTTTTTAGGCATTTAATGTCCATAATTCAAATTTGAACTACAAGCACATGATCCAGTGCACCAAAATGGCTTCAAAAACCATACATGTGTTCTTGGGTTCATGTTTGGGTCCGATGCAAGAAATGGGAATGAATTACAAACATCTCGGTGTACTGGCTCGGCCTCAAACATTGAGAATATCGGTTTTTAAATCCCCGTAAATCCAAAACTCACCTGAAATTCATGAAACTTGGCATCGTGTTAGGACATGGCACATATATGCCATGGTAAAAAAATTGTCCAATTTGGGACAAGTTTTGGTACTTGCCTATTACAAACCGGAGCTTCTAGCAAGAAGCCTCGTGGTTCCGATAGGGAACGTGTCACCCTTGTGGGCGAAACGACAATCGCTGCCTCTTCTCGCCTTGTATTTTTCTTCTATAGGCAACATAGACCAACAGGAGATTCGCGCTGAAATATTGAATTATTCAGGGTTCGTCTGGCCTTTTTATACATATATTAATTGAGTTTTCTAGGCACATAATTCAAATTTGAACTACAAGCACATGCTCCAGTGCACCAAAATGGCTTCAAAAACCATACATGTGTCCTTGGGTGTATGTTTAGGTCCCATGCAAGAAATGGGGATGAATTACAAACATCTCGGCATACTGGCTCGGCCTCAAACATTGAGAATCTCGGTTTTTAAATCCCCGTAAATCAAAAACTCACCCAAAAATCATGAAACTTGGCATCGTGTCATGACATGTCACATATATGCCGTGGTAAAAATTTTGTGCAATTTGGGGCAAGTTTTGGTACAAGCCTCTTACAAACCAGAGCTTCTAGCAAGAAGCCTCGTGGTTCCGATAGGGAACGTGTCACCCTTGTGGGCGAAACGACAATCGTCGCTGCCTCTTCTCGCCTTGTATTTTTTTTCTATAGGCAACGTAAACCAACAGGAGATTCGCGCTGAAATATGGAATTATTCAGGGTTCGTTTGGCCTCTTTATACATTAATTGAGTTTTCTAGGCATTTAATCTCCATAATTCAAATTTGAATTACAAGCACATGCTCTAGTGCACCAAAATGGCTTAAAATACCATACATGTGTCCTTGGGTGCATGTTTAGGTCCCATGCAAGAAATGGGAATGAATTACAAACATCTCGGCGTCCTTGCTCGGCTTCAAACATTGAGAATCTCGATTTTTAAATCCCCGTAAATCCAAAACTCACCCGAAATTCATGAAACTTGGCATAGTGTCATTATATGGCACATATATGCCGTGGTAAAAAATTTGTCCAATTTGAGACAAGGTGCACACATTAATAGCCAACGTAGGCATTTTGGAACAAATAGATGACACGTTAATATCGCAAACGGTTGTATTGTTTGAACCGTGGGTGTTCCACTAACCATTTACGTGCAGCCACACGTCCCTCTTTTTATTGGAGAGTACTACCTCAGTCCTGGTTGATAGGTCCTCTTTGTATTTTGTGCAAAAATTTGACCATACTAGGTGGCGTGCGTGCAGCTGTTTGATTAGACGGGTCGAGTGCGAGAAGTCCGTCGCACGGCTCGACGGGACGCGTGCGAGCAGTCCACCGCGCAGGCTCGATGGGACCCGTGCGAGCTGTCTGCCATGTAGGCTCACCGAGAAGCGAGCTCTTTGACCTCCACCCGCCGCCTCGCTCCCAACTTCTCCATTAATGGCGGCCAAGCAGGCTCACCGGGAAGCGAGCACTTTGACCTCCACCCGCCGCCTCACTCCCAACTTCTCCATTAATGGCGGCTGAGCCGCTGTTTAACATGCGGTTAATGCACCTGGACGGAAGGTGTTAGCTTGTGATCCCATGGCCCCGCTCAACGCTAACTAGCATTGTTTTGTTCGTGCCTCGCTGAGAATGTGACTTTTAGCCTGTTTTTGACTCGTATACATGTACCTACGAGGTTACGAACGAAATAATACGATGACAAATTGACAATGGCAACGGATAATAATTGTCTTACATATCCTGGATAATTTAAAATGCCACATGCGGCAACGCCCGAAAGACACAGGGGAAAAAAAGAAGAAGAAAAAAAAGGAAGAAGGAAGTCGCTGCTCTCTACTTCTCGATGGATCGCTGGGCGAGGAGTTCTTCCAGCTCCTTCTTCACATCCTCATGACTTTGCTTGACAGCAGCCATGGATTCCTCCACCTGCAGCTCACGCTCGATGCGGAGCTTCTTCAAGTCATCCCCAAGTTCATGGACGACGACTGTCAGCGTCATCCGCGAGGCAACGCTCTTCTCATACAGCTCCCTCCAGCCGGCGGCCTCCTCCTTCTGCTTGTCGAGCTCCTTGTGGAGCTTCGCATTGTCACCCATGAGTTTCACGATGAGGCCGGTCGCCTTATCAACCGAGGCATCGCTAATCTCGAGCAGCTTCTCCAAGCCGGCGAGCAACTCCTGCTGGTTAATTAGGCCAGCGAGAATGTCGTCGTCGCTGGCTAAGGACTTCAGCCCTTGCCTGCCCATGAAAGCTCGTTTGAGGGCCCCGCGGCGTTGCAGGACATCTCTGATGCGGCTGCCGTGTTGCGGCGGGACCTCTCTAGTGCTTCCGCGGCCTTGGTCTTTGCTCCCTGGTTATATGTTGACCTAGAACTCCTCCTACCGGCCATGGCAGACGCAAGGAACGACTTAAGAGGAAAGATCTATTTTTTTGGTGATGAGGAGAGGAATGTGCAGTAATTTTCGAGTGGGTACTAGTTTTTATAGCCCAGTGCTAAGTGGGAACACGTTTAGGTTTTATCGGTGTGAACAAATTTGCAATTACTCATTGTGTAGTAATTTGATTGGTGTGAACACGTTTAGGTTTGATCGGTGTGTCAGCATGTCCGATGGATGGGCCGTCTCGCCTCCCACGCGTGCCAGACGGTTGACCAGAACTGCTATACGCAGGTGGTTGCTCGCCGTTTAGGTGGCCGCGGCGCGCTATGCTCGCGTCCCTTCGCGCGCTCTGCTCGACGTTGAGGCAGCCGCGGTGCACTCTGCTCGCGGCCCTCCGCACGCGCTCTTTCAGCGGTTGGGGCCGGCACACGATCACGTTTTGGGCGCCATATGCATACGGTTGCGTCCGCACGCATCGCCACGATGCAGTTAATACGTGCGGCACGATGCAGTTATGCACTGCAACAACTGCCATCCGCGCGCACCGATACTCCAGGCCGTTCGGCCTCCCAATTTATTCCCACGGCCATTATAACCTTAGTCTCTTCAACCTTTCGATCGCGCCCCACAACACAACAAGCACACCCACGATGACACATACAGAGAGGATATCCAGCGGTGCTGCAATGGAGTTCGGCAAGCATCGTGTGGACACCCACGTGAAGGGGAAGGACCTCTTGGTGGTGTACACCATCGTCCCGGCCGTGGTGGAGGACTCCATCAACACCATGGAGCAGTTGCTTGCTAAGGACAACAAGTACAAAGTGGTCGGCTTCGACCTCCAGTACACCGCCGGTCGTCCCGGGGTTGATCAGGGCAGTTGCCGTCGCCCAGTTGTGCGTGGGCCATCACGTCCTCGTCTACCACTACTGCCTGGCCACAAGGCCTTGCGACCATTTCGCCAAGTTTGTCAAGAGCTCCGACTACAAGTTCGCTACGGTGGACACCGTCGACGATGTAAAAGCGCTCCAGATTTCGGGCTTGGCCTGCCCGAAGCTAGTCGACATCAGCGACTACAGGGTCTAGGGAAGCACGAGGAAGGACTCCCTGGTTGAACTTGCCGCGGCCATCATCGACCCCTACTACAAAAACATGAAGGAAGGTTCCAAGAGAAATCCTGGATCCTGGCACGGTGCCTGGGTGCAGAGACTGGATGAACCTCACCTCTAGTTTGTAGCCAAGAACGTATACACATGCTACGAGATGCACAGGCGGATCGTCGACATGAGGGAGTGCCTCCTTCCTGTAGATGACGAGGGATCGAGCCACCAGCAGAGCAGCAGCGGCAAGCATCACAAGAAGAAGTAGATGATGATTAGATATGATCATTTATCCTAGTTTATTATGCATGTAATTGTTTACTTTGGTGTGTGCAAATGTTATGTGTGTAGTCAGTTATGTAATTGGATGTTTAATTTGGTTATGTAATCATGTCCTTATAAGTATATATGTTGTTGTTCTATAGACAGAGAGCATAGATGTTGTGCAGACTGAGCAAATCACATCGCACACGGATTAAACTACGGAACCCGTCGGTGATGATTTCATCAATTGCTGACAATTGTTTACTGATACGTCTCCATTGTATCTATAATTTTTTATTGTTTCATGCCAATATTCTACAACTTTCACATATTTTTGGCAACATTTTATATTATTTTTGGGACTAACATATTGATCCAGTGCCCAGTGCCAGTTCCTGTTTGTTGCATGTTTTTTGTTTCGCAGAATATCCATATCAAACGAAGTCCAAACACGATAAAAATTTACGGAGATTTATTTTGGAATATATGTGATTTTTGGGAAGAAGAATCAACGCAAGACGGTGTCTGAGGTGGCCACGAGGCACCAGGGCGCGCCTGGGCGGGGGGGCAAACGCGCCCTGGTGGCTCGTGAGCACCTCGTAAGTCGGTTAACCCCCTTCTTTCGCCGCAAGAAAGATAATATCCGGAAGAAAACCGTGTTAAAAGTTCAGCCCAATCGGAGTTACGGATCTCCGGGAATTTAAGAAACGGTGAAGGGCCAGAAAATAGGAGAGAGAGAGATCCAATCTAGGAGGGGCTCCTGCCCCTCCGCCGCCATGGCAGCCATGGACCAGAGGGGAAACTCTCCTCCCATCTAGGGGGGAGGCCAAGGAAGAAGAAGAAGGAGGGGGGCTTTCTCCCCCTCTCTCCCGGTGGTGCCGGAACGCCGCCGGGGCAATCATCGTGACGGCGATCTACACCAACAACTTCGCCGCCGTCAACACCAACTCTTTCCCCCTCTATGCAGCGGTGTAACACCTCTTCTCCCCACTGTAATCTCTACTTAAACATGGTGCTTAATGCTACATATTATTATCCAATGATTTGTGGCCATACTATGATGTTTGAGTAGATTCTTTTTGTCCTATGGGTTGATTGATGATCGTGATTGGTTTGAGTTGTATGTTTTATTTTGGTGCTGTCCTATGGTGCCCTCCGTGTCACGCAAGTGTGAGGGATTCCTGCTGTAGGGTTTGCAATACGTTCATAATTCTCTTATGGTGGGCGGCTAGAGTGATAGAAGCTTACACCCGAGTAAGGGGTTGTTGCGTATGGGAGTAAAGAGGACTTGATACTTAATGCTATGGTTGGGTTTTACCTTAATGATCTTTGGTAGTTGCCGATGCTTGCTAGAGTTCCAATCATAAGTGCATATGATCCAAGTATGGAAAGTATGTTAGCTCATGCCTCTCCCTCATATAAAATTGCAACAATGATTACCGGTCTAGTTATCGATTGCCTAGGGACAAATCATTTTCTTGTGTTACAAAAGCTTTCTACTAAACAACTAACTTTTATTATCTTGCAAATTACTCGTAGTTTTATTCTCGCAAAGTACTTCTAGTTTTATTCTTGCAAACCTATCATATCACCTACAAAATAGTTTCATACTTGTTCTAGGTAAAACGAACGTTAAGTGCGCGTAGAATTGTATCGGTGGTCGATAGAACTTGAAGGGAATATTAATTCTACCTTTAGCTCCTCGTTGGGTTCGACACTCTTATTTATCGAACAAGCTACAATTGATCCCCTATACTTGTGGGTTATCATTTACCAGCAAGCGTTTGCCCACAACACACACGGGTTATTAGCAGGAATCGTCTGTGTTGTTATCGGTCTTCACACACATCTTGTTAAGTTGAACTGTTTCTGTTATGTTGGGTAATCGCAAACAGTTCATCCGAGTGAACCGCATGTCGTATATCGTGCACACCTTGATCTGCCTGACCGTTTCTGTTGTGTTGGGTAATCACAAACAGTTCATACGAGTGAACTGTATGCCGTGTATCGCACACACCTCGAACAGGCTGCCCATTTCTGTTGTGTTGGGTAATCACAAATAGTTCATCCGAGTGAACTGTATGCCATGTATCGCACACACCTCGAACTGGCTGCCCGTTTCTATTGTTCTGGCTCATCGCAAACAGTTCGTATGGATCAACTGTATGCCACGTATCGCACACGCGTCTCTAATCTGAATCGTTTTTTATGTCTCCGGCATCGCACACAGTTCGTCTTATTGGCGACGGTTTTATTACGACACCGTTTGCGATGCATGCATCGCACACAGTTTGGTCGCGGGGTCTCTGATTCATGTGTCGCGTTAGCGGTCGCCTGCAGTAGTGCTAGTATCCATTATGTTCTGAGATTGATGTTGCTATGACTTTGCTATGCTTA
This sequence comes from Elymus sibiricus, assembly GCA_039707655.1. Lineage (NCBI taxonomy): Eukaryota > Viridiplantae > Streptophyta > Magnoliopsida > Poales > Poaceae > Elymus > Elymus sibiricus. The sequence goes on from CM077668.1 coordinate 276,528,737, forward strand.
ATGCTTGTCACTTGGGCCCGAGTGTCATGATTTCAGATCTGAACCCTCTATGTTTTCATGAATATATTTGAGTTCTTGATCCTATCTGCTAGTTATATGCACTTGTTATTGTTCTGATCCGTAGACCCCAAAGTGACAATAGTTGGGATATGCTCTGGGGATGACTGTAGTTCGAGGAGTTCATGTATTCACCATGTGTTAATGCTTTGCTCCGGTTCTCTATTAAAAGGAGGCCTTAATATCCCTTAGTTTCCTTATGGACCCCGCTGCCACGGGAGGCTAGGACAACAGATGTCATGCAAGTTCTTATTATAAGCACGTATGACTATATACGGAATACATGCCTACATTACATTGATGAATTGGAGCTATTGTGTATCGCTCTAGGTTGTGACTGTTATATGATGAATGTCATCCAACACAAATATCCATCGTTGATCAAATGCCTACGCTTTTCTCATATTGATCTTTGCTAAGTTACTACTGCTGCTGCTATTACAATCATCACAAACTGCTTCTATTACTGTTCCTGTTACTATTTCTACTGTTACTGAAACTATCAAAACTATCAAACTACTGTGCTACCAAACACTTTAGTGCAGAGATATTATATCCTAGGTGTGGTTGAATTGACAACTCAATTGCTAAGGCTCATAAATATTCTTTGCCTGCCCTTGTGTCGAATCAACAAATTTGGGTGAAATACTACCCTCGAAGACTGTCCGATCCCCTATACTTGTGGGTTATCAGCAGGCCATAACCTACAGGCAAGCTGACTGGGGAAGCGGCCTAGTTAGCAGGGGCGTCATCGAAGAACTCTTCTTCATAACCAAAGTCTTCCATTCATGGACAAGTTAATAGGCATGGACAATCCAGGTGAGTATATTGAATGTACTCGCAAGCAACCCAAAAATTGTAATAGTAGAGTATTCATGCATGGCTCAGTACAAAGGTAGGCTTCTGGACTAAGTTTAGCATTTTGCGGAAAGCTGATTTTCAAATGCATGTGTCCAACTATGTTGAAAACAAGACCACATGGTTCACTGAACCACGGTGTCACAGATTACAGATATCAACATAAACAGATTATGTTGAACATCAACTTGGTCATCTCTAACTCATCTTTCTCGGCACTCCCTGCCATCATTCTCATCATCAACTTCCTTATAAACACCATCATCATTCTCTTATCAAGTTCTTATGGACATAATCTAAGCGTGGTCATTCCAATTGTCCTTGAGCGTGGACAACGACTATTCAAATAGTTTTACACTATCCAGAGGTTGCACACTTTACCCACGAGATACGTCGAACTTTCGTGTCTACCACACGTCTCACCGTACAAAGCTGCCTTTGTACCTCAGATAAGCACCTGATCAATACCTTTCCCAGACGACACTAATAGAGAGTCCACACACTGATACTCATCCCTCATGCAACAACATCATAACATGGCACGTGGCCTTTGGGCTGCGACCCTTTTTCTTAACATCACACACACGCACGAGGGTACCAACGATGGGCCCGGTGCCTGTAAAAACAAAAGGACAGCCGTCTCACCTCGTGAGCACGACCCCGTAGAGTGGCTGCAACTTCTCCTGTCCCTAGTAATGTGGGAACTTTGCTAGTATCGAACAAGGTACTCAGTAAAGCCTCTTCCCATAAACAGGTAATGTGGTTGCGCATGTAGGTTGGAACGGCGGTCACATGCTTAAATCTAATCCTTTCTGAAATCATTATTTTTCATACACCCACGGGTATCAATGTCACCCAATGGGGTTTTCACTATCTTTTGAATTTGCTTGGCACTGGTGCAATGAGCTGCTATACAAACGGTTTTTAACCCCTTTTCGCGACGCAGTTTTAAAGTGTCGCCTTGCCTATGTGTGCGATAGGGGGGTCCTTCCCACACGACCCAGAAACCGTCGGGGATAGGTCCTCCGGTCACACACGCAGGGCAAAAAGATCTCGTGTGCGATCGGGCGAGCCATCGTAGACAATTATACTGGCCCAAGCGTTTCTGTTCGTATGTTCATCCCACGCCATGAATCTCCGAAAAATGTTTCCGTTCATATGTACATCACACAATTTTTATGTGGAAACATTTGTGCAAAGTGGCCTAACGCAAACATTTGTCGGGCGGAAGGCGTGTGTGATTGTTCATTGATCCAACATGGCTACTTTCTAGAAACTGTGTGCGTTGTTTGAGGTCATCGCCCATGGTGTTGTCTGAGAAACCGTCTGCAATTCAAAACCCAATAAGCAAGCTAATTGGCCTATTATTGATAATGCATTTAGTAATCAAATTGACATTTCATATCAAACACACCATATGTTTCATAGCCGTATTACAGCAACCAGGATTTCATAGCTGAATTACATCAGAGTACAGCATCACATAGCTTCAGCACTCAGTTACACCATATAGGCATATAGGTAGCAATGCAATTACACAACAGCACGAAGTTTCACATGCAACATCTAAAACCTTTGGAAAGTAGCATCATATACGGTATATAGAGAGATGAATCTCATCTGGAAAACTGCTGAATCTGAAGGCAAATATTGAGCCTTCAATGATGTTGAATGTCCTTGCAACTTTACGCCAGTGGCTGCGGATGATTGCCCGCCCAACCTTCGTCCTCTTGAGGGAGACTTTAATATTGTAGCGTGGGTGTTGAATGAGTACCTTCCTCGCCTCTTGACCATGGAGGTGGTTTGAGAGGTAATCATCGATGAACTGCTTTGGAAAGGACTGAAAACAAAGATATGCATAAATATCTGTTCTAAATTTTGAAATGGCGCATAGGAAAAAACACAAGGTAAAAGAGTTAGTACTATCCTATAGTTGACTGATGTCTTCTTCATTGTGCAATAAAGATCTTGTTGTTATTCAACGCTAGTTTCTTTATCCTAACAATCTTTCTGAGTTTCTTGACTTGACTGATATTCATGTCCATCTCATTTCCCCATATGCAAAATGGATCGAACAGTGGGTCTAAACCTCTGACAGCAGGACCTACATGTGCAAGACCAAATTGTTAAAAACCTAAATATTAGAATGGTTCCTGCAATTGCACAATAACGTGCTATTAGCCAAAGGACCATGCATGTGCAAACCTCGATGGTAAACCTCAATGCCTCCCATTGTTTCCCTGCAACACATATAAGGCAGATATTGATCAGTTTAAGTGAGAGTTGGCATACTATCAGTAGAATATATTAATGAAAACTTGTACCCACAACAAATGAACATCACACTGCAGAATTGTACCAAAAAGTTAACTGGACACCACAACAAATGAAGCAAGCAGTTAACTGAGAACCACATTGCAGAATAGAACATATACTAGAAGATCATACAGTTAACCAAGCCTAGCATGCTTAAGAACTACTAGGAAATATAGCATTTGTGTATGTTTCTCATGTATAGAGTACATCCAAATTCGATTTTATTCCTCACATGCATAACAATAAAAAAAATGTACCCACAGGAATTGAAAATCACATTTCAGAATTGAACCAAACAGTTAACTGAACATCACAACAAATGAACCAAACTGTTAACTGAACATCACATTTCAGAAGATCAGATTGCATATTAACATAACAGAGGACAATTCACTAGAAAGCACCGGAGGCGGCCTTTAGAAAACACCACAAACTGTCATTTAAAGCAGCCAACCACGTGGCGGCATCCGCGCGCGAGGGGTCGACGGTGGCCTCGACGGCGAGGTGCTCCTCCAAGATCTGGTGGTCGGCACGCATGGCAGCCCTCGCGACCTCATCCGCGCGTGCGGCCGCGATTTGCTTCACCGGTGCCAGATGCTCCATGAGTTCCTGGCTATAATGCGTGAACCATGGCTATGGGCGGTGCTTATTTGGAGGATGGGGCACTGATTTGGGTGGAAGATGTCACGTCGGCGGTCGAGGCTTGTGGGATGGAGAAGGAGGAGGAGGATGGGGTGAGGTGTGGATTACCTGACTATATGGATGAGGCCGCGCAGCGGGAAGGAGCACCGCCGGCGATGAGGCGGCGCTGCAAAGCAAGCAGTGAAGGTTTGAACTTGGAAAGGAAGGAGGAAACAGTGGAAATGTGGCTTTTGGTGGGGGGGAGGCGGCGGGGACCTACATATTTCCGCGGTTGCCGAAAATTTACGAACGGTGCAGTGAAAAACTGGCGCGCAAGTGTGGTTGACGCGCGGCCGGTGGACTATAGCCGACGAACCTTCCTGCGTAAGCCATACATGAGGGAGCCCCAAGATATTTTATACTGCATCACACACGATTGTTGCTAACAAACTGTTTGTGGTGTAATTAACTTTTTCATTTTGATTTGAAAGACAAAATGGGGTTACGGCAGGAAAGGTCGCTGTTTGAATTGCTAGAACATTTATCTGCAGTGAACATGCAACTATAGGAGTGTCGTGCTAAAATTTGGAATTATTCTGGGTTCGTTTGGCATTTTTTATACATTAATTGAATTTTCTAGGCATTCAATGTGCATAATTCAAATTTGAACTACAAGCACATGCTCCAGTGCACTAAAATGGGTTGAAAAATCGTATATGTGTCCTTGGTTGAATGTTTACGTCCCATACAAGAAATGGGAGTGAATTTCAAACATCTGGGCATCGTGGCTCGGCCGAAAACATTGAGAAACATGGTTTTTAAATTCCAGTAAATCCAAAAATTGCCTAAAAATCACGGAACTTGGCATGGTGTCTTGACATGGCACCAACACGCTGTGGTAAAAATTTTGTTCGATTTGAGACAAGTTTTGGTATAAGCTTCTTACAAACCGGAGCTTCTCTCAAGAAGGCTCATGGTTCCGATAGGGGACGTATCACCTTTGTGGGCGAAACGACATACGCTACCTCTTCCTGCCTTGTTTTTTTTACAGAGGCAACAAAGACCAATAGGAGTGTCGTGCTAAAATTTGGAATTATTCCGGGTTCGTTTGGCCTTTTTTATACATTTATTGAGTTTCTAGGCATTTAATGTGTATAATTCAAATTTGAACTACATGCACATGCTACAGTGCACCAAAATGGGTTGAAAAATCGTATATGTGTCCTTGGGTGAATGTTTGGTCCCATACAAGAAATGGGAATGAATTTCAAACATCTATGCATCCTGGCTCGGCCGAAAACATTGAGAAACTTGGTTTTTAAATTCCTGTAAATCCAAAAATTGCCTAAAAATCACGGAACTTGGCATGGTGTCTTGACATGCTATGGTAAAAAAAATTGTTCGATTTGGGACAAGTTTTGGTATAAGCGTCTTACAAACCGGAGCTTCTCTCAAGAAGGCTCATGGTTCCGATAGGGGGGATGTGTCACCTTTGTGGGCGAAACGACATATGCTGCCTCTTCCTGCCTTGATTTTACAGAGGCAACAAAGACCAATAGGAGTGTCGTGCTAAAATTTGGAATTATTCCGGGTTCGTTTGGCATTTTTATACATTAATTGAGTTTTCTAGGCATTTAATTTGCATAATTCAAATTTGAACTACAGGCACATGCTCCAGTGCACCAAAATGGGTTGAAAAATCATATATGTGTCCTTGGGTGAATGTTTAGGTCCCATGCAAGAAATGGGATTGAATTTCAAACATCTGGGCGTCGTGGCTCGGCCGAAAACATTGACAAACTTGGTTTTTAAATTCCTGTAAATCCAAAACTTGCCTGAAAATCATGAAACTTGGCATGTTGCCTTGACATGGCACCAACATGCTGTGGTAAAATTTTTGTCCGATTTTTTGAAGGCGCACAGATTAACAACCAACAAAGTCATTTTGGAACAAAGAGCTGCCACGTTACAATCGGAAACATAAGTGCTATTCAAACCGTGGGCGTTGTACTAACCATTTACGTGCCGCCACGCGTCCCCATTTTTATTGGCTAGGAGGCGACGTGCGGGGTAGCTATTTGAGTAGACGGGAGGCGTGGAGCAGACTGCTGCGCAGGCTCACCGGGAGGCGAGCCCTTTGACCTCCATCTGCCCACCTCGCTCCCAACTTCTCCATTAATGGCACCCGAGCCCCAGTTTTAAAGGCTTGGCTAGGCCTCAGTCGACTAAGATTTAAGAGAGAGAAAAGAAAATCTGAAAAGAAAATTTTGCATGGATCTTGATGTAAGATCTCACGGACATAGCATCGACTGAGACTTAGCAAGACTGATATATATATGAAGACGATGGCAATGGATAATAATAACTGTCTTACATATTCAGGAAGATAATTAAAGATGCCACATGCGGCAATGCCCAAAAGACACAAGGGCAAAAGAAGGAAGACACAGACAACGATCTGGGTCGCTGCTCTCTACTTCACCTTGGTCTACTACGCCATCTTCGTCATTTCGTCCACCTTGATCTCCTTCACGTCCTCAATCCATCGCTTGCGAGCATCCACGGATTTGTCCAGGAGCATGTCATGCTCAATGCGGAGATTAGCATTCTCGTCCATAAGTTTCCTGACCATGACGGCCGTCTTCTCCAACACGGCAGTTGTCTCCTCGTGCTGCTTCGCCATGCCGGCGATCTTCGCCCTCAGCAGGTCGCGCTCGGTGCGGAGCCTCACCTTGTCACCCCGTAGTCCCCGGATGACGCTGGTGGACTTATCCAACGCGGCATAGCTCTCCTCCTGCAGCTTCGCCCAGCGGGCGATGTCATCGTCCATCAGCTTATTGAGCATAGCATGCATGCACCTGTGAGAGCCCTCGAGTGCCCGCGATAAATCCATCCAGGCCGCCGCGACGTGGCAGGACCTCTATCCTGCTTCGGCGGCTTGGCGGGACATCTGTGCCGCTTCCGCGGCACGGCCGGACCACTCTGCTGCTTCGGCGGTGTAGCGGGACCTCAGTGCTGTTTCGGCGGCACGGCGCGACCTCCGTGCTGCTTCGGCGGCGTGGCGGGACCTCCGTGCTGCTTCGGCGGTGCGGCGGGACCTCTCGGCTGATATCACGGCCAGGCGGGACATCTCTGCTACTTCGCTCGCCGCTCCGTGGTCATTTCTCGACCAAGAACTCCTCCCACGGGCCATGGCAGATGCAAGGAAGGATGAAGACTTGTTTGTTTGTTGATGAGGAATTGAGGAGGAATGTGCAGTCATTTTCGAGTAGGTGGTATTTATAACCTAGTAATAAGGTGCTAAGTGGGAAAACGTTTAGGTTTTCATCGGTGTGAACAGGTTTGCCCTTACATATCGGAGTGAATCGGAGTAATTTGGAATGTGACGGGAAAGAAGCTCAAAATTATTTGACGGTTCCGGTTTTGAAGTGCGGCATGATTCCCAGATGGTGTAATTTATGTGGGCAAGCATTCTCGGATGCGTACGTGGCGTGTGCACCGCAATCGGCGATGTCAGCACATGACTTGTTCCATCAACCGTGTGCACTTGTTATTACCATCGCGCACAATTCTTTTAATTTGAATGTGTGCCCGTATATCGTAGACTCCTTGATCTGGCTGGCCGTTTCTGTTGTGTTGGGTAATCGCAAACAGTTCATCCGAGCGAACCGCATGCCATATATCGCACACACCTTGATCTGCCTGACCGTTTCTGTTGTGTTGGTTAATAGCAAACAGTTCATCCAAGTGAACTGTATACCGTGTATCGCACACACCTCGATTTGGCTGATCGTGTTTGTTGTTCTGTCTTATCGCAAACAGTTCGTATGGATCAACTATATGCCACGTATCGTACACGCGTCTCTAATCTGAATCATGTTTGTTGTTCTGTCTTATCGCAAACAGTTCATATGGATCAACTGTATGCCACGTATCACACACGCGTCTCTAATCTGAATCGTTTTTTATGTCTCCGGCATCGCAAACAGTTCATCTTATTGGGGACGGTTTTAGTACGACACCGTTTGCGATTAATGCATCGCACACAGTTTGGTCGCGGGGTCTCTGATTGATGTGTCGCGTTAGGACCATCCTGTAGTAGTGTGGTGTCCAACCTACAATTTTTTGCTACCCATTTAGCATGGCTAAGCATCTATCATAGCATAAAGCTATGCCCACCAAAATATTCCCGGGTTGACAAGGACAAGTATTATTGACATCTAGGGTGTCACCTATAACATGCAAATAGGGTCAACTAAACTAGCAATGCATATACTCATAGCCATACTTTTCAATTCATGAAAATACTTCTACTTCATGATAAAAACAAATGGGAGTTCAACATGGCCAAAAGGTGCTTGCTGGCTCAGTAAGGTCTTCAAAAGCTTCTAGTCCTTCTCCAATTCCTTCGTCTATGTCATTATCTAATGTCGAAACAAAACCCGATAAGCAAAGGAAAAATAGGGCAGAAACATAAAAGTGCTCTAAAAATATTGGAATCACTTTTCTTGGACTTCTCTATTTATATGAAAAAACAAAGTGACCCTGCTGGTTTGAGAGCGATAGCGATTTTTATTCAACTCACCAAAGATGGATTAAAGAAGGAAATGACATTGATAATGACTATACATAAAAGCTTTCTGTAAAAATGAGTGAATGCACTCATTAAATAGGTTATGAATTTAGAAACATTTAGGAATATGTTTCACTTGATTTTCCTTGATTTCCAAAGTTAACATATATGAAGAAATGGCCTAAATATTAGGTGATGCAAAAATATAGCATATGAAAAATGTTCATGTTAACCTACTAAATAGAGCAGGATTTGAAACATGAAGGAATTTGAATCAACCAAATTGGATTTCATTTGAGTCCTGGGAAAATATTCAAAGTCCACTGGAAAAAGAAAAGAGAAAGCCAACTGAGCCAAACGGGTCGAAACGGCCAGATCTGGCATAGCTAGCACGGCAACCGTGCGCGAGCACGCGCAGACGTTTGAACCTGGTAGGCGGGCAGCGAGACAGAGGGGAGGAGGGAATGATGGCATGCGTGGCCCGCCTATCATCCCTAACCTCGGTCAGGGGCACGACGGTGCTCACCGACGATGCTAGAGACAGCGACCGGTGAAGCTGGCGATGCAGAATAACGTAAGGACTCCCGCACGTCGATGGGTAGTTGAGGGAGCAGCCGGCGATGACGGAGTCGATGGCAACATTGATGGCCTGCAAGTGCACATGGTTTAGTTGTAGCCTTTTCGAAGTAAGAGTATCAATCCCACAGGGAGCACAGGAATTAGGCGTTGCCTCTTGTAGTGAATTATGGATTTGTGCATGCAAATAATTGTAGACTCCAGACAAAGCGAGGGCAGAAATAAATGATTGTTTTGGTGAAGAGAAAACTAAACATAAAATTAATGAAACAATAGTAAAAACAGTAGCACGAGTAACAAGTGGAACTGACAGAGGAGTAAGCCATTCTTAGGGAGTCTATAATTCTCATTGGTATGTTTCTAACGTAACCTATGCATTAGCATAATATTGTGTGGATACTTGAGCCACTCCTGATGATTATGCTGGGCAGAGCCGGGTACAGAACATGTTCTACTCCGGGTAGACTTTGTGGCACGCACGCCACTACCATAATCTCCCCCTGTAGGTTACAACTATGGTAATTAAGGGTTGCCCCATGGACGCGGTCTCTCTAAGGGGTGAAGGCTTTTACTGTCACCTTGAATTACCTTCACGTCCTAACTTCACAACGACAATGATAAACTTCGTGGCCTTACGGCGGTATTGCTGAGTGGGGCCCCTTCACAACATTCACAAAGTTTATTAAACTAAGCATTCAACAGAGGATCTCATATCCAATATAACATTTCAGATCCTATACATACCAAGGTTCATCCATATCCCCGAGAACTAAGGGGTTTACTCGCACCTGGAGACAACAAGCATCATGGAAACGGTGATGATAAACATGGATGAATCACACAAGTAACACACAAGACGATCCACTAGGGTTCCTGATGTTACAATGAGATGTAGATGGATGTGGATGATGATGACAGTGGTGATGATGTTGATGACAGTGGTGACGATGTTGGCGTCTCCTTGCACGTGTGGTGGTGAAGATGGCAATCTCCTCCTTGTCAATCCCTCCTCCGGATGACTCCGGAGGCTAGGGTTCAGTCTTCGGGATGTGTTTCTGGTGTGTGTGTTCATCTGTTCCCCGATCCAAATTCACGGGGAGGAAGTAGTGGCTGAGGCGATGGCGTTGGCACTTCATACGAGCGGGCGCACTCGTATGTTAGGCCATCTTTTGCTCTGGAACCGCAGTGTGGACTTCTCCTTTGTCCCTTTCCTTCTTTCTTTTCATGGTAGTCAATTATCACATTGAATAACATGATTCCACCATAATTTTCAGGGATTCCTTCCATAGAACTTCATTTACTCCAAAAGACATTACCTGGGGAATACCGACAAAAAGTAGTGCGCGAATGCGGTAAAATTCCAAAAATCCTACTGTGTAGGCACAAACTAACTATCAAAATCATCACATATTTTTGATTCACCAACTCCCCCAAGCTTAAGTCTTGATCGTCCCCGAGCAAGTATCATAGCTTGTAAAGAACAAGGTCAACTTTGGATTTATGAGATGCGGATATTTGTAGAAGTATTAGTCCATTACTGGTTATCGAAACAATTGGAGATAAAGAAAATCGTGACAAGTGATAACACATCTCCACCGTTAGGATGATCATGAAGGCTTCCACACATTTTTACTTAATTCTCTAGTGGACAAACCATAGCTCTATACCCTAATTCATATTTGTTTCAACTGGGCAAGTACTAAGGAATCTTCTTCCCTCCTTTTTCAGAAAATTATTGATTGTTTTATCTCTTGTCACCGGAACATGTTTATACACCCATCTCACACTTTAGTCTCATGTGACATGTAAGCTAAACATATTCCTCGTGAGAACTTAGAAAAGCATTTTTAATTTGAGAGGGTTCTTATTTGCCCTGCTGCTTGCACCATTTAATTTGTCAATTGAACCTCTAATGTATTAGCACATATAGTTATGTCTCTCCCTTAAAAAAATTATAACAACAATGTGGAAGACATATGATCATTACACTAGTGATTATGCCCTACAACTTAGATCATGACCATCAAACCGTACGTTCTCGCAAAGCAATAATGATACTACACATCAAGACATCCAAATACTCATTGGAAAGAATCCTCCCTCGTTCAAAGAGGAATTTGATAGTTCAACCTTATTGAAATAAAAACTGCGAGGTAATCTCGACTTGCTGAAAGTAAATGCATAAAGATAAAGATACAAAGTATTCTAGAATCTCCCCCAAGCTTACAATCAAGCCAGAGAGAACCCGGTACCTAGCGTTTTATGCTCACTCCTGGATATCCTTGCAAGCGGTAGAGATGTTCTTGAAGCGTCCCTTGATCTCCTCAATCACCATCTGCTGCTCACCCACAACCCTCCTCAAGAACTCAAGCGGTTCAGTGTTTTGATTAAGAGTTTCAACCATGAGAACGATCTTATGGAAGAGACCATCGACCCGTGCTTCCAGGTCTTTGCTCATCAACCAATAAGAATCAAGCGCTCACCGATAGTATTCACACAGGCTTTAGGGACTTGCTCAAGATTCTTGATCTTTTTGATTATCTCCTCTAGGGTCGGTGGATCCTTTCCCCACTCCTTTTGAGGTGGCCCAAGAGAAAATAATGGAATAGATCCGCGGATATTGAACCGGTAAGGATTTGGAGGATACTCTTCTGGAGTGGATTCATCACCCCCCTCTTGTTCTGGTCCTTCCTCCTTGATCTCTACAATCTTCTTCTTCTTGCCGGTCTCCTCCTCCGGGCGCGGTTCGTCCTTGAGACTCATCTTCCTCAAGTGCTCCCATCCAGCGGGAATTACCTCCTCCAGGTTAGGAAAAGGGATGATGTGAACGTAGGACGACGAAGACCCGTTGTTCACGGCGGCGATCGTGTTCTTCAACCTGTAGCTAGAAGTTTTTGGCGGAGGTGACATGCAAAAGAAACTTCAGATTAGATTGGTTTATGGCCAATGGACGTGGCCCTTAGCCTTTTATAATAGTCTAGAACCATGGTAATCTCGAGATTAGGCTTAGTGATGAAGTTAGAAAGAAATCAAATAAAATCAGGAAAGAATCGAGCGTAATAGACCGGTCGACGGCCATCCATACGAGCGGACGGGCTCGTATGGTCGGTCGTATGACTGGTCGTCGAGGCCTTTTTTTTCAAACCTGTTGCAGAGGCTATTGCATCATACGAGTGCATGTACGAACAGTCACGCTCATACAGAATGCCGCCGTTGGCTCTGTCGTTGAAGCGCCTGGTGTCGAGGGAGCATACGAGCAGCTATACGACCGTGTGTGGTTGTATGCTAGGACGTCATTTGTTCTGTTGTCGACGTCGTCTCCGTCCTCCTCGCATACGAGCTCTCATACGACTGCATGCGGTCATATGGTACGCCGTCTTTAGTTTTGTTGACCTCCTTGTTAAATTTTTCCTTAGAGAAATTTCTTCCCTGTAAGGTTAGTAACAAGGCAACCCAACTCTAGACAAAAACTTAGCAATTTAGCGCCTAATAAAATAGGTCAAAACAAACCATAATGAAGCTTCTAACAACACTAAAATTTACATCTAGTTAAGAACGTGAAACTTACTCTATCATACCTTCACTTTTAATTTCGCCGCAACCGCCAAAACTCTTAAATATCGGCCGTCCGCCCGCAACAAACACCCGCAGCCACCCACAGCGCGCCACGTGGCACCTCTGCCACGATCGGCCGAAACATAACAGTTTCAATTTCAGATTTCTTTCGAATCTTTCTTTTAGCATATGTTTAGATCTATAACTCCAAATTTAGTGATTCTTTTTCCTATGGTTTCACAAAAATCTCATCTACCCAGAGAACCAAATTAAAAATATTTTTGAACCTTTTAAATATGAATTTCACCAGATTTGCTTTAAACCCTAGATTGCTAATAACTTTTATTTAAAAATAGGTTTTTACTTAATTATTTTTGCTACTGATTTCTATAGGTTATACCTATCCAGTGGACTAATAAAAATATTTTTTGTTTATATAAAAAAATGCATCTGATCAGATTTGAGATCTATCTTAATTAGGCCATCACTTTTGTATTATTAAACTTTTTCAGTTGATTCTTTTTGCTAGTTAAAACTAATAGCAAATACTTTCTGTTAAACTAAAGTTTTATAATATTTTCTTCTGTTAAAAATTATGTTCTGTACAGAAACTTTATGTGATTCTTTTTGGAGTTTCGTGAGTTTTTATTTGGTTTCTTTTTTATCTTGGAGCGATTGCTTATGTGTGGTTATAATTGCTTGCTTACGATAGATTGATCGGAGTGTGACGAGTAGAACTATCAGGATTTATGAGTGCGAAGAATCTTCATCACCTATTACCAGGCAAGTTCACTTTGATCATATTTTGAATACCTATGATTTTATTGCATTAGTGTCACTTCTTCCTCTTGCATCCAATAGGAATATTGAAACTTGTAACCTGAGTAGAATCTTGAGGTAGGAACCCATGCCCTTGTCACCAAGCCCCGGGAATCATTGTTAAGTTAGTTGCAGCTATGCTTTAGTAGACGGGGATTGGTATGAGTGTTTCATGTGAGATGTGAGTGTGATAATAATATCTGGATCAACCTCAAGACTACAAGACCTCAATATTTCAATACACCTCTGGGTGGACTGCTTGCAAGAAGAGGGGATCCTAGGGATTGACTAGTGATCACCCGGTTCTACGGACTCAAGAGCGGATCCTAGGGATTGACTAGTGATCACCCAGTACTACATCCTGGGGGTTGACCAGTCATTACCCGGGGATCATAGGGATTGACTAGTGATCACCCAGTTTCCTGGGGATTGACCAGTGATTAACCAGTTTTACCAGGGGATCCGAGGGATTGACCAGTGATCACCCAGTTTTACGAAAGGCCACCCAGGCCCAAAGAGATTGATGGATCTTTGAAGACCGGAAGCTTCTGTGTGCAGCCGCAAGCTATTATGGGCTATAGCATAGTCGAGTACATTGGAAAGACTATGTCTCGGTCATCCTGTTCTCAAATGCCAGGCAGTGCGAGGACTTCAAAGGAGGCGATCGAGTCTTGCGGGGAAAAGTGCACAAACCTCTGCAGAGTGTTAAAACCTAATCGATTAGCCGTGTCCCCGGTTACGGACAATTTGAGCATCTGGAATTGGATTGTCTGGATATTCTCAACACAATTAATGTTAATGAGTGGGATTTTATTAATAATTTGGGATATGAGAATTGGTTGGCGGAACCATCTCATTAACCACCAACTTTTGTAGTACTATTTCTTACCGCTCTTTTGTTGTTGGGAAAAACTAGCTTTTATGCAAAACTCAGACTCAGATCCACCACAGCCATATTCATATAGTGTCATGGTTTTGTCACGGCAGATGTCCTCGTGAAAAGGACTTAGCGGTGAGGCCATCGCAACTCGGTGGTAGCTTGAACGGGGTTGGTCGGAATCAAGAGACGCGAGTTTTACCCAGGTTCGGCCCCTCGCGGTGGAGGTAAAAGCCTACGTCCTGCTTGATTGCTATTGATAATGATGATCTCGACTACAAGGGTGCTATTTCGCTACCTCTATCTCGAGAGCTAGTTTTTCTGTCTCTCCTGACTTGTCCCTCTTGGGGTGCCTTGCCCCTCCTTATATAAGTTGAAGGGGCCGGCTTACATGTAGAGTCCTAGTTGGATTAGGACTAGTCTATTTTCTATTACAAGTCGAATCCTAGTCCGGGTCTTGCTTCCCTTGTCAGGGAACTTTCCTCTTCTTGGACTTTCTCCACGAGCTGGTCCATTGGGCTCCCCTTAAGCCGGCCTCCTGCCGGGTCTCGCCCTGGGCCCTTGGTCTCTCCTTGTTGTCTCGCCGTGACCCGGACTATGAGATGACCCATAGAGCCTCCTGACTCTTGGCCGGGTCATAACCGTGGGGAATATCCCCAACATATAGTGATAGAGTTATTCTCCTTTGCATTCACATGTGATCTTGTCGGTACATTCAATGTACTGACCTACACGGCTGCAACGTATCATGTTGCAGATATTTTTCTACGACGAGTAAGAGACGATATAGGGTTACGGTCTACACTCAACTTGCCGATGGCGTTGATGGGACTCCACACCCCTATTGCTATGTTTCCGCTGTGACATATATAAGGTATACTCTGGATCTACGATATTTATTTTACATGTGATGTTATGGTATTTCATCGAAGTACTATGTGTGCCAGCATATTGATCCATGGAAGGCACAGAAAGCACAGAGACTTGACCGTATTGGGTCGGGTCGCTACAGAGATGGTATCAGAGCATATGTTCACTGTAGGACGTGACCCTAGAAACTGGAAAGCCCTAGGACAGGATATCTCTGAAACTTTATTTTCAAAAGATCATTTACTTCGCATCCTTTTCGGATTTTATCAAATAGTCGCTCTTACCTCAAGTAGATAGAATACACCCTTTTCCCTTTTAACCACACGGAGAATCAACTGAGGACCACCTCAGAGTACAAGGATTGAAGCTACAACAATTGAAGACTCCGAAGACCCTGAAGAACCCCAATATGACTTTTAGAAGACCAAACCCCTGTTATATACTCACGTTAGATGCGATGATTTGTGAGCTGTCATTTTGTGATGTTTTTCGACAGCCACAAATAAAATCTATTTTCAAAAATATATTGTTTGTGTTGTGTGTATCTCTCTCTATCCCTCTCTCGTATCTCATCCTAAAACCCTTGGACCCAATAGATGATGAATGAAGATGGACATGTATTTCCGAGATCGATGACTCAGCTGGAGGTAGAACAGTGGATACAGAACATGGAAGATCGCATGAAGGAGTACGGTGTTGGAAGAGAGTATATGGTTCCATACACCCTACGGTACATCACACAAGGTACTGCAACATGGTGGGAGATACGTCAAGCTATACAAGGATGGAATGGAGCAAATGCTTGGGAAGAATTCAAGATGATCCTATTGAGATCCCGTCTTATCCGGAAGCACTGTGATAACCCGAAGAAGAAACCTTGTGCATGCAAGATTTGCGGAGAAATAGGACACACCCAGGAAGAACACAAGGATGAATGCCCTCATTGTGAAGAAAATCACCTAGAGGAAGAATGCCCAACTAGGCAGGTGACATGTTTCTTGTGTGAAGGAACTACTCATTCCCCAGCTCAGTGCCAAATTTACCCCAAGGTACAAGAAGTCATCAAGCAACAGAAGAAAGCGATGAAGGAAGCTCTCAAGGAAAGTTTAGAAGACCCTGTGATGAAGGAAGATGTTAAAGACACAGATGAAGAAGGCCTAAACAACTTTTATTCCAATGCCTATTATTCATGTGGAGAAGGACATTTTTCACAGTATTGCACGAAGGAAAGAAAAGAGTATCTGGGAAACTTCCCGACAGAAGAAGTGGAGTTTGATCCACAAGAAATAGAAGGTTTGATCGGAACGAAGAAATCCAGGAAGAAGAAGAGAAAGTATACCAAGAAGAGCCAAATCCCTGCACAGAAGGACCTGAGTTATATCACATGTTTCAAGTGCAAGACCTTAGGTCACTACGCCAATATGTGCCCAGGAAAGGAGCCAAGAACCCAAGGAGCAGACACAATCACCAAGAAGCCCCGAGACTTGTCAGGAAGTCATCTGTTTACGTTGCAAGGAAGTAGGACATGGTGCCAGGGAGTGTTCAGATAAGAAGAAAGCTTGAGTGGAGTACTTCAGATTTTGGTGCTGGAATAAGGAAAGTAATAAATATAGTAGGAAGCACTTTTATATTCATGAGTATAAGGAGTTGAATTATGTAATGGAAGTCTCAGAGATTGTAATGAATTCATGAATCAATAAAATTAATGCATCATGATTTCATTTGTTGAATTGTATGAGTTGATACTCTATAAACAAGGATTTTGACCATTTTCGAGGATATGAGAAATATGGTCGGTGGATGGATTGTGCAGTACATTTTAAGGGTAGTAATACCCTGTGTAAACACTAGACCAATGGAAAGCAAAATGTTGGAGTTTTGACAAAATGAGTTGGAGTTTTGTTTTCGTTATGATCGTTACCCCAAGAGTATGAAGGAATGAAGTATTATTGGATTTAAAGGAGGTGTAATGTTGGAATATGGAACATTTGTAACTCCAAGGATGAGTTAAAGTTGTACAAGTATTGAAGTGGGCCCATAACCCACAGGACCCAGGATTTGCTAAGGAAAACAAGCCCAATCTTGTTGAAGAAGGAATCCTGAGGAAGCTACGATTTCATCAGCAGACGTTTCATAGGAGGTTACGTAAACCCCGAGAGTTGTGAAGAAACGATAGATGTATGTTTGGCTTGCAGAACCAATGGATTTACCCAAACCCAGATCGAGGACAAGAGAAATTCTGCAATGCTTGTGAGAATGCCCGAGTGTTAGCAAACGAGATTTGCTAAACCTTATACAGAGTAATGATTTGGGTGCGACATGGCTTGGCCACCATGACGACTTACTCTTATCATTCGCTCTCGCTATTTGGAATGGAAAATCTGGAGTGACTTACCTATGGTAGAGAGACGACGATCGTTGAAACCTTGTTTAAGCCTTAGAATGATATGTTAAGAAACCCTGGTACCAGGTAGTTGTTGCCAAACGTAGGTTATACGGTGAGATTCAACCCAGACCATTTTCTTACAGGAGCCATTATTTGATGACCACCATGAGATTATCGATAGTTGATTAGTCTTGGCGCCAGACCTGTCAGCCAAGAAAATTCAGTATGTGGAAGAACATTCTTTTGGAAAAAGGACTCAAGATCTTGAGGAAACATTATGCAAATACCCGAAAAGCATCAATGACAGCGTTATTCAATGGTGTCAACACTGAGACGGAAGTACCCAAGACTTGGATGGACCCGTGACTCTGATTTTAAGGGTGGTAGCACCCCAGACCTTTGTGGCGATCAATGGATTCTCAAGAAGGCCCCCGAACCCTAACCTTTTCTTTCCAGCCTCTTCGAATCTCGAGGGCGAGATTCATTTTAAGGGTGGTAGGTTTGTAACATCCCAAAATTCTAAATTTTGGAATGTTATATTAATTAAGTAATAATGATTGCTTGTGTGATTGTTGGGTGAAATTGAGTGGAATTTGAAACTTTTTGAAAGTTAAATGAGAGGGAATAAAAGGACTTTCTCAAACTTTCATTCTTGCTTTTGGTTCCCATGGAATTCAAAATTTAAATTCAAAACAAATCCTAGAGTGAAGATAACATGACTTCTTCCATTTGAAAAAGGAGTTTTGAAAATATTTGAATTCCATTTGAAAATAATTCAAACTCAGAAGCTTTATGCCACTCAAGGATTTTCATGAGAGAAGATAATAGGACTTCTTCAAAATTATGAAATAGAGTAGGGAGTGATGAGTACCACTTTCAAAACTTATTTGAAAGCCTATTTGGAAGTTTTTCTCTTTTATGTTGGAATTTCAAATCATCTCAAATTCTCTGAATTAAAAAAAATTGAGTGAAGGTAACATGACCCTTCAAAATTCAGAGAAGAGTTTAAAAGTATTTGAAGAAAGAAACTATTTGCAAAAGATTTGAAAATCAAATTCAAATCCAATTTGAAGTTATTACAAAAATAATAATTTTTTTAAGTAATTTATTTGCCTCTGAAAAATAGTTCATATTTTTCTATGTTTTATTCTAAGAATTTTGATATATATTTTGCCTATGCAAAATTTATATTTATTTTTCTTTTATAACTTTCCTTCTCTGTTCTATTAAAAAAAGGAACCGGCCGGCCAGCCCAGCCGCCAACCGACCGGCCCAGTCGGCCTTTTGGCCTTAGCCCACGTGCGGGCGCGAATTCGCTTCGCCCTGGCCAACCGATGCCTCCCTCTCTCTCCCGCTGCCACTGACGCCCGGAGCCCACTTCTCCTTCCTCCTCCCGCACGCAACAGCCGAGTCCGGCTCGCGCACGACGCCGCCGCCGCGTCCGATTCTCTCGGGATTGCGTCCCCGGGATTGCCCCTCCAAGTTCTTGTCCTATAAATACCCACGCCACCTCTCGTCCGATCCCCTCAAAAGTTTTCGCCCGAGACCACCCAAGCTTCCCGCACGCGAGAAACGAATCTCGCCGGAGCCGAAGTTCTTCACCAGAAGATTCCGCCGCCGGTGAGCTCCCTCGAGTTACCTACCTCTGTCCATTGTTCTCTCCGTCACCTTGCCCTTCGATTTGACAAGCATTTACCCCTTCTCTTCGATCACAACCGCGAGCCCGAGCTCGTCCGTCCTCACCGGAGCGCCCGGAGCCCCGAAGCTCCGCCGTGCTCGCCTCGCCGCCATCCTTTGTCTCCGAGCTCCGCCGACACCACCTCCGAGACCCCCTCGTCGCGCCGCATCCACCCGACGTCTCTGCTGCCGTAAACGACCACCGGAGCACCGCCGACGACCACGCCCGACACCATCGCCGCCGTCCTCCATCGCGGTAAGCCGCCGGCCCTTCTCCTCCATTCGATCTTCCTTTAACGCCCAAGATTAGATTAGACGAATATTTAGGTTTTATTTTTATTAGATCGGTTTAGTTACGGTTTTATTCCGGTTTAGATCTAACCGAGCCGTCGGTTTTCTTTTAATTTAGCCGCAACCGCCGAAACTCTTAAATATCGGCCGTCCGCCCGCAACAAACACCCGCAGCCACCCACAGCGCGCCACGTGGCACCTCTGCCATGATCGGCCGAAACATAACAGTTTCAATTTTAGATTTCTTTCGAATCTTTCTTTTAGCATATCTTTAGATCTATAACTCCAAATTTAGTGATTCTTTTTTCCTACGATTTCACAAAAATCTCATCTACCCAGAGAACCAAACTAAAAATATTTTTGAACCTTTTAAATTTGAATTTGACCAGATTTGCTTTAAACCCTAGATTGCTAATAACTTTTATTTAAAAATAGGTTTTTACTTAATTCTTTTTGCTACTGATTTCTATAGGTTATACCTATCCAGTGGACTAATAAAAATAATTTTTGTTTATATAAAAAAATGAATCTGATCAGATTTGAGATCTATCTTAATTAGGCCACAACTTTTGTATTATTAAACCTTTTCAGTTGATTCTTTTTGCTAATTAAAACTAATAGCAAATACTTTCTGTTAAACTAAAGTTTTATAATATTTTCTTCTGTTAAAAATTATGTTCTGTACAGAAAATTTATGTGATTCTTTTTGGAGTTTCGTGAGTTTTTATTTGGTTTCTTTTTTATCTTGGAGTGATTGCTTATGTGTGGTTATAATTGCTTGCTTACGATAGATTGATCGGAGTGTGACGAGTAGAACTATCAGGATTTATGAGTGCGAAGAATCTTCATCACCTATTACCAGGCAAGTTCACTTTGATCATATTTTGAATACCTATGATTTTATTACATTAGTGCCACTTTTTCCTCTTGCATCCAATAGGAATATTGAAACTTGTAACCGGAGTAGAATCATGAGGTAGGAACCCATGCCCTTGTCACCAAGCCCCGGGAATCGTTGTTAAGTTAGTTGCAGCTATGCTTTAGTAGACGGGGATTGGTATGAGTGTTTCATGTGAGATGTGAGTGTGATAATAATATCTGGATCAACCTCAAGACTACAAGACCTCAAGATTTCAATACACCTCTGGGTGGACTGCTTGCAAGAAGAGGGGATCCTAGGGATTGACTAGTGATCACCCGGTTGTACGGACTCAAGAGCGGATCCTAGGGATTGACTAGTGATCACCCAGTACTACATCCTGGGGGTTGACCAGTGATTACCCGGGGATCATAGGGATTGACCAGTGATTAACCAGTTTTACCAGGGGATTCGGAGGATTGACCAGTGATCACCCAGTTTTACGGAAGGCCACCCAGGCCCAAAGAGATTGATGGATCTTTCAAGACCAGAAGCTTCCGTGTGCAGCCGCAAGCTATTATGGGCTCTAGCATAGTCGAGTACTTTGGAAAGACTGTGTCTCAGTCATCCTGTTCTCAAACGCCAGGCAGTGCGAGGACTTCAAAGGAGGCGATCGAGTCTTGCGGAGAAAAGTGCACAAACCTCTGCAGAGTGTTAAAACCTAATCGATTAGCCGTGTCCCCGGTTACGGACAATTTGAGCGTTTGGAATTGGATTGTCTGGATATTCTCAACACAATTAATATTAATGAGTGGTATTTTATTAATAATTTGGGATATGAGAATTGGTTGGCGGAACCATCTCATTAACCACCAACTTTTGTAGTAATATTTCTTACCGCTCTTTTGTTGTAGGGAAAAACTAGCTTTTATGCAAAACTCATACTCAGATCCACCACAACCATATTTCATATAGTGATAAAGTTATTCTCCTTTGCATTCACATGTGATCTTGCCGGTACATTCAATGTACTGACCTACACGGCTGCAACGTATCATGTTGCAGATAGTTTTCTACGACGAGTAAGAGACGATATAGGGTTACGGTCCACACTCAACTTGCCGATGGCGTTGATGGGACTCCACACCCCTATTGCTATGTTTCCGATGTGACATATATAAGGTATACTCTGGATCTACGATATTTATTTTACATGTGATGTTATGGTATTTCATCGAAGTACTGTGTGTGCCAGCATGCTGATCTAGGGATGGCACAGAAAGCACAGAGACTTGACCGTATTGGGTCGGGTCGCTACATCCTCTTATCAGAAATGTAATGCGGCTATTCGAATACTTGCATACAGAATTCCCGGTGATCTTGTGGATGAGTATGTCCGCATGAGTGAGTCCACAGGCCTTGCATCATTGTACAAGTTTTGCAAAGTTGTGGTTGCAGTGTTTGGCCTGGAGTACTTGAGAGAACCAAATGCTGCAGACACAATCCGGTTGTTGGCGATCAATGAATTCAGAGGCTTTCCGGGAATGCTTGGTAGCATAGATTGTATGCACTGGAAGTGGAAGAATTGTCCATTTACTTGGCATGCAGGGGCAGTATAAGGGGCATGTTAAAGCTTGCACAGTCATGCTTGAAGTTGTGGCATCACAAGATCTCTGGATTAGGCACTCTTTTTTCGGCATGGCAGCTTCTCACAATGACATCAACGTGCTTCAATGGTCTCCGGTGTTCGCATGGCTTGCAGAAGGCAATTACCCAGAGGTCAACTTTGAGATCAATAGCCCCCACTACAACAAGGGATACTACCTAGTTGATGGTATTTATCCTTAGTGGTCAACTCTTGTGAAGACAATCTCCAACCCGGTAGGAGAGAAGCGGGCTAGGTTTGCCCAAGCACAAGAGAGTGCTAGGAAGGATGTGGAGCCGTGCTCCAATCTCGATGGGGTTCAGCACCTTGCTAAAACATGGAGCCAACGAAGATGTGGGAGATGATGACTCCTTGTGTGATCATGCACATCATGATCATAAAGGATGAGTGTGATGACAACACCACGGTGAAAATGTTGAGCCTGACCATGGACCGGCAACGTTTGCAGAGTTCAACCAATTTCATCATGAAATGCGTGATTGGACGACTCACATTCAACTTCAAAATGATTTGATTGAGCATATGTGGACTCACCTAGGCAAGCAATAGATGTATCGGATCTTTTTCTTTCAATGTATTTGTGACAAATTTAAATTCATTTGGTTGTAAACTATGATATTTTTATTTAGTTGTAAACTATTTATTGTGATGTAAAACTATGCAATTTTTTATTTGCATTCATATGCATGGAATGTACTCCCTCCGTTTCTAAATATAAGCCTTTTTAGAGATTTTAATACGGACTACATACAGATATATATAGATGTATTTTAGAGTGTAGATTCACTCATTTTGCTCTGTATGTAGTCCATATTGAAATCTCTAAAACATCTTATATTTAGGATCGGAGGGAGTAATATGTTAAAATTTAGACAAAAACCGGCTGGCCGGATCAAATGGGTCGGCCGGTTGGACGCACCGGCAAGGAAAACGAGGATGAGGGCGGACGCCGCCCCTTCAGCCAACCCGAACGGACAAAAAATGGACCAAAACCGTCAGTTTGCGTCTGTTGGAGTTGGTCTGAGAGGTGGCACCAGCTCAATGGTGGGAAAAGGGAGGTATTCACACGGACTACGCCTGTCATATTTCTGACGATAGAACCAATGAATACATGGTTATATTCCTTCAAAACAAAATTTGGTCAACCTGATCCTTGGGATCACCTATAACTTATAGCCTTAATGTGGTGTCTGCTGCAGCTCCAGGGTTCACAATCTGGAGCTGGAATTCATGACAACCTACTCCTAAATCGGTGAATTCGTTAATGAGACCCTTAAATAATATCTCTAGTGAGCACTTGAAATTTTGTGAGCAGCTTTTGTCACCCTCGTCAACATCTTGCACTCCGTCTCCAGCAAGGCATCCAACTTGGGCACCGCCCATGTAAGCTTTGCATCCTACAAGGATGTCGCGCCCATACTTCCGGAAATGTCCACCAATGAAGTGCTCAAAATGCTGCAAAATGTTGTAGCCAGGTCAAATGCATGAATTGAGTCTTCGTAATACAAATACGAGTAGATCATACACAGCACAAAAGGTTCACCAAACACATTCTTCACAAACGAAATTCTATGACATCATGTGCAGATTTCCTGCCATGGTGTGAGCTATGCCTATGCATGTTATGGTAGCCGTTGGATCCTGGCCACTTTTTATCCACGACACATTTTCCTTTGAACTCTTATTGGCATACTGTTTCGGATATTCCATCTACTTGTTTGCACGTTTAAATATTTCTAACCAGGTTTCCCTAAAAAAATCCTAACCAGGTGAGACCTGGGGGATGGTTGTCAGCGCTATTTTGCTTCAGAAGGTAATCTGTGCTGCATCCTAGAGCTGTACGTGGTTGGATTTTACCCCTATTGCTATTTTGTTCAGAACGACACCAAGCCTTGTCAAAGTACAGAGTAAATGTGAAAAATCACGCTAATACGTAAGGTATCAAGTACGCTGGTCCGCAAAGATGGTTCAAAAAAACCTGGCCTTAAGCAATGAGATTCAACCTAAAAAAATGCATGGATTCTACCATAAAAAATTAACAACCTGCTCTCAGTGGACGAACAAACCTAACATATAAAACAGCACAGATTGTGCCAATCAAGCAAACAGCTAAGAACCTGTCCTCCGGCTACAAATAAACCTCCAAGAGGTCGGTACCATTTTGTAACAGAGGAAAGGGGTGCGAAAGTGTGTGTGTGTGTGTGGGGGGGGGGGGGGGGGGGGGGGGGGACCGTCTACGTTTTGAACTTCTTGTACTGTATCATGGCATACGGAGAGCCGGGGCACTAAATCAGTTGAACAAAACTGAAAAGTTGGTACCCAATAAAAAAATAAAAATAAAAGAGGCCCACAGTTCAAGCCATCCTTATGTGAACGGCGTGCGCTGGTACAAAACATTACGGGCAAACCATTCAACTGCTGGGATGGTGCGTGTGTTGACCGTGTGACATATGTCAGCCAAATGAAGTGTGTGTATCCAACACCAGGGATAGTGAGACATTTCTGATATCCAGAAAACTAGAAAAGGAAAACATAGTACCAGTGTATAGATATTCATACCTTTGGTGGATTGCGAAGAGAATACAACATGGTTCTACAGGATAGCAGAAAAGTCTCTTCATTATAAGCTAGGGACTGCTTCTCCCCATGGGGTGTGTTAGCATACACCGAATGACCAGGTTCGTTGAAATAAGGTTTAGCATTCAGCACCAAGGCTTGAATGGAGACCAGGACCTGCAACATAGTTGAAGTGGATGGGTTCCACATCTCACACCCACTACCAGTCCATGTGTTTAAGAGGCTAAGGCAGACTTTCCCACAGGCATAGAGATTTGGATTAAGCCGCAGACCTCCAGAGCGGTAATTCACTTGCTGAAAATAATAGTCACATATATACATCTCAAATTTTCTCACATCCATGCTTCAAATAGAAAGAGAAATGAAGAATGAGCTATACTATGTGTGTATACTTACAGGAGGTTTACATGGATACTGGGAAGGGAAATAGACATCAAAAAAGAACAGCCCGTCATGGTAAGGAGTGCCTGCAGGCCCAACTATGACAGCTCTAAGCAGGTCCATTCTGTCCTCATAAGCTCTTACAAATATTGTATCTGTTCAATTTGAAGAAAACTAGCAGTCAGTACATGAAACCACTGTACTCCATGAGTCCATGTTAGTGCCAAATTATATCCAAAAAGAGTACATTTGGCTAGCCTGAACTCAAAGTCATTGCAAACATGCAAATGTAGTTGTAAACATCATCGCCAGTACAACTAACCGCTGTGGACGCAAGAAGGGAGGAAAGGCAATAGAAGAAATGTGCAACGTCTTTGGCAAATAGACCATATATATTTTGTCCCTTACCTGGTAAATCTTTCCCTAGAACTTTCCATTCATGTTGAATTCTCTTCACCCAGTCCTTTGATGGCTGTTAAAGTGACAACTTAGTACTGAATTAAGAAGATGGAATGCAGACAGAGCATCAACAACAGAATACAAAGCACTACCTTCTTCACGGTCCGAAACTTCAAATAAAAGTGATCACTGTGGTCACCAACAGTATCAAACTGCTTAAATGCCTTATACTTTTCATCAATTTCGCTTTCCACAATCTTAACTTGCTGCCGCTGCTGCGTTGAATCAGCAGGGGCCACATATCCCCTTGGTAAATACAACCCCACACTAGGTGGAAAGCCATAATGATCCACATTCAAGTTAAAGCTGCTATCGTTTTCCATCAGAGGAGTGTTGTAACTATAGTTACTGAAATCATCTTCATCATAAGCGTAGTGTTCCTCTTCAACTGCCCCCAAAACATCATCAAAATAAGCTGGAAGCAATGTACCTGTATGGTAAGTTCCTACGCTTTTCCATGAATAAGAAGCAAAAGAACTTGGGCCAGCAACATCCGTAGGCAAGCCATAAAATGGAAGTTTGGGACCTCCATGGTAAGTTCCCAGGCCATCCCACGGATAAACAACTTTGGCAGAAATAGCACTTGGGCAAGCAATGTCCTCGGCCGCCAAGCCAATCTGAGTATTCCAACAGAGAAGCATGTATCGATCAATGGTAGATTGCACAAACCAATGGCACCAAAAGTAAGCAAGTACTCAAAGGATCCACCTTTGCATTCTTCCGGCAATTTACAGGATGACCAACAGCTTGTTTATTTTTGTAATCTGATGTCTTTGCATCAATGATTGTAACTCCGTCAGGATCATCATCAGCATCAAGTTCGATTATTTCATGAGGAGCAACCTGTTTATTAAACATGTGACGGTTAAAAAAGAGAGGCTGTATAGTACATTTACAGCATGAACTTCTTTGAAGACTAAAAGAAAATACAACCATTGCACTCCCACATTATACAATGCGATCACGCACTTATGTTGATTTTGTGGAGAGAGAGAGAGAGAGAGAGAGATTGCCATGCATTTTGCAAAAGGCAAAGCGAGAGAAACATGACAGCCTCATTTGGTTTCCAGTTGATGTTCTTGTAGTTTTGTGTCCATTTATGTATGTATTGTTGATTCTTCTTTTATTGATAGAGACTAACTTTCCCACATAAAACTAACAGCATAACTGTTAGGCACTGTGGCGCTCTTTACAAAAAGGAGCCACATAACAAGACTCTAGTTCGTTCATATATAGGGATAATGTATCATCTATATACCAATATAAAAAGACCCAAAGGGGCAGATCCAACTAATCTCGGCCATCAAACCATGTGCATCTAATGACCTAGATTGCTCCAATAGTGAGTGCTCAACATGTTTAGCATGCAATCATTATCATACCAAATATTAACATTAGCACAAACCATGCAATTAATACTACCTTCCCTAAAAACATATCCTACCTAATGCATCAGCATGCAATTAATGTCACCTTTTTTTTAACTCAATTAATACCCTACCTGATATCAACGTGCATTGCACGTACGCATTTACTAGTATTATTATAGGGTTAATTTGATAAATGCCACTCGAATTATGGCGATTCCGAGAAACGCCACTGCAATTTCCAAACTTTGAAAAATGCCATTTTCAGAGGCATTTTTCAAAGTCTGCAGTGGCGTTTTTCAAAATTTGCAAAATTTGCAGTGGCATTTTTCAAAGTTTGGAAAAAAAATTGACGGAGCAAAGTTTGGAAATTGCAGTGGCGTTTCTCGGAATCGCCAGAATTTGAGTGGCATTTATCCAATTAACCCATTATTATATACTCCCTCCGTCCGGTGAAAAGTGTACATATAGAAATTTTAAGACAAATTATGGAGTGGAGTCAAAAATGCATTGGAAAGGTGCAAGACACCATCTCTGTCCTCTTTAATTACCCAACCCCCAATGAGCCAAGTGCATGTAGAAATTAAGAAGACCATGTGTAGAATGTTATTGGTCTTGATTACCGTGTGATGAGAGAGATGCATTTTTTTCTACTTTAAAGTGCATTGGGAAGATAGAAATACACTCTTTTGTGGACAAATTTTAAAGCCAAACGTACACTCTTCACCGGACGGAGGGAGTACACCACAATACATGGCTTCCTAAACAGCGTGAAGTCAAGCTTTTCTAACTTTGACTACTAGTAGGGACTAAAATATTTAGATTGCCAAGTTGAAACTAATACCGTTAGATTTCTCACGAAAATATGTGCATGCTATAAAATTTCATAATTCTCTACTAACATGTGCCTACAAAAATTAATGCAAAGATGAATGTTGGAGATCGTGCGATGTCTAAACGTCATCTATTTACGAATGGATGGAGTATTAGAAAGAGAGTTGGTTATACTCCGCTGCAGAAATTGTAAATACTTTGCAAGAGGTAAATCCAGGAAACATAAAAACGGTCAAATCACTGCTTGTCAAAAGAAAAATCAGATGCCACCCTATCACTTCACATTCATCTGACTACTGAGGATGCTGGGGCATATTGCTACCTTCCATGAAGTAGTATATCTGATGATATGCCTCAGTATCCTACTACCTTGGACAGAAATCACAGCTTATGCCAACCGTTAATATTGAGGCAAAAATCCTACTAATCAAAGGAACAATCATACCAAATTCATTCGAACCAGTACAATACTCAATCGGACAGTCAAAAACGTGGGACTGGGACCAGCCACCAGAAGCTACAGATCATGCAAACATCATTCATATGATTCGAATATAACCTAGATAATACGTTTAAACTTACGGCACGAAAATGCGTCGCAACCCTAATTCTCACCACACCATGCGTGCGGGTTGGGATTTCACTATCGAGCATCGAACAGTCCACGACAGCGTGGCAGAGAGAAAAAAAAAGATTGAAAAAGGCAGCCGCCTTTCCAGGCTCCACATCACCTGGGCCCGCTTCCGCTTCTGGCCGACGGACTTCCATCCGGCGGCGACCTCCGGCGACACCTCGACGACCTCGGGGTCGTCCAACACCAAGCTTCCCCCTAAGGGATAACTCCTGCGACCAAAACCAACATCCGAAACAAAGACGCATCAGAAACCGAGCCGTACCAGGGGAGCGCGGCGGGTGGAGCGGAGAAGGGCGGCGCACTCGCCTGGAAGATCCTTCCGCCATGGGAGGGGGGAGGCGGCAAATGCGCTCGTCGGCGGCGGCGGCGGGCTGCGCGCGTGGTGAGGGGTTTTGTTTTGGGTGCGCCGGTGCGTGCGGAGTGAGAAAGATTTTTGCGATAAAAAGCGTGAGGAATAGAAGGGAAGGGGAAAGAAGAAAAGGGTCCAAATATTTTTGGCGTTTCCTATCCGCTTTGGTTTGTGGGATTCGGAAAGAGTGAGGCCCCCTCTTTCGGGCCAGGGAAGTGGGCCTGGCCTGACGCGAATCTGGCGTGTGGGCACACCGGTCAACTGGAGGTGTGGATTGATGGGGGTCCGGGCTGGTGCCTGCTTTGTTTGGTGTTGTGTCCTTTCGGATAACCTGCGGCTGTTTCAAGGTGGTAAAATTTCGTGTTTTGACCCTTTTCTGATACAATTTCGAGATCTGACCCCGTGTAAAAAAAAAATCGGGATCTGACCCTTTTGCCTACCGCCAGGGGTCCCGGCGGTAGCCCCCCACATCCTACCTCTAGATCCCCTGGCGGTAGGTGACGGGACGGTGGCTGACGGCCGTCAGCTGCAGCTGACGTGGAAAAAGGACCCTACCGCCATAGGACCTGGCGGTAGGATACTGAAACCTACCGCCATGATACCTGGCGGTAGGGTCCTGGGGTGGATAAGGTTGGGAGGGGCTGGTGTGTGGGCCCCACCACCACTCTTCTTCCCCATTCTTCTTTTCCCCGTGGTGAGCTCCTCTCCTCTCTCTCTCTCCCCCACCCAAACACCCCCTAGATCCACTCCATTTGCTTGAGATTTCACCGGTGGATCCGGAGCATTTTCATCACCCAAGGTACCTCTCTCAATTCCCCTCATTTTGATTGGTTGAAATCTTTGTGTTTGTGTGCATTTGCTTAATTTATTGCAAACCCTAGATGTTGATCTTGTTGTGTGCATTTATGATGCATTGATGGCACATTTATGATGCATTTATGGCTATGTTTGTGCTTGCCTAGGGTTAGGGGTTAGTGTTAGGGTTAGGGTTATAATTATGGTTAGGGTTATGGTTAAGGTTATGCTTATGATGACCGTTATAGTTACCCCTCGAATTGTAGGATGGGACCGATCGTCTTCTTTGAGACTTCTGCCGAGGCGGCAGCGAAGCTTGAACGCGAACTCATTGAGGAAAAGATGACGGAGTGGGTCGACTCCGTCGATGCGGTGAATGCGGCTTCAAGGGACTTTTCAAAGTACTATGTATGCGAGTACGACGATAGCGAGAAGGTGATCGAAGATAAAGAGAAAAACATAAACAAGCTCAGGAGGAAGGAGAAACGTCATAGACGTGATCTTTCAAGGCAAATTGTATTGTGCACAACAAGGGAGGAATATCCTCAGCTGGACTTGAAAAACCCTGGTCAGATCATTGACTGGATAGTTAGGCAGGCATCATCGCCGATACCGAGGCAAGCTTCCCGTTGGGGTTGGGTCCTTGAAAGAAGGGATGTCATTTTTTGCAACCCGGGACCGTACGACAGAGACATTGTGTTGATGGCCAAATAAAAGGGGTTTGAACTACATGATGTCATAGAGTCATTTGAACTATAATGGCATGTACCTTTATCATTTCCTTTGTACTTTAGTTGAACTCCTCCTTATGTTTTATCTAGTACTAAGGCAAGAAGCCATGTGTCGTGCAGTACCTCGTAGACCTAAATTTGTCTGGAATTTCTTTGTTATTGTGATGAATTTCTGTGATAAACTGTTGTGCGATGTGTTAAATGAACACAAAGGTGTGCTCTGTTTTTGAACCTACCGCCAGACGTCCTGGCGGTAGGGTGCAAGACCCTATCGCCATACCCCTTGGCGGTAGGTTAGCCAACCCTACCGCCAGAAAACGCCCAATCTTGGTTACAGCAAGGTATTTGGTGGGGTTGGCACCCTACCGCCAAGTGGTCTGGCGGTAGGTAGCCCACCCTACCGAAAAAAACGCCCAATGTTCGTTACAGAAAAGATTTGAGGGGTTTGGCATCCTACCGCCAAGTTATCTGGCGGTAGGGTAGCCAACCCTACCGAAAAAAAGCCCCACGTTCGTTACAGCAAGCAAATTCGAGGGGGCACCCTACCGCCAGGACGTCTGGCGGTAGGGTCTTGCACCCTACCGCCAGGGACCCTGGCGGTAGGTTTAAAAATAGAGCACACCTTTGTGTTCATTTAACACATCGCACAACAGTTTATCACAGAAATTCATCACAATAACAAAGAAATTCCAGACAAACTTTGGTCTACGAGATAGTTCTCATGACAAATTCATTACAAATGACAAATTTAGGTCTACGAGGTAGTGCACGACACATGGCTTCTTGCCTTAGTACTAGATAGTTCATGATAAATGTGGCATGGCTTCATCCGGTTACATGACGAGTCCACCGAAGCGAAGGCCCTACTGAGTCATACGAGGCCATTTCCCCTTCTTGTCACGTGCCTCATCCTCCTCTTGCGCCTCGCGGGCCTTTGCAAGCTTTCTTGCCCTCTCCTCCGCACGAGCAAGCTTCGCTTGGCGTGCCCTCTCCTGCTCTCGTTTCTTCCGCTCCAACCTCTCCTTCTGACGACGCTCCTCCTCCAAACCTCTTCTAAACGATTCTTCGAACCGCCGTTGGCGCCTAAGACAATCTTGATATTGGTCCTTTTGGACATCTTCTGGCACTTCATGATCTATCCATGTGAAGTACTTGCATAGAGGAGGCGGTGACTGCATACACAAAATTCGTTAGTGTTCACACAAATTTGAGAGCAACATGTTACTTCTAAGACATACCGGCGGTAGGTCATAGGGGTTAGTTGGAAGCGCATGATCATGGGCATAGTTGGGGCATACAAAATATCTCCTTCCCTCCGTCCATGACTTCTTTCGGTCGGTGGACACCTTCACCTTGCAAACATCTCCACACCAACATGGTGGGATTTTCACATCTTTCTCCTTCACCTTGTCCAAAGATGCGTTCTCCCACTTGTTCGGCATGTCTTCTTGGTTAGCACACGGTGGCCTCGTCATGGAACCGGATGAAGCCATGCCTACAACAATTAAAGATGTTAAGTCAAACCTACGAACACATTGACATGTAAAGAAGCAAACAATTAAAGATGTTAAGTCAAACCTATGAACACATTGACATGTAAAGAAGCAAACAATTAAAGATGTTAAGCAAATATATCAACAAATTGACATGTATGGAGACAAGTAGTACCATTCACATTATTTCAACCATCCGGATTTAGCAACACGTCGATAAGCCTTCCTCTATCAACCTGGCGTGTCTTAGAACCACCGGATCCACGACCACCACCTCTCGTCCATCCTCCACGGCCCCCTCTAAGACTAGTCCTTCCTCCACGGCCCCCTCCAAGACTAGTCCTTCCTCCTCGTGTGCCGGCGGAACCTCCTCTACCGCCACGTGTTTGACTAGTGCTCGTGTTGGTTTTGGGTCTTTTCGTGCATCTCCTAACGTTGTGTCCCGTGTCGTTGCATTCTCCACAATTGTTTGTGTCCGGTGCCTCCATGAAATGACCACTACCAAATTGCTTCATTCCGGTGTATCCAGCTAGATCATCCATGTCACTCCTGAACCTCTTCTTTCTTCTTCTTCTTCCCCTCATAGGCACCATGAGTGCGGGATCTGGCACAATGTGTGGGCCATTATATTCAGGCCATTGTGACGGATCAAGGAAAGGATTAAACCGAGGCGCCCACGTCAACCTCGTTCGTTCCAATGTGAACTCGTGCAACCGCACCATTGTACCATCGGATACGGGCAAGTTTCTCGCCCGTGTTGCGGTCATCAAATGCGAGCAAGGCCAATGATACTTGTGTGGCCTCTCACACTGGCACCACCGGTTTTTGATGTGCACCTCGTACGCAACTCCACCATAAGACACACCATCCCTTGTTGTCCCACCCGGCTCATCGATTTGATAGATCATTTCTTTTTCATTGTATTTTATCACTTGTTGGTGGGAAGACTTGCGCGCTTGATGCAACAACCAATCCTGAACCTTGAATGGATACTCCATCTTTTCGCCAATCCACTTGGCCGTGATTTTGGAATGCTTTAGGAAGTACTCGTTGAGCTTGATGAAAGTGTACTTGAGTATTGCGGTCACCGGCAAGGAACGGACACCCTTCAACACATTGTTGAAGCATTCCGCCATGTTGCTTGTCATGTCCCCATATCGCATACCTCCTTCATCGTAAGCGCGTGACCACTTTTCTTTATCCGGCTCGTGCCTAGTCAAGAATTCTTCCCCCCCTTTGTTCTTCTCCAATGCCTTGAGGAGTTTATCATATCGGCTTTTGAATGTGTCGGTGTTGAATGCAACGCAAACAAGGGTAAGGTCTTTGCAAAACTCCTTGCTCTTGCATGCCCGGTAAAAGTTTGCCACAAAGTGTCTCATGCACCAACGGTGTTGAAGCTTTGGAAGACCTGGAATATCAACGTCTATTGCTTTGAGAATCCCATGATGGCGATCCGATATAATGCATACCTCTCTCTTGCCAATCACCTTTGTCCTCACATGCTCCATGAACCACTCCCAATTGTCATCGTGCTCCGAAGGCACCAAGGCAAATGCCACCGGCAACACGTTATCATTTGACGAGTGGGCCATTGCCACCATCAATGTGCCCTTGTATTTGCCGGTCAAGAATGTACCATCTATAGACAAGACCGGCCGATAATACGTGAATGCCTCGATGCATTGGCCAAAGCTCCAGAAGGCACGGCGAAACACTCCGTCAATTGACTCGACCCGATGGCGCATGCCCGGGTTCCGATGAGCAATGGCTGCCAACATCTTCGACAGAATGTTATATGCGGCCTCATAATCACCGTGCAATATCCTAATAGCGTTTGCCTTGGCCATCCATGCCTTCCCATACTTGACCGGGTATCCGAATAGTTCCTCAATCGAAGTCATGAGAAACTTGACCTTCACAGTTGGATCATGTGCTATTTGATTCAATAATTTGTAGCCTAGATACTCAGACGTCAGTTGACGGTGTCCATTGCTTCGGTCGGCCTTGTCCGGGGGTACGCACGTGTGAGTGGCAACACAACTCTTCAACACCCATTGCCCGGTTTGTTTGATTTTTCTTCCACGGACCCTCCAACGGCAACCTTCTTGGTCACATTTGATTGTGTACCAAACATTTTGATTGGAATGACCAACAACAAACGGCCTATGGTTCCTAATGGCGTAGTCACACAACCATATCTTGAACTCTTCCAAAGAACCAAACTTGATGCCTTTCTTCAAATGAGCATTCTCATCCTCATTTTTTGGCCGAGGATCACCGACATTGGGGCACGGTGTTGGCTCAAACAACCCCAATCTCATCCCACCATCAACAACGGCCTTGTCCGCAAGACTCACATCCCTAAACAATGACGACCCTCTTTCCTTGCCGGTCACCTTCTTGTAGATTTCATTTTCTTGCGCCGTGAACCCATCCTCATCCAATTCTTCCTCCGGACCCTCGTCATCCGAGCCATACCCACACATACGATTATAAGGGAGGGTACGGTCCATGTCTTGTTGCCGCACAATGACATCCAAGTTACCAATGGCATTGTAATGAATCTCTTCATTCTCCGCGTAAGCATCCTCTTGAGCAACAATAGCATCATCATCAACATGACAACTAGCATCTTCTTGAACAAGAGGAATAGCATCATCTTGGAGTACTATGGCGCTAGCATTGATATGATCTTCATTGGGTTGGCTACTTGGTGGTTGGCTAGAACAATTGGGGACATACACCTCGGCACTACCATCATGTATTGGGGAGGATACATTGCGGTTCAAATCAATTTGCAAGGGAGGAGGATCAACCTTTGTGGCAAATATCTCAAGAGACTTGTCTTGTGATGCGTCTACTTTGTCCTTGTATACATTCCAATGCAATTGGGAGGTGATGGGCATACTCTTTAATCGGGACTTTACTCCCAATCCAACGTCATACCTCCCAATAAGATTAACCTCGGCATTTGGGTCATTCCAATGTAAGACGCTTCTCACTTTCACTACAAGATCATCAAAGCTTGGACTTGTGTCAAAAACCATAGCCTCTTCCCCTTCATCGTCATTTCCATTCATAAATGTCGTCTTGTCCAAATAATGAACATTTACGAGCTTATGCATCTAAGAACAATGGAAACAATAAAGTCATCCATATATGTCATCCAACCAATTCAAATGGAGCAATAACATAATTTATGCACACATTGGACAAATAACTTCTATTCATAGTCAATTTCACCTTAACCTTAACCATAACCCTAACCATAACTATAACCCTAACCCTGACACTAACCCCTAACATAACCACTATAACCCCTAACCCTAGGCAAGCACAAACATAGCCATAAATGCATCATAAATGTGCCATCAATGCATCATAAATGCACACAACAAGATCAACACCTAGGGTTTGCAATAAATTGAGCAAATGCACACAAAACAAAGATTTCAACCAATCAAAATGAGGGGAATTGAGAGAGGTACCTTGGGTGATGAAAATGCTCCGGATCCACCGGTCAAATCTCAAGCAAATGGAGTGGATATAGGGGGTGTTTGGGTGGGGGAGAGAGAGAGGAGAGGAGCTCACCACGGGGAAAAGAAGAATGGGGAAGAAGATGTTGGGGAACGTTGCATGGAAAACAAAAATTTTCTACGCACACGCAAGATCTATCCATGGAGATGCATAGCTACGAGAGGGGGAGTGTGTCTACGTACCCTCGTAGACCGTAAGTGGAAGCGTTAGAAAAACGCGGTTGATGTCGTCGAACAACTTCACGATCCAACAGACCGAGCACCGAACGTACGGCACCTCCGCGTTCAGCACACGTTCAGCTCGGTGACGTCCTCGACTTCTTGATCCAGCAAGACGGCGAGGTAGTGGATGAGTTCCAGCAGCACGACGGCGTGGTGACGGTGATGGTGATGCTATCTCCGCAGGGCTTCGCCCAAGTACTGCGAAAATATGACCGAGGGACGGAACTGTGGAGCGGGGCGCCGCACACGGCTAAGACAATGTTGTGGCTTGTTTGGGGCGCCCCTCTCCTCTATTTATATATGTGTAGGGGCTTGGAGTAGAAGGAATAGTGCCACATGAACAGTACCACGTGAACAGTACACACGTGGACTTGGACTCCAAAGTCCAATCCTATTCCTACTAGGACTCTCCTTTTTTCCTTCCCTAGCTGCGTGGGCTTTTGAAGACTTGGTGCGCCTGGCCCAATAAGGCCAGGGCGCCTCCCCTTAGCCCATGCCAGCCCTTGGGACGTGGTGGACCCACTTGTGGACTTCCGGACCCCTTCGGAATCCTCCGGAACCTTCTGGAAGCTTCCCGGTACAATACCGAAAAAACTGCACCTTTTTCCGGAACCCAAAATATGACTTCCCATATATAAATATTTACCTCTCGACCATTCCGAGACTCCTCATGACGTCCGGGATCTCATCCGGGACTCCGAACAACATTCGGTTACCAATTCACATAACTCATATAACACTATATCGTCAACGAACGTTAAGCGTGCGGACCCTACAGGTTCGGGAATGATGTAGACATGACCGAGACGCCTCTCCGGTCAATAATCAATAGCGGAACCTGGATGCCCATATTGGTTCCTACATATTCCACGAAGATCTTATCGGTCGAACCGCAATGACAACATACGTAATTCTCTTTGTCCGTCGGTATGTTACTTGCCCGAGATTCGATCGTCGGTATCTCCATACCTAGTTCAATCTCATTACCGGCAAGTCTCTTTACTCGTTCCGTAATACATCATCCCGTAACTAACTCCTTAGTCACTTTGCTTGCAAGCTTCTTATGATGTGCATTACCGAGAGGGCCCAGAGATACCTCTCCGAAACACGGAGTGACAAATCCCAGTCTCGATCCATGCCAACTCAACAGACACCTTCGGAGATACCTGTAGAGCATCTTTATGATCACCCAGTTACGTTGTGACGTTTGATAGCACACAAGGTATTCCTCCGGTATCCGGGAGTTGCATGATCTCATGGTCGGAGGAACATGTATTTGACATTCAAGAAAGCAGTAGCAATAAACATAACGATCATATGCTAAGCTAAAAGATGGGTCTTGTCCATCACATCATTCTCCTAATGATGTGATCCCATTATCAAATGACAACTCATGTCTATGGTTAGGAAACCTTAACCATCTTTGATCAACGAGCTAGTCTAATAGAGGCTCACTAGGGACACGGTATTTGTTTATGTATTCACACATGTATTTAAGTTTCCGGTCAATACAATTCTAGCATGAATAATAAACCTTTATCATGAACAAGGAAATATAAAATAATAACAACTTTATTATTGCCTCTAGGGCATATTTCCATCAGTCTCCCACTTGCACTAGAGTCAATAATCTAGTTCACATCGCCATGTGATTAACACCCAAGAGTTCACTAGAGTCAATAATCTAGTTCACATCACCATGTGATTAACACTCAAAGAGTTCTAAGGTGTGATCATGTTTTGCTCGTGAGAGAGAATTTTAGTCAATGGGTCTGCAATATTCAGACCCATGTGTGCTTTGCAAATCCTTATGTCATACTGTAGATGCTGCTATCACGCTTTACTTGGAGCTATTCCAAATGACTGCTCCATTATACGTATCCGGTTTGCTACTCAGAGATATCCAGATTGGTGTCAAAGCTTGCATCGACGTAACCCTTTACGACGAACTCTTTATCACCTCCATAATCGAGAAACATTTCCTTAGTCCTTTAGTTACTAAGGATAATTTTGACCACTGTCCAGTGATCCACTCCTGGATCACTCTTGTACCCCCTTTGCCAGACACGTGGCAAGGCACACATTAGGTGTGGTACACAGCATGTCATACATTATAGAACCTATGGCTGAGGCATAGGGAATGACTTTCATTCTCTCTCTCTATCTTCTGTCGTGGTCGAGCTTTGAGTCTTACTCAACTTTACACCTTACAATACAGGCAAGAACTCCTTCTTTGACTGATCCATTTTGAACTCCTTCAAAATCTTGTCAAGGTATGTACTCATTGAAAGTCTTATCAAGCATCTTGATCTATCTCTATAGATCTTGATGCCCAATATATAAGCAGCTTCACCGAGGTCTTTCATTCAAGTATCCTTTTATGCCATCCAGAAATTATATATCATTTCCAATCAACAATATGTCATCCACATATAATATTAGAAATGCTACAGAGCTCCCACTCACTTTCTTGTAAATACAGGCTTCACCGTAAGTCTGTACAAAACCATATGCTTTGATCACCTCATCAAAGCGTATATTCCAACTCCGAGATGCTTGCACCAGTCCATAGATGGATCGTTGGAGCTTGCACACTTTGTTAGCACCCTTAGGATCGACAAAACCTTCTGGTTGCATCATATACAACTCTTCTTTGAGAAAACCATTAAGGAATGCAGTTTTGACATCCATTTGCCAGATCATAAAATGCGGCAATTGCTAACATGATTCGGATAGACTTAAACATCGCTACGGGTGAGAAAGTCTCATCGTTGTCAACCCCTTGAACTTGTCGAAAACCTTTCGTGATAAGTCGAGCTTTGTAGACAGTGATATTACCATCAGCGTTTGTCTTCCTCTTAAAAATCCATTTATTCTCAATGGCTTGCCGATCATCGGGCAAGTCCACCAAAGTCCATACTTTGTTCTCATACATGGATCCTATCTCAGATTTCATGGCCTCAAGCCATTTGTCAGAATCTGGGCTCATCATAGCTTCTTCATAGTTCATAGGTTCGCCGTTGTCTAACAACATGACTTCCAGAACAGGATTACCGTACCACTCTGGTGCGGAACGTACTCTGGTCGACCTACGAGGTTCAGTAGTAACTTGATCTGAAGTTTCATGATCTTCACCATTATCTTCCTCTCTTATTGGTGTAGGCATCACGGGAATGGTTTTCTCTGATGAGCTACTTTCCAATTCCAGAGAAGGTACAATTACCTCATCAAGTTCTACTTTCCTCCCACTCACTTCTTTCGAGAGAAACTCCTTCTCTAGAAAGGACCCACTCTTGGCAACAAAGACCTTGCCTTCGGATCTGTGGTAGAAGGTGTACCCAATTGTTTCTTTAGGGTATCCTATGAAGACGCACTTCTCCGCTTTGGGTTCGAGCTTATCAGGTTGAAGCTTTTTCACATAAGCATCGCATCTCCAAACTTTAAAAAACGACAGCTTAGGTTTTTTGCCAAACCACAGTTCATACGCTGTCGTCTCAACGGATTTAGACGGTGCCCTATTTAACGTGAATGCAGCTGTCTCTAATGCATAACCCCAAAACGATAGTGGCAAATCGGTAAGAGACATCATAAAACGCACCATATCCAATAAAGTACGGTTACGACGTTCAGACACACCATTACGCTGTGGTGTTCCAGGTGGCGTGAGTTGTGAAACAATTCCACATTTTCTTAAATGAAGGCCAAACTCGTAACTCAAATATTCGCCTCCGCGATCGGATCGTAGAAACTTTATTTTCTTGTTACGATGATTCTCTACTTCACTCTGAAATTCTTTGAACTTTTCAAATGTTTCAGACTTGTGTTTCATCAAGTAGATATACCCATACCTACTCAAATCATCTGTGAAGGTTAGAAAATAACGATACCCGCCGCGTGCTTCAACATTCATCGGACCGCATACATCGGTATGTATTATTTCCAACAAATCAGTAGCTCGCTCCATTGTTCCGGAGAACGGAGTTTTAGTCATCTTGCCCATGAGGCATGGTTCGCAAGTATCAAATGATTCATAATCAAGAGATTCCAAAAGTCCATCAGCATGGAGTTTCTTCATGCGCTTTACACCAATATGACCTAAACGGCAGTGCCACAAGTATGTTGCACTATTATTATCAACTTTGCATCTTTTGGCATCAATATTATGAATATGTGTATCACTACGATCGAGATTCAACAAGAATAAACCATTCACAAGGGTGCATGATCACGAGGGATATTATTCATATAAACAGAATAACCATTATTCTCTGACTTAAATGAATAACCGTCTTGCAATAAACAATATCCAGATATAATGTTTTATGCTCAACGCAAGCACCAAATAACCATTATTTAGGTTTAATACTAACCCCGAAGGTATTACGAGCGTGTCGATATTGATCATATCAATCTTGGAGATACTTCCAACACATATCGTCACCTTGCCCTCAGCTAGTCTCCGTTACTCTACAGCTCCTGCTTCAAGTTACTAATATTAGCAACTGAATCGGTATCAAATACCCAGACGCTGCTACGAGCACTAGTGAGGTACATATCAATAACATGTATATCAAATATACCTTTGTTCACTTTGCCATCCTTCTTATCCGCCAAATACTTGGGGCAGTTCCGCTTCCAGTGACCAGTTCCTTTGCAGTAGAAGCACTCAGTTTCAGTCTTGGGTCCAACTTTGGGTTTCTTCGTGGGAGCGGCAGCTTGCTTGCCATTCTTCTTGAAGTTCCCCTTCTTTCCCTTGCCCTTTTTCTTGAAACTAGTGGTCTTGTTAACCATCAACACTTGATGCTCCTTCTTGATTTCTACCTCCACCGATTTCAGCATCGCGAAGAGATCGGGAATTGTCTTCTCCATCCCTTGCATATTATAGTTCATCACGAAGCCTTTATAGCTTGGTGGCAGTGACTGAAGAACTCTGTCAATAACACTCTCAACTGGAAGATCAATTCCCAGCTGAGTCAAGTGGTTGTGGTATCCAGACATTCTGAGTATGTGTTCACTGACAGAACTGTTCTCCTCCATCTTACAGCTGAAGAAGTTGTTGGAGACTTCATATCTCTCAACCCGGGCATTAGCTTGAAATATCA
This sequence comes from Elymus sibiricus, assembly GCA_039707655.1. Classification (NCBI taxonomy): domain Eukaryota; kingdom Viridiplantae; phylum Streptophyta; class Magnoliopsida; order Poales; family Poaceae; genus Elymus; species Elymus sibiricus. The sequence goes on from CM077668.1 coordinate 276,569,218, forward strand.
ATTTTAGCTCCTGGAACATCTCATATGCTCCACGGCGTTCAAAACGCTTTTGTAGTCCCGGTTCTAAGCCGTAGAGCATGGCACACTGAACTATCGAGTAGTCATCAGATCGAGCCTGCCAGGCGTTCACAACGTCTGCAGCAGCTCCTGCAGCAGGTCCATCACCTAGCGGTGCATCAAGGACATAATCCTTCTGTGCAGCAATGAGGATAATCCTCAAATTACGGACCCAGTCCGTGTAATTGCTACCATCATCTTTCAACTAAGCTTTCTCTAGGAACGTATCAAAAACAGGGGAGCTACAACGCGAGCTATTGATCTACAACATAATTTGCAAAGACTATCAGGACTAAGTTCATGATAAATTAAGTTCAATTAATCAAATTAGTAATGAACTCCCACTTAAATTAACATCCCTCAAGTTAACTAAGTGATACATGATCCAAATCAACTAGCCCATGTCCGATCATCACGTGAGATGGGATAGTCATCAATGGTGAACATCTCCATGTTGATCATATCTACTATATGACTCATGTTCGACCTTTCGGTCTCCAGTGTTCCGAGACCATGTCTGTACATGCTAGGCTCGTCAAGTTTAACCCAAGTATTCTGCTTGTGTAAAACTGGCTTACACCCGTTGTATGTGAACGTAGAATCTATCACACCCGATCATCACGAGGTGCTTCGAAACGACGAACTTTAGCAACGGTGCATACTCGGGGAGAACACTTTTATCTTGAAATTTAGTGAAGGGATCATCTTATAATGCTACCGTCGTTCTAAGCAAAATAAGATGCATAAAGGATAAACATCACATGCAATCAAAATATGTGACATGATATGGCCATCATCATCTTGTGCTTTTGATCTCCATCTCCAAAGCATCGTCATGATCTCCATCGTCACCGGCTCGACACCTTGATCTCCATCGTTGCGTCGTGGTCGTCTCGCCAACTATTGCTTCTACAACTATTGCTAACGCATAGCGATAAAGTAAAGCAATTACATGGCGCTTGCATTTCATACAATAAAGAGACAACCATAAGGCTTCTGCCGGTTGCCGATAAATTACAAAACATGATCATCTCATACAATAACGTATATCAAATCATGTCTTGACCATATCACATCACAGCATACCCTGCAAAAACAAGTTAGACGTCCTCTACTTTGTTGTTGCAAGTTTTACGTGGCTGCTACGGGCTTCTAGCAAGAACCGTTCTTACCTACGGCACAAAACCACAACGGTGATTTATCAAGTTTGCTGTTTTAACCTTCAACAAGGACCGGCCGCAGTCAAATTTGATTCAACTAAAGTAGGAGAAACAGACACCCACCAGCCACCTTTATGCAAAACAAGTTGCATGTCTGTCGGTGGAACCGGTCTCATGTACGTGGACATGTAAGGTTGGTCCGGGCCGCTTCATCTTACAATACCGCCAAATCAAAATAAGACGTTGGTGGTAAGCAGTATGACGATCACCGCCCACAACTCTTTGTGTTCTACTCGTGCATATCATCTACGCATAGACCTGGCTCATGATGCCACTGTTAGGGAACGTTGCATGGAAAACAAAATTTTTCTACGCACACGCAAGATCTATCCATGGAGATGCATAGCTACGAGAGGGGGAGTGTGTCTACGTACCCTCGTAGACCGTAAGCGGAAGCGTTAGAACAACGCGGTTGATGTCGTCGAACAACTTCACGATCCAACCGACCGAGCACCGAACGTACGACACCTCCGCGTTCAGCACACGTTCAGCTCGGTGACGTCCTCGACTTCTTGATCCAGCAAGACGACGAGGTAGTGGATGAGTTCCGGCAGCACGACGGCGTGGTGACGGTGATGGTGATGCTATCTCCGCAGGGCTTCGCCCAAGTACTGTGAAAATATGACCGAGGGACGGAACTGTGGAGGGGAGCGCTGCACACGGCTAAGACAATGTTGTGGCTTGTTTGGGGCGCCCCCTCTCCTCTATTTATATATGTGTAGGGGCTTGGAGTAGAAGGAATAGTGCCACGTGAATAGTACCGCGTGAACAGTACCACGTGAATAGTACACACGTGGACTTGGACTCCAAAGTCCAATCCTATTCCTACTAGGACTCTCCTTTTTTCCTTCCCTAGCTGCGTGGGCTTTTGAAGACTTGGTGCGCCTGGCCCAATAAGGCCAGGGCGCCTCCCCTTAGCCCATGCCAGCCCTTGGGACGTGGTGGACCCACTTGTGGACTTCCGGACCCCTCCGGAATCCTCCGGAACCTTCTAGAAGCTTCCCGGTACAATACCGAAAAAACTGCACCTTTTTCCGGAACCCAAAATATGACTTCCCATATATAAATATTTACCTCTCGACCATTCCGAGACTCCTCGTGACGTCCGGGATCTCATCCGGGACTCCGAACAACATTCGGTTAGCAATTCACATAACTCATATAACACTATATCGTCAACGAACGTTAAGCGTGCGGACCCTACGGGTTCGGGAATGATGTAGACATGACCGAGACGCCTCTCCGGCCAATAATCAATAGCGGAACCTGGATGCCCATATTGGTTCCTACATATTCCACGAAGATCTTATCGGTCGAACCGCAATGACAACATACGTAATTCCCTTTGTCCGTCGGTATGTTACTTGCCCGAGATTCGATCGTCGGTATCTCCATACCTAGTTCAATCTCGTTACCGGCAAGTCTCTTTACTCATTCCGTAATACATCATACCGTAACTAACTCCTTAGTCACTTTGCTTGCAAGCTTCTTATGATGTGCATTACCGAGAGGGCCCAGAGATACCTCTCCGAAACACGGAGTGACAAATCCCAGTCTCGATCCATGCCAACTCAACAGACACCTTCGGAGATACTTGTAGAGCATTTTTATGATCACCCAGTTACGTTGTGACGTTTGATAGCACACAAGGTATTCCTCCGGTATCCGGGAGTTGCATGATCTCATGGTCGGAGGAACATGTATTTGACATTCAAGAAAGCAGTAGCAATAAACAGAACGATCATATGCTAAGCTAACAGATGGGTCTTGTCCATCACATCATTCTCCTAATGATGTGATCCCGTTATCAAATGATAACTCATGTCTATGGTTAGGAAACCTTAACCATCTTTGATCAACGAGCTAGTCTAGTAGAGGCTCACTAGGGACACGGTATTTGTTTATGTATTCACACATGTATTTAAGTTTCCGGTCAATACAATTCTAGCATGAATAATAAACCTTTATCATGAACAAGGAAATATAAAATAATAACAACTTTATTATTGCCTCTAGGGCATATTTCCATCAGAAGAGTGATGGTGGGGCCCACACACCAGCCCCTCCCAACCTTATCCACCCCAGGACCCTACCGCCAGGTATCATGGCGGTAGGTTTCAGTATCCTACCGCCAAGTCCTGTGGCGGTAGGGTCCTTTTTCCACGTCAGCTGTAGCTGACGGCCGTCAGCCGCCGTCCCGTCACCTACCGCCAGGGGATCTGGCGGTAGGATGTGGGGGGCTACCACCGGGACCCCTGGCGGTAGGCTTTTGACACGGGGGTCAGATCTCGAAATTGTATCAGAAAAGGGTCAAAACACGAAATTTTACCTTTCAAGGTTGGATGAGGCCTTGAACAATGCAAGGTGCTTAGGGGAGATGCTTAGAGAAATAAATCAGGCATTACTTAAGCACCGGTGCTTATTTGTACATGGTAGACGCTTAGTTAGATGCCTCTCCTGTAGAAATAGGCACTGGTGCTTCAGAAAAATCCGGTTTATTTTTCTAAGCACCTCTCTAAGCACCTAGCATTGTACAAGGCCTGATGGATGATTTGGTAACACTAGTAGGTACGTGCAATGGGTACGTACAAATACAATGCATGTTAATTTTTGGTAGAATATATTTGTTAGAGATATTTGATACTAGAAGATAATTACATGTTGATATTAGATAAGATATTAATTGCACCATAATTTTGTGATTATCACTGATATTGATATTTGGTATAATATTTATTTTTATTTTTGAGAATGGTATAATATTTATTGCATGTTAAACATGTTCAGCGCTCGTCACTGAAGCAATCTTGGTCGTTGGATTGACATGAATTGATGGCCGAGATTAGTTGGACCTGTCCCTTTGGTTTTTTTTATATTGGTGTATAAATACTTCCTCTGTATCAAATATAGTTATCTTTCTGAGGTTTGATACGGAGGGAGTATATAGATGTAGATATAGATAGTTGTCTTGTTCTGAGGTTTTTCAATACCCTCTATGTAAGTCAAACTTTATAAAGTTTGATCAAATTTATCAAAAACAATCTAAACTTTCATATGAAGAATAATATATGGTATAAAATTATATTGATTCTAATGGTATTGACTTGATATTATGGATGTTAATTTTTTATATATAAACTTGTTCAAAGTTTAGTAAGTTTGACCCAAGACAAAGTTAATATGCGAAGTAAATAAAAACGGAGGGGAGTATCTATAAAATGGAGATCTAAAAACTATTGCAATAAATGTTTTCCTTTTTGAAAAATGAAATCAAGTTCTAGATCCATCGGTTTCTTCTTTGGAAAAATATTGCAATCAGCCGACAGATCGGGTTGCTCCATTGACCAACACGCACGCGCCACGTCGCAACGGACCACCGCACAACCTCGTCCACTCGTTCCTATCCTTCCCCCTCTCGTCTTCGCCACAACTGCCATGGGACTCCTCGCCCGAGCTCGCCCCTCATCTCCCTCTTTCAACCCCCCCCCTCCGGTTACCGCCGCACATGCACATCACCGCCACTGTAGCGCTGCTAAAACGCCATACCCCAACCGATGACACAAGCGACCCATAACGAGGATGCTCCACGCTCACGCTGCCCGCTGGAAGAATGGGAGACGATGTGTAAGACCCTAGATGCGGAGCTATTCCAAGTTTAGGACGTTGCTGTCAAATCTCAAAATAGGAACACATATGGTACACCCATAACGTATATCCTCAACCATGTACGGAAGAAGATATGCCACAGGGTAATACATCATCGGTAACATCACATAATCATCTAAAAGGAAGCAATAGATATAAATATAACTCACATAAGTCAAGATCCAAATTATTACATCCAGAAGCCACATGGCTCAACACAACATTCATACATAGTGGGAAACATGGTAGGTCTGGGTACAAACAAGATGTGATTGTATTGCCTTAGTAATTGGCACACCCGCGGTTTTTAGGGGTGGAGATGGCTCTCCTCTCTCTCTCCCCCAACTGCCCTCGCCCCTCCTCCCCACCCCCCTCTTCTCGCCGTCCGGGTTGCGGTCCGGCCATCGTTCGCTCGCCTGCCCCCTCCCTCCCCCCTTTTTCCACCTCCTTCCTTTCTTCCTTCTCTTGGGCGCCTGGTTCGTGCCCTGGCTCCCCCTTGCCTTACATCTTCCTCCAACCGATTTTGGGCTCTTGGCTCAGATGGGGATTCAGATGCGGAATCTGAGCCGGCCTCGGGCCGGGGTGGCTGATGGCCGCTGCCAGAAGTTTGCACCTGGTGGTCACGGGCGTGCCTTGCACTCGCCGGTTTCTCTCCTTGTCCATGGCTGGCATTTGGTTCCCCTCTCGCTCGCATCGCTCTGGTAAGTTTGTGTCTCTCTCGCCGGAGGTCGGTCTGCTTGGCCCTTGTCCGACGCCACCTGCGTCTTTCTCTGATTTTGTCTGTATCAAGCCCGGACCTGTTGTCCTCACCGGCGTTGTCCGTGGTGGCGACGGCGCCGTTGAGAATGTACTTCAAACTAGGGGGAATTGGTACCCCCCATGTCAAAATTCAAAGGCTCTTGACCATCATTAATCTAGCTTTACTTCGTCCTACAATATGCATTGCAACTAAACTATCACCTAGGTTGATCGAAATGGTATGTGCAGCAAATGAATCAAACCAATGCAATGTCATATGTCATATGGGGCAAAGAATGTACCGGGTCTTGTTGGGGCATATCGTCAAATAATAGGTGGGCATGCCCGACGTTGTCCTTGCCCAACGTTGTCAAGTACCTTTGGAGTTGCGGCGAGTCGTACACCGTCTCCTTGCGGCGATGTCTTCCAAAGCTATCCGGGATGCCCGACAACTGGGAGGCCAGAATGGAGTTGGACTTTGCCGACGAGTTCTTCTTTCCCACGGCCACGACGGACAGATCGGCCGTCAGACCGCCTGCGCCCAAGTCCATCTCCTCATCACCGGCCATCTCCGCAACTTCACGCTCCCGCTGCTTTTGGCGGCGCTCCCTCCGGGCGACGTTCTCCGCCTTGCAAGTGACGACCACGGATGGGATCCCCACGGATTCCACCCAGGCATCATCCATGTTGATGGTGGTGGAAAGGTAGTCAACGGTGACATCTACGACGACAGATGAGGGCGGCGGCGTGAACAAGTAGCAAGGGTGCAAGTGGGCGACATCGCGGACGCAGGAAATGGAAGACAGACGCGGGAAGAGTGCACTCGATTTGGTGGACTAGTCAATTTGAAGCGGATTTGGGATGGGTCCAGCCTGTCCGATCCGACGTGGTGGACACGTCCGGGCGTCCCCATATCCGACCCACATATGAGCTGGGTATGGGGCGCCGGTCAACCAGGACGTTTGGGCTGAGTTTGCCAGGTCTTGTTGGGTGGCGGTTTTCTGTCCGGGCAGTGGCCGGCCCGGACGTTTGGGGCTGATGCTTGGCTCCGGTTGTAGATGCTCTAAGCGTATTGCACACTATCCGATGAAAATGGAGTTGCTACTCATTCATTTTGGATCGTGTGTTTCACATGTGAAAAATCTTGCTGTACTTGGAGAAGAACGAAATATACTCTGGGATGCAAAAACGGTGGATTCACTGCTGAAGAAGCGAACGCATCTCTGTTTGCCAGTATACAGAAAACTGCAGACTCTTTCCTATTGCTAACAAGAAGCTACTGCACGGAGGCGTCCAATATTTCTCTGTTGCAGCTCAACTGTTCCTTGGCCGGTTTCCGGATCAGGCAGTTGGTCGATGTCATCTTCTGCATATCCCGGTCTCAGAAATGAACCTGGTTGGTCCTTGTTCAACTGAAACCTGAGGCTATGGCGGCACGGGAGACCTTCGGGCTAGGATTCTGAACTAGCACCAGCAACGGTTGTGAAGAATAGCACGCGTCGGCATGAGAAGTCCTCTGCAGTTGCAGTATCACCAGATGTTAGATTTAAATGCAATAACTCTGCGATCATAAAGTTTTAGAACAGAGATGAACAAATAGCTGAATAATTGTGCAGTGTTGCCTACCACTCCAACATGCCATTGGTCTGAGACGAGGCCTCTGAAATCGGCTGCATCCATTTCCTGTGTCGTTACAGTAAGCACGGCGCATTTCAGTCGAGTTTTTCAGACCACAAGAACACAAGATGCTAAAGAAATGGACTGAAGTTAGGTGACCATACCACGCTGTAAATGGGTGGCATGGCAATCTCCCAGTTTGACTTCATCAGGGGCATGACCGGCAGGTGGAGTGATGCTTCAGGGATCCTGAAGTTCCACCTGAACATTTGGAATTCATGTCACATTTCAGCTCAAGATGGCGTTTCGCTTGCTTCTAACGACCCTGCCTGGCGATAATCTATACTCACCCAATGTACATGAAGATGCAGAACTGCACCCATTCGCGTACCAACACGCGGAACCAGAAGTTATCCGGCGTATCATCAGCCCTCATGTACACCTGAAGTCACAAATGGCATCATCACAGTTCAGTATGCATTGTCTTACCAAACTCTGGTTGTACCATAAGAAAACGGTGTGCATGCGCAGTCAATAGTTACCATGATGAATGCCACTGCTGCCACCTGCATTGTACCCTGAAATCTCCTGAAGAGATGAAAACAAAGAGTTAAGCACATGAGTTATTATTTTAAGAGTACAAAAAATACTGCAAGTGTTCATCAGGAATAAGGACTGCTTACTTAAACATTGTGTACTTGGTGTTGAGTGTCCCATGCAGTGAATGGATGTCTTCCTCCTCCACGAAATTAAGCTGCTCGCGCAGAACCAAGAGGCATTGCGACGTGCGGCGGAATATGATGTAGAATGACGCGAAGTAGTTCATCAGAAGAAATCCCTGTTCCAAAATCAGGGCACAGGTTCTAATCATCGGGCTTCTTTAGATCGCTAATTCTAGAGAATCCTCAAACAAATAATCGCAGAAGAAGACAGACGGCTTACGGTGAAATAAGGGACTGCGGCTTTATAACCGATGAGGCTAAGGTAGAGGAGGCATCCGAGACCCGCAGTAGTGCGTCTCTCCCTGATGGAGAGGCGCTCGTACATGATGCAGTAACCGTGGGAGATGAGCATGAAGGAGACGAAGGAGGCCGTCTGGAAGAGGATCCCCGTCACGTACACGCCGAACGACATCCACAGCGAGCACGTGTGAAGGTGTACGCACGAGTACCTGCATGCACGTCACCCAAATTCAGACCTTCTGCAGCAACTTTAGGGGCATGTTCACATTTTTTTCAGGGATCAAAGTTGCCAAACTGAACACAGTGAAGAAACAAAGGGAGAATCAGACTGCTCACCAGAACAGAAACGAGAGTGCCATTTGCAAAGCTTTGATCAGGGGGACCAAGGCCAGGATCCACTGAAGGTTACTCGCCTGTTGTAAAAAGAAACAAAATTATAAAACTAACCAACAGCGAAATTATCAAAGCAATAATCTCTGTCAATTTAATCAGACGGCCAAAGCAGGGTTTACACACTGAAAATTCTGCTTAAAGTTCATACAGTTCTGGAAGAAAATAAAAAAATGTTGAAATTAAACGGCAAGATTCGACAGACCTGGAAGTGCCGATTCCTCCATGAGCTGAAGGCCCAGGAGAGCCCCGACACCGCCCATATCGCCAAGAAGCCGAGGTAGAGCGACGGGAGAGGCTGGTAGGCGCTGCTCAGCGCCGGGAGAGAAGACGACGAGGCCTCTTGCATCTTCTTGCACGGGCAACCGACCCCTGGCAATGCAGAGAAACAAGAAGAAGATCTTGGCGAAGATGGGACGGAGATGAATCACGAGAGGCTTGAACGGATTAATGATGATGGATTGGAGCAGCAGTGTGCGTAGATAGATAGATAAATAGACAGGGCTTGGATTTGATTTTATCATGGCAACGGTGCGGTAATGGGTTTGGCGTCTGGGGGAAGAAGGGGAGTACGTGCGCTCCCTTTTTTTCTCACCAGAAGCGTTATGGGGTGTAGGAGTAGTTAGGGTTGGTTGCTTATTGGAGGGAAAATACTAAAGGCAACGGCTCTATTCGTGTCTCACAAATTAAATAAAAATTGTTCTCTTTTTTTTTTTCTTGAGCCGAAAATTATCCTCTTCTCTTTGGTGTTGTTGTTGACTTGTGCCTGGAATAAAAACATATGTACGCGTACGTGTGCATTCCTTTGGCCCAAGGGTGATCATGATACACTTTGGTTTGACTTTGGACTGACATGTAGGGTCCAGAGTCACTTTGTAATCAAGGCGTAGCAAAAGTGCGTCGTTATCAAAATTTGACAGCCAGAATAAGTAGTCACCTCGATTCTTCTTGTTGCGTAGGGGTACTACAAGTATAAGAAAAGTATATGTACCACGACACGCAAATTACGATATGGTATGTTTCCTCGAAAAAAAAATTACGATATGGTATGAGATCGTAATAGTAGGTACTGGAAATGAGAGAAGAAAAAGCTTGCAGGCCTGTATAACAGGGAACGGAGAAAGATCATGTCACGAATTTGTAGGGCCGGAAACGCTAAGGAACCCATTCTCGAAGAGATATTTTAATAAAGTACTCGTAGGCACGCACCGTGCCAGCATCAGTCGCCCGGTGATCTGTGTGCATGCCTTGCCTCCAGAATTAACTAGCGCTGTAATATCGGCGGATCGTGGCCGCATATCGCGCATCTTCGTGTATAGGCCATCCTGGGTCAACGCATAGATAACCTGGCTTGTTTTTTTCTATGGAAGGATCTGAAGCAAGACACGTCGCAGAGCGTCTATGTGAAGCAGATTTCAGGGCAGTTGGTGCAGTGGCAGCCTACTGATTCCACGTCTCAAGAAGGCCGCTTTGACTGGAACAGGTGCGGGAGCGGGAACGGGACGGGGATCAAGCGTTTGAGATTTAGGTGCGCGGCTAAGCGCATTAGGTAAACCAACCCTCCCCTCCCTGCGACGAGGATCATTACGGCGCACGGAACTGCCACTGCGTGCGTGCGTGCGTGCGTGAGGATAGACGACGACGAGTAACGTGGCTGCTCCATCACTGCTACCGGAGATAATTAAGAGTACTAGTCGTCAACCCGTGCATTCGCACGGGCTGGTGACCTAAAATTTTCTATCAATCTGTATTTTGAAAAAATATGGCTTTTTATATGGATCACTATACTTGATGTATATTTTAAGAATATGCCTTTAGAGTCACAGTGATTTTCAAAAGAATGTATGCATATAAGTTATATGAAATCATCATGTAACGTCACCAAACTAAAATGTTTTTCGATCTCATAGAATCACGCTATATTGCTCAAAGTTCACTAATATGAAGATACAATCATGTGTGAACAATTTCCCTAATCATATGTTTGTTGGTATCATTTGGGAAGGATGTAGAGACGCCAAACATCCTGCTTATTTTTCTTATGCATAGGGTATGACCTTTTTATACTTGTAACTATTCAAAAAAATATTTGAACAATAAAATTTTGGTTGGTCGAGCAATTTTAGTTCCATTTCCCTAATTATTTCTCATGTATGCTAATATATCTTGAATGATTCTGTAAGGCAATTTTAAGACTCAAACTATAGAACAGTAGAATTTTTATGTGACATCTAGTATTAAATGGATGACACACATAAAACGTGTAGGTAAACTTCTCTAAATTCCACTACTAATATTTATAGAAGTTTTGAAAAAGGTCGAGTTATAATATGTAGTAACATAAATTTTCATGAAAAACTGTTTCATAATTGTAACTTATAATGCTTTGTGAACATTTATGTCATGAATATCAAACATCAAAGTAAATAGTATTGTTTATTGTGCCCATGTATATCATAATCGTCCTTAAATATTTTACTTAACATATGATATTTTTCATCCCGTAGTAATTAATTAGCCTTTTGTCTAACTCCACAAAGAATGTGGTATAGTTCTTAACTTTACATATGCTTATATTCCCTTGAGAAAATATTTAATATTCCTAGTTTTTCCCCCAAAAAAAAGAAATAGTCAGTTCTAGAAATCCATATTGACTACTGACCGTGAAATTTGACCATTAAATTGTATCCAAAAGAGCAAAAGATATGGGTCGTGATAAAAAATGTAGAGTTACGAAAACTTGATAAAAATACGAAGTGTTGGCCTTAGGAAACATAAAATAAGTAAGACAAATTGGAGCCTAAGGTAGGCAAAAAACTATTTACTTGATTGACGAACTCTACACATAATAAACCGATGGATTTTCTCTTGAACCATAATAAATCATTAGAGGATGAAAGTGAAACAATATGGTAGATTCATTTGTTTGTAACTATACATTAATTTGGAACTTAAAATCAAGATCATAATAATGATGTCGAAGTTGCCAAAAGAATACTGCTTTTGTTTTGGGAAATGTTCCATCGAGCCAAGAGAAAAGAGAGATATTTAGAAATCTCGGAATCAGTAGCCATACAACACGATATCGGCAATAGGAAAACTATGTGCTACACAAAGGAAAATAGCTAGTCACTCATACCAGCTGAGCAACTCCTCACCAACATGTTAGAAAATGAAGGAAATATGTGTAATTTTTGAATGATTATTTTCGGTCAAAGAGAGCTTACTGAGGCACACATGAGTCGAAGTAGGTTGAGAATGGTACTGCCACAACATTAGAGTTATACATGAAGCTTCCCGCGCAGAAGAGGAGCCTGCAACAGTAATGTGTTCAGGTGTACCGTCTCAAACCGGCTAAACTGGCAAACCCACCTTAAAATAATAGTATCATTTATGTTATTCCCCATGAAATTAAGAAAGCTATAAGAGTTTAACATGATTCATGTGATGTAAGATCAAAAGGAAGGACAAAACAAAGCGATGTTAAGGAAGTAGGTGTGTCCTACTGCCATGAAAACATAAGGATGTTCACCTCATGTCCCTTTAGAAACTAATAGTGCTACACAAAAACATATCAACCGGTAATTGAATTTAGATGCATCTCGTAACTAATGAAGTGATAAGTAGTCGATGAACATCCCTGTGAAACAGTCCCAGCAAGTTGTGCATTTTACATCCATAGAAGCCAGAATCAAATAATTCAAACTATTTAAACATGATATATGTGCATGCACTCTGGTCTAAAAGAGAAAAAAACAAACAAACAGAAGAAGTAATGCAAAAACAATGTGTTTTGCTCAAATATCAAAAGCGTGGTGCAATAAAGCAAACCTCCGGTTGGGCGAGCACTCATATGATTGTGGCTATCCATTATTGTGACGGTGATTCAAATATACTTCCCAAGTTGAAAATCTGACCACTGCCATGTAAATAGGAAGCAAAATGCTGGAGCATGCAAAGAGCTTGAGCAATAAAATTAAATTCTGTCAATGGTGCAGGCTCGATCATCTCTCGTAGTCATCTACTTTCCGCTGAGAGCACGCTCACAGTCATCAAATCGGCCAAGTTATTTCCAGCTGTACATGGAGTCATGGACACGCACGTACAAGCTAGCTTGATTCGACCAAGCACGTCACGAGTCTATGTCAAAGAATTTTTGACATCGTGTGCGTGCGTTTTCCAAAACAGATCGAAGGGATTAACATCGTATACCTGCGTCTTGGAGCGGAATCGATCCAGCAGCCTGCTAGCTTCTTTACGTGCACGTTTCTGCCATATATTTTCATCTGCTATCAACACCGATCGGATAGGAAATAATCTAGCTAACCTGCCAGATATTGACTGTAAGTGTCCTGCCAATCGTCACTATTGTATCATGTATTTCATTGCAATAGTACGACTACATCATGTTAAGCCATCTCTAATGCAAAACGTTTATATTGTGCTTAAATGCCATGATAAAAAAAAACAGGTACGTACACTACCTCCAAGGCTCCAACGCAAACAGCTATTCAATAGGAGCTTATATAACGTGAAAAAAATATTAAGAGCCACCTAAGCGTCTGTGTGTGCTTCTTTCGGCAGAAAACGAAAACAAAAAGGTGTGATAGCTCCCGGATGCCTAGGTACCCTCTATGAACAGCAAATTAAAAAAATAGAAAAAATAAAAAAAACCTGAAACTTTGCAACATCAAAGATGGTCAAACTTTGTAGATTCTTGCAAGTTTCCATGCCAAAATATCATGTAGAGAAAGGTGTACAAACGAGTTTTAAATTTCAGTGCTAAAAGTGCTCAAAACTTCAAGCACTGATTTTTTTCGTGTGTAGAGCTCCTCGAATGGTTTTTTGGCATGAAAACTTGCAAGCACCTACAAAGTTTGATCTTCTTTGATGTTGCAAGGTTTCAGATGTTTTTTGTTTTTACTGTTCATAGAGGGTGCCTACGCACCCGGGAGCTGAAAAACCACTCTCAAAGAAAAATGTCCTACTTCTCTCTCTCACACACAAACGTCTGTATGCGAGATTGTAGTTGCATCTCTTGGTCGCCGTGACCAAATCAGACGGCGTGGGGAAGAGGATTCCAGGGCCGAGGTAGTGGCAGAGAAGTAAGATGATCCCTAGGTGATGTTTGACGCTGCTGTCCGTCGTTGGCCAGGGCTGGCTGGGGCGAGATGTGACAGCACATGTAAGAGGCAACAGAGACCTCGGCCTAGAGAATAGTTTGCCTGGGCTGGCTCTCCTATGGCCATAGCGAGCAGGAGCAGGTGGCGACCTGCTTGCTTCAGCTTGAGCGAGATGATGGATTTTTCCATCGGAAAATGAGAGAAGACGAACTATTTCTTCATCTGTACGTGCGCGTATTCTGCAGTATATTTTCATCGCCTCCCAACACCGATGGGCTAGGAAGACACGTCGGGGTATTTTTCATCGGAGAAGAGAGAGTTGATGAGAAGGAATAGATTGTGCAGAATAGTTAGATAGAAATCAAGGAGGAAGAGCAAAAGGGGGAACCAATTATCAAAAAAAATCAAGGAGGAAGAGGCGGAGCTCTAGTAAGTTTGAGATTGAGATGTGAATTTTTCTGTTCCGGCGAACTATGCGAGGTTAGAGTGTAGCACGGCTTGTTGGCTACAAAATTGCCCACCTTGTATTGCTGAGCTTTTGCCAGCTGATTGTAACTCTGATTCCATGGAATAAAACTCTCTTTCACCCCGCAAAAAAATAAGAGATGTGAGTTTTTCTCCTTCACTGTTACAGCCATGAAAAGAGGCGTGGAGTTGTAGATAGATTGGGTTCGGAGGTTTTTTTACTTCTATTTTTTTGACCAACCAAATATTATGGGCCTTGAGCGTTTTCTTTGCGAGTTTTTTACTTCTATTTTTCGACAAAAAAGAGATTATGGGCCTTGACTTTTTTTCCTGATGATTTTATGGTTTTGAGAGAGAGAGAGAGGTGCGTGAGAAAGAAAGAGAGAAACGTGAGAGAGTGAGCCAGTCAAAAAAAGATACACATGAGAGATGGGAGTTCGTAGGACTTTTTCCATTTTGATAACCAAGAAAAGAGACCGGGAGTCTTAGATAGATTGAGGTAGAAGTTATTTAAAATCAAAATTTTTATATTTAACAGATCGTGAGTATTAGATAGATTGAGATAGAAAATATTTAAATTTAGATTCTTTTTATGGAGGATTTCATGAGTCGATCTACACCGTAATAATTTGGTCCCACCAAATTAACGGCTCGTAAATTCTAATTAACGTGGGAATTTTTAGGGAGTCCATAATTAGTATAAGTAAGTATAGAAGTATAGATATAGATAGATAGATAGATAGATAGATAGATATAGATAGATCATTTGCCCACCTAAGACCGTGTACAATGCAAAGGTGCTTAGGGGAGATGCTTGGTATAATAAACTGAGTTTTTTCTCGGGCACCAGTGCTTATCTCTATAGGAGAGGTGCCTAATTAAATGTCTACCCTCTACAAATAAGCACCAGTGCTTAAAAAAATTGGTTTATTTTTCTAAGCACCTTCCCTAAACACCTTGCATTGTGCAAGGTATATAGCATAAAACTATCAGTACTATCACTGCTTAAATTTGGATAAAAAATACTATCACTTTACATTACAGGCAATACATTAAAAATGCTACCACTTTCGGTAAGGCGTCCGTTCCGACCGTTTTAAACACAATTGGAAGAGGCATGTATAAGCCATGAAATTGAGCTTTTGACTTAGCTTTGTGGCATGTGGAACAATGGTTGGTGAAACACGCCACATCATGAAACATCTTGGGCCAATAGTATTTGTTGGAGAGCGTGGCATGCGTCTTGTCGCGTCCAAAATGTCCCATGTGTCCTCTTGCAAAGGAGCAAACACAAAGAAGACTCAAGACTACAAAGTTTGTTAGCACGCATAAGATATCCATCTTTCACATAGTAACGCTCCAAACAAGTGTTAGTTTGGCACTTGACAAAGGGTAACGCAAAGTATGCATCATGCTCATATAAATCTTTGATATGCTCAAAACCAATCACATTTAGCTCATGTTAAGTAATTAACATGCACTTGTGGAGAAGAGCATCTGCTATAATATTTTCTTTGCCGTTAATGTATTTGATGACATAAGGAAAAGATTCTATTAGGGGCCCCAAATCTCTGCGCTTACTGTGTCAGTCTCTGGATCAATAGCTGACACACAGTCGACGATGAAATACCAAGAATGCATCGCATGTCATAGTATTACATCGTGGATCCAGTGCTTTACAATACACACCTGCTTAGCACATGGGCTAGCTTACATTACAATCATGCAGCAGAGATAATATTCTAGTCTTGTGGCGTCCATCCACTCACAGGCAAGAGTTGAGTATAGCATCGTAACCCTACTTCGTACTTTTCCTTCGATACAGCAAACCTGCAACATGATACGTTGCAACCACAAGGGTCAATATTGAATGTATTGGCAAGCTTCACCAGGATTGGCTTATTGGAGGTAAACATGCAATTTGGTGTGGTTGGGTTTTCCTTCGCGTAAAAAATACTTTCCCTCCCTTTGTATTAGTGGTCTACTCTAATAGTTGGACATACCATATCACACGGTAGTCCTGGACAGATCGTATCACGCGACCGTCCAAAATATAAGCATTTGAGCATGTGGGCCTTCGCATCACATGGTTGCCCCAAGCTACCCCCAGTCCTCTGAGATCAGCTCCATACTCCCCTTTGGTTCAACCCATGTATTTTATTAGAAGAGGTGATGAGATCAAGCTGACAATTCTCCGATGAGTTGCTCAAAATTGTCCGTAACAGGGGACACGACGAATCATGATCAGTTTAATACACTCTGCAGAGGTTTGTGTACTTTACACGTGATTCCCGATCACACCTTCCTGCTACTAAACTTCACATGTGAAGTAGCTAGGTAGATCAAGACGAGACTTTTGGGAAGTAGTAGCCCTCTCAGAAATGGCAGACCCAGTCCAGTTTCCCTACATGCAAATCTACATCTGCTGGTCATGCTCAGGAGGGTCCCACAACTTACTTGGTCCACACAGAGCCCATATTGTCTCACGGTTACACATGGAAGCTACTCAGCTTTGAACTCATACAATCCCTTTGATACCTGGGTGGCATTCCCCACCAATGACTACACTTCAATGACCCAATCAAAGCCAGTCCACCCAGATCGATTCATTAATTAAGTAGTAGTTAAGTAGTCAACCATTAATAACCTTTAATGTGATCCCAATCCACATTATAATCACAACCCATGCAGCAGCTGATACTAAATGCAAGAAATATTGCAGCTTTCTGGCAAATGATATGCTTCTTCTTGCTTTCCAGGCAAATACAATGTCCAGTGTGTCTGCATTGGTCATATTTATTGAAGTTAGTACACACAATATAGTAGTAATTATGCATACATCCTCACTAAAATAAATGTGGTTGAACATATATGATTCAGTTTCATGTTACTAAATTCATTATTGTTAGGTCGCTCGCAAAGCAAAAATACGGACATACTTGTGTTTTTGTTTTAACATATTTCAACAGCCTTTCCCTACATATAGAAGGTATTAGAGTATGACTCGTGAAGTATGCTTTATCATCAATAGTGTTACAGAAAGATGATATCGGTACCTAGGTTGGCATCGCAGTGTTTCTGCTTAATACTCCCTCCATTCCTAATATAAGTCTTTTTAGAGATTCCAATAAGGGACTACATACAGAGCAAAATAAGTGAATCTACACTCTAAAATATGTCTGTATACATCCGTATGTAGTTTGTATTGAAATATCTAAAAAGATTTATATTTAGAAACGGAGGGAGTAGTTCACACTAAGCATGAAGAGAGAGGGAAGGTAGGAGTTCGGTCAAATACCTTGAACCAACTTCAAAACAGCAACCGTTATGAATACGTTCAAAACTGATTGAACATTCCGACGTCAAAGATATCACTTGGTGTGCCATTCCATGCAATAATAATTATAGCCTGCATTGCAAGGATAAAACTAAGGAGACCCACATTCTATCGAAACTACGGAATATGGTCCAAAGTGAACGTACATATCTCGACAAAATTAATCTTTCCCATCCAATGGACACTGCCAGCAGATCTTTTCTCCTGGATTATGACAAAACAAAATAAGTATAATCAGAATTGATACTCCAGGTAAGTATTTATTTTCCTTGGTTTCGTGTATATTGTTGGATTAACAAATTAACGACAAAGCAAAGACATGGAAAACAAGCAGATCAAATATAGATGCAGTGCTGCATTATCGAATTCATTTTCAACAAAAACAAACATGCAGCTAAATGCAGCATGTAGTCAGAACAGAGAGGAGATTTCCTATACATGGTGGTAGCTACAAACGCATGGTGGCACCTACACACCCTTTGGCATAAGTGCCTTTTTTTATATATGAGGTGTCAGGTTTCTTATGGCATTGGCACAAGTGCATTTTTGTTGTATAAAAATGACCTTTTCTCACTTATGTTTGTCTTTTTGATTACCTTTTTGGCACAAGTGCGTTTTTGTTGTGTAGAAACGTCATTTTCTCACTTCTCTCGGTCTTTTCGCTTGCCTTTTTAGCACAAGTGCCTTTTTGCTTGCCTGGATATTTTCGTTATAGAGTTGTTTTTTATGGTCCAAAATAATTTACAAAAATAATTAGAGATAAAAAGTGGGGCTATGTGTAGCTACCATCATGGGTAGCAAATTATTTTCGAATCAGAATATCTTATTACCAAGTTCAATTCATGAAGACTCAAGCACAGGTAAAATGTACTCCCTCCATTCACTATTATAAGATGTTTTGGATATTTCAATATGGACTACATACAGACTGAAATGAATGAACAAACACACTAAAATGTGTAAGTACATCTGATTTAGAAAAAGTTAGAATATTTTATAATAGTGAACGGAGGGTGTATTATTATATCACATGCAACTATCAATGTGTTGACAGTTGACACGAAAGAAAGTGCAAGCATGTTAAATATTAGTATCAAGAAACCTACTCCATTCAGACGACTAGGATAGGCAAATTTGGGAGTTTTGTAAAAATCTGCGTCAGTTCTCATGGGCCATCCAAGTCGGAAACAATCAACATTCCTGAAAAGCAACACAAGAATATCTAAATGGCTTCCGTCAAAACCTGGGGCACCATATATTAAAGGCAACAACTAAATACAACTGCTTCTTACCAAAAGTACTCATTTAGATCACCATAGTTTCTCCAGTGTGAGTGTTCTGATTGGATTTTTTTGCTCATGTGAGCCTCCTGCGAAATTTCAGGAGTTCTAACGGCCAGGCTTGAAATGAAAATTAAAAAAGTGAAGTCCAAATACAAACATACAACTATACCTCCTCTATAACTCTGTATATCGGAGTCACAACTTTCCTCAAGAATGCCTCTTCATCACCGCCATAAGCTGGTACATTTTCGCCAGTAAGTCTCACGTTTCTTCTCAACTCAAGATAGAGTTCCATAGCCATCTATATTAAGATTGGAAACAACATTGTTACCAATAGATGTGATGTCACCAGAAAATATAACATGCACACTTAAGCCTTGTACTACCCCCCCCCCCCCCCCCCCCCCACACACACACACCCACCCACCACCACCACCCACCCACCCACAAACACAAATGAGCATTTTATTCAAACTTCATTTTTCTCCATTTGCATGAATATGAATTCTAAAAAAGGTAAGGTGACGGTGCAGTTATTGATAAATATATTACATATAAATACAATACGTCATATACCACTACTTGGTACCAAGAGTAGTCATTTGGACATACCTAAGCTAATGGTGACTATATTACTATCAATGAAATTCCACAAAAAAACTGATCTTGAATTGTAGTATTCAACATCAAATTCCTAAACCAATTGATCAGGCATCACATTTGAAGCATTACTAGGACAATGGCCAAACAATAGATACAGAAAATATTTTACAGTGAGATAAAGGTTGATCTTACATGGTGGAAGATGTACCGAAGACACTCTGGCATGAACCTCAAGTTAGCCGCCTCACCCCAAATTAAAAGGTAGAGGCCAATATAGAGAATCTTGTGTTGCTGAACTTTCTGCTGGTTAGTAATTGGCAACCTAGAAGTGTTGCATCTTACATGGTGGAAGATGTACACCAACAACACACGGCACACAACAGCTGATAATTGAATTTTCACACTGAACAAACAAGGCGACAGTAACAACAGGAACCAATCAACTACATACCGCACGATCAGTGGCGGGGCTTCGTGGGGCCAAAGGGGGCCATTGCCCCCCTACTCTATGAAAACTCTTAGCGCTTGTAGTCACATATTCCTTGTAGTGTTGCATGTACGCCTCCTGCAACTCTTCGCGGTCGCGCTTCTGCACCCGCGTTGGCACCTTCTCCTGCACAGGGGCAAGTCAATAAAAAATCTTTCATGTCGATTTTTTTTGAACATATGTCGATTCTCTAGGCCGGAATACATACATACATGCATACAATAATACGACCGGTCACGTACACTGCCTAAGAGTTCCTGTAGCATCGTCTTGTGCTGATGCACTTTATGCCCATGGAGTCGGGATCCAGCTGGGCGAGCTTGATCAACGCATGCAAAACGACCTATAGTGATGAGCAAATGTTGCATTTGTTGGAAGTAAACACGACAGGTGTGTCCATGTCCTTCACGTACATGTGCTTGTACATGTATCCGTGTAGGTTTCCAAATCAATCACCGTGTAGGACAAGTACTAGTTGGTTTAGAGCATCTCTAGCAGATCCCGTAAAACCTCGTTGGGCCGCATTTTTTCGGCGGATTTACGGGACGGTCAAAATAAACGGCCCGACCAGGTCCGGTAAAATAGGCCCGGCCCGTAAAAAATTTGTGGGAGGCCCGTAAACCGCCTTCCATTCCGCTATATATGCCGGCTCCGGGTCGTTTTAGGGTATCCGTCTGCCTTTACGCCCATCCTTCTCCGCCGCAATTCTTCTCCTCCAACTAGAAATCGAGCGAAGTACAGCTGCATTTTGCGGCGTGGTTTTCCACCGGAAGCTGCCTGAGATGTCGTCGGCGGGTGGCGGTCGGGTGGCCGCGAGGGGCGCGGCTGGCTCGGTGGCGAGCTACCTCGCAAGCACCGCAACGACGTGGACGCCGGGAGCTCCTCCCTCTGCCCGCCGGTGGAGGAATGGCGGAAGGAGCAGGCGCGCATCCGCGGCGCCCGCTCCCGCAGCACCAGAGCACGGGCGTGGAGAAACTTCAACCGCCTCGACCACATCTTCTCCCCCGCGCTCAAGCGTCGCCGGGAGGCGGATAAGGCGTGGTTCGAGGCCAAGGAGGCCGCCGCCGCCGGAGATGAAGCTGTAGCGGCACGGGTCCCGGCGCTGTTCGAGGAGTACCAGCTCGCGCAAGTCCTCTCCAGCACCCTCATGGAGTACCACCTCCATGGCAACCCGCCCCGCGACGACGGCGATGAGTAGATCTATTATGCTAGTATGCACCCCGTTTAAGTATGGAACTATATTTAATTTTCGTTTTTAAGTATGAACTCCGGTATGTAGTATGAACTATGTTTTATGTATCTGATATTTGTGAGCTGCGTTGGGATTTTTCCCAAAAAGCAGAGGAGATGCAGTACAGTACAGATAAGTATTTCCCTCAGTGAGAACCAAGGTTATCGAACCAATAGAAGAATCACGCAAAGCCTCGTGAATAGCACCTACACACACAAAAGCAAATACTTACACCCAACGCGGGCAAGAGGGTCATCAACCCCCTTGAACTCGTTACTTGTAAGGATTAAATCTTGTAGTGGTAGATAGATAAATTGCAAAACAAAATAAAAGTAATAAAATTGCAACAAGTATATTTAGGTTTTCTTTTTATATTTAAAGTAGACCCGGGGGGCATAGTTTTCACTAGAGCCTTCTCTCTTGAACACATAGCATACGGTGGGTAGACAAATTACTGTTGGGCAATTGATAGAAAAGCGCATAGTCATGACGATATTCAAGGCAATGATCATGTATATAGGCATCACGTCCGAGACAAGTAGACCGACTCCTGCCTGCATCTACTATTATTACTCCACCCATCGACCGCTATCCAGCATGCATCTAGGGTATTAAGTTAATGAAAACGGAGTAACACCTTAAGCAAGATGACATGATGTAGACAAAGTAAACCCAATCAATATGAATAAACCCCGTCGTTTTACCCTTAATGACAACAATACAAATACGTGTCTTGTCCCCTACTTTGTCACTGGGATATAGAGCACCGCAAGATTGAACCTATTACAAAGCACCTCTCCCGTTGAAGATAAATCAATCTAGTTGGCCAAACCAAACGGATAGATCAGGGAGAAATACAAAGCTATAAAAATCATGCATAATAAAGTTTAGAAAAGACTCAATTACTTCTCATGAATATTCAGATCATAAACCCACAATTCATCGGATCCCAACAAACACACCGCAAAAGAAGATTACATCGAATAGAATCCAAAAAGATCGAGAAGAACGTTGTATTGAAGATCAAAGAGAGAGAAGAAGCCATCTAGCTACTAGCTATGGACCCGTAGGTCTGTGATAAACTACTCACACATCATCGGTAGGGCAGCAAGGTTGATGTAGAAGCCCTCCGTGATCGATTCCCCCTCCGGCAGGGTGCCGGAAAAGGCCTCCAGATGGGATCGCGGAATAACAGAAGCTTGCGGCGGCGGAAAAGTTATTTCGTGGGGCTCTCTGCTGGTTTCCCAATATTTGAGAATTTATAGAAGTAGAATTAGGTCAAAAGGAGCCACGTGGGGCCCACAAGATAACAGGGCGCGGCCACCCCCTGGGCGTTCCCTGTTGCCGTGTCGTCTCCTTGTAGGTCTTCTGGTCCTCCCCCGAAGCTTCTAGGGTCTCTTTTGTCCAGAAAAAAATCGTCAAAAAGTTTCGTAGCGTTTGGACTCCGTTTGGTGCTGATTTTCTGGAAAACCAAAAATAAGCAGAAAACAACAACTGGCACTGGGCACTAGGTTAATAGGTTAGTTCCCAAAAATGATATAAAATGACATATAATTGCATATAAAACATCCAAGATTGATACTATAATAGCATGGAACAATCAAAAATTATAGACACGTTGGAGACGTATCAGTGATGAACTCCGGCGATGCTTTCAATGGCGCGAACTGCGAATTTGAATATGCGGTAGACGTTTACCGGATCTATTCTGTCTCCGCATCTGCCGTCCTGCAAAATCATTTTCGGGATATTGTAAACAATTTTTTCGGGATGGGCGTTTACCGGATTTAGCTGTTAGCTAATATATATACTCCTGAATCCCCTTGTAAAACATCTTGTACCGTGGTGAGTTGATCAATAAAGCAATAAGGCTCTATACGAGCCTTTGGCAATTAGCCGAGTCTCCCATGCGTGTGTGCGTTTTAGTATCCAGCCCAAAGGAATCGATTAGCCCAAAAGGTTGTAGTGTACTGATACGTCTCCGTCGTATCTATAATTTTTGATTGTTTCATGTCAATATTCTACAAACTTTCATATACTTTTGGCAATATTTTATATTATTTTTGGGACTAACATATTGATCCAGTGCCAGTGCCAGTTCCTGTTTTCTGCTTGTTTTTTATTTCACAGAAAATCCATATCAAACTAAGTCCAAATGCAATAAAATTTTACGAAGAATTATTTTGTAATATATGTGATTTTTGGGAGGTGGAATCAACGCAAACGGAGGCTCACAGCCTCCACAAGGCAGATGGGCGTGACCCCCCAGGCCGCGCGGTGGTGCCTTGTGGGCACACCGTAAGTCGGTTGGGGCTCTTCTTCGGCCGCAAGGAAGCTTATATCGAGAAAAAAATCGTGTTAAAATTTCAGCGCAATCGGAGTTACGGATCTCCGGGAATATAAGAAACGGTTTTCGGCCAGAAAATAGGAACGCGAAACAGAAAAGAAACAAAGAGATATCCAATCTCGGAGGGGCTCCTCCCCTCCGGGAGCCATGGCGGCCATGGACCAGAGGGGGAACTCTCCTCCCATCTAGAGGGGAGTCCAAGGAAGAAGAAGAAGGAGGGGGGCTCTCTCCCCCTCTCTTCCGGTGGCGCCGGAACGCCGCCGGGGCAACCATCGTGACGACGATCTACACCAACAACTTCGCCGCCATCAACACCAACTCTCTCCCCCTCTATACAGCGGTGTAACACCTCTTCTCCCCGCTGTAATCTCTACTTAAACATGGTGCTTAACGCTATATATTATTATCCAATAATATGTGGCAATCCTATGATGTTTGAGTAGATTTCTTTTGTCCTATGGGTTGATTGGTGATCGTGATTGGTTTGAGTTGTATGTTTTATTTTGGTACTGTCCTATGGTGCCCTCCGTGTCGCGCAAGCATGAGGGATTCCCGCTGTAGGGTTTGCAATACGTTCATAATTCTCTTATAGTGGGCGGCTAGAGTGACAGAAGCTTACACCCGAGTAAGGGGGTTGTTGCGTATGGGAGTAAAGAGGACTTGTTACTTAATGCTATGGTTGGGTTTTACCTTAATGATCTTTGGTAGTTGCGGATGCTTGCTAGAGTTCCAATCATAAGTGCATATGATCCAAGTACGGAAAGTATGTTAGCTCATGCCTCTCCCTCATATAAAATTGCAATAATGATTACCGGTCTAGTTATCGATTGCCTAGGGACAAATCATTCTCTTGTGTTACAAAAGCTTTCTACTAAACTACTAGCTTTTATTATCTTGCAAATTACTCCTAGTTTTATTCTTGCAAAGTAGTTCTAGTATTACACCTACAAAGTACTTCTAGTTTCATACTTGTTCTAGGTAAAGCAAACGTAAAGTGTGCATAGAGTTGTATCGGTGGTCGATAGAACTTGAAGGGAATATTAATTCTACCTTTAGCTCCTCGTTGGGTTCGACACTCTTATTTATCGAAAAAGCTACAATTGATCCCCTATACTTGTGGGTTATCAAGACCTTTTTCTGGCGCCGTTGCCGGGGAGCAATAGCGTGGAGTTGATATTCTCGTGTGTGCTTGTTTGGTTTATCACTAAGTAGTTTTTATTTTGTGATCTATTTTCTATCTTTAGTTATGGGTAGGAAACGTAAAATACCAAAAAAATTAGTTGTACTTGCTAAACCAATGGTTGAAGAACCACCCAAAATCTATCATACTGCTGAAGCTTTCTACTTGGATCATCTTCGATCCCTTTGTGCTCGTGCTGAAAACCCAACTAGCTTAGTTGAGGGAAAATCATTAGATGAGCATGCTTATTTTGTGCGACACCGCTTGTCTCAAAAAGGGAAACTCTTATGGGATCAAATTAAAATGTTGTGTTGGTATGCTTGGAATTTGTGCTTAAGGTGTGATTATACTTGTTGCTCTAGGATGGAGGCTCCACACCTTTCCTTTCAATGTGAATTTAATGATAATGAAACCTTGGCTTCTTATGCTAATGGTATATATGATTACTATGATGTGGAACTAATAAAAGAATTTCTTGCTTTTATGGGTGCTTATGAAATTAAATCCTTGTTTGAAAAGTATGAAGATTGTGATGCTACTATTTACAGATCTGAAAATTATGCTATACTTAAATATTGCCATGAGAATTATGAATATAATGCCTATATTGATCAATTTATTGAGAAAGTCTCTGCTGTCCAAGAAGAGACTAATATTTTGTAGGCTCCTATGGAAGAAGAAATTGATGACACTGTGAGCTCATTAGATGAAAAAGATGAGGAGGAGAGCGAAGAACAAAGGGAGGAAGAGCGGATTGATCACCCGTGCCCACCTTCTAATGAGAGTAACTCCTCAACTCATACATTGTTTAATTTTCCTTTGTGCTTACCGAAGGATGAATGCTATTGCTATGATCCCTTGGATTCGTTTGAAATGTCCCTTTTTGATGAAATTGATGCTTGCTATGCTTGTGGCCATGATGCCAATTTGAATGATGCTTATGGAGATGAACTTGCTATAGTTCCTTATGTTAAGAATGAAATTGTTGCTATTTGAAAGCACATTTGCTCCCTTGGTGGTTTTGGTAATTCATAACAACATATATCTCATTGAACTAATGTCCATTCAAGGTAAAGATTTCAGGATGTTCAATGATTGGCATGGCATGGACTAGAGACGTGGACCCCTCAAAATGCTAAGGACAAGGATTGGCAAAAGATCAAGACTCTACATTTTTGGTTTAGTGATCCAAGATCACATTGAGTCCATAGGAAAGCCAATACTATTAAAAGGGGATGAGGTGTTGCTTAATGGTCTTTTTGCTCAAGTGCTTAGTGACAGTATTCCTAAACCCTCAACCACTCTCTCGACCCAAATATGTCCTAAACCTACATTCCAACTCGGCCCCACCGATATTTCCTATCCGGCCCCACCGAGTTCATCCAAGACTTAGCCACTGCCAAAACCCTAACAAATCGGATCCACCGAAATGGATCTCGGTCCCACCGAGATGGCATTGCCAACTCTCTGTAATCGGTTGCATTCACTTCGGTCTCACCGAGTTATGCAAATCGGTCTCACCGAGATGGCTTGCCAAGTCTCTGTTACCTTATTGCTTCACTTCGGTCCAACCGAGTTGATGCAATCGGTGCCACCGAGATGAGGATTGCCCTAAGCCATTGCACTTCGGTCTATCCAAGTTGTCCATATCGGTCCCACCGAGATTCCTAAAGTTCATATCTTTTACACAGTTCGGTGCTACCGAGATGATAGTTTCGGTGCCACCGAGTTGGGTCAAAAGTGTGTAACGGTTGGATTTTGTGTGGAGGCTACATATACCCCCTCCACCACATCCTTCTCAGTAAGGAGAGCCATCAGAACGTGCCTACACTTCCACCATACATTTTCTGAGAGAGAACCACCTACTCATGTGTTGAGATCAAGATATTCCATTCCTACCATTTGAACCTTGATCTCTAGCCTTTCCCAAGTTGCTTTCCACTCAAATCCTTCTTCCACCATAGCCAAATCTGTGAGGAGTTGTTTGAGTGCTGGGAAGACTATCATTTGAAGCACAAGAGCAAGGAGTTCATCAACAACACACCGTCTATTACCTTTTGGAGAGTGGTGTCTCCTAGACTGGTTAGGTGTCACTTGGGAGCCTCCAACCTGATGTGGAGTTGAACCAAGAGTTTGTAAGGGCAAGGAGATCGCCTACTTCGTGAAGATCTACCCCGAGTGAGGCTAGTCCTTCGTGAACGTAAGCCATGGTGGAATAGACAAGGTTGCTTCTTCGTGGACCCTTCGTGGGTGGAGCCCTCCGTGGACTCACGCAGCCGTTACCCTTCGTGGGTTGAAGTCTCCATCAACATGGACATACGATAGCACCACCTATCGGAACCATGCCAAAAACCACCGTGTCTTCATTGCGTTTGAAATCTCCAATCCCTCCTTTACTTACATATGCAATTGCTTACATTCCGCTGCTATACTCTTAGAATTGCATGTGTAGGGTGATGCTTGACATGTACTATTGCTAAAATCTGCCCACAATTAAAATTGGGAAAATGTTAGGTTTTATTTGGTCAAGTAGTCTAATCACCCCCCTCTAGACATACTTTCGATCCTACAGTATTGCACCCACACGTGATAGTCCTATTATCTTTTTGAATTCTCTAAACTACACTATATTAGAGAAGTTTGTGCTTATTAAGGATTATATTGATGGGTTGTGCTACTTGTGAGCAGCGTTGGTAATTCCCTGAAGAGGAACGGAGATGCAGTACATTGGAGATAAGTATTTCCCTCATTTATGAAACCAAGGTTATCAATCTAGTAGGAGAATCACGCAACACCTCGTTAGCAGCACCTGCACACAAAACAACAAATTCTTGCACCCAACGCAAACAAGGGGTTGTCAATCCCTCGGCGGTAATTGCAAGATTAAATTGTTTGTGATAGATAGATAGATTAAAACAAAAATACAAAATAAAATAAATAAAATAAAAGTGCAGCAAGATATTTTTAGGGTTTTTAATATATGATTTAGATAGACCCGGGGGCCATAGCTTTCACTAGAGGCTTCTCTCAAGAAAATAGTATACGGTGGGTAGACAAATTACTGTTGGGCAATTGATAGAAAAGCAAATAATCATGACGATATGCAAGGCAATTATCATGTATATAGGCATCATGTCTGAGACAAGTAGACCGACTCCTGCCTACATCTACTACTATTACTCCACACATCGACCGCTATCCAGCATGCATCTAGTGTATTAAGTCCATAAAGAACGGAGTAACGCCTTAAGCAAGATGACATGATGTAGACAAAGTAAACTCACACATGAATAAACCCCATTTTTTTTACCCTTAATAGCAACGATACATACGTGTCATGTCCCTTTCTATCACTGGGATTGAGCATCGCAAGATCGAACCCATTACAAAGCACCTCTTCCCATGGCAAGATAAATCATTCTAGTTGGCCAAACCAAATCAATAGATCGGAGAAGAAATAAGAAGCTATAATAATCATGCATAAAACAGATCAGAGAAGACTCAAATAATATTCATGGATAATTTGATCATAAACTCACAATTCATCGGATCCCAACAAACACACCGCAAAAAGTGATTACATCGGATAGAACTCCAAGAACATCGAGGAGAACATTGTATTGAAGATCAAAAAGGGAGAAGAAGCCATCTAGCTACTAACTATGGACCCGAAGGTCTGTGGTAAACTACTCACACATCATCGGAAGGGCAGCAAGGTTGATGTAGAGCCTCTCCGTGATCGATTCCCCCTCCGGCGGAGTACCGGAAAAGGCCTCCAGATGGGATCTCTCGAGAACAGAAGCTTGCGGCGGCGGAAAAAGTATTTCGTGGACTCCTCTGTAGTTTTCCCGATTTTTGGGAATTTATAGTGGTGGAATTAGGTCAAAAGAGGCAGAGGTGGGCCCATGAGGCACCAGAGCGCGCCTGCCCCCCCCTAGGCGTGCCCTGGTGGCTCGTGGCCACCTCCTGGGGCTTCTGGCCTTCTCCCGAAGCTTCTACTGTTGGTTATGTCCAGAAAAAATCTCCAAAATGTTTCGTGGCATTTGGACTTCGTTTGGTATTGATATTCTGTAAAACCAAAAACAGACAGAAAACAACAACTGGCACTGGGCACTAAGTTAATAGGTTAGTCCCAAAAAATGATATATAATTGCTGTAAATGTATATAAAAACATCCAAAATTGATAATATAACAGCATGGAACAATAAAAAATTATAGATACATTGGAGACGTATCAGCATCCCCAAGCTTAATTCCTGCTCGTCCTCGAGTAGGTAAATGATAAAAACAGAATTTTTGATGTGGAATGTTGCCTATCATATTCATCATATTCTTTTCTTTGTAGCCTGGACATTTGGACTTGAATGATTCAAAGCAATAGTCTATAATTTGACATGAAGATATAAATACTCAAGCATGATAACAAGCAACCATGTCTTTCAAAATATCAACGCTAAAGAAAGTTATCCCTAGCCCATTATGCTCAATCATTGATCCATTCATGAAACACACTCAAATATTAGCTACACACAATGCACAAGTATGACAATAGTGCTCTCTAGTTGGTGCTTTATAAGAGAAGACGGAGACTCAAAATAAAAAATAAAAATTGCATAAAAGTAAATAGATAGGCCCTTCGCAGAGGGAAGCAGAGATTTGCTAATGTGCCAGAGCTCAAATCTTAAATTAGAGAGATGAAAATATTTTGAGAGGCATGCTTTTCCTGTCAACGAAAACGACTGAGAATTCCCAATATCTTCCATGCTAGACACATCATAGGCGGTTCCCAAACAGAAAGTAAAGTTTATTTCCTTTCCACCATTCTTTCACAATCCATGGCTAGCCGTATCCACGGGTGCCCTCCATACCAACACTTTCCAAGGAATTTTGTTGTTATTATATTTTGATTTCATTGTGGGACTGGGCATCCCTATTACCGTCCACTCTCTCGTGCAATGACAAGTGAATAAACACTCATCGTGAGAATAACACACCTAGCATGGAAAATATTGGCCACCCCCTGCCGCTTCATGAGCGGTACGGACACACAAAACGAAAAAATTATTTTGAACATTAGAGTTGGCACACGCAAATTTACTTGGAACGGCATGGAAATACCGCATATAGGTAGATATGGTGGACTCATTTGGCACAACTTGGGTTTAAGGAGTTTGGATGCACAAGCAGTATTTCTGCTTAGTACAAATGAAGGCTAGCAAATAGATTGAGAAGCAACCAAGCAAAAAGCGAAAACGGTCATAAACATGCATTGAACATAACTAACACCGAATAATGCACCATAAGTAGGATATAATTTCTTTGCATAACTATTGACTTAATGTGCATGCATAGGGAATCACAAACCTTAACACTAATATTCTTACTAAATCACAATTACTCACTAACATGACTCACATATTATCATCTCCATATCGCAAAACTATTGCAAGGAATCACACTTATCATATCCAATGATCTATATGAAAGTTTTTATTATATCCCTCTTGAATATTCATCACTTTGGGACCAAATTCATATCTTGTGAAAATTACCATTACTATTATCAACTCTCAAAAAGATATAAGTGAAGCATGAGAGTGCAAATATTTCTTCAAAATTTTCATCTTATCAACTCTCAAAATAATATAAGTGAAGCATGAGAGTTTATTTCTTCAAAATTTTAATCTTATCAACTCTCAAAATAATATAAGTGAAGCATGAGAGTTTATTTCTTCAAAATATAGCCACCGCCATGATCAAAAATATTTAAGTGAAGCACTAGAGCAACTGCCTAGCTCAAAAAATTTAAGTGAAGCACATAGAGTATTCTAACAAATTATGATGAACGTGTGGCTCTCTCAAATTGGTGTGTCCAGCAAAGATTATTGTGACAAACTAAAAAGCAAACAAAGCAAAGACTCATATAATACACGACGCTCCAAGCAAAACACATATCATGTGACGAATAAAAATATAGCTCCAAGTAAAATTACCGATGGTTGGTAGAAGAAAGAGGGGATGCCTTCCGAGGCATCCCCAAGCTTAGACGCTTGAGTCTTACTTGAATATTACCTTGGGGTGCCTCGGGCATCCCCACGCTTAGGCTCTTGCCACTCCTTATTCCTTCATCCATCGTGATCTCACCCAAAACTTGAAAACTTCAATCACACAAAACTCAACAAAACCTTCGTGAGATCCGTTAGTATAACAAAACAAATCACTATTTTAAGTACTGTTTCAAACCCATTCATATTTTATTTTTGCATTATACCTACTGTATTCTAACTTCTCCATGGCTTATACCCCCCGATACAATCCATAGTTTCATCAAAACAAGCAAGCAGTGCATCAAAAACAGAATCTGTCAAAAACAGAACAGTCTGTAGAGATCTATTTAAAAGCTATACTTACGTAGCTCCAAAAATTCTTAAAAATTAGGAAAACGTGGGAAATTCATATACCAATATTGTGTAAAAATTTCAGATTATTCTGACGCTCCAGTACAGAACCAAAATTCCAGCACTGGACACAAAACTTTCTGTTTTCCAAACAGCATCAATTATACTATCTTCCAAATCATCCCAAAGGTTTTACTTGGCACAAACACTAATTAAAATATAAAAACACAATCATAACAGTAGCGTAAATGTGAAAACACACAATAACAGAAACAAAAAGGTAAAAATTTATTTTATTCATTGGGTTGCCTCCCAAGAAGCTCTTTCTTTATAGCCATTAAGATAGGCTTTGAGATTTCAATGATGCTCACATGAAACATAAGAATTGAAGCACAAAGAGAGCATCATAATACATGTGACAAACACATTTAAGTCTAACATACTTCCTATGCATAGGCATTTTATATGCAAACAAATTATCAAGACGAGAAATATCTAACATATGCAAAGGAGAGGAATAAAACATTGACAATCTCAACATAACGAGAGGTAATTTAGTAACATGAAAATTTCTACAACCATATTTTCCTCTCTCATAATAATTACATGTAGGATCATAATCAAATTCGACAATATAGCTATCATATAAAATTTTCTCTCCATGATCCACATGCATAAAATTCTTATAGTCTTCCAAAATAGTGGGATTAACATCAACTAAAGTCATGACCTCTCCAAACCCACTTTATATATTATTGCAAACATTATTATCAATAGCATATTCATCATGAGGCTTAAATAAATTTTCAAGATCATAAGAAGCATTATCACCCCAATCATGATCATTGCAATAAGTAGTGGATATAACAAAATTATCATCCCCAAGCTCGTAGTTTTGCATATTATTAGCACAATTGACATTAATAAAATTTATAATAACATTATTGCAATCATGCTTTTCATTGAAGGAGCTATCATGAATCACTTTATAAATTTCTTCTTTCAACACTTCATCACAATTTTCCGGCTCATGATTTTCAAGCAAAACTTCATAGAGATAATCAATAGCACTCAACTCACTAGCAATTGGTTCATCATAATTGGATCTTTTGAAAAGATTAGCAAGTGGATGGGGAGCCATATCAATAGATTTCTAGCAAGCAAAGATGCAAGCAAATAGAAGGCACATGGCACACAAGCAAAGATAGCAAACTAGCAAAAAGGCAAACGGAAAATATTTTTGTATTTTTGTAAAAAAAAAATTAGAAGTGGGGGAGATGAAAATAAGAGGCAAAGGAAAATAAAGTAAATGCAAGGAGATGTAAGTTTTATGTGTAGGTACTTGATAGATGTTGATGATGTCTCCCCGACAACGGCGCCAGAAATTCTTCCTGCTATTTGTGAGCTGTGTTGGTAATTCCTTGAAGAGGAAGGGAGATGCAGTACAGTAGAGATAAGTATTTCCCTCAGTTATGAAACCAAGGTTATCAATCCAGTAGGAGAATCACGCAACACCTCGTTAGCAGCACCTGCACACAAAACAACAAATCCTTGCACCCAACGCAAACAAGGGGTTGTCAATTCCTCGGCGGTAATTGCAACATTAAATTGTATGTGATAGATAGATAGATTAAAACAAAAATAGAAAATAAAATAAATAAAAGAAAAGTGCAGCAAGATATTTTTAGGGTTTTTAATATATGATTTAGATAGACCCGGGGGCCATAGCTTTCACTAGAGGCTTCTCTCAAGAAAATAGTATACGGTGGTAGACAAATTACTGTTGGGCAATTGATAGAAAAGCAAATAATCATGACGATATCCAAGGCAATGATCATGTATATAGGCATCACGTCCGAGACAAGTAGACCGACTCCTGCCTGCATCTACTACTATTACTCCACACATCGACCGCCATCCAGCATGCATCTAGTGTATTAAGTCCATAAAGAACGGAGTAACGCCTTAAGCAAGAGGACATGATGTAGACAAAGTAAACTCACGCATGAATAAACCCCATATTTTTACCCTTAATAGCAATGATACATACGTGTCATGTCCCTTTCTGTCACTGGGATTGAGCACTGCAAGATCGAACCCATTACAAAGCACCTGTTCCCATGGCAAGATAAATCAATCTAGTTGGCCAAACCAAATCAATAGATCGGAGAAGAAATACAAAGCTATAATAATCATGCATAAAAGATATGAGAGAAGACTCAAATAATATTCATGGATAATTTGATCATAAACTCACAATTCATCGGATCCCAACAAACACACCGCAAAAAGTGATTACATCGGATAGAACTCCAAGAACATCGAGGAGAACATTGTATTGAAGATCAAAAAGAGAGAAGAAGCCATCTAGCTACTAACTATGGAGCCGAAGGTCTGTGGTAAACTACTCACGCATCATCAGAAGGGCAGCAAGGTTGATGTAGAGCCCCTCCGTGATCGATTCCCCCTCTGGCGGAGTACCGAAAAAGGCCTACAAAAGCTTGCGGCGGAGGAAAAAGTATTTCGTGGACTCCTCTGTATGTTTCCCGATTTTTGGGAATTTATAGTGGTGGAATTAGGTCAAAAGAGGCAGAGGTGGGCCCATGAGGCACCAGGGCACGCTTGCCCCCCCATGCGCGCCCTGGTGGCTTGTGGCCACCTCCTGGGGCTTCTGGCCTTCTCCCAAAGCTTCTAGTGTTGGTTATGTCCAGAAAAAAATCTCTAAAAAGTTTCGTGGCATTTGGAGTTCATTTGATATTGATATTCTGTAAAACCAAAAACAGGCAGAAAACAGCAACTGGCACTGGGCACTAAGTTAATAGGTTAGTCCCAAAAAATGATATATAATTGCTATAAATGTATATAAAAACATCCAAGATTGATAATATAACAGCATGGAACAATCAAAAATTATAGATACGTTGGAGACGTATCAGGTTGCGTTTTACCATTGCACATGATGATTTGATAAATATAATATGCATGTGCTTGCTGCTCCTACTTGCAATAATTATGAGAGAGGAACTACATCTCTACCTCTCTATGTTTCCAATACGATAAAATTGCAAGAAACTGTTTATACTATGCATTGGCCTTTACTTGATGTGCATGAATTGTTCTTTTATAACATGCCAATGCATAGGAAGAGAGTTAGACTTCGTTATTGCATGATATATGTTGCTTTGCGCTCACTACTAAATTACAAATCATTGTTAATTAAAATTGGCTTTGATATACCTTGGGATCCGGGTGGATCGATTACTTGAGCACTTTATGCCTAGCTTAATGGCTTTAAAGAAAGCGCTGCCTGGGAGACAACCCAGAAGTTTTAGAGAGTCATTTATTTCTGTTGTGTGCTTTTAAAAAAAAGGTTAAAAAAATAGAGGGGAACCTAAAAACTTTTTCAAAAAGAGAAGCGATTGGAAGGTTATGCATTGGAGAAGTGAGGGTCGACCTTGAACACTTGTGTTCATGCTCATGGAAACAATGTAGAATTTTTCATGGAGGTTTCTCGCAAAAATAATTATCCCCTTGTAGAAATCCATTGTATTATAAAAATAATGTGCCAAGATTTACCTTTAGGATGTTTAAATTGCTTGTTTGGTGTGTGCTGTGAAAAAACAGAAACTTTTGCTGTAGTGCTTGAATTTTGATAATTTACTGGAACGTGCAAAAATTCTGAAATTTTTACACAGTACTTCTATGCAAAAAATTTATCACTTCCTAATTTTTTAGAATTTTTTGAGCTACAGAAGTATATGTTTCATTTGGATCTTTATAGACTGTCCTGTTTTCACAGATTGCTGTTATAGTTTCTTTATTTGCGTATGTTTGAAATCTTGTTGAGCCCCATTGATTTGGGAGCCATAGAATTGTGATAGCATACAGTGGTTAATGTTTGATTATAATTATACAATAATGTTACAGAAGGACATGATGGGATTTGATGTTATATGTACTAACCCCTCTAATAAAAGTCGGTTAAGTTTTGTGTGGATGAAGTGTTCGAAGAACGAGGAGGTATCGATATGAGGAGAATAAGGAGAGGCAAGAGCTCAAGCTTGGGGATGCCCAAGGCACCCCAAGTAAATATTCAAGGAGACTCAAGCGTCTAAGCATGGGGATGCCCCGGAAGGCATCCCATATTTCTTCGACAATTATCTGTATGTCTCGGTTTTTGTTTTGTTCACATGATATGCGTAAATTCTTGGAGCGTCGTGTGCTTTTTCTTTTTCTTTTAATAAATGCACCATGCTGGTATTAGATAGTTCTTGGTTGATTTATAGAATGCTTCATGCACTTCACTTATATCTTTTGAGTATGGCTTTATAGAATGCTTCATGTGCTTCACTTATATCATTTGAAGTTTGGATGCCTGTTTCTCTACATATAGAAAACCGTTATTTGTAGAATGCTCTTTTGATTCACTTATATTTATTAGAGTGTGGTATTTTGTAGAAAGAATTAAACTCTCATGCTTCACTTATATCTATTTAGAGAGTCAACATGAATTGGTCATTTACATGGTTAGTCATAAAATCCTACATAAAACTTGTAGATCACTGAATATGATAAGTTTGATTCCTTGAAATAGTTTGCGATATTAAGATGGTAATATGTGGGTGTACTAGTGAATGATTGTGGTTTAGTAAGAATATTGGTGTTAAGGTTTGTGATTCCCGAAGCATGCATGTATAGTTATGCGACGAAGTTATATCCTACTCATGTCAGTATCCAATGTTAATTATTCGTAATGCATGATTATGACCGTTGTCGCTCTCTGGTTGGTCGCTTCTCAATCTATTTGCTAGCCTTCGCCTGTACTAAGCGGGAATACTGCTTGTGCATCCAAATCCTTAAACCAAAGTTGTTCCAGATGAGTCCACCATATCTACCTATATGCGCTATTACTCTGCCGTTCCAAGTAAATTTGCATGTGCCACCTCTAATCATTCAAATAAGCATATGTTTTGTGTGCCCGTACCGCTCATGGAGCGGCAGTGGGTGGTCAGTATCTTCCATGCTAAGCGGGTTATTCTCACGATGGGTGTTTATTCACCTATCATTGCACGAGAGAGGCTGGTAATTGGGATGCCCAGTCCTATGCTCAAATCGAAATTATATAATGCAAACAAACTCTCCCGGAAAGTTGATTGTATGGAGGGCACCCAAGGATTCGGCTAGCCATGGCTTGTGTTTGAATGGTTGAGGGGGAGTAAACTTTACCTTTCCGCTTGGGAACCGCCTATAATGTGTTTAGCATGGAAGATATTGAGAACCCTCGGTCGTGACATTGACAGGAAAAGTACACCTCTCAAAATGTTTTCATCTCTGATTTAAGCTTCGAGCTCTGGCACCTCTACAAATCCATGCTTCCCTCTGCGAAGGGCCTATCTATTTACTTTATGTTATTTTACTTTTATTGTTGAGTCACCACCTTCTCATTCAAGCACCAGTTGGAGAGCACTATTGTCATTTTTATGCATTGAGTATAGTTAATGTTATGTACATCATGACTGGATCGATGATTGAGCACGACGGGCTAGGGATAACGTTCTTTAGCATTTTTATTCTAAAAGGCATGATTGTTTTTTGGTATGCCTGAGTATTGATGTCTTTATATCAAATTATAGACTATTGCTTTGAATCACTCGTGTCTTAATATTCATGCCATGATTAGATTACATGATCAAGATTATGCTAGGTAGCATTCCACATCAAAAATTATCTTTTTTATCATTTACCTACTCGAGGACGAGCAGGAATTAAGCTTGGGGATGCTGATACGTCTCCGTCGTATCTATAATTTTTGATTGTTTCATACCAATATTCTACAAACTTTCATATACTTTTGGCAACATTTTATATTATTTTTGGGACTAACATATTGATCCAGTGCCCAGTGCCAGTTCTGTTTTCTGCTTGTTTTTTGTTTCACAGAAAATCTATATAAAACGAAGTCCAAATGCAATAAATTTTTACGGAGAATTATTTTGGAATATATCTGATTTTTGGGAGGTGGAATCAACGCAAACGGAGGCGCACAGCCTCCACAAGGCAGATGGGTGCCACCCCCTAGGCCGCGCGGTGGTGCCTTGTGGGCACACCGTAAGTCGGTTGGGGCTCTTCTTCGACCACAAGGAAGCTTATATCGAGAAAAAAATCTTGTTAAAATTTCAGCGCAATCGGTGTTACGGATCTCCGGGAATATAAGAAACGGTTTTCGGCCAGAAAACAGGAACGCGAAACAGAAGAGAAACAGAGAGAGATCCAATCTCGGAGGGGCTCCTCCCCTCCGGGAGCCATGGCGGCCATGGACCAGAGGGGGAACTCTCCTCCCATTTAGGGGGGAGGCCAAGGAAGAATAAGAAGGAGGGGGGCTCTCTCCCCCTCTCTCCCGGTGGCGCCGGAACGCCGCCGGGGCAACCATCGTGACGGCGATCTACACCAACAACTTCGCCGCCGTCAACACCAACTCGCTCCCCCTCTATGCAGCGGTGTAACACCTCTTCTCCCTGCTGTAATCTCTACTTAAAGATGGTGCTTAATGCTATATATTATTATTCAATGATATGTGGCAATCCTATGATGTTTGAGTAGATTTCTTTTGTCCTATGGGTTGATTGATGATCGTGATTGGTTTGAGTTGTATGTTTTATTTTGGTGCTGTCCTATGGTGCCCTCCGTGTCGCACAAGCATGAGGGATTCTTGATGTCTACTACACAACTTATTTTTGTAGACTCGTGTTGGGCCTCTAAGCGCAGAGTTTTGTAGGACAGTAGCAATTTTCCCTCAAGTGGATGACCTAAGGTTTATCTATCCGTGGGAGGCGTAGGATGAAGATGGTCTCTCTCAAACAACCCTGCAACCAAATACAAGAAATCTTTTGTGTCCCCAACGCACCCAATACAATGGCAAATTGTATAGGTGCACTAGTTCGGCGAAGAGATGGTGATACAAGTGTAGTATGGATAGTAG
Organism: Elymus sibiricus; assembly: GCA_039707655.1. NCBI lineage: Eukaryota > Viridiplantae > Streptophyta > Magnoliopsida > Poales > Poaceae > Elymus > Elymus sibiricus. The sequence goes on from CM077668.1 coordinate 276,607,281, forward strand.
ATATAAGTTTTTATAATCTGAAAATAAAAAAAAACAGCAAGGTAGCAAGTAACAAAAGTGATCACAAACGGTATTGCAATGCTTGAAAACAAGGCCTAGGGTTCATACTTTCACTAGTGCAATCTCTCAACAATGCTAACATAATTGGATCATATAACAATCCCTCAACGTGCGATAAAGAATCACTCCAAAGTTCCTATTCGCAGAGAACATAAGATAGAAATTGTTGTAGGGTACGAAACCACCTCAAAGTTATCTTTTCCGATCAATCTATTGAGCCATCCCTATAAGTGTCACAAACAGCCCTAGAATTCGTACTAAAATAACACCATATGATACGCATCAACCAACTCTAATGTCACCTAGATACTCCAATGTCACCACAAGTATCCGTGAGTTGATTATTCGATACGCATCAAACAACTTCAAATTCATAATATTCAATCCACACAAAGAACTTCAAAGAGTGCCCCAAGATTTCTACCGGAGAAAGTAGGATGAAAACATGCATCAACCCCTTTGCATAGATTACCCCAATGTCACCTCGGGAATCCGCGAGTTGAGTGCCAAAACATACATCAAGTGAATCAATATAATACCCCATTGTCACCACGGGTATTCATATGCAAGACATACATCAAGTGTTCTCAAATCCATAAAAATATTCAATCCGATAATAGTGAAACCTTAAAGGTAAAACTCAATTCATCACAACAAGATAGAGAGGGGGAAACACCATATGATCCAACTATATTAACAAAGCTCGCGGTACATCAAGATCGTGCCAAATCAAGAACACGAGAGAGAGAGAGAGATATCAAACACATAGCTACTTGTACATACCCCTAGCCTCGAGGGTGAACTACTCCCTCCTCGTCATGGAGACCGCTGGGATGATGAAGATGGCATCCGGTGATGATTTCCCCCTCCGACAGGGTGCCGGAACAGGGCTCCAGATGGTATTTCAAAGGTACAGAGGCTTGCGGCGGCGGAGTCCAAATTCTAGGGTTATTTCTGGGGGTTTCTCTATTTATAGGATTTTTTGGCGTTGGAATCACCCGAAGATGGGCTAAGATGGGCCCACGAGGCACCACGGCGCCATACCCCCCCTGGCGCGCCCTGGTGCCTCGTGGGCACCTTGTGGCTCTTCTGGTCCTCCCACGAAGCTTCCTGGTTCTCTTTTGTTCCAAAAAAAATCTTCAAAAAGTTTCGCTGCATTTGGAGAACTTTTATTTCTGCACAAAAAACAACACCACGGTAGTTCTGCTGAAAACAGCGTCAGTCCGGGTTAGTTCTAATCAAATCATACCAAAACCATATAGAATTGTTATAAACATGGCATGAATACTTCATAAATTATAGATAGGTTGGAGATGTATCAGCATCCCCAAGCTTAATTCCTGCTCGTCCTCGAGTAGGTAAATGATAAAAGAAATAATTTATGAAGTGTGAATGCCAGCATAGTGCATAAGTTTGATCAATGACAATTTCAATCACTTTTCCTAGCATCATAACAACAACTCTTTCTCATAAAGCTCATCATGATAAAGTAGCAATCCATTCACATGTTATGGTTCAAACAATGCATTCTCTTGAAACTTAACAACCTATGTTCTTAGTCACCAAACAATTGCAATTCAACTTATCTTCAACAAAGTCTAAGTAAGAGCTCCACATACTCAATTATCATATAGTCTTCTATGATTGCTAGTACTCAAAGCATATTTTTAGAACAAATGGCATCCATCGAACACAGAGAAAGATAGGGGCTTAATGTTTCGCCTCCCAACTTATTTATCATAGAGATAATTGTCAACAATAATAATTCATGATCAAATATATTTGATTGGCCATATGTGCCTGGATCTTTCCCCACCACATGATGCTTGCCAACTAAAGAATAATTGAGGTTGAAATGAGAAGGGATACTATTGACTCTTGCATAAAAATAAATACATAAAGTAAAAGATAGGCCCTTCGCAGAGGGAAGCAGAGGTTATCATGCGCTTTTGATTTTTGGATGTGCAAACTCGTAATGCAAAGGAACATCACGTTATATTGCCCCTTGTGATAGCAACCTTTATTATGCAGTCCGTCGCTTTTATTTCTTTGCCATCACAAGTTCGTACAACGCTTATTTTCCCTTGCAATAAAAGATCATACATATTTTAGGAACAGTTTTTATTGCTTTTTGCACCGATGACAACTTACTTGAAGGATCTTATTCAATCCATAGGTAGATATGGTGGACACTCATGGGAACAAACTGGGTTTAAGGGTTTTTGGATGCACAAGTAGTATCTCTACTTAGTACGAATTTTTGGCTAGCAAAAGATCCTAAGCAAGCACCACATGTTGGAGGATCCATAACAATATAACTTCTATGCAAATATACCCAAGCATAACTCATTACGTTGTCTTCCTTGTCCAACTTCAACTAATTTGCTCAAGTTTGAAAATAATTAATGGGTATTCACAATCATAAAAGATGTCCAAGATAATATATTTATATGTGAAAGTTCTCTTCCTTATACTAATCATTCATGAATTGCTTGTATGACCAATATTGTGATTGTCAAGCTTCAATAGATTTCACTTTCTAACCCAAATGTGAAACTACTACTAGACATGATACAAGCATATGAAGCACATATAATTTCAACTTTATGATATTCAATTCATTCAACATTTTACTCATAGGATATAAGTGAAGAACAAGAGTAAACGACAAACTACTCCAAAAAGATATAAGTGAAGACCAAATGAGTAGTTAAGTAAATAGGTAGCTATGTGAGGACTCTCTCTCATTTGAAAATTTCAGATCTTATTATTTTATTCAAACAGCAAGCAAAACAAAATAAAATGATATACCAAGGACAGCACACATCGTGTGAAGAAGCAAAAACTTAGGCTCAACCGAGACCAACCGATAATTGTTGATGAAGACAGGTGGGATGCCTACCGGGGCATCCCCAAGCTTAGATGCTTGAGACTTCTTGAAATATTAATTTGGGATGCCTTGGGCATCCCCAAGCTTGAGCTCTTGTGTCTCCTTAATTCCTGTCATATCATGGCTTCTCCTAAATCTTTAAAAACTTCATCCACACAAAACTCAACAAGAACTCGTGAGATAAGTTAGTATAAATCAACTCAAAACCTTAACATTCTCTACTGTAGAAAATCACTAAAATTATAATTAAACATTGCATACTAAATGCCTCTGCATATTTAATACTTCTATCCACAAATAGAAACATTAAACAAGCAACATATGCAAACAATGCAACTATAACCGAAATCTGCCAAAACAGAACAGTCTGTAAAGGGGGATTTAAAATTCATACTTACCTAACTCCATGAAAAATTACCACGTGACTTAAAACTCATGCATACTTACTGTGTAAAAATTTCAGATTTTTATCATGTTCTGACTATTCAGGAATATTCTAGACATAACAGAAAACTTTCTGTTTTCAAACAGCAACACATAAACTTGCAAACTGAGCATGGTAAAGGCTATAATTGGCATTTTATTGAACTAAAAAGATACAAAACATGATTATTGATAACAGCAAGTGAAAGCACATTTGCTCCCTTGGTGGTTTTGGTAATTCATAACAACATATATCTCATTGAACTAATGTCCATTCAAGTTAAAGATTTCAGGATGTTCAATGATTGGCATGGCATGGACTAGAGATGTGGACCCCTCAAAATGCTAAGGACAAGAATTGGCAAAAGATCAAGACTCTACATTTTTGGTTTAGTGATCCAAGATCACATTGAGTCCATAGGAAAGCCAATACTATTAAAAGGGGATGAGGTGTTGCTTAATGGTCTTTTTGCTCAAGTGCTTAGTGACAGTACTCCTAAACCCTCAACCAATCTCTCTACCCAAATATGTCCAAAACCAACATTCCAACTCGGCCCCACCAAAATTCTCTATCCGGCCCCACCGAGTTCATCTAGACTTAGCCACTGCCAAAACCCTAACAAATCGGATCCACCGAAATGTATTTCGGTCCCACCGAGATGGCCTTGCCAACTCTCTGTAATCGTTTGCATTCACTTCGGTCTCACCGAGTTATGCAAATCGGTCTCACCGAGATGGCTTGCCAAGTCTCTGTTGCCTTATTGCTTCACTTCGCTCCAACCGAGTTGATGCAATCGGTGCCACCGAGATGAGGTTTGCCCTAAGCCATTGCACTTCGGTCCATCCGAGTTGTCCGTATCGGTCCCACAGAAATGCCTAATGTTCATATCTTTTACACAGTTCGGTGCCACCGAGTCTTCTGAATCGGTGCCACCGAGTTGGGTCAAAAGTGTGTAATGGTTGGATTTTGTGTGGAGGCTATATATACCTCTCCACCACCTCCTTCTCTGCAAGGAGAGCCATCAGAACGTGCCTACACTTCCACCATACAATTTCTGAGAGAGAACCACCTACTCATGTGTTGAGATCAAGAGATTCCATTCCTACCATTTGAACCTTGATTTCTAGCCTTTCCCAAGTTGCTTTCCACTCAAATCCCTCTTCCACCATAGCCAAATCTGTGAGGAGTTGTTTGAGTACTGGGAAGACTATCATTTTGAAGCACAAGAGCAAGGAGTTCATCAACAACACACCGTCTATTAACTTTTGGAGAGTGGTGTCTCCTAGATTGGTTAGGTGTCACTTGGGAGCCTCCGACATGATGTGGAGTTGAACCAAGGAGTTTGTAAGGTCAAGGAGATCGCCTACTTCGTGAAGATCTACCCCGAGTGAGGCTAGTCCTTCATGGACGTAAGCCATGGTGGAATAGGCAAGGTTGCTTCTTCGTGGACCCTTCGTGGGTGGAGCCCTCCGTGGACTCGCGCAGCCGTTACCCTTCGTGGGTTGAAGCCTCCATCAACGTGGACGTACGATAGCACCACCTATCGGAACCACGCCAAAAACCTCCGTGTCTTCATTGCGTTTGAAATCTCCGATCCCCTCCTTTACATACATATGCAATTGATTATTTTCCGCTGCTATACTCTTAGAATTGCATGTGTAGGGTGATGCTTGACTTGTATTGTTGCTAAAATCTGCCTACAACTAAAATTGGGAAAAGATTAGGTTTTATTTGGTCAAGTAGTCTGATCACCCCCCTCTAGACATACTTTCGATCCTACAGCAAGCAAATCTCAACAAAAGAAAATGACGCTCCAAGCAAAACACATATCATGTGACGAATAAAAATATAGCTCCAAGTAAGGTTACCGATAATGTTGAAGACGAAAGAGGGGATGCCTTCCGGGGCATCCCCAAGCTTAGACGCTTGAGTCTTCCTTGAATATTACCTTGGGGTGCCTTGGGCATCCCCAAGCTTAGGGTCTTTCCGCTCCTTATTCTCCTCATATCGATATCTCACCCAAAACTTGAAAACTTCAATCACACAAAACTTAACGAAACTTGTGAGATAGGTTAGTATGATAAAAATAAATCATCCACTTAGGTACTGTCAAGACAAGATTCATAATTGTTCTCACATAATGCCTACTGTAGTCTATCATTTCCACAATCTATATCTCATAATATAAGTTATGCAAACACTAAAACAAGCAAACTATGCAATAAAAACAGAATCTGTCAAAAACAGAACATCATGTAGTGAGCGATTTAAAAACCATACTTCTGTACTTCCAAAAATTCTGAAAAATTAGGAAAACGTAAACAATTTGTAAAAAAATACTGAGTAAAAATTTCAGAATTTTCTCACGCTCCAGTACAGAATAGAAATTCCAGCACTGGACGCAAAAGTTTTTGTTTTTGCACAGAATCAAATCAACAAGTATCCACACTATCCCAAAGGCTTTACTTGGCACATTATTGAAAGAAAACATATAAAACATGATTACTACAGTAGCTTAATCATGTGGACACACAAAAACAGTAGGTATAAATATTGGGTTGTCTCCCAACAAGCGCTTTTCTTTATTGCCTTTGTAGCTAGGCATGATGATTTCAATGATGCTCACATAAGAATAGGAATTGAAACATAAAGAGAGCATCATGAATCATATGACAAGCACATTTAAGCCTAACCCACTTCCTATGCATAGGGATTTTGCGAGCAAACAATTTGTGGGAGCAAGAATCAACTAGCATAGGACGGCAAAACAAGTATAACTTTGAAACTTTCAACACATAGAGAGGAAACTTGATATTATTGCAACACCTCCAAGCATATGATCCTCTCTCATAATAATTTTCAGTAGCATCATGAAGAAATTCAACAATAACTATCACATAAAGCATTCTTTTCATGATCTACAAGCATAGAAATTTTATTACTCTCCACATAAGCAATTTTCTTCTCATTCATAATAGTGGGAGCAAACTCAACAAAATAACTATCATGAGATACTTGATTGGCATAATCCAATTGAAAATTAAAATCATGATGACAAGTTTCATAGTTATCATTATTCTTTATAGCATAGATGTCATCACAATAATCATCATAGATAGCAACTTTGTTGTCATAATCAATTGAAACCTCTTCCAAAATAGTGGATTCATTATTAAATAAAGTCACGACCTCTCCAAATCCACTTTCATAATTATTACAATAAGATTCAACACCCTCCAAAATAGTGGGATCATTAGTACCTAGAGTTGACACTCTTCCAAACCCACTTTCATCAATATAATCATCATAAATAGGAGGCATGCTTTCATCACAATAAATTTGCTCATCAAAACTTGGGGGACTAAAAATATCATCTTCATCAAACATAGCATCCCCAAGCTTGTAGTTTTGCATATCATTAGCATCATGGGTATTCAAATAATTCATACTAACAACATTGCAATCATGCTCATCATTCAAAGATTTTATGCCAAACATTTTATTAAATTCTTCTTCTAACACTTTGGCACAATTTTCCGATCCATCATTTTCAAGAAAGACATTATAAAGATGAATAATATGAGGCAACCTCAATTCCATTTTTTTGTAGTTTTCTTTTATAAACCAAACTTGTGATAAAACAAGAAACAAAAAGATTCGATTGCAAGATCTAAAGATATACCTTCAAGCACTCACCTCCCCGGCAACGGCGCCAGAAAAGAGCTTGATGTCTACTACATAACTTATTCTTGTAGACTCGTGTTGGGCCTCCAAGCGTAGAGTTTTGTAGGACAGTAGCAATTTTCCCTCAAGTGGATGACCTAAGGTTTATCAATCCGTGGGAGGCGTAGGATGAAGATGGTCTCTCTCAAACAACCCTGCAACCAAATACAAGAAATCTCTTGTGTCCCCAACGCACCCAATACAATGGCAAATTGTATAGGTGCACTAGTTCGGCGAAGAGATGGTGATACAAGTGTAGTATGGATAGTAGATATAAGTTTTTATAATCTGAAAATAAAAAAACAGCAAGGTAGCAAGTAACAAAAGTGAGCACAAACAGTATTGCAATGCTTGAAAACAAGGCCTAGGGTTCATACTTTCACTAGTGCAATCTCTCAACAATGCTAACATAATTGGATCATATAACAATCCCTCAACGTGCGATAAAGAATCACTCCAAAGTTCCTATTCGCAGAGAACATAAGATAGAAATTGTTGTAGGGTACGAAACCACCTCAAAGTTATCTTTTCCGATCAATCTATTGAGCCATCCCTATAAGTGTCACGAACAGCCCTAGAGTTCGTACTAAAATAACACCATATGATACGCATCAACCAACTCTAATGTCACCTAGATACTCCAATGTCACCACAAGTATCCGTGAGTCAATTATACAATACGCATCAAACAACTTCAGATTCATAATATTCAATCCAACACAAAGAACTTCAAAGAGTGCCCCAAGATTTCTACCGGAGAAAGTAGGATGAAAACGTGCATCAACCCCTATGCATAGATTACCCCAATGTTACCTCAGGAATCCGCGAGTTGAGTGCCAAAACATACATCAAGTGAATCAATATAATACCCCATTGTCACCACGGGTATTCATATGCAAGACATACATCAAGTGTTCTCAAATCCATAAAAATATTCAATCCGATAATAGTGAAACCTCAAAGGTAAAACTCAATTCATCACAACAAGATAGAGAGGGGAAACACCATATGATCCAACTATATTAACAAAGCTCGCGGTACATCAAGATCGTGACAAATCAAGAATAGGAGAGAGAGAGAGATCAAACACATAGCTACTTGTACATACCCCTAGCCTCGAGGGTGAACTACTCCCTCCTCGTCATGGAGACCGCCGGGATGATGAAGATGGCCTCCGGTGATGATTTCCCCCTCCGGAAGGGTGCCGGAACAGGGCTCCAGATGGTATTTTGAAGGTACAAAGGCTTGCGGCGGCGGAGTCCAAATTCTAGGGTTATTTCTGGGGGTTTCTCTATTTATAGGATTTTTTGGCGTTGGAATCACGCGAATATGGGCTAAGATGGGCCCACGGGGCACCACGGCGCCATACCCCCCTGGCGCGTCCTGGTGCCTCGTGGGCACCTCGTGGCTCGTCTGGTCCTCCCACGAAGCTTCCTGGTTCAATTTTGTTCCAAAAAAATCGTCAAAAAATTTCGCTGCATTTGGAGAACTTTTATTTCTGCACAAAAAACAACACCACGGTAGTTCTACTGAAAACAGTGTCAGTCCGGGTTAGTTCTAATCAAATCATACCAAAACCATATATAATTGTTATAAACATGTGATGAATACTTCCTAAATTATAGATACGTTGGAGACGTATGAATTCCCGCTGTAGGGTTTGCAATACGTTCATAATTCTCTTATAGTGGGCGGCTAGAGTGACCTAAGCTTACACCCGAGTAAGGGGGTTGTTGCGTATGGGAGTAAAGAGGACTTGTTACTTAATGCTATGGTTGGGTTTTACCTTAATGATCTTTGGTAGTTGCGAACACTTGCTAGAGTTCCAATCATAAGTGCATATGATCCAAGTATGGAAAGTATGTTAGCTCATGCCTCTCCCTCATATAAAATTGCAATAATGATTACCGGTCTAGTTATCGATTGCCTAGGGACAAATCATTCTCTTGTGTTACAAAAGCTTTCTACTAAACAACTAGCTTTTATTATCTTGACAATTACTCCTAGTTTTATTCTTGCAAAGTAGTTCTAGTATTACACCTATAAAGTACTTCTAGTTTCATACTTGTTCTAGGTAAAGCAAACGTAAAGTATGCGTAGAGTTGTATCGGTGGTCGATAGAACTTGAAGGGAATATTAATTCTACCTTTAGCTCCGCGTTGGGTTTGACATTCTTATTTATCGAAAAAGCTACAATTGATCCCCTATACTTGTGGGTTATCATGTACGCGTGTGTATAGGCGAGGAGAAAAATAAATCAGCGAGCTGAGGCCAGCTTTGCACTGTGATGCGTCGGCTTCGTACGGTGCACCTTGACGTAAAAGCACTTCGTCGAGTTTAGTCAGCGAGTTGGTTCATCATTGTTAGTAGTCGGTCATCGCGTGTGGTCAGAAAGTACTCGGTGACGCGGACTGGGCCAACAATTGGCATCAGAGCCAGTTTGATCTTTTAGTAACGGGAGATCATGTCGGACGACGAGAAGGACACGAACATGCAGGTGGCGGAGTACTCCGGTGCGGCTAAAGTAATTGCTATTCCGGCGAGATCCGAGTATCCACGATTCGACCGCGGGAACTTCGTGGTGTGGGCGACCATGATGGAGTGGGTGCCCGAGGCCAATGAGCTTTGGAAAGCTGTGCTACTTGTGAACTGCGTTGGGATTTTGTGACGCCCCTGCTCGACCGTGCACTATACATACACGCAAATGCGCACGATCGAGATAAGAGACTCACGGGAAGATATCACAACACAACTCTAAACACAAATAAAAGTCATACAAGCTTTATATTACAAGCCAGGGGCCTCTAGAGCTCGAATACATAGCTCGCGAGCAGCGTTAGCGGAAGCAAACATAAATATCTGAGTACAGACATAAAAAGGAAACAAGTTAAGCGTTAAGAAGGCGGGGCAAAACAACGACATGATCAAAAAGGAGCAGGCCTCCTGCCTGGGAGCCTCCGAATCTACTCCTGGTCGTCGGTCTCCACGTAGTAGTAGGCTCCACCGGAAGGGTAGTAATAGTCGTCGGCAGTAGCAGCTGACTCCTGGGATCCGTCATCTGATCGCAGCAAACGGGTATGGGGAAAAAGAGGTAGCAAAGCAATCATGAGTACTCATCCAAAGTACTTGCAAGACTTACATCAGAACTATTCTATTTATGCATTGGTATCAAGTGAAGGGGCTGTATCTGTGGGCTAGACTGCAGAAATGCCAGAATAGAGGGGAAGGCCTTGCCTATCGAAGACTAGCATCTTCAGCGTCTTGCAGCATTAGAAGAGTGCAGATTAGCATATTATAAAGTAACAAGCATGTAATAGCAAAGCCCAGAGATCCTTCCTCGACTCCCTGCGAGAAAGCGATCTCGGAGCTTACAGTTAAAGTAACATGTATTCAGTTCAAGTTGTAGTAGATCGGGATACAACACTGAGCGTCCTGTTACCGTGGACACGGCTATTAGAATAGATAACTTCCCTGCAGGGGTGCACTACTGTTACCCAACACGCTCGATCACATCTGGCCGGACACACTTACTGGGTAATATCCGGCCTCGGGTGATCGACACGACGCAGTCCTACCTAGGCTCAGTAGAGAGGTCAACACGCCGGTCTAAATCCTAAGTGCGAAGGGGTCTTGGGCCCATCGCCCTCTGCACTCCTGCACGTTGCGAGACTGGCCGGGGCCCAAGCGCGACTGTGGAAACACCACAGACGTAACCAGCTCACCCCAACAATCAGCCCGCATCTCTGAGCTGTGACATCTGAAGAGCTTTCGGCTGATACATACGACGTAGAGGGTCCCATAACCATTATCCCACGTGGTGGTAGTGCGTATATGGCCAGCGGCCAACTCAGATCAAATACCCAAATCCGTTAGTGCGTTGGGAGCTCGCGGTGACGATCAGTACTCCTGTCGTCCCGTCTCGAGGAAGTGCAACAAGGGTCAGGCCCATCCCTCTCTAGGGTGGTCTCTGCCTGCCCGGTCGCGCCTCGTAATTATCTCGCGGGTACCCTCCAGGTCAACCCGACTTCACATTTCCCGTGGGTACCCCTCGGGGTCGACCCGCCTCCAACAAAGGTCTGAGGTAAAAGTCATGGTAACCGTGTGTTCAAAACATCAAAGGGAACCTAAGGAATCACCCTCGATGGATTCCTACTCGATGTAATCCGTTAAGGAGAACCAGGAGGAATCACCCTCGATGGTCCCCACTTGAGGGGTTGCACGACAGAGTCATCATCGGGAAGGGGAGAGCGAGGAATCACCCTCTGCAAACACCACCGATGTGCTGTACTACAGAGATATCATCAGGAGTGCAGTACGAGGTATCACCCTCGGCACTCGATAGTAGCCCTGTAGAGTCGTACAACTAAGGGGGGGGTGCGCGGTGATGTGACAGTCTCTGCTCATCGATCACAAAGATCGAGGCACTGGTAACAAAGCGGGGCAACATGGACAAGGGTGAGGGGTCACTGATGGATCACTAACCAACCTATACTAAGCAGTTTAGGATGACATGTAAAGTAGCAATAGCAGGTTACAAAAACAGGCTATGCATCAGAATATGAGCAAGCAATTACTGTAGCAAAATCTAATGCAAGCATGGGGGAGAAAGAATATGTGGTATAGGAATGATCAAGGGGGTTTGCTTGCCTGGAAGCTCTGCTGAAAGGGGCTGGTCGTCAGGGGCGTAGTCATACTCAGTAGTGTCGACGGCAGTCTCGGGGTCTATCGGGAGAGAAGGAGGGGGAAGAAACAATAAATAAAAAGCAGACAAATGCAACATAGATGCATGGCATGGCAGCATGTTATTCGAGGGGTGCCCTAAAGCAGTACTACGCAAGTTAGTCGGAGCGGGAAACATCTGGAGGTGTTTTACCAGCTCCGGGCAATTATCGGACAGATGAATCGGAGGGGAAAGTTCCATGTTCATCATGTTAGAGAGGTGTGGCAGGTATGTGAGTGGCATATTTGGATTCGTCATATTTTTCTGATCATTTTTCATATATAAATTATTTTCATCCGAGTTACGGTTTATTTTATATGATTTTTCAAAGTTTTATTGAATTTCTGGAATTATTTTAATTATTAAATCCGAATTATCCAAAACAGTAACAGGTGACATCAGCATGACGTCAGAGTGACGTCATCGGTCAAATCCAGCTGACCAGGGTCAAACCTGACCAGTGGGTCCCACTGGTCAGTGTCACAGTAGGTAATTAGGGATTAACTTTAACTAAAATAGGTTAATTAGCCAGCGGGCCCCATCTGTCAGTGAGCATTTAAATTAACAGATTTAATTAACTGATTTATTATTTATAAAAACAATTTAATTAATGCGGGGCCCGCATGTCAGTGGCAGTAGCCGGCCCATTCAGCAGTTTGACCGGGTCAACCGTGCTGTGGGGCCCAGCGGTCAGTGGCTCAGGGCGGCCAGGTGGCAGCCACGTCGGCGCCGGCGCCGGAGTTACTCCGGCGAGCGCTCCCGCGGCGGATCTTCGCCGGAGAGGCTCGGAAACGCGGCACAGACGGCTGTTTGATGCGCGGGTGGGCTTGTTCGAAAGCTGGGACTCGCCCACGTCGAATGGTGGCGGTGCGAGGTCCTGCGTTGGCCGGAGTCGAGCACTACGACGGCGGCAGGCGGCGCCGGAGTTCGGGTCGATGCGGGACGGCGGCGGCAGCGCGTTTGCGGGCAAACTAAGAGGCCAGGGGCAATCTACGTGCGCGCGCGAAGTCGATGGACTCCAGCACGAGACCATTTGGTCACCGGGAGGCTGCCGGTGACGAGCTCGAGCGGCGAGGGGTTCGGCCAAGTCGGGGGAGCTCGCTAGAGCGCGCGCTTGACCGCGAGAAGAGAGGGGTAAGGGAGAGTTGCTCAGTGGGCTCCTACAGGTGTGCTCAGTGGGCTCGGGGGAGGCTCGGTGTGGCCGGAGACGACGATGAACGGTGGCGGGGATCTGAGGAAGACGACGACGCGATCTGGCTCGGTGGTGCTTCCTGGCTCGAGATGAAGGCAAAGGAGGATGAGGCGGTCGACGACGGTCCTCGTAGACATGGAGAGACGACGGAACGATAGCGTTGGCTACGCTAGCGCTGGCGGCGCAGCCATGGCGAGCTCGATGGCGAGCGAGGGAGAGGGGGAAAGGAGGGCTAGGGTTCGCCAGGGAAACGAGGGGGGGGGGGTCCTTATCCTCCCCAGATGCCCTGTAGCGGCCGCTGTCGAGCGTGGGAGGAGCAGTAGGAGCGAGACGACGGCTTAGCGGGCTGGGCCGCACTGTCACAACTAGAAGCCCAGCTGCACAATGTTCTCTAGCCATTTTCTTTTTCTTTTTTGTTTTATTCTTTTCCTTCCTGTTTTGCTAAATGTTTGGCCACCATTTGACTTTTGTAAAATGTGTGACTTGGCCACACAAATATCATGCAATATTTGGCACTGCTAGAAAAAGGTTTGGCGACAAAATGATTTCATTTGAATTTTATTTACATAAAAATGGATTAAATGGAGCTGTTTTGGTGCTGTTTCATGATGTTAGAGTCATTTAAATAATTCAATTAATGTTGATTTTATTTTTATAATTGTCTTGGGAATATTTGCAATATTATGAACTATTTAGTTCCTGGATTTGAACAACTTTTATTTTTTACTTCACATTTGAATTTCAATTTGAATTGGAATTTGAAATGAAATATGATTCAAATGATGATCAAGCACTGTTAATCATGGTGACTTGGCATTATCAAAAGGGTGATCACTGTAGCTTAATACATGGGGATGTTACAGATTTCCCCGAAGAGGAGAGGATGAGGCAGCACAGTAGAGATAAGTATTTCCCTCAGTTAAGAACCATGGTTATAATTCCAGTAGAAGAACCATGTAACATCCCCATGTAATCAGCTACAGTGATCACCTTTTGATAATGCCAAGTCACCATGCTTAACAGTGCTTGATCATCATTAGCATTATAACTCATTTCAAATTCCAATTCAAATTGAAATTCAAATATAAAGTGGAAATAAAAGTTGTTCAAAGTTGGAAACTAAAATGTTCATTAAATTGCAAATAATCCAGAGGCAATTATAAAATTTAATCAACTTTAATTGAATTACTTAAAGGACTCTAACATCCTAAAACAGAACCATAACAACAATATTTAATGGCTTTTTATTTACTAAAAATTCAAATGAAATCATCTAATCACCAAACCAATTTCTGGCATTGTTAAATATTGTCTAGTATTTAAATGGACAACACCCATATTTTACAAAAGTCATTTCGGGGCCTAACTATTTACTAAACAGAAACAAAAAAAGCAAAAACAGAAAAGAATAAGGGAAAAAGAAAAAGGCCACAGCGGCTGGGCTCTAGTCAGGCCAGCCGGCCCAGCCCAGCTTCCCCTCCTCCTTCCTACTGCTCATGCCCGGTCGAACGCGCACCCGACCCCGTCGCCGGCGAGCCGTGCCAGCCGCGCCTGCTCGTCCTCGCGTCGCTACAGGAGGATGGGGAGGATAAGAACGTCGCCGTGGATCTTGGGGACAATCCCAGATCTTTTCCCCCTCACTCCCTCGTCTTCCCCCACCTCTCCCGACGCCGCCATGATCGGCCTCCTCTAGAGCTCGCGGCCACCACCACCGCCTTGCCCCGCCGCCGTGTCCTACGTCGTCGCCGCCCTCGACCACATCACCTGCGCCTCTCCGTTGAAGCTCGGAGCCACCGCAGCGTCCTCCCCGAGCTCGTCTTCCCCCCACGGACTCCGGTGAACGCCGCGTCGATTCACCGCCGTCAACCCCTCCCCGAGCTCGCTTTGCTCCTCTACAGGGCCACTGTGAGCTGCCGCACCGGATCCTCTCCTCCCTTCCCTTCCGTTCGCGCCGTAACCGCCGTATTGAGCTTGGCCGTACCCACCGCCGCGGAGCTCGTCGCCGACGAGTCTCCGATGACCATTTGGTCGCGCGCTGCTGTCCATCGTACTCGTCGGGTCGCGTAGAGCCTCTCCAGCCGCTTTGTTTGCTCGCGCGCTCGCCGCATCACCGATCCCGAAGACCACCCGAAGTCGCCGCCGCCTGCCGTCGTCGCCGTGCCCGATTCCGGCCACCCCAGCCGCTGAGACCGCCACCATCCGACGCGCGGTCGAGAGCAAGTTCCAAAGAGCCCAACCCCGCGTCGAATGGTGCCCCGTAGCGCAAGTCCGAGCTCGCCGGAGTTGCCACCGCGCTCGGGCTCGCCAGAGCACTCCGGTGGCCGACGTGGCTGACCGGGCCCCACCGCTGTGTCGCTGACGGGTGGGTCCGCGGGCCCAGTTGACCGAGTCAACTCGGCTGACTGGGCACCTGTGTCACTGACACGCGGGTCCCACCCCGTTTAAACGATTTTAATTAAATAAAAATACTAATTAATCTGTTAATTAACTCTGTTAATTAAATCAGT
Source organism: Elymus sibiricus (assembly GCA_039707655.1). NCBI lineage: Eukaryota > Viridiplantae > Streptophyta > Magnoliopsida > Poales > Poaceae > Elymus > Elymus sibiricus. The sequence continues at coordinate 276,622,797 of CM077668.1, forward strand.
CGCTGACATGTGGGGTCCACCCACTAATTAACTCGGATTAGTTTAAATTTAATCTTAATTAGTTCTGTGTGACTGACCAGTGGGTCCCACTGGTCAGGTTTGACCAGTCAACCGATTGGGTTGACTGCTGATGTCATGCATGCGTCATCCTGATGTCAGCCTGTACTATTTCGGATAATTCTAAATTAAATAATTTCAGAAATTCCAGAAAATGATTAAAACTTTGAAAAATCATATCTTTTAAACCGTAACTCGGATGAAAATAATTTATATATGAAAAATGATCAGAATAATGTGTAGAATCCGAATAACTTACCCACATACCTGCCACACCACTCTATCATACCGAACATGGAACTTTTTGCCTGTTTGCAATAAATGAATAGTGCATGACCTTAATAAAATAAATCCAAATAAATTCCTAAATTAACTAAAACAATTAGTTAGGCAATATACCACCTCTGCATATCATTTAGGCATGTCATGGATCACTGTTGCATTTTTGCCGTGTATTTATTGTTTCTTCCCCCTCCTTCTCTCCCGATAGCCCCCGAGACTGCCGACGACACTGCAGTGTACGATGACGTCGCCGACGACCAGACCCCTTCAGCAGAGCTTCCAGGCAAGCAAAACCCCCTTGCTCATCAGATATCGCCCATTCCTTCTCTCTTATGCTTGCATTAGTATTGCTTCCGTTGTTGCTCCGATAGCTCCTATTCCGATGCATAGCCTGATTTTGTCGCCTGCTACTGATACATTACCTGCTATCCTATGATGCTTAGTTAGATATACTATGTTCCATCTGTGGCCCTTCGCCTTGTCCAAATGCCATGCTTGTTACCGGGCCGTGATCACTCTGGGTGTGATCGCGGAAATGTTTACACTACTGCATTACTTAAACTGTTAAAGTCGGGCTGGCCCCAAGGGTGCCCGCGAGAGAATAACATTAAAGATGGGTCGGCTCCAAGAGCACCCGCGCGTCATGTTCTACCCAGTCGGAGCTACAGGAACCCTGTTCGTCTCTGCGAGTTACTAAACATGCTTAACGGATTTGGGTATTTGATCTGAGTTGGCTACGTGCCTATACACACTACCACCACGTGGGATAATGGTTTAATGGGGCCCTCTACGTCGTAGTATCAACCGAAAGCTCTTCAGACGCCACAACTCAGAGATGCGGCCTGATTGTTGGGGTGGGCTGGTTACGTCACTTGTTCATACAGTGTCGCGCCTGGGCCCCGACCAGCCACGCAACGTGCAGGAGTGCGAAGGGCGATGGCCCAAGACCCCTTCATGCTTAGGATTTAGACCGGCGTGTTGACCTCTCTGTTGAGCTCTAGGTAGGACTGCGTCGTGTCGATCACCCGAGGCCGGGTATTACCCAACAAGTGTGTCCGGCCAGATGTGATCGAGCGTGTTGGGTAACAGTAGTGCACCCCTGCAGGGAAATTATCTATTCGAATAGCCGTGTCCACGGTAACAGGACGCTCAGAGTTGTATCTTGATATGCTACAACTACAAATGGATATTGTCACAATATTAAACTGTTACTACTGCTCTCAGGATCACTTTCTCACAGGGTAATCGAGGAAGGATCTAAGGGCATTTCTAAATATGTTTGATTATATATAATATCTTTCTCTACTCTCTTCTGATGCTGCAAGAGATGCTTCAAGATGCTAGTCTTCGATAGGCTAGGCCTCTCCCCCTCTGTTCCAGCATTCTGCAGTTTAGTCCAAAGATATAGCCCCATTCCTTTAATACCGATGCATACTTAGTATAGTTCTGATGTCAGTCTTGCGAGTACTTTGGATGAGTACTCACGGTTGCTTTGCTATTCTTTTTCCCCCATACTCGATACTTGCGACCAGACGACGGAGCCCCGGAGCCAGACGCCACCGTAGGAGTCTACTACCAGGAGAGTCCCGGAGGCACGTACTACTGGGTTGAGCCAGCCGACCAGGAGTAGTTCGGAGGCCCTAGGCAGGAGGCCTTCGCCTTTCGATCAGTATCGTTGTTTGTGCTAGCCTTCTTAAGGCAAACTTGACTAACTATGTCTGTACCCAGATATTATGGTTTGTATGACTTATGTATTCGGGTCCTCGTGACCCCTGGTTTGTAATATGAAGATTTATGTTTAAATTTGAGTTTAGAGTTGTGTTGTGATATCTTCCCGTGAGTCTCTGTTCTCGAGCATGCACGTTTGCGTGTATGATTAGTGCACGGTCGAGCAGGGGCATCACAAACCACACCCTCGTTAGCAGCACCTACACACACAAAAGCAAACACTTGCACCCAACGCAAATAAGAGGGTTGTCAATCCCCTTAGCGGTTATTTGCAAGGATTAATTCTGATAGTGATAGATAGAAAAGTAAATTGCAAAATAAAATAAAAGTAAATAAATTACAGCAAGGTATTTTTGGATTTAATATATGATAAAAGTAGACCCGGGGGCCATAGTTTTCACTAGAGGCTTCTCTCTCGAGCACAGAACATACGGTGGGTAAACAAATTACTGTTGGGCAATTGATAGAAAAGCGCATAGTTATGACGGATTCATGACAATGATCATGTATATAGGCATCACGTCCAAAACAAGTATACCGACTCCTGCCTGCATCTACTACTATTACTCCACTCCTCGACCGCTATCCAGTATGCATCTAGAGTATTAAGTATAAAACAGAGTAACGTCTTAAGCAAGATGACATGATGTAGACAAAGTAAACTCAAGCAATATGATTAAACCCCATCTTTTTATCCTTAATGGCAACAATACAAATACGTGTCATGTTCCTTTCTGTCACTGGGATTGAGCACCGCAAGATTGAACCCATCACAAAGCACCTCTCCCATTGCAAGATAAATCAATCTAGTTGGCCAAACCAAACAGATAGATCGGAGAGAAATACAAAGCTATAACAATCATGCATAAAAGAGTTCAGAAAAAAATCAAATATTTCTCATGAATAATCTGATCATAAACCCACAATTCATCGGATCCCAACAAACACACCGCAAAAGAAGATTACATCGGATAGAACTCCAAGAACATCGAGGAGAACATGGTATTGAAGATCAAAGAGAGAGAAGAAGCCATCTAGCTACTAGCTATGGACCCATAGGTCTGTGGTAAACTACTCACACATCACCGGAAGGGCAGAAAGGTTGATGTAGAAGCCCTCCGTAATCGATTCCCCCTCCGGCAGGGTACATGAAAAGGCCTCCAGATGGGATTGCGGAAGAACAGAGGCTTGTGGCGGCGGTAGGGTTTTCTCGTCTGGCTCTCTTTTGGTTTCCGAATATTTGAGAATTTATAGAAGTGGAATTAGGTCAAAAGGAGCCACGAGGGGCCCACAAGGCATCAGGGCGCGCCCCCTGGGGCCGTGCCCTATTGCCTTGTGGCCTCCTTGTGAGGCTTCTGGCATCCTCCCAAAGCTTCCAGGGTCTCTTTTGTCCAGAAAAAAATCGTCAAAAAGTTTCGTGGCATTTGGACTTCGTTTGGTGCTGATTTCCTGAAAAACCAAAAATAAGCAGAAAACAGCAACTGGCACTGGGCACAAGGTTAATAGGTTAGTCCTAAAAAATGATATATAATTGCATATAAAACATCGAAGATTGATACTATAATAGCATGGAACAATAAAAAAATTATAGATATGTTGGAGACGTATCAAGCATCCGCAAGCTTAATTCCTGCTCATCCTTGAGTAGGTAAATGATAAAAACAGAATTTTTGATGTGGAATGCTACCTAACATATTTCATCATGTAATTCTCTCTTACGGTATGAATATTAAGATCCGAATGATTCAAAGCAATAGTCTATAATTTGATATAAAGACATCAATACTCAGGCATACTAACAAACAATCATGTCTTTCAAAATAAAAATGATAAAGAAAGTTATCCCTACAAAATCATATAATCCTGTCATGCTCCATCTTCTTAACATAAAATATTTATCATGAACAACCCCGGTTTTAGCCAAGCAATTGGTTCATACTTTTTAACACGCTTCAGCTTTTTCAACCCCCACGCAATACATGAGCGCAGGCCATGGATATAGCACTATGGGTGGAATAGAATGTGGTGGTAGAGATTAATAAGGGGAAGTCAAAAAGAAGAAGATAGTCTCACATCGACGAGGCTAATCAACGGGCTATGGAGATGCCCATCAATTGATGTCAATGCGAGGAGTAGGGATTGCCATGCAAAAGATGCACTAAGAGCTATAAGTGTATGAAAGCTCAACATGAAAACTAAGTGGGTGTGCATCCAACTTGCTTGCTCATGAAGACCTCGGGCATTTGAGGAAGCCCATCATCGGAATATACAAGCCAAGTTCTATAATGAAAAATTCCCACTAGTATATGAAAGTGACAAAATAGGAGACTCTCTATATGAAAAACATGGTGCTACTTTGAAGCACAAGTATGGAAAGGGATAGTAACACTGCCCCTTCTCTCTTTTTCTCTCATTTTTTCTTTCTTTTTTTTTCTTCCTTTTTTTTCTCTTTTCCTTTTTTTTCGTGGGCTCTTTTTGGCCTCTTTTTTCTTTCTTTTTTTCCTCACTGGGACAATGCTCTAATAATGATGATCATCATACTTCTATTTACTTACAACTCAGAATTACAACTCGAAACTAGAACAAATATGACTCTATATGAATGCCTCTGGCAGTGTACCAGGATGTGCAATGATACTAGCGTAACATGTATGAAAAATGATGAACGGTGGCTGAGCCACAAATACTATGTCAGCTATATGATCATGCAAAGCAATATGACAATGATGATTTGTGTCATATAAAAAGAACGGTGGAAGTTGCACGGCAATATATCTCGGAATGGCTATGGAAATGCCATAATAGGTAGGTATGGTGGCTGTTTTGAGGAAGATATAAGGAGGCTTATGTGTGATAGAGCGTATCATATCACGGGGTTTCGATGCACCGGCGAAGTTTGCATCGACACTCGATGTAAGAATGGGCAATGCACGGTACCGAAGAGGCTAGCAAATTGCGGAAAGGTGAGAGTGCGTATAATCCATGGACTCACATTAGTCATAAAGAACTCACATACTTATTGGGAAAGTTTATTAGCCCTTGAAGCAAAGTACTACTACACATGCCCCTAGGGGGGAGGTTGGTAGGAGTTAACCATCGCGCGCCCCCGACCGCCACGCAAAGGAAGACAATCAAGAATAAATCATGCTCCAACTTCTTAGCATAACGACAGACCATACGTGCATGCTTCGGGAATCACAAACCTTAACACCAATATTCTTACTAAACCACAATTATCTACTAGCACCTCCCATATATTACCATCTTAATATCGCAAAACTATTGCAAGGAATCAAACTTATCATATTCAGTGATCTACATGAAAGTTCTTGTTATATCCCTCTTGAATACCTATCATATTAGGACCAAATTCATCACCCGTGCATATTACCATTGCTATTTATTAGACTCTCAAAAAAGGTATACGTGAAGCATGAGAGTGCAACTATTTCTTTAAAATAAAACCACCGCCGTGCTCTAAAAGATACTAGACCATGATGGCGCGCGTTGCTGCGCCCGTTTATTTTTACTATATAATGGTAGGAATTCTTTACATATATGCATACATTGAACATGAAAATTAAATTTGTATGACCTAGCCCCTCTGTTAATCATAGTCAAAGAGGTAGCTTAATCAGTTTACAATGTACCGGCGATAATCAAAGGGGTAGTTTAGTCTATTTGCAGTGAAGTAGAGCGGCTAAAATGACTTTTTTCTTCTTAGGTTGGATCGATCTTAAGCTTCAGGTTTATTGAGTTTTCAATATGGGCAATTGATGGTAAAATATGTGTGTCGTGGGCCTGGAAATTCCAATGCTTTTTGAATAAAAGAGGGGGTGCCCCGTTTGATTTCCATTAAAGAAAGCATAAAGGCTACAACCTTCATATATATGGAAAGGTTGAAGAGGTAGAGAAGTATAATATAGAAGAAAAAAAAAGATTATTTATACAAGAAAACAGAAGATTAATATTTTTCTCAGGTGCTTGATTAGCTGAGATCATCCATGCTACTCCGTATTAGCTTGAAGAGCTGTTCCTAAATTGTAAAGCTAGAAAAAACAACACACTAAAAGCTTCACAGACCTTTGAAAAAAATGTAATCTATAATTCATCATTTTGCAATAATTGGCACACACGCAACTCATACATAAAAATGAGACAACATAAGTAATGTTCTGGTGTGGCGGGGGGGAGGGGGATCATTGCAGTGCCGAACATGATAGCCTACGAAAGTACTGGAAAGGAGATTATAGAACATGTTGAGAGCAGAGAAAACAGTTGTAGCAGTGCGCTTACTCTAGAGCAACCAAATGGTGTGAAATCTGAATCATCGGTAGACAAATGCGTGGGTTGGGGAGACTGATATCCTAGGAAGGTACTTGAAAGAAGATTATAGAACATGTTGAGGCCGGAGAAAACCGTTGTAGCAGTGTGCTTACTCTAGAGCAGCCAAATGGTGTGAAATCTGAATCATGGGCAGTTACAATCAACAAGTTTGTTTACAAATAAAAATGTCATATGTGCATCTGCTTTACAAGGAGCAACAATATAATCTTCAATACCTGCATTGCATATTGCATGTTCTATAACAATATACATAATCAAACCAAACAAATGCTCGTTGTTCTCCTAAAATTACTTTATAATGGCGGTAATCGGTTGGCAACATTTTCATGGAATTTCCATGTGTACCTAGGTTAGTCCAGAAGCTATTTTAGTGGATAAATATTGATAACACCTTATAGCAACACGTGAATTCCCAACTGCTTCATGTTCACTGGCACACTCAAGATTTTCCTTTTGTAACCTAAATGATTGCATGATTTGGATCCAGCAACACCATGGAACAAAAATAAATGCACCGGAATAGCAATAGGTAGCTCCTGTGCACCTCAAACGATCCACCCGTTGCTAGCATACCTAAATAGCTCAATTAGTATTAACCTGAAGATCTAATTTGAAAGCATTAGAGAGGAAGGTGTAAGTTGGAAGTTACGGGCCATGAATTTTCAGATGTGAAACAGTCACCTATATCTACTATTAATCCCAATTTTTTATAAACAATCCAAAAACAAGTATCAAACATTTGATGCACTAACAATGATAGTTTTTTTCCCCGATGGAACAATGATAGTCTCTTGATATATACAATAATAATTAGAAAAAAGAGGTAGTAACTATAATTCTTCATGTGTCTGCTCTAGAATGTAAACCATTGGCAGCAATCGTACAATGCTCGTAACATCAATTATAACATTGAAGCGGTTACAGACTTATAGGCAATCAGGAACAGCAGGATGATGCCAATTCGACATGGATGGATCTGCACGAGACGGAGGATGAAATAATGTTCGGACCTACTGCGAGTTGGCGACAAGGGTGGTGGAGAAGATCCTCGCGGGGGAGCCGTCGTCGCCGCCGTCATTGCCTCTGGCAAGTTGCCGCTGCCGCCGCTGCGGCCTCATGCCCACCATGGTCGCTGCCTCTCCACAGGTCCATCAGGGAAGAAGAGCTCAGATCCATCACAACTAATAGCATCTGCATTCAGGAGTAGAGACAATAGAATCAATAAAGACGAGTTTTAGATTTGAGGCTGAAAGAACTGGGAGAGTAGGGAGAGGAAGGAGCGGAGAAGATGAAGTTGAGGCATGCCGAAGCGATGAAAGGGCATGTAATTACCCAGCGCGCCATTAAAGTCTGGCAACATTAATTTTCTTCCTCAATCTCCGGCTACTGGACTTCAATCGATAGCGACTATTCGATGCACCCTGGCGTCGCCCTGCGAGGTCACACGGTCATGGACCAGGCATGCGCATGTATAGCGGGCGAGGCATGCATTTTGTTTTTTGTTTTTTTGTTATCATTAGGAGAGAAATTGGATGATACTGTCCCAGCAGGCCCAAACAACAACGGATCGCTGATTTTGTTATCGGAGCATCGGCCAGTCCGTGTAGCGCTCCCAGCGGCCCTGAAGGTGCATCCAACGGCCAAGAGCGTCCAGAATAGTAGATCCAAGGGCTGAAAACCATGATGGCCTGAGATGGCTAGATTAGTGTTCAGTTTTAATGTCTCTAAATAAGTGAAGCACTAGAACAACTGCCTAGCTCAAAAGATATAAGTGAAGCATATAGAGTATTCTAAGAAATCACGAATAATGTGTGTCCCTCTCAAAAAGGTGTGTTCAGAAAAGATGATTGTGGCAAACTAAAAAGCAAACAAAAGGATAAGACGCTCCAAGTAAAACACATATCATGTGATGAATAAAAATATAGCTCCAAGTGATATACCGATAGATTGTAGACGAAAGAGGGGATGCCATCCGGGGCATCCCCAAGCTTAGACGCTTGAGTCTTCCTTGAATATTACCTTGGGGTGCCTTGGGCATCCCCAAGCTTTGGCTCTTGCCGCTCCTTATTCGTTTATCCATCGTAGTCTCACCCAAAACTTGAAAACTTCAACACACAAAACTCAACAGAAACCTCGTGAGATCCATTAGTATAACAAACAAATCTTAAACTTTAGGTACCGTTGTAAATTGATTAATATTTAATATTGGCATAATGCTACTGTACTCCAACTTCTCCATGACTCATACCCCCCGATACGATCCATAGATTCATCAAAATAAGCAAACTATGCAACAAAAACAGAATCTGTCTAAAACAGAACAGTCTGTAAAGATCTGAATTAAAGTCATACTTCTGCAACTTCAAAAATTCTGACAAATGTGGACAACGTGGGCAATTGATATATCAATATTGTGTAAAAAATTCAGAAGGTTCTGACGCTCCAGTAAAAAACCAAAATTCCAGCACTGGACGCAAAAGTTTCTGTTTTCAAACAGCATCAATTATACTATCATCCAAATCATCCCAAAGGCATTACTTGGCACAAACACTAATTAAAAGAGAAAAACACAATCATAACAAAGACTACAATTGTGTAAACACGCAAAAACAGAAAGTAAAACAAAATAAAATTATTTTATTTATTGGGTTGCCTCCCAACAAGCGCTATTGTTTTATGCCCCTAGCTAGGCATAATTTATAGTTTCAAGTGTTGTCATCCTTGGTTTCTTCCTCTCGAGATGTAGGTTTGTCAGGAGACTTTTCAAAAACAATATGGAACACATCATCAATCAAGATTTTATCATTATTAAGGCAATTTTCCTCATATCCCTGTTGATTCTCTTTTACAATCCAGGAATATTTCTGATTAATACCATTGAAAACTTGTTGAATAATATGTAATGGAGGAACTTCCTTATTTCTCATCAAACGTATGATCATCACGAAACATAAATCTTAACATATAATCTTCATTATATAAAATTTCATCTATCGCAGGATGTTCTTGACTCATATTATAAAAATCAAAGATATCTCTAGCCTCTCGAACTATGTAGTCAAACTCATTCATAAGGATAAGCGTGGCTACCTTTTTAGCTTTAGGATTGTTTATAACAGGTAGCTCATAGAATAATATTTGCAAAGTGGGATGAGTACGAATAAATCTTCTTTCAAGTTTAAGAACAAGGGCAGAAATAGCCTCAGCATAACTATTGGTTCTCTTAAGAATGGGAATGTCATTACAGACCAAAATTCCAGTGCAATTAAAGAATTCTTGAATAATACTCTTTCCTATGATATTACCACTTCCCGTCACAAAAATTTTAGCATCCAAATTTGCGGGAATTTCTATCTTAGGAATTTTACCATCCTCACTCTTTTCAATAACAAACTCAGACATGATGGCAAGCAAGCAGACAAGCAAACAAGCAAACGAAACTATTTTTGTTTTTTTGTAAAATTGTTTTAGAAGTGGGGGAGATGAAAACGAGAGGCAAATGCAAATAAAAAGCAAATGAAATAAATGCAAGTGGGTGATAGTTTATGCGAAGGTACTTGATAGGTTTTGGTGATGTCTCCCAGGCAACGGCGCCAGAAATTCTTCCTGCTACTTGTGAACTGCGTTGGGATTTCCTCGAAGAGGAGAGGATGATGCAGTACAGTAGAGATAAGTATTTCCCTCAGTTAAGAACCAAGGTTATCAATTCAGTAGGAGAACCACACAGAATCTCGTTAGCAGCACCTACACACATAAAAGCAAACACTTGCACCCAACGCAAATAAGAGGGTTGTCAATCCCCTTAGCGGTTATTTGCAAGGTTTAATTCTGATAGTGATAGATAGAAAAGTAAATTGCAAAATAAAATAAAATTAAATAAATTACAGCAAGGTATTTTTGGATTTTAATATATGATAAAAGTAGACCCGGGGGCATAGTTTTCACTAGAGGCTTCTCTCTCGAGCACAAAACATACGGTGGGTAAACAAATTACTGTTGAGCAATTGATAGAAAAGCGCATAGTTATGACGGATTCATGGCAATGATCATGTATATAGGCATCACGTCCAAAACAAGTAGACTGACTCCTGCCTGCATCTACTACTATTACTCCACTCATCGACCGCTATCCAGCATGCATTTAGAGTATTAAGTATAAAACAGAGTAACGCCTTAAGCAAGATGACATGATGTAGACAAAGTAAACTCAAGCAATATGATTAAACCCATCTTTTTATCCTTAATGGCAACAATACAAATACGTGTCATGTCCCTTTCTGTCACTGGGATTGAGCACCGCAAGATTGAACCCATCACAAAGCACCTCTCCCATTGCAGGATAAATCAATCTAGTTGGCCAGACCAAACGGATAGATCGGAGAGAAATACAAAGCTATAACAATCATGCATAAAAGAGTTCAGAGAATACTCAAATATTTCTCATGAATAATCTGATCATAAACCCACAATTCATCGGATCCCAACAAACACACCGCAAAAGAAGATTACATTGGATACAACTCCAAGAACATCGAGGAGAACATGGTATTGAAGATCAAAGAGAGAGAAGAAGCCATCTAGCTACTAGCTATGGACCCGTAGGTCTGTGGTAAACTACTCACACATCATCGGAAGGGCATCAAGGTTGATGTAGAAGCCCTCCGTGATCGATTCCCCCTTCGGCAGGGTATCGAAAAAGGCCTCCAGATGGGATCGCGAAAGAACAGAGGCTTGCGACAACGGTAGGGTTTTCTTGTCTGGCTCTCTGTTGGTTTTCGAATATTTGAGAACTTATAGAAGTGGAATTAGGTCAAAAGGAGCCACGAGGGGCCCACAAGGCATCAGGGCGCGTCCCGCTGGGGCCGCGCCCTGTTGCCTTGTGGCCTCCTCGTGAGGCTTCTGGTATCCTCCCGAAGCTTCCAGGGTCCCTTTTGTCCAGAAAAAAATCATCAAAAAGTTTCGCCGCATTTGGACTTCGTTTGGTACTGATTTCCTGAAAAACCGAAAACAAGCAGAAAACAACAACTGGCATTGGGCACTAGGTTAATTGGTTAGTCCCAAAAAATGATATATAATTGCATATAAAACATCCAAGATTGATACTATAATAGCATGGAACAATCAAAAATTATAGATACGTTGGAGACGTATCAAGCCGTCGACCCCAACGGCGACGAGTACCTGAAGGGTGGTGCCTTATATCGGAAGGATCGCCAGGCTATCACGGGCATTTGCTCGGTGATGCCGGTGGACGTGCAACAACATCTAATCTCGAAGACATCAGCGAAGGAGGCTTGGGACGCGCTCAGGACATTGCATCTAAGGCACTCGCGTGTGCACGAGGAGAACTTGCAAACTTTGCTGAAAAGTTATGAGAATCCGAGAATAGGAGAGGATGAGACGGTGGACGCCTTCGCAGCAAGGGTCGCCACGATGGTAAATGGGATTTGCGGTCTCGGAGAGAAGTTGGAGGACATCTCCGTGGTTTGGTGTTTCCTATGTGCCGCTCCACCGCGCTACATGCCGATTGTGTCAGTGATCGAGCATGTGTTGATCTCAAGACTCTCACTTTGGATGATCCGGTTGGTCGCTTCAAGGCGCATGACGAGCAGATGGAACTGAGTTACGGTGACGCAAAGCAGGATGAGTAGCTGATGCTTACACGCGCTCAGTGGCAGGCAATGGTTTCCAAGGAGAACAATTTCGACAAGGCGTCCGGTAGCGGCGGAAAGTACTATCCCATAAAGGAGTCCGACGAACAATCGAAGAAGCCAAAGAAGAAAAAGTTTGACAAGAGGAAGATCCGCTGCTACAATTGTAATCTGCTCGCAAGAATCCCTCGAAGGAGAAGGCACTCATGGCCCAGTTAGGAGATGATAGTGACACGATGTTGATGTGTGAACTCGTAGACGAGGAGGGTCCAGTTCTTCAAGCGTGGGCTAAAAAAATTGCCGCGCTCCGTGAAGAAAAAGTTCTCTCTCAAGATTATGGTTCGGAAACTCGTGTCGATGATACGGACGCGGGGTGATTCCGAAACTTACGTTGATGTTACGGGCGTAAGTGCTATCTTCGCAGGAACGGATGCAGCAATTGCCGCATGTGCTTGGTCATGGAGAAGCAGTCTTTGTGTGATGCGAAGATAAAACGGCGTACGTGGCGCCTGAAGTCCATGAATCACAGTCTATTGGTGCTGTCGTTAAGATGGACGCGTGTGAAGTAGACTTGGGCACAAACGTGACGGGTCAAGAAGCGTCTGCCACAATGCGTAGAGAAGAGCGAGTTGTTGCAGAAGCAGCTGCGCGAGGTAGACCAGGGGAGCACGTCGCTCCATCTGGTGGCACTCGAAGACAGCCACGGCGTGTCCCAGCGAACGAAGTGCCTGAAATCTCCATGTCTTCGTCATGCAATCCAGCATGGAGTGGCCCAAGTGACGGACTAGAAATCAGCCTAGAAAAGGAGGTGTCTTGGGTGCCACCACGAGGCCCATGCAGAGGCACAGTATGGAGGCCTAAAGGCTACTGCAGGAGCAGTACATGAGGTGCTGCAATAGGAGATGGGCCAGTAAAATTTCACGCAGGGGATGATGCCATGTTGGCATCTGCATTACCTCCGAAAGAACTGGAGGAAAAGACACCAACACCTACACCCATACTGCTACAACCGATGTTACATCCATATCCGGAGAAAACTCTTCGGACAACTGACCCGGTAAAGGTGAAAAGGAGTGGGCGAAAGTGTCTAGTAAGCGTCGGCCATGGAAGAGGAGTTGAGGTCGATCCACGATAACAATGCATGGGAGCTTGTGGATCTTCCCAACAATGAAAAAGTGCATGGATCTCAAGTGGGAATTTATGATCAAAAAAGATGCCGAAGGGTCCATGAAGCACAAAGCGAGGCTAGTAGCCAAAGAGTACGTGCAGGAAAGTGTGAACTTCGAAGAAGTGTTCGTTCCCATTGCAAGGATGGAATCGGTGAGATTACTCATCGCTCTCGCGGCTCAGGAATCATGGAAGATGCATCACATGGATGTAAATTCCGTGTTTTTGAACGGAGAGTTAGAGGGAGACGTTTATGTAAACCAACAATCGGGATTCATCAAAGAGGGAGAAGAGCACAAGGTACTGATGCTACAAAAAGTCTTATACGGGCTACGACAAAGCTCTCGGGCGTGGAACATCAAACTTGATCGGACGTTAATTTCTCTTGGATTTGAGAAAGCCCCACTAGAGCATGCAATGTACAAGAGAGGTAAAGGAAGGGATCATCTGCTAGTTGGCATATACGTCGACGATCTATTGATAACTGGAGCAGATGAAGAGGTGATTGCAAAATTCAAGCTACAATGAAAGAGCTTTTCAAGATGGATGATCTAGGCCTTTTGAGTTACTACCTCGGGATCGAGGTACAACAGAAGGCAGAGGGGATCATAGTATGCCAGGAGGCATACACAAGGAAGGTACTTGAAAGCCATGGCATGAAAAATTGCAATCCAGTTGACGCTCCAATGGAACCTCGTCTTGAGCTGAGCAAGAAGGAGATGGTGAAGCTACTCGGCTATAGTTGTAGTGACAAGGAAGGAATTGTTGATGACCGTAAGAGTACCTCGGGCGTGGCATATTTCCTTGGTGGAAGCATAGTAAGCTAGCTATCACGAAAGCAGGAAGTGGTGATATCGACTTCAAGTGAAGCAGAGTATCAAGGTGTGTGGCTACGGAGGCTACACGGTGATCTCATGAATCGAGATCCGGAACAAATGGTGCTCAATGTTGACAGTGAGTCTACAACTTTTCTGCGGGAGGATCCAGTGCGGCGTGATAGGAGCAAGCACATTGATACGTTGTATCACTACGTAAATAATTACGTGAAAGAAGGTAAGATAGATGTCAACTACATTTGCACCGATGATCAGCTGGCGGACATCCTAACCAAGGCTTTGGATTGAGAGAAGTTCTTGGAGATGCGAAGAAGGATAGGCAGGACGACGTCATGTTTACGGGGGTGATTGTTGGAAGTAAACACGACAGGTGTGTCCGTGTCCTTCACGTACATATGCTCGATTGTTGGAAGTAAACACGACAGGTGTGTCCGTGTCCTTCACGTACATATGCTCGTACATGTATCCGTGTAGGTTTCCAAGTCAATTACCAGTGTAAGACTAGTACTAGTTGGTTTAGCTAGTATATATACTCCTGAATCCCCATGTAAAACATCTTGTACCGTGGTGAGTTGATCAATTTAGCACTGTAAAACCGAGTCTAATCCCTGCCCTCTCACGACACGACTTGGGTAATTTCGGCCTTCCGATCACAGGTTTGAGCGTCCTCGGCCGCCCGATCCACTTTTAATTTGCGAACTGGGCATGTCTGTCCTAATGGGCTGCTACTCTGGTGGCCAATTTGAAGGCATATGGTGCATTGGGCCTTGCATGTCGTAGAAAGCCCAACTAGGCTCGCTCATAAGGCAAAAAAATTCTCCCATCGGTCGCTCCCTTCCCAACCTCTCTCCTCTCTCGCGAACTGTGCACACCCTTACAGCCTGTTTGGTAAACACTCGGGTAGGGGAATGGGAGTTTGCACAAGGGTGTTTATGTAGGGATTAGGCATGGGAAGTAGAGTTTTACGTCCATTCCCTTGTTTGGCATACGATGGGAATTGGCGTGGGATAAAACTCAGCTCACGAATTAACAGGGTACCCCTGGAAAGAAATCGGTGGGAATTGGCTTTCTCAACTCCCATTCCCCTTCCCACTTAGACTCCCATTCGCTCTGATCAAACAGTGGACTTTTAATCTCCTCGCTCCTCAACTCTCATTCCCCATCTCTAATTCCCCCGAAACAAACACGCTGTTAGGGGCGATGCTGCCGCCGCCCGTGTCCACCGCCGACCACCCCCTCCCCTCCCGTCCCCTCCCCTCACACATCACCGCCGCCAACCACCTCGTCTCCCTCACGACGCCTCACCGCCGGCCTCCACCCCTATCCTCCTCCCCAAAGCCGCCGACCTCATCTCTCACCCTCTCCTCCTCATCTCATCAGAAGATAAGAGAAGAGAAGAGGGGGATCGACCATGTCAGGCGGCGGTCAGATCTGCCACGGACGCAACCACCTCGCCAAGGCTCGCCACGTAGGTCATCGCCGACGACTAGGAAACCTCACCACACCGTCCCGCGTCGACTTCTCCGACGCCTGGCGGCTCATCGGCGACGCGGCCATGAACCCCGTCAACACAGTCTTCGGTGAGAATTACCAACTGACTGTCACCTGCTAATTGATATTGAAAAAGTACCAGTGATTTGACTTGAATCTTCAATTGGTTACACATAAAATTATCTGAACTCCTGTATGTTCTGCTCCTTGTCTTGCGTGCTACCCTGGTCCAGCAAATATGTGATTTGATTTCATATCAACATAACCTTCCAATTTAAATATTGGCTTCAGCATATGATGAAATTTTCGATCTTTTTCAAATGCAGCTAGATGGGGACTTCTAAATGCTACTGGAAATTAGACGAAGATGATTATTTGAACATGCACCCAAGAATGGAATGATTTATGACATTCAGCAGCCACTACTAGGCTCTGTAATGTCAAAGATATTGTTACTGTGGTGATGTGCTTCCTTTGATGGTGGGCTTGCCCATCCTACTAATAAAAAAAGTTGCTATTTTGTACAATATATTTCCAATATAATTCACATATTTTATCTATGTATAGCCTTCCTTTGATGGTTCGCTTCAGCCTAGATGTTGGCGCACTACGGAAACTTGAAGTTTTTCTTTCACGTGTACTGGCAGCATCATGACTGTGCATTGGTAAGCTCGTGCACTTGCAACTCTCGCCATTCTTGCATTTTTTGGTAGCATTGGGCTCAGAAAAATAAAGTCACACAGCTTTCAGAAACTGTTACTACATTTCTGAAGTGCTTTCCCTATTCTGTGTTCTAATGATGGTCAGATCCAAGGAATTCAAAGTGCTTTCCCTATTCTGTGTTCTAATGATGGTCAGATCCAAGGAATTCAAGGTGCATATCTTCGACAAGCTTGTGCAGTGAAGCGGGATCGCAGCTCAGGTGCTCATCAAGCATAATCTCCCGAGAGTTTAGGAAGCACCTCTCTGATCCTGGTTTTGATTCCAAGCTGTAGGTGCTTTCTTTGACATACATGTTTTCAAATTCTGTCACATAGTCCATGACTATACTGGAAATAGTTAATCCTCTAAGAAAGCAAAAAGAATAGCATAAATGTGTTCGCTATTATCTTGTCCTTTTAAACACTGTTGTTTGAATTAATTATTAATATTTAATAGACATGCTCTTTCCACATAAATTAAATTTGGCGCCCTCAATCCTTAGAAACCTCATTGTATGATTAAGGGTTCATGTAAAGATAAAACTCGTGTGCATGTCCATGACATATGCATTGTATGGCCCTGCTGCAAATTCAAAACGACCTTTAGTTTGGTATTTCAAGTTAGCCTATATGAATTTAACTTTAATGCATTCTGACTTCATATAGTTATGAAAAATTCTACCATTTTATTAAAAAATAGACGGACGCAGCAACGTGTGCCAACATGGTCTAGTAAAGCAATAAGGCTCGATACGAGCCTTTGGCAATCAGCCGAGTCTCCCGTGCGTGTGTGCGTTTTAGTATCCAGCCCAAAGGAATTGATTTGCCCAAAAGGCTGTAGTGTACACGCGTGTATAGGCGAGGAGAAAAATCAATCAGCAAGCTGAGGCCAGCTTTGCATTGCGGTGCGTCGGCTTCGTACGGTGCACCTCGACGTAAAAGCACTTTGTCGAGTTCAGTCAGCGAGTTGGTTCGTCGTCGTTCGTAGTCGGTCGTCGTGTGTGGTTGGAAAGTACTCCGCGACGCGGACTGGGCCAACATCATTAAATAAAGTAGTATACTTTGTGCTTGAGAGGGATAACAGCATTCCAAACGTAAACCGGCAGAGCTCAGATTTGAGCATTTGGAAATCCCCCATCTTGTCTGCAGAGCCATCCCAAGATGGTTGGGCGGACCTTAAGATCTCCGCTGCGAGCTCCATTTGGTCGGAACTAGTTGAAACAGAAATCCAACATCTGACATCAAAATGCCGCTCGACTCTTGCATCGTTGAACGCCATCTGAGCGAGTGTTGTCTTCCCAATGCCCCCGCCCGGTGCCAGAAATGCAGACCATCGTCTTAGTTGCAGCAGAAGCAGCCTTGCCGCACGGCTGGACAAACATCTGCACAATGTCATCCAGCTTGCCCAAATACCACTGTCCCAGTGCCCGAATCAGGCGGTGCGGTGGCGGCGGCTGTGGACTGGAGGATGGCCCCTTGCCCTTTGTCCAGCAGCACGCCAAGCCTGCGGGTTTCTTCATTCAGAAGATTGATCTCCCTGATGATGATCTTGGACGGATTGGAAGAGAGCAGCCCATGCACTTCAATCAACCGCTTCCAACGAGCCGGGAGCAGCTTGGATTGACGGATGCGGGCCTTGCCGTGCATGGCGACAACAAGACTCGGGTAGTTGACCACTTCTTGGAGGTCGTCGACGAGATAGGCGGCGTCTCTGGAGGACTATGTTATTGATTGTCCGTCCATTGTCCATCTTCAGAACCCGGACATCATCGTCGCGATAACAATCCTCCCGCGCAAACAGTAGCTCGTCGAGTTCCGTGCGGTGGTGGTCGTGATCGCCGTCCTCCAAAACAGGCGGCGGCGGCACGGAGGCGATGAAGGCGTCCATGTCTTGGTCCTTGCAAGAAGACGAGGGACATCGGTAGCCGAGGTGGAACGCATAGCGGAGGGCATCGGGGGTTCGTCTGTCGATCTCAATCAAGGTTTGCTGGATCTCCTCTTTCCCCTCCATGACAGGCAGCTCCGTCTTCGTCACGATCTCTCGGAAGTTTTTTCTTTTTGATCTCTGTAAGTTGTTTTTTTTTAGAACACAGTACATACACAGACGCTCATATATACGCGCATACACTCATCCCTATGAACACACACGCAGAGTCCCTATCCCTATGAGCACATTCGAAAGACTGAGCCGGCATATCATCTTGAGATTCATTACAGGCGTCTTGTAGTCGACAGGAACGTCTCTTTCCACTGAACACGCATCACCGGAAATCCTGAAATAAATTAAGGAATAATGCGAGCACCAGGACTTGAACCCTGCTGGACTGGGGATACCACTGTCCTCCTAACCATCCAACCACTGGTTGGTTCGCAACATCGTGTGGGTATATAAACTACGGAACAGAGCCCAGACTTGCAAGTCTACATCACCTCAAAAAAAAAAAGAGTAGCAAGTCTACAAGGATTGGCATTGGCTATATGTAAGTCGCCTGAAAATACATTTTGGGTCAGTCAATTTTTTAGGTCATTAGATTAAAGATGCAACGGCCGATCTTCCTTCAACTACCTTCAGATTTCTTCCTCCCCCAGTCATTCAAGTTGATGACTAGATCTATCGAGTTTGACGTGTCAGATGGATGGAAGTTGACCATGAAGAACCTGTAAAAGTGACGAAAAGTATGAAAAAATGTCAAAAGTTTGAAGAGTACATGGCCCATATATTATGTGATGTTCAGTGCACATTGAAAAGTGCGTATGACAAATACAAAAGAAGGTGGAGTGCTAAAGCTGCGAGGCATATGGCAGACTGTCCAGAAAAAGAGATGAGACAACTCTGAAGTTGACTTGAGATGACTTAGAGCAACAAAAGATTCTTTCGAGTTCAGACATGCAGTCAACAATAGTAAGAATGGCGAGACATGCAGTCAACAATAGTAAGAATGGCGAGTTCAGAAGACCTTTTATGTGGCATCTAATATGTGAGTTATTCATTCTCACACAGATCAAGGAATAAGCTACCAGGATGATGATACATCAATGTTGTCGAATATGGTGACTTTACGGTCGACGTGTGATGCGTTGGATGGATACTCCAGGAGATTGGGAACACAAAAGAAGAGTGGAAGAACTTAATTTTCATGGGGGTATTGACTTCAATGGAGAAAAAGAAGGGCCCACAATTGCAGATGGAGACATGTGATGTCAAGGGAGTAGCAGCGTAGCTCATGTTTAATGGTTCAAGTCCAGAGTACACGGAGATTCACGGTATTCGCCGAGGTGGAGTGTTAAACTATGTGTCAAATATCATGTGTACGAGTTGTGCTATAGTTGGACTTGTAATTAGCGGTGGGTTGGGTGTTTGAGTCGTACACAAGTAACCCGGGTCTATTATATATAGGCACCGCGGGGGAGCCAAATAGACTTGACGTAAGTGGTAGGCTAAGATTGTCATCACGAGAGGAACGGTCCGGGCGCCCGTGGCAGGTGTGGCTGGACTGACCATGGCGAGGATGGTCAGAGCACTGTCCGATGGCCTAAAGGGCTTATCGTCGATCTGTAT
This sequence comes from Elymus sibiricus, assembly GCA_039707655.1. NCBI lineage: Eukaryota > Viridiplantae > Streptophyta > Magnoliopsida > Poales > Poaceae > Elymus > Elymus sibiricus. Next base: position 276,642,616 of record CM077668.1, read on the forward strand.
CATGTGATTAGTACATGGGGAGGTGTGCCCGTAATCATACCCCGGGAATGTAGTCATGTTGGTGAACCTCATTAAAAACTCTCAGTGTCGTTGCTCGTGCTTGTGTGATTGCTTGTTCTCGATGGATCGACGATGATTTCAAATTATTTTAACATCAATTACTCTGGAGGGAGTGTAAATGTTTTAAACACTTACTCCCTCTATTCCATATTCATATTGTAGTGTGTATAATTTTTTTTTAAAGTCAAACTTTGCAAATTAAAACTACTTTTTTATATAATTAATCTATTGATATATGCTTGACATTCTAGATGAAATGTTTTTCTCAAAACTTAGTCAAATTGAGGTTTGACTTTTTGAAAAAATCTATAGGTACTACTCCCTCCATTCCTATATATATGACGGTTTGGTAGTTCAATTTGAACTACCAAAACTTCATATATTTAGGAACGGAGTACATTATGAAACATGAGTATTATTTTATATGATGTCTGGTATTGAACTACCAAAACGTCATATATTTAGGAACGGAGTACATTATGAAACATGAGTATTATTTTATATGATGTCTGGTAAAGATTCAGTAAGCTACCAGTTCGGGTGTTATGAGCAGTAGATTTTTGTCTACAAATCTAACTAAGCCTGTATTCACTATTTAACAGTAATAGCAACCCATTGTGGAATTTACACGTTATGGGGTGATATAGGTAGGGGTAATATATATTTTTTGTTTACTGTAGAGAGGTTGAGATTTTTGTTAATGGATGGTGCTTCCCATCTGGTCCTGAACACATCATATTGTATTTTTTTCAGATAATGTGAACAAAATTTCCAAGACTGTCTTGTGGTTTGGCTGGATCAACAGGAAACTTGTGTATCTTTTTGAATCACTTGGCCTAAGTCGGAGTGAAGATGTTCCTCCTATCTTGGTTTGAAATAGCAAATCCAATGAGGGCGCATTCAAGGGAAGTCTGCTCTTTCAGGATGCTTATGGCTTTCAGATTTGAACTCAGTTGTAATGTTCGGACTTATGCCTAATAAGTAAGTACTAATGTTTGTCAGTTGCAGTTTGCAAATCCTTTATCCGGTTGGAGCTGGGTCTAGCTACCATGTGCCATGCCTATGCCGCATTGGATATGCAGGATCATAGAGTTCCTGATCACCTGAGTTCTCTTGGTGCAGATGGACACCACAACACATGAAAAACACTACTCCCTCCGATTCAAAATAAGTGTCGCAATTTTGAACTAAGATTAGTTTTTTTGGGATCGGAGGGAGTACAAGACATGATACACCTGTCTAGTATGACAAAACCCCCAAAAGGGAGAGCTTCAGGTAGCATCTACGTCAGAAACCGAAACATCTTCATCCTAGTTATTACGAGGTACAAATCAGGCCACGTGGCAATCGCCCCTACAAATTGTAATGGTCACACGACAATCACCTCTAGTAATCTGATGAGTTAGACCGCAGTCACCTTTGCAAACTACATATACTTCTTGCCTGCTGTAATCCGAGGAAGGAAGTACGAAATATGGTGACTCCATGATGCGCATCGCACTGATGCTGCTCTCAGCTGGGAAAACTGTCGCGGGCTCGCCTTCGGCTGCGAGCGACGAGTAGGATAACCTCTGCCGCGGCGACTGCAACATCGACGACGTTGGAGCTGAAGGCGACGGCGGCGTCGTTCGAGCTGAAGGCACATCATCGTCCATCACGGTGGTCACGACATTGCTCGAAGCCGTTGCTCCGGGCAGATTATGGCAGCAACACTGCCTTACTGGAGGTGCCTCGTCGGGACTCCGGCAGTCGTTCTTCCTTTTACCTCCAATCTCTTCACCATCAGGTCCTCTCGTGGCATGCGCAGTTGAAGACGGCACACGCGGCGTCAAGTAAATTTTGCACAAGACCAGGTCCGATGGCTCCCCCTGTCCCTGTTCGCGGTCAAGCCGGAGTTCCACCATCAACCACCCAGTCCGGATCCGTCGACCGTTGTGCTTATATACGAAGGAGAAGAACTGACGGTATCCCACGCGGCGACTCTCACTGTCCTCCACCGCCTTCGTGCCTGCCTCGGAGTGCCAGCATCCCGCCCCGGATTCGAGCGTCCGCGCCTTGCGCTGGCCGCGAACGTTCTTCGTCCTCACCGGCGAGAAGAAGTACCACACTTCGTCGCCATTGTCGTCGCGCGCCGGGAGAAACGTGCTGGTGAGGCTGGCTGGGTCCGCGGTGTACACGTCGGCGTCGTGGATGAATCCCCATGACCGACCCTTCGTGATCCGAGGGAGGAGGTACTTCTTGATGAGCTCCGGTTCGGAAGGATGACGAGAGGCAGAGGATACTGGGCATGATGTGGCCATGACAAGACCCGACGACGACTGGCATAGATTCAAGAAACGACGATGGCCGGACGGCTAGCACAGAGAATCAACTCCCGTGTGCTACGTATATATCTAGTCAGGTGTCCGTTGCCGCTGATCCGTAGTTAGAACCAAAATAGGTCCCGGGCTCCCGAATCGGTTCCGGCTCCACTTAGCAAGGTTGGCAATTGCACTGCTGGCGGGTCAGGTTTCCATTGCCGCTGATTCGGAGTTCGAATCCAGACGGGTTCCGGGCTAGACTTACCAAGGTTCGCAGTTGCACTGCCGATTCGGAGGAATCCAAATCGGTCACCTCTGTACTCCTATCTGCCAAACTTTTCTTGAAACGGAAATCGGGCTCGCACGTTTCGCGAACGGAAACGGAATCGGGTTCTCCTTTGAATCTGCTTGCGAGTTTGGACATTATTAATATCCGAGGCACGCTGATATCTGCCGTGCGGCCTGGGCACCTCCCAGACAGTTCGGTAGGAGGGATCGATCCCTTCGGCAGGGCAACCCACAGCGCGAACACCTCCGGTCGCCAGGCCTTTTCCCCGCAAAAACCAAAAAGAATAAAAAGCCCACTAATAGCGAAACAAATAAAAAAGCCCAGATTTTGTTTTTTTTTCTGTGCAAATAAAAGCCCAGTTTTCGCTCTACTACGAAAAAAATGCCATCAACTTTAGAAGCAGAAAAAAAATGAAAAATTCCAAAAAAAAAAATGTCATTCGAGTTTGACCAAACTATTTATGATTTGCCATGATATTATTTTTTACAATGGCAAGGTTTATAAAACACATTTGATTCCTTAAATAAAAAGCATGCCAAAGCTGCCATGGCAAAAAATTCAAAATGGCCATGGCAAAAAATATGTTCGGAAAATGACATGGACAAAAAAGTTATATATATCAAGATACATAGACTAAAAAAATATGCCATGACCCATACACTATAAAAACCATGATGCGTAGGCTGTAGTTGCCATGGGCCATGGCAACTTGTTGGAAATGTACTATATATGATCCATAGACTAAAAAAATGCATAGACTATAATTTCATGGCATGATCCATAGACTGAAAATGTAGACTAAAAATGCCATGATCCATACACTAAATTTCCATGATGAATAGACTATATTTGCCATGGTCCCTGTGCAAAAGAAAATTTTCCATGTTGCAAAAAAGGAAGAAAAATTGGCCATGGTACATATAGTAAAAATTGCCATGATTCAAAAACTACATTTGCCATGCTCGAACAACTTAATTTGCCATGGTACAGTAAAAAAATGCGATGGTACTAAACGAGAGACATGAGGAGTAAAACTAATGTTGCCATGGGCCATGGCAACTTTGTGTTTGCCATGGTCCCGTTCAAAAAGAAAATTTGCCATGTTGCTCAAAAAGGAAGAAAATTTGCCATGGTCCGTAGAATTAGAAATTGCCATGCTCCATAAACTACATTTTCCATGACACATACACTAAGTTTGCTATGGTCCCGTTCAAAAAGAAAATTTGCCATGTTGTAAAAAAGGAAGAAAATTTGCCATGCTCCATATACATTTGCCATGATACATACACTGAGTTTGTCATGGTCATGTTCAAAAATAAAATTTGCCATGTTGCGAAAAAAGAAAAAAACTTGCCAGTGTCAATATAATTAAAAATTGCCATGCTCCATAAACTACATTTGCCATGATCCATCAAACTAAATTGCCATGGTCCAAACAAAAAGTAATTATTGGCCATGTTCTGAACAAAAAGAAAATGCCATACTCCATATACTACATTGCACATCTAAGTAGTACACATGATGGCAATTGTAGAATATCATTGCACAATAACATGATGACAGATGTAGAAAATCATTGCACATTAACATGACAGAAAAAAGTTTCAATAATTTTCATTTAAATGAACTAAAAATGTCATGGCAACATGGTTTAAGTTGCCACGGCAATGATTCGTAAGCCACCATGGCAACTTCACGACAAAGAGAGAGAGAGAGAGAGAGAGAGAGAGAGAGAGAGAGAGAGAGAGAGAGAGAGAGAGAGAGAGAGAGAGAGAGAGAGAGAGAGAGAGAGAGAAATCATGGTAAATCCAGTTTCCTAAACAAATCATGGCAATTTTTTTGAGAAACTCTATGTTTGTGACATGGCAAAAGTATCAAAGATTTTTGTCATGGCAAAAAAGGTTGTAAACAAGTCTAACATGGCAAATTTGAGAAACAATATGTTTTGTGACATGGCAAAAGTTTCAAGATTTTTGTCATGGCAAAAAGGTTGTAACAATTCTAACATGGAAAATTCGTATTGCGTGACATGGCAAATTTGTATCAGGTGACAAGCCAAGAAATGTTTTGGTGGCATGACAATAGTTTTAAATATTTTTTCCATGGAAAAATATTTAACAAAATTTTCAATGGCAAAAATTGTAATGGTACCAAAGAAAAACAATATTGATAATGCCATGGCAACATGGTTTAAGTTGCCGTGGCAATGATTCTTAAGCCACCATGGCAAGTTCCCGACAAAGGGAGATAGAAGTCATGGTAATTCCGGTTTCCTAAACAATCATGGCAAAATTTGAGAAACTCCATGTTTGTGACATGGCAAAAGTTTCAAGATTTTTGCCATGGCAAAAAAAAAGTTTGTAACAATATTAACATGGCAAAATTGTATTGGATAACATGGCAAAAATTGTATTGGAGACATGGCAAATGTTTAAGCATTTCTGCCATGGCAAAAGATGTAGGAGATTTTTTTTTTGCCAATTTTCCATGGCATTGTTTGTATTAGTTTCCGCGTGAACAAAACAGATTTCTGTTAGTATCGAAGACAAACAAAAACTGAAAATGCCATGGCAACAAAGATTGAAGCTAGCCACTGGAACGCATGTAAAAGTTGTCGCTGTGTTATTGCATGAATACATCGAATATTCTCCAATTTACTACTCCCTCCGTCCCAAAAATAAGTGACTCAACTTTGTACTAACTTTAGTACAAAGTTAGTATAAAGTTGAGTCACTTATTTTGGGACGGAGGGAGTACTTGAACAATAACATAGCTATGGCATCAAAATATCTCATGATTAACCATGAGAAACAAACAATGTTTAGTTCCAATCACTAGATGAAATTGCCATGACAAATGTTGAGACATGCAAAAAGTAAGACTTGCCATATGTCCATATGAAAATGCCATGTTAGCATTTACTCTTACTTATGCCATTGAACAAAGACACTAAACAATTTCAGAAATTTTGCTGCAAAAAATATGGCCAAAGCGATGTATAACAAATAGTAATTTCTTGCCATACCCCATCTAAAACAAATTGCCATGTCCTAAATAGAAATGTTGCACGTTTTTGCAGCTAAATTTCTTGCCATACCCCATCTAAAACAATTGCCATGTGATCTCCATTCTAGTTATCGCTTTTGCCATACACGACAACAATTTTTGGCATACACAGACATCCCCTTGTTCATCTTAGTGTAAAGAACAGAAAAAAGGGGAGTAGGGGATGGTTGATTCCAGTTGACCTTCACGGGAGGAAGCGGTGTCATGGGCGAAAACGAGACGACAGGACGACGGGGGACTCGATGACACCGGGGTCGTCGCCCAGACCAGCCAGCGTCAGGCGGCGAGGAAAGCGTCGGCGGCCGGGAAGTCCCTGACCTCGAGGCCCGGAGAGCGGTTGACGCGAAGGAGACTACAGGCGTCGCCGGCGCTGGAGGTGAGCGCGACGCACAGGGTCCCTCTCGAGACCTAGCAGAAGGGAGCAGCGGCGCGTCAACCCGCCGGACCCCCCCCCCTCACCCACCGTCCAGATCGAGCTCAATGGGCACCGCCTTTGCAACGGCTCCTCCCTCACTGCGCACACGCAGTCCCCCATCACGGATCCTCTTCACCGTCGTCGTCGCCGCCATTCCTCTCTCTACAATGGGTCTTGACACCCGCGGCTACTCCCCGCCGCGCACTCTCCTCCGTCGCGGCTCCTCTTCGCCGCCGCCGCCGCCATTCATCTCTCCTCTAGATCCGGCGGTGAATAGATGGTGAAGAAAGCAGAGTGAGACGGGGGTTGGGCGAGTGGATGGGAGGTAAAGAAGTGGGGATCGGGGGGTGGATGGGTGTGCGGTGCGAGAGGTGATTCAGCCCGAACTTTTCCGCTACCGACGTGGCAAGATGACGCGCGCCAAGATTTGTGTTGCTGATCAGACGACTACAAAGACGTTCGGGCTGAATGTCTAGGATACCTGATGTCAGGTACTTATCATTTGGGTATCCGAGACCTCCTCCCTAGAGCCTTAAGCACCAGGTAGATGAGCCAGCGCTCATGCCCCCCCCCCCCCCCCCCCCCCCCGCTCCATGGGCCAGCCCAGAGTGGTTGCTCGCGATGCGGTTGTTGTCGGGTTCTCTGGTCGATCGGTTCAGCAGTTGACCAGTCGTGGTTGACCGTTCCACCATTGCCTGGTTGACTGTGGACCATTGACTTTTTCAAGAAAATGCGAAAATTTCATAAAAAACAGGAAGTCAAAAAAATGTTCACAAAATTTGAAAAAGATCACGGGTTCAGAAAAACTTCGTGGATTTGAAATAAGTTCGCGAACTCAAGAAAGTTCACGAGTTCAAAAAAAATCACGGGATTTGAAAAAAGTTCGTGGATATGGTAAAAGATCACGAATTTTAAAAAGTTCACACATTAAAAATATATTTGTGGAATTACAAACAGTTCGTGCATTTAAAAAAAGTTTGTGCATTTGAAAAAATTAATGGTTTCAAAAAAAGTTTTTCAAATTTGAAAAAAAGTCCACGCATAAAAGAAATATTTGTTGGATTTGAAAAAATTGATAGGCCTATAACTGGCATTGTGAGCGACAAATAGGATTCGGGCTAATATCCGAGGCACGTCAACTGGAGGCTGCCCTCCCGACCCCTGGTTGACCTAGAGGCCCATTTAACTTTTGGACGCCCATTCCGCGGGGGGGTGCCTCGAGCGAAGAGGCGCAATTAACATTTTATTTTGCAAAAAAATGTCATCAAAAATATATTTGTAGGAACTTTTTTCTTTTTTTTAAAAAAAGAGCCTATTTATTTACACCCACAAAGTTGCCACCTTTTAAGTTATCACCCAAAAAACTTGTGTGCAAAAAAGAAAAAAGTTGTAGTGTAAAAAATAATTAAAATGCCATCCTCTAAAATAATAAAACTGTTATGCCATTAAAAATAAAATGGCATCCTCTCAATAATAAAAATGCCTTACAATTACTAATAAAAATGCCATACTATTAATAATAAAAAGCCATGTTCTTAGTAACTAAACTGCCATGCCATTAAAATAAAAATATCATGCTTTAAGTAATACAACTATCATGCTATTAAAAATAAAATGCTATCCTCTCAAAAATAAATTGCCATCGCCTTAATAAAAAAATCCCATCCTCTCAATAAATAGAAAATGCTACCCTATTTCTAATAAAAATGACATGCTTTGAGTAATAAAACTGCCATACCATTAAACAAATGGCATCCTCTCAATAATAAAATTGTCATCCTCTTACTAACAAAAATGTCATCCTCTTAAAAATGAAAAAAAGTCATGTTATTAATAATAATGTCAAGATATAAATAATAAAACTACCATCTGAGAAAGTAAAAAATATAATTAAAACTTTCTGACAAATTAAAAAACAAATTAGCTTCAAAAATATACATATAGAAGTATAAACATAAATGTTGACAAACCCCCTCTCAGTCTTAATGGCAGGACGTGCCCTAGATGCACACGAGCTGGTGAGTTCGAACCCCCGTACTCGCACCTTGCTTGTGATTTTCTAGAGAAAAAACAGACTGGTCGCCAGGAATTGGCTTACAACGACGACTCCATAGGATCTACGTGGCGTTGACCTTGCATCGAGATTCATGCGACAGCAGGGAAGCCGTTCGCTGGGTTGGCCTCCTGGGAAACGGTCGTCAGATAGCATTTTTGCAACTTTTTTTTCTAAAAAACAATGCCATCAACAAAAAAGACCCTAATTGCCTTGATCTAATTTATGAAAAAGTTGCCATGCTACTTTATAAAAAATGCCATCTCTCTAATTTTAAAGATTTACAATGAGTATGATCTACAAAATAAAAATTGCAATGCTAAACTTTAATACTGCCATCCTCTAGATAAAAACGGTCACGACAAAAAAAATGCACAATTTTTTTTCATATGCCATGCCCTGGAAAGTAAAATGCCGTGCTACTTTATAAAACTGCCACCCTATAGATAAAATGTTTTATCAGGATAAGCCCCAAAAACAAAATTGCCATGCCATTAAAAATAAAAAATGCCATCCTCTCAAACATTAAAAATGCCATCCTCTTTCTAAATAAGAATGCGACCCTCTCAACAATAAAAATGTCATACTGTTATTAATAAAAATGTTATCCTATTACTAATAAAAATGCCATCCAATTGTTAATAAAAATTTCATGCACTTTGTATTAAAACTTCCATGCCACTAAACATAAAAATGTTATCTTCTCAATAATAAAAATACCATCCTCCGAATACAAAAATTGCCATCCTCTTGAAAAAGTGCCATGCTATAAATAATTAAATGTCGTGTGAGAAAGTGATTTTTTGGGGGATTTTCGGATGAATTAAAAAATAAATTAACACCGAAAAACTATATATAGTAATTTAAACACAAAATATTCATAAAAGCCCTCTGATTGCAAGAGCAGACGGTGAGTCAGCTCTGATTGCAAGAATTGACGAAAGCTGGAGAAGCTTAAGTAAAAACTCACATAGGATACTGTTTGAAATATGCCCTAGAGGCTATAATAAATGTTATTATTTATTTCCATGTTCATAATTATGTTTATATTCCGTGTTATAACCACAAGCCGAAGTGCGGGTTGCAGCAGAGGAAGGCCTCACAAAGTGTGATGAAATAAGCGATGTGCAAGATGGAGTTGGGGGAAATATGATGAAGTTGCAGACAATAGAAATGTAGCAAACCCCCAAAAACGGGTGAATCAGAAAACCGAACCCGCGAATGAGGAAGGGAATAACAAAGCCGTTCATTGGGCTCTGGTTGTGGCAACACCTCTGTCTAGACATTGTCGTTGTTGACGACAGTGACGGGGAAGCGTGCGAAGGCAACTGCCGATGGTGGGAGATATACGGCGTCGGAGAGGCGGTCAAGCTGACAGCGTGTAGCTGTGGAGGACATCCACTTTTCTTTTGCCTTGGAAGCCACCTTTTCCTTCGCCGGTGCGACGCTCTTGCCGCTGTTGACGGGCTCATCGCCCTGCATCAGACGACGACTAGGTGCATGCCATGACGGTGCTAAGGAGCAGCATCGGAGCACTGTGTCACTAAGAGATGAGGTGTGGTGTTGTGGCAGAGCAGCAGAAAGCAGTGGAGCGCTGGGGCGATGGAGCTCTAGGCATGAGGAAGAAGATGAAGGTGAGAGAGATGAGAGCGTAAAGCCCTCTCTCATTCCATCCAATTCCTTATATAGGGAGGGAAAATGCGAAACGGCTGCAGGTTATCCCTGCCGTGTGGAAGCAAATCCACTTGTATCCCCACAACGACGTTAATTACGTGCGGGGGTCGAAGGGACGTCCATTAACTTTGTGCGGGGATCGAGGCACACGTCCACCATTGATGGGACGTGGTGTAGGTGTCCCCTTGGCCCTCTCTCGCACGTCATGTTGACTGTCGGGTCACGCTTGACACATGGCCTGGTGGGGACCATTTGATGGGACCGATATGGTCTGATAGGACCGGGAAGGTTAACCTTTGAAGACGCAACATGGGAAGTCATGCCGAGAAGAGCTGTCTACGCAGGAAACATTTTCGGCTCAAGTCGGCAATCTCTGTCGACCAAGACGAGGCTGAGGTGGTTTGCACCACTTCAGAGGCAGCCCAACAGCTGGAGGCCGGTTGCATGCAGATACTATTGGGGAAGTATCGTTGAACCAGTTTGAACATCTGCAACCGAAGACGACGTGCAACTCGGAGATAACTGAGGTGCAACCAGGATTTAAGACCGGTTCAGGGGCTACTAACGGTGTCCTATCCCAGGGGCCTCTCACCACACCAGTTCCTGGCTTGGTGGGCTGGGCTGAGGACCCCTAGGCCGGTTCTGTCCTAGGTCACATTGGTCGGCCCATGGTGTTTATACGGAGGACTCCGGAAGACTTGTAGTCAAGCCAAAGATACCGGAGCCATGGAGGACACTACCTTCACCGACGTAGCCGACTAGGATCTGTAACCCTAGAACTCGGGTATGTTATATAAGCCAGGGTCGAGCTCGTCGATAGAACATACACACAATCCCTTGGTATTCACTTGTACTTTGTACACACCCCAATGGTTATATACACAAGCAGGAGTAGGGTATTACCTCGATCGTGAGGGCCCAAACTTGAGTAAAAGCTCGCCTTCTGTTAACATCCAGCCTAATTGCCTAGCCAGGATACCCTATCGAGGGATCTACTGGAATCATATCTGGCAGCGTGTATTGCTATCACCCTTCAAGATGAATCGGTCATTTGATCTTTGACGCCATTTAATTTCCTCTTTTCGTAGTAAAGGCGCAACGTGCTCACTGGATTTATTGTTTAATTAAATTTCCTGTTGAGACAAAGTACGAGTCTCTGTGATTTTATCGAGGTCATCAATAATTATTGACAGATGTTGCTTTTCTTTTTTGTACGTACCACTTGTCTGCTTAGCCCATCCACATAGGAATTTCCTTGCAGCCCTTATTTTATGGGTCATCTCTGGATACGTGTACAACCAACGATGGGCTTTTCCCATACATTCTTGATCAAGTCCGCAAATGCATCCCGCTTTAACCATCCCAGTTCAAATTTGAATGGGCGGCGAGTAGTATGTTAACTTGTAGAATTTGAATCAAGAATCGTAGGCGCATGGTTCGAGAGTGTCTCGATATGCTCAAGGGTGTGCATAGCTACTAGGGGAAATTATAATTCCCATTCAATACCCATGAATGCTCGGTCAAGTTTCTCGTATGTCGTCATTGAACGGTTATTATCCAAGTATACTGCTGACCCTACATATCAGCTTCCAAGTTCAAGTTCTCGATGGCAACATTGAATAACAAAGTCGTGTGGGTGTCAATGCGGTCAATATGTTTCTCCTCCTGTTACCTAAGGATATTAAAGTCTCCCTCATAATAAGAATGGGATGAGGGTTATCCTTTGCCAGGTTTGTAGTCCCGAAGCAAGGCAGATTTGTTCTCATCTGGGGCAGCTCCATAGACTACGAACTGGCTCCATGTGGAATTGTCAATTCTATTTCTAAGGTAAAGATATTAAATTCACCATGTGAAATCAACCTTTGATAGCATGCACCGGTTGACTATGTGTCACAGTGTTACGGGTATGCCAAATGCGCCAGAGAAGCATAAGGCTAGTCATAGTGGAGAGTAACTTAGACTAATAACATGCATATGTATTAGTCTATGTTACTACCTTCATAGTGGGTAGTGTCATAGGTGTGATAACATAGATACATTTATTATATTATTTTGTAGTCATTTTTCATTGGGAAGCGATGTGTGATGGTAACATATTATATACTCTATTTGTCTCTCTCCTATTTAATTATTTGCAATATAACTTTTTAGCTTATGTGGCATGCATGTTACTACTTATGTTACTTCCACTGTGACTAGTCTAAGTACCATTATTCACTGGACCTCAGTGATAACACAAAACTAAGCTAAGGAGACACTCTGGTTGAACCAGTTCTGAAACCCACTTGAGTCCGCACCTTCCAATAGGAGTGATAGGGCGTCGAGACACACCATGGGAAATCCATGGATCCGCCATATTTGCACCTTTGAACCGTCCCAATAAGCTAGATGATACCCATCTTAAGCAACCATGTTCAATAACATGCAAAGATGACGAAGCATTCCCAGAAAAGGCTGTATTCATGAAAATGCCATTCGGATAATATTTTGAGCGTAGAACTTGAGCTCACAAACCGTCAGGGTGTTCCACTAGCTTCCATGCCCGACGAGTGAGGATCGCCTGGTTAAACAACTGCATGTCATGGAACCCTATGCCCCCTCTCGATTTAGGTCTCAACATCATGTCCCAAGAGATCCAATGGTACGTCCTTGCCGCTTGTTTGCGCCCCACCAATAATCTCGGATAATTGAGGTCCTCACATAAACCGGCATCGAGTTTGAAAACACCCATGATATAGGTCAGTATAGCCTACGCTGTCACTTTAATTCGTACTTCTTTACCGCTTTGGGAGAAATGATATAAGTCGATATAGCCTGTGCCACCGCTTTAATTCATACTTCTTTGCTGCTTTAATTGTGCTCCTTGGTAGCCCATTTTCCTGGCCAGCAAGGAGTGGGGTCGCGGACTTTCACGTGATTTTTACTTAGTGCGCGTTAGAAAAACTGTTAAGCTTTATTAATTATGATGCAATTTAAATGGGTACAAGAGACGCGGGCAATAGGAATCTATCTTCTATATCACTATGCTCCCTAATTTTAGAGGCCTCACAATCAACTGAAGTTGCCGATTTTGAATTGTGTATCTCGATTTTGACTGGAGGGATTTACCACTTGGTGGGCCCTCTTGGTAAGTGATTGGTGTGTGTGCGCCAGGGTTGTCGGTGGGCAGGAGAGCTGATCTCTTTGGGTCAAACTTGGGAGACCTCTATACGGCGCCTTATGCGCTAGTTCGACAGCTGGCGCTCACGCACATGGTCAGTTGGGCCGGCCCATTAAGCACGACTGCTCGCTCGACATGTATGCTCGATCGCTCGCTCGCCCAGGCGTTTGTTGGCCGTTAACTTTTTAGATATTTGAAAAAAATGTGAATTTGAAAAAAAAAATCATGAAATCGGAAAAAGTTCACGAACCGAAAAAAATCATGAATTTGAAAAAATTTCAAGAACTCGAAAATGTTTGGGAACTTGGAAAAAGTTCATGAATTCAGAAAAATCATGAATTTGAAGATTTTTCACCTTCAGGTAAGGTAATAAAACCAGTCAGGTTTCCTTGACAAAGGCTTAGTCGGGGTTTCTTGGCGTTGTTTGTTCAAATAGTCTCTTGCAACCGACATTTTTACCTTGGGAATCTTGCTATGCCATTTCATTCATGATCTGACCTTTCGATTCTTATCTAAGAGCATCTCTAGCAGACCCCGTATAATGCCCTGACCCGCAAAATAACCGTCAAAATACGGATCCGCGCGAAAAAAACCCGCCCGATCAGACCCCGCAAACGCGTCGGACCCGTAATTTTTTATGAGGGGCGCGGTAAAATCCCACCTCCAACCCGCGAAAACACAGGTTTCCGCCTCGACCCGACGGTGCCCTGTTTCTCGGGGAAGCGGTTGGCGGGAGGGACATTTCAGCCCGCGCGCATTCCCCACCCCCTTCCGCAGCCGCCCGCCATCGGTTCCGCCCGTCCGCCGCCGGCGATTCCGGCCATATCTGCGGACTGAATCACGCCGCCGGGCCGCCCCTCACCCAGTTCCACCTAGCCGCTTCACCGGCGCCGCGGATCCGCGGAGCCGAGCCGCCCCGAGCCGCCGCTGCCCCGGGATCGACCACCGCAGAGCCACCGCCCCGAGCCGCCGGTGAGTACTTGTGCGTGTGCTTTCGGATGCGATATGCATAGTTGGTTCATACAACGTTCGTATTTTGTGCTTTTAGATGGAATTGAGCCCTCGCGAGAGGTTTTTGCTCGAGGATTCGTCCGATTCGGACGACTCCGATGTTGAGACGCTGCTTGAGAACCATCGGCAGCAGATGTTGGTGATGGCCCTCGCCGTGAAGGAGCATGACAATGAGAACCGAAAGAGACGGCGAGGATCTACCGTCGGCCGTCTTTGCATTCCTCGCAATCGCCATCTCGGGAACAAGATGTTGATGCAAGACTACTTCGTGGACAATCCAACATATCCGCCGCACCTCTTCCGGAGAAGGTACCGAATGCGCCGATCCCTCTTTGTAAAAATAGTGCAAGCTTGCGAGGCCAATTGTCGGTATTTTACTCAAAGAAGAAATGCCGCGGGCTTGAAGGGATTTAGTGCATATCAAAAAATCTCGGCAGCTATGCGGGTAATTGCATACGGCATTCCGGCTGACTATGCCGATGAGTACCTTCGCATTGGTGAAGATACTGCAATTGAGTCAGTCCGTAGGTTTGCCAAAGTGGTCATCCGTGTCTTTGGTCCTGAATATCTTCGGGCACCCAACGAGGAAGACACAAAAAAATTGATGGCATCAAGTGAGAGAAGAGGTTGGCCTGGCATGCTAGGAAGCATTGATTGTATGCATTGGACTTGGAAAAACTGCCCGAAGGCATGGCAGGGAATGTTTGTGGCAAGTCTCGTGATGCAACAATTGTGCTAGAGGCCGTAGCATCCGAGGATTTATGGATTTGGCATTGTTTTTTTGGTATGCCGGGTACTCTCAATGATATCAATGTGTTGCAACGGTCTCATTTGTTTGCTATGCTTGCTAGTGGTGATGCTCCTGCTTGCAACTACACTACAATGGGCATGAATACACAAAGGGGTACTATCTTGCAGATGGTATCTACCCTTCTTGGTGCACATTTATCAAGAGCATCAAAGAGCCCAAAACTAAGAAACAATGTGAATTTGCAAGGCTACAAGAGGCAGCCCGAAAAGATATTGAAAGAGCATTCGGGGTTTTGCAATCTAGGTTTGCCATTGTTTGTGGTCCTGCTCGTTTTTGGGACAAGCGATCCCTGAAAAACATCATGACATGCTGTGTGATTCTACACAATATGATTCTCGAAGATGAGAGAGGCATGAACTTGGAGTTCTTCTATGACAATGTGGGCAGCCGTGTCAAACCAGCTAGAGACCCTAACCGCATTAGAGCTTTTCTTCAGACCTACCGGGAGATTGAAGATGCAAACACCCACATTCAGCTTCAGGTGGATCTCATTGAGCACCATTGGCAAAGGGCTGGGCAGTAACACATTTCATTTTTGCATTTGGTGATTTCATGTGTGATTTGTATTCGGTGATTTCAATAATTATTCATGTGTGATTTGTATTCGGAATTATTCATGTGTGATTTGTATTCGGTGATTTCAATAATTATTGTAATTTGGATGATTATTGTATTGTGATTTAGATGAATTGTATTCGGTCATTTCATTTAATTCAAGTGTGATTTGAATTCGGGACAAATTCAGAAAAACCCATCCGATTTGCGGGTTGGCGCGGGCTGCGGCCGAGCAGACCCCGCATAGCGGAACTGTAAAACGGAATATTCCCAATATTCCGTTTTACAGTTCCGCTATGCGGGGTCTGCTCGGCCGCAGCCCGCGCCAACCCGCAAATTCGTTTTTCCGCGACCTGTAAACGAGTTTTGCAGGTCGGCGATATACGGGGTCTGCTAGAGATGCTCTAAAGTGTTCTATAGGCCAACAACTGCATGAACACAGAAGAACAAGATTATTTTATGCTTTGTCTATGTCTGCAGTTTTCTTCATTCGTGCAATTGAGCGTTGCCCATATGAAGGCACGAGGAAGGAGCCGGCGCAGCGAAGCACGCGACACGCTTCTAGTAAATATACTATGCTCGCTAGTTTTTAAGGCCTCATAATCAATTGAGGTCTTTAATTTAGAATAGAGTCACCTGATTTGATCGGTCAACAATTTCTCAAGGAGCACTCTTATTAAATTATTTTAATTCACTATGCTCCACTATTTTTAATCTCTCCCAATCGTTTGAGGTATTCAATTTTAGGTTTGGTTCACGATTTTGACCGGGTCAATGATTTTTCAAATCAATCGGCAGCAACCAGCCTATAAAAACATATTGATCCCGCGCACTCTCTCACCACCTAGAGAAAAAAGTGACAACATGTGATATTATAGCACTAATAAAGTACACGTAGCCGCCGACACAGAAAATTTCCACACATAAGTATGGGTTCATTTGCAGATAACACCGAATCACACTGCGGAAGGCCCACCATAAGAGCGCATTATTAATAAAAATGAAAACACATGCCATCATCTCCTCCACTCGCCAAACCAAATACTCCATCAGTTCTGAAATATAATGTTTATTTTTTTTTTCAAAAGTGAACATTTTGACCAAGTTTAAAGCCAGAAATATCGACATCCACAATACTAGATAAATTAAATATGAAAATTCATTTCATGATGAATCTAATGATACCGATTTGATATTATGTATATTGATATATTTCCCTACAAATTTGGTCAAACTTAAAGAGGTTTGACTTTTCAGAAAACTAATACACCTTATATTTTGAAAAAGGGGGTATTTTTTTTAATGAAAACTCAACAACACCAACGGTGCAGCAAAGCGCGCCCAACTCTTCTAGTCTTTACATGAACCACCATGAGTAGAGAGTGGCGTCGGTTGAGATCTAGAGGGATAAAGGGAACCACACGACGGATAGCATTAGCGTAGATTTACCTTAATTAACTCATGGTTAATTAAATCCTAACGCTAACCTCCTTTTCCGAAAGAAAAAAAACCTTATTGGTGTGAGCCTTTCTTCTGTTTCAAGTGAGCGGCTCACTCCTTCAGTTTCATAGTTTTTTTTATCTTTTTATTGTATCTCACTCTTAATTGCACATTTTAAGACAGAGATCTGCCTTTGTGAAGTGTTTTTTTATCGTTGGCCTCTGCATCAGGACGATGCATGCAGCCATTTTATTAATTATTCATCAAGACCTTGCAAAGTAATACATCGATAAGTCTGAAGCCACCATCAGGGTCGCATACCCAAACCTCACACCAAACCCAATATCTAACGCCGGAGGATCCAACCAAGCCGAATTACCGGGTCTGGGTCACACACCGGCCCGACTCACTCTCAGCGGGCACTGCATGCGCACGCTGCAGAGGTCGTCGCCACCATCTTCCACCGAACCATCTTTAGAGCAGGTACTGACACATCGACCTTGTCAGGCCTGCCGTCGACGCCACCATGGCGCCAGACAATGCCACCTCTCTACGCGCGTCCATCATCACACATCCATCGCCGAGACACCGCCGCGCCACGCCGCTGAGACTCCACGTCGTCGATGTGTCACATGAAACGCCACTCTACCTGCGTCCTCCGTCCAGCAGCTGCTCCAAAACAATGCCCTCATGAGGGAGAGCGACTCCGAGAGCGCCACCATCGTCCGATCTGAGATACCCGGATCTGGGGTTTTCCCCGGAGCAGCGTGAGTGGGTAGACTGTGCCTGCAATGGCGATGCCATCAACAAGGTAACGGCGCGTAGATGCCGCCATCGCCTGCCGGAGCTCGGTTTTCACCGGCAGCCATGCCTCCCCAATTCGCTGCCGGGACTAGCCGTGGGATCTAGGGACTAGGGATCCGCCACAACCAGCCGGCCGACCACTTCCGGCGAAGGAGGAGGCCACACTACTGCAGGAATGCCTAGCAGTGGCGGGTGAAAAAAGGCCAACAGTGGCGGGCCAGGCTCCCAGGCGAGTCCGCCACCGACTTCCCGCCACTGCTATAACCGCATCAGTGGCGGGCACGTGCCCGCAACTGGTAGAGCATCTGTAGTGGCGGGCGTACAACCCTGCCCACCAGTGCTTAAAGTTAAAGAAGTGGCGGGCATGTTTCAGCGTCCGCCACTGAAAGCTTTGTCATGCAAACAAAAAATTCTGCAGCCACGGCAGCATTTTGCATGAAACTAAGATCATAAATTGCAATACGCTGCGGCATTACAGTGATGGCGATAAGAAATTACGATACATTGCAGCATACGTTAATCACTAGCTAATTGCTATCAAGCAATAATATTAGTACAACATAAAGCAATAAACATATATATATATATATATATACCCTATATATAGGGTGGGTCTATTCTAACAACACCCTTAAGACCTTATTCTACCCACAAAAACTCTTATTCTACCAACACACGACCCCGAACGACAAAAAACCAACCCCCGGCGCATCCAGCCACCCACCCCCGACCACTTCCTCCCTGCCCCCGCGCAGCCACCCCTCACCTTCCTCGCCCGGCCTCCCACGGCCCCGCCCCATGACCCCGCCCAACTCCGGCCATGGCCACGGCCCCCGCCCCGCGACGGTCGGCCTCGGCGGCCCCAGCCCCGCGCCACAACGCCGCCCACCCCGACCGTGGCTACGACCCCGCCCCGCGACGCCAGCCTCCACGGCCGTGGCCCCCGCGCCGCCCCACGACGGCTGGCCTCCATGACCCTGCGCACCGCCCTCCACCGTGGAGGTTGGGGTAGCCACGGTCGGCTCCCTGGATCCGGCAGGCGTACACTTCGGCTAACGCTGCAGCTCTCCCTCCCCACCCATGCAGTTCGCCGGCGACGCCACCTCCTCAAATCACGACATCCAGCTGGGTCCACTCGCCGATGTCTCCCTCCTCTCTGCATCTGCATCCCTGGCTGGCTGGACCAGGCACCCTTGGTGATGGATCGAAGCGCCGCCGGTCCCCCTGTCAGATCTGCGTGTTGTCACCTCCGCTCGTCGTCCCAGCCCATCCTCATCGGCCTCAAATCCAGCGATGCCACCCTGCATCCCTCCCCCCGTGCGAGGTGCTGCGCCTCCATCAAGCCCTGCTGGCGCTGGTGATGAAGGGAGGCTCCAGGCTGATGGGGACAACGACCCTCTTCCGGATCGGGCCGGATTCCGGCTACAAGGTGGCACGGTCATCCCCTAGTGCAGTGCGGCCCGGTGCGGCATGCAGTCCACCGCTCCACCGCCTGTAGACTGGGAGGAGAGTCACTTCCACCAAAACTAGGCGAGTCAACTTCCACCATGCCCCCGACGCCGCCCCATCCTCCGAGCATCCCCGCCACCAGCTGACAACGAGCACCGGAGCCAACTGCAGGTTTTGCTGAGGTGCAAAAATGCAGTCCCCTTTTCTGAAGAGAGGAGCACCGGAACCAACCGATTTGTGTGTTTTCTGAAAGAGAAAAATCAAAATGTTGTGGCATTGTAGTGCATCCAGATCTCTCTAGCAGTGCGCCGCGCGCCCTCATGCGGTTCATCCACGGACGCCACGAATCCCCTCCCAACTCCAATCTTTCCCCTTGTTGGAGGTCATGTCGCCACCGTCCATCATCTCGCCGGCAAATCTCCGGCCTTCACCCCCAGCCCCCATCCAGTTCAGTCGACGCGTTCGTGCGGTGTGGAGCATATCGACGTGTAGTCCACCGGCCGGCGGTGTGGAGCGCATGTGTGCAGTACTGTTCCCACGGTGGTGTAGTTCACTGCTGGGTGGTGCTCCAGTGCAGTTTTCCCGCGCTAGACGTCCCTGCGAGGACGATAGTCCATGGCGTGGATATGCAGTCCACTTGTCCATATGTGTTTCAATTTGCTCGAAAAAAATGTGTAGTTGATTTGTTCGAAATTGTTTGTTTCGTGAAAAAGGTTCCAACAAGTAGTGGATTGAAGGCAGCTCGCTGTTCAGTTTCAGAAGTGTTCTTAGATAGTTTCAGTTGAGAAGTGTTTTTAGATAGTTTCAGTTGAGAGCTTCTCCGGTGAAGTTCAGCTCGTGGATCTCAAGTTGTTCGGTTCCCAGGGTGTTGTAGTGCGGTTCTTGGGCAAACAATTTTTTTTAATGCGGTTCACTTCTTGATAGTGTTGCGGTTCACTTATGCCCGACGTGAAGCGTAGTTGAGTTCCTTGCATGAGAAAATTTACGTCCCACAAAAAAGAAAACCATGCAGTGCGCTTGCCCGTCTGATGCAGTGCGGTTCTCAGTCTGAAGCAGTGCGGTTTTCTGTCCGGTGTGGTTCACTCATCGATTTGGGTGTCGCGAAAAACAGAGTGTCCGCATTTTGGTAATTTCAAAACTGATCTTAAACCGTAAGGAATTAGAGAGAGTGTTCTACATGAAAAAGTTGCGTCTCGTCGATATCTTTCCAACGGCGTATCATTTGAATCATTCCGACCAGCGGTTTGTAAAAAATCGCAAAAAGACGGCCGCTGCCACCCGTCGTCCGCCACACCATTTTCAAAATTAATTTAAAACCGTAAGGAATCTCAAAACCATTTCTACATATGAAAGTTGCGCCTTGTCCGTAGCTTTCCAACGGCGTATCACACGCCTCATTTCGACAAACGGTTAAAAAACTGGAGCGAAAACAGTATAGAAAAATTGCAAAAATTTGAAAAAACAGTATTCCGCGATTTAGTAAATTTAAGAATGCTCTTAAACCGTAAGAAATTAGATAAAGTAATATATACGAAAAAGTTGCGCCTCGACGATATCTTTCCAACGGCGTATCATTTGCTTCATTCCGACAAGCGGTTTGGGAAAAAACGCGAAAATACGCTCGTTGCCACTCGTCGGGTGCCCACCGTTTTCGTAACTGCTCTTAAACCGCGAGGAATCTAAAAAAAAATTCAACATGGCAAAGTTGCGCCTAATCCATAGCTTTCCAACGGCATATTACACGCCTCATTCCGACAAACGGTTAAAAAACTGGATCAAAAACAGTACCAAAAAACACCGCGTGCAGTTTTTTCGACGAGAAGTTCACTAGTCTCTGTATTGCAGTGCGCTTGCTTCAGCAAGTGCAGTGCCCTCGCGTTGAGCGTGCAGTTCGGAAGTGTGGGCAGAATAACTATTCTGCCAATATTGACAGAATAGACGGGCTGTATATATATATAATAAGTACATACAACATATATGTTCAATAAAGTGCTATAGCTAGTACCATAAAGCAGTACATATATATACGACATCCTGATCACCACCGAAAGTACGTACTACGGTGATTGTTGGACATTGTACCATAGATAGATTTTGTTGCCGCCATCATGACCCTCCTCAAATTCACTAGGAAATTATAAGAACGACTTCCCAGCTTGCATCCCGAATTCTGTGGCAATGTCAATCCAATTTTGACCATGGAAATATGTTCCCCCTCCCTCGTTGGTGAGAGTGAGGGTTAAGGAAATGACATTTTTTAACATCATCATGTCAAACTGAATCTTCCACTCTAGGTCGATGGCCAGGTTGGCCACACGCATGAACTCCCTTCCCCAACAAGGGATACGCTGAGCATGTTAAAAAGAAAACAGAAATTAGACAATTGTGGGCGCAACATTACGAAACCACAAACTATAACACTAATTAAATGGAACATACCGCCAACTCCATAAAGTCATCGTGAAGATCAACACAGATCTCATTGCAAGTTAGGTGAACTTTGTTACATGCACCTAGCCTCGTGTCGCCACACAAGTGGCATCCTTCGTTCATTGCCTATGTTTATGTTATGGAATAATTCTATAAGTTAAAGTTTGAAATAAGCAATAAAACTTGTGGATGGACGAAAAAATTGGGCATGACTTATGCGAAAAAATGAAACATTGAGTGTCTGAAATGTCGCGAAACAAAAATTAATCAACGTTTCATGATATTTTCTACACTCTTCTGAAGCCCTGTATTGTTGGAGCACTCCAAATAAATATGCATGTGAATATTCATACGGATAAGACATGGATAGAATAAAAGGCTACCAATTATGTAAATATATTAAACATCGACCAATATTAAAGACTATGGATGGACAGAAAAATTGGGCATGACTTGTGCTAAAAATGAAACATTGAGTGTCTGAAATGTCGCGAAACGGAAATTAATCAACATTTCACGATATTTTCTACACTGTTTTGAAGCCATGTATTGTTGGAGCACTACAAATAAATATGCATGTGAATATTCATACGGATAAGATATGGATAGAATAAAAGGCTATATGTAAATATATTAAACATCAACCAATATTAAAGACTATGGATGGACAGAAAAATTGCGCATGACTTGTGCTAAAAAATGAAATATTGAGTATCTGAAATGTTGCGAAACGGAAATTCATCTACAATGTTAATCTGTACTAATGTGATTCTAAACACTAACATTCATTTTTATTATAAATCTAACAGGCTTGTTACTAGTTACTTGTTATAAAATTCATCTACTAATGTGAATCTGTACTAATGTGAATCTGAACACTAACATTCATTTTTATTAGAAATCTAACAGGCTTGTTACTAGTTACTTGTTATAAAATTCATCTACTAATGTGAATCTGTACTAATTAATGTGAATATAAGCACTAACATTCATTTATAATCTACAAATATGTTAATCCATAAATGTGTGAATCAAATCTAAAGTTTATCTACATATAAAATTTATAAACACTAACATTCATCTACATACGTGAATCTAATACTAATATTCAACTACAATCTATACATATGTGAATCTAGTACTAATATTCAACTACAATGTATACACATTACTTACATGTACACTGCTTGAGCGCGAGCCGGAGGGATCGGTACTGGCCTCTAAGGTGGAGGAGCTGGCTGGCGGCGGCGGTGTCAGGCCCCCGCTGCTGGCGGAGGAAGCCATGACGACTAGAGGGCAGTGGCAGCGGAGGCCCGACGACTAGGAGGGCACAACAACGAGGGGGCCGCGGCGGAGGAGGGCCCTGTCAATGAGGGGCCCGAGGCAGAGGAGGGTCCCAACTAGGGTTTAGGGCCGGGCCACGGCGGCGAGGGGGCGCGACAGAGGAAAGTCCCAGCTAGGGTTTAGGGCCGGGCCGCGACGGCGAGGGGGGCGCGACGGAGAAGGCCCCTGGCGGAGGAGGGCCCGACGACGAGGGCGGCCGCGGCGGCGAGCGTGGCGCGGTGGCGGAGGAGGGGCTCTGCGGCGGCGAGGAACGGGGTTGGTGGGGCGAGGGCGGTGGAGAATCGAGAAGAGTTCAGATTTGAAACTGGCCTTTTCGCGAGAGGGAGGGGTGGTTTTGGGGGAAAAGTGAAACTGTGGTGGACGGGTTTAGGAGTGGCGGGCATATTTAGGTACCCGCCACAGCTATGTCCTGCCAACAGTGGGCATCGGGCAAGTCCAACTAGTGGCGGTTGTTCGGAGATGCCCGCCACTGCTCTTTCACGTAACTGTGGAAGGCACCTACCCGCACCCGCCACTCGTGAGTTATGCAAAAAAAGCTCATACGGAAGATTATACTTGTGGCGGGCGTGACGAAGCGCCCGCCACTCATGTTCAATTATTTGTGGCGGTCACAATTTATTACCCGCCACTGCAAACTTTTAAAAATAGCTGTGGCGAGTACCCTGCCGCGCCCGCCAAATATTTGAGTTCACGTATAAGGCTTTTCCCAGTAGTGACCACCACCGCCACGCTCAGGGCCGAAGCCCCCAGCTTCCTCGTGCTGGGGGACGAACCCAGGAGCCTGCGTGCCATCGTCGGAGTCGACGAGACGCAGCAGGTACTGCAGCCTGGGTCGTGGTCCGTCCGAACCCATCTGAGTCCAGATCGGGCCCAACCACCACCACTGCCGCCGCAAGCTCGCCGATCCTGGCCGCTGCTGCCACGTAACGGCCGGAGCAAGCGCCGACGCTGCGATCCCGAACTTTGGCCGAGGAGATCCGCCACCGCCGCCGCATCACACGGCCTTTGACTCCCGGCGGCAGCGGCAACAGGAGGCGAGGACTTGGCGCAGACGAGGTCTAGAGATGGCCGGCAGGGGCGCCCCGGCGCGGCCGGACGGGAGGGAGATGGGGGAGGAGGCGAGGACTTGGCTGCCTTCGTGAAGTGTGCCAGCTAAGATCGAAATGGTGACGTGATGTGACATTAGTGCAACAAGGACTGGGCTTTACATATATGGTGATTGATGTGGTTGGGAAGCCATTATTAACTTAGTGCTGGTCATGATTTGCGAAAGCAAAAGTCTTAGGAGGCGACATGGCTAATCCATGGCCATAAGCTTTCATTATTAACTATAGTTTTAATTTATTAGCCTTCTTCCGTGGGGCATCTTGAAGTTGATCGGAAAGAAATGGAAGACAAAGAAAAGGAGGAGTTGGTCAGCGAGAAGCATAAATGAAAAGGGGTGAAAAGGCAATAATTAGGTAACTTTTCCTTTGAAATTATAATTAGGTAACTAAGCCAGTAAGAAATGATCGTGATGTGACGTGATAGTAGTGATAATTAAATGACAGCCGCTATGCAAACAGTGTATATGTATCTAGGCGACCAGGCTGCTGAAATCTAGCGAGTTTCTCAAGTGGTGTTTGGAGACCTGCTGATTAAATTATAATCGGATTCTTGCCTTGAGTCTTTACGCAGACGCCTCACTTTGAACACGCACTCCTCCTTCGAGTGCACGCTTTGCCTGTCGTGTCACACGAGTCTCGCACCGTCGGCCGTCGCACGTGCGTGCTGATGCCTAGTAGCTCCTAAACACTTGCAGGACAGGCACATCACCAACCACAATATTCACACTGTGCTAGCTAAAGTACGGCGACGCATATTGCAACATTCATTTTCCTCAAGTCGTCAAAATCAAGCGTCTCCAAAGTTCCAGTAATTTCGTCAGACTAGCTACAAGCATCTTTGTCTGTGTCGTGCTTAAAAATGTATGCAGAAGCGAGTCATAGTGTGGAGTAACTTAATTAGTAACATAAGTTACATAATGCATCCAATGACAAATTTGCTTATGTGTCAAAGAGTTAATGAGAAGAGAGGTGTTTAGGCTGCCCGTAGCGAGTAGTATCATAAGTTTAGTAATAGTACCTCCGCGATGCATAGTATAAATTAGTACCTTAGATGACCTTGTTTATTGTTATGCAAGACATATACTAGTTTCCTTTGTATTTTCGGTTAAAGTTTAACCAAATATTTGACGAGCAAAATGTCTATGCATGTTATAAAAAATTATATTATTGAATACGTATATGAACGTAGTTTTTAATGATATTATTTTTTCTATGTATAACTTATAGTTTACTATTTAAAATCACGGTCAAAAGACCCAAAATATATGGGGTAGTATTTATTATGATACGGTATCATGATATGATACTCAACACTCTCTTGTTTCATTTAATTGTATGCCACTTCATTAAAATTGCCTAGTTGACATGTACTCCCACTACGGGCAACTTTATGGGCATAAGTACATAATACCCTTCAAGAAAAAAATGATTCTACATCTAAATAAACGAAGGCTTGCATAATATCACACATATATTACTATCCACTATGAATTAGTAACATAGACTAGTAACATATGCATGCTATTAGTTTAAATACTTCTCACTGTGAACGTAACAAGCTAGCCGCAATTGACACCGAAATGGGACGTGGAGATGGAGAATAAAGGGAAACACTTTCTCTCCGACGTCTGATAGGAGACATTCGTCAGACTGGTCGAGCGACGTCGATTCGTTCTTAATCTCACGGCTGAGGGCTTCCGAGATCCCGTAATCTCTCGTCAGTTTTAAAATCACGCATTAATCTCAACAGACCCCCGTCCCCATCTCTCCTGCCACCGACACATCTCCATCGCCGAGGTCGCCACGCCCCTAGCGGCCTCGGCTCTCTCTGCCACCCACTGCGGCATGAGATTCACCGCATCGGTGCCATGTCCCTTCCTATGGATGCGCCTGCCATTATTCACGGCGGCGCACGAGCGATCTTGCGACCCCCGCTCGCCGTCCTGGTCCTCTGCCGTGCCGGTCTCTTCTGTGCTGCCCCATGCTGTTCTCTCAACCCCGAGACCCTCTCAGTCCAGCTGTTGCGTATGGTGCCTTGCTGCTAGGGAGAGATGAGGCGACCTGTTGTTGTTGTTGATGCTTCTCTATTACACGTCCACAAGGAGAAAGGCAGGGAGAACATAAGAGAAAAGAAACGAAAGACTGGCAAGGTCTAGTACAAATCTCGAATCAAAGCTTCCACTACTAAGGTAATATCCTCTGATTTGTATTGATTAATGTTTTGATGTCGTTCTACTGTGTAAACTAACGAAATCACCATTTAATTTTGATGTCATTGGCTCATACGGAGTATATCACAAAATTATGTACCCACATGTTGACGACAAGAACTTCTAATTTTCAAATTTTAGTTTCAATGCTTCTACTAACTATCAGGTATGTCGAGACATCATGACTTTGATGCTTTGGCATATAAGCACTGATGTTTTGAGATTGTGTTCATTTTTTCTTCCAAATAACACAAGCTTCCTATGTATCCTTTTTGTATTTCTTCAGTGCAAACTCATGTTAATAATGCTTCCTGCTTTCTCCGTTTGTTTGTAATTTTGAAGTACTGAAGTATAGTATGCACAAAATTTTCCTCCCATATGTTGCGAATGGTTTAGAAACACTTTGTTCATGTCCACATCTAATTAGATGTACTGCATCAAATGTACATATGCTCTGTGGCATGTTAATTTGTGAATTCAAATACGTATGCTTCGGATGCGTCTCATATATGTTATGATAGAACCAAATTAGTGCTTCTTGTTAACCATGCTTCCTTGAGTTTTAATATATGCTTCTAGTGTAGAGATATAGTGCGGCACTGAAACAATATTTGACGGACATTAAATTTTAGCACAGAAATCTTGCCCGGCAAGTATGCAGATTTGTCAAATCGATTTTTTATGCTTCTAGCGCATGAGCATCCAATAATTGCTTCATGTTAGCCATGCTTCCTACTTTTGATTTCTCACATAGTTTTGCTTCACCCACTACCCCCGTGTGTGCTTCAACCATTGCCGGTGTTGCTTTTCGGAGTGAACTTTTGTCTCAACCACTGACACTATGTGTGCTTGATTGTTTCTCATTGATGCTTTTACTATGCAGATTTCTCTACAGCCTGATGTGTTGTAAATAGTCGAGTGCACTACTGCCGAGACGTGATTGCCTTGTTGATGATGGCAAGCTCGCAGTGCATGTGAGATAGTCCATTCAACGTCCTCTGTGATGCTGGCTAGAGGGATGTGGAAACAATGTTATTGTGATAGTTTGTATTTTTATTGTTTAAGTATAATACTCCCTCCGTCTCAAAATAAGTGACTCAACTTTGTACTAACTTTAGTACAAAGTTGAGTCACTTATTTTGGGACCGACGGAGTATTATTCAATATCACCTTTTTTTTCAAAAGAACTCATGCTTCCTTGTTTTCTTGTATGTGCTTCTATATTACATATGTTTTTCTGTACACAATGCCAACCATGGTTCCCTGGATTCTCATATGATTCCTCACATTGTCCTTGTGCCATGATATCTTTGGCATCAATGCAATGTGCGGACACACTACCTCTCGTGCTACACCATTTGAAGCACCAGCACTATGTACGAAGCCAATAACATGAACAATGATAAAATACGTGATTACCACTTGAATCTTTTTGTATTGCTTCATGATCATCATGGAAGCAAATTCTCTATTTAACGGAAGCAATTGTTGATCAGTGAGGAAGCATATCCCATGGTGATTGAAATCAATATAACATTTTCTAATCGATGAAACAAATCCATATTTCCATGGAAGCAATTCTTGAGTCAATGAAAATAGTTTCATATTGGTTTGGAAGCAAAAATTTATCGGTAGACAGTACAAAAAATCATGCTAAATCAAAACCAAATTTCTGTCACGGCGGAAGAAAAAAAATCTATTAATACGCTGGATGCAAATGGCACCTAAGGTGGATGCATATATACTTCTCGTATGGTGGATGCAGTCGTTACTGTAAATAAGGTAGATGCATCAAGTGGTTCGGAAACCATGTTCGCCATGCATCCACCGTGTCAATCACGATGGTGCTGCTTCCAATAATAAAAATAATATAATCCAAAAGATTATGCCTTTTTTGATGCGTCAGATACGCCATTTTCTCTTAGTTTATTTATGGGCTATCAGGCTGCTTCACGGGAGCAGTTATGAGGATGCACGTAATTAGTGCAGGGAACAACTAATTCTATGTGGGCTCTGGTACACAATCGGACGACTCCCATCCATCTAATCCAATGGCTGTACACTAGTCTGATAAGAAGAGGGGATCAGTAGTCTGATCCCTAGTGGTCTCCCAGAATAAAATACTAGGGGCATGCACGGCGTGGATGCATTATTTCTAATCTAATGCTTCACTAACTCCCCTATTAAATTAACTTGGATAAGGGAAACACAATGGGCATGATGAGTCCATGCGGGGTAGATGTTGTCTCCTTTAAGGAGTTTGAGAGGGACGGGCGCTCCAGCACGACTGAAAAGATTCTCCTGTTTACTTACCACAAAATTAAAGCTAGCTAGTTGATTAATTAGCAGCTATCTCCGTATTTTTTTGTGATAAGATGCACTCCACTCCTTGCCATGTTTCAGACCATTACGCCTAGACTACCTGCACAATCTTTTATAAGATCATCTACTTGTGCAATATTTTTTCAGTTTCATATGTTTGCACATTATTTGACCTGATAGGTTTGTACAATATGTCCAGGCTGGAGTTGCACTAATTTATTGGATCCTTTGATAGCATGAGTCCTGATCAAATCAAATCTATTGGTGCTGGCGTGGAAGAATATTGTTCAATCTCGGTGGCACCGTCGCCATTGCGATAAATGTTAACTAGTGGTTGGGGCGCCACCCTATGGCGCCGCTTGAGAGGAAGTTGTGCGCCCGTTTTCATCTTAAAAAAAATACGTGAGATCTCACCCCCATCTCAAAAACAAACCCACCTTCGTCATAAAAAAAGAACTTTTCTTATTCAGCCAACCAACAAATACCATGTGGCAAGCAGAGCGCTCGTTTCCATTTAAAAAAAGTCCTCGGCTCCATCTAAAAAAACATCTCAGAAAAAATCCTCACCTCCATCTAAAAAAAGAAGTAAAAAAGAAAAAAAGAAAAATATTCCCACCGCAGCCAACCAGCGAGTGCCCTTTTGCATAGCCCTCCATTTAAAAATATACGTGGGGTCCTCACCTTTATCTAAAAATAGAAACATCTCAAAAAGAAATCCTCACCTCCATCTAAAAACAGAAAAAAAATTGCAAAAGCTTTCTCACCGCGGCCAACCAGCTTGCACCACATGGCATAGCTGGTTGGCCGCCCTTCTCCTGACGCTTATTGGGGTTTAATGTTCTTGTTATGCTTGAGTCCAACCTGACTTGTCAGAAAATTTGATGAACATTTGGGTCTTCAGAAAAAAAAAACAAGGAATTGCATTTACCTATCTATAAATACACTATGTTGTTAGAAATAAATGGGCTAGGCCCATTAACAATTTCTGAAATCTTAAATTGGCCCATGTGTAAAATAACAAGTGGTGGCTCTAACATTTAGTACCACCCGGAAGTTGAGGAAGTGTGAGACCTCTTTATATAATGGGTTCTCTCCACCACACTAAGTGATGTGTTGAAGAAAGAAATAGAATACTACACACGCGCTCGCTCGCCTCGCCTCGTCGGGCTCGGGCGACGGTTCGCTGAAATATAGGGCACAACTTCCTTTTGCCGTTTTATTTTTTGATGTCTTGGCAGATAAGTTGATTGTTTCTTTCCGGTAAGTATATGACTTGGAAACCACGTCAGTTTGAGATCGTGACCATGACACGATGCCGATGCCGCCTCTGGTACTCCTATATATACTGCTTAGCGGCCACGGCCAAAGACACATTGAAAACACCTAGGATTTTTGCCTCATCTCGCAATTTGTGTCGCCACAGTAGTCTACTCCATCCCGAACGTCGGCGTGCATCATCGTGCAGAAGAGTAGGTCTTCGAAACCATTCATCCTTGCGATCCTGCACCGGGAAAGGACAAATTAGGTTTTTGGGAAGCATTCTGCGCGACTGCTCAAGTTCGTCATCACGGGTCGTCTTCCGTCCAAGTCAGGTGGCGCTACTCACCGTCGTCTTCAACGCCGTCAGCAATAGATCGTCACCAACATCGTCATCAACATTGTCTCTCCCGCGGCGGTTACGACTACTAACACTACAAAATCTACTCTATTCACTGACAAAACCCTGGTGACGAAACATGAAATGTCGCCTAAAATCATTTTCTGTGGTGTTTTCCTCCCGGGGCAGCGCCCTCGGCAACTTTGGCGATGTTCTGGCCTGATTTTAGGCGACATTTGTATCCGTCGCTAAGCTGGTATATTATCTGGGACGTTTATTAGTGTCACCGAAATTATTGGAGCGGCGCCTTCATGAGTTATTTCAGGAGATTAGCAAGAAAAGGTGCAGGCTATGTTCATGTGGTGGCCCAGTTGCGTGTGTGAAGGCATCCTGGAGGCGTGTTTGCGGCAGACTTTCAGGCATGCGAGCAGTCCACGTCAGAGATTCTCACCGAAAGACGTGCCTTTGATCTTCCCTCCAGCCGCCGTGGTAGTCTGTGCGTAATGAAGAAGTAAGATCAGGCCGCGGCAGCCTTTGACCGCCCCTCCCGCTGCCTATCCAACCACCTCTCCTTAATGGCGAGCTCGCCTGCGGTGGGCTATAAGATAGCGGCCGTCCCTTCTCTCGCACCATTCCCATCTCCAATCCAGCACAAACACCTCATCCGTGGCGCACCCCCTAGTCTTCTATTTTGGTGTCGTTGAGGAGGAGCAGGAAGAGGATCCTCTGGCCCCCTTGTGGGCAGAGATGGACAAGGCACTGGAGGAGGTTGCGTAGATGGACGCGCTCGTGCCCGTTCCCGTGCCAGCGCCTGCGCCCGTGCCCGCGCATGCGCCCGCGCCCGCGCCTAACGCGATGGAGGCGGAGGCCACGCAGATGGACGCAGTCGATTTTCTTCAGTGGGCCGAGGCCGCCTAAGCCGAATTGTACGACATTGTCTTGGGCGGACGTGGCGATGGTGCCGGTCGTGGCGCCGGACATGGACGTGGCGGCGTCCATGTCATCGGCGAGCGCCTTGGCCGTGGCCGCAACTAGGCGGTGACCATGGTCGTGGCCACAACAACGCGGTGACCATGGCCATGGACAGAACTACGCGGTGACCGTGGCCGTGGCCACAACTACGCCGTGGCCATAAGGCTGTATTAGTTTGTTATAATAGTTTGTACTATTAGGTGTTGTATCGGATGGTGTCGCAGTGCGACAATTTTGGGAGGAATTCAACTATGTTCGGCTTAATCTTTGCAATGCTTTTAAAATTATGTGACTGAAAGATTACTGAGTTTGTGGGTACTGCAATGTCTGAAATTCAAGCAAATTTCATTGAAAGTGAAATCAATGCTATGTACCACTGAAACTTTCCACTTATAAAGGCATATGCATTGTCAGCATTTTCAATTCATGTATCATTAGTTGTTTTAATTTGCAAGAGTGCTACACTATGATCGTGTTCAGAAGACATGGCCTGCGCATCATATCGTACCACATAGTTAAAACCATTTCAGTATGGAAGCAAATAATTAACGCAATACTTAGCATGCAGTACTTGACAAACTTATCAACCACATATACTTAAGTGTTACTCTGCATACAGTACTTAACAATCAGGATTTCAGGAAATCATTGGCCTGGAACTGCATCACATAAAGTCGTCAATGAACAGGAAAAGACCTTCAGTGTCTTCGTACAGCATCAGCATAACATTGGCTCCTATTTTCAAATGTGGACGCATTGCCATCACGGCCTCCCATTTAGTAATGTGAATGGTTCCAATTCTAGGGGATATTATGTATCTTGCCATGAACTTCTTGTTGTGACCAATAGTTAGTGTGATTGGACCATATGTGGGCATCAATTTAGGAACAACTGAAGGCAGCAACATCTATTAAAAGAGAGGAATAAAACAATCATGACACTGTATGAAACAATAATTCATTGAGAGCACATTTAACATAAAGACTTTGTACCATAATTTTGTGAATGATATAATTCATCCTGCTCAAGGTATGCACCACTGGCACACATATTCCCATCTGGCCTCCAACATGGAACCGCTTAGTAAGGGAGTCAAGTCTATAAACAAATTTGATGAGAAGCTTCAAGTCTTTCCAGTGAAATTTGGATGCAGGAGTAACCACCATCTCTTTAACTACATACTCCCTCCATTCCAGAATATAATGTGTATTGATTTCCATGCAAGTCAACCATTTGAATGTTTGACCAAGATTATAGAATAAAATAACAACATCTGCAACACCTAATAGATAAAATACGAAACTACTTTTCATGATGGATCAAATGATATAAATTTTGTATTGTGGATACTGATATATTTTTCTAAAAATTCGGTCAAACATGCACTCGTTTGACTTTTGAAAAAACAAATACACCTTATATAAAGGAACAGACGGAGTATTTAACAAGCCCTGCATGAAAATAAAATAGTAATTAGTAAGTCCGGAGAGATACATTATTTTTGCTAAGTTGTAGTTCAACATGCAAGAATTTGAAAGAAAACTAACTTAGATTGTTGGTCCATCGAGGGATCTCAGAAGGTATGGACAGACGGATGATAAGATCAGGCTGTGTCATATCCACTAACAATTCAGTGCCAGCTTTTAGTAAGTAACGTGTAGCAAGCTCTCTCCACAAACCCAGATGAAAATAGGAGCGACCTTCATTATCGGTATTGAGTTCAACTTGGAACGTATATCCATATTTGTGTGCAATGTGAACTGAGCAGTCTTCATGTAAGAATATGCAAAACTTTTCTACCACACGTTTTGTTGCAAAGTAAGGGATGTACTGTGAGAAATAGTAAGACATGATATATTTGTTAACAATGAAGACATAATGTGTCATTCATATAGGTCGGAAATATATGAACAAGTAAAATATTGGCTATTAATAAAGTGATCTGCTAAATAATACATACGAGAAAATTTGTTAACCAAATATGAGCTTTACTTTCAAGTGCAAATATTATGATGTTGTGAATGAAAAAGTATTACTCCCTCTATGAACTAAAATAAGATCTTTTAGATGACTAGTAACTTTTTGTGTATTTTTAGGAAGTCATGCAAATATGAGCTACACTCACAGAACTGTACAACAATAATTTGCCTAATATAGCAATAATTTCCAGTTTGACATCACCGGTGCATGGTACCATTTATCCCAATTGAGCAGTACTATGTTGGTAAAGTATGTAATATTTCCAATTTGGCCTAAAGTAGGCAATGTTTCCATATTGACGTTAGTGGCGGACCGCAGTACAAAATTTGCACTAAACATCATCATAATGTGAACAAATAGTTCTAAAATAGCATCAATTCATAGATATTAGTGTTACATACATAGTAAAATTTATTTCACAAATTTGGAGGGCAACCCACTAGATCCACTCCTGATTGACGTCAGTGCTGAATGGTAGTTGGCATTTATCCCAAATTAGCAATACTATGTTGGTAAAGTAGGCAATATTCCCAATTTGGCCTAAAGTACAACCATGCAGTCTCCACAAAATCATGTAATTTTAAATTTCATATCAATTGCAAGGCATCCAGTTTTGAAGAAAATAAGGAAACAAAATAGTTCAAGAACCCTAACCCTCCATGACAGATGGATCTTTACAAACATACCATGCGCTTCCTGAAGTCCTCTCGGACGGTGATGTTGAACAACTTGTTTGCCTGGCCGAGGCCGCACAAGCGCCCTCCGTCATGACACCACTACTGCAGGTGACCGCTAACGCGACACATGAATCAGAGACCCCGCGACCAAACTGTGTGCGATGCATGCATCGCAAACGGTGTCGTAATAAAACCGTCGCCAATAAGATGAACTGTTTGCGATGTCGGAGACATCAAAAACGATTCAGATTAGTGACGCGTGTGCGATACGTGGCATACAGTTGATCCATACGAACTGTTTGTGATGAGCCAGAACAACAGAAACGGGCAGCCAGTTCGAGGTGTGTGCGATACATGGCATACAGTTCACTCGGATGAACTGTTTGTGATTACCCAACACAACACAAACGGGCAGCCAGTTCGAGGTGTGTGTGATACACGGCATACAGTTCACTCGGATAAACTGTTTGTGATTACCCAACACAACAGAAACGGCGAGGTAGATCAAGGTGTGTGCGTTATACGGCATGCGGTTCACTCGGATGAATTGTTTGCGATTACCCAACACAACAGAAATGGTTTAACTTAACAAGATGTGTGTGATACGCGGCAAACAGGTCAATAATCAGAAATGTGTGGGAAGACCGATAACAACACAGACGATTCCTGCTAATAACCCGTGTGTGTTGTGGGCAAACGCTTGCTGGTAAACAATTGTCAGCGATTGATGAAATCATCATCGATGGGTTCCGTAGTTTAATCCGTGTGTGATGTGATTTGCTTAGTCTGCACAACATCTACGCTCTCTGTCTACAGAACAACAACATATATACTTATAAGGACATGATTGCATAACCAAATTAAACTTCCAATTACATAACTGACTACAGATAGCGTTTGCACATCTAAGTAAACAAGTACATGCATAATAAACTAGGAGAAACAATCATCATATCAACTACTTCTTGTTGTGAAGCTTGCCTCCAATGCTCTGCTTGTGGCTCGATCCCTCGTCGTCTACAGTAGAGGCACTTCCTCATGTTAACGATCCGCCTGTACATCTCGTAGCATGTGTACGCGTCCATGGCCGCGTACTTGAGGTGATCTTCATCCAGTATCTGGCGGGGAAGGAGGGCAGGTCACCTCGCCTAGGATGCATGCCCAGCGCCGCCGCTGCAGCAGGTTGGGAGATTTGGCTTCTTCTACCGCCCATCTGAACAGCCGCACCGGGTTCGTATACCATTCCGCAGGCATGCACGTTCTCTCCTCCGCAGTCGACTCCGTGAATATGATCTCTGCCATTAGCGCCAGCTCTAAGTCGGCGCGACGCTGCCAGATGCTGACATCCCTCAGCATCTCTGCCCTGAGATCGACATCTTCCTCCGCCTTGTGCCTCGCCATTCGTAGCTCCTTCGAACATGTCTCCAATCGATGCCTCGCTTCCTCGATCCGATTTGCCCTTGCTGCCCACCACTTCCAACGAAGCCCCGGCATGTCCTCCGGCGCCACCGATCTATGAGTCCAGAGCAATGGATCCCCTCTGATAGATATGTGGGTTTCGCTCAACGGCGGAAGTGCCGTGGGCCGCAGCGAGAGGGAAGCCCGCGGGATGCTGGGATCTAGGGGATTATCCATGGCGCAATCCGATGGGTGAGGCGGGGAGGCGAGCGCGAAAGGCCAGATTTGGGGGTTGCGAGAGGAAAGAGATGATAGAGAGCGAAGAGAGGATAGAGAGCGAAGGTGGAGGAGCGCAACCAAGGTGAACAGGGAGTGGGCGAGGCAAAAAAATTAACCGCGCCAAATTGCCAATGAACACATCCCATTAATTAGGTTATTATAATTGCCAGTGTGGAATCAATGCCCACTTCCTTGTCATTTTCCTCTTCCACCACGCATGCATGCAAACATAATTAAATTTTGGAGGTAGTTGGTTGGCTCATACGTGGGAGGGGAAAAACTAAAAGCTAAAAACACTTTTAACGATGAGAAAGACAGTCGGGTAATTGGTGCTAATTAAGAAAGTGCGACTAAAATTCTTGGAAAAATCTGAATTCTCTTAGGCGCCCTACGGACCTGGATGTTTCGTGTGCGATTATGTGTGTGTACAAAAACCTTTGAAAATGCAAACGAGTTGTTTACGATGGTAGGAGCATCTCACATGATGCGTGGTGCGAGTACTCGTGAGTGATGATTTGTAAGTTACACATACGTTTCCTTATGTTAACACGTGTGTGATAACACGTGACACCGCATACGGTTGTGTGCTGGGAATTGTGTGCTCCACTTAGTCTTCCCGCGCTCCAGCGATGCCTTCCCGCGCAAGCGCCAGCCATAGGGGTAAATTGTAAATCCCCAATCCCCTAGCCAGCTGCTAGCTAGCTATAAATAACCACAACAATGGCCGGCGGCGGCGACTCAGTACTGATCCCCTTGCTAGCTAGTTACCCACACATACCGGCATACCCGGCCGCAACGGCCGACGACCGGATGGAGTTGGGCGATAGAGGAATCGAGGCTGCTGGTGCGATGGTCGGCTTTGCGGTCAAAGGCCATGCCGCCGCCTCTCCCGACGACAGCCAGACGAGGCAGGAAACGCGGTATGAGTAAGCCACCAGGTTAGCCAGGGTCGTCCTGAAAGCGGCTAGGGATCACCAGCGGGCGATACTGGAGGCTCGGCGCAGAGTGCGGCGGATGGTGCGGGCAGCGGAGTAGGAACCGCGACGACGCAAGGACAATAGCGGCAGTGGCGGCCGCTGCATGAGGCGCAGACTTATGTCCGAGATGGAGGAGGGCGCAGCGCCGAGCATCGCCGGTGCAGGCCTGGGGGCAGTGACGGCAGCCCTGGCGAGAGCCAACGTCTCGTTGGCCGCCGGGGCGATGTACGCAGAGCCGACGGTCGCGGCAGCCCTGGTGAGAGCTGCGCCTGAGGCAGTACCGGCGATCACCGATGTCGAGGCTGCCCCAGCCTCGATTGATCAAGGTGGTTTGTTATATTGATGTAAATTAGGGAGCTAATAATGGTTTGTAAATTACTCCTCGAACTAGGCACTGGACCAATTTGAGCATATATATGCTTGATTGATTATTTGTTCATGCATGTCAAATATGTCAATTGTATGGGCTGGCATATCTATATATTATCTCATTTTGCAATATGAAGAACATCCCTGAAAAAGATGATACCTGGCATGGTGCCCCTAGTGCCATGGTATGACCTCAGTATTATGTGGTAAATAAAATGGCAAATTCTAGCAGAAGTTGTAACGATAACTCCTTGAAAACGAGAGCATCTCAAAAGAAGAATCACTGTTTCCAAAATGATAAAATGGCAATTAGGACTTGAATTTATTGTGACTTTATCGTTTCACCTTTAAACTATTTACACGGTGCGCAAGCACCATTAGCTGCTAGATTTGAATTTTTTGCGCATTTCAGGACTTGTTTGATATACTTACGCACTTTATAGCATTTACTTGACAATTAGCACATATAAGTCAAATCCCAGCTACAGCTACACGGGTGTGATTTGAGGGATGTGGATTGCCGTTCGATCGCGATGCATCCTACGGTCCACACGCGCAATCCGCGTGGCTGGGGTTCTGGCCAATCAGAATGCATCACACTATAGAGTCAGCCCACACGGCTTTCATAAGCAGCGAAAATGAACCGTGTGCGATAATAAATCACCAGGATTTCTAGGGAATCCAATTTTCCTTGGTCGTCCGCCCTTGTTTTTTTTTCTACGATCTACATAGACCCTAGAACGCACCGTGTTCAAATTTGGCACTTTTCCGGGCTCATTTACCATATTTGGGCCATTATTTGCATTTTCTAGGCATTTATGCACGTAATTCAAATTGGCACGATAGGTGCATGAAAAGGTGCACAATAACAGTGTGAAAAATGAAGCTTGTGGTATTACTAATTTTCCATGCCTTTTACAAGGGAATGGGGAGAGATTTCGACGATATGTGTCACAACAGTCAACGACAAACGTGTCGTTTATTGGTTTTTTGACTCTACAAAATTGAAAAACATGCCTGAAAAAGATGATACCGGGCATGGTGCCATGGTATGACCTCAACAAAGCATGGTAATTGTTTGAGAGGGTTCGGCTAATGTCGTTGTACACGCTATTCGTAAACTGAACCATCACAAAAGGAAGTTTTGGTGGTTTGATAACCCACAAGTATAGGGTATCGCAACAGTTTTTGAGGGTAGAGTATTCAACCCAAATTTATTGATTCGACACAAGGGGAGCCAAAGAATATTTGCAAGTATTACAAGTTGAGTTGTCAATTCAACCACACCTGAGACTAAATATCTACAACAGAGTGATCAGTAGCACAGTAGTACAACAGTTTGATAGCAGTAGCAATAATAGTAATAGTAGCAGTAACGATAGCAGCAATACTAGTAGCAATTATAACAGTAGTAGCAACTGTAGTAACTTAGCAAGAACAATATGTGAAAAACTCGTAGGCATTGGATCGGTGATATGCGTTGGATAACATTCATCATGTAACAGTCATAACCTAGGGCGACACAGAACTAGCTCCAATTCATCAATGTAATGTAGGCATGTATTCCGTATATAGTCATGCATGCTTGCGATAAGAACTTGCATGACATCTTTTGTCCTACCCTCCCGTGGCAGCGAGGTCCATAAGGAAACTAAGGGTTATTAAGGCCTCCTTTTAATAGAGAACCGGAACAAAGCATTAGCACTTAGTGAATACATGAACTCCTCAAACTATGGCAATCACCAGAAAGAATCCCAATTATTGTCACCTTGGGGTATGCGGATCATAACACATAGCAGGTGCATATAACTTGCAAGATCGAATCAAGAACACAAATATATTCATGAAAACATAAAGGGTTCAGATCTGGAATCATGGCACTCGGGCCCTAGTGACAAGCATTAAGCATAGCAAAGTCATAGCAACATCAATCTCAGAACATAGTGGATACTAGGGATCAAGCCCTAACAAAACTAACTTGATTACATGATAAATCTCATCCAACTCATCACCGTCCAGCAAGCCTACGAAGGAATTACTCACTCCCGGCGGTGAGCATCATGAAATTGGTGATGAAGGATGGTTGATGATGACGATGCCGGAAGATCCCCCTCTCCGGAGCCCCAAACAGACTCCAGATCTGGCCTCCCGATGAAGAACAGGAGGTGGCGGCGGCTCCGTATCGTGAAACGCAATAAAACTTCCTCTCTTATTTTTTTCTTCGGGAAACTGAATTTATAGCGTTGGAATTAGGTCAGACGGAGCCACGTGGGCCCCACGAGGTACCAGGGCGCGCCTGGGTGGGTGGCGCACCCTGGTGCCTCGTGGGCACTGGGTGGCCCCCTTCTATTGATTCTTGCGCCAATAATTTTTATATATTCCATAAAAATTCTCCAAAAAGTTTTATCCAAATCCAAGAACTTTGATTTTCTGCACAAAAACAACACCATGGCAATTCTGCTGAAAACAGCGCCAGTCCGGGTTAGTTCCATTGAAATCATGCAAATTAGGGGGCCAAAACAAGAGCAAAAGTGTTTGGAAAAGCAGATACGACGGAGACGTATCAACTCCCCCAAGCTTAACTCATTGCTTGTCTTCAAGCAATTCAGTTGACAAACTGAAAGTGAGAAAGAAAAACTTTTACAAACTCTTTTGTTCTTGTATCTATATATATGCTTAAATAGTGTCCAAGTTTTCAGTAAAGATCATGAACTAACCGTGCAAATGATAACTCTTAGAAACTATATTAACTCATATCAATGGCATAATCAACTAGCGAGCAATAATAAGATATCTCCAATGCCAACATTTTGTCAAAACAATCATGATATGATATGACAACATGGTATCTCGCTAGCCCTTTCTGAGACCGCAAAACATAAATGCAGAGCACCTCCAAAGTTCAAGCAGCGACTAAACATTGTAATTCATGGTAGAAGAGATCCAGTCATGATGCACACAACATTAACTATTCACGATGCATTAGAATGACAATAGTGCTCTCAGGACTGGTGCTTGTTTGAGAAGGTGATGACTCAACAATAAAAGTAAAATAACTTAAAAGTAAATAGATAGGCCCTTCGCAGAGGGAAGCATGGATTTGCAGAGGTGCCAGAGCTCGAAGATTAAATCAGGGATAGATATAATTTTGGGAGGTATGCCTTTCCTGTCAACGTCACGACCCAGAGTTTTCAATATCTTCCATGCTAAACACATTAGCGGCGGTTCCCAAGCGGTAAAGTAAAGTTTACTCCCCCTCCACCAACAATCACAAGCCATGGCTAGCCGAATCCTCGGGTGCCCTCCATACCAACAACTTTCCGAGGGAGTTTGTTTTATTATTTTGCAATTTTAATAGTGGGTCTGGGCATCCCGATTACCGGCCCCTCTCGTGCAAGGACGAGTGAATAAACACTCATCATGAGAATAACCCGCTTAGCATGGAAGATACTGACCGCCCCCTGTCGCTCCATGAGCGGTACGGGCACACAAAACAGATGTTCATTTGAATATTTAGAGGTGGCACATGTGTAGGGGAACGCGACAGAAAACAAAAAATTTCGGTACAGCGAGCACGCCCAGGACCACTATGGAGACTGCATACAGGGTTTGATCTGATCATTACCGACTCGTAGCGCAGCGGAAGAAGAGTCGGTGTAGATCGTCGGTGCAGATCCCCGCAGCTAGGATTTACAACCTCCCAACCGTGAGGATGTACTCCCTCGTCGGACAGCCCTTCGGGAGGCGGTCGGACAGTCCCTCGGACGATGTCACGGACAGCCCTTCGGGAGGACCCTCGAAACTCGAACGGAAACTCGGACAGCCCTTCGGGAGGACCCTCGAACAGCCCCTCGGGCAAAAGATCGAAACTACGACCTCTCTACGGGGTTGCACACATACGGTGTCAGCTATCCGGCAGGGCTTCGCCGTCCAGAACTAGTTCCTGCCGGAACCCAGACAACCTTTCGGCTCTACGAAACTATTTCGTGGGAGGGAGAGAGAGAGAGCCAGACGAGCATGGCATGTGTATGAGAGCAAGGGATGAGTTTGGAGAGCACCCCTCCACCTCTATTTATAGGAAAGCCAAGGGGTAAAGTTGGCATACAAAAAATACCAAAGTACCCCCACTTTATGTCACACATAAAAGAATAAAAGGCAAAAAGGGATGGCATGCAGAGCTCCATGGAGGAGCCCCACCTTGGCCGGCCACCCTCATGCCCCCCCCAAGGGGTCTTCCTTAGTGCCTAAGTCATTCTAGAAGCCTTTTGGGAAAATCCCAAAAAGTGGCTTTCCAAAAAATTAACCATAAAGTGATTTTCACTATTCACGGAGACAATTTTCCGCGACCGTTAAATCCGAAAATATTTCTGTGGGTCTTAGAATAATTCCAGTACGCACTAAAATGATTTTGGATTCGTTCTGAAACAATTTCGGATTAGTGATTTTCATCTGCGAAAAGCAACCAAACCGGTTCCGACAGCTCCGGAACATTTCCGGTTTTTGTCCCGAAAAAATCCCAGAAGTTACCAGAACAATTCTGGCACCCTCCAAGAATTTCCAGGCATGTGCCGAAACCAATTTGACTTAATGGTATACCCCGAAACAACTTTTCAGTTTTACCGGAACTATTCCGGTGTCCTCTCCGGAACGTTTCCGTTGCGTCCGAAACTTTTCCGGTGATTTTCTCTCAGACTCCCTGTCTAGTATTCAGCAGATAGATGACCCTTAAGCGTGTGACCCTATAGGTTCGGTGAAGTATAGACATGACCCGGAACACTTTCCGATCAATGATCAACATCGGAGCCGTGGACACCCATATTGACCCCTATACCCTCACGAATGAATATTCGAGTGAACCTCCAGTTGCCGTGTGCTATTCCTGTTGCTTCGCGATATGTTACAAACACCCCAGGTGGGATTTATCTGCATCCCCGTGGATCAACAACTTGTCCGCCATGCAAGTTACCTCGTTACCGGTTTTGTTCTCTTTTCTCGTTTCCGTGTTCCGGCACCCCAGTGATCAAATCACAATGTGTCTGGCCAGACGATGATGGATACCGTAACACCGAGAGGGCCCGAGAATATCTCTCCATCGTCGTAGGAGCAAATCCCAATCTTGAGCTATCTCGTTTCTTGGCATACTTTTCTGTGAACCCATAAGCCGCCGTAATAGCCACCCAGTTACGGATGACGTTTAACAAACCCCAAAGTTCACGAAGCAAGTACGAAGGAACTCGATACTCTCATGGTCTAAGGAATTATGCAAACATTAACTATCTCTGTGTTATTAACCATTAACTTGTGACGAATGTATCTCATAGCATAACATCAATTCGGGTCGATTCAACACAAGTGTTCTCCTAACATTGTGCCCTCAAAAATTGCCGGCATAGACATGCCCATGACCAGGAAAACAGGATCATCATGCAATACTTGAGCCAGTCTTAGAGGCAAGACTAGGAATACATTTTACCGTTTATTATACCACATGTGCACATGAGTTTCCCTCCGAGCCTCGTGGATATTGTAGACTTGAGAATCATTGCAGTTATAGCATGGAACATAAACATTCATTACAAACTCGAAGATACAAAATAACTGTTATTACTGCCTCTAGGACATATCTCCTACAACATGCAAATTTACTTAGAACGGCAAAGTAATACCGCATATAGTTAGATATAGTGGACTCATCTAGAATAACTTTGGTTTAAGGATTTTGATGCACAAGCAACATTCCCGCTTAGTACAGGTGAAGGCTAGCAAATAGGTTGAGAAGCGACCAGCTAGAGAGCGAAAACGGTCATAATCATGCATTATGAATAATCAACATTGAATACTAGCATGAGTAGGATATAAACACCATGAACATAAATATCGTGAAGGCTATGTTGGTTTTGAATCAACTACATGCGTGAACATGTGCGAAGTCAAGCCACTTGAAACATTCAGAGGAGGATACCATATCATCATACTACATCACAATCATTTTAATGCATGTTGACACTCAAGATAAATCATTATCCACTCCTAGTTACTTAAGCATGGCATGAGTAA
Organism: Elymus sibiricus; assembly: GCA_039707655.1. NCBI lineage: Eukaryota > Viridiplantae > Streptophyta > Magnoliopsida > Poales > Poaceae > Elymus > Elymus sibiricus. The sequence goes on from CM077668.1 coordinate 276,685,421, forward strand.
CTATAATCTCTAATTGTCATCATAAACATGTTTAATCATAATATGCTGAATCATGGATACTGAGTTAAACATATTTACAAAAACAAAGAACAAGTTGAGTTCATACCCGCTTTTCCTTGCCACAGTCACTTCATCAAATCATCGTCATTATTGCCTTTCACTCGCACGACCGAATGATATGAAAATAATAATAGTGCAAGAGTGCCGTGGACTATGCTGGAATCTGGAAGCATTTTATTCAGAGGAGAAGACAAGGTAAAATAGGCTCTTTGTTAGGTCAACAATAATGCATATGAGAGCCACTCAACATTTTCATCGTGGTCTTCTCCTTACAATGACTCAACAAAAGAAAAGAATTTCAGAGAAACACACTGGAATATTTTTGGAGTTTTTAGTTTTTCTGAAGAAGGCAGATTAAAGAAGAAAAACGAAAGCGAGAAATGAAAACTATTTACACGGGAGAACTCCCAACAAGCAAAAGAAGAAACGAGAAATCTTTTTGGGTTTTCTTTTACTACTACGAAACTACAACTAATTAAACTAGAAAGAAAAACTGAAAAGAAACGAGAAATGTTTTTGGATTTTCTCAAGTTTATCAAACACACTAGAAGAAAACGAGAAAATAAAACTAGCATGGATTATACAATGAAAAAGTATGAACACCGACAACTGGAATGAATGTGTGAACATGAATGTAATGTCGGTGAGAAATACGTACTCCCCCAAGCTTAGGCTTTTGCCTAGCTTGGTCTACGGCCATCCGTAGTAGCCATCCGGTCCCATGTGAAAGTCCTGAGGCGGCGGCAACCGAGCGTCCCAATCCTGGGCCTCCTCCTCTGCCGCTGCCAACGCGTTCCGATAAGCAACAATGTCCGGTGGCATCACGGTATATCCGTTCCTGGCATGAGAATCAAACAAAGCAGGTGCAGGCAATGGAATAATATCACGAGTATCCTCACTAAAAACCAAGTTATAACGAATGTTGTGAGGAGGTTCAGGAGCATCAATAATGTGGTGGTCCCTCATGGACTGGTGATCTAAGTAAACTCTAGGCAGCAAGTAATCATGAGGGCGTATGTTAACATTAAAACGTCTCGCTAAGCGAGTAGCATAAATACCGCCATGAATTTTTTCCCTAGTCCTTTTAGTGTGCAGGCGGTGTGCAACAATAGCTCCAAGGCTATAAGTGTTATCATTATATAGTGTGCGGCGTAAAATGGCAAAGTCAGGTGCAGCTAGCGCACTACCTTGCTCCCTAGCAATCAAGCATTTCCCTAAGAATAAAGCGAAGTAATGAACAGAGGGAAATTGCAAGCTAGTGGCTCGGGCTTTCGACATGCCCCTTTCCTCTCCCACGGTCAAAGTGCGGAGGAAACCCTCAAACTCCTCCGGCCGAGGCTCTCTAATTTCCCCATCAAAGGGGATTAAACATATCTCACAAAATTCAGCTAGAGGTATCTGATAATGTTCAACATATAAATCAAAGCGCACCTCAGGGGGTTCGAGCCTATTCAGAAAATGAAAGTTTTGCACAAAGGAATTTGTAAGGATGTGGTACTGGTCACACTCATGTGCGAGGAAGTCGGTCAATCCGGCATTAGCAACAAATTGCGCGAACTCTTGATAGAATCCGGCTTCGTTCATGAAGGCATTGTGCGGCCATTCACACGGCCGGACCTCCGTCCTACGCGGGATGTTAAGGTCACTGTCCGAGGACTCCCCAAGGACTCCCATGGTGTTCCGCTTCGAGGAACTCCTCCGAAAGATATTAATTTTCCTAAGAACAATTTTCTGAAAAATTTTGGGTCACAAAATGATATCAATAAAACTTCACCAGATTGATAGCAACTACTCATATGGATGTCTAGAGGCTATATCAAGCATTCAAACTACTTGGAACTCAAAGAATTCAACATGCAAGCTCATTTTCTGTAGCACCAAGAGCAGCTAATTATGCAAAATGTAATCCACTAGAGCAAAATTTAATTGGAGCAATGGAGGAGTCACATACCAAGGGGCAATCTCCCAAAACCGTTTCGGAAACGGAGCTCCGAGCAAAGAGATCGAAAATTTCAGTTTTGTGAGCAACAACACGAGAGAGAGAGAGCTACCAGGAATTTTTGCTAGAGGTAAGAGACGAAGTGAGCTGAAGGGATAAGTGAGGGGGTCCCTGTGGGGCCCACGAGATACATGGGCGCGCTTGGGGGGTGGCGCACCCTGGTGCCTCGTGGGCACCTGGGGCACCCCCCTGGTATGTGTCCAGTGCCAAAAATTCTTAAATATTATATAAAAAATCATGTCAAAATTTTATTACATTCTGAGCACTTTCATTTCTGGACATTTTTTATTGCACGGATAAATCAAAAAACAGGATAATCATGGCCTTTTATTGCATTTAACTAAAAATAACAGAAGATAAAAAGCGGGTACAGAAGGTTGTGCTTACTAAATTTATCGACCACATGCCCCTCAAAAAGAATCCATTGAAAAGGTTGATCAGGTCTTATTAACAAACCATTTCCGAGCAACATGAAACCGAAGAACTTCCGTACAACACTAAGTTACCTCTACGGGGATATGCATCTCCCCAATAATAAGAGTTTCATATTTCTTTTTAACAGTAGGAAGAGGGAGTTGAAAACTTCCAATAGAAATTGTCGGAGTCTTTTCAATAATATGAATACCATTTACTTGAAATTGTTTCTTCGGAAAGTGCACCGTATGCTCATTACCATTGATATGAAAAGTGACCTTGCTTTTGTTGCAATCAATAACAGCCCCTGCAGTATTCAAAAAGGGTCTACCAAGGATAATCGACATGTTGTCATCCTCGGGCATATCAAGTATAACAAGGTCTATTAGGATAGTAACATTTGCAACTACAACGGGCACATCCTCACAAACACCGATAGGTATGGCAGTTGATTTGTCAGCCATTTGCAATGATATTTCAGTGGGAGTGAGTTTATTCAAATCAAGTCTTTTGTATAAAGAGAAAGGCCTAACACTAACACCGGCTCCTAAATAACACAGAGTAGTTTTGACATAATTTCTCTTAATTGAGCATGGTATAGTTGGTATTCCCGGATCTCCTAGTTTCTTAGGTACTCCATCCTTAAAAGAATAATTTGCAAGCATGGTGGAAATTTGAGCTTCAGGTATTTTTCTTTTATTTGTGACAATGTCTTTCATGTATTTAGCATAAGGAGGCATCTTTATAATATCAGTCAAACAAGTACGCAAAAAGACTGGCCTAAACATTTCAGCAAAGCGTTCAAATTCTTCCTCATCCTTTTTCTTAGATGGTTTAGGAGGAAAAGGCATGGGTTTTTGAACCCATGGTTCTCTTTCTTTACCATGTTTTCTAGCAACAAAGTCCCTTTTATCATAACGTTTATTTTTAGGAGGTGGGTTATCAAGATCAACAGCAGGTTCTATTTCAACATCATTATCTGGTTCTTTATCATTATCTGGTTGGGTATCCACATGAGCATCATCATTATTATTATCATCAGGTGGTTGCTCATTACCAGATTGTGTTTCAGCATCTGAGATAGAAACATCGTTACTATCCTCCAAGGGTTTTTCTACCTCGGGTTCACTAGAAGTGTGCAAAGTCCTATCATTTTTATTTTTCTTTTTCTTTTTAGATGGACTAGGTGCATCAACATTTATTCTTTGAGCGTCTTGTTCAATTCTTTTTGGGTGACCTTCAGGATAAAGTGGCTCTTGAGTCATTCTACCTCCTCTAGTCATTACTCTAATAGCATGATCATTCATATTGTTATTCATTTCATTGAGCAATTCACTTTGAGATTTAGCAACTTGTTCTAATTGAGTTTGTACCATAGATGCATGTTTACTCACACCTTTAACATCATTAGCAATTCTAAATAACAAGTCACTCAAGCGATCAATCATGTAGGCATTTCGTTTTAATTATTTCATAACATTTGCATTGAAATGATCTTGCTTAATAATATAATTGTCGAATTCATACAAACATTGACTAGGAGGTTTGTTATAAGGAATATCACTTTCATCAAATTATATAAGAGAATTTACCTCTACTACCTGTGGCGATTTGTCAAGACCATGTATTTCTTCAATAGGTGGCAAACTTTTAACATCTTCAGCTTTAATACCTTTTTCCTTCTGGCATTTCTTTGCTTCTTGCATATCTTCAGGACAGAGATATAAAATACCCCTCTTCTTCGGAGTGGGTTTGGGCGGTGTTTCAGGAAGTGTCCAATCATTATCATTCTTCAATATATTATTCAATAATTCCTCAGCTTGATCAATAGTCCTTTCCCTGAAAACACAACTCGCACAACTATCTAGGTAGTCCCTAGAAGCATCGGTTAGTCCATTATAGAAGATATCAAGTATTTCATTTTTCTTAAGAGGATGATCAGGCAAAGCATTAAGTAATTGGAGAAGCCTCCCCCAAGCTTGAGGGAGATTCGCTTCTTCAATTTGCACAAAGTTAAATATTTCCTGTAAGGCAGCTTGTTTCTTTTGAGCAGGAAAATATTTTTCAGAAAAGTAATAGATCATATCTTGGGGACTTCGCACACATCCAGGAGCAAGAGTATTATACCATTCTTTAGCATCACCCTTTAATGAGAAAGGAAAAAAATTAAGAATATAGTAATAGCAAATTTTTTCCTCATGAGCAAATAGGGTGGCTATATCATTTAATTTAGTGAGATGTGCCACAACGGTTTCAGTTTCATAGCCATGGAAAGGATGAGATTCAACCAAGGTAATTAACCCAAGGTCAACAGAGAATTCATAATCCTTATCAGTAATAAATATGGGAGAGGTAGCAAACTTAGGATCATATTTCATTTTCTCCCGCATAGATTTTTCTTTCATTTCAGCAACCAGTTTTATAACTTCATGTCTATCATTACAAGCAAGGATGGCTCTAGCCGTCTCCCTATCAAAGCAATGTTCATCAGGTGTTTCAACTCTAGTAGGAGAGCTAGGCATAATAGGTGAAGCACAATTCTCAAGAGTTTCAGCATTTTCAATTTCCTTAGCTTTAGCAAGCTGTTCACTAAGAAATTCACCAAGTGGCACAGCATTATCAGGCATAGTACTAGCATCATCGTGAGTATCATTCAAAGCAGAGGTAGTATCATCAATAACTTGCGACATATCAGAATTAATAGCATGTTGTGGTGTTGCATGTTTACTCAAAACAGAAGGTGAATCAAGTGCAGAGCTAGATGGCAGTTCCTTACCTCCCCTCGTTTTAGAGGGAACGATCTTGGCCTTAGCGTCATTCAGATTCTTCATAGTGATCAACAGATATAAATCCCAAGTGACTTAGCAAATAAAGCTATGCTCCCCGGCAATGGCGCCAGAAAAAGGTCTTGATAACCCACAAGTATAGGGGATCGCAACAATTTTCGAGGGTAGAGTATTCAACCCAAATTTATTGATTCGACACAAGGGGAGCCAAAGAATATTTGCAAGTATTAGCAGTTGAGTTGTCAATTCAACCACACCTGAGACTAAATATCTGCAGCAGAGTGATCAGTAGCACAGTAGTACAATAGTTTGATAGCAGTAGCAATAATAGTAACAGTAGCAGTAACGATAGCAGCAATAGTAGTAGCAATTGTAACAGTAGTAGCAACTGTAGTAACTTAGCAAGAACAATATGTGAAAAACTCGTAGGCATTGGATCGGTGATATGCGTTGGATAACATTCATCATGTAACAGTCATAACCTAGGGCGACACAGAACTAGCTCCAATTCATCAATGTATTGTAGGCATGTATTCCGTATATAGTCATACGTGCTTGCGATAAGAACTTGCATGACATCTTTTGTCCTACCCTCCCATGGCAGCAGGGTCCATAAGGAAACTAAGGGATATTAAGGCCTCCTTTTAATAGAGAACCGGAACAAAGCATTAGCACTTAGTGAATACATGAACTCCTCAAACTATGGCAATCACCAGAAAGAATCCCAATTATTGTCACCTTGGGGTATGTGGATCATAACACATAGCAGGTGCATATAACTTGCAAGATCGGATCAAGAACACAAATATATTAATGAAAACATAAAGGGTTCAGATCTGGAATCATGGCACTCGGGCCCTAGTGACAAGCATTAAGCATAGCAAAGTCATAGCAACATCAATCTCAGAACATAGTGGATACTAGGGATCAAGCCCTAACAAAACTAACTCGATTACATGATAAATCTCATCCAACTCGTCACCGTCCAGCAAGCCTACGAAGGAATTACTCACTCCCGGCGGTGAGCATCTTGAAATTGGTGATGAAGGATGGTTGATGATGACGATGCCAGAAGACCCCCTCTCCGGAGCCCCAAACGGACTCCAGATCTGGCCTCCCGATGAAGAACAGGAGGTGGCGGCGGCTCCGTATCGTGAAACGCAATAAAACTTTCTCTCTTATTTTTTTCTTTGGGAAACTGAATTTATAGCATTGGAATTAGGTCAGACGGAGCCACGTGGGCCCCATGAGGTACTAGGGCGCGCCTGGGGGGGGGGGGGGTGGCGCGCCCTGGTGCCTCGTGGGCACTGGGTGGCCCACCTTCTGTTGATTCTTGCGCCAATAATTTTTATATATTCCATAAAAGTTCTCCAAAAAGTTTCATCCAAATCCAAGAACTTTGATTTTCTGCACAAAAACAACACCATGGCAATTCTGCTGAAAACAGCGTCAGTCCGGATTAGTTCCATTCAAATCATGCAAATTAGGGGCCAAAACAAGAGCAAAAGTGTTTGGAAAAGTAGATACGACGGAGACGTATCATGGTTTCGAGAGGGAAATCACCAAGTTTGAAGGGGAATCCAAAGTTCCTTCGTCGTTTGTCCTTGAGTTTTTTTCTACGATCAACATACACCCTATAATGCACCGTGTTCAAATTTGGCACTTTTTCGGGCGAATTTACTATATTTGGGCAGTTATGTGCATTTTCTAGGCATTAATGCACATAATTCAATTTCACACAATCGGTCCATGAAAAAGTGCACAAAAAATGGTTTGGAAAATTATGCTTGTCGTATTTTCTAAATTTGCATGCCTTTTACTAGGAATGGGGGGAGATTTCAAGGGCATGTGTGGCAAGAGTCATCCACAAACGTGTCGTTTATTGGTTTTTTGACTCTACAAAATTGAAAAACATGCCTGAAAAAGATGATACCTGGCATGGTGCCATGGTATGACCTTAGAAAAGCGTGGTAATTTTTTCAGAAGGTTTGGCTAATGTCGTTGTACACGCTCTTCATAAACCGAACCATCACAAAAGGCAGTTTTGTGGTTTCAAGAGAGAAATCACCAAGTTTGAAGGGGAATCCAAACTTCCTTCGTCGTTTGTCCTTGAGTTTTTTGTACGATCAACATACACCCTATAATGCACCGTGTTCAAATTTGGCAATTTTTTGGGCTAATTTAGTATATTTGGGTAGTTATGTGCATTTTCTAGGCATTAATGCACATAATTCAATTTCGCACAATCGGTCCATGGAAAAGTTCACACAAACGTTTTGGAAAATCATGCTTGTGGTATTTACTAAATTTGCGTGCCTTTTACGAGGAATGGTGAGAAATTTCAAGGACATGTGTCCCAAGAGTCAATCACAAACGTGTCGTTTATTGGTTTTTCAACTCTAGAAAATTGAAAAACATGCCTGAAAAAGATGATACCTGGCATGGTGCCATGGTATGACCTCAATAAAGCGTGGTAATTTTTTAAGAAGGTTCGGCTAATGTAGTTGTACACGCTCTTCATAGACCGAACCATCACAAAAGGAAGTTTTGGTGGTTTCGAGAGGGAAATCACCAAGTTCGAAGGGGAATCCAAAGTTCCTTCGTCGTTTGTCCTTGAGTTTTTTTCTACGATCAACATAGACCCTATGATGCACCGTGTTCAAATTTGGCACTTTTCCGGTCTAATTTACTATATTTGGTCTGTTTTGTGCATTTTCTAGGCATTAATGCACATAATTCAATTTCTCACGATCGGTCCATGAAAAAGTGCAAAAAAAAGGGTTTGGAAAATCATGCTTGTGGTGTTTAGTAAATTTGCATGCCTTTTACGAGGAAATGGGGAGAGATTTCAAGGACATGTGTGGCAAGAGTCAACCACAAACGTGTCGTTTATTGGTTTTTCAACTCTAGAAAATTGATAAATGGCAATTAGGACATGAATTTACTGTGACTTTATCGTTTCGCCTTAAAACTATTTACACGGTGCGCAAGCACCATCAGCCGCCAGATTTGAATTGTTTGCACATTTCAGGAATTGTTTGATATACTTAAGCACTTTATAGCATTTACCTGACCATTAGCGCATATAAGTCAAATCCCAGCTATAGCTACTCGCGTGTGATGGGAGGGATGTGGATTGCCGTTCGATCGCGGTGCATCCTACGGTCCACACGCGCGATCCGTGTGGCTGGGGTTCCGGCCAATCAGAACGCAACGCAAGATAGGGTTAGCGCATACGGTTCTCATAGGCAATCAGATCTCAAATACTCTAAAAAACCACCGCACTTCGTACGGTTATCCGTCCACTCCGTCCCAGAGCTCTCTCCAAGCGTCGCCGTCCATGCCACCGCGCCGCACACTAACTGGTAAGGAAGCGATGGCATCCTGGCGTGCCGAGTTCATCGCCGCCCGCATCTGCACACTAAGTGGTAAGGAAGCGATGGCATCCCACCGCGCCGAGTTCATCGACACCCGCGACCACACACCTACGTGGGCGGACTTTGAAGCTGCCATGGCCGAATGGGCGATGGAGCAAGAGGAGGCCAAATCCGCACAGAAGGAGCGGAAAAGGCAGAAAGCACTCAAGAAAAGAGAGTCCCACCGCCGTAAGAAAGAAGTGGCCGCACGCGCTGCTGAGGAGAGCCGGGCGGAGATTCAGGCACGGTGGGCTACCGCCGACAAGGCCGGTAAGGAGTACGACGGCGTCTGGGGCTGGCCAGCATAAGAGAAGTAGTTAGTGTGTGTGTGTCGACCGTACGTTTGTTTAATTAATTATGAGCATCTAGTACTACTTACTACTACTTTTTTAGAGCAAATTAGTGCCCGGTCAAAAAAAGTTGATTCAACCGAGTCATAGTGGTCCAACCCGCATCCACCCCGGAGCTCCTTCCTCTCTCACCTCGGCACAACCGGGTCGGAGACGAGCTCGCCGGAGCTGGTTTTTCGTCCCACCTCGCCGCGCGGGGCGGACGCAGACCGGCTTAAATAGCAGCGCCGGCGGGATGCAGCAAGCATCTTTCATGTTGAATAGGTCAATCAATTCTCGCTGTGTGAGTGAGGCAGGTTGACACTTGATTGCATTTTCATTAACTTATGACTGTTCATCGAGTGTCAACGTCGCCTCGTTCATGTACGTTGATGATAGCCCTACCACAATGAAAGATATTTTTAAATTTGCAGGCTGCGGCTCTAGATGCTGATAGATATTTTAATTTTTAGGAGATCACAAAACTCACGGTTGCTATGACGTACCATGTGCGTTAATGATCCATAAGTCAGTTAGAAAACATCTCACATGTACCATCACAACCGCCCGTGACTGATTTAATCAACTACACGTGTACAATTTTTTGAATACGGGATCCGCCAATTTTCTCTTTTCTCGCACACGTGTATATTATATGCTTCGATTGCGTTGTGTGTTTCGCCCGCGTAAGTTTCAAGTTCGCAGCGAAATTTTCAGTAGGCGCAGGATTTCAGAATTTACCCCCCAACCCCATCGCCACCCATCACATTTCCAAACTATCTCCCCTCCCCCCCTCCCGGCAGCTCAAACCGCCGCCGCCGCAACCACAGCTTCAACCACATCTATGTTCTGCACGAGCCTCATCGATCCAGTCAGGTAACCCACCGATCTCCATCACCGCCCCAGCCTGATTGCTTAGATGGCGTCTGCGAAACATCCTCATGCCTCCAAATCCCCACCCGTACTGCAGAGCATCACCGCGTAAGCGTAACCATATATCATGCGGGAGGTCGAGGAGCTGATGGCGGTCGATGGTGCGGTGGCCGCTAGTGCCCCAGCAACTACCCCTCGGGATTTACCAAGTACGCACTGTCCAGTTCAATTTTACCAATACTAGTTGCAAGGGCTATGTTTTGTACGGTTGATGTATTAAGCCTGTTGTAGTAAACACGCCTAACCATTCTTAGCTATTTTCCCTACCATTTTATAGACAACTGGTCCATTCTCTGCTCTAGTAGCACTTGCCTTGCGATGTTTAACTCTGTCAATTTCAATTTCATCAGTACCAGTTTCAATGGCTATATTAGGTTGTCTGTACTTAACACATGCCTTGTTTATTTCAGTAATGTACACTGTCATGTTGAAGTATGAACTGCCCAGTTAAATTTCGCCAATACCAGCTAGAAACTAACAATGCCTGACTTAGGTTGCTATCAAGCCTGTTGTAGCAAACAATTCTATCCATTTTTTAATCTATCCCTTTACTACCGTGCTACTCTACGCAATGAAGATATCACTAGAGATGCTGTCGTTTTATTACCATTTTCTATTTTCGGTGGATGTTAACCCTGTTGTAGTTAACATGCCTTTCCATGTACTTACATAGGGCCACAATGAGAAATGTTGTTGTTTACCGTCGAGGTTAGTTCCATCCCAATGTCTTATAGTATTTTACATCATTTGTGCAGTTGCAGTTTAGCTTATAGCATTTACGTGCTTCTTGTAGGTACACATGTCAGCGGCACTGATCCACGCTTCAACCTGGAGGAACACCTCGCCTCCGCCGCCGCCGACTTGGGGCGGGCTCTGGCCCAGATGAAGTGCCCCACCAACTACCCCTCGGGATTTACCAAGTAGGAACTGTCCAGTTCAATTTTACCAATACCTGTAGCAATGGCTATGTTTTCTGCGATTGATGTATTAAGCCTGTTGTAGTAAACACGCCTAACCATTCTTAGCTATTTTCCCTACCTTTTTATAGACAACTGGGCCATTCTCTACTCTAGCAGCACTTGCCTTGCGATGTTTAACTCTGTCAATTTCAATTTCATTAGTATTAGTTTCAATGGCTATATTAGGTTGTCTGTACTTAACACATGCCTTGTTTATTTCAGTAATGTACACTGTCATGTTGAAGTATGAACTGCCCAGTTAAATTTCACCAATACCAGCTAGAAACTAACAATGCCTGACTTAGGTTGCTGTCAAGCCTGTTGTAGCAAACAGTTCTATCCATTTTTTAATCTATCCCTTTACTGCCGTGCTACTCTACGCAATGAAGATATCACTAGAGATGCTGTCGTTTTATTACCATTTTCTATTTTTGGTGGATATTAACCCTGTTGTAGTTAACATGCTTTTCCATGTACTTACACAGGGCCACAATGGGAAATGCTGTTGTTTACCGTCAAGGTTAGTTCCATCCCAATGTCTTATAGTATTTTACATCATTTGTGCAATTGCAGTTTAGCTTATAGCATTTACGTGCTTGTTGTAGGTACACATGTTAGCGGCACTGATCCACGCTTCAACCCATGGGAACACCTCGCCTCCGCCGCCGCCGACTTGGGCCGGGCTCTGGCCCAGATGAAGTGCCCCACCAACTACCCCTTGGGATTTACTAAGTAGGAACTGTCCAGTTCAATTTTACCAATACCTGTTGCAATGACTATGTTTTGAACGGTTGATGTATTAAGCCTGTTGTAGTAAACACGCCTAACCATTCTTTGCTATTTCCGTACCTTTTTATAGACAACTGGGCCATTCTCTGCTCTAGCAGCACTTGCCTTGCGATGTTTAACTCTATCAATTTCAATTTCATCACTACCAGTTTCAATGGCTATATTAGGTTGTCTGTACTTAACACATGCCTTGTTTATTTCAGTAATGTACACTGTCATGTTGAAGTATGAACTGCCCAGTTCAATTTCACCAATACTAGCTAGAAACTAACATTGACTGACTTAGGTTGCTGTCAAGCCTGTTGTAGCAAACAGTTATATCCATTTTTTAATCTATCCCTTTACTACCGTGCTACTCTTCGCAATGGAGATATCACTAGAGATGCTGTCGTTTTATCACCATTTGCTATTTTTGGTGGATGTAGTTAACATGCCTTTCCATGTACTTACGCAGGGACGCAATGGGCGATGCTGTTGTTTGCCGTCGAGGTTAGTTGCATGCCATGTCTTATAGTTTTTTACATCATTTGTGCAATTGAAGTTTAGCTTCTAACATTTACTGGTTACTTGTAGGTACATATATCAGCGGTACTGATCCAAGCTTTGACCCCTTTTGCGTATGGGGCAATGAGATATTCATGAACAAGTGTCAAGTGAGGAAACAAAGAAAGATTCTTAGGTGGAAGAGACGAGTGATGGGAATTAAACTCTTTATTTACACTTTATCCAAGACAACAGTGAATTTTAGGATGGTAAGTAATCTGTTGCCTTTTCCCCCTGCCCACAACGAGTTACTCTATTAGACATGAATTTCTGAAAGTTTTCTCTTTTCAGTGGTTTCCGAAGCAATTTACTCATGATTACCTTGCAAACTACATGATCAGAGTGGAGGCAACTAGGGTTAAAGTATATAATTCATACTACCATGATAATAGCCTAGAAGTCTTCCTCAAGGCGGTGAAGGATGGGAGGGCGATCGTAACAAGGGTTTGGACAAAAGTTGTGCGCGCCTTTCGCATGGAGGACGGCACATTATGGGCATTCCACTTCTGCAACACTATCGGCAGCCAAAATGATTTACACTTCTCTCTTCACCTTTACCGCCTCTAAATATTGTGGTTCATCATAGTTAATCTGCTGCCTAATTCTGTAATTACTGAACACATTGTACTGAGATTTTGATTTATGGATTAGTTGTTGAACCATTGTGATGAGAATATGAAATATTTAAATTCCATAGTATTAAAAATTTGAAATTTTCCAATTCGAATAATAAATTACAGGAAAAAATAAAAATTAAACAGCAGGTATTAGAACACTGTACACGGTTAGAAATAAAACAACGTGTGCGATGGTAAAATAAAGAACACAAGGTTCTTTCACAGAAAACGTGTGCGATACTCAGCGGTCGGACGCACGGTTTATTCTCATACACGTGTGGGATTGCCATAAGTATTACACACGTTTCCGTACGATGTGCGTGTGCGATTCTTGGATAAAAAGAAGACAGTTCACATTTGGAGACCGTGTGTGATAGGTATACCTATCACACACAGTTATGAAAATGGACACGTTGGTGGTAGTAAAGACACCGCGCACATTTTATATTATTGAACTGTGTGTGATAGTGTACGTATCGCAAACAGAACGGTAGAAATAAATATTTGTGATATCCACCTTTTGCACACGTGGATATCTGCGATATCATTTCTGATGTGTCGCGGATCACAAACGTAGGGCCCATGTCTAACGTGTTGGATAGTCCGCGACTTCTGTTGAGTATTATGATTATTAGGAAAATATAGGATAGCGTAGGATTTTATTCTACCTTGTCTTGTACTCCAAGTAGATCATTGTACTCCTATATATATGCCACAAGGCTCAAGAAATACAATCGATTTCACCAATTCTCTCCATCCCTCTCTATCCCTTCTAACATGGTACCAGCCTAACAAATCCAAACCCTAGCCGCCGCCCGCCGCTTCCGCTCCGCGCCGCCCCCGGGGCGATCGGTCTCCATGATCGCCGCCGGGGGCCGCGCCTCCCGTACCTAGGATTCGTTCGCCGACCTTGTTGATCGGCTACCCTAGAGAGTCTTTTTTCCGATCCTTTGATCGGGTTTTTGTCTCTCATCGGTCGTATTGATCGGCGTTTCTTTTTGGTTTTCCGATCAAAGACCGGTTTGCGTCGCCCGCCGCCGCCATCGACCACGCGCGCCTCTACTCTAACACCGGCATGCCGCTCAGCCCCTTCTCTAACCCGGCGGCCTTGCACGATGCTGCGGCCCATCATGGCCATCATCCGCGCGTCCGCCCGCCCGTCGCTCCGCCCCGGCCGTCGCCGCCATGTCCCCGAGTACAGCGCATCCTCCACCGATCGAGCAACGGGCTGCCGCTGCGTCGCCCCGTCGGGCCGCAGCGCCGCCGCCCCGTGGTTCTCCCTGCGGCTGCACCGACCCGTGCGCTGCCACTGCGTCGCCCCTTCGGGCCGTAGCGTCGCGGCCCGCGGTCTACCGTCGCCCCGAGGCCACCCGCTCCAGGCCGTCCCCGTGGCTGCACTGACCCTCACGCTGCCGCTGCATCGCCCAATCAGGCCGTAGTGAGCGTGGCACACGGTCCCTGTCGCCGCCCCGTGGTTCTCCCCATGGCTGCACTGACCTGCGCGCTGCCACTGCGTCGCCCCTTCGGGCCGTAGTGCCACGGCCCATGGTCCACCGCCGCCCCGAGGCCGTCCGCTCCAAGCCGCCCCTGTGGCTGCACCAACCCACGCCGCTGCTGCATCACCCTTTGGGTCCGTAGCGCCATGGCACGCGGTAGACGCTGCCGTCCTGAGGCCGTTCCTGTGGTTGCACCCACCCGCATGCTGCCGCTGCGTCGCCCCTTTAGGCCGTAGTGCCGCGGCACGCGGTCAACCGCCGCCCCGAGGCCGTCCGCTCCAGGCCGTCCCCGAGGCTGCACCGACCCTCGCGCTACCGCTGTGTCGCCTCGTCAGGCCGTAACGAGCGTGGCACGCGGTCCCTGCAACCGCCCTGAGGTTTTCCCCACCGTCGCCCCGACCCGCGCGCTACCACAGCGTCGCCCCTTCGGGCCGTAGCGTCGCGGCGCGCGGTCCACTCCGTCGTCCCCGCGCGTCGACTTCCACGTGATATGTGCCGCGTCGCCTCCCTTGGCGCGGGAACGTCACCATCCGCGCCGGTCTTTGTCACACTGTTAGGTTCTTTCTCGCCTACTTCGAGCACCGCCGCCACGCTCCTTCCCTAGCCGCTGCCGCCACAGCCTCCTCAGGCCGCCGTGATACATCTCCAACGTATCTATAATTTTTTAATTGTTCCATGCTATTATAGTATCAATCTTGGATGTTTTTATATGCAATTATATATCATTTTTGATTATTCATGAGAAATATTTGAGTCTTCTCTGAACTCTTTTATGCATGATTGTTATAGCTTTGTATTTCTCTCCGATCTATCGATTTGGTTTGGCCTACTAGATTGATTTATCTTGCAATGGGAGAGGTGCTTTGTGATGGGTTCAATCTTGCGGTGCTCAATCCCAGTGACAGAAGGGGACATGACAAGTATTTGTATTGTTGCCATTAAGGATAAAAAGATGGGTGAGGGTGTCCTGGACTAGGGGGTACTCGGGCTGCCGGCCTATCTCTCGTAGGCCGGACTAGTGGGTCGTCCTTTACTCATCAAAGGAAGGCCGGATAGTGGGCGACCCCATGCACCAGAAGGAAACCTCCGAAGACTTGGTGACGGTGTCCTGGATTAGGGGGTGCCAACCTAGCCGGCCTGTCTCCTCGGATGGGCCGATATGCCCCCGTACGTGATCAAGATGGACTCCGGAAGTTGGACATGGGAGACGTAACCAAGACTGCATCTACCGAAGACTTGCAGTACACTTCAAGATTATTCCAGCCGCCTTACTCCAAGATACCGACCTTGTAACCCTAGATACCCTCCCTGGCGTGTATATAAGCCATAGGGTTTAGCCCATAGGGGACATTAGCGCAACATCGAACACCTAGCTATAATAGTTAGACACATATTACGATCTCGAGGTAGATCAACTCTGTACTCGATACACCTCCATTAATATAAACAGAAGTAGGACGTAGGGTTTTACCTCCATCAAGAGGGTCCGAACCTGGGTAAAACATCGTCTCCCTTTGTCTCTGTTACCGTCGATACGAGATCCGCAGCTCGGGACCCCCTACCCCGAGGTCTGCCGGTTTTTACACCGACACTGTTGCTTTCATTGAGAGTTCCGCTGCGTGATCACCAGAAGGATTGATGGCTCATCTACAGATCAACTGCATCAATGGCTGTGGGGACGTCAACGCCCCAGGACAGCTTTTCGTCTTCGACAGCATGGTATTTTGCGCCGACTCGACGGGTCATTTGACCTCTATCGAGAACTACGCCCCTGGTCGGATCGTGACCTTTGGCGGCCTCGAGGACACTGCGGACCCCCGTGGTGAGCTCGTCTTATCGGGATGGACTCCCGGCCGGATCGAAAGCTCGGCCAGTTCTGGAGGCTCGACTCCGGAACCGAACTCCGTCACGGTGCCCCTTGAGACTCCGGACGCCGCCGCTTCGGCCAGTCCCTCCCCGGTTATCGATCCAGAGATAGATCCGGCGCCCACTCCTGAAATTACACCAGCGCCAGAATCGATCCCGGCGCAGAAATCGGATCCATGCTCGGATTCCCCTCGCACCGGAAACACGTCCGGTTACACACCGGGGCTGCTTCAAATCAGCCCTGCCTACGGTGCATCCATGGATCCTGAGGAGCTATCTCATCTCGACGAGATGCTCGACCGTATCCGGAGCACGTCCATCTCGGACGGCAAGACTTCGGTTTATAATCAGATCGGACTTAAAGCTGACAACAGGGAAATTTATGCCCCACCCACCACCCACCTAGTCGCCACGGTCGACGATTTAACCGACATGTTGGACTACGGCGAACCTTCCGACATGGAGGAAGATGCTGATGGCCCCCTTGAGGACACCTTAGCCCCGGTCAACACGGGCAGGTGGACGGCCACATCCTCCTACGATGTTTACATGGTGGATACCCCCAAGTCCCCTCCAAGACGTCGACGAAGACGCCGACGGGGAAATAATGGAGAACCCAGTGGCAACGACGCGACAGCCAATAACAATGACGCGGAGGGCGGTGATGCCAATGACCACGAGGAGGACATTCAAGCCTCCCCCGCAAGGGACGGCACACCAGATCGACCTCTTGTGGACTCTGATCCCCATGACCTCTTCGAAGGGGCCGACGACAATTACATGCCGGAGTCCGAGGAGGACGACAGCCTCGGTACCGAGGACTTCATCATCCCCGAGGACCCCTTCGAACTAGAACGCTTCCGGCGACGCCTCGTTGCGATGGCTTGGAGCTTAAAATGCAAGCAGCAGCAGCTGAAGGAAAATACCGACGCGCTAAATGACAAGTGGGTTGAAGTGCTCTCTGCCGAGCAGGATATGGAAAACCGACGCCATAGTGCGCCGAAGTCTTACCCACGCAGGCGCCTCCTACCAGAATTTGATGAAAAACTCGCTGACGACCTCGATCGGCCCCCTAGAGGCCGGGACAGGCCAAGACGAGAAGACCAAGGCGAACAGCCACCCCCACGCCGTCATGGTAAAGACCCCGTGGACAACCTGGATCCTCACGACGCTAGATGTCATATTGAAGAAAATAGGGCTCCCCCTCGATCAATCTACGGATCCAGGGGACGCGCCCCCGCTGGGCCCAACGGCTACGATGCCTGGATGTTCAGAAACGACCGTGCCCGAAATCAAGCTTACTCACGGCTCTCTCCCGAGACCCGACGAGATCCTCCTCGGTCCCGAGGTCCAGCTCACCCAATCTGGTTTACAGACGGGGTGATGGAGCATCAATTCCCGGAAGGGTTTAAACCCATCAATATAGATTCATATGATGGTACCACGGACCCAACAGTTTGGATCGAGGATTTCCTCCTGCATATACACATGGCCAATGGGGATGATCTCCATGCCATTAAATATCTGCCGCTCAAACTAAAGGGGCCGGCAAGACACTGGCTTAACAGCCTACCTCCTCATTCTATCGGCAGTTGGGAGGCCCTAGAAGATGCCTTTCGAGCAAACTTCCAGGGCACATATGTCCGACCTCCGGACGCTGATGACCTCAGCCGTGTCACCCCGCAGCCAGGCGAATTAGCCCGCAAGTTCTGGAGCAGGTTCCTCACTAAGAAGAACCAGATTATAGACTGCTCCGACGCCGAAGCCATCGCCGCTTTCAAAAACAATATCCGAGATGAATGGTTGGCTCGACAGCCCGGACAGGATAAACCGAGAACTATGGCAGCCCTGACTTCACTAATGACTCGCTTTTGTGCGGGAGAGGATAGCTGGCTTGCCCGAAGTACTCAACACGGCAAGGCAGGCACCTCGGAAATTCGCGACGCCAATGGAAAACCAAAGCGCAATAAAAATAAGCGCAGGTATAAAAATGGCAGAAGCGACACTGAAGATGCCGCGGTCAACGCAGGATTCACCGGACCTAAATCCGGGCAGAAAAGAAAACCCTATAAAGGGAACAAAGACGGACCTAGCCAGCTTGATAGACTTCTGGACTGCCCATGTGGGATTCACGGTACCCAGGAAAAGCCAGCAACCCACACTAACAGGAATTGCTGGGTGTTCAAGCAAGCCGGGAAGATAGCGGCAGAGGGGCAAAATAAAACCCAACACCGCAGCGACGACGAGGATGAACCTCGGCAGCCCACTAATGGAGGGCAGAAGAAGTTTCCAAATGAGGTAACAGAGGTCAACATGATCTACGTCACCCACATCCCCAAGAGGGAGCGGAAACGTGCACTTCGGGACGTATACGCGCTGGAGCCAGTCGCCCCAAAGTATAACCCGTGGTCGGCTTACCCGATCACTTTCGATAAGCATGACCATCCGACCAGCATCAGGCATGGCGGATCGGCGGCGCTCGTCCTAGACCCCATTGTTGATGGCTATCATCTAACACGCGTCCTAATGGATGGGGGAAGCAGCCTTAACCTCATTTACGAGGATACAGTTCGGAAGATGGGCATCGACTCATCTCGGATCAAGCCGAGCTCTAACACCTTTAAAGGTGTCATCCCGGGCGTCGAAGCCCGTTGTACGGGCACAATAACCCTAGAGGTAGTCTTCGGTTCGCCCGAGAACTTCAGAAGCAAGGAGTTAATCTTCGACATCGTACCCTTCCGGAGTGGGTACCACGCGCTCCTAGGGCGCATAGCCTTTGCCCGCTTTAACGTAGTTCCGCATTATGCCTATCTCAAGCTCAAAATGCAGGGACCCAAGGGCGTTATCACTGTCAATGGTAACACAGAACGCTCACTCCGGACAGAGGAACAGACCGCGGCTTTCGCAGCCGAGGTTCAAGCGTTCGAGGAGGCAGCCCGCAGCAGTAAACGCGCTGCCCGCTCTTTGAAGCGCGTCATGGCTGCACAAGTCGACCTCGGCCAGTTACCCCCGCACCCGAAATAGGGGTGCGGGCTCCTCGAGTGCCCTCTCTGTGGGCACTACATCCCTAGAGTGCATAATTTTGCACTGAAGATCCGCTGGGACGCCGAGGAGCCAAAACAATTCTGAAGCGTCATGCGCGGGTTAAATGCGCAATGGCAAGGCTTAGAGCCCCAGCGCAGGCAGGCATCTGTAAAAGAAGCAGCCAAAATATGCATACGTTTAGGTGGCCTTAACCACAGAGTGACTTCGGCCACACCTCCACTCAAGGAGCTCGGTCAATCAAACACTTAGAGTGGATAAAGGGCCTGCAGGGCATCAACCTTCGAAAATTCTTCGTCTTCAATCAGGACGATCTGGTCAACAGTTCGGGAATGCAGACGTGCGGCAGGCTTCGGTCCGGATCATTTCAAATCCGTTAGTAATTATCCGACCTGTTTTTCCTCCTCCTTCTTTACCGTTTGCATTGTATTTTTTCCATTACTCTCGTCCACATGGCATGTACATGATTGATATTATGAAATAAAGAAACTGTGCCCTTTCAAGGTCCCCATTGTATTTCTTTATCAGCCTAGCTCTGGAATGATGAAGTTCTCTAAAAAAGATGCAATTGTATCACAAAAGTCCGATGTGTTCGGCGTCTCGGATTTTGGCCTTATATGCATCAGTTTCGAACCTAGATTTCGGTCAATAGTTGGGTTGCCCGGCTCCTATGTGTACCCCTTACGTTTCTGATGAATTCGGCTAAGGGCGTAATGGGAGAACCACTGCGATTGTGCCGCCAGGTCAATTAGCGTGGCGCCTCAGTGGAGAAAGCCGAAAACTGACTATCTAGGTAAGCATAAACTGGTCCGCCATCCGGAGACCGCGTCAAGCGATGTGGTCATAGAGATCACCCGTGTTAAACGAAGGGCTTTTATCTTCTTGCCGAAGTGTGCTATGGCCTAGACCTCGGCCAATTAAGCCGAACACTTCCAACACCGGGGGCTGGTCATCACCCCCACAGTCAAACTCCTATGGCTAAATGAAAGACATCAAGCCACCATAGTCCGATTGCCTAGTTCCTCTAAGTCATCGACCACCCATGGGTACCGAGACGTCAGCTAAGGGTCAAGTATGGCTTAGGGAACACCCTTTGTATGACCTACACTGGGGCTGAAGCCGACGACTGGCCACTCTCATTTTAAAAAGTCATATCGGAGGAATAATCAAATTACTAAATAAACACATACGGAACTTCAAGCCATTCTCATTTCAAACGATAAAGTTTTTACATCATACACCCCGGCATTCCGGAGTACCTAAAAATACATCGTGTCCTTAGGGCACATGGCCTCGGTGGTTCGAGCTCCCGCCTCCACCTCGGTGAAGAACTGCTCGGCGGTCCGCGGCTTATCGGCAGGGGGGCCAGCAGCACAAATCTCCGCATCAACTTTGCGGAAGTGCGTCTTCACGCACGCGTATGCCCTCCGAGCCCCTTCGAAGCACGCCGACCTCTTCCAGCGGTCAACGCAGGGCACGACATCTCGAAGACGAGCCGTTAGGCCGAAGAGACTCCTCGGCATGGCTTCGGCCGGCCACAGAGCAATGCAGAGGTCTTGGAGTGCTGGCCTTGTCATGCGAAATAGCTCGACCAGCTACTTCACTCGATGATTTAGCAGCTGCGCGGATGGGGACCCTGGGAATTGACCCCAGAAGGCTTTCTCCGCCTCATGACCCGCCAGCTGGCCGAAATAGGCCACCGCATCCTCTGCACTCTGCGGGAGATCCTCGAAGACCTCTGCGGAACGCCATAACTGGGTAAGCTCGACACACCCTTTGCTGCCAAACGCACACTGCAACAAAAACATCATACCCGAGGCAATTTGCTCCACTTGTTGGAGCTCCTCGCGGTCCGCATGAGCCGAGGTGTTGAGTTCGGAGTGGGCACGTTGAAGCTTCTCGAGCTCCTCTTTTGTACGCCGCCCCTCCTCCTGAAGCTTGTCGCGTGCTTCAAACACGCCCTTCAGGGTCTCCTCGACCTCCAGCACCCGCGCCTGGTGCTTCTCCCCGGCCGCCTTCTCGGCGGCCCTCGCCTTCTCGGCTGTGGTGACAGCTGCTTTCTGCTGCCGCACTTCCTTCCGAGCACTTTTAAGCTCGGCTTTGAGCGTCTCCAGCTCCGCTGTCAACATATTTAAGTCTTAGTTGGTTTCCTCAACATACAACACACAAAGCAAGTTTCACCTTGTTTACCTTGAGATCGCTTAAGTCTCCTGTTCATCTCTTCGGAGACAGAGTCCGAAACCAAGGTCGATACCTGTAATATAACAAAATCCTTGTTAGAGGGAAAATGGCCTAGACCATCAACATGCTCCAGGACAGCCACTTCGGGTAGCGTCCTGGGGGCTCTTCAATAGGCTCCTACTTACTCAAGCGACCCCGATGACGGTTTCTTGAAACCGACTTCGGGCTTGGGGCTACTCACTCATTACGCCGTTTATGTCCTCGGAGAAATTTCATAAAGACAAAGCAAACCGCGCAGAAGACGTACCTCAAAACCTGCTACAAGGTTTTTGAAGACCTCGTGCAGGCCGGCCTCTGCGGACCCGTAGCCTTCCAGCGCCTTACCTATCAAGGCGCGGTGCTCCTCCTTAAGGGAGCAGCCCTTTAGGGCCTCCTCCACCTCCTCGGCCCACCCCGCGCTGGTCCGTCCTCGGACAGCAGGCTGGGGTGGAGGGATGACCTTGGATGGATCCACTCGAGGAGCCCCCGTCCGCGAAGGCGGTGCCGAGGTAGACTCCTGCTGGGCCGATATATGGCCCAACCCTTCTTCGATGACCACGGGGCGCTTCATCCCCTGGTCTTGTTGGACCGAGGTTTCAACCTCAGCCATGACCGCCGCATCGTCGGCCCCCGCCGTGTTGGCCTCGGGGGCCAGGGTGGATGTTGCCTCCCCCAAACCGACTTGAATCGGGGGAGAAGCAGCGGGCTTTGGAGTCCCGCTGGCGGACGGCAACCCGTTCGAGGAACCGCTGGGGATCACCTTCGGCGGACTGTGTATGAAAAGTAAAAATTCCCTTGATGAAACAGTGACTCAAGCAAGGGAGACAAGGATAAGGGCTTACTCTCGAGGCACCGGCTTCTTCCTCCCCGTTATGAGGGGGTCTTCCTCGGAGTCATCGGAGAGCTCGGCTCTCTCGGACGACTTGTTGACGGCCTCGGATGAGGCTCGCCTCAGCCTCTTTTGGCCCTTGGGCGTCATGCCCACGTCGGTGTCCTCTGACACTGACCTCTTACCCTTCGAGGGGGGGGGTGGGGGAATCTCCTCCTCGCCCTCCTCGGCGCCGCCGTCTTGAGCGGCGGAGGTGTGGGTCTCTTCGAAGTCCCCCGGGTTCGAGCGCTAGACCTCCCTGCTTGGGTCTTCGTCCCTTTGGAAGCCACCACATGTGGCTCCTCGGTCAGAAGCGCCGAGAGCAAGGGAGTTTGGGGTTGTTCCGGCAATGGGGCTGGGCATCGTACCCCCTTTACCCATGCCGACCACTTCTGCAAAATGTCAAAACACGACGGCCCAAATAAAGACTTTACTCCTCGGAGCAGTAAGCAAAGAATGAAAGATTGAAGGACGGAACCACTCACCAGAGGGGCCTCATAGCCGTGTTTGAGGCCGCGGTCCTCTCCCTCCTTGGGAATCTTGTCCTTGGCCAATTTCATGAGCTTTGTCCACATAGTGGCCAAGGTGGAGCGGAAGAAGGTGTTGATGGTGTCCATGTCCTCGGGCTTCTGTGCCCACATCGGGGTGGCCCGAAGTTGGAGAGGGAGGATGCAACGGTTGAGCATGAAGTTGATGACATCGGCCAGCTCAGCCTTCCCCGTGGTAGTCCACCACACGATCCTCTTGACTAGGGTCTCTACCTCTTCGGGCTTCCCCCAGGCGACGCCCTTTTCCTTCCAAGACTTGAGTTTCTTCGGAGGCCCGGCCGAGAAGGCCGGGACCTCGGTTTGACCAGCGGCAAGGGGTTCGGTGATGTAGAACCATTCCTTTTGCCATTCCTTCACCGTTTCGATGAAGGTGCCCTTGAACCAGGTGGCCCCCTGGTTCTTGCTGATCATTGCCCCTCCGCACTCCGCAAGTTCGGAGCCGCTTGACTTCGGTTTAATACCGAAGAGCTTCAGCCATAGGCCGAAGTGCGGCTCACAGCGGAGGAAGGCCTCGCAGACTGTTATGAAAGCAGCGAGGTGGAGAATGGAGTTGGGGGCTAGGTGATGGAAATCTAACCCATAGTAAAACATGATCCCGCGCACGAAAGGGTGCAGCGGGAACCCCAGGCCTCGGATGAGGTGGGGGACGAAGACCACCCGCTCCCCGGCGTTGGGAGCGGGTACCAGCTCGTCGGCCTCTGGAGCGCGGGCGGCGACAACAGGGGCTAGGTACCACGCGTCGCGCAGCTCGGTGATGGTCACCGCCGTCACGGTGGAGCGGCAGCAAGGGAGGAATGGGAGCGTAGGCTATCGCACTGTTCTCCCCATTGCTTTTATAAGCCTATGAAAGGCCAAGAGCCCCCTTTGCTGCGCCGATAAATTCGTGATTATTATCGAAGATACCGTTGAAACATATGGGGAAACAAAATTTTGATGATATCCCTATGAAAGCGGGCACGATCTCCGCCTCGACGGGACGTGCCAGTAAAGGAGACGCCTCGAAACGTGATTTGAGGGGAGGCAGTAAACTGCTCAACAGGTCGTGGGGCGGGCCTCTCCGATAAAGCTGTCAGACTGGATTAGATTGTTCATACCGGCACAGCAAGCCTTCGAGGCTAAGATACTTGCTCACCTCGGATAGGGTACGAGCTCGGTTGGACCACGGGTGTCGATGCTCTATTAATAAGAATTCGAAGTGTAAGGTGGAACTCGTCTGTCAAGCCGGAGACTCCGGATCCAAAGTGATGGTTCAAAGTCGTCCTCGGCGTAGAAGACAAGTTCGGGGGCTACTGATGGTGTCCTGGATTAGGGGGTGCCAACCTAGCCGGCCCGTCTCCTCGGATGGGCCGATATGCCCCCGTATGTGATCAAGATGGACTCCGGAAGTTGCACATGGGAGACGTAACCAAGACTGCATTTACCGAAGACTTGCAGTACACTTCAAGATTATTCCAGCCACCTTACTCCAAGATACCGATCTTGTAACCCTAGATACCCTCCCTGGCGTGTATATAAGCCATAGGGTTTAGCCCGTAGGGGACATTAGCGCAACATCGAACACCTAGCTATAATAGTTAGATACATATTACGATCTCGAGGTAGATCAACTCTGTACTCGATACACCTCCATTAATATAAACAGAAGCAGGATGTAAGGTTTTACCTCCATCAAGAGGGTCCGAACCTGGGTAAAACATCGTCTCCCTTTGTCTCTGTTACTGTCGATCCGAGATCCGCAGCTCGGGACCCCCTACCCCGAGGTCTGCCGGTTTTTACACCGACACTTGGCATCTCCTCCAAGAAATATTTAGCATAACCGGCATGTTTATCCCCTAATGGCAACCGACCATGTGTAACCCTAGGTCCCTCTGGTGTCTATATAAACCGGAGGGTTTTGTCCGTAGAGGTAGAGAATCATCATAACCACCCAGGGTTTAGCCCATCCGATCTCGAGGTAGATCAACTCTTTAACCTTCATACAATCACATCAATACAATCCAGCAGGACATAGGGTTTTATCTCTTTGAGAGGGCCCAAACCTGGGTAAATCGCTGTCTCTACGTTCCCTGTTACTCATTGATTCCTAGATCCACAGTTCGGACCCCCTACCCGAGATCTGTCGGTTTTGGTACCGACATTGGTGCTTTCATTGAGAGCTCCGCTGTAGGGTCATCAAGGATCAATGGCTCGCTTAGTCATTAGCAACGGTGCTAACTGCGGGGACACCTTCGTTCCCGGCCAGCTCTTTGCGTTCGGCAGCGTCATGCTACATGCCGATCCGGCCGGTCGCCTCGGCCGGGTCGACAGCTTTACCCCCGATCAAGAGATTAGGTTCGGAAACTTAGAGTTCGTCGCCGACTCCCGGGGAGATCTTATCCTTACGGGGTCCTCAGCCTCGCCTGGAGGACCCGCAAATCCTGAAGCTTTGACTTCGGGTACGGCCAGCCCCACTATCGGGACGGCCGCCACTCCGGATCCAGCCTCGAGCCCGGATCTAATCTCCGCGCTCGGCTGCCGAAAATCGGCCTCGGCCGATCATGACTATGGGGCAAAGTCAAACGCTCCCGTCACGGCCATACTGCGGGTTGACCCCGTAAACTGCCAGAGATTGGATCCGACGGATCTCTCACTACTAAACGGGATACTAGATCGGATCCAAGCCATGGGAATCACCGATGGCCAGCCCTCGGTCTACTACCAGATCGGGCTTAAAACCGATGACAGGGAAATTCATACCCTTCCGGCCGCCCACTTGGTCGCCACTATTGAAGGCTCAACCGAGGGCTTGCCCCTCCCCCCCGGAACCGAAAGTGCATGGGGTGCAAGTTTCCGATCAGCAAGCTTCATCCTCCAGCTTGGCAGCCGAACTCCGCTCCAGAGAGGGTTCAGAGCCGAAGTCTGATCCAGCACACAACCTCAAGTTTACACATCCGTGCCTGGCCAACTATCCGGATCGAGAGCTCGGCACGTCGGATTCCATGTCAATCCAGGACGCAGCCACCAAAACCCCGGACTCACACCCCGCTGGGATCAAATTTTTTATCCCACCCACCCCCACATCGAGTACTGTCCAAGTAACTCAGGACGGCCCGACATATGGGACCTAATGTACGTAAAGCAACAGCCTGGAGAGACAGTTCGGCACTTCTGGGCCAGATTCCTTCTTGTCAAAAACAAGATGACGGACGGTTGCAGCAAGGAAATTCTGGAGGTTTTCCGACAGAATTGCCGAGACGAAGGCATCTTAAACGCCCCTCGCCCGCCGCCACATCCAAAACTTCTCTTAGTTATTGGACCTGGTGTCCAAATACTATGCCATGGAGTATGCTTGGCAGGCTCAGCTCGTGCAAAATGCGCACACCCTCGCCGGACACCTCAATACGAGCCGTCCGAGAAAAGGATGAAACCCCCGACAAGATCCAGAACGGTCCTTGATGAACTACTGGACAAACCATGCGCCATACACTCCAACCTTCTCAACACAAACCCAACCCATAGCCTTCGAGCTTGATGGGTGGTCAGGAAAATCGCCAAGAGCGGCGAAGTCATCCTCGGAGGCCCGTACTCAAATAAATGTCCAGCAACGCCCCTTGATGATGACACCGAGATCCTAACAATCTACGAGACGTATTCCTCAAAGAATCAGAGGAAGAGAGCCCTTCGAGAGCTCGCTCAAATTCACCATGTGGCAGCAATAGACTCATGGACAGACATACCTATCACTTTCAGTGAACAAGATCAGCCGAGGTCCCGCCCTATCCGAGCTGCTGCCGCCCTCGTCCTTGTTCCCATAGTGGATGGATTTTGACTCCAAAAAGTGCTAATGGACAGCGGCAGTGGGCTAAACCTCATTTACGAGGACACCCTGGACAAAATGCAGTTCGACAGATCTCGCATCGAGCAAAGTCACACCACCTTCCGAGGGATCATCCCCGGAAAGGAGGCACGTTGTACTGGCTGAGTTGCTCTCTATGTGGTCTTCGGAACCCCCGAGAACTATCGATCCAAAGAACTGCTTTTCCACATTGTGCCCTTTCGCAGTGGCTACCACGCCTTATTAGGGCGCGACGCTTTCGCACGATTCCATGCCATCCCACATTACGGGTACATGAAACTTAAGATGCCAGGGTCAAACGGCGTGATCACAGTAATAAGTGATCCGGACAGAGCTCTTCGGGCCGAGAATAAAACAACATCCCTCGCCCTCGAAGCGTTATTCGAAGCCCTCGCTGCTGAAGAACTGACCGCGCTCCGCTCCACGGTGGATAAGGACGACGTAATCCTCGACAAAAGGCCCAATTCTACGTCCTTCAAACCAGCGGATGAAATCGTCAAATTCCAAGTGCACCCAACAGATCCCAATAAGACGGCAT
The DNA here is from genome assembly GCA_039707655.1 of Elymus sibiricus. NCBI lineage: Eukaryota > Viridiplantae > Streptophyta > Magnoliopsida > Poales > Poaceae > Elymus > Elymus sibiricus. The sequence goes on from CM077668.1 coordinate 276,712,679, forward strand.
CCATTGGAGCTCAGCTGGACCCCACGGTCGATGAAGAGTTGCGCAAATTTTTGCGTGAGAACTGGGATATCTTTGCCTGGCACCCGTCAGACATGCCAGGGATCCCATGTAAATTAGCCGAGCACAGCTTGAACATAATTAAAGGTTTCAAGCCAGTCAAACAGGCTCTACGCCGGTTTTCTGAACCCAAGCATCAAGCTATGGGCGAGGAACTAGCAAAGTCGCTCGAAGCTAGATTCATTCGAGACATCAAACATCCGGAGTGGTTGGCCAATCTGGTCTTGGTACCTAAGAAGGACAAATCCTGGCGGTTGTGTGTCAATTTCAAGGACTTAAACAAGGCCTGCCCCAAGGATCCATTCCCCTTGCCCCGCATAGACCAGATCATAGACGCCACTGCCGGGCATGACTCGCTGTGTTTCATCGACGCTTACTCCGGAAACCATCAAATTAAAATGAAGGAGTCCGACCAAGCGGCCACAGCATTCATCACCCCCTATGGACCATTTTGTTTCAACACAATGCCCTTCGGATTAAAAAATGCAGGGGCTACATACCAGCGCATGATCCAAACATGTTTGGAAAAACAGATCGGCAAAACAGTCAAGGCATATGTGGACGACGTGGTTGTCAAAACCAAACACATCAGTCAGATGGTGGACGATCTCCGGCAAACCTTCGACAGTCTACGGACTTTCGATATACGGCTCAATCCGAAAAAGTGCGTCTTCGGAGTGCCGGCCGGTAAGCTGATCGGATTCATTGTTTCCCATAGAGGAATAGAGGCTAACCCAGCGAAAATACGGGCACTGTCCTAGCTGGTGGTTCCCACTGAGCTAAAACACGTCCAGAAACTGGTCGGCTGCGTAGCCGCCTTAAGCCGCTTCATCTCACGCCTCGGAGAGAAGGCCTTACCGCTCTACAAATTGCTCAAACGGATGAAGAACTTCGAGTGGACTAGTGAAGCGGCGGCAGCACTTGAGGAAATTAAAACTCTACTGGCCAGCAACCCGATCTTGACAGCACCCAGCCTGGGCGAGCCAATGCTGCTATACATTTCAGCCACGAATCAGGAGGTTAGCACGGTTCTCGTCGTCGAACGAGAGACAGAGGGTCACAAGCTCCAGGTGCAGAAACCAGTGTACTACATATCCGAAGTGCTCACCCCGTGTAAAACGAGGTACCCACATTATCAGAAGATCGCCTACGCAGTTTTCATGGCGTCTCGAAAACTCCGCCACTATTTTCAAGAGTGCTCGGTCACGGTGGCATCCGAAGTACCACTGAATGACATAATCAACAATCGAGATGCCGCTGGCCGTATAGCCAAATGGGCTATAGAACTCCTTCCCTTCGAAATCATATATCGACCGCACCGAGCTATTAAATCTCAAGTGTTGGCAGATTTCGTAGCGGAATGGACGGAAGCCGAACTCCCTAGGGAGTACAGTACATACTCGCAGTGGACGATGTACTTCGACGGCTCCAAAATGCTCGCCGGGCTGGGGGCTGGAGTGCTCCTCACATCCCCTGCCGACAATATTCGGTACATACTCCAGATCATGTACACCGACTCCAACAATGTAGCCGAATACGAAACCTTGTTGCATGGACTTCGGATTGCGGTGTCAATGGGCGTACAACGGCTCAAGGTACGGGGAGATTCTAATCTCACCATCTCTCAAGTCAACAGCGAATTCGACACAAAAGACCCAAAAATGACAGCATATCGCAACGCCGTCCTAAAAATCTCCGCTCGTTTTGAAGGACTGGAGTTTCACCATGTACCTAGAGACAGCAATCAAGCTACCGATATTCTTGCTTGAATGGGCACCAAGCGCGACCGTGTTCCTGAGAACACCTTTTTGGAATGACTCTTCAAGCCGTCCGTGGTGTGGCAGGAGTATGCCAAGGACTCGGAAACCAAGACCTCAGGAGAGCTCGTCCCTCTGCCTATCGAACCAGACGAAGGAATTATCGGGGGCTCGGCCATCGAAACGACGTCTTCGGCTCACGAAGTCATGGCGGTAACCGCGCCATGGACCGAGCCCTTCCTCGCCTATCTCCTCCGCCAAGAGCTACCCGATGACCAGACTGAGGCAAGGCGCATTATTCGGCGATCTAAAGCCTATAAAGTCCACGAGGGCGAACTATATAAAAAAGCACTACCGGCGTCCTCCAGAGATGTATATCCGAAGAGGAGGGAAGACAACTCTTGGCCGAGATCCACGCTGGCATGGGCGGTCACCACGCAGCAGCTCGGGCCCTGGTCAGCAAGGCCTTCCGAGCCAGGTTCTTCTGGCCCACTGCCCGAACAGATGCCCAAACATTGGTCCAACATTGCGTTGGATGCCAGCTCTTTGCAAATCAGAGTCATATGCCCCCCACGGCTCTTCGGACAATACCGATTACTTGGCCTTTCGCGGTCTGGGGGCTGGACATGGTCGGACCACTTAAAGGGGGGACAAAGAAAAAGAAATATCTACTCGTCATGGTAGACAAATTCACTAAATGGATTGAGGCAAAACTAGTGACCTCAGCCAAGTCCAGGCCGGTCATTGATTTTATATCCGGCATCGTGCACCATTACGGTGTCACACATAGCATAATAACGGACAATGGATCCAATTTTACTGCCCAGGAAGTCAAAGACTGGTGCGCCAATTTATGTATCAAGCTCGACTATGCCTCGGTGTACCACCCATAGTCTAATGGATAGGTCGAGCGAGCTAATGGACTGATTTTGAGCGGCATTAAGCCCCGTTTGGTCCGCTCTTTAAAAGAATCTGACTGCCACTGGATTGAGGAGCTCGACTCCATATTGTGGGGCCTACGCACCACTCCCAATCGATCCACGGGCTACACACCGTTCTTCATGGTGTATGGGGCAGAAGCCGTCCTCCCTAGCGATCTTATTCACGACGCACCTCGAGTCCGTATGTATGAAGAAAGGGAGGCCGAGCTAGATCGACATGATGACCTGGACGCCCTGGAAGGCGAGCGCGACATAGCTCGGGCTCGTTCTGCCTTCTACCAGCAGCAGGCCAGACGCTATCAGAGCAGAGAAGTACGGGCAAAGGCCTACAACATGGGTGACCTCGTCCTGCGCCTCCCGGAGAAGCAGAAGCATAAGTTGTCGCCCAAATGGGAGGGGCCCTTCATAATTGATCAGGTACTTGCGGGCGGAGCGTATCGTCTCCGCGACCCAAAAGACGGCTGCCTCGAACCAAACCCATGGAACGCAGCTCGGCTTCGACGCTTCTACGGCTAAATTAGCGCCCTTCCCCTTCTTTTTCGGTCTACCCTTCTCGGATTTATATCATTCATTTTTCCAGTGACTAGTCTTTCCCAGGTTGTGTTCGGTTAGGCCGAACTACGTTAAGTTTTTCTTCGGCAAACATCTTCGAATGTACCACACGCTGTTACCTGGGGGATTCTTTTACGGAGCCGGTCATATATTATTTGTTTAACCATCATTTTTTACATGTTTGCAACCTTCCTATATCGTTCTAAAGCCATCATATGCATCAATTTGACTTAAGATTTGGCCAAGCTGGGTTGCCTCGCTCCTATGCTTACTCCCTACGTTCCCGATTGTTCGGCTAGGGAGTAAAGGGAGCACCTCTGCGATTGTTACGTCCGGATTACCCGGGTGCGTACCTCAGACGGGTGAAGCCAAAAGCTAGCGTTCTTAAGAACATAATTGGTCGGCCACGGGGGAAGTGAAAATAGTTGGTAGCTATTGCCAAGATTCCGGGGTCATTTTCCCAACGTAACCATCCCCGTCTATTTCGGGTATTCGGTTATACGTCCATGATCAACATGGCAACCCGAAGAAAGGAACCCGTAGAGGAACTATTTTCGTCGGAAGATGTTTCTTACGTTAAACAGTAATATAACATAACTCCCCGAGCGCGTTTTTGTCTGTTCGCACCAAATGGCCAGATTGCCTGGTTCTCTGAAGTGTTTTTCCGATATTCTCGGACCGCATAGTAGGAAACACCCCTCGGTCCCTGGCTGTGGGGATGGAAGCCGATGGCCGGTTAAGACAACGTTTCAAGCACGGTTTGGCGACTATTTGATGTCAAGTACATAGATACATAAATCACAATGTCAATCTTGATCAAGACCATCTATTATGGTCTCCAGAGCACAATCTGCCTGGGACAGCCGAGCTGCGGGCATAACATGGTCGTATACCAGATGCATGGGCACTTCCTGCCCATCTGGACCTACTGGCCCAACCCTAGCTAAATGCTCCGGTTCCAGCTTGGTGAAGCGGGTCTTGATCATCGCCCAGGCTTCCCGTGCTCCCTCTCGACAAGATGACATCTTCCACAGCTCAAACCGGCGCCGAGCTCCTTTGAAGCAGTTAGCAAGCTCGGCCATCCCTTTTGGGACTACCTCGCCAGGCCACAGTGCCTCGAACATGCTCTTCATGGCTTTTCGAGCCCGCTCATGTACGGCGGATAGCTCCTTCAGCAGGTCCCGTCCGAACGAGCCGGCCTCCTCTTCGGGGCGTCCGGTCAGAAGAACTACAATGAGACGTGGCGTTGTTCATATTGCTGTCTAAAACATGCAGTCAATGAACTGACAAACTAGATTGCACTTAACGAACATGCCAGCCTTCAGTCTCTGGTTCTCTTCTTGGATAGGGCCAGTTGAGCTTTCAAGCTCTCGATTTCTTGGGCCTGTTGTTGACTTTCCGCCTTGAGCTTATCCCTTCTCTGACAGTCTCCAGATCCTTCTGCAGCTGATTTATAGAATCGACTGCTACGGATTCATCTTTCATTAGAAAAGATGTTCCCTCAAATTTTATTACAAACACTTCAGTTCGGCACTTACCATGTGCCTCTCCGGTAAATTTCTTGACATCCTCTAATTCGGCTTTCATAGATTTCAACTGTGTTTGCGCCAGCCCGAGGTCTTCGGCCAACTTCTTGTTGTGGTCCCAAACAGTCTACACAATAGCATGGCATTATAAACATCAGACCCTTAACTCGGCCGTTCCGCCCAAATTAAGGCTCGGGGGCTACTAGGTTAGGTACTGCTACTTGTAGCTTGCGTTGGTATTATCCCCGAAGAGGAAGGGATGATGCAGCACAGTAGAGATAAGTATTTCCCTTAGTTATGAAACCAAGGTTATCGAACCAGTAGGAGAATCACGCAACACCTTGTTAGCATCACCTGCACACAAACAACAAATCCTTGCACCCAACGCAAACAAGGGGTTGTCAATCCCTCGGCGGTTAATTGCAAGATTAAATTGTATGTGATAGATAGATAGATAGAAACAAAAATACAAAATAAAATAAATAAAAGAAAATGGCAGCAATATTTTTAGGGTTTTAGTAATATGATTTAGATAGACCCGGGGGCCATAGGTTTCACTAGAGGCTTCTCTCGAGAAAATAGCATACGGTGGGTAGACAAATTACTGTTGGGCAATTGATAGAAAAGCAAATAATCATGACGATATCCAAGGCAATGATCATGTATATAGGCATCACGTCCAAGATTAGTAGACCGACTCCTGCCTGCATCTACTACTATTACTCCACACATCGACCGCTATCCAGCATGCATCTAGTGTATTAAGTCCATAAGAACGGAGTAATGCCTTAAGAACGATGACATGATGTAGACAAGATAAACTCACATATGAATAAACCCCATATTTTTACCCTTAGTAGCAATGATACATACGTGTCATGTCCCTTTCTGTCACTGGGATTGAGCACCGCAAGATCGAACCCACTACAAAGCACCTCTTCCCATGGCAAGATAAATCAATCTAGTTGGCCAAACCAAATCAATAGATCGGAGAAGAAATACGAGGCTATAATAATCATGCATAAAAGAGTGCAGCAAAGACTCAAATAATTTCATGGATAATCTGATCATAAACTCACAATTCATCGGATCCCAACAAACACACCACAAAAAGTGATTACATCGGATAGAACTCCAAGAACATCAAGGAGAACATTGTATTGAAGATCAAAAAGAGAGAAGAAGCCATCTAGCTACTGCCTATGGACCCGAAGGTCTGTGGTAAACTACTCACGCATCATCGAAAGGGCAGCAAGGTTGATGTAGAACCCCTCCGTGAACGATTCCCCCTCCGGCAGAGTACCGGAGAAGGACCCCAGATGGGATCTCTCTGGAACAGAAACTTGCGGCGGCGGAAATAGTATTTTGTGGACTCCCCTAAGGGTTTCTGATTTTTTCTGAATTTATAGTGGAAGAATTAGGTCAAACGGAGCTGGGTGGGCCCCACGAGGTACCAGGGCGCGCCACCCCCCCTGGGGCGCGCCCTGGTGCCTGGTGGCCCACTGCTCCATCTTCTGGCCCTCTCCCGAAGCTTCCAGTACTTGTTATGTCCAATAAAAAAATCTCCAAAAAGTTTCGTGGCATTTAGACTTCGTTTGATATTGATTTTATGTAAAACAAAAATAGGGCAGAAAACAGCAACCGGCACTGGGCACTAGTTAATAGGTTAGTCTCCAAAAATGATATATAATTGTTGTAAATGATTATAAAAACATCCAAGATTGATAATATATCAGCATGGAACAATAAAAAATTATAGATACGTTGGAGATGTATCAGCATCCCCAAGCTTAATTCCTGCTCGTCCTCGAGTAGGTAAATGATAAAAACAGAATTTTTGATGTGGAATGCTGCCTAACATATTCATCACATATTCTTTTCTTTTGTAGCATGGATATTGGACTTGAATGATTCAAAGCAATAGTCTATAATTTGAAATGAACATATAAATACTCAAGCATGCTAACAAGCAACCATATCTTTCAAAATATCAACGCTAACGAAAGTTATCCCTAGCCCATTATGCTCAATCATTGATCCATTCATGAAACACACTCAAATATTAGCTACATCCAATGCACAAGTATGACAATAGTGCTCTCTAGTTGGAGCTTTTGTAAGAGAAGATGGAGACTCAAAAAAAATAAAAATTGCATAAAAGTAAATAGATAGGCCCTTCGCAGAGGGAAGCAGAGATTTGTCAAATGTTGCAGAGCTCAAAGCTGAAATTAGAGAGATGAAAATATTTTGAGAGGCATTCTTTTCCTGTCAACGAAAATGACCGAGAATTCCCAATATTTTCCATGCTAGACACATCATAGGTGGTTCCCAAACAGAAAGTAAAGTTTATTTCCTTTCCACCATTCTTTCACAATCCATGGCTAGCCGTATCCATGGGTGCCCTCCATACCAACACTTTCCAAGGAATTTTGTTGTTATTAGTTTTGATTTCATTGTGGGACTGGGCATCCCTATTACCAACCATCCTCTCGTGCAATGACAAGTGAATAAACACTCATCATGAGAATAACACACCTAGCATGGAAAATAATGGCCACCCCCTGCCGCTTCATGAGTGGTACGGGCACACAAAACAGAAAATTATTTTGAAAATTAGAGTTGGCACACGTAAATTTACTTGGAACGGCATTGAAATACCGCATATAGGTAGATATAGTGGACTCATTTGGCATAACTTGGGTTTAAGGAGTTTGGATGCACAAGCAGTATTTTCGCTTAGTACAAATGAAGGCTAGCAAATAGATTGAGAAGCAACCAACCAAAAAACGAAAACGGTCATAAACATGCATTGAACACAACTAACACCGAATAATGCACCATAAGTAGGATATAATTTCATTGCATAACTATTGACTTAACATGCATGCATAGGGAATCACAAACCTTAACACTAATATTCTTACTAAATCACAATTACTCACTAACTTGACTCACATATTATCATTTCCATATCGCAAAACTATTGCAAGGAATCACACTTATCATATCCAATGATCTATATGAGAGTTTTTATTTATATCCCTCTTGAATATTTATCACTTTGGGACTAACTTCATATCTTGTGCAAATTACCGTTACTATCATCAACTCTCAAAAAGATTTAAGTGAAGCATGAGATTGCAAATATTTCTTCAAAATTTCAATCTTATCAATTCTCAAAATAATATAAGTGAAGCATGAGAATTCATTTCTTCAAAATTTTAATCTTGTCAATTCTCAAAATAATATAAGTGAAGCATGAGAATTCATTTCTTCAAAATTTTAATCAACTCTCAAAATAATATAAGTGAAGCATGATAATTCATTTCTTCAAAATTTTAATCAACTCTCAAAATAATATAAGTGAAGTATGAGACTTTATTTCTTCAAAATATAGCCACCACCGTGCTCAAAAAGATTTAAGTGAAGCACTAGAGCAACCTCCTAGCTCAAAAAATTTAAGTGAAGCACATAGAGTATTCTAACAAATGATGATAAACGTGTGGCTCTCTCAAGGTAGGTGTGTTCAGAAAACATTATTGTGACAAACTAAAAAGCAAACAAAGCAAAGACTCATATAATACAAGACGCTCCAAGCAAAACTCATATCATGTGATGAATAAAAATATAGCTCCAAGTAAAATTACCGACGGTTGGTAGAAGAAAGAGGGGATGCCTTCCGGGGCATCCCCAAGCTTAGACGCTTGAGTCTTCCTTGAATATTACCTTGGGGTACCTCGGGCATCCCCAAGCTTAGGCTTTTACTACTCCTTATTCCTTCATCCATCGTGATCTCACCCAAAGCTTGAAAACTTCAGTCACACAAAACTCAACAAAACCTTCGTGAGATCCATTAGTATAACAAAATAAATCACTACTATAAGTACTGTTGCAAACCCATTCATATTTTATTTTTGCATTAAACCTACTGTACTCTAACTTCACCATGGCATATACCCCCCGATACAATCCATAGATTCATCAAAACAAGCAAGTAGTGCATCAAAAACAGAATCTGTCAAAAACAGAACAGTTTGTAGAAATCTATTTAAAAGCCATACTTATGTAACTCCAAAAATTCTGAAAAATTAGGACAACGTGGGAAATTCATATACCAATACTGTGTAAACATTTCATATTTTTGTGACACTCCAGTACAGAAACAAAATTCTGGCACTGGACACAAAACTTTCTGTTTTCCAAACAGCATCAATTATATTATCTTCCAAATCATCCTAAAGGCTTTACTTGGCACAAACACTAATTAAAAACACAAAAACACAATCATACCAGTATCATGACTGTGAAAACACACAATAACAGAATTTTTTTATTTTATTCATTGGGTTGCCTCCCAACAAGCGCTATTGTTTTATGCCCCTAGCTAGGCATAGTGCTTAATTTCAAGTATTGTCTTCTTTCAAGCTGATTCCATAAGTGGCCCTCATAATTGATTCATATGGTGCTTTAATTATTTTCCTAGGGAAATGCTCCATACCCTTCTTTAATGGAAACTGAAATTTTATATTCCCTTCTTTCATGTCAATAACGGCACCTATAGTTCGTAAGAGCGGTCTACCAAGTATTATGGGGCAAGAAGAATTGCATTCAATATCAAGAACAATAAAATCAATGGGCACATAATTTCTATTTACAAGAATAAGAACATCATTAATTCTACCCAAAGGCTTTTTAATAGTAGAATCCACCAAGTGCAAATTAAGAGAACATTCATCTATATTGGTGAGACCTAGCACATCACATAAAGATTTTGGAATTGTGGAAACGCTAGCACCCAAATCACATAAAGCATTGCACTCATAATTTTTAATTTTAACTTTAATGGTGGGTTCCCATTCATCATATAATTTTCTAGGAATTGAAACTTCTAGTTCTAGCTTTTCTTCTAACGCTTTCATCATTGCTTCTACGATGTGTTTAGTAAAAGCCTTGTTTTGCTCATAAGCGTTGGGTGAATTTAACATGGATTGTAACAAAGAAATGCACTCAATCAATGAACAATTATCATAATTAATATCTTTGTAATCCAAGAGAGTGGGCACATCGCTATTTAAAGTTTTTACCTCTCCAAACCCACTTTTAGCAATTTTCTTATCAAGATTTTCACCCTCCGAATTATGGGGACGCTCTTTAGCTAAAGTTGACTCTTCTTCAGTCCCCTTTTCATCAAGTTTTATATTGCTAAACAAAGAATCAATAGATGAAACACCAATCATTTTAATATCTTCATCATTACTACGATAAAAACCGGGAGGAATCGTTTTTTCTAAAAATTCTCGCTTAGCTTTTAGCATGGCGGTTCTTTTCTTACTCTCATCCATGGAGACATATAAAGCTTTAATTGATTCACTAATATCAATTTTTGGTGGCAAGATTTTAGTCTTAAGATTTTCCACATCATGAATAATTCTATCAATGCTCCTAGACATATCATAAATTTTACTCAATTTTTCTTCTATCGTAGTGTTGAAATTTTTTTGAGCATTAATAAATTCTTTAATATTACTTTCAAGTTCAGAGGGCATCCTGTTATTATTATAAGAATTACCATGAGGATTGCCATAATTATTAGAGGAATTTCTGGGAAACGGCCTAGCATTGAAATTACCTCTATAAGCATTATTATTAAAATTGTTTCGCGAGACAAAATTCACATCTACGGGATCATTATTTTGCTCAATCAAAGTGGACAAAGGCACATCATTAGGATCGATAGGAGCATTTTTGCTAGCAACCAATTTCATAAGCGCATCAACTTTATCACTCAAAGTATTAATTTCTTCAATAGAATTCACCTTTTTACTAGTAGGAGTTCTTTCAATATGCCATTGTGAATAATTTGCCATAATATTATCAAGCAATTTAGTAGCTTCACCCAAAGTAATTTCCATAAAGTACCACCCGCGGCAGAATCTAAAAGATTTCTAGAGACAAAATTCAATCCCGCATAAAAAATTTGTATGATCATCCATAAATTTAAACCATGAGTAGGGCAATTTCTTATCATTAATTTCATCCTCTCCCAAGATTGAGCAACATGTTCATGATCAAGTTGCTTGAAATTCATAATTTGATTTCTAAGAGAAATAATTTTCGTGGGAGGAAAATACTTAGTAATAAAAGCATCTTTACACCTATCCCAAGAATCGATACTATTTCGTGGTAAAGATGAAAACCAAATTTTTGCACGATCCCGCAATGAGAATGAGAATAATTTTAATTTCACAATATCATTATCCACATTTTTTTCTTTTGCATGTCACACAATTCTACGAAAGTGTTAAGATGGGATGCGGCATCTTCATTAGGACTACCGGAAAATTGTTCTTTCATGACAAGATTTAGCAAAGCGGCATTAATATCACAAGTCTCCGCACTAGCGGCGGGAGGAGCAATTGGAGTACTAATAAAATCATTATTATTAGTATTGGAAAAATCATAGAATTTTGTATTTTCTTGAGACATCGTGACTACTCAAACAAGATAACAAGCAAGCAAACAAGAAAAAGGCAAACGAAAAATATTTTTGTATTTTTGTAAAAACATTTTAGAAGTAGGGGAGATGAAACGAGAGGCAAATGGCAAATAAAGTAAATGCAAGGAGATGAGAGTTTGTGCAAAGGTACTTGATAGATGTTGATGATGTCTCCCTGGCAACGGCGCCAGAAATTCTTCCTGCTACTTGTAGCTTGCGGTGGAATTATCCCCGAAGAGGAAGGGATGATGCAGCACAGTAGAGATAAGTATTTCCCTCAGTTATGAAACCAGGGTTATCGAACAAGTAGGAGAATCATGCAACACCTCATTAGCAGCACCTGCACACAAACAACAAATCCTTGCACCCAACGCAAACGAGGGGTTGTCAATCCCTCGGCGGTTAATTGCAAGATTAAATTGTATGTGATAGATAGATAGATAGATAGATAGAAACAAAAATACAAAATAAAATAAATAAAATAAAATGGCAGCAATATTTTTAGGGTTTTAGTAATATGATTTAGATAGACCCGGGGGCCATAGGTTTCACTAGAGGCTTCTCTCGAGAAAATAGCATAAGGTGGGTAGACAAATTACTGTTGGGCAATTGATAGAAAAGCAAATAATCATGACAATATCCAAGGCAATGCTCATGTATATAGGCATCACGTCCAAGATTAGTAGACCGACTCCTGCCTGCATCTACTACTATTACTCCACACATCGACCGCTATCCAGCATGCATCTAGTGTATTAAGTCCATAAGAACGGAGTAATGCCTTAAGAACGATGACATGATGTAGACAAGATAAACTCACGTATGAATAAACCCCATCTTTTTACCCTTAGTAGCAATGATACATACGTGGCATGTCCCTTTCTGTCACTGGGATTGAGCACCGCAAGATCGAACCCACTACAAAGCACCTCTTCCCATGGCAAGATAAATCAATCTAGTTGGCCAAACCAAATCAATTGATCGGAGAAGAAATACGAGGCTATAATAATCATGCATAAAAGAGTGCAGCAAAGACTCAAATAATTTCATGGATAATCTGATCATAAACTCACAATTCATCGGATCCCAACAAACACACCGCAAAAAGTGATTACATCGGTAGAACTCCAAGAACATCAAGGAGAACATTGTATTGAAGATCAAAAAGAGAGAAGAAGCCATCTAGCTACTGCCTATGGACCCGAAGGTCTGTGGTAAACTACTCACGCATCATCAGAAGGGCAGCAAGGTTGATGTAGAACCCCTCCGTGATCGATTCCCCCTCCGGCAGATTACCGGAGAAGGACCCCAGATGGGATCTCTCTGGAACAGGAACTTGCGGCGGCAGAAAAAATATTTCGTGGACTCCCCTGAGGGTTTCTGATTTTTTCTGAATTTATAGTGGAAGAATTAGATCAAATGGAGCTGGGTGGGCCCCACGAGGTACCAGGGCGCGCCATCCCCCCTGGGGCGCGCCCTGGTGCCTCGTGGCTCCCTGCTCCATCTTCTGGCCCTCTCCCGAAGCTTCCAATACTTGTTATGTCCAATAAAAAATCTCCGAAAGGTTTCGTGGCATTTGGACTTCGTTTGATATTGATTTTCTGTAAAACAAAAACAGGGCAGAAAACAGCAACTGGCACTGGGCACTAGGTTAATAGGTTAGTCTCCAAAAATGATATATAATTGCTGTAAATGATTATAAAAACATCCAAGATTGATAATATATCAGCATGGAACAATAAAAAATTATAGATACGTTGGAGACGTATCAGGTACTAGTTGTCAGAACCAACGGTATACCTGCACATTAGTAGACACGAGCTTCACTGCCCCCTCGAGTCCCGTTCGGGCTGCTCCAAGGTACGCGTCTACCGAACTAAGAGCATTAAACTCCTGATCGGAAAACGTAGAGTGCCGAAGCGATGCCTTGCGCCGTCGGTGATTCGTCACGCTTTCAACCTCAGAGTTGGTGACCGAAACGCCCCCTGAATCCTCGGGATGTTGGTCCTCGACAGGGACCTCCGGAGTAACGCTGGCCAAAACTGGCGACCTCGGTTTTGGGTCACCCCCCGGCACCTCTTAAACATCCTCGGCTGAAGGAGGTTCTACATATCGCCTACAGGATGCCGCGAAGAAATTTTTTGGCATTCTCGGTGGATGTCGAAGATAAAGGCTATGACGGTACGGCGGATGCGTTACCTCTTCGGGCGGGGCGCGGATGACGTAACTCCCGTTGGGGCCACGCATTTAGTCACCCCATGACCACTTGCCGCTAGGGCCGCTGGTGCCGCTCTTGCAGCTGTCCGGCGCGTCGTACGGCGGCCCTTGGGAGTAGGAGTTAGTGTATTTTGAGCAGCAGCAGCTGAGTATCTCTTTTGAGAAGAAGCCCGTTGGTCACTTACAGTGGAGGAGGGAAGCGCCCCGGGGTGATCGGCCAAAAGGGCCACCTTAGAGCCATCGAGGCTCTCCTTGTAGAAGACCCCCTCCTCGAAATCGATCGATGTTTCGGGGTCATCGTGGAACCCAGGATCGTCGTCACGATAATGATTCTCCGGTTGAGGAGCAGGGCAGCTCACTGTCTCGATCCAGCGCCTCCATTTCTGTTCGGACAGGATAAAAATCTGATTAAGAAAAATTTGGGGTGCCCTCCGAGCTATAAAGCGTGGATAGACTCACCATTTCGATGGGTTTATAGCTCGAGAAGCCTTCCTTGGGCCTTAACCGAGCAAACTCTTGCTCTTCTCCCTTGAAAAGGTCGGCCAGTATGGCCGCCATCGCGGCCTGATCGGCAGGTCCTTTCCGTGTGTATCGGGTTGCATCATCCTCCCGGTTGTAGCACCATAGTGGGTGTATTCTCTGTTGAAGAGGTTGGACGCACCGAGCAATGGCTGCGGCCATCACGTCGATGGCGGTTAGCCCGTTGTGGGCTAGCCACCTCACTTGAGCGGCCAGCCGCGTTACTTCTGCGCTTTCTTCTTGGGAAGAACTATTCGGGCGCCAGTTGAACCGCTTCTTCGGCGAAACAAGTGAGAATTCGGGCAACCCCCTCCGAGTTGTATCGAATAGGGGGACGTCTTCGATATAAAACTATTCCGAAGTCCACCCTCGGCATCTTTCTTGGGAGTCCCTATGGGGTATGCCGTTCCGGCGATGCGCCATACCTCGGCCCCGCCAACCTCGTAAATTATCCCTCCTCGGGTGCGGGGGACAAGACAGAAGAATTTCCTCCACAACTCGAAATGAGCCTCACAGCCTAGGAACATCTCGCAAAGAGCGACGAAGCCCGAGATATGAAGAATCGATCCTGGGGTAAGGTGGTGGAGTTGGATCCTGTAAAACTCTAGTATACCCCTCAAGAAGGGATGAATGGGGAAACCCAGACCTCGCAAGAGGAAGGGCACAAAGCATACCCTCTCCTCCCCGTGGGGGGAAGGAAAGTTCTCTCTGAGGGCCTCCCCGTCTGCGGAAGTTAATCCGGGGAGGGTGGATGCAAGATCTGACGCGGGAAGATACCCCTGCGTCTCAAGCCGACGTAATCGCATGCGGGATATGGAGCAGCTCGCCCAGTCGCCTTGACAGGGGCCGTGAGGGCATGAGGAAGAGCCTGGAATGCTCGCCATTGCTTGCTGGTTGTGACCTCTCGGGGATGTGAGGAAGAATGGCAGGGGGTGGGGTGCGTTAGCCTCCACGCCCTTGGCCTATTAAAAGGGCATTCTCTCCCCAAAGAGGGGCATTTTTGTAAAAGCCCATCTGTGTACTCGCATTCCCCGGATGCGCAGAAATCGAGGGATGTCATTTAATTCTAGGTGAAGAAAAGTGGTATGGCGGGCCCCACGATGCCTCGCCAATCGGAGGATTCTTCGGCGACCGAACTATTGGTGGCCGAACTGTTGTCAAACGAAACACAGGTGATGGAAGGAACTCGCCGCCCAAGCCGAAGACCCTTGGACCATGGAGCTACCGAAGACATTCAACCTCGGCATTGGAGGCTAGTTCGGGGGGCTACTGAGGGTGTCCCGGACTAGGGGGTACTCGGGCTGCTGGCCTATCTCTCGTAGGCCGGACTAGTGGGCCGCCCTTTACTCATCAAAGGAAGGCCGGATAGTGGGCGACCCCGTGCACCAGAAGGAATCCTCCGAAGACTTGGCATCTCCTCCAAGAAATATTTAGCATAACCGGCATGTTTATCCCCTAATGGCAACCGACCATGTGTAACCCTAGGTTCCTCTGGTGTCTATATAAACCGGCGGGTTTAGTCCATAGAGGTAGAGAATCATCATTACCACCCAGGGTTTAGCCCATCCGATCTCGAGGTAGATGAACTATGTAACCTTCATACAATCACATCAATACAATCCAGCAGGAAGTAGGGTTTTACCTATTCGAGAGAGCCCGAACCTGGGTAAATCGCTGTCTCTACGTTCCCTGTTACTCATTGATTCCTAGATCCACAGTTCGGACCCCCTACCCGAGATCTGCCGGTTTTGGTAGCGACAATGGTCTTGAATTTGCTTCTCTACATCATGCCATCTTGCTTAAGGCGTTACTCTGTTTTTATTAACTTAATACTCTAGATGCATGCTAGATAGCGGTCGATGAGTGGAGTAATAGTAGTAGATGCAGGCAGGAGTCGGTCTACTTGTCTCGGACGTGATGCCTATATACATGATCGTTGCCATGAATCCGTCATAATTATTTATTATTATGTCAATTGCCCAACAGTAATTTGTTTACCCACCGTATGTTTCTGTGCTCGAGAGAGAAGCCTCTAGTGAAAACTATGGCCCCGGGGTCTATCTTTATCATATTAAAAACCTAAAAATACCTTGCTGCAATTTATTTACTTTTATTTTAATTAGTAGTTTAGTTTATCTATTTACCTCGATAAGATTTAATCCTTGCAAGTAACCGCTAAGAGGATTGAGAACCCTCTTATTTGCGTTGGGTGCAAGTGTTTGCTATTGTGTGTGCAGGTGCGCTTAACGGAATTTTGCTTGGTTCTCCTACTGGATTGATAACCTTGGCTCTTAATTGAGGGAAATACTTATCTCTACTGTACTACATCATCCTCTCCTCTTCGGGGAAATACCAACGCAGACTACAAGTAGCACGCCGCCACCGCCATATGTCTTCTATTTGCTTGCATCTTCGCTTGCTAAAAATCTATTTATATGGATCCTCATCCACTTGCTAATCTTTTCAAAAAATCCAATTATGATGAACCAATTGCTAGTGAGTTGAGTGCTCTAGATTATTTATATGAAGTTTTGCTTGAAAATCGTGAATTTGAAAATTGTGATGAAGTGTTAAAAGAAGAATTTTATAAAGTGATTCATGATAGCTCCATGAATGAAAAGCATGATTGCAATGATTTTATTATAAATTTTATTAATGTCAATTGTGTTAATGATATGCAAAACTACAAGCATGGGGATGATGATTTTGTTATGTCCACTACTCATTGTAATGATCATGATTGGGGTGATGCTTCTTATGATCTTCAAAATTTATTTAAGCCTCATGATGAATATGTTATTGATAATAATGTTTGCAATAATATTGAAAGTGGGTTTGGAAGAGTGTCAACTTTAGGTAAAAAGAATCCCACATATTCGGAGAGTGTTCAATCTTATGCAATTTTTGATAAAAGTGGGTTTGGAGAGGTCATTACTTTAGTTGATGTTAATCCCACTATCTTGGAAGATTATAAAACTTTTATGCATAGGGATCATGAAGAGAATATTTTATATGATAGCTATATTGTTGAATTTGACTATGATCCTACATGTAATTATTATGAGAGAGGAAATTATGGTTGTAGAAATTTTCATGTTACTCAATTACCTCTCTTGAAGTTCAATTTTTTAATGATTCGTTCTTCTTCCTTGCATATGCTAGATACTTCTTGTCTTGATAAATTGTGTGCTTATAAAATGCCTATGCATAGGAAGTATGTTAGACTTAAATATGTTTCTTACATGCTATATGATGCTCTCTTTGTGCTTCAATTCTTATCTTTCTTGTGAGCATCATTAAAATCTCGAAGCCTATCTTAATGGCTATAAAGAAAGAGCTTGTTGGGAGGCAACCCAATGAATAAAATAAAATTTTGCTTTTACATTCTGTTTTGGAGTGTTTGCACAATTATAGCTTCTGTTATGATTGTGTTTTTATGTTTTAATTAGTGTTTGTGCCAAGTAATGCCTTTGGGAAGATGTTGATGATAGTATAATTGATGCTGTTTGGAAAATAGAAAGTTTTGCTTCCAGTACTGGAATTTTAATTCTGTACTGGAGCGTCAGAAAAATCTGAAATTTTTATAAAGTATTGGTATATGAATTTTTTACGTTGTCCTAATGTTTCAGAATTTTTGGAGTTACAGAAGTATGGATTTTAAATAGATCTTTACAGACTGTTCTGTTTTAGACAGATTCTGTTTTTGTTGCATAGTTTGCTTATTTTGATGAATCTATGGATCGTATCGGGGGGTATGAGTCATGGAGAAGTTGGAGTACAGTAGCATTATGCCAATATTAAATATGAATCAATTTACTACAGTACCTAAAGTTTAAGATTTGTTTGTTATACTAATGGATCTCACGAGGTTTCTGTTGAGTTTTGTGTGCTGAAGTTTTCAAGTTTTGGGTGAGACTACGATGGATAAAGGAATAAGGAGCGGCAAGAGCCTAAGCTTGGGATGCCCAAGGCACCCCAAGGTAATATTCAAGGAATACTCAAGCGTCTAAGCTTGGGGATGCCCCGGAAGGCATCCCCTCTTTCGTCTACAATCTATCGGTAACTCACTTGGAGCTATATTTTTATTCATCACATGATATGTGTTTTACTTGGAGCGTCTTGTGAAATAGTTTGCTTGCTGTTGTTAGCTTTTTAGTTTGTCACAATTATCTTTGCTGAACACACCTTTTTGAGAGGGACACACATTATTCGTGATTTGTTAGAATACTCTATGTGCTTCACTTATATCTTTTGAGCTAGGCAGTTGCTCTAGTGCTTCACTTATATCTTTTAGAGCACGGCGGTGGTTATATTTTAAAGAAATAGTTGCACTCTCATGCTTCACTTATATCTTTTTGAGAGTATCATTATAGCAATGGTAATATGCACGGGTTATGAATTTGGTCCTGATATGATAGGTATTCAAGAGGGATATAATAACAACTTTCATGTAGATCACTGAATATGATAAATTTGATTCCTTGCAATAGTTTTGCGATATTAAGATGGTAATATGTGGGAGGTATTAGTAGATAATTGTGGTTTAGTAAGAATAATTGTGTTAAGGTTTGTGATTCCCGAAGCTTGCACGTATGATCTGTCGTTATGCTAAGAAGTTGGAGCATGATTTATTATTGATTGTCTTCCTTTGTGTGGCGGTCGGGGGCACGCGATGGTTAACTCCTACCAACCTCCCCCCTAGGGGCATGCGTAGTAGTACTTTGCTTCGAGGGCTAATAAACTTTTGCAATAAGTATGTGAGTTCTTTATGACTAATGTGAGTCCATGGATTATACGCACTTTCACCTCTCCGCAATTTTCTAGCCTCTTCGGTACCGTGCATTGCCCTTTCTCACATCAAGAGTTGGTGCAAACTTCGCCGGTGCATCCAAACCCCGTGATATGATACGCTCTATCACACATAAGCCTCCTTATATCTTCCTCAAAACAGCCACCATACCTACCTATCATGGCATTTCCATAGCCATTCCGAGATATATTGCCAGGCAACTTCCACCATTCCATTTTTATGACATACATCATCATTGTCATATTGCTTTGCATGATCATATAGCTGACATAGTATTTGTGGCTCAGCCACCATTCATCATTGTTATACATGTTACGCTAGCATCATTGCACATCCTGGTACACTGCCAGAGGCATTCATATAGAGTCATATTCTTTTTCTAGTATCGAGTTGTAATGTTGAGTTGTATGTAAATAGAAGTGTGATGATCATCATTATTAGAGCATTGTCCCAGTGAGGTAAGAATGGTGGAGACTAATGAGTCCTCGAAAAAGTGGTGATGAGGTCCATGAGACCGTTCTAAAAACAAAAAAGAGAGGCGAAAAAGAGCCATGAAAAAAAAATGAGAGAAAAAGAGAGAAGGGGCAATGTTACTATCCTTTTTCCACACTTGTGCTTCAGAGTAGCACCATGTTTTTCATATAGAGAGTCTCCTATTTTGTCACTTTCATATACTAGTGGGAATTTTTCATTATAGAACTTCGCTTGTATATTCCGATGACGGGCTTCCTCAAATGCCTGAGGTCTTCATGAGCAAGCAAGTTGGATGCACACCCACTTAGTTTTCATGTTGAGCTTTCATACACTTATAGCTCTTAGTGCATCCGTTGCATGGCAATCCCTACTCCTTGCATTGACATCAATTGATGGGCATCTTCATAGCCCGTTGATTAGCCTCATCGATGTGAGAGTTTCTCCATTTTTGACTCCTCTTATTTATCTCTACCACCACACTCTATTCCACCCATAGTGCTATATCCATGGCTTGCGCCCATGTATTGAGTAGGAGTTGAAAAAGCTGAAGCGCGTTAAAAAGTATGAACCAATTGCTTGGCTAAAACCGGGGTTGTGCATGATAAATATTTTGTGTTAAGAAGATGGAGCATGACAGGATTGTATGATTTTGTAGGGATAACGTTCTTTAGCATTTTTATTTTGAAAGACATGATTGTTTATTAGTATGCCCGAGTATTGATGTCTTTATATCAAACTATAGACTATTGCTTTGAATCATTTGGATCTTATTATTCATACCGTAAGAGAAAGATTACATGATGAAACATGATAGGTAGCATTCCACATCAAAAATTCTATTTTTATCATTTACCTACTCGAGGATGAGCAGGAATTAAGCTTGGCGATGCTTGATACGTCTCCAACGTATCTATAATTTTTGATTGTTCTATGCTATTATAGTATCAATCTTGGATGTTTTTATATGCAATTATATATCATTTTTTGGGACTAACCTATTAACCTAGTGCCCAGTGCCAGTTGCTGTTTTCTGCTTGTTTTTGGCTTTTTAGAGAAACGGTACAAAATGAAGTCCAAATGCCACGAAACTTTTTGGAGATTTTTTTCTGGACAAAAGAAACCTTGGAAGCTTCGGGAGGAGGCCAGAAGCCTCACGGAGGCTTCACAAGGCAACAGGGCGCGCCCCAGGGGGGTGCGCGCTGTGTTGCCTTGTGGGGCCCACGTGACTCCGTTTGATCTAATTCCACTTCTATAAATTCACAAATATTGGGAAACCATCAGAGGGCCAGAAGAAAAAAAAACCATTCCACCGCCGCAAGCCTCTGTTCTTCCGTGATCCCATCTGGAGACCTTTTCTGGTACTCTGCCGGAGGTGGAATCGATCACGGAGGGCTTCTACATCAACCTTGCTGCCCTTCCGATGATGCGTGAGTAGTTTACCACTGACCTACGGGTCCATAGCTAGTAGCTAGATGGCTTCTTCTCTCTCTTTGATCTTCAATACAATGTTCTCCTTAATGTTCTTGGAGTTCTATCCGATGTAATCTTCTTTTGTGGTTGTTTGTTGGGATCCGATGAATTGTGAGTTTATGATCAGATTATTCATGAGAAATATTTGAGTCTTCTCTGAACTCTTTTATGCATGATTGTTATAGCTTTGTATTTCTCTCTGATCTATCGATTTGGTTTGGCATACTAGATTGATTTATCTTGCAATGGGAGAGGTGCTTTGTGATGGGTCCAATCTTGCGATGCTCAAT
The DNA here is from genome assembly GCA_039707655.1 of Elymus sibiricus. Classification (NCBI taxonomy): domain Eukaryota; kingdom Viridiplantae; phylum Streptophyta; class Magnoliopsida; order Poales; family Poaceae; genus Elymus; species Elymus sibiricus. The sequence goes on from CM077668.1 coordinate 276,733,788, forward strand.
CCCAGTGACAGAAGGGGACATGACACGTATTTGTATTGTTGCCATTAATGATAAAAAGATGGGTTTTATTCATATTGCTTGAATTTGCTTCTCTACATCATGTCATCTTGCTTAAGGCATTACTCTGTTTTTATCAACTTAATACTCTAGATGCTTGCTGGATAGCGTTTGATGAGTGGAGTAATAGTAGTAGATGTAGGCAGGAGTCGGTCTACTTGTCTCGGATGTGATGCCTATATACATGATCATTGCCATGAATCCGTCATAATTATTTGCTATTCTGTCAATTGCCCAACAATAATTTGTTTACCCACCGTATGTTTCTGTGCTCGAGAGAGAAGCCTCTAGTGAAAACTATGCCCCCCCGGGGCTATCTTTATCATATTAAAAACCTAAAAATACCTTGCTGCAATTTATTTACTTTTATTTTAATTAGTAGTTTAGTTTATCTATTTACCTCGAAAAGATTAAATCCTTGCAAGTAACCGCTAAGAGGATTGACAACCCTCTTATTTGCGTTGGGTGCAAGTGTTTGCTCTTGTGTGTGCAGGTGCGCTTAACGGAATTTTGCTTGGTTCTCCTACTGGATTGATAACCTTGGCTCTTAATTGAGGGAAATACTTATCTCTACTGTACTACATCATCCTCTCCTCTTCGGGGAAATACCAACGCAGACTACAAGTAGCACGCCGCCACCGCCGCTCTTACTCCGCGGCTCCACGGCGACTATCTTGACACCGGCCACCCCGACTCGACATCGACCACAGCGTTCTTCGCATAGCTACCTCGACCACGGCTACACCACCCTACGCTCTCAGCTACATCGACAACGACACAAAGGGCTACCACCTTGCTTGAGCAACCTCGTCGGTTCCACTCCAGCCACGACTTCTGCGATGCATCGACCGTTACGACTGTGGGGGGGTGTCCGTCGGCTTACCTTCGGATTCTTCTCCAATCTCACCATCTGCGTCGCTACCGTTGTGACTACGGGGGGATGTGGAGTATTGTGATTATTAGAAAAATATAGGATAGTGTAGGATCTTATTCTACCTTTTCTTGTACTCCAAGTAGATCATTGTACTCCTATATATATGCCCACAAGGCTCAAGCAATACAATCGATTCCACCAATTCTCTCTATCCCTCTCTATCCCTTCTAACAACTTCGCATACGATTACTTTATTAAAGTCGTCAGTAGCGGGTCGCCCTATCGCAAACGTTTTCTGGGTCGTGTGGGAAGACCCCCCCTATCGCACACACAGGAAAGGCGACGGTTTAAAACTCCGTCACAGAAAGGGGGTAAAAACCGTTTCTATAGCACGTAACAGTACCAATGCACTATGGGCACTGAAAATATAACTCTCAAATCAGACTGCAGGAAACTGCATGCACGGCGATTGCCTTTTGGTGGATTATCACCCAGTGGTAGACTGCGAATTAGAACTACAAGATATGGATGCAGATTGCACTTACCTTGTTGTCCATGAGTAAACCCCAATATGGCGGGGGTGGGTAGGCAGCGCCAAAAACGTCGGCGTTAGTCGCTGCCGATAGTCGGCGATGCTAGGGTGAGATGCGAAAGCTGGTTCTGCCTGCAGGCGGCTGCAATCTACGATGACATCCGGCTGTGAGCTTGGGTATCTCAGCAGAGTTGTGAATAAGGAGGGGACTATGAGGTGCCATGCGAGCAAGGAAGAAGGGGCAGGGGTTTTCTCTCAATGTGATGAGAATGTTTGTATGGACTTGGCCCACATGGCATCGAGCGTATGGTTCTATGGCCCAGTTGTCAGTGAATGAATTGGAGCTAAAATATAGCTCAAAAAATTAGTGTTGCGGCGGCTTCGAACCAGCTACCTTCATCTGCTGAGTTTATCTGCGTGGCTAGTGTTGTAAAGCTACGGCATTGATAAATTTGTAGACACATAAGTATATAGCAGTATCTGGAAACTTTTAGTAGTAAAATTGTTTACGTTAACAATTCTTTTGCCTCTGTTTGAGTTTTTTTTGTTTAGGCCTTACATTTAGAGAACCATATGGCATTGGCGTCCTAATTCATGTATACACTACATAACACACTTACACATACAACTGAAGTTTCATAAAGCATCTAAATGTGCACACATAGAGTGGCACTTAAAGCTTTCCATAAGTTCACATAGTCTGGCACCTAAAACATCACAAAAGTTCAGTTGCATATCTTGCCACTTCAGACATAGCAGACACGAAACATACATTAACATAGTATTGTACATCACTAGTTCCATAAAAGAGCAGACATAATTCCTAGGGTTCAAGTAGCCTCCAGCATCGCCAGCCCCTACAGCACCCCTACAACAGCACCTGCAGCACCTCCAACATCTTCATCATCCTCATTCTCAAAAGCATTACGAGGAACATGCATTATGACAGTCCTGGTGATGCCATACAATTCTGGAGTACATGGCATCAGCTCTGAAACTTTGGTTGCCATCATTAGTGCTTCAGCTGAGGTGCCTTCTGCTAACTTGAGGTTGCAGCCATGAATCAAGGAAACAGAGGATTAGTTCTTAAATTTCACCAGAACAACATCCTTGATTTCATGATTAGCATTCTTGAAGTCCCAATGACCTAAAGTCTGATGGATAGCATATGCAACAGCAAATGCAGCTGAAAATACGCCGCTCCGGACAGTGAACATGGCTACATCCTTAACAAGACCATATTCCACATCCAACTGAACATTTGTGTCATACGCTATTCGAACAATTTCAGGGAACCGATCATACAACTGGAATGCAAATAAATATCATTTTACTGAAAACCACAAAGAAGTTCAGATTCAGTACATACTAATTCTAATCAGGGGAACCTAATCATCATCCATATTGCCCATGGACGAAATTGTGGGATACGCAGCACAATAGTAGGAAGAAATCCTGAAAGATTAGAACATAAATGTACCTCAGGATCCAAGAACCGACGACGCTTGCTTCCGTATTCTGCAACTTCATCGACTGCCCGCGCAGGCCTTTTTCCCTGACATGCATGTGAAACAGAAGATAATGAAAACGCAGAAATGTTCAGATTTGGGCGTTTAATTCATCCAAAAAAAATGAAAAACTAGCTAGCAAGCAGTACAAACAGCCTCACCTTCGCCTTCACAGCTTCACAGAGGGTCCCGCTGGGATCCATCATGCAGATTCGGATTCTGAAAGATCCGATGAAGCTCCATGTACTTCAAGAAGTCAAGAACAAGAGAGAGAATGGGGAAACTAGATGATAAATCGAGGGGCAGTTTTCTAATGGGATAGGGGAAGTGGGAGGAGCGGTGGTAACTGTTCTACACATTCCTTCTCGATGCGGTCAAAGCTTATGTGAGAAGGCAGAAGAGAAGGCAGGCGAATTAGGAGTCGTCGATCCTCTATCTGGCGGTACATAGTGTTTGAAGGAAGGTAAGTAGGCAGCGGCACAGAGGCCATACATCGTGCATCCAATGGCTACGGATCTAACTACATTGTTTATTTATTTTTTGTAATGAAAAATGAAGAGAAAACCGATTGTGTGCACGACTTGAAACTGCTATTCTTGCAAGGTGATTCAAAATGATCATGTCTTAGTAAACCCCAAGTCCACATCGTCACGTGGCAAGCTCAAATGTGAGGTAGAACTTGTGAGCATCAATGGAATAAGACATGATCCGTGCTCAATATTGTCCAGGTCACATGGAAAATGTAAAGATCCTTTCATCGCAAACCTCTCCCATCAAATCGTGAAATGGAAATAAAATCGCAATGGTGACCAAGTACAAGCAAATGAGATATGCGACGTGAGCGAGTGCACAATACATATACAATGTGGTTCCTACATCATGGAAACCCTGTGTGCCTGACTTTAAACTGCTATTCTTGCAAGGTGATTCAAAATAATCATGTCTTAGTAAACCCCGAGTCCACATCGTCACGTGGCAAGTTCAAATGTGAGGTCGAACGTGTGATCATCAATGGAATAAGACATGATCCGTGCTCAATATTGTCCATGTTATATGGAAAATGTAAAGGTTTGTTCATCGCAAACCTCTCCTGTCAAATCGTGAAATGGAAAGTAATCCCCAATGGTCACCAAGTACAAGAAAATGAGATATGCGACGTGAGCGAGTGCGCAATACATATACAATGTGGTTCCTACATCATGAAGACCTTGTGTGCCCGACTTTAAACTGCTATTCTCGCAAGGTGATTCAAAATAATCATGTCTTAGTAAACCCCGAGTCCACATCGTCATGTGGCAAGTTCAAATGTGAGCTCGAACTTGCGATCATCAATGGAATAAGACATGATTCGTGCTCAATATTGTCCATGCCACATGGAAAATGTAAAGGTTCGTTCATTGCAAACCTCTCTCGTCAAATCGTGCATCACATTGTGGTGGATCAAACCTATTCATAAGCAGACGTCAAACCAAACATTTGCAATTCATTGAGAGACTTTTTGACCTCTCCAATAGGGCCACAATAATACAACTTGACAAAGTGTACAATTTTTTGGCCAACAATTCCGCCGGATTGTTTTTCTCAATGAAAAATGGATAGAAAACCCGAATGGTTGTCACGTCTATTTCGTACAACAACTTGAATACTTACGACCGGCCCCAAATTGTCTTTCTCTGCACGACTCAAAAGAAAAAAAAAAGACTTTCCCTCCTAATTTTTGCTCCCACCAGTGTTTTTGTTCCCTCCACCGCTTTTGAATGGCGTGCTCAATTTCCAACACATACTCCTAAATACCCACGACTTGAATATCACCGCTCCCTCATCCCTCTCTTATCCCTCAGATCCGCCGCCCTCCTGTAGACCTATGGCTCCATCTTCGAACGTGATGGCCGGGACACTCCGTTGCGAGGAAGTCCGCAAATGTCCGCCGTCTACCCCAAAACCTTATCATACGCTACCAGGTCAGAAGTTGCTCTCCCGCCATCCCCACCCCACAACCCTATGTATGTTTGCGACACCCATCTTGATTTATACATGTGCTTCATTTTGGCCTCTTGATGTACTTGCACCTTGGAATTCTTCTAGATCAACTCAATTTTGTTGTAGGTATTATGGTCCGTACTGCGGTTCATTCAATCTAGGGATCTAGTTCACTTCACATGTTCTTATTAGGAAGATCCTAATTATTTGCTGATACTTTTGTATTTTAAGATTATTTGATAAATGAAACATAAGTATTCGCATCAATGATGAACATGGACGTGAATATTTGGTCTTTGATTCTCAGACAAAAGTATACGAGCAGGTACTGGCGGAAACAATGAAGGACAATGCTGCTCGGATATCTGCAGCATGAAGAAACACTGTGCTGGTACCATTGGTCCACCAGATTTCGCTTGTATAGCACATTCTTTTCTGCATGCTGGCGCGCAAACAGATGATGATTCAGAAAACAATTTAGAGGAGGAAGTTGATGTCTACGATGTTGACATGGATGAATATGTGCCTTCATCTTCAGATACAAAAAAGAATAAATGGACCCCCAGCTCTTTACAAGGTAAACTTCCTTTGCTGATTTGTCATGCATTTGTATTATGCAATTCTGCTATAACACATTCATTAAACTGCGCACTGCATATGTTTTAACTTTCATGGGTACTTGGTTTCTTCAGGGACAACTCGGAATTGACTTGAGGGATGAATTTGCGGAAGAATTTTGCACTGGAATTTTGCACAAAAGTGCTCAACACCGTAAATATAACTTTATGACCAAATGTTCTAACAAGGTCAGAAACTGTACATAATACTTCGGCTTTCTCTTGAGATTTCAGACTTATGCACTCCTTGTTATACTAAGTTTTGGCTTCATGTTGTAGGAATTTTCTGACAAGGGAAAAGCAAACATAGATGCTGTGGTGGTAAGCGGTACGGCTGGCAGTTCAAAATATGATACCCCTCATAGCTCTATGGTAAGAATTTAACTAAGTTATTGAAATCCTATATATTGTTGATTATTACATGATATGCAGTACTGATGCGAGTGTCCTTATTCCATAAGGCCAAAAACAGCAAGAAGAGAGCATCCAGTTCAGAGTTTTCTGGAAGCTCCCTCACCATCGAGAAGGATTCTAGTATGAGACAGATTGAAGAAGAAGCACCCGTAAGTAATTTATAATGTATTGGCTTCAAAAGTCTTGTGTGAGCCATCATAGTGTAATGTACTAACAGTGCACGAACAACGCTTTCAATCATGATGCAGACCACAAAGAGGGCATGTTTACAAGAAGTTCTGCCACAAGTACTTGACGTGCATAGTATTGAGGAAAAGAGCTCCTATGCCATGTTACTTTCAAGCTTTGGCATCTCATCACTTAATTCCTCCTCTGAACAATGCATTTGTGAGCTAGAAGCGAAGATCACAACACAAGCAATAGACACAAAACTGGCAAATGCCACATTTGTAGAAAATCTGAATGCCCTACTTAGTGCACAGATGCAAGAAATCGAAGAGCTCAAAAGGAAACAACAACTAGAAATAGAAGTTATCAAGATGGATAAGGAGAGAAAAATCGGAGGCTTTGAAAAAAAGCAATAAGAAATGGATGGAATTCTTAGTCATCTCTTAAGGAAGTCATCTCAGTCTTCGTAGGAGGCTGTGTCACAACCCATCAATCACTGATGGTGCACTACTGTTTGTCATGATGCCCTCTCTAGTGTCTTATTTCTAATGCTTGATAATATGTCATTTCGATGCTCATTTTAATATGTGGATCACTGTTGTGAGAAATGTGAAGTCCCATTGTTATTATAATAAAAGTTGTGATGGCAATGTTAATTTTCAAATTTTCTCTAATTCAAATTTGCCTACAAAATCAAAACATGCACAATTTGATGCTATAATAAAACATGTGATGGTACTGGTGACGGAAATCGAAACCGTCACCACAGTCGTGTCCTCACTTGGTAGCAGTCACGTCAGTACCGTTCGGACACACATGCAAGCAGCCACGTCAACACCGTCTGGACCCACATGTAAGCAGCCACGTCAGCATCTTCTGGGCCCATATGTCAGCAGCGTTGACCGGTCAAAACTGACGCCCGACTTATTACTAACGAGACCGTCGGCGATAAAACCCAAGGCGGACCCACATAGAAGTAGCCACGACAGCATCTGCTGGCCCCACTTGTCAGAATCTTTGATCGGTCAAACCGGTCGACCGATCACTAGTGACGGATTATCGTCGCCAAAAAGATCTTAGGCGACAGATTGGCCTATCATATGTGACATTCTGGGCCGTCACCGAAAACGTCCATCAGTGACAATTTTTGGTTCATCACCTAAGATACGATCTTGCGTGACGGAGGAAGTGGTACCGTCAAGATTTTATTTTTTTGACGGTGCTTCGGTGACGGTGGGGGTGACGGCCAAAAAACGTCGCCAGTACATTTTCCGTGACGAAAAATGATTTTACGTGACACAAGTGAAATGTCATAAAGCAGAGCAAATTTTGTAGTGTAATGAACTATACGTCCATCGTGATCTGTTCATGTCTCTATTTGTAGTTGTTGTTACATTTGTGATGCTGCTGTGCATGTTCTCCTGTTCATTTAGTATGCTAGGCTGTTGCATACTAATTACTATTCTAGTCATGAATTATCTATTGGAATTAATCACGAATTTGCCTAAAATTTCAACATATGCTCCCTAATTTTTAAGGCCCTGCAATCAATTGAGGTCTTAAATTTAGAATTGGGTCATCCGATTTTGACAGAGTCAACAATTTTCGAAGGAGTTCTCTCATTCAACTCTTTTAATTCACTATGATTCTTAATTTTGGAGCTTTTCCATTTGATTGAGATATTGAATTTTGGATTTGGGTCATGATTTTGACCAGGTCAACGATTTTCCAAATCAATCGGGAGCAACCAGCCTATAAACACATATCAATCCCTCGCACTCTCTCACCACCTAGAAAAAAGAAGCGTCAACATGTGATATTGTAGCACCAATATAGTACATGCAAACACGAATGTGAAATTTCCCCACATAAGTATTGGTTGATTAACAGATAACACAGAATCACACCGCGAAAGGCCCACCAAAACACTGCATTATAAATAAAAAGAAAAAAACATTTCATCATCTCCCCACTCGCCAAACCAAATACTCTCTCAGTTCCAAAATATAAGGTGCATTCGTTTTTTGAAAAGTCAATTTCTCTAACTTTGACCAAGTCCAGAGCCAAAAATATCGGCATCCACATAAATAAATATTAAATTCATTTCATGATGAATCTAATGATAAAACTTAATATTATGGATATTTATATATTTCTCTATAAATTTGGTCAAACTTAAATAGGTTTGATTTTTCAATAATATAAACTAACACACATTATATTTTGGAAAAGAAGGATTAAAAAATTATGAAAACCGAACAACACCCACGGCGCAGCAAAGCGCGTCCAACCTTCTACTCTATAGTAAACCAGAATAGTTGCCCTAGCCAGGTGGCTTAATATTTTATTTTATTTTATTGAAACTGGAGTCCAAAGGACTCAACCAATTTAAGTAAGAAGAAGTTAGTTGCCCGGTTAATTACGAAAAACCGATACAACACGCGCACACAGGGCATCGCTAGCCAACCTAGCTACACACAAGATCCACGCATGCCGCCGAAGAAAGGAACACCACCGAGGTTGTGCGCAAACTGTCATCATCATCATCTTCCTCGAGCAAGCGTCTCCGACTTCAGTGCATTCGTCTAACAATGACGCCTTGCCACAAAGAGCGCGCGAGACCTGCCGGTCTATGCCAAACAACCGGACACACGCGTCCATGGTAAGGTAGCTCCTAGTCCGAAGGCGAGCTACAACGAAGAAATAAGCAAGGTTGGCGTCGTGAAGGATCACCGAGCCAGACGACCCGCTACAAGTCACCGTCACCACCCGGGGCTCGCTACTGCAACTCGGACTCCTCGGCAACAAACAGGCCCACACGACGCCACAGACACGCCGAAGAGCAAACTACCAAAATTTTGATGAAACCCTGACCTCACTCCTCCCCATCAATGTTGACACACGAATTGCCGATGACCACCAACTCGAACCATGAGTCCCTCTGATAAGTCTCATCTCCAGGAAGATGCCACCAACAGAGGCGACACGAATCATAGCCATAACACTGCCATCGTAAATCCAGGAGACCCGGATCTGAGGTTTCCACACGAACAAGTCGAGCAGGATGGCTAAAACTACATCCCCAACACCTCCCACAAGGTAATGGTGCCCATAGGCACCACCTCAATGGCTCCATACAAAACTAGGAGCACGACTTTCACCAACAGACTTGAGGCCAAATCACATGAACGGTCTACCACCTAGCCACCATGTCATCGTCTTCAACGTCGGCAGGAGACCGGCAGGCATGACAAGAAAGAGCTCACATAGAAGATCTAGAGGCAAGGGAGGGCCTGGACAAAACCGTAACCTCGCCAAAACAATGCCTCGAGGCTACAACCGAGTCGCGTCGTGCATATCTCAATCGTCAGAAGCCGAAACCGCAGGAGCAAAAAGGAGCCACCGCAATCGCCTGGCCTCGACCCATCATTGGATGTTGCGAGGTCATCGCCGAAGCCATGCCTACTCGCCACGCTGCCTAGATAGTTGTCCTACCGGCGGAGGAGTCACCGCTGTCATAGAACCTGTTTCCTAGACCATCACTATCCCGAGCGGGTGTGAAGGCGCCACAAGAGCATGCTCCTCTAGCACCGTCCATGGCACAAGCTTAGCCCGACCGTATCCTCTGGCGGTGGCAAGGGGTTCTGGAGGGTACGGAGTGTTGCATCATGTGGTCGCTAGGTTTCCTCATGCCGCCCGTGAGAGTGGGGATCGGGTGTATGTTGTTTGCTGGCTTATATATAATAACTTAAGTGACTAGTATGGACTCATTTTGATTGATATATAAAACAAGAGCAACCTATGTGATCTTGTGTTAGAGAAACTATAGCGGAGTTGCCATACCCGCAGCCTCCATAACTCATATGGAGAAAGCCCCATAATTGTTTGGAGGCTGCGAAGGTTGTGCACAAACTTAGAATTGCCATAATGCGACCTCTATGAAAATTTCTGTTGTTTTCTCCTATCTACTCTACTACTCCAATTTGGATGAACAATTCAACAAAAATTATTACAAACCATTAATCGAATACAACAAATAATACAATGAAAAAAATCAACTAAAAATAAATGAATTTCATAGTAAATAAATAAATGAGTTTTAAAGAAATATAAATGGGGTATCTCCAAGCTAGCCACCAATAATGCTTAATAAGATCTTCACTGAACTGATCATGGGAAGCCCGGTATTCAATCTTTCGGTATGCCTCTTGAATGCAGTTTGTGCGCCTGCGAGGCTTGGCAATTGTGCCAACATTTTCATATCCATGGGGCTTGGCATACCCTATTGTCCTCGATGATCGTGTTGTGTAGGATCACACAACATGTCATGATCTTTAGCAAGACATATGTGTTCAAGAAATGAGCAAGACCGCAGAAAATTGCAAACCTAGCTTGCAGCACTCCAAATGCTCTCTTAATGCCCTTCCCCATTGCTTCTTGCATCTTTGCGAAAATGCTTAAGTTTTCTGGTTTCGGGATTAGAAATTATCTTCACAAATGTTGATCTTGATGGGGAACGTTGCAAGAAAATCAAAAAAAATCCTACGAAACACCCAAGATCGAATGTAGGAGATGCAAAGCAACGAGAGGGGAGTGTGTCTACATACCCTTGTAGACTGAAAGCGTTAGCGTCGTAACGCGGTTGATGTAGTCGTACTCTTCACCATCCAATCGCGATCCAATCCGATCTAGTGCCGAACGGACATCACCTCCGAGATTAGCACACATTTAGCTCGATGACGTCCTCTCCTTTTTGATCCAGCAAGAGAGGGGGAGGAGGTAGATGAGATTGGAACCAGCATGGCGGTATGGTGGTGGTGGCAGCAGCGGAATTCCGGCAGGACTTCTCCAAGCGCGTACGGGAGGAAATGTGGGAGGAGTTGGGAGCGACGGAGGGCAAGGGTGGAGACGTGTGGCTGCCCTCCCATCCCCCACTATATGTAGGGGCAAGGGGGAATGGGGCGGCGGCCCTAGCCCCTCCTCCAAGGAGGGGGCGGCGGCCCTAGGGGTGTGGCTTGCCCCCCAAGTCAAGGGGGACGCCCCCATCTAGGGTTCCCACCAACCCTAGGCGCATGGGCCAAGGTGGGGAAGTGGCGCCCAGCCCACCAGGGGCTGGTGTGCCCCCTTTGCTGCCCATGTGGCCCTCCGGGGCAGGTGGGACCCCCCCGGTGGACCTCCGGAACCATTTCAGCATTCCCGATACAATACCGGCAAATCCTAAAATCTTTCCGGTGACCAAAATAGGACTTTCTATATATGAATCTTTACCTCCGGACCATTCCGGAGCTCCTCGTGAAATCCTGGATCCCATCCGGGACTCCGAACAACCTTCAAACTTTCCACTGTTAATATCTCATTACTACCCTAGCACTATCGAACGTTAAGCGTGTGACCCTACGGGTTCGGGAACATGTAGACATGACCGAGACACTTCTCGGGTCAATAATCAATAGCGGGATCTGGATACCCATATTGATTCCCACATGTCCAACGAAGATCTTTATCGGTTGAACCACGATGTCGAGGATTCAGTTAATCCCGTATGCAATTCCCTTTGTCCGGCGATATGTTACTTGCCCAAGATTCGATCGTCGGTATCTCCATACCTAGTTCAATCTCGTTACCGGCAAGTCTCTTTACTTGTTCTGTAATACAAGATCCCATGGCTAACTCATTATCCACATTGCTTGCATGCTCTTTACGATGTTGTATTATCGAGAGGGCCCAGAGATATCTCTCCGTCATACGGAGTGACAAATCCCAGTCTCGATCCGTGCCAACCCAACAAACACCTTCGGATATACCTGTAGAGCACCTTTATGATCACCCAGTTATGAAGTGACGTTTGGATAGACACTAAGTATTCCTCCGGTGTCAGGGAGTTGCACGATCTCATGGTTTAAGGAACAGATACTTGACATGAAGAAAGCTGTAGCAAATAAACTAAACGATCTGATGCTAAGCTTACGGTTGGGTCTTGTCCATCACATCATTCTCCTAATGATGTGATCCCATTATCAAATGACAACGCATGTCTATGGTCAGGAAACCATAACCATCTTTGATCAACGAGCTAGCCTAGTAGAGGCTTAATAGGGACACGGTGTAGTTTATGTATTCACACATGTATTTAAGTTTCCGGACAATAAAATTCTAGCATGAATAATAAACATTTATCATGAACAAGGAAATATGATAATAACCAATTTATTATTGCCTCTAGGGCATATTTCCAACAGTCTCCCACTTGCACTAGAGTCAATAATCTAGTTTACATTGTAATGAATCTAACACCCATGGAGTCCTGGTGCTGATCATGTTTTGCTCGCGGAAGAGGTTTAGTCAACGGGTCTGCCACATTCAGATCTGTATGTACTTTGCAAAGTTCTATGTCTCCATCCTTAATGTAATTACGAATGGAGTTGAAACGGCGCTTGATGTGCTTTGTCGTCTTGTGAAACCTGGGCTCCTTGGCAATGGCAATAGCACCAGTGTTGTCACAAAACATAGTCATTGGATCCGATGCACTAGGTACTACTCCTAGATCGGATATGAACTCCTTCATCCAGACTCCTTCTTGTGTTGCTTCCGAAGCAGCTATATATTCCGCTGCACATGTAGATCCCGCTATGATGCATTGCTTGGAACTGCACCAACTGACTACTCCAGCATTCAATATAAATACGTATCCGGTTTGAGACTTAGAGTCATCCGGATCTGTGTCAAAGCTAGCATCGACGTAACCCTTTACGACGAGCTCTTCGTCACCTCCATAAACGAGAAACATATCCTTAGTCCTCTTCAGGTACTTAAGGATATTCTTGACCGCTGTCCAGTGATCTACTCCTGGATCACTTTGGTACCTTCCTGCTATTCTTATGGCAAGGCACACATCAGGTCTGGTACACAACATGGCATACATTATAGAGCCTATGGTTGAGGCATAGGGGATGACCTTCATCCTTTCTCTTTCTTCTGCCGTGGTCGGGCTTTGAGTCTTACTCAACTTCACACCTTACAACACAGGCAAGAACCCTTTCTTTGACTGGTCCATTTTGAACTTCAAAATCTTGTCAAGGTATGTGCTCTGTGAAAGTCCTATCAAGCGTCTTGATCTATCTCTATAGATCTTGATGCCCAATATGTAAGCAGCTTCACCCAGGTCTTTCATTGAAAAACTCTTGTTCAAATAACCCTTTATGCTTTCCAGAAATTCTATATCATTTCCAATCAACAATATGTCATCCACATTGATATTTCTCCAACATAACTATAATTTATGAAGTATTCATGCCATGTTTACAACAATTTTATATGGTTTTGGTATGATTTGGTTAGAACTAACCTGGACTGACGCTGTTTTCAGCAAAACTACCGTGGTGTTGTTTTTTGTGCAGAAATAAAAGTTCTCGGTATTGGCTGAAAATTTATGGTGATTTTTTATGGACCAAAAGAGACCCCCGAAGCTTCAAGGAAGGACCACAAGCCTCACGAGGAAGTGACAAGCCTGGAGGGCGCGGGTCCCCCCTGGGCGCGCAGAGCAGGCTTGTCGCTCCCTCGTGGCCCCCCTTGACGTGAAACCAACGCTAAAAATTCCTATAAATACCAAAAACCCCAGAAAGAAACCTAGAACTTCGACGCCACCGCCGCAAGCCTCTGTACCAAAGAAAACCCATCTGGAGCTCCGTTCCAGCACTCTGCCGAAGGGGGGAATCATCACCAGAGGCCATCTTCATCATCCCGACGGTCTCCATGACGAGGAGGGAGTAGTTCACCCTCGGGGCTGAGGGTATGTACCAGTAGCTATGTGTTTGATCTCTCTCTCTCTCTCGTGTCCTTGATTTGGCACGATCTTGATGTACCACGAGCTTTGTTAATATAGTTGGATCATATGGTGTTTCTTCCCTCTCTATCTTCTTGTGATGAATTGAGTCTTTCCCTTTGAGGTTTTGTTATTGTCGGATTGAATATTTCAGATTTGAGAACACTTGATGTATGTTTTTCATGTGAATACCCGTGGTGACAATGGGGTATTCAATTGATTCACTTGATTTATGTTTTGGTAGTCAACTCGCGGATTCCCGTGACCTTGGGGTGATCTAGGCATAGGGGTTGGTTGCACGTTTTCATTATCTTTTCTCTGATAAGAAACTTTGGGGTGCTCTTTGAAGTTCCTTATGTGGATTGAATATTATGAATTTGCAGTTGTTTGATGCATATCAAATAATCCACTCACGGATACTTGTGGTGACATTAGAGTATCTAGGTGACATTAGAGTTCGTTGATGTGTATCATATGGTGTTATTTTAGTACGAACTCTAAGGTTGTTTGTGACAATTATAAGGATGGCTCAATAGATTGATCGGAAAGGATAACTTTGAGGTGGTTTCGTACCCTACAACAATTTCTTTCTTATGTTCTCCGCTAATAGGAACTTTGGAGTGATTCTTTGTCGCACGTTGAGGGATTGTTATATGATTCAACTATGTTAGCACTGTTGAGAGATTGCACTAGTGAAAGTATGAACCCTAGGCCTTGTTTCTAAGCATTGCAATACCGTTTGTGCTCACTTTTATCACTTGCTACCTTGCTGTTTTTATATTCAGATTACAAAAACCTATATCTACTATCCATACTACACTTGTATCACCATCTCTTCGCCGAACTAGTGCACCTATACAATTTACCATTGTATTGGGTGTGTTGGGGACACAAGAGATTTCTTGTATTTGATTGGAGGGTTGTTTGAAAGAGACCATCTTCATCCTATGCCTCCCATGGATTGATAAACCTTAGGTCATCCACTTGAGGAAAATTTGCTACTGTCCTACAAAACTCTGCACTTGGAGGCCCAACAACGTCTACAAGAATAAAAGTTGCGTAGTAGACATCAAGCTCTTTTTTGGCACCGTTGCCGGGGAGGTGAGTGCTTGAAGGTATATCTTTAGATCTTGCAATTGAATCTTTTAGTTTCTTGTTTATCACTAGTTTGGTTTCATAAAAGAAAACTACAAAAAAATGGAATTGAGGTTGCCTCAAATGCTTTACCTTTATAATGTCTTTCTTGAAAACGATGGATCGGAAAATTGTGCCAAAGTGTTAGAAGAAGAATTCAATAAAATGTTTGGCATAAAATCTCTGAATGATGAGCATGATTGCAATGTTGTTACTATGCTTTCTATGAATATCCATGATGCTAATGATATGAAAAGCCATAAGCTTGGGGATACTATGTTTGATGAAGATGATCTTTTTAGTCCCCCTAGTTTTGGTGAGCAAATTTATTATGATGATTGCATGCCTCCTATTTATGATGATTATATTGATGAAAGTGGGTTTTGAAGAGTGTCAACTCTAGGTACTAATGATCCCACTATTTTGGAGGGTGTTGAATCTTTTGGTAATAATTATGAAAGTGGATTTGGAGAGGTCATAACTTTATTTAAAGATGATTCCACTATTTCGGAAGAGGTTTCAATTGATTATGACAACAAAGTTGCTATCTATGATGATTATTGTGATGACATGTACGTTATAAAGAATAATGATTGCCATGAAACTTGTCATCATGATTTTAATGTTCAATTTGGTTATGACAATCAAGTATCTCATGATAGTTATTTTGTTGAATTTACTCCCACTATTATGAATGAGAAGAAATTTGGTTATGTGGAGAGTAATAAAATTTCTATGCTTGTAGATCATGAAAAGAATGCTTTATGTGATAGCTATATTTTTTAATTCATTCATGATGCTACTGAAAATTATTATGAGAGAGGATCATATGCTTGTAGGTGTTGAAATAATATCAAGTTTCCTCTCTATGTGTTGAAAGTTTTGAAGTCATGCTTGTTTTGCCTTCCTATGCTAGTTGATTCTTGCTCCCATAAATTATTTGCTCACAAAATCCCTATGCATAGGAAGTGGGTTAGGCTTAAATTTGCTTGTCATATGATTCATGATGATCTCTTTATGTTTCAATTCTTTATTCTTATGCGAGCATTATTGAAATCATCATGCCTAGCTAAAAGGCATTAAAGAAAAGCGCTTGTTGGGAGACAACCCAATATTTATACCTACTGTTTTTATTGTGTTCACATGATTAAGATACTATAGTAATCATGTTTCATATGTTTTCTTTCAATAATGTGCCAAGTAAAACCTTTGGGATAGTGTGGATGCTTGTTGATTTAATTCTGTGCAAAAACAGAAACTTTTGTGTCCAGTGATGGAATTTATATTCTGTACTGGAGCGTGAGAAAATTCTGAAATTTTTACAGAGTATTGGGTTACAAATGCTTTACGTTTTCCTAGTTTTTCAGAATTTTTGGAGGTACATAAGTTTAGTTTTTAAATCGCTCACTACATGCTTCTCTTTTTTTGACAGATTCTGTTTTTATTGCATAGTTTGCTTGTTTTAGTGTTTCCATAGCTTATATTGAGTAATATAAATTGTGGAAATGATATAATACAGTAGGTATTATGTGAGAACAATTATGAATCTTGTCTTGACAGTACCTAAGTGGATGATTTATTTTTATCATACTAACCTATCTCACGGAGTTCCGTTAAGTTTTATGTGATTGAAGTTTTCAAGTTTTGGGTGAGATAACGATATGAGGAGAATAAGGAGCGAGAAGACACTAAGCTTGGGGATGCCCAAGGCACCCCAAGGTAATATTCAAGGAAGACCCAAGCGTCTAAGCTTGGGGATGCCCCGGAAGGCATCCCCTCTTTCGTCTTCAACACTATCGGTAACCTCACTTCCAGCTGTATTTTTATTCGTCACATGATATGTGTTTTGCTTGGAGCATCATTTATTTTGTTGATATTTGCTTGCTGTTATTAATAATCATGTTTTGTATCTTTTATTTCAATAAAATGCCAATTATAGCCTTTACCATGCTCAGTTTGCAAGTTTATGTGTTGCTGTTTGAAAACAGAAAGTTTTCTGTTATGTCCTGAATTTTTGTGAATTTTCAGAACATGATAAAAATCTGAAATTTTTACACAGTAATTATGCACGAGTTCTATGTCACGTGGTAATTTTTAAGAATTTTTGGAGTTAGGGAAGTATGAATTTTAAATCCCCCTTTAGAGACTGTTCTGTTTTGGCAGATTTCGATTATGGTTGCATTGTTTGCATATGTTTGCTTGTTTAATATTTCTATTTGTGGATAGGCGTATTAAATATGCAGAGGCATTTAGTATTCAATTTTTAATTATAATTTTAGTGATTTGTTACAGTAGAGAATGTTAAGGTTTTGAGTTGATTTGTACTAACTTATCTCACGAGTTCTTGTTGAGTTTTGTGTGGATGAAGTTTTTAAGATTTAGGAGAAGCCACGATATGAGAGGAATTAAGAAGACACGAGAGCTCAAGCTTGGGGATGCCCCGGTAGGCATCCCACCTTTCTTCATCAACACCTATCGGTTAGCCTAAGTTTTTACTTGTTCACATGATATGTGCTATTCTTGGAGTGTCCTTTTATTTTCATTTTGCTTGCTGTTTTAATAAAATACTTGGATCTGAAATCTTTATTTGGAGAGAGTCTTCACATAGCTACTTATTTACTTAACTACTCATTGTTCTTCACTTAAATCTTTTGGAGTAGTTTGTCATTTACTCTTGTGCTTCACTTATATCCGTTGAGTAAATTGGTGAATGGATTGAATCTCATAAATCTGAAATTATATATGTTCCATATGCTTAGTAATATTTCACATTCGGTTTAGAAAGTAAAATCTATTGAAGTTTGACAATCACAATATTAGTCATACGAGCAATTCATGAAAGATAGTATACGGAAGAGAACTTTCACATACAAATATATTATCTTGGACATCTTTTATGATTGTGAATACCCATTAATTATTTTCAAATTTGAGCAAATTAGTTGAAGTTGGACAAGGAAGACAATGTAATGAGTTATGGTTGGGTATATTTGCATCGAAGTTATATTGTTATGGATCCTCTAACATGTGGTGCTTGTTTATAATCTTTTTCTAGCCTAAATTTCTGTACTAAGCGGGGATACTGCTTGTGCATCCAAAATCCTTGAGCCAAGTTTCTTCCATGAGTGTCCACCATACCTACCTATATACGGTATTACCCTACCGTTCCAAGTAAATTTGCATGTGCCACCTCTAATCATTCAAATAAGCATCTGTTTTCTGTGCCCGTACCGCTCATGAAGTGGCAGTGGGTGGTTAGTATCTTCCATGTTAAGCGAGTTATTCTCATGATGAGTGTTTATTCACTTGTCATTGCACGAGAGAGGGCGGTAATTGGGATGCCCAGTCCCGCAAAACAAAATAATTAAACAAACTCCCCAGGAAAGTTGATTGTATGGAGGGTACCCGAGGATTCGGCTAGCCATGGCTTGTGTTTGAATGGTTGAGGGGGAGTAAACTTTACCTTTCCGCTTGGGAACCGCCTATAATGTGTTTAGCATGGAAGATATTGAGAACTCTCGGTCGTGACATTGACAGGAAAGGCATGCCTCTCAAAATGTATTCATCTCTATTTTAAGCTATGAGCTCTGGCACCTCTGCAAATCCCTGTTTCCCTCGGCAAAGGGACATTCTATTTACTTTTATGTTATTTACTTTCATGTTATTTATTTTTGTTGAGTCAACTTCTTATTCCAACCTATTCTCTAGTTGGCAAGCATCACATGTGGTGGGGATAGATCCAGGCACATATATCCATTCAAATATATTTGATCATGATTTATTATTGTTGACAATTATCTCTATGATAAATGAGCTGGGAGGCGAAACATTAAGCCCCTATCTTTCTCTGTGTTCGATGGATGCCATTTGTTCTAAAAATATGCTTTGAGTACTAGCAATCATAGAAGACTATATGATAATTGAGTATGTGGAGCTCTTACTTAGACTCTGTTGAAGATAAGTTGAATTGCAATTGTTTGGTGACTAAGAACATAGGTTGTTAAGTTTCAAGAGAATGCATTGTTTGAACCATAACATGTGAATTGATTGTTACTTTATCATGATGAGTTTTATGAGAAAGAGTTGCTGTTATGATACTAGGAAAGGTGATTGCAATTATCATTGATCAAACTTATGCACTATGCTAGCATTCACACTTCATAAATTATTTCTTTTATCATTTACCTACTTGAGGACGAGCAGGAATTAAGCTTGGGGATGCTGATACGTCTCCAACGTATCTATAATTTATGAAGTATTCATGCCATGTTTACAACAATTTTATATGGTTTTGGTATGATTTGATTAGAACTAACCCAGACTGACGCTGTTTTCAGCAGAACTACCGTGGTGTTGTTTTTTATGCAGAAATAAAAGTTCTCGGAATTGGTTGAAAATTTATGGTGATTTTTTATGGACCAAAAGAGACCCCCAAAGCTTCGAGGAAGGACCAGAAGCCTCATGAGGAAGCGACAAGCCTGGAGGGTGCGGGTCCCCCCCTGGGCGCGCGGAGCAGGCTTGTCGCTCCCTCGTGGGCCCCCTTGACGTGAAACCAACGCCAAAAATTCCTATAAATACCAAAAACCCTAGAAAGAAACCTAGAAATTCGACGCCACCGCCGCAAGCCTCTGTACCAAAGAAAACCCATCTGGAGCTCCGTTCTGGCACTCTGCCGGAGGGGGGAATCATCATCGGAGGCCATCTTCATCATCCCGGCGGTCTCCATGATGAGGAGGGAGTAGTTCACCCTCGGGGCTGAGGGTATGTACCAGTAGCTATGTGTTTGATCTCTTTCTCTCTCTCTCTCTCTCTCTCTCTCTCTCTCTCTCTCTCTCGTGTTCTTGATTTGGCACAATCTTGATGTCCCGCGAGCTTTGTTAATATAGTTGGATCATGTGGTGTTTCTTCCCTCTCTATCTTCTTGTGATGAATTGAGTCTTTCCCTTTGAGGTTTCGTTATTGTCGGATTGAATATTTCATATTAGAGAACACTTGATGTATGTCTTGCATGTCGATACCCGTGGTGCCAATGGGGTATTCTATTGATTCACTTGATGTATGTTTTGGTAATCAACTCGCGGATTCCTATGACCTTGGGGTGATCTAGGCAAAGGGGTTGGTTGCACGTTTTCATTATCTTTTCTCCGATAAGAAACTTTGGGGTGCTCTTTGAAGTTCTTTGTGTGGATTGAATATTATGAATTTGAAGTTGTTTGATGCATATCGAATAATCAACTCACGGATACTTGTGGTGACATTGGAGTATCTAGGTGACATTAGAGTTGGTTGATGCGTATCATATGGTGTTATTTTAGTACGAACTCTAGGGCTGTTTGTGACACTTATAGGGATGGCTCAATAGATTGATCGGAAAGGATAACTTTGAGGTGGTTTCGTACCCTACAACAATTTCTTTCTTATGTTCTCCACTAATAGGAACTTTGGAGTGATTCTTTGTCGCACGTTGAGGGATTGTTATATGATTCAACTATGTTAGCATTGTTGAGAGATTGCACTAACCCTAGGCCTTGTTTCTAAACATTGCAATACCGTTTGTGCTCACTTTTATCACTTGCTACCTTGCTGTTTTTATATTTTCAGATTACAAAAACCTATATCTACTATCCATACTACACTTGTATCACCATCTTTTCGCCGAACTAGTGCACCTATACAATTTACCATTGTATTGGGTGTGTTGGGGACATAAGAGATTTCTTGTATTTGATTGCAGGGTTGTTTGAGAGAGACCATCTTCATCCTACGCCTCCCACGGATTGATAAACCTTAGGTCATCCACTTGAGGAAAATTTGCTACTGTCCTACAAAACTCTGCACTTGGAGGCCCAACAATGTCTACAAGAATAAAAGTTGCATAGTAGACATCACACATATAATATTAGAAATGCTACAGAGCTCCCACCCACTTTCTTGTAAATACAAGCTTCTTCGTAAGTTTGTATAAAACCAAAAGCTTTGATCAC
The DNA here is from genome assembly GCA_039707655.1 of Elymus sibiricus. Taxonomy (NCBI): domain Eukaryota; kingdom Viridiplantae; phylum Streptophyta; class Magnoliopsida; order Poales; family Poaceae; genus Elymus; species Elymus sibiricus. The sequence continues at coordinate 276,754,878 of CM077668.1, forward strand.
CTCATCAAAGCGTACATTCCAACTCCGAGATGCTTACACCAGTCCATAGATGGATCGCTGGAGCTTGCGTACTTTGTTAGCATCCTTAGGATCGACAAAACCTTCCGGTTGCATCATATACAACTCTTCCTTAAGAAACCCATTAAGGAACGTTGTTTAGACGTCCATTTGCCAGATCTCATAATCATAAAATGCGGCAATTGCTAACATAATTCTAACACACTTAAGCTTCGCTACGGGTGAGAAAGTCTCATCGTAGTCAACCCCTTGAATTTGTCGGAAACCTTTTGCGACAAGTCAAGCTTTATAGACGGTGACATTACCATCAGTGTCTGTCTTCTTCTTAAAAATCCATTTATTCTCAATGGCCTGCCGGTCATCGGGCAAGTCCACCAAAGTCAATACTTTGTTCTCATACATGGATCCTATCTCGGATTTCATGGCCTCAAGCCATTTGTTAGAATCCGGGCTCATCATTGCTTCTTCATAGTTCGTAGGTTCGCCGTTGTCCAACAACATGACTTCCAGGACGGGATTACCGTACCACTCTGGTGCGGAACGTACCCTGGTCGACCTACGAAGTTCAGTAGCAACTTGATTCAAAGTTTCATGCTCATCATCATTAGCTTCCTCTCCTTCTGGTGTAGACATCACGGGAACTTCTTTCTGTGATGCGCTACTTTCCAATTCGAGAGAAGGTACATTTACCTCATCAAGTTGTACTTTCCTCCCACTCACTTCTTTCGAGAGAAAATCCTCTAGAAAGGACCCATTCTTAGCAACAAAGATCTTGCCCTCGGATCTGTGGTAGAAGGTATACCCAATGGTCTCTTTTGGGTAACCTATGAAGACGCACTTCTCCGCTTTGGGTTCGAGCTTATTAGGCTGAAGCCTCTTGACATAAGCGTCGCATCCCCAAACTTTAAGAAATGACAGCTTAGGTTTCTTGCCAAACCATAACTCATACGGTGTTGATGACCCACAAGTATAGGGGATCAATCGTAGTCCTTTCGATAAGTAAGAGTGTCGAACCCAACAAGTAGCAGAAGGAAATGACAAGCAGTTTTCAGCAAGGTGTTTTCTGCAAGCACTGAAATTATCGGTAACGAGTAGTTTGATAGCCAGATAATTTCTAACAAGTGACAAGTAGTAATAGTAACAAAGAGTGCAGCAAGGTGGCCCAATCCTTTTTGTAGCAAAGGACAAGCCGAAATGATCTCTTATAATAAGCAAAGCGTTCTCGAGGACACATGGGAATTTCATCTAGTCACTTTCATCATGTTTGTTTGATTCGCGTTCGCTACTTTGATAATTTGATATGTGGGTGGACCGGTGCTTGGGTGCTGTTCTTACTTGAACAAGCCTCCCACTTATGATTACCCCCTCTCGCAAGCATCCTCAACTACGAAAGAAGAATTAAGATAACTCTAACCATAGCATTAAACATATGGATCCAAATCAGCACCTTACAGAATATCGCATAAACTAGGGTTTAAGCTTCTGTCACTCAAGCAACCCATCATCTAATTACTACTCCACAATGCATTCCCTTAGGCCCAAAGATGGTGAAGTGTCATGTAGTCGATGTTCACATGACACCACTAAGAGAATCAACAACATACATATCATCAAAATATCGAACAAATACCAAATTCACATGATTACTTATGACAAGACTTCTCCCATGTCCTCAAGAACAAAAGTAACTACTCACAAATCATATTCATGTCCAAGATCAGAGGGGTATTGAATAGCATAATAGATTTGAACATATAATCTTCCACCAAATAAACCAACTAGCATCAACTACAAGGTGTAATCAACACTACTAGCAACCCACAGGTACCAATCTGAGGTTTTGAGACAAAGATTGAATACAAGAGATGAACTAGGGTTTGAGATGAGATGGTGCTGGTGAAGATGTTGATGAAGATTGGTCCTCCCACGATGAGAGGATCGTTGGTGATGTCGATGGCGATGATTTCCCCCTCCCGGAGGGAAGTATCCCCGGCAGAATCTCTCCGCCGTAGAGCAAAAGTGCTCCTGCCCAAGTTCCGCCTCGAGACGGTAGCGCACCATCCCGAAAGTCTTCTCTCTATTTTTTCTAGGGCAAATGGACTTATATACCAGAAAATGGGGGCCAGAGGCTGGCCAGGGGCCCCACGAGCCACCAGGGCGCGCCTGGGGGTGGCGCGCCATGGTGCCTCGTGGGCACCTGGGTGGCCCCCTCTGGTACTTCTTGCTTCCAGTATTTTTTATTTATTCCCAAATAAATCTCCGTGAAATTTCAGCTCATTTGGAGATGTGCAGAATAGGTATCTCTGACATAGGTTTTTCAGGTCCAGAATTCCAGCTGCCGGCAATCTCCCTCCTTGTGTAAATCTTGCACATTAAGAGAGAAAAGGCATTAGAATTTCTTCACAAAGTGTTATATTGATTAAAAACACTATAAATAACAGTAGCAAAGCATGATGCAAAATGGACGTATCAACTCCCCCAAGCTTAGAACTCGCTTGTCCTCAAGCGAAAGCCGATATCGATAATCATGTCCACATGTTTAGAGAGAGAGAGGTGTCGATAAAAACAAAATACGGACATAGTAGCATCATGATCATTATTATAACAGCAATATTTATTATCATAAACTTCTCATGAGCAAGTAACAATTCACCACTACAATGAAGTATATGGCATAAACTTTCTTGAAAACTAACAAACTATGTTCTCAGTCAACAATGCAATTGCAATTCATCATATTTCCAGGAAGGGTCTCATGTAGGAGCTTTTTAGCAAGTCCACATACTCAACCATCATCTAGTCTTCTATGATTGCTAACACTCGCGACATATATATGGAGCAAAAAGTTTCAGCCAGACACATAGAAAGATAGGGGCTTGTAATTTCGCCTCCCAACTTATTCACCTCAAGGGTGATGTTAACAATAGTAACTCATGATCACTCATATCCAACTGGATATAGATGCCTAGATCTTTCCCCACCACATGATGCTTACAAAAGAGAAAAATAAAAAGGAAGTAGAGGAGAACACTATTGACTCTTGCATAAAAAATAAATACATAAAAGTAAAGGATAGGCCCTTCGCAGAGGGAAGCAGAGGTTGTCATGCGCTTTTTGTTGTTGGATGCACAAGCTCTTAATGCAAAGGAATGTCACTTTATATTGCCCCTTGTGATAGCAACCTTTATTATGCAGTCTGTCGCTTTTATTTCTTTACCATCACAAGTTCGTACAAAACTTATTTCCCTTACAATAAAAGTTCAAACATATTTAGAGGCAATATTTATTGCTTTTTGCACCGATGACAACTTACTTGAGGGATCTTATTCAATCCATAGGTAGATATAGTGGACTCTCATGACATGAAACTGGGTTTAAGGGTTTTGGATGCACAAGTAGTATCTCTACTTGGTGCGGATTTTTGGCTAGCAAAGATATTGGGCAAGCACCACATGTTGGAGGATCTATAACAATATAACTTCTATGTGAATATGAACAAACATATTTCATTACGTTGTCTTCCTTGTCCAACGTCAACAATTTGACAAAAAATACTTAATGGGGGCTCACAATCATAAAAGATGTCCAAGATTGTATATTTGCATGTGAATCTTCTCTTCCCTTATTAACCTTTTCATGAATTGCATCATTGACTAATGCTATGTTGTTTAACTTCCAATAAATTTTACCACTTATACTTTTCTTTATGTAATGTCATTACTTTCCATAAGATTAGCATATGATCTTTTTCATTATTCTCATTGCTTGAATTGGAACATGAAAGTAAAGAAGCAAAAACTCAAACTACTCTTTATTATATAACTCTCAACTCGATTACATAGATAGATAGATCACGAAGCTAACACTCGAAAATAGATCATACTAAACTTTTATTCAATTAGATCACGAAATAACTAAGGATCGAACTAAAAATAGGTAAAGATAATAAAAGTGATGGTGATACGATACCGGGGCACCTCCCCCAAGCTTGGCACAAGCCAAGGGGAGTGCCCATACCCATGTGCTCAAGTTTCCTTCTTCGGTGATGGTGGTGATGATGATGTGGCAAGCTTGTCCTTTAGCTGTAGCAGATACATCAATCTACGGTTGATGCTCCGAAGAGCGATGTTTTGCTCTTCAAACAAAATAACTTCACGAGTGAGAGATGTATTCTGAACAGAAACTATTTCAAAGACTCTTAAGGCTTCAATTATGGATGGGGAGAGATGATCATATAAGGGTTGAAGTATATCTCCCTTCTCTGCGGTCTCCTCTATGGGAATCGCTTGCCCTCCTTCTGGAGCCTAGGTTCCTTCAATTTCCTCGGCCTTGTCCTCCTTGACATCGTCTTCCTCTCCCGACGACCACTCGTAGTAAACCTCGCTGTAAGGGCGTTTGCCCGGCGATGGTTGCACAATACGGTGCTTGGTACGGAGCTTCTTGGGAGCCATGGCAATCTAGATCTGTCAGAAAAATAGCATGAAACAAGAACAGAGGAGATTTCTGCGATACGGTGGTCAAAACGTCCGAGAGTATATATAAAGATTTTTTATCTTGCAAAACAAGTAATCCAGGAGAAAACGGAGTCGGGAAGGCTCACGAGGGGCCCACGAGCCACCATGGAGCGCCTGGGGGGGTGGCGCGCCCTGGTGCCTCGTGGGCACCAGGTGGGTCCCTTCGGCTGTTTCTTATTTTTGTATTTTTTTTAATATTCCAAAACTGACAGAAAGTATTTTTATGGAATTTTTGGAGTCGGTTTACTTACCGTATCACGTACCTCTTCCTTTTCAGGATTCTGGAGTGTTCCGGAAGGTCTCTCTTATGTATTCCTCCGGTGTAATTGTTTCAATAATATTAGTTTCAACATTAATGGGAGTACCTGAAATATAGTGCTTAATTCTTTGCCCATTCACCACTCTCGGATTAGTGCCTTCGGAGTTGTTTATTTTGATGGCTCCGGAGCGATAAATTTCTTCGATGATATACGGTCCTTCCCATTTAGAGAGGAGTTTTCCTTCAAAGAATCTCAAACGAGAATTGTACAATAGAACTTGCTCACCCACTTTAAATTCCCGTTTTTGAATTCTTCTATCATGCCATCTTTTAACTTTTTCTTTAAACAATTTGGCATTTTCATAAGCTTGGGTTCTCCATTCATCTAATGAGCTAATATCAAATAACCTCTTTTCACCGGCAAGTTTAAAATCATAATTGAGTTCTTCAATTGCCCAATATGCTTTATGTTCTAACTCAAGAGGTAAATGACATGCTTTTCCATAAACCATTTTATAAGGAGACACCCATAGGATTTTTATAAGCAGTTCTATAAGCACAAAACGCATCGTCAAGTTTCTTAGACCAATTCTTTCTAGATCTATTGACGGTTTTTTGCAAAATTAATTTTATTTCTCTATTGCTCAATTCAACTTGACCACTAGTTTGAGGGTGATAGGGAGATGCAATTCTATGGTTGACATCATATTTAGCAAGCAATTTACGGAATGCACCATGAATAAAATGTGAACCACCATCAGTCATTAAATATCTAGGGACTCCGAACCTTGGGAAAATAACTTCTTTAAGCATTTTAATAGAGGTGTTATGATCAGCACTACTAGTTGGAATAGCTTCTACCCACTTAGTAACGTAATCAACAGCAACTAAAATATGAGTATACCCATTGGATTTAGGAAAAGATCCCATATAATCAAATCCCCGAACATCAAATGGTTCAATAGCAAGTGAATAATTCATAGGCATTTCCTGACGTCTACCAACATTACCAATTCTTTGACATTCATCACAAGATAGGACAAACTTATGAGCATCCTTGAAAAGAGTAGGCCAATAAAAACCAGATTGTAATACCTTGTGTGCAGTTCTGTCTCCCGCATGGTGTCCTCCGTAAGCCTCGGAATGACACTTCCGTAGGATTTGTTCCTGTTCATGCTCCGGTATACAATGTCTAATAATACCATCTACTCCTTCTTTATAAAGATGTGGGTCCTCCCAGAAGTAATGTCTTAAATCAAAGAAGAACTTTTTCTTTTGTTGGTATGTGAAACTAGGTGGTATAAATTTGGCAACAATATAATTAGCATAGTCCGCATACCATGGAGTATTACGAGAAGCATTTATAACAGCTAATTGTTCATCAGGAAAATCATCATTAATAGGTAGTGGGTCATCAAGAACATTTTTCCATTCTAGACAAATTATCTGCTACGGGAATCTCAGCTCCCTTTCTATCAATAATATGCAAGTCAAATTCTTATAGCAATAAAACCCACCTAATGAGTCTAGGTTTAGCATCTTTCTTTTCCATAAGATATTTAATAGCAGCATGATCGGTGTGAACAATTACTTTAGAATCAACTATGTAAGATCTGAATTTATCACATGCAAACACAACTGCTAGAAATTCTTTCTCAGTAGTAGCATAATTTCTTTGGGCACTGTCTAGAGTTTTACTAGCATAATGGATAACATTTAATTTCTTATCAACTCTCTGTCCTAGAACAGCACCAACAGCATAGTCACTAGCATCACACATAATTTCAAAAGGCAAGTTCCAATCAGGTGGTTGAACAATAGGTGTAGTGGTTAAGGCTTTCTTAAGTGTTTCAAAGGCTTCTAGACAATCATCATCAAAAACAAATGGAACATCTTTTTGCAAAAGATTGGTAAGAGGCCTAGAAATTTTAGAGAAGTCTTTAATAAATCTCCTATAGAAACCAGCATGACCAAGGAAACTTCTTATACCTTTAATATCTTTAGGACATGGCATTTTCTCAATAGCATCAACATTAGCTTTATCAACTTCAATACCTCTTTCAGAAATTTTATGCCCCAAGACAATGCCTTCATTCACCATAAAGTGGCACTTCTCCCAATTCAAGACAAGATTAGTTTCTTCACATCTCTGCAAAACTCGATCAAGGTTGCTTAAGCAATCATCAAAAGAAGTTCCATAAACGGAAAAATCATCCATGAAAACCTCAACAATCTTTTCACAAAAGTCAGAGAATATATCAGTCATACATCTTTGAAAGGTAGCAGGTGCATTGCATAAACCAAAAGGCATACGTCTATAAGCATAAGTTCCAAAAGGACAAGTAAAGGTGGTTTTCTCTTGATCGGGTTGTGATACGGGTATTTGAGAAAAACTAGAATAACCATCTAGGAAACAAAAGTGTGTATGCTTAGACAATCTTTCTAACATTTGATCAATAATAGGTAAGGGGTAATGATCTTTTCTAGTAGCTTTGTTTAATTTTCTAAAATCAATGACCATCCTATAACCAGTTACAATTCTTTGTGGAATGAGTTCATTTTTATCATTAGGAACAACGGTAATACCTCCTTTCTTAGGGACACAATGAATGGGACTTACCCGTCTACTATCATCTATGGGATAGATTATACCTGCTTCCAGAAGTTTTAATATTTCGGTTCTTACCACCTCTTTCATCTTAGGATTTAATCGTCATTAGTGGTCGACAACTGGTTTAGCATCAGGCTCCATATTAATGTTGTGCTGACATAGAGTGGGACTAATGCCCTTAAGATCATCAAGAGTATATATCCAATAACAGCTCGGTGCTTCCTTAGAGTTTTTAGTAATCTCTTTTCTTCATGCACTGAAAGGTTAGCACTAATAATAATAGGATATATCTAGTTTTCATCGAGGTAAGCAAATTTCAATGTATCAGGCAATTGCTTCAATTCAAATACAGGATCACCCTTAGGTGGAGGAGGGCCTCCAAGAGTTTCAACAGGCAAATTGTGTTTAAGGATAGGTGGTTGATCAAAGAACATCTTATCTATTTCATTTCTTTCATTCATATGCATATTGTTTTCATGGTCTAGCAAATATTGTTCTAACGGATCAGTAGGAGGTACGGCAATAGAAGCAAGACAAATAATTTCATCTTTACTAGGCAATTCTTTATTATGAGGTTGTCTACGAAACTTGGAGAAATTAAACTCATGAGAAATATCACCAAACTTAACTCGAACCTTTTCTTTAACACAATCAATTTCAGCATTAACGGTATTCAAGAAAGGTCTACCAAATATAATGTGACAAAAACTATATTGTTGTGAACCAAGTACTAAGAAATCAGTAGGGTATTTGATTTTGCCACACAAGACTTCAACATCTCTAACAATCCCAAGTGGTGTGATAGTATCTCTATTCGCTAGCTTAATAGTAACATCAATATCTTCAATCTCAACAGGTGCAATATCATGCATTACTTCTTGATATAAAGAAAATGGAATAGCACTCACACTAGCACCCATATCACACAAACCATGATAGCAATGATCTCCAATCTTAACAGAAACAACAGGCATGCCAACTACAGGCTTGTTCTTGTCTAACATATCTCGTTCATTTCTAACAGGTTTAGCAATTCTAGCAGCCTCATCACAAAAGTAAATAACATGTCCATCTATATTATCGACTAAGAGATCTTTAACCATAGCAACATCAGGTTCAACTTTAATTTGTTCAGAGGGTCTAGGTGCTCTAATATTACTTTTGTTAACCACAGTTGAAGCTTTAGAATGTTCCTTAATCCTAACAGGAAAAGGTGGTTTCTCAATATAAGCAGTAGGCACAACTGGATCAGCATGGTAGACAATTGTTTCTTCTTTAACACTAACGGGTTCCTCAATCTTTTCTTTAACAGGGGGATGATATTTAAACCACTTATCCTTAGGGAGATCAACATGAGTAGCAAATGATTCACAAAAGGAAGCTACTATCTCAGAGTCAAGTCCATATTTAGTGCTAAACTTATGAAAAGCATCGGTGGCCACAAAAGATTTAACACAATCAAACTCAAGTATTATACCTGACTCATTACCTTTGTCGAGTTCCCAATCTTCAGAGTTGCGTTTAATTCTTTCCAGAAGATCCCATCTGAACTCAATAGTTTTCTTCATAAAGGAGCCAGTCAAAGAAGAATCGAGCATAGTTTGATTCTCATCAGAAAGCCGAGCATAAAAATTATGTAAGATAATTTCTTTTGAGAGATCATGATTGGGGCATGTGTACATCATGTACTTAAGCCTCCCCCAAGCTTGAGCGATGCTTTCTCCTTCATGAGGCCAAAAATTATATATATAATTCCGATCACGATGAACCAAATGCATAGGATAAAATTTCTGATGGAATTCTAGTTTCAATCGGTTCCAGTCCCATGTATCAGTATCATCACATAGCCTATACCACATCAATGCCTTTCCCTCCAAAGATAAAGGGAATACTTTCTTCCTAACTCCATCTCCGGATAAACCTGCAAGCTTAAACAATCCACAAATTTCATCCACATAGATCAAGTGCATATCAGGATGTACCGTTCCATATCCTGCATAAGGATTAGCTAGCAGTTTCTCTATCATACCCGGAGGAATCTCATAATAAATATTTTCAGTAGGTGCAGTAGGTTGAGGAGCAACTATTTGTGTTTCCAGTCGAGGTGAAGATACCTCGAACAAACCCCTCAAAGGATTACTTTCCATAGTGACAAGTAACAGTAAATTTCAGCACGTAATATAAATGTTTCCTTACCAAATTCCGCTCACCAAAGGCGCTTCACTCCCCGGCAATGGGGCCAGAAAAAAAGTCTTGATGACCCACAAGTATAGGGGATCAATCGTAGTCCTTTTGATAAGTAAAAGTGTCGAACCCAACAAGGAGCAGAAGGAAATGACAAGCGGTTTTCAGCAAGGTGTTTTCTGCAAGCACTGAAATTATCGGTAACGAGTAGTTTGATAGCAAGATAATTTGTAACAAGTGACAAGTAGTAATAGTAACAAAGAGTGCAGCAAGGTGGCCCAATCCTTTTTGTAGCAAAGGACAAGCCGGAACGATCTCTTATAATAAGCAAAGCGTTCTCGAGGACACTTGAGAATTTCATCTAGTCACTTTCATCATGTTTGTTTGATTCGCGTTCGCTACTTTGATAATTTGATATGTGGGTGGTCCGGTGCTTGGGTGCTGTTCTTACTTGAACAAGCCTCCCACTTATGATTACCCCCTCTCGCAAGCATCCGCAACTACGAAAGAAAAATTAAGATAACTCTAACCATAGCATTAAACATATGGATCCAAATCAGCCCCTTACGGAATAGCGCATAAACTAGGGTTTAAGCTTCTATCACTCTAGCAACCCATCATCTAATTACTACTCCACAATGAATTCCCTTAGGCCCAAAGATGGTGAAGTGTCATGTAGTCGACATTCACATGACACCACTAAGAGAATCAACAACATACATATCATCAAAATATCGAACGAATACCAAATTCACATGATTACTTATGACAAGACTTCTCCCATGTCCTCAAGAACAAAAGTAACTACTCACAAATCATATTCATGTCCAAGATCATAGGGGTATTGAATAGCATAATAGATCTAAACATATAATCTTCCACCAAATAAACCAACTAGCATCAACTACAAGGTGTAATCAACACTACTAGCAACCCACAGGGACCAATCTGAGGTTTTGAGACAAAGATTGAATACAAGAGATGAACTAGGGTTTGATATGAGATGGTGCTGGTGAAGATGTTGATGAAGATTGGTCCTCCCATGATGAGAGGATCGTTGGTGATGTCGATGGCGACGATTTCCCCCTCCCGGAGGGAAGCACTACTAGGAGAAAGCTTATAGATAGAATTTTAGTAGTAGCGTTGGTTATGGGGCCAGCGCTACTGCTACTTAGTAGTAGCGCTGGGCGCTAACACGCGCTATAGGTACCAAAGTAGCAGTAGCATGGGGTGGCCGGACAGCGCTACTGCTAAGTTGTCCCACCGCCACCGGCCGGGGCTACCCTTAGTAGTAGCGGTGGCCCGAAACCAGCACTACTACTAAGATCCATAGCAGTAGCGCTTGTCGGTGGCCCACCGCTACCGCTATTTGTGCACGGGGCCAGAAGGTGGGCCCAGATTAGCAGTAGCGCTGGGCCACCGACACGCGCTACTGCTACGAATCTTAGCAGTAGCGCCGGTGAGATACGAGCGCTACTGCTACACGTAGCAGCCACCTTTTTCCCTCCTCTACCTCCCTCACTTGCTTCTTCCTTCTCCTACCTCTCTTCTCTCCCCATTAATGCCCTCATCCACCATCTCCTCCATTAATGGCTTCTTCTCTTCCTCACTTGAATTTATTTGTCTCTCCCTCCTTCTCTCTTTCCCCACTCATGCCTTTGTCTCACTAGCTAGCTTTCCCTCCCTCTCCACTAGTTAGGTAGAGTATCTCCTTCCAACTAGATCTACCATGCTAGCTAGCTAGCTTTCCCTCCCTCCTTCCACTACTTTCGATCCCTAGCTAGCTAGATAGCGGCAACGGCCATCTACCGTACTTGTGTGCTCGATCCCTCTCTCGGGACGATAGGTGAGTAAAAAGTTGTGCTTTGCAAGAATGAAAATATTTGTGTTTGCGCTATGATGGTGAGAATGTGCGTGTGGCATGAGTTGCCGCCTATGTGTATTTGTCGGATCGTGCGTGACATGAGTTGCTTATGTTTTGCCGAAATGTCGATTTATTTCCGTTTCGGCGAATTTCGGGCAAACTCTATATGTCCTATTTTTAGGGAAGGTCATGCCAAATTTTTGTATGACTTTGATGCATGCATGCATGGATGCATTTATAATCCTTTTGCTTATTAATTATACCACGCAGGCGATCATGAAGGTCAGTGGAACGCTGGTGGAAAGATGGTTGCGATCCGCGGTGCACGACATGTATGAAAATAATCGGAAGGAGATTTTCTGTCCGTGTCAAAGATGCAAAGGAGGAGTCTTGCTCGACCCCTTTAAGGAAGGCCGTTTGAAAGCGCACCTGCTCATGACTGGTTTCATGGATGGCTATACTCGGTGGATAAGTGAAGATGATGACGTCGATGGGGCAGCCAATGACGACATTGGACCAGACGAAGAGATGACCGATAATGGTGGCAGAGAAGAGGCCGGACATGGCGGTGGAGAAGAGGCCGGACATGGGGGCGGAGAAGAGGCCGGACATGGGGGCGGAGAAGTGGCCAGACATGGGGGCGGAGAAGTGGCCGGACATGACAGAGAAGACGCGGACACACCGGAGCATTCGTCGCTACTAAGTTCAGTCGTGCGGGACCCTCATTTTCAAGACCTGCTTCGCAAGAAGACGACTAACGACAGAGCTGCTTGTAGAGAGGAGGCCAAGCTGGAGCAACTGGAGGTAGACTCTCATACTCCATTGTATGATGGTTGCGATCCCGAGGTGACCCGCTTGAGTTTCACGCTCGAACTTCTAACGACAAAGGCTAAAAACAAATGGACCGACAGAAGCCTCGATGAGCTTCTCAAGTATCTAAAGAAGGTTCTTCCCGCGGGGAACCTGTGTCCTACTAGTGTCGATGAGGCCAAGAAGATCGTGTGCCCTCTTGATCTGCCGCACATTAGATACCATGCATGCATCAACGATTGCATCATTTATCGGAAGGAGCACGCGAAAAAAACAACTGTTCGGTGTGCAATGCTTCTCGATACAAGAAGGCCAGAAAGAAATCTCCCTAGAAAGTTGTATGGTACCTACCGATCACTCCCCGTCTGCAGCGTTATTTCATAGATCCTAAGGAAGCAAAGCTCATGCGCTGGCACGCGGAGAGGGTGAAGCCCGACGATGGAGATGATCCGAAGCTGAGACACCTTGCGGATGCAAGCCAGTGGAGAGCGTTCAACGCCGAATATCGATTTTTCACAGGTGATCCAAGGAACATCGTGCTTGGCGCGAGTACCGATGGCATGAATCCATTTGGCAACCAGAACACCAACCATAGCACATGGCCCGTGTTTGTATGGATGTACAACCTTCCCCCCTGGAAGTGCATGAAGACAAAGTACATACACATGAGCATGCTGATTCAAGGGCCGAAACAACCGGGAAATAATATTAATCTGTATCTGGGGCTACTTCAAGAGGAGTTAGACACGTTATGGAAAACACCAGCCAAGACATGGGACGCCAGCAAAGGCGGGTATTTCTATATGAGAGCCGCGCTGATGACGACGGTGCACGACTATCTCGGTTACGGATATGTCACAGGCCAGGTGTGCCACGGATATTGCGGATGCACGCGGTGCATGGATGATACAACGTCTCAGCAGCTAACGAAAGATGGCGGGTCTGGGAAAACCGTGTACATGGGGCATCGAAGATGGCTCGCGAAGGACGACTCGTGGAGAAACCGTGGAGATCTATTCAATGGTGAGGCTGAGCATCGAGGAACTCCACGTAAGAGGAGCGGCGCCGAAATCGATGAGCTATTGAAAAACTGGGAACAGTGCCCCGCGTCGGGAAAGATGAAAAAGGCGCCGGAGCCGCTGCTGAAGGTATGGAAAACGAGGTCTGTTTTCTGGGACTTGGAGTACTGGCCCAAACTCGACACGCCTCATTGCCTTGATCAAATGCATATCACGAAGAATGTCCTTGAGAGCTTGCTTGCAACACTGATGAACATGCCGGATAAGACCAAGGATGGGCCGAAGGCAAGAAGAGACTTGGAAGATTTGAACATCAGGGCAGATCTCCACATGCCGCCCCGTAAAAAGTCGGAGGAGACGGAGACGCGGGACCAGGGCAAAAAAGCCAACAAGAAGGAAGAGAATTATTGCCCTCCTTCTTTTACCTTAAGTCCGAAGGAGATCGATCAATTCTTCAACTGCCTTACCAGAATCAAAGTTAGTTCCGGTTACTGTGGGAAGATAAGCAGATTTCTAGACACCAAGAAGAAAAGGTTCAGCGGGATGAAGTCTCATGACTGTCATGTGATGATGACGCAGATACTTCCTGTTGCCCTTAGAGGGATAATGGACAAGCACGTCCGTGACACGCTTACTGGTCTCTGCAACTTTTTCGACGTTATCTCTCGAAAGTCGATCAGTGTGAAGCAGCTCCGAAGGCTACAGGAAGAGATCGTTGTGATACTAAATGAGCTTGAGATGTACTTCCCGCCCGCGTTCTTTGACGTCATGGTGCATCTGTGTGTCCACATTGTGGACGACATCATAGACCTCGGGCCGACATTTCTGCACAACATGATGCCGTTCGAGAGGATGAATGGGGTCATCAAAGGATTCGTTCGTAACATGTCCCGTCCGGATGGAAGCATCATCCAGGGCTATCTGACCCAAGAGTGCACCTCTTTCTGCGAGAATTATCTATATGGCGGAGACCCTGTTGTTGGTTTGCCCGTTAACAAGCACCTTGGGAGGCTTGGAGGAGAAGGTCACACCAACGGCCGGAGGGAACTGCATGTGGACCACTCGGGTCGACACAATGACTTTGACAGAGCAAACTTAGTAGTGCTACAGCACCTAGACGTGGTAGATCCTTTCGCGACACCGCATAAAGAAACCATCGCAAAGAAGTACCGTGACCGGGGGCTATGCAAGACGAACGCTGAAGTTATTAGAGAGCACAACTCCACTTTCCTGCCTTGGTTCAAAGAGCATGTTCTTGCTAATCCCCCGGAAGAGGGCTCTACGGACGGATTGCTCATATACGCCTTAGCACATGGCCCCGCGGCCAATCTCGCGACCTATCAGGCATACGATATCAATGGATACACGTTCTACACGGAGGCCAAAGATATAAACAGTGATTTTCAGAACTCAGGGGTGACAATGGAATGCATGACCGGCGACAACGCCGCAACTGAAAGATTCTACGGAAGGGTCGAAGAGATCTGGGAGCTTGACTACTCTGGACTGCACGATGCGACGATGTTCCGTGTCAGATGTGCTAAGAACATCGAAAGAGAAAACCGGTATATCACTACCATGTCTATACCCGACGCCAAGAGCGCTACCATGAACGCCATCACAAAAAACGAGCCATGGGTACACGCTAAGCACGTGACACAATGCTTCTTCATAACCGACCCGAGCAATTCCAGCCGTGTTGTCGTGAGGAGAGGCAAAAGGAACATCATCGGAATGGATGGAGTCGCCAACGAGGAAGACTACGACCAGTACGACAACCCGATGAGGGAAGATGACGATGACGATGAAGCATACGTCAAAAGAAGAATCAATACTACATTACCCAAGAAAGATCGTACTCCATCGAAAAGGAAAAGTCACAACGAGGCGCTCAATTATTCGAGAGCGAACAAGAAGGGAAAGAAGCTCACTCAGAAACGAAAACGTCGACGCTGAGAAACCATCATTTATATATATGTATTTATTTTGTGTACGCACTTAATCGTTATCGGTCAAATGATGTGTAATATATATCGTCGCCTGAGTTATATACATTGTATCCAATCCCCTTCTTCCCGGCTCGGTCGTCTTTCGGAAATGAGAAGAAAATGAAAAGAAATAGAAAAATGAGAAAGGAAAGAAGAAAATGAAAAGGAAAAGGAAAGGATTAGAAAAGGAAATGAAAAGAAAAAGAAAAAGGAGAAACAAAATAAGAAAAATAAAATGAAAAGAAAAAGCAAAAGGAGAAAATGAAAAGAAAAATCAAAGGAATATCAGTAGCGCGTTTATGGACCCGCGCTATAGCTAACTTAGCTGTAGCGCGGGCTACCCAAACCAGCGCTACTTATAAGTTAGCTATATCAGTAGCGTGGGTCCACACCCGCGCTATAGCTAAGTTAGCTGTAGCGCCGGTTTGGGTTGCCCGCGCTATAGCTAAGTTAGCTATAGCGCGGGTCCATAAACGCGCTACTGATATGTTTGAGTTAACCGCACCGCGCGGGCCTTTCTTCCCCAATTCCCCCCATTCCCCCCATTCCATCCCCTTCCCCTCCTCCACGCCGTCGCCGGAGCCCTCGTCGCCCTTGCCTCCTCGCGCTGTCGCCGGAGCCCGTCCTCGCCGCGTCTGCCTCCTCCTCGACGTCGCCGCGCGCCTGCCTCCTCCTCCTCGACCTCGCCGCGCCTACCTCCTCCTCGACATCGCCGCGCGCCTGCCTCCTCCTCCTCGACGTCGCCGCAAGTCCAACCTCCTCCTCCTCCATCGACCTCGCCGCCCTGTAAGCCCCTCCTCTCCCCTCCCCTCTTGTCTCTCTCTTCTCTCTCTCTCTCTCTCTGCCATATGTATGAACCCTAGGTTATTTAGTGCTAGATTAGTTCCATATGAACCCTAGGTTAATTAGTGCTAGATTAGTGCCATGTATACCCTAGGGTTAGTGCTAGATTATGAAACCTAGGTGCCATTTGAATCCTAGGTTAATGTTATGAACCCTAGTAAAAAAATTTGTTGCTATTTACATTTTTTAGTTCAAATAGAATTGTTGCTATTTAAAAAAAATTAGTTAAAGCAACTGTGCTAGATTATGAACCCTAGCTAGTTAAAACAGAATTAATTCTAGGTTAGTAGATAGGAATTTAACTAGGGTTTTTTATTAGGACAGTAGCTGTTTTATATTAGGACAGTACCTAGGAATTTAAAACATATTTTGATGGTGAATTTCTTTATGGTGAATTTCTTTGAATAATTAAAGTGCATGAATTTCTTTGATATACATGATGTTGGCCGTTGATGGTGAACATATTTTGAATAATTGAAGTGCCAAATGATGTTGGCTACTGTTGTTGCCATATGATGTGCCAAATGATGGAGATGATGTGCTATTGTTGCCTATGTTGGCTTTTCTTGTTTGCGGGGAAATGATCCGAGTGGCCTATGTTTTGCCGGAATGTTGATTCATTTCCGTTCCGGTGAATTTCAGGCGCTGGATATGTCCACTTTTTAGCAAAGGTCATGCCGAAATTTCCCATGAATTTCGGCATGACTTGTGCTAGAAAGTAGGCATATCGAGTGCCCGGCATTTGCTGGGACGGGAATGAAACGGCATTCCGGCAAACCATAGGCCTTTTTTTATGTCATTACCCATTTCATTATAGTTTAAGAATTAAACGAGCAGACTTAATCGTAGGAAACATGTCGAACAATGACGAAACCGGGGCTTCTGACCATGCTACCGACGACATACAATATGACAGTGAACATGATTACCTCAACTTTTTGTCTAGTCAGCAAACAGAAGGTTTGCAGGGCGACCTGGTCATAGCGGACGATGGTACTGCCGCCGACATCGACACCGATGGCACCGATGGCACCGGCACCGATGGCGGCGCCGAAGGTACCGACACCGAAGCCGGTAACGAAAAGAAGAAGCAGAAGAAGCAGAGGACACGACGCCCTAACAAACTCGGCATCGGAAGAATCCTGGTCACAGAGATGCACCCCGACAAATTCGAGCCAGTAGCGCCGGATGAAGTTCGCAAGTGCTACGGCAACCAAGTCGGATGCATCCTACGGGAAACCGCGAGCATCAACGACAATGACTTAAGGAAGAAACCACATCTGGAGCACTTGCTCCTAACGAAGCTGCACAAGAGATTCCAGTTCCCCGGCCGGGATGACCGCATAGAAAACCCGTGGGATGATGCTACCATGAAAGGTATCAATAACCACGCCATGGGCATGTTCAGCAATGATTTGGCCGCCTGGAAAGGGAGGGTGAAACGAGCGATTGATGCTAACGAACCCCTCTCCAAGATTTTGGCGGACAATCCGACACTTACGGCAGAGGAGTTTGAAAAGTTCAAGGACACTTCCGCTACCGAGGCAGCCAAGATTAAGTCTGAGAAATACAAGGAGCTTCAACAAAGGAACACGGGGAACCAACGCCTCGGAAGCCGTGGGTACACTGGCAAGAGGCCCATATGGGATAAGGAGGACGCGGAACGTGAAGCCACGGGGATCCCAGACCCCTACGCGGAGTTCACCGACCAGCAGGAGCGTGACTTCATTAGGGCCCGGTACAAGTGGGACAAGGAAAAGAAGGTTTGGTACACGGACCCGATCACGAGGAAATTGATTAGATTACTGGTAATTATTCTTTTACAACCTTACATTTAGCTTCTGATCAAGTGGACTACACGTTGTAGTAACATTCGTAAACGGTTCACGTTCCTTTTGCAGAAGGAGCAACACAGGCTTGCGGCCGAAAGCGACTCGTCGTCTCAGTCGTCGATGAGGCCCAAGTGGGACACCCCTCTCAACCGGGCCTTGAACCAACTGAAGGGATTCCCTTTGGACCAACGGCCGCAATATGGATGTGTGCACGGCGTCGGAGACGGTGCCACGTGGAAGTACTACTACAACGAGGGCCCGGAGGCCAAAAAGCAGAAAAAGAAGTTCAGTCAGTTGAACATCGACGAGAAGGTGAAGCTTGTGGTCGAGAAGAAAGCAGCTGAGGCCGAGAAAAAAGCAGCTGAGGCCGCAGAAGCGAACAAAAATGAGTTGGACCAGCAGGCAGTCAATGCAGCTGTAGCTGCCTGCAGAAATGATTTCGCTACTAACTTGATTCCGACTATTATCGACTGGACGAAGCAAAATCCAGACAAGACGGCACATGATTTTCCCATGCCCAGCTTCGTCGGGAGCAACTCGGTGAACATCGCACCACCACCACCTGCTGCCGCTACCGCACAAGGTCCTGCAACCGCACCCGCTCATAGCAGCCCGTCCTCTGTCTCTGGCGTGCTAGGCGGGCCTTCGTCTTTGGCTGACCTCGACGCCCTCACGGTAATTACACGTCGCACCAACATATATATAATCTTCCATTTTTCGTTGCCTTTCGGATGTCTTACGCCGCAGACATGTCTTCGCAGGCCGACGAAACCCCATGCACCGTACTCTACATGATCAACGGTCGGAAGGTGGACGTGGGAAAGGCAGTGATAACGAAGCCCTTGGAACTCACATTCCACAGCCAGCCGATTCCCGTTGGCACCTTCAGGGTTACCTTGTCGAGTGTGAAAGCGGGCCACGAGGATTTGACTCCTCCAGTATGGCTCGGGGGAGAGGACGACGAGACCCCGATGCGGCTTGGAGAATGCAAGGGTTGGATGCTGCTGTGGCCGAAGAATCTTCTTCGTCTGGAGGCGGCCGAGAGCACACCAATGACCACACATCAGCAAGGTATGAACACCACCACCCCGCCTATGCAATTACCAGCGCCTCTCGTGCTGGGTGAGAGCGGCGGATGACGCGAGGAAGGGGGTCCAATAGTGGATGATGTAGTCGGCCCCGTGGAACAAGGAATGGATGATGAGATGGAGGAGGAGGACCCTCTCCGGTTCCTCAATACCGGTGCCGCCTATGACGACGGACAAATGATGAGTCAGCCATATGACTCGGGCTATGAGCATGCGGATGAGGAGATGGATGATGTGCCCGGGTAGGAACGTCCTAGAGTTGATTGCAAGAAGTCTCTCTTCATGCAATCCTCACAGGACACGCCTCCAGATGCCGCCTTAACGCAGGGTCATCTAGCCAAGGGTCGTAAAGTGCTTAGCCCGACGACACTGGTGGTGGGGGTAAGGAAGGGTCTGGACGGTGAACCCAAGAAAAAGGAGAGGAAGAGACCGCCGAAGAGAGGCACTGCTGCCGCCAAAGCTTCTAGCAGCCAGCCGACCGATTTTGCAGACCGTGTACAGGTCAAAGGTGTGGCGATGTACCATGTCGCGGGCGAGCCGATCCTACCGCCGAAACCGCTAGAGGCCATATCAGGGGATCTCAGGAGACTGCACGACCATGTGCTGTCGACTAAGAAAAGCCTTCTCGCCTCGGAGGATCCAGGATATCCGCTTTACACGGTTCGTGTGCCTCAGGCCAAGTCCTACGTCGACACACTGCCCACGGAGGTGTTCTTCCTTCGGTTTGATCACATCTTTGAGATGTTTCTCACGAGGCGGCTCGATTTTACGATCGTCCGCCTTTTTGCGCTACATATGAACTTTGTCATCACGAGAGAACAAATCTCGGAAATCGCGGTGGCGGATCCATACTACATGCATGAGTCCTTCTTGAGTCTCGGCGAGTTTGAACGTAAAGCTGCTAGGGACTACATTGAATACTTCATGGTAACGAATAAGGACAAGGAAACGATTCTCCTGCCTTATCATCCAATGTAAGTCATTGCCGGACAACCCTTTCGTACGTTTCAATCATTCCTTCGCTCATATGAAGACTAATTTGAGGTGTCTTTATTTTCCGCAGCAACGGGCGCGCCGTCCTTATCGTTCTTTTCCCGCGAGTCTCCCACGCCGTGTATTTCGACTCGTCCAGAAACTTCGAGAAGAAAGACTACGCCCACATAATGGATATTCTGGATGATGCTCTCCACGGCTTCAGCATGAGGGGTGGCCACATGGCGATCAGGAAACAAAGGAAGAACAAGCCGGGTTTCTCGCATAAAACTACCTTCTGATCCATCCATCAACCGACAACAAGCAAGAACAATGGATTCTACCTCCTCCATCTCATGATGGAGTTCAGAAGTGATCACCAACATCTTCGCATGACAACAAGAAACGATGAACATATCCGCAAATGGGCAGAATCCTTAGGACACGAACTGGATTATAGAGTCAGAGATGACTTCTTTCGCATCCAGAAGGACATTGCAACGATCATCATGAAAGAAGTTGTCGAAGAGAAGGGGATGTTCCACCACGGCCCTATATCGCGAGCTGACGTCAGAACTCGCATAGGCATGCAACGTCAAGACCTGACGCCGTTCACGAAGCTAGGAGACATCCTCCCGGATATGGATGGGTGGAACTTCCAGTGATTGACGATGCCGATGATGATGTGTCGGTTCAACTTGTAGTTTCTGTAGCGATGAAACTTTGTGATGTCAACGGTCCCGCTGAACTTGCGTAACGCTAGTTTGTTAGTTTGGGTACGATGACCTGCGTACATCTAGTTAATTAGTTTGGGTACGGTGAACCTGCGTTGATTAATTATGTTTACTATATGTTGCATCTATTAGCTAACTCTTTCTTTTCGTGTTGCTCAAATATATTATGTTGCATATTATTGTTGAATTCGCTTGATGAAGATGCATCTCTAACAGGTACATAGGTCCTTGATGGTGAAGAAGTGCTATGCCGTGTACATAGGGAGGGTTCCGGGAGTGTACGATGAGTGGCCCGAGTGTCAGGCCCAAGTGTCACGGTTCTCGGGCGGCAGCCATAAAGGGTTTGATAGCAGACAAGAAGTAGAAGCTAGTTACTTGAGGTTCGCGCTAGCGCGAGAGAGGAATCACAACCGGCGCCTGATGTACTGCATAATTCCGCTCTTACTCATAGTGATAGCTCTTCTCTTCTATATCATCATTTTAGATGGATGATGAAACATGTGTATGGGATGACGATGTAGTTGCATGTATTCGAGACATATCATAACTTGTATCGCTATTTCGAGATCGATGATGATGAGAGACATCATTTGTGTTGGATGATGATGGCATGATTTGATGAGAATATTTGCATGTGTATGATATGATGAGACTATTGGGTGTATTATATGACAGGCTATTGTATAAACCTATTAAAAAACAGAGAAAAAACGCTGCAGAAAAAAAATTACAGACAATAGTAACAGTAGCGCGGGGTTTGTGTGTAGCAGTAGCGCTGCCTTAGCAGTAGCGCGTGTTAAATAGGCGCGCTGCAGCTTTTAGCAGTAGCAAGGTTCACCTAACCGCGCTACTGCTAAAATCTGTTAGCAGTAGCGCTGGTGGAACAGCGCTACTGCTAATAGTTAGCTGTAGCGCCATAGCAGTAGCGCGCCCACCCGCGCTAGTGATATTACAAAACCCTGCGCTACTGCTAGGGTTTTCCCTAGTAGTGAAGTATCCCCGGTAGAATCTCTCCGCCGGAGAGCAAAAGTGCTCCTGCCCAAGTTCCGCCTCGATACGGTGGCACACCGTCCCGAAAGTCTTCTCTCTATTTTTTCTAGGGAAAATGGACTTATATACCAGAAAATGGGGGCCAGAGGCTGGCCAGGGACCCCACGAGCCACCAGGGCGCGCCTGGGGGGGGGGGGTGGCGTGCCCTGGTGCCTCGTGGGCACCTGGGTGGCCCCCTCTGGTACTTCTTGCTTCCAGTATTTTTTATTTATTCCAGAATAAATCTCCATGAAATTTCAGCTCATTTGGAGATGTGCAGACTACGTATCTCTGACATAGGTTTTTCAGGTCCAGAATTCCAGCTGCCGGCAATCTCCCTCCTTGTGTAAATCTTGCATATTAAGAGAGAAAAGGCATTAGAATTGCTTCACAAAGTGTTATATTGATTAAAAACACTATAAAAAACAGTATCAAAGCATGATGCAAAATGGACGTATCAGGTGTCGTCTCAACGGATTTAGACGGTGCCCTGTTTAAAGTGAATGCGGCTGTCACTAATGCATAACCCCAAAATGATAGTGGCAAATCGGTAAGAGACATCATAGAACGCACCATATCCAATAGAGTACGATTACGACGTTCGGACACACCATTACGATGTGGTGTTCTAGGTGGCGTGAGCTGTGAAACAATTCCACATTGTAATGCATACCAAACTCGTAACTCAAATATTCACCTCCACAATCAGATCGTATAAACTTAATTTTCTTATTACGATGATTTTTCACTTCACTCTGAAACTCTTTGAACTTTTCAAATGTTTCAGACTTGTGTTTCATTAAGTAAATATACCCATATCTACTCAAATCATCTGTGAAGGTAAGAAAATAACGATATCCACCGCGTGCTTCAATACTCATCGGACCGCATACATCGGTATGTATTATTTCCAACAGCTCACTTGCCCGCTCCATTGTTCCGAAAAATGGGGTTTTAGTCATCTTGCCCATGAGGCATGGTTCACATGTATCAAATGATTCATAATCAAGAGATTCCAAAAGTCCATCAGCATGGAGTTTCTTCATGCGCTTTACACCAATATGACCTAAGCGGCAGTGCCACAAGTATGTGGTACTATCATCATTAACTTTGCATCTTTTGGCATCGATATTATGAATATGTGTATCACTATGATCGAGATTCAACAGAAATAAACCATTCACTAAGGGTGCATGACCATAAAAGATATTATCTATATAAATAGAACAACCATTATTCTCTGTCTTAAATGAATAACCGTCTCGCAATAAACAAGATCCAGATATAATGTTCATGCTTAACGCAGGCACCAAATAACAATTATTCAGGTTCATAACTAATCCCGAAGGTAAACGTAGAGGGAGCGTGCCGACGGCGATCACATCAACCTTGGAACCATTTCCAACGCGCATTGTCACCTCATCCTTAGCTAGTGTCCATTTATTCCGCAGCTCCTGTTTCGAGTTACAAATATTAGCAACCGAACCAGTATCAAATACCCAGGTGCTACTACGAGCACTAGTAAGGTACACATCAATAACATGTATATCAAATATACCTTTGTTGACGTTGCCAGCCTTCTTATCTGCCAAGTACTTGGGGCAGTTCCGCTTCCAGTGACCATTCCCCTTGCAATAGAAGCACTCAGTCTCAGGTTTGGGTCCAGCCTTGGGCTTCTTCACGGGAGCGGCAACTGGCTTGCCGTTCTTCTTGAAGTTCCCTTTCTTTCCCTTGCCTTTCTTCTTGAAACTGGTGGTCTTATTGACCATCAACACTTGATGCTCTTTCTTGATTTCTACCACCGCGGCCTTAAGCATCGCAAAAAGCTCAGGGATCGTTTTGTCCATCCCTTGCATATTATAGTTCATCACGAAGCCTTTGTAGCTCGGTGGCAGTGACTGGAGAACTTTGTCAATCGCTACTTCATCCGGAAGATTAACTCCCAACTGATTCAAGATATTATAGTACCCAGACATTTTGAGTACGTGCTCACTAATGGAGATGTTCTCCTCCATCTTACAACTAAAGAACTTGTCGGAGGTGTCATACCTCTCAACCCGGGCATGAGCCTGAAATACCAATTTCAGCTCCTGGAACATCTCATATGCTCCGTGGTGCTCAAAACGTCTTTGGAGCCCTGGTTCTAAGCCGTAAAGCATGGCGCACTGAACTATCGTGTAGTCATCATTCCTTGTCTGCCAGACGTTCATAGCGTCCAGATTTGCGGGAGCGGGTGGATCACCTAGCGATGCATCAGGAACATATACTTTCTGTGCAGCAGTGAGGATAATCCTTAGATTACGGACCCAGTCCGCATAGTTGCTACCATCATCTTTCAACTTTTCTTTCTCTAGGAACGCATTAAAATTCAGGGGAGCTACAGCACGAGCCATTGATCTACAACATTAATTTGCAAAGATAATTAGACTAAGTTCATGATAATTGGTTCTTCTAATCAAATTACTAAAGAACTCCCACTTAAATCGACATCCCTCAAGTTGTTTACGTGTTACATGATCCATATCAACTGACCCATGTCCGATCATCACGTGAGATGGGGCAGTCATCAATGGTGAACATCTCCATGTTGATCATATCTACTATATGACTCATGTTCGACCTTTCGGTCTCTCGTGCTCCGAGGCCATGTCTGTACATCCTAGGCTCGTCAAGTTTAACCCAAGTATTCTGCATGTGTAAAGCTGGCTTACACCCGTTGTATGTGAATGTCGAGTCTATCACACCCGATCATCACGTGGTGCTTTGAAACGATGAACTTTCGCAAGGGTGCATACTTAGGGAGAACACTTTTATCTTGAAATTAAGTGAAGGGGTCATCTTATAATGCTACCGTCGTCCTAAGCAAAATAAGATGCATAAAAAGATAAACATCACATGCAATCAATATGTGACATGATATGGCCATTATCATCTTGTTCCTTTGATCTCCATCTCCAAAGCACCGGCATGATCTCCATCATCACCGACATGACACCATGATCTCCATCATCATTTCGTCACGTGGTTGTCTCGCCAACTATTGCTTCTACAACTATTGCTAACGCATAGCGATAAACTAAAGCAATTACATGGCATTTAATGATTGACACGCAGGTCATACAATAAATTAAAGACAACCCTATGGCTCCTGCCGGTTGCCGTACTCATCGACATGCAAGTCGTGAACCTATTACAAAACATGATCATCTCATACATCAACATATATCACATCACGTTTTGGCCATACCACATCACAACATGCCCTGCAAAAACAAGTTAGACGTCCTCTACTTTGTTGTTACAATTTTTACGTGGCTGCTGGGGCAAACTATAAGAACCCTTCTTATCTACGCAAAATCACAATGGTGATATACAAGTTGCCTTTTAACCTTCTACAAGTACCGCCCTCGTCAAATCAGATTCAACTAAAGTGGGAGAGACAGACACCCGCAAAGCCACTTTTATGCAATACAAGTTGCATGTCAGTCAGTGGAACCGATCTCATGTGCGAGGACATGTAAGGTTGGTCCGAGTCGCTTCATCCCACAATACCGCCAAATCCAAATAAGACAAAGGAAGTAAGCAATTTGAACATCAACGCCCACAACTTCTTTGTGTTCTACTCGTGCAAATACATCTACGCATAGACCTAGCTCATGATGCCACTCATGGGGAACGTTGCATGAAAATCAAAAAAATTCCTACGAAACACCCAAGATCTAATCTAGGAGATTCAAAGCAATGAGAGGGGAGTGTGTCTACATACCCTTGAAGACCGAAAGCGTTAGCGTCGTAACGCGGTTGATGTAGTCGTACTCTTCACGATCCAATCACGATCCAATCCGATCTAGTGCCGAACGGACGGCACCTCCGAGATTATCACACATTCCACTCGATGGCGCCCTCTCCTTCTTGATCCAGCAAGAGAGGGGGAGGAGGTAGATGAGATCGGAACTAGCATGGTGGTATGGTGGTGGTGGCAGCAGCGGAATTTTGGCAGGGCTTCGCCAAGCGCGTACCGGAGGAAAGGTGGGAGGAGTTGGGAGCGACGGAGGGCAAGGGTGGAGGCGTGTGGCTGCCCTCCCATACCCCCCACTATATATAGGGGCAAGGGGGGTGGGGGCGCCGGCCCTAGCCCCTCCTCCAAGGAGGGGGCGGCGGCCCTAGGGGGTGGCTTGCCCCCCAAGTCAAGGGGGGCGCCCCCATCTAGGGTTCCCACCAACCCTAGGCGCATGGGCCCAGGTGGGGAAGTGGCGCCCAGCCCACCAGGGCTGGTGCACCCCCTTTGCTGCCCATGTGGCCCTCCGGGGCAGGTGGGACCCCCCCGGTGGACCTCCGGAACCCTTTCGGCATTCCCGATACAATACCGGCAAATCCTGAAATCTTTCCGGTGACCAAAATAGGACTTCCTATATATGAATCTTTACCTCCGGACCATTCCGGAGCTCCTCGTGATATCCTGGATCCCATCCAGGACTCTGAACAACCTTCGGACTTTCCACTGTTAATATCTCATTACTACCCTAGCACTATCGAACGTTAAGCGTGCGACCCTACGGGTTCGGGAACATGTAGACATGACCGAGACACTTCTCCGGTCAATAATCAATAGCGGGATCTATATACCCATATTGATTCCCACATGTCCAACGAAGATCTTTATTGGTTGAACCACGATGTCGAGGATTCAGTTAATCCCGTATGCAATTCCCTTTGTCCGGCAATATGTTACTTGCCCGAGATTCGATTGTCAGTATCTCCATACCTAGTTCAATCTCGTTACCGGCAAGTCTCTTTACTCATTCCGTAATACAAGATCCCGTGGCTAACTCATTAGCCACATTGCTTGCAAGCTCTTTACGATGTTGTATTACTGAGAGGGCCCAGAGATATCTCTCCGTCATACGGAGTGACAAATGCCAGTCTCGATCCGTGCCAACCCAACAAACACCTTTGGAGATACCTGTAGAGCACCTTTATGATCTCCTAGTTACGAAGTGACGTTTGGATACACACTAAGTATTCCTCCGGTGTCAGGGAGTTGCACGATCTCATGGTCTAAGGAACAGATACTTGACATGAAGAAAGCTTTAGCAAATAAACTAAACGATATGATGCTAAGCTTACGGTTGGGTCTTGTCCATCACATCATTCTCCTAATGATGTGATCCCGTTATCAAATGACAACTCATGTCTATGGTCAGGAAACCATAACCATCTTTGATCAACGAGCTAGTCTAGTAGAGGCTTACTAGGGACACGGTGTAGTTTATGTATTCACACATGTATTTAAGTTTCCGGTCAATACAATTCTAGCATGAATAATAAACATTTATCATGAACAAGGAAATATGATAATAACCAATTTATTATTGCCTCGAGGGCATATTTCCAACAGATCTCGATGGATAGATGTCATCGATTCGATAGTAGTCTTAGTCATACTGATGGCTATTCACTATCTAGTTGCATGGTGGAGAAATACCACCTGCTAGCCTAGCAAATAGATGGGATATCTGGAAGACATTGATGTTATTGTGAGTGTAGGAATGAAGTATGTTGACCAGAGGGGGTGAATGAGAGATTTAAAATTTCTTTCAGGAAACTTCAAATCTCTTTGGACATAGCAGCAGAAAAGAACTAAACAGATACAAGACTACGATGGAAAACTACCGAAGCAATTCAAGTACAAGTACAGAAGAGAAATAACATGACTGAAACTTAACCGAGGATAAACAACCGAAGGTAAACAGGGTTAAGATGAAACCAGTGATGCTCGATGGCGATAATGGATTTGGTAGACCAGTTCACCCTTCTGCAAAAGAGATGCGTCTGGTTGGAGGGACTTGTGATTAAACACATAAGATAAAGTCTCTTCGTCATGTTCTCCTCGACAATAAGTTCGTCAACTTGTGCCGAACACTCGGGGTAGATACCTGAGGCGATCTCCATAACCTTCACATATTTTTTCTTCATGAACCACAATTACTCTTGGTTATTGAAGAACTTGACACATAACCATATAGAGAGTTGGCAACTCTCAAGAGTAATAGGTGGAGCGTACTAAACTTAGATCTCTATGATGATAAATCACTATCTAGTTTTTCGGCCTCTCTCGATGGATTTTAAACTCAAATATTTTGGAGAGTGGGTGCTTAGACAAACTTGTTAGAATCACACGGAGTAGCCAACGAACAATGTTGGAGCAGGGTGGCTATTTATAGCCGCAGCCTTCCCGACGGGGAAATGACCAATTTGGACATGAAATCTAACCAATGACCAACCGACACATTTCCAATGGTCAGATTTCAAAAGCACCCGACAACTTTACTTGAGGAACAAGTAAGCTGACTCCTCGGTCCAAAACATATCTCTCGCAGCA
This sequence comes from Elymus sibiricus, assembly GCA_039707655.1. Classification (NCBI taxonomy): domain Eukaryota; kingdom Viridiplantae; phylum Streptophyta; class Magnoliopsida; order Poales; family Poaceae; genus Elymus; species Elymus sibiricus. The sequence goes on from CM077668.1 coordinate 276,783,025, forward strand.
CAGAAGAACAACGTCTCTAGAAAGCAAGTAAAGTTTCGGAACACAAAGATATTTCTCTCAACTCTCATATGTTCTGGTTTAGCATCAGAGAAACAAAAGTTTTGAACACTATACCCCTCTTAATAGTATGCTGGTCCTATGACTCAAGAAAGAGAAAATGAACTACGAAAGAAAATACTACGTCTTTTCTCCGTCTTCATTCTTCTCGGCTGCAGTCAAATCTCTCGGACCAGGCACCGACGCAATTGCTTCACTTCAACAATTTTGGGGGTCAACTTCGTCACGCATAATCTTCGATGATAATCTTCATTGCTACGCAGGTGATTATCTTTAGAGTTTGTGCCAAACTCCTCTTGACTCTAGGGACCTATAATCTCTGTGTGCACTAGCAAACACATTAGTCTCTCACTATTTCTGGCAACAATCTACCAATAGCGAGATCTTGAAAACCCAAAGTAGCAATGCCAAATCCCCAAATCCTCAGAGGCAGCCGCTTTCAAACTAATTGTTGGATCATGACAATGCCTGATGAATTGGTCGTGGCAAGCTGCAGAGCAAGTTTTTCAGCTCCAATGCATACATTCAACACTCACAAGCATCCCAGGACGTCTGCATGCTTCATTCATTGCTAGAACCATCATTGTGTCCTTGGCATTGGGTGCTCACAAATAATGCTCTACATACAAACCACAATATCAACAAATACTTTTGTGCACTTTCTGATTTTATCTTCGGCCATGGAAGATACTCATCAATAATTTATGTATGACTGCCATATGCAATCATCTGAAGTGTCGTGGTCACCTTCTAGAAACAAGGAGACCCCTGCACACTGACATCATTCCTCCGTTGCATGAAGAATGGTTCATTGGTGTCCATGTCATCGGCAATTCGATGCAATTGTCGTTCGGACGTGCGGAAGGGTCGTCGGAACAGGTAGGCAGGGTAGGTACAACCAGGCACAAAGAAGTCGGCCATGAACTGATTATGGCCTTCAATTTTGTTCTAGTTAATTGCCAAACGACCCATCTATGACACCACATGCTTTCTCTTTGTTCCAATTGCCTCTATCCATTAAGCAACCATTATCACAATCTCATTGTCTTCGACACCCATGACCCCACTCTTAGACTTGGAGCTCAAAGACGAGGACAAATCATCGAAAAACTCTTATATTGATGTACCAAAAACCGTCAATAGTCCAGATAGGGTGGTGCGCATGACCAGAAGTACTAGCGGGATCGCACACAGGGATTTTACCTAAGTTTGGGCCCTCATCGTGGAGGTAATACCCTACTCCTGCTTTGGATTTGAATGATGGGGAAAACACTTTGTGTGTGTTTGTGTTGGGGGGGGGGGGGGGGTAGAATGTATGTGGGGATAATGCTATCAAGACTATGATGATGTCAGATGCCTTGAACTACCCCCTGACCTCGCCTTATAAAAGAGGATGAGGCCTAGGGTTACATGGCTTGCTAATCGATCTAGTGTCCAGTTCGAAGGAGGGTCTTGACTTGCATGCCAAGATGACAATCTTCAGGAAAGATGGCTTTCTGCGGGACGAGGAGCCCTGGCGATGCCTTAGCCTATTCGGCCCTGAGGCTGGCCCAGTGACCAACTTTATTGCGGCTCGGAAACCCTCGGTAGCATGTACCGTCATCTATCATCGGGTCCATCTACAAAAAATGCAAATCTTATGTCATCTACACGAATTTGTGACCACTAGACTAGTCTAAAGTTGTCGAAGACCATGAGGTCGCGTGGCGGAACCGGTGGCGCGTACGGATGGCGGAAGCATTCACAGGGCTGCAACGAAGTGTGGAAGGTCCCGGAACAACTTAGGGGAGGCTAGCGAGGACAAATCACGATGATCCCGAGAACGAAGGTGGAACCAAACGGCGGCAACGCGAGGATGTGGGTGGCAGTGAAAGGGTGCGCATGTCCTGAAATGTCGCTGCCACCAAGATTTAGGTGGATGGAGGAAGCGCTACGTTGGTTCGCCCAAGTGTCAGTTACGGAGGCTCACGTACTCGATTTAGAGCAGCCTCCAAAAAAATATGACTATCAAGCTAGGGATGACAATTCTACTTGACCAGTTTTTGTAATCAAAATGATCATAGTAGCGATTATTATGACGATCGGACTAATATGACAACTTTGCTAGACTTGCTCTTCTTAGGGCGTCTCAAACTCCGTCGTCCAAATCGGACCCGTCCGCGGACACGGATACATGAGTCGGCCATCCAACCCAATACCTTAAATGTCAGCCTTTGTTCAAATAAAAAATAGTTAGCAATAACCTTTCGCCAAACATGTGCTAAACAGTCTAGCCTCCTTCCGCACAACATCCTTCCGCCATTTCTCATGGCACCTTCCGCTATGCTCATGCATGCAACCCTTCCGCCATGTGCTAAATAGCCTTCTGCAACAGCCTTCCGCCATGCACCACACCCTTCCGCCAAATGTACATACTACATGCTAGTCATTCTTCTTCCGCCAAACAACAACAATCTTCCGCCAAATCCTGAGCGGACGGAGAGGAGAGAGGGATATGTGGTGCCTTGTGATAGGCCAGACGGATGTCAAGACTCCCGCAAACCTTTCCCAGGTTTGCTTCTAGTTTGCGAGAATTTGGATATGTGGACTGGTCCGCGAACGTTTGCCGGTTTGCGGCACCATGTTGGATGGCAACAAACGTCCAGACGCCTCGGACCGGAAGTTTGCGGGCGATTTGAGAGATGGTGTTGGAGATGCCCTTAGCCCATGAAGAAATCATCCTGCTCCTAGCACCTCTGTTGCACGAAAGTTAATATATATGCTAAAGTACCTTTGTCACCTCGAGCTCAATGCTCCTAGTATGAACAGTAAAATAAAATAAGATAGAAAAGTTCAAAAAATTCTGATTTTTGTGTGTGGCAAACATCAAGGAATATTTGAAGTGTTCGCAAAGTTTCATCATGAAATCACATTCGTGCAAGTCGTAGCAAAAAAAATTCCGAGCTCCAAAATGCGTTCGAAAGTATCATTTTCAGAGCATTGATTTTTTTATTTGCCACGACTTCCATGAATGTGATTTCCTGATGGAATTTTTCAAGAACCTTAAAATTTTCTTAATGTTTACCAGATTATTTTTTGTTTTTTATATTTTTTATAACCTTTTGTGAATTTACTGTTCATCCAGGAGCATATGAGCTAGCGAGCAGATACTTCGCGTCCATATATATGTGTGCCTTTGGTTTGACCTCCTACTCCTTTACATTTCTGGCCCTTCTATTCTTTACTTATGATGTGTAGTCCAATTTATGTCCACGTAAACAAATAGTAGCCACTGTCTTCTATACAGAAACGAAGCTGCCAGCCGTCTAGAACTGTTGTCCGTACGCGGAGCGTGGAGTACGACCCGTCTGAATATTTGAGTCGTACCCTCCATAGTCGACCCCAACGCCGACGTATACGCGTGGCCTGTACATGACCACCAGCTGGGCAAGCTGGCAATCCGGGCATGTATTTAGCCTGCATCCGCAGCCGCTGATTGGAGGCAACTTCAAGGCGGATCATCGAATCGCCCCGCAAGTATTCGGATTGAACGGGCTGGACGTTTTAGCCATCCAACGACAGTTATTAAATTTGTCCGAACTGATTTGAACATCCGAAATCTTGCAAACCATCATCAAACAAGGGAAGATCTGGGGGAGTCCTGACGTTCTTCACGTCGGACTACGACGCCTCGGCCCCATACAAATCACCCTCTCTCCGTATCATCTCGAGAACGGTCCGTGCATTCAGAGTGGACATAACTGACCGGTTGCCCGCATTGATCACGTCAGCTGACCGGTCGTCCACCTACCCGGCATTCACACCAGGGTGGAGCCTGAGAAGCCTACTGGGATCCATTGAATTCAACCTGACGCTCCGTCTGCCCCAGTTATTTAAGCCGACTGACCACGCCTCAAAACCCTACCCCTCCAAGCCCTTTTCCCACCGTCCGAGCCGTCGTACAACCACCCGTTCACATCCTTGTACGTCGTCCACCGTCACCATGGCCCGGTCCTTTGCTATGTCGTATAGGAGACTCACGTCGGCGCACCACACCCAAATTGTGGCGGAGGTCCACGATGCGGAGGCCCGACCCACATTGATGTGGGCCAACCTCCGAGATATCCGGAGTGCTCGGAGGAGGAGATGGAGGAGGGCTACTCCATGGGCATGGTGGAGATCGCCATGGAGGAGGAGCATGTGGCCGCATTGATGGAGGAGCAACCGGTGTCCAGGTTCATCATGGTGTAGGCGAGGCAGGGTGCTGACGGAGGGGGAGGCTGAGGCGGAGGCGGAGGAGCAAGGGCCCACACCAATTGAGAAGGTGTCGGTGTCCGCGTTCAGGCAGCTGCTGGCGGAGCAGCACTACAACCTCCAACTCCTAGAGGAGCACCGGCTGGCGGAGGACTAGCTGGAGGCCGAGCGCGCGTCTGAAGTTGTCGTCGCGACCATGGTTGTGGCGGACCTGGTGGTCCTCGACGTCAACCGGGACACGCTCGACTCTGTACATAGCTCCCATGCCATCCGCCGCGGGCGGCCACGGCTCTGCGTCAATGAGGCGGAGCGCAACCGTCTCTTCGAGATGCTGGCGGCGGAGGATGACAACACGTCTGGCCAGCACGGCGATCATGCCTAAGAGGCATTTGTTGTCATTGCCGCCTCATTCACGTCGTCCCACAACGAGGACGAAGCTAGACCATCCGGCGCGGGCTTACCTCCGATGGCGACGTCGACTTCCAGAGCAACAACGATGCGAAGTAGATTTAGGTTTTCTTAGATGTTTTATTACTTGTTTTCAAGGCATTTGGCCACATAATTTTTTCTTTTGAAAATCAACGAAAAACCGATGTTATCTGTCTTCTTTATGACTCCAGCTAGATGACCGGCTTCCCGTCCACTATCCGTGGACACGTCAACACATATTCACGGGCATTTGGTGATGCCCATTTGATGATCGAGGTTGGAGTTGCCCTGATGCAACCAATCACGCTCGCGTCTCATGCTAATTATTTGGACGTGCCGGCAATATCCAGCGGTGGTCCAGGTCGCACGTGAAGCGAATATCCGCAAAGCAAAAGCGCGACCCCGAGCCAGCCCTTCAGTCAACCAAGCGAACCGAAGCGGCCAGGTCAGGCAGGCACGGGGGTTTGGAAAGCCTCGCGAAACACCATGATCCCAAAGCAGACTCGTACGCCAGGCTCTTCTGCCGGCCAATATTGGATAGCACGCGGGAGAGGATCGGTTGCGCGCGATCGACCAGCGAAGCTTCTGCTGGGCAGGATCGCGGGGGGAGATCGCGCCTTTACGACACAACTATAAATCGTGCCCAGATCTCCCGGGTAGATCCTACTCTTCTGTCCGCTGTACGCACCCCAAACCCGATCCATTTGTTTATGTGCTTTGCCTCGTCGGCGTCGACTCATGCCTTTGCCTCCTGATGATTCCTTCGGTGTCGGAGCGAATTGTTTAGCCACCCATCCGAGCTAGCAGATGTGCTGAGTCGCGGTTCGCTCCAACCTCACGAGCCGGTGGGCGCACGCCTCGCAGTGAATGTGGGAGTTGCAATGGTGGACGACGCCGTTCGTAGAGATGTCATGCAGGCCGGCCGACCGGCCAAGCGAGTTGCGCCGGTCCGTGCGATCACGCGCGATCGAAAGGGGTAGAGACAGGCCACGAGTAGCTTCCTGGCCCACACACTGCCCACTCGGGCTTTGCTAGACCTACGTAAAATTTGCTATGAAAGATACGTAGGAGGTAATGGGGGCTCGTTTGATTGGATTACACCGGGCGCCACCTTGAAATTCAGGGCAGAGATTAGTGGGATTAGGGAAGCACTTTCTTTCGTAAGTAATTTATTACGTAGTTAGTTCGTAGGTGTAGCATTTTTACCACCCACCCTCTCCCTTATCCTCTTCCCACCCCGCACCGCTCCCAGCTTCACTAGTAGAAAACAGGGCATTAGTCCCGGTTCCTAAAGGCCTTTAGTTCCGGTTCTGCAACCGGGACTACGCAATCGGGACTAAAGGCCCCCACTTTTAGTCCCGATTGTGTTACGAACCGGGACTAAAGGAGCTCCACGTGGCCGTTGTGGGGTGTCCAGGCAGGAGGACCTTTAGTGCCGGTTGGTAACACCGACCGGGACTAAAAGGCAGCCACTTTTTTTTTTTTTTTTGAAATGAGGGGTTTAGGGTTTTGGAGGGTTTAGGGGTTTCATACTGTGTTTCCCCCTTTTCTTTTTTGTTTACCATTCAATTCTTTTACATTTAGGATTTTTGTTTTTATTTTACGTTTTCCATTCAACTCGACACTAGCTACTACATAGAGCAATGAAGGAACCATTACACAAATCGTCATGAATATAGGGAGAAGTGACCTCTTTTTCTCCGTGCTTGGTCGAACAACAAGTTTTCGTATATCTATTCGACGCTACTACGTATAGTACACGTTCAGACATATATACAATGTAACATCTTTTACGATCCCTAATATCTAATTACCAACATTCACATCCAATTCTCGATGGTATACTCCGGTTTTAGCTATGATCTCTTGAAGGAAGAATCCCGCCAATTCCTCTTGAATTGCTCGTATGCGAGCCTTTGGTAGGAGATCGTCCCGCATCCGTTCGATCTAATTTAAAGAAGGGGTCAATATATATGAATGAAACTCAACACAATTAATGGTAATAAAATAAAATTGTGAATATTGTTTACGTACTTCAAGTTATTGTAAATTTCTGCCAGTCTCACTGGTCGTCATGCAAATGAACTCGCAAACGATGTATCCACATAAATTAGTCTCCCTTTCCTGCCTCAAGCACTTTACAAGAGTAGAGTTCAATCAAAATAATAATCAAGCATGATAATGGTATTGAAATTAACTAGAATCAAAGAGATGCGCGGACCTAGCTAGTACTACTTACAGTGAGTTGTCGAAATTGCAGCTCCTCTTTCCATTCACCCCTAGCCTTCTTGGTGAACCGTTTCCAAACCATGCCCGACAAAGAAAATAAATAAAGTAGTTACTAATTACTTGATATCAGGAAATGAACGAAAGTTGCCGATATAGTGCGATAATGATTGAAATTACCTCTGGAGCATATCACGCAGGTCCGCCCACATCTTAGGGTCTTTACGTAGCGAGTCCATGACAAGTACGCTTTCTAAATCAACCCGAATGACTAGCAGAATAAAGTGAAACCTGCGCACGTAGCATAACTCATCAATTACACTTAACATCGAGTAAGCGAAACAGAATGATGTGTACAAGACAGTATAACACTCACTGGAAGTTGTAAGGAAATAGTATTTCCCTTTGGGTTTGTTGTTCAATTAACGCCCTTAGCAAGATCTTCTCTGTATCCTTGGCGTTCCATTTTACCGTACCTTCATGAATAGTATTTGGGTTAATGAACCCAATGTCATAGATTTGTCCTCTTTTGCATTCGAGGATCTTCTTTCTGCATAATATATATAGTGAGGATAATTATACATGCAATGAACGAGCTGAGCTACAGACTTAATTACAGAAATGATACTTACAAACAATAGCAACTGACGATAGATTTGTCGATGGCGTCTTGATTGTATAACTGAAATAATTCTTCAAATTCAATGAAAATCTCCTGGTCTCCATTGAAGAAATGCTCATCTTTAATTCCCGCAATGATATAGTTGCTCCCTTGCTTTGAGGCTTCCAAGTACCAGTCATGCAATCTTCGCATCATCGTTGGTAGATGCGGGAGCTCCTCAGGTCTGACGAGAGGCTTCCCGTGCTCGAATTTAAAGGCTAACTCAGCCATTTCGAACTGTACCTCATCGCCTAAGTAATCACCAAGAGTGAAACTAGGATCAATGGCCGCTACCCCCGGATCATTAGTGATATCGGTAAACACCTTGAGCGGAGGGCACGATTAGTTTTTCTGTTCGCCGAGCTGGGGAATTGTTTTCCCCCTTGCACTACTGCTACTTCCCGACCGCTGCTGTGGATCTCTATATGACTTTACAATAGAGCGGTCATAGTTTGATAGCAGCGGAGGCGGCGGTGGTTTTGTACGGTTTTCCAGCAAGCGCCTCGCTTTTACCGGATCTATTTTCTCCGTTGGATCTGGACGGGTCGGTGCAAGCTGGCGTTTCACGTCGGCAGCCACGGTCTCCTTGGTTTCCTCCTCAGTCATGTCGTATGGTAACTTGGCAGGAGCCTTCTTGACGCTACCTGCTCTGGATTTCTTCGCTGTTGTACTACTAGCCGCCGGAGCGAAAGCGGATCTCTTCCGCCGGTGCTGAGGCGACGGAGGAGACGGAGTCAGCTAACGCGGCGGATTCTGCTGAGGGGCCTCCTCCGGCGGAGTGCGCTGACGCGGCGAAGACAGCTGAGGCGACGGAGTGTGCTGACACGGCGGAGACGGCTGAGGCAGCGGAGATAGAGCTGGACTGTGAGGAGTCTGCTGAGGGGCCTCCTCCGGCTGAGTCTGCTGACGCGGCGTCCAGTATGGAAGCACGATGTGTTTCTTTCTCCATAGAATGGTAGTCCTTATGGCATCTCCCAGATGAGTCTTCCCTTCACCTGTAGGGTACTCAAGCTCCAGCTGCTCAAATCCGTTGGTAACTTCATCCACCCCGACAACAGCATAGCCATCTGGAATCGGAGAGCAATGGTAAGTTCCATCAGGTACACGAGGTAAGGCATAGCTGACCGCCACCTTCAAGGTTATGTTCATGCATTTCGCATGTAGATCACAATGTTCCCTTTCCGTGATATCATCCACGGGGTAGCGATCAGGAGCCGTGATATCATCTATGGGCGGCCGAACGAGCTGTGTGGAAGCCACACTGCTTTTCCGCTAAGATGGTGGGGTAGCTCCGTGGGAAGTATCGAATGAAGGATCTTCGTGCCGCTGAGATGATGGGCCGGTAGCTCGCTGGCTGTTAAGTGCCTCTATCAACGCTAATCTTTCTTCTACCTTCCGCAGCTGGTCTGCATCCTCTTTCTTCTTTCTCCCTCTTCTTCTATAAGTGTCTCTGCTGTCGGGAAACCCGTCCTTCCATGGAACGGAGCCTGATGTGCCTCGTGTTCGTCCAGGGTGTTCAGGATTCCCGAGGGCGCGTGACAGCTCGTCCTTCTCTCTGTCGGGATGGAACTTCCCTTCCTGCACGGCCTGGATTGCATCCTGAATTTTTTTGACGGGTGTTGCAAGTTGATCTTTCGTATAAACACACTTCCCTGTTTCTGGGTGCAAAGTTCCCCCATGCCCGAAGAACCAAGTCCTTGCCCGTTCGGGCCAGTTCAATGTCTCTGGATGGATCCCTTTATCAAGCAGGTCGTTCTCAGCTTTGTCCCACGTAGGCCGGGCAACCTTGTAGCCACCTGACCCCGTAACATGGTGATATTCCTTCTTTGCAGCATTTTGCTTATTTATCAGTGACCTTTTCTTACCTTTCTCCGATGTCTTGTATGCCACAAATGCGGGCCAGTGATCTTTCATCTTCTCATATTGACCGGTGAATGTTGGAGTCTTCTCTTTCAGGACAAACTTTTCGTGCAATCTTTTCTTCCAGTTCTTGAATTGTTCGGCCATCTTCTTAAGAGACCAAGCCTTGACTTTTCACTCTACAACATTGCTATTTGGATCCACCTCTGGCGGTAGGCTGAAATTTGTCATGAGCGTATTCCAAAGCTCATCTTTGGATCTATCGTCGACATAAGGAACTCCATCGTCCGCCTTTGGCTTATTCCATTCTTGAATGCTGATCGGAATGCTGTCCCTAACAACAACTCCGCACTGACTTATAAATCGGTCTGCGGTCCGCTTGGGAGCAGTCGGTTTGCCATCTGCAACGATTTCTTCGATCATGAACCTTTCATTCTCGCCCAACCTTTTCTTCGGGCCTCGTCTCTTTACAGAAGGTTGGCTCGATCCGGAGGGCTAAAAGAAGAAAGAAGCGTTAATATATGTACATACAAATCAATTAATGCATCTAGTCAGCAGGCTTAATTAATATACCTCCCCGGACTTTGCAACATTTAAGGCTCCAACACCGTCGGAGCCGTCATCTTCTCCCTCCATTCGATCATCGGAGCCGTCATCCTCTCTTCCCTCACCATCGGAGTCGTTGAGAAACTGTGAGGTGATATCACCACCTCCGTCGCGGATTATATCCCCCAACATCTCTTCTTGTTCTAAGTCTCTGTCGTGTTCCATAGTTTCTGCAAATATTACAACATGGCAATATACAACCATGAGAGATAAGCTGTTTTTCAGACTTAATGAAATCTGGGAATGCGAAACAGTAACATTATGATGACAACTTGAGAGCAAGATTGAGTCATGCTACAGCAACTTTACATGGCAACCAAGGGCATGGCATCAAAGTACACATTACATAGACCAAATCACAAGAAGGAATCATATGCATATGAGCAATGGATTAGTGGCAAACATCATGCAAAGTTGACAAGTTTTATAACAGTCAGTTTCAGACTTAGCAGTTTTTCAGCAAGTGTAAAACAGCAACAGTATCATAGCATCTCGAATAATATTATCATATAATATCACTAATACATCTCGAATAATCCAGTTAATGCAACAATAATATCACATAATATCACTAAACATCTCGCCCAATCAAACTGGACGTCGACTCCCGGTTCCTGAGCCGCGGGCGGTGAACACCCAAAGAGAAGGAACCATCACAGGATCATAGCTCGGGTGAGATCCCAAGAAACTGCCAGGTATTGGAGAAGTTGTCGTCCAACGCAACCATGTAGCGACGGACGTGCTCATCCTCCTCCCTGACACGGCGACGTACCGCCCTCTCGGGGGCCGGCTCCCTCTGCACCGATAGTGGCCCACGCGACCGCCACCAAAGAAGCTCCGGGTCGACGACGAGACCCCGATTCCTCACCAGGCTGCGCGCCCCGGAAGGTAGCACCTCCCAGTGCCAGCCCGGCGGAGCCCAGTCCCGGACATGGCGCCTCTCAAATTGGTTGTCGCCGCCGAGTCGACGACGAGGATGCGGGCCGGGCATCGTCGCCGAGAACAAATTCCTATGAAAACAAATACACGATTTCTATATTTTTCTTTTTTTCTCTCACCACATGTCTATATTTTTTATACACCTATCAAATACACGATTCACATTTTTGAAATCTAGTGACAAAAAAAGAAGAGGAGGTGAAGGGGGATTCGTAGCTCACCCTCGGCTGTAGAGGAAGTAGTTGACACCTTTTGTCGAACAACGGAGGGACGATCAGGGACCAACAGCTCCAACGTCGACGATCACTCCACGGAGATGCAACACCACAAATCCTGTAATTCCATCGAGTGAAAAAAAATTAGGTCACCACAATTTTGTTCTTCAATTTATTTTAGCAAGATCATCATGATGAAGTAACCACTCATCATATGCAAATTTTAACATTTGTTTCTCTATCTAAAAAAACCTAAAAAAATTTCTCTTCCATCTCATCTCATCTTCACAAAACATCTATCTATCACATTGAGTATATGTATCTAAAACCTAGTAAAACTACACAAAACAAACAAAAAAATCCAGCCATCTCCATCTCATCTCATCTCAATGAACAAAAAATTATATTACACATGAAAATATCACAAATTCATTACATACGCTCGGAACAAAAATATTACAAATGAAATGACTTTGATCATGAATAATGCTATAAAAAATGACTTTGATCATGAATAATGCTATAAAACATTTGCATAAATATTACACATGAATAATATCAATGACTTTGAGAACATGAATAATGCTACCCTAGAACGACTCGTCGACTCGAAAACCTTGTTGGCAATAACAACAAAAATTGTTCACTTTTTTTAGCAAGCTCATCATGATCAAGTAAGCACTCATCATGATTCAAATTTTAACATCCGTCTATCTATCTAAATAACCCTACAAAAACTACAAAAAAAACTTACAAAAAATAGTTCTCTTCCATCTATCTATTCATCCATCTACACAAAAAAAAGTTCTACTCCACAAAACATCTAACTATCTATCCATCTATCTATTGATCCATCTACACAAAACATACATCCATCCATCTCCATTTCAAAAATAAAACATCCATCCATCTACACAAGATTTCTTCATTTTTTTTAGCAAGCTCATCATGAGCAGAGACTTAAACAGAGAGATGAGACGGAGGGGATGCTCACAGTGGGCCGGCGACGACGGATGGCGGGGGCGAGGACGAGACCGGCGGGGCGAGCCGGGGAGGGGGCGGGGGCGAGCCGGGGAGGGGCGGCTGGGGCTTGGGGACGTCTGGCGCGGGGGCGGGCCGATGCAGGGCCACGCGGGGACGGCCGGCGTGGGGGCGGCGTGGGGACGGCGCGGGGGCGGGGCGGCGCAGGAGGCGGCACGATGCGGGGGTGGCGACGGGGGGCAGGGCGTCGGCGACGGCGTCGAGGCAGCGCGTCGAGGCGAGGAGAGGCGATGGAGAAGTTTGGGTGAGGAAAAATTTCGCTGGTTTATATTGCCCGAGCTTTAGTCCCGGTTGGTGCCTCCAACCGGGACTAAAGGTAGGCCTTTAGTCCCGGTTGGAGGCACCAACCGGGACTAAAGCTAAATTTCAGTAGCCCAAAGGGCGCGAAACCCAGGCCTTTAGTCCCGGTTGGTGGCACGGACCGGGACTAAAGGGAGGCCTTTAGTCTCGGTTGGTGGCACCAACCGGGACTAAATCTGTTTTTGATTTTAGACTTTTTTAGGATATTTTAGTTTTAGTTTTCTTTTAAACAGATTCAAAAACAGTAGCATACATGCCTAGTTTTCATTTAATTCTTTTTTCTATTAAATTTTTTAACAAAAAATACTTTATGAACATTTTAGTTGCATAAATTTTATATAGTTTTAAGTTAATATTATTTTGATCATAACTAGAGTTTTATAAAAGCTTTTTAGTTGATTCTTTTTGCTATTGAAGAATATTATAAAATACTTTTTGTTAACCTAATAATGTTATATTTTCTTTTCTTTTAAGTTATTAGTTTAGTAATTTTCTTTGCTGCTAAGTTTTATTTAGGACAAAAACTATTTTTGTTATTTGTAATTAAGTCCTACAGTTCCCTTAGGAGTTTCTATTTGGATTTCCTTGAAGTTTTGTTTTTCTTTCTATTTGATTTTTCTTATTGTTTTCTTTATTGCTTTATTCATTGATTGGATTTTGATTGCTAGAATGCTTGCTAGAGTGAATGCTTATATGAATGCAATGTTTGATGATATAGATTTTCATCAGATAGTGACAAATAGTTCTATCAAGTTATTTTTCATAGGTACCATTGCCGCAACATTTCGCATTGAAGGGCCAGCATCAGGTTTGTCAATATGTTTTTGAAAATATGACACAAGGCGATCAATGCTGTCAAAATCTTTCTTCTGGAATCTAAAGCCCTTTGAGTATAACCCAACATACTCATGATGTGGGTTTGTACTCCTGATGTAAGATAATATAAAGGTGCCTGGATGTTCATGAGATATGCTAAAACAATAGACTATTCTCGAGAATGGCCATCTGATATGTTGTCCTCAGTTTCACCAGAAAGCAACCAGAGAACTCCTCATCTGGACCTCCAACTTTATGTCATACAACGTTTCTCTCTTATCATCTCCGATGCTTCTGTTGTATTCATCTATGTCAAGACGTTTAAGCCATGTCTATATTAACCTTGTTATTTTATATGGAGCCACCAACCGGGACTAACCGCGTATGATCAACCTTGAAAAACTTGGGACTGAAATCACTACAACTGGTGAGGGTGTGTATGGCCTATGCCTGTCAACCTCAAGCGATTTATCTGGAATGCTCAGAAGACATTCATATTTTGTTTGGACATAATTGCATTGATTAACTCCTCTGTATAATTAAAATACTAAAAGGATAGGAATAATTGAAATTTCATAACTTAATAAATAATTATTCTAAAATCATGTTTCAAATGCCAAAATGCCCTACCTAGCTCTTACAAAGATTCCCTCCGGTTTGTCCGAAGTGGCACTTTCCAGCTAAAACTTTTTCTTCGCGTGTGTTCCTTGCTTATTGCGCCGTAACCATGGATAATCTTCATCATTTAAAAGGATGCTTGGGTCAGTCTTCACTGTGAAGGGAGGAATTTCATGAAACTTTTCATAATCTTCTGACATGTCTGTCTTGTCCTCCACTCCCACGATGTTTCTTTTCCCTGAAAGAACTATGTGGCGCTTTGGCTCATCGTATGATGTATTCGCTTCCTTATCTTTTCTTTTTCTCGGTTTGGTAGACATGTCCTTCACATAGAAAACCTGCGCCACATCATTGGCTAGGACGAATGGTTCGTCTGTGTACCCAAGATTGTTGAGATCCACTGTTGCCATTCCGTACTGCGGGTCTACCTGTACCCCGCCTCCTGTCAGATTGACCCATTTGCACCGGAACAAAGGGACCTTAAAATCACGTCCATAGTCAAGTTCCCATATCTCCTCTATGTAACCATAATATGTGTCCTTTGCCCTATTGGTGTTTGCCGCATCAAAGCGGACACCACTGTTTTGGTTGGTGCTCTTTTTATCTTGGGCGATCGTGTAAAATGTATTCTCATTTATCTCGTACCCTTGAAAAGTCAATACAGTCGAAGATGGTGTCCTGGCCAACAAGTACAGCTCATCTCCAACAGTGTTGTTACTCATGAGATGTGTTTGCAACCAACCGCCGAAAGTCGACATGTGTGCACATGTAATCCAGTCGTCAGACTGCCCCGGGTGTTGGGAGCGTACAATATTCTTGTGTTCATTGATATACGTGGTCACCAAGGTAGAATTTTGTAGAACTGTGTAGTGTGTTTGCGCCCAAGAATGCCCGTCCCTACATATTATTGCTTTCGGTGCTAGCGTGCCTTTTCCACCCAGTCTCCCCTCATGCCGCGATTGAGGAACACCAATCGGCTTAAGGTTAGGAATAAAGTCAACACAAAACTCAATAACCTCCTCTGTTTCATGGCCCTTGGAGATGCTTCCTTCTGACCTGGCACGGTTATGAACATATTTCTTTAAGACTCCCATGAACCTCTCAAAGGGGAACATATTGTGTAGAAATACAGGACCCAGAATGGCAATCTCGTCGACTAGGTGAACTAGGACGTGCGTCATAATATTGAAGAAGGATGGTGGGAACACCAACTCGAAACTGACAAGACATTGGACCAAATCATTCTGTAACCTTGGTAGGATTTCTGGATCGATTACCTTCTGAGAAATTACATTGAGCAATGCACATAGCTTCACAATGGCTAATCGAACATTTTCTGGTAGAAGCCCCCTCAATGCAACCGGAAGCAATTGCGTCATAATCACGTGGCAGTCATGAGACTTTAGGTTCTGGATTTTTTTTCTCTCCCATATTTATTATTCCCTTTATATTCGACGAGAAGCTAGACGGGACCTTGATACTGAGCAGACATTCAAAAAAGATTTCCTTCTCTGCTTTGGTAAGAGCGTAGCTGGCAGGACCTTGATACTGCTTTGGAGGCATGCCATCTTTTTCGTTCATACGTTGCTGGTCCTCCCGTGCCTCCGGTGTATCTTTTGTCTTCCCATACACGCCCAAAAAGCCTAGCAGGTTCACGCAAAGATTCTTCGTCACGTGCATCACGTCGATTGCAGAGCGGACCTCTAGGACTTTCCAATAGGGTAGCTCCCAAAATATATATTTCTTATTCCACATGGTTGCGTGTCCGTCAGCGTCATTCAAAACAGATTGTCCGCCAGGACCCTTTCCAAAGATTGCTTTTAAATCCTTGACCATATCAAATATATCATCACCAGTACGGGGGACAGGCTTCTTCCGGTGATCTGCCTCACCTTTGAAATGCTTGCCTTTCTTTCTTAAGGCATGCTTGGTCGGAAGAAATCGACGATGTCCCAGGTACACATTCTTCTTACATTTGTCCAAATATATACTTTCAGTCTCATCTAAACAGTGCGTGCATGCATTGTATCCCTTGTTTGTCTGTCCTGAAAGTTTACTAAGAGCAGGCCAATCATTGATGGTTACAAACAGCAACGCTCGTAGGTCAAATTCCTGCTGTTTGTGCTCATCCCACACACGTACACCTTTTATATTCCACAGCTGTAAAAGTTCTTCAACTAATGGCCTTAGGTACACATCAATGTCGTTGCCGGGTTGCTTAGGGCCTTGGATGAGCACTGGCATCATAATGAACTTCCGCTTCATGCACAACCAAGGAGGAAGGTTATAGATACATAGAGTCACATGCCAGGTGCTATGATTGCTGCTCTGCTCCCCAAAAGGATTAATGCCATATGCACTTATACCAAACCATAAGTTTCTTGAGTCATCTGCAAACTCCGGCCACTTTCTCTCGATTTTTCTCCACTGCGACCCATCAGCGGGTACTCTCAACATCCCGTCTTTCTTACGGTCTTCTTTGTGCCATCGCAACAACTTGGCATCCTCTTTGTTTCTGAACAGACGTTTCAACCGTGGTATTATAGGAGCATACCACATCACCTTGGCAGGAATCCTCTTCCTGGGGTGCACGCCCTCAACATCACCAGGGTCATCTCGTCTGATCTTATACCGCAATGCACCGCATACCGGGCATGCATTCAAATTCTCGTACTCCTCACCGCGATAGAGGATGCAGTCATTAGGGCATGCATGTATCTTCTGCACCTCTAATCCTAGAGGGCAGAGAACCTTCTTTGCTTCGTACGTACTGTCAGGCAATTCGTTATCCTTTGGAAGCTTCTTCTTCATTATTTTCAGTAACTTCTCAAATCCCTTGTCAGATAAACCATTCTCTGCCTTCCATTGCAGCAATTCCAGTGTGGTACCGAGCTTTGTGTTGCCATCTTCGCAATTTGGGTACAACCATTTTTTGTGATCCTCTAACATGCGATCGAACTTCAACTTCTCCCTTTCACTTTCGCATTCTCTCTGTGCATCAACAATGACCCGGCGAAGATCATCAGCGGACACATCTGGTGCCTCTTGATCTTCAGCTTCCCCCGTTGCAGTATCACCGTATTCAGGGAACATAGGATAGTTGTCATCATCCTCTTCTTCTTCATTGTCTTCCATCATAGCCCCTCTTTCTCCGTGCTTGGTCCAACAATTATAGTGGGGCATGAAACCCTTCTTAAGCAGGTGGAAGTGAAGGGTTTTCGAGGAAGAGTAATCCTTCGTATTATCACAGACAACACATGGACAGTACATAAAACCATTCTGCTTGTTTGCCTCAGTCACATCGATAAAATTATGCAGGCCCGTAATGTACTCGGAAATGCGTCGGTCACCATACAACCATTGCCGGTTCATCTGCATTATATAATTAAGTATATCAAAAACCATTACAGAACATCATGAATAGAGAAATGACCAAATTAATACAAGTTCATCATCACATTAAAACCAAAGTACAGTAGTGATCAAATGTTATTACTGCAAAAATAAATACATAAAGTTCATACATAGTTCTCATAAAACAACATACAACTATGTAAAACATTTAAATGCAACAACAAATGCGATCAAAATCGCAACTAAGGTAACAATTGATCCAACAGCATAATGATACCAAGCCTCTTTATCAATGGCATATTTTCTAATCTTTCTAATCTTCAAGCGCATTGCATCCATCTGGATCTTGTGTAGATCAATGACATCGGCAACATGCAACTCCAATTTCATCTTCTCTTCTTTAATTCTTTTCAATTTTTCTTTCAAATAATTGTTTTCTTTTTCAACTAAATTTAACCTCTCGACAAGAGGGTCGGTTGGAATTTCCGGTTCACATACCTCCTAGATAAAAACATCTATGTCAAGTTGGTCGGCATAATTGTCATAAACACTAAATGAAACAAATAGTTATAAAAGATAATATACCACATCCAAATCATAGACCGAACGAGAGCCGACGGGGGCGGCTACCAAAACCATGGCACTATATAATAACAAACAATAATACAAGTAAGAAAATTATACAAGTAGCTATCTAAATCATACAAGTAAGAATTTGTTCTTTTAAAAAAAAGATAAGAACAAGAGGCTCACCACGGTGGTGCCGGCGACGAGATCGGCGCGGGCGATCGGCGGCGGTGAGGACGGGGATGGGGACGGGATGGCACCCTACACATGTGCAAACTAAGAAGTTAATTTGAGCTCAAATTGTGCATCTAAATCAAATAAGATCCCACATACACTCCTCCACTAAAACCCACAAACCATTCTACTTCTAGAGCATATGAAATGAGCTAAACTAGCAGTGAGAGATGAAAGGATGAAGTTGCTAACCTTTTAGAACACTTGGATAGTTGGTGCACCGCCAAATCTAGACAAATCATGGGGAAAATGGAGCTTGGAGGAAGAACAGAGGAGAAAGCTTAAGTGTGGCTCGGGCATTTCATCGAACACCTCATATGCATAAGAAGTGAGAACAGAGTAGCGCACCCCCCCCCCACACCTTCTACGACCAAAAAACAGAGGAGAGGGCGGGCAGGGGCGAGGATATATGTAGGCATCTTTTTAGCCCCGGTTGGTGTCTAGAACCGGGACTGAAGACTAACCTTTAGTCCCGGTTGGAGACACCAACCGGGACTAAAGGGGTTGCGCCAGGAGCGAGGCCCTTTAGTCCCGGTTGGTGTCTGGAACCGGGACTAAAGGTCCCAGTCGAACCGGGACTGATGCCTGCCGAGGCCCGGCCGGCGTCCTAGCCGCTCGAACCGGGACTAATGCTCACATTAGTCCCGGTTCGTAATGCGACCGGGACTATTGCTCTGATCCGGCTAGAACGAAAGCCCTGTTTTCTACTAGTGCTTCTTCCTTATCTCTTCACATCCCCTCTCTCCTCTGTGGCGCGGCGATGTCGCGCGCACTCTCAACCACCCCCTCCCCTCCCCCGCTGCAAGAGAGACCGACGACGAAGCTACGAGGTGATGGTGAGGTGAGGGGGGTTTGCTGGTGCTGGGTCAATCGATGGCGAAACCAGTGTCGTCGCTGGCAGAGACTGGCCAATGACGTTGCTCAACCAAGAGCTGTGACCCAGGGGCTCGGCGATGCTGGAACCAATGGCCATGGTCGCTGCAACCAGCAGCTACCGGCGTTGGAGACGGGAGGGCTCCGGTACTGCAACCGGAAGTTCTTTTTTTTTCTGGAACCGGAGTCCGGAGATGTTGGTACCAGCGGTCATGTTTGCTGCAACTAGCAGCTGCCGTCGATGGAGCCGGCGAGGTACGGTCCTGCAACCAGAGAGCTTTTTTGCTGGAACCGGGCGGAGAAAAAGTTGCAACGGCTATCAATCAGTGATGCAACGGGACAGCGTCAAGATAGGTTTTGCTGGAACTAACAAGAATTTTTTTCTTTTTTGCTGGATTCAGTGATAATTTTTCCTACAACCGACATGTTTTTTTTGCTACGGCCCACAACCACTGGAGTTTTGTTTTGTTGAAGATTTGTGCGAGACGAACGATGGCAATGAGCGGAGGCGGTGATGCAGGGATGCTGCAACCACGGTGCCCGCGCGCTCGAACTAACCTGCGGGTGAGCTAAATTCATCAATGGAAGAAGCACGGGCGGCCGGGGGGCAAGCGCGATTTGGCACGGGTGGCTGGCGAGAACGAGCGGCAAAGGGTGAGCGTGGGTGGCACGGGTCGCTGGCGAGCGTGGGCGGCGAGGGGGAAGAACCCGGAGTGGTGCGAGCGCAGTGGCCGGCGAACACAGGAGACATCCTTTTTTCAGCTCGCGTGCGTTGACAAAAGGGGGGAACGAGGGAACCGAATCTGACGGTTACAAATGGTTAAATCGGACGACAACACGGTGACCATCCCAAATTTGGGTCGGTCGACCGACGCTCCTATCACCGCCCTTTAAAATAGAAGGTGTATTAGAGCATCTACAGTCGGACTTGGCAAATCCGCCCCCTATACGTCGGCGAACGCGCCCGTGTGCGACCGCGGACAACACTGGACATCCTCTCATATTGCCTGCTGGACAACCACACTCCTCAAATTTAAACCCTCAAATTCATGCAAATCCATACACGTCCATCATACGTGTGAATATCACACGTAAATAACATTTGTTGGTAGCTGAATTACATAGTTCGAACATAAAATTTATTTTAAGTGCACAATTCATTGGTTTCCATCGTGTGTCCACATATGCTCCACAAGATCACTGAGTAGTTGCGCGTGCACCTGATGATCTCAAAGATTCTGGTACATCTACAGAATGGTGGTAGAGGATCAAAGTAGTCCTTGTAGAGCAGTCGTGCTCGAGAGACCTTATCCCGGTTTAGAACTCTTCACCCTTTGATCGAACCCTTGAAATTCAGGATGTGCTCCACCTCCCGGTTTATGTTGGATGCTCATGATCATCATCATCTCTGCTTCTTCGAATGAATCCGATGAATCAAAGAACTCCTTTTGAATCGTGGGTCCATACTCCTAATCTGACGAACCAACTGAATCCATCGTTTTCCCTAGAAAACAATCGCAAAAAACTGGTCGGAGAGTGTGTTGAACACATAGAGAGAGCAAGATGCAGTCCGAGAGTAGCCAGACATACCGCGGTAGCGTCCAGGCTGGCAACAGTGTCTGTGGCGGCGAGACTGGAGGGGAGGAGTTTTCTGGCGGCGCTGAGGGCTCGGTACTGGCGGAGCTAGGGAGGGCCGGCATGGACAAGGGAGAAGAGAGGAGAAGAAAATGGCTGGTCTAGCAAGGTCGTCGGGGGGGGGGGGGGGGAGGGGGTTTGGTGCAATATGCGGTGGGTCCTGCCTGTCGGGTCCGATGTGACGGACGCCCTCGGGCGCGCCCGTGCCTTCCCATATCCACCCCAGATATGGACTGGATATGAGAGGTACCGGTCATCCCAGACGTTTAGGGTCAGTATGAGGAGGCCATCTGGGTCCCGGTCAGTGACCAGGGCCTCCGCCCGGACGTATAGGGGGTGTATGGGGAGTGTGGCTGTAGATGCTTTTAGTTTTTTCAAAAGTCAAACATGTGCATATTTGACCAAGTTTATAAAAAAAATAACTATATCTACAGTACCAAATTTGTATCACTAGATCTATCATGAAAAGTATTTTCATATTTTATTTATTTTTATATTGTAGATGTCGATATTTTATCTTACTAGTAAATGTGTACGTGCAATGCACGTTGATATTAAGCATTATACTAATTCCCGCAGAAAAACATTATATTAATTACATGCTAATATTAGGTACGATATTATTTGCGCATTAATTATGCGATTAGCGCTAACGATGATATTTGGTATGAGATATTAATTCCACATTGAATGTGTTGAGCGCTCACCATTGGAGCAATCTAAGTCGTTGGATTGACCTGCTTTGACGATAGCGATTACTTGGATCTGCCCCTTTAAGTCTTTTCATATTGGTATATATAGATAATCTTGATCCATCATATATAAATTTGACTTACACCATAATCGATACATCTTATATTCTGAAATGGAGGAAGTACTAACTACTGATTTTAGTTCCTTGTACCGGGACGCACCTCCCTGATAAAAGGAAAATAAGAAGAATGAGAATCGGGAAGCGCCAGGTGAGAACTAGAACCAGGAATCCGAAGTATCAACCTGTCGAGTACTAGTACTGTCGTAGTACGATTCAGCTCTGCAAAAACTTGCAGTTTATTCGATCTTGCACCATTTTGCAGCTTGTGAAGGATGAGATTGGCCTCCTGCAGGAGGCAGCTCAGGAGTAGAATAAGAACTTCGGTTCACCTTTCACTGTAATTCTGTAACTCTTTCCTATCTAATAATGCAATGGCAGAGCTCCTGCCTTTTCCCGTCAAAATTCGATCTTGCACTGATTGGAAGCGCGCCCAGAACTTAAGTTCATTTAAATTTTCCCTTTTTTTGCAAAATTTTTGTAGCAGCTTACCAAGTCGGTCGCGTGGTGAGCTTAAGTTCATAAGAGTGGAGGCTTCAAGTTTGACGTTATTGCATCCTCATAGTAGTGATGCATTTTATGCTAGCTCCTCGTTGCTCATTTTGTTGTTGATTCCAAATGATACCGAGAGGCCGAAGAATCAACAAAAAAACTGCCTCTACTAGTGTTCACGCCAGGATATCGTACGACGTAGCAGAATTTATCAAGAACCAATGCTTTATTTATATAGAAAATATTAAAATCTGATGTCGATTTTTTTTTTTTTTGAGAATCTCTGATGTCGATTTTTTAAGCATGGTAAATCTGATATGTTGTCGCAAGCATGGCAATTTCCTTCGGTAAGGATGGCAAGTCCTGAAGAAAACTGGGTATGTCAAGGATTTGCCATGCTTGCTGAAGGAATTTGTCATGCTCGCAACAACATAATTTACCATCCAAAACTCAGATTTTCAATGCTTAAAAATCTGACATTTGTAGCGAATTATTTATTAGCAGATTTCCTGCTATATTTGTTGTGGTAGTATTGAATAGTGACTTAAAGAAGAGTATCTACGTACGTGCAAATTACTCTCCTAAGTAACCAAGGAGACAATTGATGGCAAAGATCCTAGGAGATCACCACCTAACTAATTAAAATGCATTGCCCCCTTTTAAAATTTCTGGATTTTTATTTCAAGCGATAGAGGGTTTGGGGCACATGCTGTTAACTATATTCAAAAGATGGCCATGCCACTAGAATACTAGATGTAATTTTAAAATTTGAGGCAAGAAAAGCTTGGGAGAGCAAGTCTCCCTTTTAATAAAGAGTTGGGATATATTGGCCTGCAAGGAGATCTCTCCCTTTCATTTTAAAAGAGGCTGTGTGCATCATCCAATCAACCCTCTCTCTCCTCCTCCTAGCTAGCTAGCTTGTTCATCTTGTTCTTCCAAGTCTTCCTGCTAGGTGTCTCTTCGGGGATATGAGTGGGAACAACTTTGGGGACAGCATGGGGTGGGGCAGATCATCCGGCTCCAGGAAGGGCAAGAGAGGCGGCGCCGGGAGCAGCGGCAGTGGCGCCGACAAGCCGAAGCAGCCACAGCGGGGGCTTGGCGTGGCCCAGCTCGAGAAGATTAGGTTACAGAGCGAAATGGCTGAGTACTTCAATCCTCTTGGTGGTCAGCCACCCAGCTTGATCCACAGAACGGCCAGCCTCAATTTGGTGAGTGAAGGCACATCTTGCAAAGCTGAAGCTCTTGCATATTTTGTGTGTATGGATTTGCATGCGATTTCTGTAAGATTGGGCGTTTCTGATTCCTTGCATCTTTGGAATGGATCTATCGAGCAGGAGGATACGCGGGCGTCAACGTCCTCGCTTTCATCGTCCCCATCGTCCCCCTTCCATGCTACCGCCGTCTCGTCGGCCTTCCCGGTCCATCCGAATTTTGGGGTAGGCTGTCATCTTTTCCCCTTCATGTGGTTTTAGGAAGAAATTAATTGGTATACGAAAAACTTGATATAGGTACTCGTTATTATATGTGTATATGTGGAAGCAGTAGAAACAAGTGTACTGATCTTTTTTTTTGCGATCGAGTGAACAAGTACTGGTCTTCTTTTCACCAAAGAAGTGAGATTTTGAGCTTTCTTTGTGATAAACTCATAAACAGTGAATAAACTAGTTGTCTTTGAATTGTTTCAAAACAAAAACGAGCAATCATTCTTGAATTAATTTGAGATTTGTTTCCAGTTAGGTGTGCTAGCTCTACCCGTTCTCTTTCTTCTTCACTCGTTATTAATTTGTACTTATTTTCTTTTTGATCATAGATATCGTCATTATCGCGTTATCTAAGCAGTTATTCTGACAAGGATCTCGTCCGTACTGTTTTCATGATCCGAAAAATCTACATGAGATCAAACTTTCTCTGACATCATCTTTTTATCATCAGCTTTCGTGCTGTATGTATCTTGTTTGTTCTTCCATATGCACGTGAGCTATATATCAAGATCTCTTACAGTATCTCTGGCTTTATCATGTACAGATAGCATATGGGGAGAGAGGAGACGCGCGATACAGTGAATTCCAGACTCCCATCGTCAGGTACTGCTACTGCATACAACTTCAGTAGTCCCTGAATTTACCCGGAATAATAAGCTATAGCTCCAACTAACAACTGCAACATCTGCATATGCCTGCCAACCAGATCACCAAGCAGCAGCACAATCTACGGGCCACCACATTACGCGCATCCTGGTGTCACATTGCCACTGTTTGCACCAGAGGTATGTCTCTCTACATGCAGATCATGGAGACAGATGGCCGAGTTGAATGGCTGATCAAAAAGCATTATTCACTGCGAAGTTATCTGTTTGACTCATCTGGTTCTTAACCAATTTTTTTTGGTAGGAATCTACCCGTCTGAGAGGGCACCATGACCGGAGCCGATCGGCTGATTCAACGAGTATGAATTCCGACGATCCACAAGACGTGGATCTCGAGCTCAAGCTATGATCCTCAAATGTTCTTCTCCTTCTTAAGTTCATCTCTCCTCTGATCTTATATGACAGTTCCTTTCTTTTTTCCTTCCTTGTGGTGCAATAAGTTTCTGAATTGGTGCCACTAGCTAGAACCAAGGATTTTCCAGCTTGTGTAATGCGCAAAAGATAAAAAGAGAGGAATAGCAATTCACATTATTTTTTACATCAAGACATGATGTTGTATGGGTATGGCCATATGGGATGCAAGTCGTTTTGATTGTACTACTATACAAGCATAGATGTGTTGACTCTTGCCGAAACTGCATGCTAGCATACACTGACACAGTTTCGTACATGATTGCTATTAATTTATGCTATACAATTTTCATCACTGCTGAGCTCAGAGAATGTTCATATGTGCATGAGCACTTGCATACCAGACCATTTCTTTTATCCAGAGGTACAAGATGGAAATAGAATAATAACCCACTTTATCAATGAACTATTTCATGCACAGCTGTATTTTGTACTACTTCTAATGCAGCCTGTGTAAGCGGTTCCATTATTAGTTTGTTGTCCGTATAATCAACAGAAGATCTATGATCTCTCTGTGAGTGTGTATGTCGGTGTCTGGTGACTCTGGTCATGTGTCGATCTGGCTATCGATCTAGTGGATGATAATATATATGTATATCTATTAATGCTAATTAATTACATGTAGGACTAGTATTTTGTCGTGCTTTCAGTTCTACCCGGAGGATATATCCATGAGATTTGATCCTTGGTGATATCTCTGTATAGTATGTACATTTAACCTGATAAAGAGTTATGAAATCACAGTCATATATATTACTTTGGAAAAAGCAAACTGATAGCAGGGTCACGGTTTCAAACAGTTAAGATATTGTTATATGTCTGGCATGTAATTAACATAACTATAACAAATTCATGGATAATATGTATGTGTTATAGACATCTTAGACGTGCAGATCCACACAATGCAGGTAGAGTGTGGCTCGGTTAACTTTTTCAGGGGATATCAACAAACTAGAGCAAGCTAGCTCATCCACGGATCACAAATGGTAAGACATATAAACTTGTTTGCCTTTGAAATCTACTTTGACATGTCTATGTATCAACTTAACTGCATCCAAATATGCTATAACACCATCTATAGATCGCGCACACAATGGGAAATATATAACAAGTTATTTCGCCTTTGAAACCTACTTTGCCCTGCCTGTTCATCAGCTTAACTACATACATATGATGCACAGCTAAATTTGTGCAATTATATATGTCTGAAGGGAAAGTAGTGGCTGAACCCCACCTCGGTGCACCCACGGTGCACCCACGCAAGAAAACATACCAAAACATTTTGAAAAAATCTGAAACTTTGTGAAAATGATCATCAACAAATGTTAGAAAGGCTTGCCAAGTTTGGTGGTCAAATGACATCCGAGGAGAACTGTACAAAAAAAAATGACAAATTTTGGTCAAACAGTGCACGTACATTTTGAGTAATTTTGTCTTTTTTGTATAGAGCTCCTCGGATGTCATTTGACCATCAAAATTTGCAAGCCTCTCTAAAATTTGTTGATAATCATTCCCACAAAGTTTCAGATTTTTTCGAAATGTTTTGGTATGTTTTTTTGCATGGGTGCACCGTGGGTGCACCGAGGATGGGTGTAGAAAAACCACTCTCATGTCTGAATCTATAACACCTATCGATGAAATGGTCAGACTATTAATTCCCATTAATTTGAATACCATGTATATATGCAGATATTATTGTAGCTTTTGCACGCTGACCAAAATACCATCCATAATATTAAAGCTCATCAAGCTAGCCTTAGTATAGCAAGCATGCAAGTCTCAGTTCGAATTGTGGATTTATATGCTGACAATGTCAAGTTAGTTCGGTTATATAGCGTTTTCATCTTGACTTCTACTTTTCTCGGTGCATATGCCCTGAACCTATTAGAAACTAATACCATTTAACAGAGAAGGAGTTCTTTACTTTTTTTTCACTTAACACCTCTCTGAAAATGATTATGCGACTAGGTGATACAACAGACAGCCATAAAAGTGTGGCTACCATTTTATAAAAACACACTCATGCCCCTATATATGTGATGCTCTTTTGCAGTTTGTCAGATTGCTCTCTAGCAGTATGCTAGCTATTATAGTTTCCCGAGCAATTTTAACATGGTCCCTCTTACCTCATTTTTTAACATAAGAGGTAAGAGTATATAATAGATCTAAGCCGTTGATTCGATTAAGTAGTGAATCTGAATAGCTCTTACCTTCTTACTTTTCATGTGAAAAGAGGAGGTAAGAGGGACGCAATGTAAGAGAATATAGATATATATGTATTATCCTCGATGATCAACATATATAATTGTGTAGTATCTTTTGTGAATAAAGAGTTGACGCGTGAGGAACATGCTTTTACAATGATTAGAAAATGCACTGATACTTTTCGTTCCCCCAATTGATACGGTCTGATCCTCTCTATAGAAAAGCCTGATTCGTTCTGATCACTAATTATTTGGTACCTGCAGACTAATGATGCACACTATATGCACCCTTCGTGCTAGCTTTGCATTGAACCGGTCAGACCTGAGCCATGGCTCCAGAGTACAGCTAGTATAAGTATTATTTTTCT
Organism: Elymus sibiricus; assembly: GCA_039707655.1. Taxonomy (NCBI): domain Eukaryota; kingdom Viridiplantae; phylum Streptophyta; class Magnoliopsida; order Poales; family Poaceae; genus Elymus; species Elymus sibiricus. Next base: position 276,810,121 of record CM077668.1, read on the forward strand.
CGCAAAAAAAAAGTATAAGTATTATTTATACTATAATCAAACCAGATCATCCTCTCAATCTCCATCCAATTAAGCGCGTAGGAATCTTCACGGACAGATCCTACTCATGCTTGGCATGCATGATCGATGAGGCCGGCTTTGCTCTGCTGTCCCCCCCCCCCCCCCCCCCCCCCCCCCCAGGGCATGGTCGGATCGACGCAAGTTGCACAAATCCCAAATGGTACTTTTCAATCAAATCTTTTCAGTCATCATCGCATGCATGTGTCGCGCGCTGCATGCATGGATTATAGAAAGAGAAAAGGAAAGCTCTACAGATTAGCAACTCGATTGCTCCCATTTATTAGACTTACCACTAACTAACATGATAGTTCATCCTCAGATAAAAAGCACTCTGTGCCTCTTGTCTCCCCCCATATATATACGTACTACGCACAACTGACAGGAACAGGATGATATTTTATACGTGTGTTCCACCCGCTGGGCGTGCATGCATGCACGTTGCGCTGCAGCAAGTTGCATGCCAATGGACTGGACCGCCGATCGCCTAGCAAAAGGGCTTTAGGGCATCACCAGTGCAAACAGCTAAAACGGACACCTATCCGTCCGCGCACGTGTTCGACAGTGATACGGGACCGGCCATCCAACCATGTCCATATGCATTTCAAAGCAAATTTAAACAAAACGAATGAATTTCATCAAACATGACGGAATTTGCTGAAGTTCGGTCATAATCTACATAAAACGGACGATATCACCGTTCATGTCGTCGCCGTCGTCGGAATGGCGAAGGGCGCGACAGCCCTGCCCGGCTGCCGCTTGGCGCACGCGGAGGAGACGCTCCGCTTCCTTCTGCGCCGTGCGGAGGGCCGCCGCGGCCAACGCCGACCCAGGTTGGCGAGCCTTGTCATTGCCCCTCGTTGAGAGACCATTGCTCATCGATCTTGGTGAGCTCCCCATCGAGGCGGTGGCATCGCCGTGTGGCCGTCTTGACGGTGGTGAGCGACCGGTCGAGGGACCGGGCCTCCGCGAGGTCGGGGTCCGCGCGGACACAGGCTGGCGCCACGTCCGACTTGGCGAACACCTAGCAGCGCGTCGCGTTGCACCGCTCTGCCTCGCCACCCTCTCCTCCGTCGTGATGGTGCTCCTCGACAACGAGGAGCCATCGCCGCCACGACTGCCAAGGCAGTGGAGGAGGCACCCACGCGCCTTGGTGATCGTCGGCGGCACCTCGTCCTTCACGGCGTTGACACGCTACTGCGGCGGGGACGCCGACTCGTCCGTCAAGCGGCACCCGATTTGGATGCCGCAGTTGCGTGAAGGGGACGCTGACTCCGCCTTCATGCGGCGGAGAGGAGGAATGGGCGGATTCCTGCTTCACGCGGCAGAGAGGCGGTGATGGCGGCTGATGCTTCATGTGGTAGCGCGGCGGCGAAGGTGGCTCCTCCTTCATGCGGGCTGGCGACAGCGAGGGCGGCGCCGAACCACGGCCCCGGAGTGACCGCTGCATCAGGAGCTCGATCTGCCTCACAAACTCGTCGTCCATGACTGCGGCCTCTAAGAGAAGGCGCGGCTAGCTGCTGCGGCGACAGCTGCTCCTCCTCGTCACTAGAGGAGATGACGATCTCCTCTTTCTCGGAGGAGGCGGCGGCAGTGGAGGATGAGGGCTTCGGAGAGCGAGGGCGTTGGCACCAAGATCCTGATCCCAAAGACCCGGAGCCGCTGGCGCGGAGAACCAGGACTTGGGTATGGTGAAGACGGTGGTCTGGCGCTGGAGCGGAGAGTAGAGGAGAGGGTGGGAGCAGAGAGGTGGGTCCAGTGTGGACGACGCTGGATCGCTGCTTAAATAGGCCCGGTCAGGTGAAGGGACGCGAAGCCAGCTTCAATGTGGCATAGCGGCCGAAGAAGGCTTCTTGGTCGCCGCCATTGAAGCGGCCCCACCCGCTCGACCGGTCGCATCACTCTGGCCGGCATCAATGTCGTGGAGTCGCGTTCGCTCTAGAGCGACCATGACAGGCATGAATGTGCGGCAACCGCTTCGCGCGGGAGAGGATTGTGGGTGGGACAGGGTGTTAGACGTGTGCGTAGCGTGCGTAGCAGTGGTCCAGTTTGCAGAAAACAGACATCTGGACCAGTCCGCGGACATATAGGTAACGCATTAGATTGCAAGACGCGTCCGGACCGATCGGTCTGAACAGTTGTGGGCGGTTTGAGAGTCTGCGTTGAAGATGCCCTTTGTTTCTTGGTTGATGTCGTATTCTTTGCACAAATTGCACTCCTTCTGTACTATATTTATATACTACCAACTTAAAGTGCGTACTTGGAGTAGTTGGAGGCGCCGGCCATTTGGTCTTTGCAATTGGGAGCTGCCAGTTGATTTGTATATTTCCCAAAGCAGGCCGCAGCGCCAGCCTTTTCGACTTTAGTTTGGTAATTCGTACATCCATATGTATGGCTGTGCTTAGTGGGTAAACTAATAACCTGATAAACATTCCTATTAAACCCTGTGTATTCCGCAATCAGCACATTACTTGCTTCGCTTTCTTTCATAACGGAATATTACCTGGTTCTTCCAATAATTGTGATCGTCTAGGGCTGCATCGACCATGTGTACGTTCGTCATAAACGTATTCAGCTGCAGCAAGTGTTGGAATTCAGAAAGTTTAGAAATTCAGACTTTTGTTTCAGTATTTGTTTGTGGAAGAAGGTTACAAAAGGAACCTCTTGACAGTTTCTGCAGTTCTTCGTTGAGCGTTTATCCTCTGTGATTTGTCATTTGACTTGTTGGCGAGTTTAAGCTCTATCTTTCACGTTTGTTCAGATGGGACGCCTCTGAACAGTATCCCCAATTCTTGTTTTTAGTTTCAGCTTTGTTTGTTTAAATCTCTCCATACATTTTTGGCCAACGAATTAAGCTTATTAGGAAACTTGCTGGCCAAGAGACAAGATGTTTCAGTTTTTTTTTTTTTTTTTTTTGAGAACCAAGATGTTTCAGTTGAGAAGTCACATGAAGCTCAGTAATAAACAGTTAGTTTGAATGACCTCAGAGTCGATGCACATTGCTGTAACATAGAATAAATGCGTTAGGGTCGCTCTCCCTTAGGGCAACGCGGGCGGCCACCGAAACCCTAGCCTCCTCTTGTTTCGAGCCGCCGCTGGGCGAAGCCCCACACGTGGAAGGCGGAGGCGGGGTCCCTCCCGCCCCTTTCGCGTCAGAGGATAGCAGCAGGCTTGCGCACGATGGGTTGACTGCTGGGCACCATGGCCAGGTGGCCTGTATGGTGGCAAACCCTGCCGGGTGTGTGCGGCGTCTTGCGGTGCTCGCCGCGTGCGAGGGTCGCCAGGACGCCAAATCGGTCCGCCGCTCTCCAAGTCGGCGGCGGCGGCCGATTGACAATGGTGGCGAGGGCGCGAGGCATACACCGCAACCGTCACTTTTCTATGGAAAAGTTATAGCTGTGTGACCATGTGGCTGCACCTCTTATCTACACCATCCATCTTGCATTAAAATTAATGCGAACAATTTCTCTTTTTTGTTTCTTCCAACAATAAAACATTTAAACTTGAAACTTTGCAGCTCAACATCACACAAGTACTGCCATGTGCAGTTTTTTTTTTGGCGCAACAGAAATATATAAAATAATAAAATTCATTTAAAATTTGTAATTTGACAAAAAAAATTGCATCAAAAAAATCGGAAACATTTTACTCACAGAGTAGTACTTGTATGGTGTTTACCTGTGAAGTTTCAAGGTAAAATGTTCTCTTTTTTGGAAGAAATGAAAAAGAGAAATTTCTATATGAAGATAGCACGGATCTTGATGCAAGTTGGATGGCCTAGATAGAAGGTGTAGCTACATGGTACGATAGAAAATCCACACTCCGTTTATATCTCTCCGGTGCCCAGATTTTGTTGGCTAAGGCGGTCCATTGCGGGGCGGCGATGGGTAGTGGCTTCTACAATGGCAGTGTGGCGTGGCGGCGGCGGTGCTCCGCAGCAGTGTGCCGGTGATGCTGGTGAACAGTGCGAATGGCTAGAACATGGATTTACAAACTTGATGCACACAATCCCATGGCATGGCAGTTGTTTTTACGAAAAGCCCTCATATCTATTATGAACATTCAACAAAAGTATAAAGCATCCCAAACATAATAAAAATTACATCAAGGTCCTTAGACCTCCGAACGACCACTACCATCTCCAGAATGAGCCGTTGACGCGTCGCTGTCGCCGCTCTGCTACCGCGCGGGGGGGGGGGGGGGGGGGGGGGGCGGGAGTGACCTTGTTGACTGCAGACGAGAAGTATTTGCACACGTGCCCTTAAGGACCAGCGCCATAGAGCCATAGTCGTCGTTGTTGAACCCTCGCATCGATCTGAAGCACCTAGCACAAAATTTCACCATCGTGCACGCACGAAAAGAAACCCTAACCTCGTCGCTCAAGGAGACGAAAAGAATCTATGCACTACTTTCGTCTATTCAGTGACAAAAACCCTGGCGACGAAACAAGAAATGTCGCCTAAAATCATTTTCTGTGACGGTCCATCGTCACGATGTGTTTTCCTCGCGGGGCAGCACCCTAGCCAACTTCGGCGACATTCTGGCCTGCAATTCGGCGACGCTTTTGGGCGTCACTAGGCATGTCCATTTTCCTGGACGATTTGTAGTGTCCAAGAAAATGTTTCGTGTCACAAACAATGTTAGGCGGGTTTAGAAAAATGGATAACAAAATGGCTTGTTGGTGTTCAGCTCGTAGTACCTTATAAATTCTACCATGGAAGAGTTTATAACATATTAGAATCAATTTTTTAGTGTTTAGGGTTGAGATGCTCGTATCGAAATGCATTGATTATTTCTCCGCGCCTGCTCTCAGTATTACAAAAGGGCATAATCTCTTAATACTACTTCACAGAACATACATGTTCATCATCATCACATCAGTACCAACAGTAGCATAAAACACGACATATAGAGATGGACGATCATTGAGGCAACATGACAGAGAGTCAGAACTACTCCTCATCTGGTTCAGCAGCAATGAAACCGAGGAAGAGAAAGGTCCCTGCACGTCCATGGTGTAGCACGAAGATCATCCTGTCTCCAATATCCATGTCGTACACGTCAACTACTTTGCTCCACCCATTAAGGACGATGCTTCCATCTCCTTGTCCTGAAGCCGAGTATGAAGTGGAACTGATGTTCACTCTAGGATGGAGAATAATGGTCAGCTCTCCATTTGCACCCATTTCCTTAGGCACAACACGTTGCAGAAGTATCTGGTGGCATAACACAATTTGAACACTTTAAGCAATCTACATAAGTAACTGGATTATCTGAAGATAATGAGAGTAGATACAATTCTAACCATGATTCTATCATCAATTTGGTCTTGTTCAAAGTGTGCAGCAGGGGCACGTAGGAATGATCTCTTGGTCCAGCATTGTAACCGTCCGCGAGCATCCAAATTTGATTAACAAAGGCGACGACAAACCACATCTCTTCACAGGTTACTCTGCTCCCTTCAGTAACCTCCATGTTGTCTATAAATTGTTTTGTTACAATATCCACTCTGTAATAAGCTATGAAAATATTTGTAAATAAGATTTGTTAAATATAGCAGCCCGATGAAATGTTTTTAGTTAAAATTGCTTGATATTTGCCAGAATACTTACACGGATGAGTTATTGGATCACTGCTCAAACGTACCCGGAGGTGAAGTTTAGGTTTTCCACCTAGTCTGAGGGACATTTCCATACCTACTTCCAACTGGTACACTTTGGCAAATTCTTTCCAAGTACATCCAGTGAAAAAGGTCCTATCTTCTCCGTTCCTGATCCTGCATAGAAAACTGAAGCCCTCTCTTGTATCCAGTTGGACATATACAGTGGTCCTGACAGATACTCAGCTTCTTCAGAAGTTTGTCTCTTGCAAAGCGGGGGATGCACTGAGCAAAATTCAGAGATTGCTCAAAATTATTTAGGATGTTTATGAAGCAGGTACCGCTTATGAGAGTGCTAAATACCATTTCCGACAGTGCTTACTAGAATATAGGAACATTGGATATCACAAATTAGGTTCTGAATTTGTTAGTTTCCGAATGATTTATGAACATATCAGTGCTGCAATACAAATCTGGAATTTTCTACATCATAATAATCATAAAAGAAATTTTCAGATTACACATAGGTTACTTCTGACATCTAAACAGGGGAATGTAGCAGCAAGTGGTACCAAGGGGGTACGGTTGGCACTTTACCAAGGGGGTACACTTGAACGACATGTACATTTGATACACTTCAAATCTAAGAACCATACTATAATTTCTTTGAATCCTTGCGGAAGCGTGATGCGGAGGTACTTGTCCTTCTGAACATAGGGGAGACCGCAGAGATTCCTGGTGTCCAAACACTTCCAGCACTGCATATCGAAACCCTCGATTATTTCAAAAATAGCATCTGGAGGGGTTTTGTAGTGGATTAAGGTGATTTGCATCGGATAAGCAGATGTATATGAAGACTTACCTTCATCGGGTCTGATTGAACCCGACGGCGTAGGTTTTTTTGGCATGGGAAGTCCTGAACCACGGCAAGCGTCGGCGACAGGCGGCTACCCTCGTCGGCGTGTTAGATCAAGGGGGAAAGTTGGCAGCAATCCTCATCGGCGTAGATGAAGCTGCGACGAAGTTTGGCCGCGATACGCGCCGACGACAGGGGGGCGAGAGACTGGATTTGGGACTATACGCGGGCGAGTAGGGGTTTTCAGTGAAGGAGATAAACAGAGACGTCGAAGCTGATGAGACTGTACACGGGCATCTCTCTGGTTTAGACCCACTTGTGAGCTATAGCACAGAAATATTAGGATAAAATTGCAACATAAATTTTGTAATCAAGTGATAAGGAAAATACATGTAAAATAACAGGTAATGTATGAAACACCTTTTATTCTTTTTAACTTTTGCAATTGAAATAAAATCAAAATGGAGCAGACTTTGTGGGACATTTTCATCAATGTCATGCACGGAAAATCAATAAAATAACTGAAATACATTCCTAAAATTTGAAAAACAAGGACTTCGAAATTATTTTAAAGGATGTGACAGAACAATGTGAACATTTGCCGCCTGCCCACCTATTGAACCGCCTCGCGCCGGCCAATTCCGGCGAGCAAATCCTACACATATCAACCCCCGGCCATGGCTCGTCTGAAAATCACCACCAGCAACAATATCGACGGCAGATGGAATCACCTGATATCCAGCAGTCCATCTCCATGCCCCTCTCCGGGAAGAGGAAGCGACGGCGATGAAAGCTGGTACCGCACAAAAGTAGTTGTAGACGCTGAGGACTAGTATTAGTGGGGGGCACGTTTGAGTAGAGGAAAATTCCTCTCAAATGTATTTACCTTTCATCTTCAGATTCGTGCCCAAAACGTTTAAGGAATGAATGTGTTATCTCTTTGAGTGCTTTAGAATGAAAATAGCGTGCAAATGCGTTGCTAATTCATCCAAAATTGACGTGCCGACCACAGTGCGATCTGTTTGTTGTGAAGTAGGCATGTCCAATGTCTGAAATAGAAACTGAACTTTATGACGAAAGAATTGCTCTTCCCATCCAGACTTTAACCTGTTTTATTCAATCATATGCAGAGCACAAAGCCATATGATTTCTACAAATCAACAACCAATTGTAGCAAATGTGTTCCAAATTTATCCAAAATTGACGTGGCGATGAACCTGTCATCTGTTTGTTCTGAAGTAGGCATGTCCACTTTCTGAAATTGCAACTGAATTTTCTGACAGAACAGCAAGCAATCACAGTGAATGGTAGATGTATCTGACTTCTACTTGTGCACACTACACACATATCTTGGTTCATTCATGTACACGTTACGAAGCAAACCACACCCAAAGAGTTTGCATTTTCTTCTCAGCATTTTGTACATGTTTAAAAAGCCTATATTAATTTCCCATACAAAAAAGCCCAAATTTTGAACCATGATTACGAAGAAAACCGCTTTTGGCCATATAAAAGTTGCAACAATAAGTTGTTTTAATCTAGACATCACATGTGCACTAGGGGTATGGAGTAGTGTTACTAGGGGGTATAAAAGGAGAACATGTGTGCACTAGGGGAATGGAAGTAGTGTTAGTGGGAGGTACAAAAGGGTGTAGCATGTTGATTTTGAAATGGTTATGAGTACATGGAAAATGAAAAAGAAATACCACAATGAATGAGAAAACACATATACAATAATTTCTTTGAATTAAGGAGAAAATGTGTGCACTATGGGTATGGAAGTAGTGTTAGTTGGTACAAAAGGGCATACCATCTAAATTTTCAAATGGTTAGGAGTACATGAAACATGAAAGGAAAGGCCACAATGAATGAGAAAACAAATCTACAATAAGTTGTTAGAATCAAGGAGAACATGTGAGCACTAGGGGTATGGAGGTAGTGTTAGTATCAGGTACAAAAGGGCGTACCATCTTTATTTTCAAATGGTTATGAGTACATGGAAAATGAAAGGAAATGCCACAATGAATGAGAAAACACATCTACAATAAGTTGTTTGAACCAAGGAGGACATGTGAGCACTAGGGGTATGGAGGTAGTGTTAGTAGCAGGTATAAAAGGGCGTACCATCTTGATTTTCAAATGGTTATGAGTACATGAAAATTGAAAAGGAAGTACCACAATGAATTAGAAAACACAACTAAAATAAGTTGTTTGAATCTAGGAGAACTGATGACCCACAACTATAGGGGATCAATCGTGGTCCTTTCGATAAGTAAGAGTGTCGAACCCAACGAGGAGCAGAAGGAAATGACAAGCGGTTTTCAGTAAGGTGTTCTCTGCAAGCACTGAAATTATCGGTAACAGATAGTTTTGATAGCAAGATAATTCGTAACAAGTAACAAGTATAATAAAGTGCAGCAAGGTGGCCCAATCCTTTTTGTAGCAAAGGACAAGCCGGAACGAACTTGTATAATAAACAAAGCATTCTCGAGGACACATGGGGATTTCATCTAGTCACTTTCATCATGTTTGTTTGATTCGCGTTCGCTACTTTGATAATTTGATATGTGGGTGGACCGGTGCTTGGATGTTGTTCTTACTTGAACAAGCCTCCCACTTATGATTACCCCCTCTCGCAAGCATCCGCAACTACGAAAGAAGAATTAAGATAACTCTAACCATAGCATGAAACATATGGATCCAAATCAGCCCCTTACAGAATAGCGCATAAACTAGGGTTTAAGCTTCTGTCACTCTAGCAACCCATCATCTAATTACTACTCCACAATGCCTTCCCTTAGGCCCAAAGATGGTGAAGTGTCATGTAGTCGACGTTCACACGACACCACTAAAGGAAGCAACAACATACATATCATCAAAATATCAAACGAATACCAAATTCACATGATTACTTATAACAAGACTTCTCCCATGTCCTCAAGAACAAAAGTAACTACTCACAAATAATATTCATGTTCAAGATCAGAACATGTAATCTTCCACCAAATAAACCAACTAGCATCAACAACAAGATGTAATCAACACTACAAGCAACCCACAGGTACCAATATGAGGTTTTGAGACAAAGATTGAATACAAGAGATGAACTAGGATTTGAGATGAGATGGTGCTGGTGAAGATGTTGATGAAGATTGGTCTTCCCACGATGAGAGGATCATTGGTGATGTCGATGGCTTCGATTTCCCCCTCCCAGAGGGAAGTTTCCCCGGCGGAATCGCTCCGCCAGAGAGCAAAATAGCTCCTGCCCTGGTTCCGCCTCGAGACGGCGGCGCTTCTTCCCGAAATTCTCCTTCTTATTTTTTCTAGGGAAAATGGCTTCATATAGCAGAAGGAGGGGGACGGAGGCCTGCCAGGGGCCCCACAAGCTCGGGGGGCGTGCCCAGGGGGGTAGGGCGCGCCCCCAGGCTTGTGGCTTCCTGGTGGCCCCCCTCCTGGTAATTCTTTCGCCAGTATTTTTTATATATTCCAAAATAATTCTCCGAAATTTTCCGGTCATTTGGAGTTGTGCAGAATAGCTATCTCTCTTTCACCCCTTTCCGGTCCAGAATTCCAGCTGTCGGCAATCTCCCTCTTCATGTGAATCTTGCAAAATAAGAAAGAAAAGGCATAAGAATTGTACCATGAAGTGAAATAATGATTAAAAACATGTTAATTAACAATAGGAAATCATGATGCAAATTGGACGTATCACGTCGTAACCCTACTTTGTACCTTCTCTTCGATATGGTAAACCCGCAACATGATACATTGCAGCCACTTGGGTCAATACATTGAATGTATTGGCAAGTCCACAGTTCATTTGAATCCTATTCACCTACACGCACTTTGGCTGGTGGGGTTCAAGGCTCTTTGAAGAAAATAGTTTTGCCCTAATATTTATATAGTGGTCTACTCTAATAGCAATTTGACACTTCCGGTAAATCTCCGGTCGTAGTTTAATGCAATTTGAGCATGTGGGTTCCCCGGTAAATCTCCGGTTGCCCCAAGTGATGTAGGGTGGAACCCTATGATGGTGATTGATGTCTACTACGCAACTTTTATTCTTGTCGACGTTGTTGGGCCTCCGAGTGCAGAGTTTTGTAGGACAGTAGCAAATTTCCCTCAAGTGGAGGACCTAAGGTTTATCAATCCATGGGAGGCGTAGGATGAAGATGGTCTCTCTCAAACAACCCTGCAATCAAATACAAAAAATCTCTTGTGTCCCCAACACACCCAATACAATGGTAAATTGTATAGGTTCACTAGTTCGGCGAAGAGATGGTGATACAAGTGTAGTGTGGATAGTAGATATAGGTTTTTGTAATCTGAAAATATAAAAACAGCATGGTAGCAAGTGATAAAACGGAGCACAAACGGTATTGCAATGCTTGAAAACAAGGCCTAGGGTTCATACTTTCATTAGTGCAATCTCTCAACAGTGCTAACATAATTGAATCATATAACAATTCCTCAACGTGCGACAAAGAATCACTCCAAAGTTTCTACCGGAGAACGTTGGAAAAAAACGTGTATCAACCTATGTGCCTAGATTACCCAATGTCACCACGGGAATCCGCAAGTTGAATACCAAAACATACATCAAGTAACTCAATAGAATACCCCATTGTCACCACGGGTATCCACATGCAAGACATACATAAAGTGTTCTCAAATCCAAAGTATTCAATCCGACAATAACGAAACCTCAAAGGGAAAGACTCAATTCATCACAAGAAGATAGAGAGGGAAGAAACACCATATGATCCAACTATATTAACAAAGCTCGCGGTACATCAAGATCGTGCCAAATCAAGAACACGAGAGAGAGAGAGAGAAAGAGAGAGAGAGAGAGAGAGAGAGAGAGAGAGAGAGAGAGAGAAAGAGATCAAACACATAGCTACTGGTACATACCCTCAGCCCCGAGGGTGAACTACTCCCTCCTCATCATGGAGACCGCCGGGATGATGAAGATGGCCTCCGGTGATGATTCCCCCCTCCGGCAGAGTGCCGGAACAGGGCTCTGGATGAGATCGCTTCAGAACAGAGGCTTGCGGCGGCGGCGTGGAAGTTCTAGGTTTCTTTTTGGGGTTTTTGGTATTTATAGGAATTTTCAGCGTTGGATTTACGCCAGGGGGGTCCACGAGGAAGCGACAAGCTCGGGGGGCGCACCCACCCAGGCTTGTCGTGCCCTCGTGGCTCTTCTGGCACTTCCTGGAAGCTTCGGGGGTTTCTTTTTGTCCATAAAAAATCACCGTAAATTTTCAGCCCAATCTGAGAACTTTTATTTCTAAACAAAAAACAACACCACGGTAGTTCTGCTGAAAACAGTGTCAGTCCGGGTTAGTTCTAATCAAATCATACTAAAGCCATATAAAATGAATAATTCATAAATTATAGATACGTTGGAGATGTATCAGCATCCCCAAGCTTAATTCCTGCTCGTCCTCGAGTAGGTAAATGATAAAAGAAATAATTTATGAAGTGTGAATGCTAGCAAGTGCACAAGTTTGATCAATGACAATTTCAATCACTTTTTCTAGCAGCAACTCTTTCTCATAAAACTCATCATGATAAAGTAGCAACCAATTCACATGTTATGGTGCAAACAATGCATTCTCTTGAAACTTAACAACCTATGTTCTTAGTCACCAAAAAATTGCAATTCAACTTATCTTCAACAAAGTCTAACTAAGAGATTCACATATTCAATTATCATATAGTCTTCTATGATTGCTAATACTCAAAGCATATTTTTAGAACAAATGGCATCCATCGAACACAGAGAAAGATAGGGACCACAAGCTCGGGGGGCGCGCCCCCAGGCTTGTGGCTTCCTGGTGGGCCCCCTCATGGTAATTCTTTCGCCAGTATTTTTTATATATTCCAAAATAATTCTCCGTAAATTTTCAGGTAATTTGGAGTTGTGCAGAATAGCTATCTCTGTTTCACCCCTTTCCGGTTCAGAATTCCAGCTGCCGGCAATCTCCCTCTTCATGTGAATCTTGCAAAATAAGAGAGAAAAGGCATAAGAATTGTACCATAAAGTGAAATAATGATCAAAAACATATTAATTAACAGTAGAAAATCATGATGTAAATTGGACGTATCAAGAACATGTGTGCACTAGGTGTATGGAGGTAGTGCTAGTAGGAGGTACAAAAGGGCGTGGCATCTAGATTTTGAAATGGGGAGTGAACAACCATCAGTACATGTCAAGTGGTAACTTCAGTTCAAATTTCACATGGACAAAGATGTATTACATGATCTAATATAAATTATTGCTGGTTTGTCATGTACAAGGAAAAGAACACGGTTCATTGAAAAATTGTTCACTGGACCTTGGCACGACAAATAAACCTCTTCTAAAAAATAAAAAGGTTCCACCTTATCGGGGGGATAACCCCCAGGTAGGCAGCGGAACCCGGAGCCCCTTTTCAAAATATCGGGGCAGCCCGTGCCCCTCTAATCCGGCTGGCCGTCCGGCCGGCTTCGCAACGCTGACCGGCTGGGCGCGGCCCCGTGCCGGGTCCGGCTGGCCGCTAGCCAGCTGGCGATGGGTCAGCGGCCGTCCAGTCCCTCCGTACGACAAGATGGCTCTCCACGGCAGGAGAGCGTGGCTACAGCGCCGCAAACCCCGGAAGAGCGTGGCTACAGTGCGGCCAACCCCGCTGACCCGGGCGACCGACGTCAGCGCGGTGAGCCACTGTAGCCCCACGACGCCAACCACTCCGTGACGCACGAGGCGACGGGCCACAGTGTCGGGTAGCCGGCGGGCCCCACTACCGTCTCCAGACGCCGACATTCGGGTCCCGCCCGCGTGTAGATTTACCAATGTAACCCTGGGGGGTCAGCCTATAAGACCCCCCAGGAGTCCTCCATGCAGAGGAGTTCAGCTCAGTGCGATCGTTATCTCCTTCTAGCTCCATTCACGACACACACACACACACACGCACGCACGCACTCACAGGAAAGGTAGAACGGAGGCCCAACCCCTTCTTCCTCCACTGCCCAAACAGCTCCAGGAGCAACCTTGTAGCCCTTATGCTCTTCATACTATATTCGGCAGGACTAGGGGTGTTACCTCTCCAAAGGGCCCCGAACCTGTGTACGCCTTGTGTCTCCCGCACGCGTGTGCCAATCTCGCCTCCAGAGCCCACTGGCGTCCTCACGCAGGCCCCCACTTTTAGCCATCTCATGGCATCTGCCGTGATTTCACCACGACAGTTGGCGCCCACCGTGGGGCTGCTCGCGGCGTCGGCCGGAGTAAAATTTTTGACGAGGCCCTTCACCAGCTCCAGCGAGCACATTGCGCATGGCTTGGTCCGTGCACCTTGCGTGGCCAACCCGGTCGGCTGCGACACAGCACCAGGCGCGCACGCCGCCTGCCCCGCAGGCTGCTCTGTCGTCCCCTTCGGCGCGTTGCGCGTCTTCATCGCGCTCATCCCCGACGATTACCCTAGCGAGGTACACAGCTTCACCGACTCACCCATCCCTGTTAGTTGCATTGTCTCCGATGACGTCACGGATCTCTGCACCCGCGCAGAGGTGCTGACCATCGGTGCTAGCTCTGGCTCCTCGCGCATCAAGGAGAAGGCCGCCGCGGCCGCTGCTGCGGCCAAGGCCAGCCATGTCAACCCGCTTCGCGAGACGATCCGAAGCCTGCAAGCCCCCATTACGCCCGACGCCGACCTGGCGGCCGCGGTGGCTCAGCTCAACGAGGACCATCAGCAACTGCTGGATGAGGCCACGGCGTTCGCGGCAACGCGGTGCTGGCTGGAATCCGCGCAGCGGGAGTATGATAGCGTCCACGGCTTCACACCGGCCGCCACTGAGCCCAGCTGGGTCGCGGAGGTGCGAGTCTGTGGAGGCGCCATTGACCGTGCGGTAGGCGCAGACCGGCCCATCTACGACACCCCCGTCAAGAACACGCTCGCGGCGCAGGCAGCCATGGCGGATCTTGAGTTCCTGGAGGGCGAGGAGCTCTTGCAGCAGCAGCAGCAGCAGCGCGTCCGCGACCTCATCACCGCGGCGAACGAGCAGCAGAAACATTTTGATACGGCCCAGCCCGCCGCCTCTGCCTCGGGGAACACCGCGGATCCGGAGAGGATCCTTCGGGACACGCAGCAGGCATCTTCGCCGCACGCTAGCGCTAGCCACTTTGGCCGGCGCCGGGCAAGCCGGAGTCGGCACAACCGCACCACGACGGCCGGTGACGGGGTCGCTGATGAGACGGCCGGGTCCAGCAGCCGGAGCACCCTCCGCCGCTGCCTCGGCGGCCCCAGCCGGCTTCTGCTGGCGCAGTGCCACGTGGCCCCGTCGCTGACTGGCTGGGCCCCCGCGAGCCCTACGACGACAATGATGCCCGCCATCACATCGACCGGCTGGCGCGGTCCACGGTCCTCGAGGAGGAGAGCTCCATTGGTCCAGCTTGTTTCGGGCCATGCATCCGCGAGGAGCCCTTTCCCAAAGGCTTCACGCTGGCTCGTGACACCCCCAAGTACAGCGGCGTCACCAAGCCGGAAGACTGGCTGACCGACTACACCATGGCTGACGGCATAACTGGTGGCAACAGGCGCATGGCGGTTTGCTACGTCCCCCTCATGCTGCTCGGCTCAGCTCGGACATGGCTTAATGAAAGCACATTTGCTCCCTTGGTGGTTTTGGTAATTTATGCCAACATACATGTTGTTGGACTAATGCCTCTATCTAGTGAATTTCAGACAAGTTCAACAACGGCGTGGCAAGGACAAGAGGATGTGACACCCTTCAAAATGCTAAGGACATGGATTGGCAAAAGCTCAATACTCTACATTTTTTGTTAAGTTATCCAAGATCACATTGAGTCCATAGGAAAGCCAATACTATTAAAAGGGGATGAGGTGTTGCTTAATGGTCTTTTTGCTCAAGTGCTTAGTGATAGTGCTCCAAAACCCTACCATTTTCGACATCCAAATATGTCCAAAACATACTTTCCAACTCGGCCCCACCGAAAATTCCTATCCGGAGCCACCGAGTTCATCTGGACTTAGCCACTGCCAAAACCCTAACAAATCGGATCTACCGATATGGATCTCGGTCCCACCGAGATGGCCTTGCCAACTCTCTGTAATCGTTTGCAATTACTTCGGTCCCACCGAGATTTGCAAATTGGTCTCACCGAGATGGCTTGCCAACTCTCTGTTGCCTTATTGCTTCACTTCGGTCCCACCGAGTTGATGCAATCGGTGCCACCGAGACGAGGTTTGCCCTAACCATTGCACATCGGTCCATCCGAGTTGTTCCAGTCGGTCCCACCGAGATTTCTAACGTTCATATCTTTTACACAGTTCGGTGCTACCGAGATTTTGTGTGGAGGCTATATATACCCCTCCACCCCTTCTTACTCAGTAAGGAGAGCCATCAGAACGTGCCTACACTTCCACCATACATTTTCTGAGAGAGAACCACCTACTCATGTGTTGAGATCAAGACATTCCATTCCAACCATTTGAACCTTGATTTCTAGCCTTTCCCAAGTTGCTTTCCACTCAAATCATTCTTCCACCATATCCAAATCTGTGAGGACTTGTTTGAGTGTTGGGGAAACTATCATTTGAAGCACAAGAGCAAGGAGTTCATCAACAACACACCGTCTATTACCTTTTGGAGAGTGGTATCTCCTAGATTGGTTAGGTGTCACTTGGGAGCCTCCGACATGATGTGGAGTTGAACCAAGGAGTTTTTAAGGGCAAGGAGATCGCCTACTTCGTGAAGATCTACCCCGAGTGAGGCTAGTCCTTCGTGGACATAAGCCATGGTGGAATAGGCAAGGTTGCTTCTTCGTGGACCCTTTGTGGGTGGAGCCCTACGTGGACTCGCGTAGTCGTTACCCTCCGTGGGTTGAAGCCTCCATCAACGTGGACGTACGGTAGCACCACCTATCGGAACCACGCCAAAAACCACCGTGTCTTCATTGCGGTTGATCTTCCAAACTCTACCCCTTTACTTTCCGTACGCTTGCATGCTTTACTATTTCCGCTGCTCAATTTCTAGATATGCATGTGTAGAAAGTATTGGAGTTGTCTTAACTTGTGCCAAAATCTGCCTAAGTTCCAATAGAAACTAAAAACTGCAACTTTGGTCGGTTAAGTGTCTATTCACCCCCCTCTAGACCTATCTCCTCGATCCCACAATTGGTATCAGAGCTTTGGTCTCCATTGCTTTGGTTTAATCACCATTGGAGGGAGATGTATGTGTCTACTTTGGGGAGTCTTAGACGTAGAGTGCCTATTTTCGATGGGGAGTATTACAATGCTTGGAAACATGAGATGCTTGATATCTTTGATGAATTTAACTTGAGCAAGTATATTCATAATCCTTATGTGCCCCCTATTGATCCCTTGCATCCTACCCATGAAGAGAAAATTGACATGCTTCATAATCTTAGAACCGTCAATCTTATCATTAGAGGATTACCTAAAGTTGTGCTTCATTGTATGCAAAACTTTGGATGTGCTTATACTCTATGGCATGACTTGGAACAGCGATATCCCGATTACTCTTTAAAGAATCTTGATGAGATTCTCCATAAGACTATTGCTTTTCACAAGATGAGTCCTAGTGATCCTAACTTTGATGACTGCTTGTTTGAGATTCGTGATCTTATGCGTACTAAAGGAGATGTTGGAACTATTAGTAACATTATCATGGAAGCCATTAGAATTCATAAACTTGAACATTGTCATGGTCATGAAACTAATGAATCTATTGCCCTACGTGATGATCATATGCATGATGATGATGATGTTGAGCATGGCTATTATGATGAGGACGAAGAATTTGATATTGAATTTGAGAAGACCATGAGGAATCTTAGTCTTCTGGCAAATCTTCGAGATTACATGGCCGGAGGAAAAGAGTGGATTCTTGATAGTGGATGTACCGATCACATGACCGGAGATAGATACATGTTTCGTGAGCTTGCTAAAAATGATGGTCCACGCAAGTATGTGACTTTTGGAGACAACTCCAAGGGTAAGGTACTTGGCCTTGGTAAGGTGGGCATATCCAATGATAGCTCCATACAAAATGTTATGCTTGTTGAATCTCTTGGTTACAATCTTCTTTCCGTATCTAGACTAGCCGACTTTGGTTTCAATGTTCTATTTACCAAAGTAGATTGCCAAGTGTTTCGTCAAGATAATCATAATATTGTCTTTACAGGGATTCGTAGAGGTGATCTATACATTGTTGATTTCACTAAGAGAGCCCAACCTCGTACATGTTTAATTGCTAAATCTTCTAAAGGTTGGTTATGGCATAGGAGACTTGGACATGTTGGCATGCGTAACCTTGATAAACTTGTTAAAGGAGATCAAATTCTTGGTGTAAAAGATGTTATATTTGACAAAGATCGACTTTGTAGTGCTTGTCAAGCAGGAAAACAAGTTGGAGGAAGCCATCCAATGAAGAACATTATGACCACGAGGAGACCACTCGAGCTACTTCATATGGATCTCTTTGGTCCCAACTACAATAAGAGTCTTGGTGGTAGCTCTTTCGGTTTGGTCATTGTTGATGATTTTTCCAGATTTACGTGGGTGTTCTTTCTCGATGACAAATTGCAGGTACAAAAGATCTTCAAGAACTTCGCAAGAAAGGCTCAAAATCAATTTGAAGTCAATATCAAGAAGGTTCGGAGTGACAATGGAACGGAGTTCAAGAACGCCAATGTGGACACCTTTCTTGATGAGGAGGGTATTTCACATGAGTTCTCGGCTACTTACACACCTCAACAAAATGGAGTTGTTGAGAGGAAGAACCGTACTCTTATTGAGATGGCAAGAACAATGCTTGATGAATACAAGACGCCAAAACACTTTTGGGCGGAAGCGGTTGAAACAACTTGTCATGCAAGAAATCGACTCTACCTTCACATGCTTCTTGGAAAAACGGCGTATGAACTGCTCACCGGTAACAAACCACAAGTTGGATACTTTCGCGTATTTGGCTCAAAATGTTACATTCTTGATATGCATCGTCGTTCAAAATTTGCTCCTAAATCTCATGAAGGTTTCCTACTTGGTTATGGATCAAACTCTCACACTTACCGTGTCTACAACAACTTCACTCGAAAAGTTGAAGAGACGGTAGATGTGAAGTTTGATGAGACTAACGGCTCGCAAGTCGAGCAATTGCCAATTGATGTAGGAGATCAAGAACCATCGGAAGTAATCCAAGACTTGTCCATTGGAAAGATTCGCCTCGTGGAAGTAAAGGAGAGTACCTTGTCTTTTCAAGTGGAAGCCCCAACTTCACATCAAGGTGAACAACAAGTTGATATGGAGGCATCCACAAGTGGAACACGTCAAGACGATGGGAATGAGGAAGTGCAACAAGATGATCCACCTCAACCTCCTTCTCCACCTCCACAAGCAAACAACGACAACACCAACGAAGAAGACAATGATGATGATGAGGAAGCCTCACCACAACCCAAGCAAAAGCTACCTCGAGTTAGACCAAGAATCGACAAGAATCATCCCGTCGAACAAATACTTGGAGATATCCAATCTGGGAGAATCACTCGCTCTAAATCTCGTTTAGCTAACTTTTGTGAGCATTACTCATTCATCTCTAGGGTTGAACCTATGAAGGTGGAGATGCTCTCAAGGACCCCGATTGGGTGAATGCAATGCATGAGGAGCTACACAACTTTGAAAGGAACCAAGTTTGGACATTGGTTGAGAAGCCTAAAGATGAGCAAAACATTATTGGAACCAAATGGGTGTTTCGGAATAAGCAAGATGAAGATGGACATGCCGTACGCAACAAGGCTCGTCTCGTAGCACAAGGTTACACATAAGTCGAAGGTATGGACTATGGTGAGACCTATGCCCCCGTTGCAAGACTTGAGTCCATTCGCATTTTACTTGCTTATGCCAATCACCATGATATCACCCTTTACCAAATGGATATTAAAAGTGCTTTCTTAAATGGTGAAATTGAGGAGGAAGTGTATGTTAAACAACCTCCCGGCTTTGTGAATCCCAAGAAACCTAATCATGTCTATAAACTTCATAAAGCTCTTTATGGTCTTAAACAAGCCCCTAAGGCTTGGTACAAATGCTTGACAAAGTTTCTTCTGGAAAAAGATTTTGAGATTGGGAAAATTGATTCAACTTTGTTCACTAAGAGGGTTAATGGAGAATTATTAGTATGCCAAATTTATGTTGATGATATTATCTTTGGATCTACTAACCCCTCTTTTAGTGAAAAAGTTTGGAAGGTTAATGTCGGAAAAGTACGAGATGTCTATGATGTGTGAACTCAAATTCTTTCTTGGTTTGCAAATCAAGCAAACTAAGCAGGGTACCTTTGTTTCTCAAACAAAGTATACCAAGGACTTATTCAAGAAGTTCAACATGCAAGAAAGTAAATGTATGAAAACCCCCATGCCCACGAGTGGACATCTTGACTTGACCAAGGATGGCAAACCTGTTGATCAAAAAGTTTATCGATCTATGATTGGTTCATTGCTATATCTATGTGCCTCCCGTCCCGACATTATGCTAACTGTGTGCATGTGTGCACGATACCAAGTGGCACCAAAAGAGTGTCATCTTAAGGCCGTGAAAAGAATCGTGAGATACTTGTTACATACACCAAACTTTGGCTTATGGTATCCCAAAGGATCTTCTTTTAACCTTGTTGGCTATTCCGATTCGGACTATGCCAGAGACAAGGTTGATAGAAAATCCACTTCAGGTACATGTCAATTTCTTGGTAGATCTCTTGTGTCTTGGTCCTCCAAGAAGCAAAACTCGGTATCTCTATCTACCGCCGAAGTGGAATACATTGCCGCGGGATCATGTTGTGCTCAATTACTATGGATGACACAAACTCTTAAAGACTATGGTGTGCATGTAAGACATGTACCATTACTATGTGACAATGAGAGTGCTATTAAGATTGCACACAATCCCGTGCAACATTCTCGAACTAAGCATATTGAGGTTCGTCACCATTTCATTCGAGATCATGTTGAGAAAGGTGACATTGACCTTAAACATGTGCGTACCGACAAGCAATTGGCAAACATCTTTACCAAACCTCTTGATTAAAAAGTGTTTTGTCACTTGAGGAGTGAGTTGACCATCATTGATGCTTCAAACGTGAACTAGAAGTTCATATGGATGCAAACAAGGGCATGAGCTTTCTTGACTAGTCCATGATACTTTCATGATCATATTATATCTTGGACACATTTGCTCCCTTGTGTTGTATCTAACCTTTTGTAGGTACTTGGACAAGCTACATGTCACAAGATTGCATCTCACTCTTATCTTGAGCAATCTTGTATAACTCAAGTATCAACAATTGTTGGTGGAACAAGGAACAAGACAACCTAAACATATCCTTTGACAACTTTTGAGATATGCTACATTCTTGTCATTTGGGATATATATATATATATATATATATATGTTGTTCCTTGCAAATCTAACCCATGTAGGAAGATGAACTACAAATCATAGGAGAGCTCTAAACTCCAACTCATGAGCATCTACTTCAAGTTTAACTACATGATGAACATCACCACCAAATCCCAATGTAAGTTCTCACATCTTAGAGAAGCTTTACTCAAAGACATGAGCTAAAGCAACTCAACAAAATGTGAATACATTGAAATGCTTAAAGGAAAAAATGGAAACCCCATTTTGAGCTTAACGATGAGTATGACCTATGATCAAGTGTTCTCACTTGACTCCTAAGTCAATATAGTCTAACATAGGTGACCTAGTCGCCGACCCATCTAGATGAAGTTCTCTACTGTTTCTTTTGTTTGTTCTCTTCTTACTAGAGAGTTTCTACTTCAAAAAGAAAAAACTTCATCTAGACGTTTCTTTGCTTCTTTTCTGTGTTTCTTTTCTTTTAGCCAGTTTCGCAGCTAATTCATTGCAAATCTTTGTGAGAATTCCTTTGCCTAGTGAGCCGAGTTGACAAAATGTTCCTTTGCACCAAACTCGGTTCCACCGAAGTGATACTACTCGGAGTCACCGACTTTGCTGCTCTAAGGAGTTTTCTATCAAATATTTTCTGCGATTTTCTGCTCCAGCTCCACTCAATGATTCTTATCCTCTACTTGCATCTAGAGCCACTCAATGGCTAGATGTGTTTCTCAAGGACCAAACCCACTTGACCAACACCCTTGAAGTCCCTTCTTGGAAATTGATGTCAAAGGGGGAGAGAGGAATACATCAAAGCTCATC